>OU342465.1:14810053-17210053 GCA_910589355.1 Parapoynx stratiotata | reverse complement strand
CCAAAAAAACAGCCGCGGGACTCGCGTGTTCGATCTTACCGCCTGTACCACTGAGTTTGAAAAAAAATTTACACTCACATTATGCCCGGTGCATGGCAACAGGGTCGCAAAAAATACTTGATATACCGTAAGTTTTCTACAAAACTTAGATTCGTATATAACTTATCAACAACCTGACAAACTGATTCGTCTTCTTCTGCTCTACAAAATATTCCGCCATCTCAAAATGCGCCGTTTGATATTGGAAATTGATATGTACCTGATTTTCGTCGTCGGTTTTGAATTATTTAGAGCGAATACAATTTTGGGGTTGATATTTTAGTGCAATGTGCATTTCAGATGCTGAGAGATTTTTAACATCGTCCTCATACGTCCCACTGCTGGGCAGGGGCTTCTCATTGAAAAACACATGAGGAGTATGGGTTATAACACTACCCAATGCGGGTAGATGGGTACGAACAGTTGCAATAGCAACCGGGACCAACGGCTTAACGTGCCTTCCGAAACAGGAGTTCAACATTTCAAAGTATTGGTCACCCATCCGAGGCCTGACCATGGTGAAGTTAGCTTTGTTTTAGATATCAAAAGCCAAAGCGTACTAACCACTATACCACCGACTAACGTAAGAGATGCAAAACCGAATTATCCGTTTTTGTCCAGGAAATGGACCTTTACTTATAATTTGATTTTTGTGACCAAAACTTATTATTTGTTCACAGGAGCTCTGTGTTCAGACAAGTTGCCCAAACTGCATTGGGCATCGTTGTGTTACGGCCCATACTCCTCATGTGTCTCCATGTAGGAGGACCTGTACAGGTGGCGCTACTATACTAGCAGAATCAAGGATAAATTATGTAATTCCTCTAGTATAGTAGCGCCACCTAACGTTATAAGTCGAACGAAGGGTACAAGCAACAATAATAAGTTTTAGGCGAACTAAAAACCCATGTATGGGAATAGCGATCTATACTACTTAATTTATCTATAACTACCTAAAAGATTGGTTGGTAGTGACCCTTGAACGTCAACAGGTTAAGTCACCGCTTATGATTAAATTTATTCCTATCCAGTATTTATAGCACAAGCGCGAAAGCTGCGTGGGCTCAATATTGGACTAATTAGAAATGTAGTTTCGGACTAAAGTTCCTTATAAGATTCTCACAGTTTGATGTACTCGTGTATAGGCTTTGAGAGAACAAAGTCAAGGCCTTTGGCTTTAAATAGTTAATTATATAAGTAATTTGCTATTTCAGGTATTGGCCTTGAACTATGTAGTTTTGAAATAGATTTATTCAACCAGATTCAAGATATTCCTGCCGCGCCAAGGTAAGCCCCGACGATACCCATTTTGATATTCGTACTCCCGGTACAAAATTCAAAATTACATATTAAAATCAAAACGGTGAGATCTCCATCCTGTCTTATTCACAGACACAACGTTGCATTTATATTTAGATCAATCCTCTGATTCAAATATAACCCATTACGCAAATAAAAAGTTATTGAATATGTTTTTTATAAAACTAATGACGATTCAGTTCGGTACATTTCCTTAAGCCAAATGAAAGGAGGGTGATTTCGTATACTTATCTCCACAACAGACATGTTAAGCAAGAAAGGTAGAAAGATATTCGATTTTCTCATTTCAAAAGACAGATGAAAGGAACTCCTGAAGGAATTTGTTAATATTGAAGAGACATGTATTAGGAACATCAAAGACTCGTGTAAGAAATTCAATTTATTCATCACAATTTGTATATAATCAGTTATTTGGGACAGCGTTGCTGCAGAATTGAACATGCAACATAACACGCGCTCAGCTTACAAAACATTTCAGTTGATTTGTAAAAAAATTCGGTTAATTTCATTTACTTGACACGCAATTATAATTAAAATACAGTATTTGTACAAATACAAGCAAATTAAAAGAAGAAGAAAAATATATAAATACAATTAGCTCTGTTCCAAAAGAAGTTTTCCAATTAATGATTCATGTCAGCAGTTTTGGATGCGGCGCTCGCGCACATCGCGACTGGATAGTTATTTCCCATCGCGCCCAACGTTATCCAGCTTTAATTAGCTCACTGTGTAGCGTATTTTTAAAGTATATTTTTCACAACAGAGTCATTTGTGAAGAAAGATAATAAACTGTATGTGGCAAGCGTGGAACATTTCATTTGCACCAAATGTCATTTGCAAAAAATGTCCGAAGGTTTTATAAAGAGATCTATAGGCCTTACAATAGAGTTTACAATCTAATGCTGTTAAAACGTTATTAGGGTTTATATGCATTGCTTGCAAACACCGGTGTACACGCTGACCCCCAAGTGGTTAAGTTGCAAGTACAAGTAACGATAAATAGCGTCAATCACCACCAAGCAGCGATAATATTTATAGATCCACCACAATGTATAGTTTAATTTTCACCACAAAAGAATTTATTGCAATTTTCCCTATAGGATGCAAATTTGATTAAATAGCATCGCCCTCTGTTCGTCGATTAATTTCATTAAATTTTACGATGTCGTTGGAGCAAAAATATGCACAAAGCGGAACCAGGCCCAATTTACAATATTTCGCTTCAATTTTACAATATTTCGTCTATCCGCCGCGACTGCAAATGCAAACTTCTTTTTACCAATCTTTGTTAGGTCAGCGTTGTATTAAAGTGTCATGGTAAGCAAAAATGCACTTTACCAGCGTAAAAATGGTCCCATCCTTGCAACTGTTTCGCCAAAGTCGGAAAATCTATGCTCAACAGTTGCCATGCACTTGCACAAAGCGAGGCAAGCGATATTTTCTATCATCAGATAAGTTTTATACAAACTCAGTGGTACATGCAGTAGGTTCGAAGTAGTTCGAACCCGCGAGTCCCGCGGCCTCTCGAACGAATAGTGCCACAAAATCCAGGATCAAAAACATTCGCGACTTGATGATCGTGGTAAATATAACTAGCAATAGTTATTGAGTAAAATCGTCCTCAGCCTAAATACGTCCCACTGCTGGGTACAGGCATTCCTTATGAAGAAACACATGAGTGTAGTGGTTCGTAGGCTTTTGATCGAAATCAAAGCTGCTTTCGCCATGGTCACGCCCCGGATGGGTGACCAAATATATGTGATCTCGAGCTCCTCTGTGTTTCGGAAGACACGTTAAACCGTTGGTCCTGGTCTAATCCAATAATTAAAATTTAATATATAAAAATCCAATCATTTTAATTAAAATATTTGTGAATATATAAAATTCAAATGACCGCATTAAAATTATTTTTATTTATAACAATAGCAATAGTCAGCATCAAAAATAGATAATCATTTAAGAACTTTGTCGAATTAAATGTTCGGAGCAAATGACACGATGTGTCTTGGATAATTTCGTACGTGTGACACAGTGCTAAAGTGATGACCTTTTTTATCAGCCCAGCAAATGACTTAACGCCTCCTGATGGTAAGCAGCAGATAACTCCATTTTTGCTACTTTTAATGCTGACATTACATGCTATGCATACATAATAACAAAACTTATTCTTAAGTACACAACTAGTATTACTAGACTATTAGAACCGATTACTTCCCAATTGAAGAAATTAAAACAGGGATACGGAAAAAGCAATGTTATCGATAAATTATCGGTGAAATTTATAATTTTCACGGCAATTCGATTTCTATTTTGTCTCGTTATCGAGACATGAAATTATTTCTTTCCGGCCACTGATTTTATTCAACGTCGATTATTTCGCTCAAAGGATATACCAATGACTACTCTAAACATTATATTGGGTGAAATTGGTGTTTTTATTCTGTCTTAGTATTTTGTCTGTAACTATTAAGATTCAGAGTATTCCTTAAAAAATAATTACCTCGTTAGTGGTTAGTTTATATTTTTGAGCTCTTTTGATTTGTTTTGATAATTTGTTGTAAGTTTAATTGTGTTAAAATTGGACACGGAGACAACTCTTTTTAAGTGCCTCCCGAATACATCATTTTATTTGCATTCACTTAAAAATGATAAATAATTTTTATGAAGTGTGATATTACACATATTACTTAAGCTTGTCTAATGATACATGCCAAATATTATTATCTCTGGATTTGTCGTTGTGAAGAAAACTGATAAAATGTTAGTATGGAAAATGCAGAATTCCCCATAATCTCCATACAAAACACCAATTTCATAGGTAAGGACCTAATATTAATATTGTTCAATTTCAAATGACACCCGGACAGAGTAAGCGGTATTCTTAATAAATAACATACAAGTGAAATGTGAACAAGTATAGGTTTAAGTCTGACGGCATGCTATTTCTAATGTATCTTCCGATGTATCTCAGAAGCGTATTAACAAGGTACTAACGAGGAAGTTGGTAGTCTGGTATTTGGCTAGAATCGCGTTTGAATTCAGCAGCCGACGTGTGGTCCACAAAACTTCCAATCAGTGCAAGCAATTCTCGCCCAATATGTTCGGCCGTCAATCGATAGCTTCCACACTTTGCGAAGCAGTTTATTACCAATTGTATCGGTTTGTACTCATTGCACAAGAATCTGGCTTCTACTGAAATCACTGAACACTAAATAAAAAGTTTCGTCATAAGTTATCTTTCACTCTTGCCTCTAAAGACACTCATAATACATACATATAATCACGACTATTTTCTCCTAAGTGTTAGTCAAAGACTAGGCAAAAGCACTGCAAATGCAGTCCATTGCCATAGTCCGCGCTTCACCAAGCAGTGACTGCACTCAGCGTGACAGGTGGTGAGCCCGTCGCCGCTATAAGCTCAATACTCAATACTTTATTGCTTTTCACAGTGTGGTTACAGATATTACAATAGATTTATGATCACTGCGAACCCTGTCGGGCACAACAACAATGGAGAGGAGGAACATTATACATAATATTAACTAATTTAAAGGTTTGCTTAGAGTCATCTATTCTTAATTTTATATTTATTAATTTATAATTCATTATGTAGTTAAAGTTCTCATATATTTTATTGATATATATATCTTTAATATAGCTTTAAGTGTTATATGAATAGAATTATTTAATAGATATATATCCAATATTTTATTATTTTAAGTTATAATAAATAAATTATTTAATTTCTTTACTTTAATATTTAGATAATGTTTTTATGTTATTCTTAGAATTAATTATTATTCACTTAATTAATATTGTTTATAATATAGTGTTGTATATATATATAACTTAATGTTTAAGTATATAAACATTAAGTTAATGTTCTTAATGTTCTTCATCTTCTAGATACTCTTTTATTGTATAATAGCATTTTCTTATAAGTATGTTTTTTAAGATCAGTTTTAAAGCTTTTTTCATTTATTGTGTTAAAAAAAAAGCTATTGGATTTGCAGCAGTGTGCAGCTCTAAGTCCATTAGTCGCCTTTTATGACGCCCAAGGGAAGAGATGCGCTGGTAACATTCTTTTAATGAGCCGCTACTACAAGACTTTAAAACAAGAGGCAAGATAAGAGGCAAAACAGGCAAAAACTAGGCGTCGAGTTGCGGAAACCGCCCGTATCGAAGAAGAGGCAAATATTTGTCTAAGAAATTGTAAATAATATTCTATATACTTTATAGTAGAATAGTTAAGTATCCACTAGTATAGTTGAACGATAAAATATAATATCGCATAATTGCAAGAAGTAAACCTGGCGTCCCAACAAAATTTTCCGAGTGAAAATCTAGTTCTTTCAACCGTCTTCGTATTTCAATATTTTCGATTTATTTCTCGGCACCGTAGCTCGAGTATTGAGAGCAATTTATTAAAAAAAGGAAGTGGCTCGCCTCAGTCACCAGTAATTGGCCAGTATTATAACTGCGGTCTGTAAGATCTTCAGCATTTTCACTTTCAAAGCATATGTTTTTTTTAATTAGGCAATTGAAATTTTTACTTTGTACACAAAGCTCGATCACAAGTCTCTTTTCAGAAGTACTTGGCCTGTTTTCTAATTAGATTATGGTTTAAATTAAGGATCCTCCTTATTCATACATACATACAATCACGCCTGTAGTCCCGAAGGGTAGGCAGAGTCCGAGGAGCACTGTGTTCCTTAAGACCACATTTAGCCATACAAAAAATGAAAAAATCGCGAAAGAATAGTAACAAGTGGCTAGCTCGCCTTATCTTTGCTGGCTGGCTAGTACCGCCATCGGACGCGTCCCCGGGCTGCGGATAGGGGAATGCCCTCCAGATATGGGGGGCAGCGGCTTCGGCCGTCGCGGACAGCCACTAGCAACGGTGTGACTGCCTGCCCTTCTCAGGGCGGGCATTGCACGGTCACACCAACCCGTAGCCCACACTGAGTGGGCCCGGGGGCTGGGCGTATGGGGCTTGCCCTGTGCGTCTGGTTGCGAGGAAGAAAACCTTTCTAAAATAATTACCCTGTTGAGGGCCCTTTTCAGGGCCAGCGGACCCTTCGGGGTCGTGGGTGGCGGGCCTGCAAGGCTCGCGGGAGTCGTCGGGAGTTTTCGTTTTCGGCACTCTGGTCGTGGGAGTTTTATCTCCTGGGAGGGTTCTGTCCCTCTTGTCTTCGCCCGAAAGGGCTAAGACTGCGCGGCGGGGACCCCTGCATAGCAGGACCTCGTCGGGCTAACCTGTAATCCCCCCCGGGCGTCGGTTGTCATGTCTAGCGGCGCGGGTAAGGGACCAGGGGGGCTTGCCTTAATTGGCCGGCCCCGAGATGAGACAACATCTATAACAAATCCTCAATGGGGGTGCGTTTTGGTGGGCTTCGGCTCCGATAGAGTGCGCGGCGTACCCCCGCCTTCTTTTGAAGGTGGCAGGCGAGCAGATCTGCCGGCTAGCGGCCAGTGTTTTCGATGGGTCAGGGGGGGCAGACCCTAAAGCCCCCCTACTCGTGGGAACAATTATGAGTGTTTCAAATATAAAAAAACCCAAGGACGTTGAAGGTGAGCCGAGAAGGCTATTTTCGGTAGATTCGGATGAGGCGAGTCTGTCGGACGGAGTTGGCTACAGAACTCCAGCGCACCGTCTCAGTAGGAAAGACACCATCATCCAGGTTGTAGGCAAGGAGTCGGACAAACCGGCTCTCAATACGCGGAGTAGGACCGCGAGAGGTGAAAAGACGGTCTCGAGGAAAATTAGCGTCAGCAGAAGTCCTTCGCTGTCATGCTCAGAGTACTCAGGAGAATCGGAGGCGTCAGAGCCGGCAGTGCCAGCAGTTGGATCGGCAAAGAGAGGGCGTGGTAGACCTCCCACAACCGGGGAGTACATCGGATGGGGGAAGGCCCTACAGGAGAAGGAGCGGCGCAGGCTCGACATTGCCGAAGACATCACGGCACGTGAGATAGAGGACCTCGCCCGCTCCTTCACCGGCGGAGATCGTGGTCGGAAGATCCCGGATAAGTTGGAGACGGATTTGAGCAATCCCACAAATCCCGGCCTCATAGACCTTGGAAAAGAGGGCGTCCGAGTGTTTGAGGTCATGTTGAGCAAGTCTTCAAACATTAAAGGGAATGTAAAGGGAGAAATGAAGAGGGCATGTGCACTGATGGGGGCGGTCGTGAACCGTATCGGCACCCTCACTACCACGGACGAAACTCGCATCCTACATCAGGAAAAGGAGTCGTACAAGAGTGAGCTCAATGTATGGCGGGAAAAGTTTGGAAAGATGGAGAAGGAGCTAGAGGAATGCAAGCGCCGACTCCTGCGGTACGAGGCGGCTGCGGCTGATACGGCGACTGATCCTGCACCTCGGCAAGATTTAGGAAAGCTGCTAGATGAGCGTGACGCGAGGCTATTGTCTGCCATGCGTGAAATGCTGCAGGATGTTAGGCCTGTGCCCGAAGTCTCGGTCGAACCCGCTCCCGAGACACCACCAAGGGCTAGCTGCGCAACCAAACCTGCGGTGGAGAAGCCGGCAAGTAAGAAGCCTGAGCCAGAGCGACAGAGGCCCGCACCTATGAAGCCAGCGACCACCTCGGCCGTAGTCTCAAACGGCGAGGAAGAGGGCTGGAACACAGCGAAAGGCCGCAAAAAGCGTATGAAGGAGAAGAGGCAGCTGGCGAAAGCGGCCCCTTCGAGCAACAAGGTGGCGGTCAACACTCCGAAGCCACCGGAGAGGACGGCGAAGCCGAAAAAACAAAGACCGGTCCGACTGCGGGACAAAAAGGCCCCTGCTGTCGTGATTGATATTTTGAAGGCGGAAAAGGAGAGAGAGGGCGGGCTCACTCTTGTGGATGTTATGAAGGAGGCCAGGGAAAAAGTCGATCTAAAGAAACTGGGCATCCCGACTCTTTCATTAAAGCGCTCGTATGCAGGGGCGGTGATTTTGGAACTTCCAAAGGAGGTTGGTGACGAGGGCGCTCAAAGGCTGGAGCAGAGCCTAAAAGAGAACCTGTCAACGCTTGTTCGAGTAACTCGGCCGATTAGGAAGGCTGAAATCCGGATAGTAGGGCTGGACCTCTCAGTAACTCACGAGGAGCTAGCAAATGCGGCTGCCAACTCTTGTGGTCTTGTGGCAGACGATTTCATGATCGGAGACTTTCGGACGGGAAAGGACGGCATGTTGACGGCGCTTATTCGGTGCCCAGTGACCGCCGCCAAGAAACTTGTGGAGGGAAGAAGACTCCTGGTAGGATGGAGTGCGGCAAAAGTCATCGCCCTCGCGCCTCGGCCAATGAGATGCTTCGGCTGCTTGGAGCTGGGCCACACGAGGGAGATGTGCCCAAGTCAAGTAGACCGGAGCGCGCAATGCTTCCGATGTGGAGAGACGGGACACTACGCGAACGTCTGCAGCGCAAAGCCCAGATGCGCTGTGTGTGCTGCGTTGGAGCTGCCCTCAGGGCACGTAATGTGCGGCAAGCTCTGCCGACCGAAGCCGAAGCAGCAGCAAGCCAGTAGGAAGCGCGGGCCACAACCATCCGAGGGTCAGCGCTCAGATAAGAAGAAGTAGCCACGGCGGGGTATTTGCCCGGTGGCGGGCCACGTCGGGGCTTTTGTCCGGTGGCGGGCTGCGTCGGGGTATCTGCCCGGCAGTCGAGGGTCGCGTCGGAGTACTTGCCCGGCGACCCGGCTTTTCCGACAGGGCAATGATGGCAATGCCTTTCGGGGTGTTGCTTGAGCCCAGGGCCACGCGGGTGACGGGACGGGGGTCCTTGGTTTGGAGGCAGTCACCCGCCTTGCACGGCTCGTCGGCAGTCACTCCCGTGGCACGGAGCGGCTGGTCCCCCTCCAGGGACAGGCCAGTTGAGGCCGAAAGGCCACGCCGCGGCGGTCGTCGGTTGCATACTCGAGAGCCCGACACCGCACCAACGCGGCGGAGGATGTGCCCCCGGGGGGTTTAGCGGGTTCGAGCCCCGCATAACCAGGTCTTCCCCCGAAGCCTGGTATGGGTCGGCCATTACCCCGGGTCAAAAAAAAAAAAAAAAAAAAAAAAAGCTGGCTTGGCTTAGCTGGCTTTGTGGCCTTATTCAAAAAAGCTATATATGTTTTAAGCAACAGATTTACTATGGTTAAACAATTGCTTAAAACTTAATAAAACATTGTTTATTATACACAATTTAAGAAGGTGTGTTTAGAGTTATTTTCAGGTATACGGAGATTCACAAAAGAAGTAAGTTCACCGTAAGAGCTCAAAGAATGGCGATCCTTATTGGCATTGAGCAGAGTACATTGCTCATATAACTAATGAGCTTTGGAGCGGAAAAGCCTAAATGGCGGATAAGCTTAAGTGGCGGACATTTACTGGGAGGTCCAACTTTGGTATGCTCTTACGAGGTGGACCGACGGCAATCTAGCTAGACGGGGGTTTTTTGGCGGCATTTGACTTTGGCGGACGTGATTTTTATTTCAATGATTGTAATATTGCTTGGAGTTGATATTGTTACGTAAAATTAGTGTAGTTTTATGTAATAAGTGTCCGTGATGGTGAGCAATGTGAAGGATCATCGAAATAACGGTCAAGTGGTGTGAAAAATGTTGAGTTTTTAATCGTGGTAATTCACCTCATCGAAGTAGCTGCACAGTGTCATCATTGATCATTTGGCGCCAACTATCCCAAGACGCATTGAAATGTATTACACTTGCATTTTAATGCAAATACTGAAGAAATAAAAGTAATGAAGACATGGCTGTATTGGCTTCCCTACCTTGCCTACATGGGAGAATTTCACAACAACTAGCTAGAAGTCGCTAGATGTATGCAGCGCAGGACCTTTGTGAAGATTCTTAGGGAAAGCCTATGTCTAGAAGTGAGCATCACTATGCCGAAAGAAGACGATGATGATGAATATACGTGTATCTATAGGTCGTTTAACTCGTGAGAAGAACTTACTTAGCGTATTCATATTAGGTATGTTAATACTAACCGAAATCAATTGGATAAAATTAATTATAATACTATTATATTGCTATTCTGTCGGGATGCTTACGTACGTCGAAGCTTACGTACGCGCTTTATGAATTAGAGAAAGGAGCCGACTTAAGATCTGCCATGACCGCCTATTACGCTTACGCTAATGCTTGGCTAAGCTACGGAGTAGTACTGTGGGGTAATAGCACCGATTCTAATAAGCTCTTTACTCTGCAGAAGAGATGCATTCGTATATTGGGTCCATACCTATGAAATCGGTGTTTTTTTCTATCTTAGTATTTTGTCTGTAACTATTAAGATTCAGAGTATTCCTAAAAAATAATTGTGGACTACTTAAGGCTGATAAATGCAAAATCACCAACTGACATTGATGAGTGGCAGTTAGGTGAAAAAAAGGCTTTACTCTTCAAATATCGCATGTCTCATACAGTGTCCGATGCAACCTACTGATACATGGGGATTGGCGAATGGCGGTGTCCTTTAATCGTCCGACCTTGATAATAAGGTCGGACGATTAAAAGACACCGCCATTCTATGCTCATACATGCTAATTAAATTAAAATAATAGTTAAAAAAGTGAGGAGCTCGGTGGCGTAGTGGTTAATACGCTTTGGGGGTTGCGTTTAAAGAACGCGCACGGATATCATGAAAAAAAAATCGTATATATTTAAAATCGGAACTGGCTGGCTGTACGGTTCAAATTTCATATCCAACCTGCGTGTAGAATAAAAAAAAAAGAAAATAATGTCTTTGTCATTTGTCACCTGACCATTTGCCGAATATGACAGCAAGATGACAGCAGTGCCTTGACATTGGCAAAATCGTCAAATAAAGAGACGGAGCCATCCTATCACAAAAATTGAATTGAATTGACAGCAGTGCAGTGGTCCTTTAAAAATATATCTGCCACAATAGGGGTAAATTTTGCCAAGAAGTTCAAACAACCTAACCTCCGGCTAAACTGTTTTAAATTGGCTTAGTTTCGCTTACACTGTACAATAAGAAACAAGTCAGAGAACACACCTTAATTCTATTACTGGAAGCGCAAGTTGAACTGCGTAAACAAAAGACCTCGGTAGCTCTTTGATTTAGATAACGAAATGCTCAAGATCCAGAGTGTAAGTTTCCATTGAGTACACACAGATGCTGTTCCAAATGAAACAATGGGAATGTTTGAGTAATGAATAAGAAAAGTTTATACAAAATCACTGAACACATTGCGAACCTTAAGTAGTAGTGGGCAGGGTACATTGCGCGTAGACACAGACTGCCGTTTGGGTGGAATGGTTCTCGAGTGGCGACCACGTACTGGGAGACGCAGGACCATTGTAGATATCATCGAGGAAGGCCTATCTCCAGCAGTGGACGACTAAAGGCTGATAGGTGCAAAATCACCAGCTGACATTGATGAGTGGCAGTGAGGTGGAAAAACGGCCTTACTCTTCTTCTCGTCTTAAATATTGCATGTCTCATACTGTGCCCGATGCAACCCACAGGTAAGCTCTTGGCCTTCATCTCACCTGATGGCCAAAGGTGAAAGCGAGCTTCACCTGTAGTACTCAACAACTGAGGAACTGGTTGTCTTACATCTGATTGCCGAAACACAACAATGCTTATAACATTGTTCTTATGGCGACAAATTTCGGTAAGACTGTAGTACCTAGCCAACTGGGCTTAGAAGCCCTTCCACTAACCAATCCGAGCAGAAAGACCTATGCCCCCGTGGGGAATCAAACTCTGGACCTCCCGATCTACACCCGGTGGTGTCAACCATTAGACCAGAGACACGGTTAAAAGCAACGTAATCAGGGGAAATGTTGGGTGCAAGAACTCTTCCTTAATATCTATACGCGCAATGGTATATTGGTAAAAAAGCTTGTATGGAGCAGGCTCGCCACCTTTTACAACTTGCCTCTTGTCTTTATAGGGTATAATATAAATCATGACGAGTCGTTGGATTAAGTCTTCGGTGAGGCCACAATAATGCTTATGTAATGAGTACAAAAAAAAATTTTGTTAAACAGTGATTGGTTAGTTTTGCTTATTTGTGTGATGTGAGGCGTGGACTAATTTGCTGTTATTGCGCTCTTCTCTGGCCATTCTCTTTGTTTCTGTTTTTAAACTAACCATCTCTCTTTTTTCATTCTTTTTGGTCTCCAATTTTATTCCTATCGGTCAGCGTCTGGAGCGGTTGTCTCGACGTCAAAAAAATATGAATATATTATTAAAATTAAGTATTAATAATAAATTTATAATATATATATTTTAGTCCCGTGTTAGTCCGGGACACAAAAAAAAATGCACCAACTGCCTTTCTTGCCTAGCATGTCGTAAAAGGCGACTAAGGGCGTATTGGGTACTTGGTCTGTGATTGTGTACTGTGATTGTGTAGGCGGTAAGCTAGCCACTTGTTACTACTCTTTCACGAATTTTCATCTGACCAGACCCAATTTTTGTATGACTAATTGTGGTCTTAAGGAACACAGTGTTCCTTGGACTCTGCCTACCCCTACGGAGATTCCAGGCGTGATTGTATGTATGTATGTATATTTTAGTTATAAACTATAACCATAAATTTTCAAAAGTTTCAAATAAGTTTTCCAAGGCACTATTGTAAGTAGCCTTACAATAGTAACCTACCTTTGATAATATCTTTAAGTTTTATGTTCAGTGACTTGTGAAATTTACCTTTTTATAAATTATTTCAGTGTGCCTTAAGTTCTCAATAATTAAAATACAGTAAGTGATGACATCTCCGAGTATTATTTCTACATCTCCACCCACCACGTCGCAGGCGCATTTAGATAGACGCTCTAAGAGGTCACTGGATGCGGGCTACGCAGATCCAATAGATCTAGTTTATGTTTCAAATGTTAAGCAGGTCCTGCGTCTTGTCATTAGATATTTTAGTAACGACATTTATGTGTAGTAAGGATATTATAATTTTCCCATTTTACAGCTAAGAGTGCTAAGAGTGGTATAGGTGGGTTGGCAACGCGCGCGCGCTTACAATTACAGATGCCTAACATCGTTACACAGCCACATGTGCGCACTTTACGTCAAAATGTTTGGAAATTTTAGTGTAAATGCATTATAAGGTAAGAGCAAATATGTTCTGCACTGAATTGGTATATAGTATACAAATACTATTTAAATATACTTACAAAGCATGCTGTAACATTCGGCCATGTAGAAAGTGTAGCTAAAAATGAAAATTTTATTAAATAATTAGACGCCATTCAATCCAAATGTCTAAAACACCTGAAAAAGTGGTCAAAGGTTCATGATCAAAGCCTTCTGCTTCTGACAGGTTAGGGACACCGCTCTCTTGCGATTTTTGCACCAAAAAGAGTACAGTGTCGACTGCGACGGAAACCTTTTTCAAGCATTTTGCGATCTCGTATCGAGTCGAGCTCACTTTTTATGGTTGGGATTCAATCTGTGAAAAGCGCGTGTATTTAAAATTGCTTGCGCTGCCATTTTCAATCGAGGGGGGGGGGGATTTATCTGGTATTGGTTTGAAGCGACGAGGTTTATGTGTGACTGGAAAAATAAAGAGTTACTTTGCTTGAGGAGCTCGGTGGCATAGTGATTAGTACGCTTTGGCTTTCGATATTGAAAACAAAGCTACTTTCGCTATGTTCAGGCCGTGGATGGGTGACCAAAACTGAGATTTCGAACATTCGTGCTTAGGATCGGAAGGTATGTTAAGCCGTTAGTCCCGGTGAGTAGATACCTATTAAGCATCGTGATGTATACAAGATGTCGTGCCTATTATTAGATTTAGTGTGTTAAGGTTCTTAATAAAGTTTATTTATTTATTTCTTTCTTTATTTCTTTCTTTACCAACGCCTGTGCCCAGCAGTGGGACGTAAGCTGAAGACTGCCTATTTCTCAATGGAGAAGTGTCGTTTCGCATTGCAAAATTTTTATTTTTATTAAGTCAAAAACCAAGTCTAGGTAACTTGTTTTTTCACTCATTCTGTAATTAAATCTATTATTAATTGCTTACTTAATTCCACTTGTGAATCTTGACAATACAGTATTACGTCAAACCCAAGCTTAACTAAGGAGCGAATGTCGATCTAGTAGGAAAAAAAATATTGACGTGCAAAAGTATTTCAAGTAAATCTAATTGCAGAATTAATGATTTCATTTCATTTAATTTCAATGCCAGAGAACTTTGTTGCACGCAGTGCACACAAAATGTTTCAAATCGTCTAACTCATAAAGTGAGTAACGAGATATTTCTTTCAACATCCATCTTCTTCATGCACCCTTTGAAGAGCGAGAGGTCCGATATCCATTTCCAGTAATTAGCTTTACTTCGGAAAAGCTTATGCTGATGCACGGTTTATTATTGTCGTTAGGTAATGCTCGTTTAACACAGCTTTTCTTAGTATTGCTACGTTTGTAATTGAACCTAACTGTAATTTGTAGAGTCGTTTGGTAACAGCTCATTTAAAAGAATACCACCAAACCATCTCTTCGCTTGGGTGTCGTAAAAGGCGACTAATGGACTTAAAACTGCACAACCATCCAATAGCTTACAGCGGCGACGGGCTCACCACCTGACTGCAGAGCACATGTGCAGTCACTGCATGGTGAAGCGCGGACTGTGGCAGTGGACAGCTTTTGCGGTGCTTTTGCCTAGTCTCTGACTAACCCTTACGTGATAGTAGTCGTGAATAGGTGTATTTATTTATGTAATTTGTAGTCTGGAATCGTAGCGTGGGACGTTTTTAAAGGGAGTGAATCCATTAACGAACTGTACCTACTGCCAGCTTGGCGGTAGGCGTGTGTAGGAATCACTAGTCAGTGGCGCTTCCCACTATAACTCCGCGATATACCTATTCCGTGGAAGCGACTCGGGTTCTTCATACCCGGCCTGGACCTAGTCATATACTAGGTCCGGGTATTATCCAATGTAGGTTTTAAGGGCGAATTTCATATGCTGCTCAAGACTGATAAATGTTTTTGAATTGGAAATTCGAAAATTGCTCAAAACATTGCCCGATGTTAGAACTTAATTTGTTAGTCTGACGAGATGTTAACGCTACTATTACGGCTGCAAAATTTAATAACTAACTATGTAGATTTTAACTTGAAAAAATGCACAAAAGAAGCAATAGAAACATCTATTGTTTGCGAGCACCGGTGTTCGCGGTGTCCCCTAAGGCGTTGACTGGTTTAAAATATAATCAATGAAGGACTACAGATACTGAATGAGAGATGCACTCAGTGCTACGAAAAACCGTAGCGCTTTTGGACTGTTGATTAAAATGCTACAACCGTAGTATTCGTAGCCTCTAGCAAAGCGTAGCGTGAACTCGAGCTCACAACACCTTATAATGTCTAAAGCTTAAATATTCAAAACGCTTAAATGACATCCGGGAGTGAATCGAAAAATGAATATAAACGTACAAAATTATTCAAAACCAATCCACCGCTTATCGATACCATAATAGATTTTTATTGATAATAAAAATAATTTTCCCATTCCTATACAAACACTTCGTGCTAATGCCCCAACCAAGCCATCTAAACTCCTTAAAATATTTATGAGCGTTTTCCAAAATGACTCTAAAGTACTTTGGAATCATAACGACTTCAGAGACGACCGGTGGAGAATTTAAAAGATCGCAACGTCAACTTACAAGGTGGAAATGCAAATGAGACGATAGGCCGCAGATTGTCTGGCTTTCGAGGATCAGCTTAACGTCGCCGAGAAGTTACATCAGATTATAACCAGGATAAATTAAAGATTAAAAATTTTGAACAGCAAACCACGAAGCAAACAAAAGTTTTGGGGTTTTGTAAATTTGTCGTACGTGCTTTCTTTATTGGCCAATGTTATTCGAAAAAGAACACTGCAAATAATTACATTCAAAAATATTTAAATTAATAATTTCCGACTTTCACTACTTTTGTTATGGATAGATGACGATTAAAAAAGTCTTCTTAAAATCAAATCAAAGCCTTTAGCGAAAATATTTCACTAAGGCCCAATTGCACGATCGAGAGTTAGCGCCTAACCCAGGGTTTGCCCATATATTTGCCCCAGGGTTAGGTGCCAACTCTCGAACGCGCAATTGGGCCTTAGGTTCTTACAAAAGACGAACTTAGAGGTTTTATTGTCAGATTTCAAAAAATCTCTTTAACAGATAGAGTCGACTGGGAGCAGACAAATCTATTTTGATCATAATTATAGCTTCTAGACAACCAAAACATCTATGACCAAATGGCGGATGTGTGCATTGTTGGCGGGGAAGCTAAGTAAATCTCATTTAATGCAATGTGACCATTGCTACCAGACGTAATATAAAGCTTATTCTATTGTCATATAAGTCGTTTTAATTTTATTTGCATTTTGTTTTGTTGTGTTTATTACTTTTGCTATCCAAACACGATTATAGATTCAAATAGCATCGTCAACAATTGCTAGAATGAAATCACCTAGGTATCGACAAGGCTAATGATGAGATTCTATCGCATTTTTTTTACTTAATCCTTAACGGGTAAAGTTTGAAAATCGATTAAGAATTTTGACAATATAGTATAGTCTAACCGTTGACTTAAATAAATGTTAAACAAACATTTGCTCAAATATACAAGTTTCTAAGATGCATTTCCACGTATACTTCTAAGATTGAAAACTTCGCTGTTTCTATAATAAGTTCTAATAAAACATCTCAATTTCCTTTAACGTCAAAGCTTATGTGATAAAGCAATTCCCTAACGCTCTTAAGCTGATGATAGATTGAATCTCGTCATGTTCATAATTACTATCAGACTGACTTCGGTGAAACATGCAGGCGGTAATGACGCCCGTCTAAAACATTAATCTAGTTCAGATTAAGCGATCGAAGCATATAGATCGAAGTCACCGAAGCGAAGCGGCCAGTTCAATCTACGCTGGCTGTCGTTTGCATAATCACATCCCGGCGTCGCAACTCTTCTTATAAATAGATTAAGGGATTGTAAATTCTCAAACGCTTGTGATTAAGTTGTAATTTGACTGGAGAGTGGACTGTTTTTATTGTTGATCAAGGTTGATTTCGATATTTGTTTGTCAGGATAAACTATATATTTTTTATTTATTATTTCTTGTACTCATTTTTTGTACTCGTTTATTTTTGATAGATACAAGCACAAAAATGCTTTAAAATCTTTTATATGACCTTTCGTAAAACTTGAAAGCTCAATATTCTCCCTCCAGTCATAACAAACAAAATCAAATTGATAGGTCAAGCACCTTTGTGGGTTTTGAAAAGATAATACTTACGTTAGACTAGATGCCATTCATCATTTTGTCTACGAATATTAAATTTATGTAAGCTTGACTTATTATTCGATATTATAATGTTATTACTATAGATTCTACAAAGATTAAAGTTTTTTAATGTACAGCAGCAGTCCTTGCTCAAACTGAAGCGAAGAGATAAGTCTCCGTAGACAAAAATTACTCATTGCCTTTTGGGGAGAGATTTTATTCATCACACTAACACCCAGTTGCAGAAACGAACTTTAAATTTAATGTCGGCATTATCCCTAATGCTCCATTAAATTTATTGATTGAAGTGTCAAAAGAACACCTTAGCGTAGTTTTTACGTTGCACAAAACGACATTAGCACCCTATCAATGCTAAAGAGACATTAGCTAGAACTATTTTGTGTTCCAATTTTAAATTTAATGAACTTTAAAGTTTTAATGTCTCATTACTAAATGTCGTCTTTGAAAAATCTTTGTGCAACTGAGCGTATACCTATAGCATCTGAGGGTGGTTGTATATGTGGGCTGGCCCCCAGCGCTGGCGACGCGCGCTTTACAATTATAAGAGATGCCTAACATCGTTTCATTTCTTTATCATTTATCAAAATGTATGGCCAGCCCACCTATGAAACTACCTTGAACCTCAACAACATGCCACACAAGTCACCACCGAGATTCTTTTATGTATTTTTTCTCTCTTAAGTATTTTTATTTTTCCTTCCTATTTTTTATTCGGAGAGAAAGAGCTCGAGAGAGAGCAGATGACCCTCAGTTATTTTCATTCATTAACATCATATAGATTCGTTCACTGCTCGACATAGGCCTACCAAACTCTTTTGATCTTATTTATCATTATTCATGACATTCCTCATGCTGTTCTGTCCTCAGCATATATACATCCCACTGCTGGGCACAGGCCTTCGTCATGGTGAAACACATGAGGAGTATGGGCCGTAACACCACCACGCTTGACCAATGCGGGTTGGTGGGTAGAAACAGCTGCAATATCGACCGGGACAAACGGCTTAACGTGCTTTGTATTCAATCGAAAGAAAAAGCGTATTAACCCCTACGACCCTATGCCGTTCGTCTCATGCTGTTCTACTCATGCAATTTTGCACGATATTTGAAACGCACAATTTTTTTTTATTTTGTCGCCCAAATATCAAAATTGTAATACAAATAATTTAATTAAGAAGCACAGTTTGAATTAATGCCATTATTTGCCTTAACAATGTCACGTATTATTGGGAAATATTCATTTTAATGACACCAAAAGACAAAAGTTGGATAATCGAACCGCATATTGATCGAAGTTGGCGAACCGTTGAGTTCAATCTGCGCTGTCGTTCTGACCGCTGCTATTTGCATAATCACGTCCCTCCCACCACCTACTGATAAATTGAAGCAGAAATAAAAGGGACAGTTTAGTAGTCCCGCCTTTTAAGTTACATCGGCTTTAAAAGAAGCTGCATACATTTTTCGATTTTAAATCTGATGACGATGTTTTGCTGTCAACTATCATGCAAGCGGTTTACAAAAAGATGAAATGATGATGGTTAAATGCGTTAACACAAATTTCTATGATATCAAGTGATATAATTATGTCAGTTTTCTTTATTAAAAACAAAAACGTGAAAAGTTTTTGATACGTGAATAATATTACTCTTAAATGTTCATTAACATGCGCAGCCTTTTTTCTCTTCTTTTGTTTTACACGTGATCAATAAATATTGGCGGCTCTTAAGAAGAGCGGGTTGGGGTGGTAGGGGTATTGTCCAAAAACGCCTGGAGGCGTCTTGAAAAAATTGACGGATGGAAATCCAACCGGTTGCCATACGCAGGAAACGGTTTTAGATGACCTGAAGTTTGTCGAAGTGGGTGGCGTATGAGCGGGTGCTACGCTAGCATACTTCATGATGGGTCGGACGCAGGATTTGTAAATTGACGATTTATTTCCAAGGGACATTTTATTCTGCTTGTCTAAGAGGTGGAAAAGGCGCCCGAGCACGAAGAAGGCTCGGTTTCGCTCGGCTCTTATGTGAGGTGCAAACGTTAAGCACTGATCGAGTGTGACGCCTAAATATTTGACCTGCCTCACCCAAGGGATCGGCCGGTCGAACAGGGTGATCGGAAGCAGTCGGCCATACCTGCGCGCTTACAATTACACGAGTACCTAATAGTAACATTGTTCCACTGCCGGCCACATGCGCGCAAATCGTTCGTCAAATTGTATCGAAATTTTGACAAGGTAGCGCGCGCGTGGCCGACGCCGTTCGCCGGCGTTGCTCTGAAACGTCTTTTAAGTCCAGGAGACATCGAAATAGAATGATAGAAAGGCAAGCCATATCATATAAAGACGCAGCGGGCGACACTAATCCAACTAGCCACACATCGCTCGTACCGCTCAGCGCCGTCGTATCTAGAATATACGCTTAGAAATAATAAATCTCATTGTGCCAGTTTCGCTCGCCCGCCATTGCTGTTGCCCCACTTATCGCAGTCTGCGAAATTGCAGACGAAGGGCCTAAGCACATCTATTCAATACCGTTCCTGCACTCTAAACGATGGGGTTTTCCAATACTAGTATAAAGTCGCGCGATTAAGGTACCTACGGAAGTGCTGGATAGTTAAAGTAGTCAAAAAATACAAGTGTAGTTGACTAACGACGCATGGAAAAATGCCTTGATACGGGTGGACATGCGTGACGAATGTCTTGAGGGTGAAAGGAAATGAGAATTCGCTGATCACGCCCCTCGCGCTTTATGCGAGCCCAGACCATAGGAAAATGCTGTGCAGGAGTGGTTTTTATAGCAAGTAGTTTGTGTGCTACGACCTTTATGCGCATACGTCAGAGCAGACCTATCTAAATAGGACTTTTACATTCATTTCTGTAACAATAAACTCGAGCTCTGTCTACTAATTTTGTTGTTTGTCGCTCACGGAGTTTGAATAATAGCCTCCTGAATTTTTGGCAGTGATCGATAGATAGACGGGATTCAGAGTAGATGGCGAAACTTTTAGGATAGAAAACAGTGACGTTTGGGTTCAAAATATATATTATGCAACTAGGCGATGGGGTTTAAGTGGGTTTTGTAATAAACGATGTAAGTTCCGTTTTTCATTTTATATAGACGACTTTTGGTCGTAAACAAGTGGAAATAAACGCTAACATAAATATCGCTTTACATTGAAACGTAACTCATTTACTTAGTACGATATGAAATTGTGAATAATGGGGTTGAAACTGTATGTTTTGTTGCAGCAAAAATTCTTATCGTTCGTGACTATAAATTCAACGCAAAGAAAATGTAATTGCTTAATTTCAGATTGTTATCGTTTTTCATTGCTTAAAAGTTATTCAAGCTAAACACACTCAATTATACAGTGTATTTACTGACCGAAGTGTTTTTTAAATTAGAAAATAAAATATATTTTTTTAGTAATTAAAAATGTAATTTAGCAGACGCCCTTCAAGAAACACTGTGAAATCCTTACATGCTAAAATATTATTTCAGTTTACGAAACTTTAGTATGAACTCAAATCAATATTTAGAGGAAATGCAACATATAATTTAGAATTATTGTAATTATCACTATTGTTAATCAATAACTACGTTAATTGCTATAATAGTTTTAACCGCAACCCAGAACATTGTGTGCACATACGTTAAAAAATTGTCGCTTAATTTTTCTCAAACTAGGGTAGACTACGAGTGTGTAATATTAAAGAACTAAGCGCCTGGGATAGAATTTCAAAAGCCGCACTTCGTTAGTCTGTTCTACATTGTTTCTGGTTTGCGAGCCTCTGAAGGAATCGAGTTATTGTTTGCAATTTATATACGACACTATGTGTAGGTATCTTAGCGAAATCTTGAACAGAATTTTGAACATAGACCCAATTTTGGAGATTGTACGTAGGACGATTATTCCTGTGTACTACCGACTCTACTAGTATGGACAGTAGTGTGGTTTCATAGTTACGATAGCCACCAGCGCCGGCCAGACGCGCGCTTATACGTTAGGGACGGTTTATAGGTACGCTGGCCTTCAGTGCTGGCCAACAGCGCCGGCGAGATTATATTGACGAATAAGCGCTCGCGTGTGGCTGTGAAACGATGTTAATAGCTCCGTTTAAATAATTGTGAGCGCGCGCGAGTTCATTACATTTGACCACGCTGTGGCTTATAGCGGCGACGGTCTCACCACCTGTCACGCTGAGTGCAGTCTCTGCTTGGTGAAGCGCGGACTATGGCAATGGACTGCTTTTGCGGTGCTTTTGCCGAGTCTCTGACAAACCCTTAGGGGATAATAGTCGTGATTATATGTATGTATGTGTGTACACTGCGACTGTCATTTCGCTGTTAATTATAATGTCAGAAATAAAATATATACATCTTATTCTCAGACGTCTTATTATAGTATAAATATTAAAAACAATTAATTTGGTTAGTAAAGCGCCAGGTAAAGTTTAAATTAAATCCAACTCTCCCGCAACTGTTATAATGATGCTCAGGGCTTAAATTTAATAATAAATTAATATATTGAGTCCTTGCGATTATTGTAATCAATTCAATACGCATGCGTGACATACCAGACAGTTAAATGCTTGATTGGTTGCGACTGACGTTTGACGGATTTTTACCATGCATTGTAATTGTTTACATGAAGCGTTACTCAACTAATTTCACGAACATGGTGGATAGCGTTTTGGGCAGATGAAAAAATACAACATATTTAAATTGAATTTCTACAGCAATATTTTAACCGCCTCTCTGGTCTAGTGGTTCAAACCACCGGGTGTTGATCGGGAGGTCCGGGTTCGATTCCCCATGGAGGCAGAAGTTTTTCTGCTCGGTTTGGTTGGTGGTAGGGCTTCTAAGCCCGCCTGGCTAGCTCCCACCGTCTTACCTAAATTTGTCGCCATAATAACAATGTTTTAAGCATTGCTGTGTTCCGGCAATCAGAGGTAAGATAGCCAGTTCCTCAGTTGTTGAGGATTACAGGTGAAGCTCGCTTCCATCTTCGGCTTTATCGTCACTTGCCATCAGGTGAGATGAAGGTCAAGAGCTTACCTGTCGTATGTAAAAAAAATAAAAGAAAATCCCTTATTTATACTTATCGAACTTGCTATATTTCGGACCCTTGTACTAAATACTATGTGAATGACACAATATTTTCATTACTTTTGATATGAGTCAACTAGCCTATTGTGAAGATCCTTGTGCCCATGTCCAGTAGTGAACATCTATTAGCTTAATAATGATTATAGCATTTAACTAGTTGTTTGTGCATAAGACTAAAAGGTTTCCTTGTATTTATAACAACCTCTCTGGTCTAGTGGTTGACACCACCGGGTGTAGATCGGGTGGTCCGGGGTTCGATTCCGGGGGCAGGGGTTTTTAGGTACGGTTGGTGGTAGGGCTTCCAAGCCCGCCTGGCTAGCTACCACCGTCTTAAATTTGTAGCCATAATAACAATGTTATAAGCATTGTTGTGTTCCAACAACCAGATGTAAGATAGCCAGTTCCTCAGTTGTTGAGGATTACAGGTGAAGCTCGCTGCCACCCTCGGCCTTATCGTCACTTACCATCAGGTGAGATGAAGGCCAAGTGCTTACTTGTCATAATTAATAAAAAAAAGATATTTCTTCAATATCAATGAACTGCTGCACTACTCTCCTAACAAAATTTCAATGGATTGTTATTTCGAACACGATTTTTGAAATTATCGAAGGACATGACACAATTGACGTAACATCAAATCAATATTAAAGGCCAAAAAACGTGGTAAGCTAAAAAGACAACGCAAAAAGTCAGCTATTACACGCAGAACTCAGGTGTCCCCAGAACGACTTGACAAATAGTACAAGGAAGAAAAAATGCGTCGAAAGACAGCAATCTCGGAGCGCGGACGACATTATTCGCCTGTCAATGTGATGTATGACGACGGATACACTGGAGACAAATGCGTTTCTCGACGCTGGAAGCATTTACATTATTTTTGCTTTGATTTCTTTGTCGCTTTAGGTATTGTTTCCTAACGTATTCAAGCTACATTGTTGGCGCATCCTATGTGAATGTGCGCTCTTTAGCAAAAATAATCATTATTGTTTATTCTTTAAAGTTTTATTAAGCTATTGCATAGCTTCTATCGCGGGCCTTGAGCGCGGGGACCGAATCCAGAAATTCCGTAACGAAAAAACCTCACGCTCCCCACTCCGATGGTGATGGTGTGTTTATTTATAAACACACCTCCTTGCGCATCGAAGTGGTGTGGTGGTTATTTATAAGTCAGATCGGTGTGGTGGTTATTTATATGCTAACTATTACACATTGTTTATTATGAGTTTTGTTATTTTATTAATTAGTTTATTAACATTTATTTTAGATAATTATTTTATGATTTAATTTACTTATAAGTGATCCGAACGAAATAATGTATATGCAAACTACCAACAGTTTATATAATTTGTTTTCTTATCGGTCACCACGCTCAAAAAGTGTAACTTGAATTAATATCCAAGAAAAAGAAATACTTCAAGGATTAAAATAAATAAATAAAATTATAATTGCATAAGTTGATACAAAATGCTATGCAATAGCTTTACCGCGGCAGTCCCCGAGTGCCACACGTCTTTTTATATTTCTACCCGTCACTACTCTACTCTGTTTTATAAAAAGCTTACGGCTTAATTCAATTGGTGTATAAGATGATTGACACAGTACGATGATGGTAAATTACACAATATGTAATTTCTAGGAAGCTTAACACATTATTGTTACAGAATGTTCCGAATAGACATGACAATTAATTAACTACTTAAGTATAACTATTACAATCACTTGTATATATTGATACGTCGCTTTTGGAGCATTTTCCTTCCAATTCAATTTTGTCATTTGTGACTAAGGGTATTATATAATAAATTTTATTAGGTTGTAGAACATATTGATGTAAAGGGAGGATGGAACCCTTGCAGAGTTTCTTGCCTGTATATTCTCTAGACAAGGCCTCCCGGTAGTGAACAGGCCGAAAAAAAGTAGTGGTATTGTCAATTTTAGGATACTTATTTATAATTTATTTTGTTTTGACTTGTCAAAAGTGTATTTGATGATACCAATTTGATTAAATGACATTGAGTTTGAGTTTGAGAATATATAGCTATTTTTATCACAATGATCATGCTGTCGTTTATTTATTACTAGCTTTTGCCCGCGACTTCATCTGCGTATAATAGTTACTTTGAGATAGTTTGATGGTATGTAGCCTATATCCTTCCTCAATAACAGTAGCCTCAATTGGTGGAATTGAAATTATATATATTAGAAGCAATGTTCATAATTTCGTAAATTTTCCTTAATTTTTCTGGAAGGCGTTATTTAAATTTTTTTACATTCACCGTTCCCATGGGAATATCGGGATAAAAGGCTCTAGACAATCTGTGTACCAAATTTCGGTTAAATTGGTTCAGTACTTTTGACTTGAAAGCGAGACAGACAGACAGAGTTACTTTCGCATTTGTAATATGCGAAAGTAACTCTGTCTGTCTGTCTATTTCTAATGATTGGTTGTTATAATTAACAATACAAATATTTTTATATTACTTTAAACTTTTATTATTGAGAATACCTCTTTATCTGGTTACGTCATGGCGGCGCGGCGTCGGAGTCGGTTAAAAACTTATATGAACTAAAGTATAGCAAGAAGGCAAGAAGGAAGGAGCTAAGACTGGTGACGAAAACTTTCTGACCTTCCTCTGTGATTAGAAGGCACTACAGTTCCATTCCGTTATTACTAGCATGTCTAATACCCACCAGATAGTACTGTAGTGGAGTTTAGTAGTGGAGTTAGTAAGTGTAGCAGTCAAAGCCCACTGAAAAAAAGGCCTTCGAATAAAATGCTAATCTCGAGTTAATTTTAAACTTTAAACTTTTGGAGTAGATTGAAATCGAGAGGCGGAAGATAATTAAAAATGTTTTTTACTTCGCACACGTAAATCACCGTTGACCCTTATCGAAGTCCAAATTCAGGACTTCCAATGACAGCTTTCGTATGCGAAAATACAAGTAGCGAGAAACTCTCAAAACTTTGACATTGCCCAAATATTTTTTGGAGATTAACGACTCAAATTTTATTCTTATGCTAATATAGTACATTATGACATAAGTGCGGTAAGTTGTAATTTACAGCCCAGGCGATATTGCTAGCCCGAGCCTTAGGTTAGGGCTATAAGAAGGCAGGGGCTGTAATTATCAAACCGCACGTATGTCATACGACGTTATATAACACATTTGCGAGGAAATAAATAAAACTCAGACATTCTTAGACTAATAAATCTTTATTCACTTGTTAAAGCAGTTATAAAAATTTGAACAATTTGTAAATGAAATTAAAGAATTTAATGTTTATTTATTATATTTTATCTCCCAAAGGTAACTTTCTGACATAAAAACTCTTTGCTAAGATTTAAAAAGTATCGTTCGTTTTTAGACGGAACATCATAAACTGTGCGTTTTACTTTACATTATCGCACAAGTACGTAATGTGATACATTATGATATTGAAATTTGTGAAATACCCGTTACGAACAAATGTGTTATAAACAATATTATAGCATGCTATTTCTTAATTATTTATTTGAAACACGTTATTTTCAATTATTCACAAAAATGTTATAAAATTCACTTTGTAGCTTTCTTAAACCTTCCATCAGCGGTGTTCGGAAACAATAGGCGTTTCTTTTGTGTCTCGTTTTGTGTTCGTTGACTAGTTAAAAACCCGGTCACCTTATACTACTATTTTCACCTGGATTCAATGTTGGGGAAAACGTGGCTGATACAAAGACGATTCATGTACTTCACATTTTTTAGATGAATTCCAAAGTATTTTGAGTATGAGTTACTTAAAAACAAAACATTCTGATCCTCATTACTGATCTGATCACACTGATAAATTCCGTTCATTGCCCCTCTTTATTGCTTTTGGGTGTCTTAATTGTGGTTTAAATTTTGTGTGACAATAAATTATAGCACCTAGTACTATATAGTTTATTATTACTGTAATAAATAAGTTATAGTTCATTCCTTGGTCATTATTCAGACAATATAAACCCTCTTATATTAAACGACCGCTTTAGCAATCAAGCAATTGACGCATCTGAAATTCAAAGTCGAATAACTCACGTGTTTGAATTTGAATTACTAGTACTCGTATGCTTATTATGAAATTAAACAGTTTTGTAAACTAAATCCTGATACATTGTAAATTTTCGCATGGACAAAGTTTGAGCAATTTTATACATTCTGTTGCCTACAGAAAGTACGCAATTTACGACAACTAAAATACTAGCGACTGTAATAAAATGGCAACTTTATAATATTGCTAGTGATAAATTCAATCCTACGACACAAGGATCGCAGCTCAAATAGAAAGAGCAGGGATCGTGCACAAAATATTGCTTCATTTATCTCACAGTCGCCGAGGCAACGTGTTTCTACATCCATCTATTTGTATTTGTCGCCTTGTTTATAACGCATTGTAAGACTGCAGTGCAGATGTGCACTGTCATAATTGCACGTTATCTATCTTACCCATTAGGTTTACATCAATTTCGTGGAAATGATGGAAACCGTAGAAGATAAAAAGAAATCGTTTAGTCAGCGCTCGCCAATTAAGCATTTTCTCAGAACAGACTAATATTGATACGTAATAGTAAAAATATTATTAGTTCCAATCAAATATTTAAAAAATTGCTATAAGTTTTCATCAGAGAAAGTTCTTAACAAATTCATTTCAGAGGTCACTTTGTCCTCTGTTGAATGTAGGCCTAAATCATAGAACAATGACATTTGGAACATTAAGGCACGATCACGAAATCTAAAATTCTTTAAAGCCTTTGGAGGTTTATTCTCAGAAATGGAACGTATTTCAGAGAATTTGTTGTGCAACAAAGAATTCATCCTTGCGATTTATTTATAGGTTACTTTGCCAGCTGTAAGATAAGAAATATTTTGTTAAGCATGGAAGTCTTTTTAGCCTTGACAGAAAACATTCTAGAAATATTCCCACATTATTGTATAATGAAAAAAAAAACATGTAAAAAATTATCTCTTTCCCTCGACAAAACGAGGGCCATGGTATTCCACGCCCCACGGCGCAGAATCCTATCGGGGCTTCGTGTCCGAGTGGACGGGGTCCGGATTCCAGTCGAGGTACACATAAAGTATCTCAGCTTGACTCTGGACCCTCGGTGGAGCTTCGAGGAGCACTTCAAGCTCCTCGCTCCTCGGCTGTGTGCCACGGCAGCCGCGCTCGGACTGGTCCTCCCCAACCTCGGGGGACCCAGCTCTGCGTGCCGTAGGCTACACCATGGGGTGGTACGGTCTATGGCACTATAAGGGTCATTGCGACTCAGGCCGTGCGAGCGTACCGCACGGTCAGCCACGGGACAGCCTGCGTGTTGGCGGGCACGAGCCCGAGGAAGTTAATGCCCTTGTGTTGGCAAGGGTGCATTAGCATCGAGTCGCAACGTGGGAACGGGGGGAACGGCCCATCATCGAGGAGGTGAGGAGGGTCCATACCCTGGCTCAGAGGGAGGCTCTGGAGGGAGTACCTCAGCCCATTTCATCTTTCTGCACCGCGTCGCACGGAGGGAGGACTCCTGCGACTCCCCCAGTGATACGGCCGAGCACACCCTAGTGGAGTGCCTGGCCTAGCGACGGGAGCGCCGCGCGAACTTTGCGCGGTGCTTGGCGGGGGATAGCTCTCGCTGCCTACCCTGGTCACGGCCATGGTGGGCAGCAAGAGAGTATGGGAGGCTGCCACCTTCTTCTGCGAGAACGTGCTCTTGCAGAAGGAGGCAGCGGAGAGGGAGCGGGAGGAGGATGCTCCAGCCGCTCCCCTCCGGCGTAGACGGGTGGGCAGAAAAAGGCGGGCGCCATAAGTCTCTCCTTCTACCTGCCCCGCGAGCGGCCGCGTGCGATGGATGGCTTCCACGCACGCATTCCACCGGCTGCCACGTCTGGGGATCTCCCGAATATACCCGGGAATCCTCCATTGGCGCAAACCCCGACCTAGTGTTTGACTAGGTCGAACCCCTGGGACCGGCTCGGAGAATTGCTTCGGCAGACCCCGGGTCGCTTCCCCGGAAGGGCAAGGAGGTATATCGGTGAGTTTTAGTGGGTATTCTCGGCCGCCACCGAGCGAGTCCCACACACGCCTTCCGCCTCGCCAGCGGTTGGTAGGTCCGTAAATGGATTTTGTCCTCGAGAAAAAAAAAGGTATGTAAGGCATGATTTATATTGCTATTTCTTGTTATTAATCCTTTCACCCTTTTACAAAGTCCACACATATAGGTAATATTTATATTTTATTTATTATATAGTTATAGTATGTCCCGTATTGGTCTGTGACACAAAAAGAATGTACCATCTTCTTTTCTTGCCTAGAATGACGTAAAAGGTGACTAAGGGCGTATTGGGTACTACTAGGTCTGTGATTAAGTAGGCGATGAGCTAGCCACTTGTACTACTCTTTCACGATTTTTCATCTGACCAAACCCAATTTTCGTATGGCTAAACGTGGTCTTAAGGAATACAGTGCTCCGTGGACTCCGACTACCCCTACGGGGATTGCAGGCGTGATTTTATGTATGTATAGTATGAAGCGTGTCAAAGATGTTAGCACATGCCACATTATCGAATGTGTCCTCGATGTCAGAACGCTCTGTATAAATTATTCCCAACAAGACGAAACTAAATTAGTTTGAAATTAATCCCATTGTTTTCACCACGCCTACCTCCTTGGGCGTGGGTAGATTTAATATTATTTGGTTTCGAGATAACCGCTTTGAGGCCAATTCAATTATAATAGGTAGTTTATTTAAATCTGTTTATTTGACAAGGAATGTCATCTGGCGTGTTTATTTGTTTTGGAACAGCTACAAAAGTCTTTTATGAAGCTAAGTTGTCGCAGACAATTTCATTTTAGGAATTTCTATTTATTGGGTACTGTAATTTTGTTTCGCTATCAAGATGATTTTGTTGGTTTTGTGAAGCAAAGGAAATGGCAAAATTTTGTATGCGTATTATAATTATTGGACGTAGTTGTATGTAATGCCAGGTACCTGAATATACATTATGTATATTCATTAGTGTATTAATAGTATGTTCATTAATGAAAGTTTTGAGAACTTTTCATATTGTTGCAATCTTTGAAACCATATCATAGTAATTCCTAAGCTACAATGTACACAGAAAATACAAACGTGACAGCTGAAATTTGGTTATTTTTACAAGTGTTTTGAGAATAAACTCATAGTGCAATAAAATGAATCGATAATTTTAAGTGATTAAAGTACTGTTATTGATTTTTTCGTCAATTAACATTAATTAATCATTTATTTACATAAAATATTCATGTGTATTATTTACTGATGGTCATTGAATTATTTAATTAAATAAAACCAAAAAGTTTATCGTGCTTATCAGTTCCGAGCATATCAGTTATTTTATTGTGACCAAATCTACAATATTAGATTATCTATGTATATATAGCTCAAAGGTGACCAAAGAAAAGATGGATGGATTGTGTGAATGATGATGTGATAAGGATGGGAGTGAGCGTTGACTGGACGAGTAATAGAGGAGAGTGGAAGAGGAAGACATGTTGCGCCGACCCCAAATAAAATTGGGAACAGAGCAGGACAAAGAAGAAGACATAACTCAAAGGTGAGTGACTGACATAGTGATCTATCAACGCACAGCCCAAACCACTGGACCGATCGAGCTGAAATTTGGTATGCAGGTAGATGTTATGACGTTGGCATCTGCTAAGAAAGGATTTTGATTAAGTCCATCCCCAAGGGGATAAAAGTATGTTCGAAACTTTGGCAATTTTAAACCGATCGGGCTGAAACTTTGAGAGAAAATTAAAGGGTTCCCGAGGGATAGTTAAAAAACCATAGTAACCGCGGACTAAGTCGTGGGCAACAGCTAGTTTCCTATAAATGTCAACTCTGTCAACCGGAACCATGAAAACAGGTCAAAAACTTAACTCAATAAAATAAAATAAATATTTTCTGACATTCACATCTGTCAACTAGTCCAAATAATGCAGCTTGTCTGACAAATATACAGATTTATTACATTTAAACGTTTTATTTTAACATGACACAACACATCATCACTCCAATATCCCCGAAGGGTAGGCAGAGGTTATAACACGCAAATTTCTCCAGATATGTTTCAGTATAAACTGGAGAACTAATGCCTGTATTCGTAGCACATATATTTCCCCATTTAAGTTCTTCCAGAACCTGCTGAGCAGGCGACACTGACATAAAACCACTCGACCAGGTCCTCAACATAAATAGGTCATACTCTCATCATTAAGAATAAGATTGCTTTGGGTCGGCGTCACTTGTGCCTACAGCTAATTAAGTTCACACGTACAGAATCACCACCTACTGTGATATCTCGAAAGGACTTCGAGAGCACGTCTTGCGTTGATGGCAGAGAAACTACGGATTGCCGTTGAGCATATCTGCTCCTCAAAGCGGTTCTAAAGACTTAAATTATTTAAGTAATATGAAACTATTAAATATCAATGTTAAGGTAAATAATAATGACAGTATCTTATGCATAGCATAAGTTATATGAACCAAAGAAGATACTTACAATAAAAGAGAATCTGTAGTTGAAAAATATGTATGCATGGATATCATATTACTAATAACTATCATATTAGACAAAACAGGGACCAAGTAAAAACAAAAATTTCAGAGTGAGGTTATTTTTTTTATCTACACTCTGTCTGAGATACTACAACCGAAATTATTTTGTAATCATGAAGGAAATCATTGAAAATTTAGTCATCTTTTACACGTTCAATAATGGTATATATATTGCATATCACGAAGGCGGCTGAATCATTCAACTTGAGACTGTATCTTAAGGCGTCAAGAGCGAAGCTACTCGCCATCATAAAATGCAACAACTACCTAATAAAGTGAATACACATGTGATATCTAAAATCTACCTGCAATTAATCTTGATATGAGACTAAAGATATTACTTTAAACATGGAATCTCCTGTTTTTTGTTCCGATTACAATACAGACTCCCGAATACGAGTGAAACCTGTTTTATTAACTCCAGAAAATATAGCAGCGTGAATAAACTGTTCCGTATGATGAATCCCCAAAATGAACTCCTTAAAATTATTTACGGGGCACAGTACACTCGCCCACTTGTCATTTCCATTTCAAATCCTAACGGCACACTGGTCATTTGTACAAATGGTGGCCGTTTAACCGCGGGCTGCCGCCTACTTTATCGGGAACGAGTGGTCCACCTACTCGATTAATCTCCTGTCAAACCGGGACCTGATCCATATCCATGATCCATTTCACTCAAGCCAGAACATGGCTGGGAAACAAGGTTTGGGTGTATTAGAATTAAGGGATCTGCTCTCCAACACAACGAAGCACTTAATTTCTTAAGGCACGTTCAAGTGTTCAAATTCAAATCGTTTCGGCAATGGTTGTCGAAGGAGAATGGTTATCAATGACTCAGACCCGACACGAGTGAGACCTATCTAATTTTCTTTGTTATGTTCAATGTTACATAAATATGTAATTTTTATAGTCAATATTAGTGGCTAACATATAAATATGTTGCTTTGTATTTTCCTCAGGCGTTGTATGAAAAAGATAAAAGGAAACTACTTCTTCTAGATTATCTCAAGTCTGGATGTTTATGGTGCTTATATAGTAGCCAAAATAACCAAAATTCGTTACTTTACTTATGTTCCATGGTGCGCCTGAGGAAAAAACAGAGCAACGATTTTACTCAGGCGCAGATTCAAAAAAAATTTAAGCGGTTTTTTGTTGGTCGGGATGTAGTATGAGTTCCAGATGATAACTTCTAACCGTGGAGTGTCCTCTCCTGAGAAAACAAAACAGAGGTTAAATGCCTTAAGAAACTCTATGGTGAATTGAGTGGGAAATATATTTACCACAAAACAAACATTTTAATTTTGTGTCATAGTCACTCTCATAAAGTGAGCTACACGGGCAATGCGAAGCAAGTTTAACTTTTCTCTTAACACAATGGTTAATTTGTTATTTGATAATTGAAATACAGGTTCAGTCATTTGTTGTCGGATGAAAACTATGTAAGTGTACATGCATACGTACAATCACGCCTGTAATTCCCGAAAGGATTGGCAGAGTCCAAGGAGCACTGTATTCCTTAAGACCACATTCAGCCATACAAAAATAGGGTTGGTCAGATGAAAAATCGTGAAAGAGTAGTAACAAGTGGCTAGCTCATCGCCTACACAATCCCGTACCCAATACGCCCTTAGTCTCCTTTTACGACAGGCTAGGCAAGAAAAGCAGTTGGTACATTCTTTTTGTACCTCGAACCAACACGGGACTCTGTGCTTATAATAATAAAAATGTTAACAAATAACCACTATTTAAAACAAATCTTTTCAGTCGAGATAAAAATTGCTGCTAAAGCCGAAATAAATATGAGGATTTTGTTGCAGATGGAAAACGACGACTGTAAAATATAAGACGTTTGATATTATAAATTATTCTCTTTATTGCAGTTGAAAAAGTGTATGTGTTGCAGTCAAATACATTGACTGGCAAAATCAGTCAAAAGTACTTTTGACTGGCAAAATCAGTCAAAAGTACTTTTGACTGAACAGGGTGGTCAAAAGTGGTTTTGACTGAAAATAAATGGTAAGAAACGCAATTACGCACGCGGTATGCTTAAATGACTATATTCGTAATTTTGCATTCGTAATAAATGACATCGCAAGTATTGCTCAAAACGACCTTAACATACTAGCAGAATGGTTAAAATTTAATTTATTAACTGTAAACGCATCTAAAACTACCTATATAATTTTCTGTTCTAAAAATAAAAAGGTACCAGATTATACATCGCCTAAAATAAATAACGTAATAATTCAACGATCGTACGAAGAAAAATATCTTGGACTGTGGATAGATGACCAGTTAACATGGAAATGGCATAAAGAACATGTAAAAACTAAATTAACGCAATTATTGGGGGCACTACCAATTACTTACTGCATTCCAAATTCAGTACGTAACATAATTTATTACTCATTAGTGAAATCACAATTAGAATACTTAATAGAAATATGGGGATCGGCCGCCGCAATTCATTTGAACTCCCTACAAAGACTTCAAAACAAAATTTATTAAAATATTGTTTTATTTCAATTATTACACTCCAACAAAGCAATTGTACCTAAAGACAAAACTATTCAATTTAAAACAAATATATACATACTGCACCTGTCTGTTAGTTAAAAATATTAGCACTGATTCCAAAATTCAAAATTCAATATCGTTTATTCAATTTAGATGCGTCTTTGCACATGCTTATGAACGTCAAAAGCATTTTACAAATTTTTGTGAAAGCGATAAATTACGCCATCCATTCACAAAACTACCAGGAGGCCTTGTTCTGAGAAGAACGGGCAAGAAACTCAGCAAGTTTCTATCCTCCCTTTACATTGTTTTTCTTTTTTTAAAAAATGTCATAAACTAAAACGTCATTGAAGTTTTAGAAGAAAAAATAAATAAATATCTGTATTATATTCTGCAGTTTACCACATATTTTATTACAAATGCAAGTAGTCTAAAATATTACATTAATAAAATAAAATTAAGATTCCGTTGATTAATTGAAGAAATTGAAAAAGTAGTATATACAAAACTAGGATAGGTATCTTCACCACTTGCCGTACCATACAGTCCCAAAGAAAACTTCATTGATTACGCTAATTCTACAAATCAGACAGGCATGAGTTTGACCAGACACCGACAGTGGCACCTTCCATTCCATCCAATCTAAAAGAGACGAAATATAATCTTAGAAACACTAATAAATTACTACTTTCTTCCGCACGCACTAACTATGGGAAAAAAACAATACTTTTTGAGGGAGTACAGTTGTTTAATAACCTACCGGATGACTTGAAACTTTGCAGTACAAAAAAATTATTTAAAAGTAAGCTCAAAGAATATGTTTTATTATTAGTCTAACCTAGACCTCCAGTGCCGTACCAGATACATCTAAATACTAACAAAGAAAATTGTACATCTCATTATAAGTTAGCCCTGTGTTTGTATGAGAAATAAATTCTTTAAACCCAAGCTGAAAACATTGTTTGCAAGGGGGAACTTATCTCTAAAAGAAATATCTTATTCAATGTGAATTACTGCATGAATGAAATTGAGAAAAAATAGAACGCACATTTTTTCATTAGGTTTGTAATATTTGCGAATCAAAACAATAGAAATAATAGTTTACAAACGACTCTTCTAAACAGCTTTGTTAAACACTCCACAAGAAGACATTCATCGTCCTTCCCAGCGAATATTTGCATCATAAATTGTAGGGACTACTTAGTAAATTACAGGGTGACCCAAATCAATATTTTGTTTACCAGTAGACGCTGAAGGGTTTTAAATTTTATGGGCCCTATTGTTGACCCTTGAACCTTTAGTGATAGCCTTATTTGCTTGTATCTTGGTTAACTATAAGTAAGTAAGTTTATTAACCCAAAATAATATGCACGTTGTGTGCAGAAGAATTAAACTACATGACATTTTAATCTTCAGAGTAACACAGGTTAACATTAGTTTTAAACTTTTATCATCATGGAACCTTGCTGGGGTTAGCGGACTCTGAATTGACACAAAAAACAAAATTACTTTTGTTTGGATTCTTTTAAATGGCCATATGTTACGTGCCTCGTAGGGTTTTTTGAACACAGTGGCACAGTCAAAGCAGAAAACAGCAACCTCATAAAGTGCCGTTTCACTAATTTTTTTAACTAATAAGATTTTTTCATTTTTATTTGTTTCGTGTAACACATTTTACTCACGTTCTAATAAAATATTAGGACTCCTAATTTTTTCCTTAGCTCCTTAGCTTAGCTTTTTTCCGAAAGTAACTCTGTCTGTTTATCTCGCTTTCACATCAAAACTACTGAACCAATTTAACCGAAATTTAGTACACAGATAGACTAGAGCCTGAGAAAGGACAAAGGCTAAAGGAAACGTGTGCTTTGCGGGTGAATGTTAAAAAATTTAAATCACGCGTCCCAGAAAAATGAACGACAATTTCACGCCACTATGAGCTTTGCTTCTAATAATAGAGTAGGAGTAAATTTCCAATTCCACCATTTGAGGCTACTGTTCCAATAAGAAAAAATCTTTCAGTGTTGAATAACATATTGATTGAGGAAGGCTATAGGCTACATGCCATCACACTACCTCAAAGTAACAAATCTACGCGGACGAAATCGCGGGCAAAAGCTAGTGTTTTAAATAAAGGCTTATGGCAATTACAGCAGCTACTACTAGTTACGACTTAAATAATTGTTACAGTCCAAGGCGTCCTAGTTTACATGAGGAATGGTACTTTAATTAAATTAAGGCGTGACGCCTCTCTCGAGCTGGCGACACATTTCCGTGTCAGAAACATCACATTCCTCGTCCACGTTTGTGTTTGTGTTTAGCAGATTTCGCTTAGACTAATTCAAATTCTAATCATTTTGGTAACAAGTAGTTACACTTATGACGCGTCAAAACAAAATTAAATTAACAAACATGAATTAATTATACAACTCTATTTGTTCACCATTTCACTTTCTTCTTCCTGTTCACTAAGAGAAGATACAGGCAAGAAACTCTACAAGGGTTCCATCCTCCCTTTACATACTGTTTAGTTTTTAGGTTAGTTAATAATTTTGTTACTGATAATAATTAAGGTATGGATCATAAGATATCAATTCGGAGAAGGAAATCTTTAAAATCATTTTCATAAATCGAATCTCAATGACACAATTAAAATAGGATCTTAAATCTATACATATAATAAAATTGAAGAGGAAGAATGTCTGTACATAGAAGAAAACATGCTTAAAATCAAATCAGGGCGATGTCAAAACAGGGAAAATCCAACAATTTTTTTTTTTTTGTTTTTCTGTCTGTTTGTACGGGCTAAACTCAGAAATGGCTGGACTGATTTCAATGAAATTTTGCATGGTGATACCTTATATCCCTGGTCAATATCTGAGATACTTTTTATTCCGAAAATTTAAAGGGTTCCCATGGGATAGTTAAAGAAACATAGGAACCGTGGACGAAGTCGCGGGCGACAGCTAGTAGTACATTATTAACATGTGACAGATATTTATATATTATTGGTCATCAGCGTATAATAAATAATTAATATTAGGTCCTTACCTATGCAATTGGTGTTTTGTATGGAGATTTTGGGGATGTCTGCATTTTACATTCTAACATTTTTTGAGTTTTCTTCACAACGACAATTCCAAAGATAATGTAAGTCACTTGATACCTCTGTAAGTAACTCGTATATTGTCTATACTATAAGTATTCGTCGGACTTAACGCAGAAGGATTGGTGCAAATGAAATGTTCCACACTTGTCACAAGAAAAGATTTATTGAAATTTCACTGACTCTAAATTAATAAACAAAATCAAATACATTTATATTCTTCAATAAAAAACAACTACACAGTGAGCTCAATAGAGCAGGCTAACGTGAGGCGCGATGGGGAACGACTGGCGAGGTGGGGCGTGCGCCTGCACCGTATTCTAAATTGCAAACTTAGCATTTCATTACATTGTGTCCCTACATAACATCCCCCCAAATTTTAAAAAAAAAAAAATTTTTATACATTAACAATTTTTTGGACACCCTAGTCTCTAAGTTATGTTTCTACAAAGTAACAATCAGTATAGGTACAACTGTTCAGTGTAAGGAATGCACAATTCAGCAACGTTGCTCGAGCGTCATGTTGCTCTACTTGTTTTTATGGACTTTGATACCTATTGCGCCACTAGGTACTTACGTAAAACTTATTCAAGAATCTATTTTTAAACAATTTATATAATGTGAATTATCATGTACTCATTTACACTTGATTTTATAAATTACTTTAGAACATTAGTAACAATGACCAAAAATATTTTATGTTAACAAAGAATTTAATAACAATGACTATGAAAAATTATTTACTTGCAATAAAGTAATACCTACTTTATATATAAGACTTGTGACAAAAAATCTATAATTACAATAACATTATATTTATGTACCAAAATCTCTTTTCTTCCAATTTTGACCATACAATATTTCTTATTTTCGCATTCGACATTAAAATTTTTTGTTTACTAAACATTTAAATTGTTTTCTAAAATTTTGTATTTAACCCATTAAATAATACCGATAATGCTTCACTTTTTACAAAAGTAGTTGAGAATATAACCAAAAATTAAAGATAAGTAAGAAAAATTATTAATTAAAAATTAAGTTCACATTAAAAACTTTAATTAAAATAAAAATTAATATACCGTGGTCGGTGTTTGCTGCTGTACAGCCGGCTGCTGAGGCACGGCTTGTACCATGACCCTCGGATGGTCTGAACCATTACTAATTATCACTTGTTTCCTCAACCATGACTTTGTTGATCTTATGCATCTCCTCCTCAGAATGCATAATATTAAGCAAGTCAATAATAAGACTGCCACAACCAAAATAATTAGCATATAATTTAGCTTTGACTCTACTTCTAAATTTTTCGCAACAATTTGCGCTTGGGCAACTATCACGTTCTGTTCTTGTTCTTTACTCTGTGGTTTGCCCATGTTATGCTTTAACTACTACAACAATAAAACTGATAATTTTTCTCAACACACTCTTAATTTATGCTTATTTTACTTCCGTCTATATCTTAAGAAAGGCAACATAAATTGATTACTTTTCATCTTAGCTATATCTATTTGTCCTATAAAACATTTCACAATATTAAATGCATATTACGCTTTTTTAACTGCTACGTTGTTTGCTATAAAATACATTTCTAATATAATTCTTATTACTTAGCCTACTTAGGGCTAATACAATTTACTTAAGTAAACATTACATATCATAACGATTAGGTGGCCTTACCACACGACCACTTCTTGTTTTGAAAGATATACACTTTTTACTTTTATTTCCATTCTGATCTACATTTGTGACCTGGGTTGCTATAGTCGATGATACATCAACTCCCTCATTTAATATATAAGCAGGTTTAAGACGATCTATAGTAATTTTAGCTCTCTTTTCTGGTAACTGTACCCAGAATACTTTATCATTACGCTTTACAACACGATATGGGCCGTCATAGGGAGACTTCAAAGGTCGTCGAACTGCATCATCCCTTACAAAAACCTGGCTGCACGACTTTAAATCCGGGTGCACAAAAAAAACTCGTGACCCTTGACTCCTTAACGCTGGCCTATATTTACTAATATTTTTCCGTATTTGGAGAACTAAATTATCACCGTCACTTGACTTAGTGTTCGAAGAATCATAAAAATCACTTGGCAACCGTATTGTACGACCAAAAACCATTTCGGCTGCGCTGACGCTATTATCGCTTCTCAGAGCAGCACGAAGACCTAACATAACTAAGGGTAACTCATCAACCCATGAGGAATCACTCATCCTCGCTGTAAGCGCGGCTTTCAATGATCTATGCCAACGCTCGACCATGCCGTTACTTTGCGGGTGGTACGCTGTCGTACGTTGTCTCTTTATGCCTAAACATTTCATTAACTCTAAAAACAAATTACTTTCGAACTGTCTACCTTGGTCACTAGATAATTTACTTGGACATCCGTATCGGACTATCCATCCTTCGAAAATAGCCTTAGCAACACAATTTGCTGTTATATCCTTTACGGGAAAAGCTTCGGGCCAACGGGTTTTCCTATCAATAATAGTAACGCAATACCTATAGCCATCTACTGTTGTAGGTAACGGTCCTACAATATCTACGTGAATATGTTCAAAACGATCTACCTCAGAAAATTGTTGAAATTCCGCTACTGTATGTCTATTAACTTTAGCTTTTTGACATTGCACACAACACTTTGCCCATGATTTAATATCTTTGTTCATCCCTGGCCAAAAGAATTTTTGCGTAACTAACTTTCTTGATGCACGTACTCCTGGGTGACTTAAATTATGAATTGATTCAAAAGCATTTTTTCTAAAAGATATGGGCAAATAAGGTCTGGCATTGTTCGTTGTAATCTCACAATATATAGAATCGTTTCCGGTAGGCAATTTTATTTTTTTGAAGCATACATTTTTGTTACCGTCTGCAGGTTCTCCATTTAAAATGTAGCTATCGACATTCTGCGCTTGCGCAAGTTCGCTGTAATTGAGCACTGTAGGACAGGATATTGTGTCTACACGCGATAATGCGTCCGCTACAATATTATTGCCACCTAGAATATACCGGATATCGCTAGTGAATTCGCTTATGAACAATAATTGCCTTGTGCGACGTGGAGTTTCTTTATTTGAATCTAACTTTTTGAACGCATGAATTAAAGGTTTATGATCCGTATATATAATTAATTGTTGGCCTTCGAATAATTTTCTAAAGTGTCTAATCGCCAAAAATATTGCCAATAGCTCTCTGTCATATGTACTATACTTTTGCTGAGCTGCAGTCATCTTTTTCGAAAAATACCCTAATGGTTGCCAAATATTATTAACCTGTTGCTGTAAAACAGCACCTACACACGAGTCTGACGCGTCTGTCATAAGCGCTATCGGAGTATCTGTACGTGGATGAAACAATGTGGCGGCTTTTTCTAAGCTCAACTTACATTGTTCAAAAGCTTCTGCAGTTTTCTCCGTCCATACTATCGGAGTTTTATCCTTTTTCTTACAATTATGTAAATACTTATTTAATTCAGCCTGATACTGTACGGCATTTGGTATGTGAGCCCTATAAAAATTTACCATACCTAAAAATCGACGAAGGTCTTGAACGGTTTTAGGTTTTGGATAAGCCATAACTGCTTGTACTTTTTTTTTAAGTGGCTTGATGCCTTCTGTTGAAACTTCAAATCCCAAAAATTCTAACTGACTTTTACTAAAACAACACTTCGATAAGTTAATTGTGATGCCAAATTCATCTAATCTTTTAAAAACTACCTCTAAATGTTCCTGATGCTGATCTTCATTACTACTCGCGATTAAAATGTCATCAATAAAAGAAAAAACAAAATCTAACCCTGCTAAAACTGTCGTAGCCATAAATCTTTGAAAGGTTTGAGCAGCATTTCGCATACCGAATGTCATTCTAGGAAATTCAAAAAGACCGAAAGGTGTGATAATTGCAGTTTTCTCTATATCTTGCTCTGCCACAGGAATAAAATGATAAGATCTGTTAACATCTAACCTTGAAAAATATTTTTTATCTGATAACAAATAAGTAAAGTCTTGCAGTCTGGGAATTGGAAATCTGTCGGGCTTAGTAACTGCATTGAGCCGTCTGTAGTCTCCACATGGTCGAATCTCTCCATTTTTCTTTGGGACAATATGCAATGGACTGGCCCACGGGCTCTTTGAAGGGCGACAGATTCCCATTTCCTGCATTAGACGAAATTCCTCCTTGGCCTTTTTGTATCTATCCGGAGGTAAAGGTCTAGCACGCGAAAAAATTGGCGGTCCTTTGGTCTCAATATGGTGGACAATATCGTGTTTAGGTGTATCTTTAAAACTCACCGGTTTTGTGATTTCTGGATATCTGCTCAATAATGAATGATATGGGTGACTATCATCGACCGTTTTCACCACTGGGTCCCTGGAATTGACAAGTGCTCCATTAATTCTAAAATTAGTAATATTATCAATCAGTTTTCTATCCTTTAAATTTACTAATAATCCAAATTTTGTTAAAAAATCTGCACCTAAAATAGGCTGTCTAATATCCGCCACTACAAATGTCCATCTAAAAGCTCGCCGCAAACCCAAATTTAATTCTAACGTTTTAATCCCATAAGTTTTAATTTCTGTACCGTTTGCAGCGTATAATTTATAATCTGAATTTACATTACAATTATATTTATTTTTAACTGGTAAAACTGAAATGTTTGCACCTGTATCCACTAGAAAACGTAGACCGGAGTTGGAGTCTGTCACACATAGGCGGTGGGATGGCTGGACCGTGCACGCTTCCGCCACAGCTTGCACCTCAGCTAGTTTTCCGAATTTTCCTGCGCCTTCCAAGCACAGGGTGGTATACATCTATGTGCCTTTTCTCTGTACCGAAAATGGTATGAACATAACCAGTTTGCATCTCCTGGGGTGCGACTTCTTCCCCTTCCACGCGAAACTGAACGCTGCCTTGGGTGGCTCCTACCTCTGGATGGATTTCTTCTTTTCCTTTCCCAGTGCACTTTACGTTCGTCTTGCCTGGTTTCTATTCTTGACAATCTGCTACTAAGTTTTGCGATTTCTGCCAAAACAATTGCATTAGTAGTGCTGTTCGATGCTACCTCTGATACTTGCATGGGCCTCGTCGCCTCCATCACTGTGTCTGCCGTTGCTGCCAATTTATCCAAATTCTTGGTCTCAGATACTGCCAACACTGCCCTGGTCGCCTGGGGTAAGTGATTCTGCCACAAAATACACAAAGTGTGGTCAGGTATCTTTTCTCGAGCTAACTCCCGCATGCGTCTAAGCAATTGCGACGGCCTTTGTTCGCCCAGCTCCATTTCACTTAAGAGTTTCTGCAACTGCCGTGTAGCCGACTCCTCGTAAATAGACAACAGTCTCTGTTTTAATGCCTCATATTTTCCCGTCGATGGTGGTTGAATCAGTAAGTCCGTGATCTGTCCAATCGCCTCTTTGCTTAATTTGGCAATGATTAACTCATACTTTTGTTGGTCCGATAAATGCTGTGGACTTATAATCGCTTCGACCTGAATAAACCAATGACGTGGCTGATCCGTCCAAAACTCTGGTAACCGCGCTGATACTGATACAGCCGCTATATTACTCGAAACGAATTGCTCGCCTGAAGCTGTTGGTTGTGCCATCTTTTATATTATTATTATGTAAATCCTCTTCAGTAAAAAAACTTGTATATGTTGTAAAAAAAATTTTTTGTAAAAAATGAAAAAAAATGTCTATATGGTTTGCACACACACCATAAAAAAATATATGTCCCTCACGTTAACTCGCACTGTGTATATGAGCCGCTCCCAATAAGTTCGAGTCTATTTGCACCAAAAACGCACTTCGTCCAGTCGGGGTCACCACTGTAAGTCACTTGATACCTCTGTAAGTAACTCGTATATTGTCTATACTATAAGTTTTCGTCGGACTTAACGCAGAAGGATTGGTGCAAATGAAATGTTCCACACTTGTCACAAGAAAAGATTTATTGAAATTTCACTGACTCTAAATTAATAAACAAAATCAAATACATTTATATTCTTCAATAAAAAACAACTACACAGTGAGCTCAATAGAGCAGGCTAACGTGAGGCGCGATGGGGAACGACTGGCGAGGTGGGGCGTGCGCCTGCACCGTATTCTAAATTGCAAACTTAGCATTTCATTACATTGTGTCCCTACAATAATAATATTTGGCATGTATCATTAGACAAGCTTTAGCAATATGTGTGTGAACACTCTTGATAAAAAATATTTATCGTTTTTATTTTAATGCAAATCAAATGATGTATTCGGGAGGCAGTTAAAAATAATTGTCTTTGTATCTAATTTTAACACAATTAAACTTACAAAAAAATTATCAAATTAAATAATACGAGCTCAAATATATGGTCTATTTTTAGAAGAGGCAATTATTTTATAAGAATGTTCTGAAACTTAATAGTTACGGACAAATTGCTAAGACAGAATAAAAACACCAATTTCATAGGTAAGGACCCAATACTTGTTTATCTTAAAACTACCAACAGTAAATAATTTTGAACTTTATTTCGCTCGGTTTCTCTTATTCTTCGTTTAGGTTTATTTACTTTGCGAAAGTTTCTTATTTATAGAAATTTAATTTTAGTCTTTTCAATCAAAAAAATTACTTATTAACATTTTCAGTTTTCGATTGTTTCCATTTATAAAATTATGTGAATTTGAAACATGATTTTTTTAAATGGGAAATTCCTATCCATTTATATAAAAATGTCTGTCTTTCTATAATTTGTTGAATCCTTAATCTTGCTGACGTTTTTTTTGCGTTCTTCTCAGAATAAAGCTGAATGATTGTTATTTGTTTATTATCTTTCGTTGTAATCTACTTTAAAATAGGGGTTAAAGTATGAAATTGCCGTATTTTCTCTCTCTTAGTATTTTTTCTGTGACTATTCAGTTTGAGAGAATGTTTAAAAAATAATTACCTCCTCTTAAAATAGACCATAGTTTTTAGGTCTTTTGATTTGTTTTGATAATTTGTTGTATGTTTAATTGTGTTGAAATAGGACACGGAGACAACTCTTTTTAAGTGCCTCCCGAATACATCATTTGATTAGCATTCTCTTAAAAACGGTAAATAATTTTTATGAAGAGAGATATCACACATATTGCTATAACTTGTCTAATGATTCATGCCAACAATTATTATCTCTGGATTTTTCGTTTTGGAGAAATCTGAAAAAATGTTAGTATGGAAAATGCAGACTTCCCCAAAATCTCCATACCAAACGGCAATTTCATACTTTAACCCCTAATATTATGATGAATGTTTATTTGAGTTTTGAATTAAACAATAAAATATTGTCTTAAAATCAGTTACATAAGCCTTTTCAAGTCTTCCAACTAGGATCGTGATTCGGTCCAGAGATGTCCAATGGTATCACGACCACGATCGGTCTTGCGCTGCTTAAACAGTATTTTTCATCATTTTTACGCTATAAATATTAATACCCTTCACAGGTGGCAATCATTAATTAAATTGTCTCTGCGGCTCTATATGTTTGGCTCGGCGGCCCATCCTAACAAATTGCTGGCCGGTGAACTGGTGACACTCAATTTGGACTGCTGCGACAGAAAATTTAAGTGGCTCCAAACGGCTTTGTTTACAATGTTTCAACTCTTGAACATTACATAAATCTTGATTTATTATGAAATATATTTCATGAAAGTATACCAAGTGAGATTTCGGTGATTATGTGATGTGTGTGATTTTAATATAAAATAAAAATATATTCTCTGGCGATGGTAGCAGGAAGTCGCTGGATGTACATACATACATACATATGTACATTAGCATGTCGTAAAAGGCGACTAAGGGCATATTGGGTACTGGGTTGGGTACTGGGTCTGTAATCGTATAGGCGATGAGCTAGCCACTTGTTACTACTCTTTCACGATTTTTCATCTGCCTAAACCCAATTTTTGTGTGCCTAAATGTGGTCTTAAGGAACACAGTGCTCCTTGGACTCTGCCTACCCCTTCGGGGATTGCAGGCTAAGCAGTGACTGCACATGCGCTCAGCGTGATAGGTGGTGAGCCCGGCGCCGTTATAAGCTAATAGATGGTTGTGCAGTTGTAAGTCCATTAGTCGCCTTTTAAGACACTCAAGGGAAGAGATGGGTTGATAGTATTCTTTTAATGAGCCATTAAATATCATGTATTTCACGTTAATATTATAAGCATAAATTAGACTACGACAGTAGCCTTAACTCAACTTGACCTCTGCAGATGTATTGTGATATCTCCAAAAGACTTTCCCCCCCTCGTTTGGATGATAGGTTGTTTTTCACGGTTCATTTTTTAGGAACTTTCTATTGTGGAACAACCGATACGATGTGTAAACACCTTCAAGAAAAGATCAAGTCCTACTTAAAAACTTGGCAAGGCATTCATGACTCTTTTGGTGTAGTGGGTGTCCATGGGCGGCGATAATTACTTAACATCAGGTAATCCTTGCCCCCTAGGTTACCCCCTAGGTAGCCCCCTAGGTAACGCTCGCCCCCTGACCCATAAAAAATACGATACCTCTTATAGTTCGTATTATTATTTAACTCCCACACCCACTGTTATGTACCCAACGATGGGTCTTGCGCTGCACGTATTAAAGTATCCGCCTTTTACACCGGAGCATGTATAACAGGAGCTCGGTGGCTTAGTGGTTAGTATGCTTTGGCTTTCGGTTGAAAATATTAGTATTAGTGTTAGTGGTGGTTAGTGGTGGTGGTGGTGGTATTAGTGTTTGTTGACCTTATATGTGATTGTTTGTGTATTTTGCGTCTTGCTTGTGCCAGTGGTCAATTAATGTTTTTCTTTCTTTCTTTCTTTAGTACCTTCGCCATAGTCAGGCCGTGGATGGGTGACCAAAACGTGATCTCGAGCTCCTCTGTGCATGGGAAAGCACGTTAAACCGTTGGTCCCGGTCGCTGCGACTGTTTCTACCCACCAACTCGTATTGGGCCAGCGTGGTGGTGTTACGGCCCATACTCCTCATGTGTATCTCCATGTGAAGGCCTGTGTCCCAGTGGGACTTATATAGGCTGAGAAGGAGGACATGCATGACCGAACCGATTACGGCACGTTTTTGGCCGTTTCAGGCCGTTTGTAGAGAAATGTATAATGTTGTGGCGGTCGGCCGGCTGTGCTCTAATGTGTTGTACCGGTGACGTAACGACATAGTGGACATGCTTCCATACATTTCTACACAAATCATAACATTTTTTCATTCTCTGTTTGAATTAGGCAGAGACCGTTACACGCGCACAAAAGAATATAATTTTTCTCAATTGAATAGGATTGCTGTATGTCCCAGGTCTATGTGTACACTCCACATAAAGCTAGCAACAAATGACGGTAGTTGCGCTATAACTCGCCCGCGATACGCTGCGAGTGACTTTTATATGACTACAAGTGGGCGCGGGTTTGTCGGGTATACTTCAGTGGAACCACAATAACTATTTTCAATGTACTGTCACGCGATTCTCGGAAATATATTCTTTCTTGTCAAGGGGTATACGGCTTAGTATTGCTTGTATTAAAAATCACGTATTTTTCTACCAAAATTAGGTATTTAATGAAAAAGTACGGTCGTCAGTTCCACAACCAGTCATAAGTGGCCACAAAGGTGAAACACAAAATTGAACAACAAAACTTCATCTCTTCTATAAAATAGATACTAGATTTTTATTTGATCATTGCAGTCTTATTTCTTTACTTTATTAAAACAATTTGAAAAGAAAAGAATACGAGGTAAGCTAAGTTTATAACTGCGTGTTCCACATTAATACTATTGCCTTAAAAACTTGCGTACTTACAAGTAGCAAAAGTGAGTTATTCGCAGTAATTCGACTAAGTTTTCTACAACTTTCTGGAGTAACGTTTGGCAGTTTCGAGAACTAATAAAAGCAAGAAATAAAGCTCCCGCCTAAATTTTAATACGTATTGAAATACGACTCAAGTTGAACTGTATTAAATACGAACCATGGCTATAATCGGGTAGGGATGTCTTGAAATATTCGATGAAATTATCGATACTTAATACAAAAATGATTATTCGGTACGTTATGGGCAGGACGCTATAGCCATGGGTTTGTTTCTTAGTGTTTTTATATAAAAAGGTTTAGTTTTACATTGAAAGAAAAACACATGACTATAGTTTATACACTAGAGTTGAGTTGAGTAGTTGTTGGAGTGCATGATGAAAGGATGACCAGTTTTCATTGGAAAAATGTATTAACGTAAAAAAGGTTACAAGTTTAAAGTTTGGCTATTGCTGTCTCTAATGTGTGTTCTGGTTTGCGTTTTCAAATGCACTGACATGAGGCGTTAAATAATGAATTTATAATAATTATTATATTATAGGTTACTTAGTCAGCGTCATTCAACTATGGCGGACGTGATTTATATTAGGTCCTTACCTATGATATTGATGTTTTGTATGGAGATTTTGGGGAATTCTGCATTTTCCATACTAAAATTTTTTCAGTTTTCTTCACAACGACAAATATAATAATATTTGGCATCTATCATTAGACAAGCTTTAGTAATATGAGTAATATCACACTTAATAAAAATTATTTATAGTTTTTAAGTGAATGCAAATAAAACGATGTTTTCGGGAGGCACTTAAAAAGAGTTGTCTCAGTGTCCAATTTTAACACAATTAAACTTACAACAAATTATCAAAACAAATCAAAAGAGCTCAAAAATATAGCCTATTTTTAGACGAGGTAATTATTTTTTAGGAATACTCTAAATCTTAATAGTTACAGACAAAATACTAAAAAAGAGAAAAAACACCAATTTCATAGGTAAGGACCCAATATTTCAATAATAATAATAATATCCTCAGACATTCAACTAAATAATTGTAATATTGTTTCGGAGTAGATCTTGTTGCGTAAAATCACGGTAGTTTTATATAATAAGTGTCTGTGTTGATGAGCAATGCGGAGGATTCTCGAATTAATCGTTATGTAGTGTGAAAAACGATGGGATTTTTATCGTGGTAATCCACCTCATCGTCAGTGTCTGCCATCGATCGGTTGAGGCCAAACTCTTCCAAGATGCATTAAAATTCATTACACTAGAATTTCAATGCAAACTACTGAAGAAATAAAATACTGAAGACATGGCTGTATGGGCTTCGTTCCCTTTGCCTTCCCTACATGGGAGAATTTTAAAACACAAAAAAAAGTGTTCAATAAAACCATAGTTTAAATTATTTAAGAACATGACCAAAGTTTAAAAACAGCCAATACACGTCCCTAGTGTTCTAAAGAAACTTCACGCTAAGCGCAGTGGGGTGATTTGCTCATTAATCAAGGAACTCATGAGGGAGATTGATGACGTCACGCCCCCATTTTTACACTCCTGCTGAATTTTACTGAGAAGCATTTTTGAAAACTAAAAAAGAAAGATTCTCATTAAGAAAATTTTCTGAGATATAGGTAAATACATAGCTGTTACATACCTAACAGCTTCAAACAATTTACTGAATCCGTCCTCAGTTTATATACGCCCCACTGCTGGGCACAGGCCTTTCTCGTGGAGAGTGTTTCTCCAGAATGAGGTGTACAAATTACTGAATAGTAAAATTTTTATGTATTATAATTGGAATATAGCTTTAACTTAAGAAATTAAATATCTGCAAATTACTTCATGGTATCGTTAGAAAATTCATAAATTGTAACGACGTCGCGCCGTCACAATTTTTATTGTTTTCGATAGTATTAACGAAATATCCTTAATTACTTTATACATATCACGACGTTTTTATCACTGACAAGATATGCAGCTCAGCACCGCAGCTGCCCAGCAGTGGGGCGAAGGTATAATATAGGCTGTGGACGCACCGTATGCAGAGTATTGTGTGATGTGGGGCGGTATTCACAATAACCTATACCTACTTATGTTTTATTTAAACTTTACGACCCGAAACTTCTTGCATGATTTCCCTTTTCGGCAATCCCTGTTACAAACATTTAATTATATTGTCTCGGCAAATGTAATAATGTAATAAAAACTACAATTGAGCGAGTTTGTGAACTTTGAGGCGTGGTCTACTACGGAGAGGGCCTTCCCAGAAGATCTAACAGCTTAAAGCAGCTACGAACATGTTCTTCTATACTGATATTTATTTATTTACCGTTCCAATTTCAAGAAATCACTATTATTTGGTATATTTGAAATAAAATATCTTACGTACTTCTGTGGAATTTTATTTGCACTAGACACAGTTTATAGGTTCACCGGCCACGCTTAAATGAAAAAAAGTCCAGTTATATTTGTTTTATTACGAAAAAACGGTACATCTGTTCCCTACATGTCACAACACTATTAATATAAGTATGTATAGGTTATGTTCTATCAAGTCTGCGTCAGTTAAACGGCGTTCTCCCCACGTCATATATGGTCGGTGGATTGTGGATTGATAGTGCTTTTAGTCTATAGACCAAATATGTGGTCTGTGGACAGTGAACCTGTAATCGATTCACAATGAAGGTATGTAACGCTATCTCAAGCAAAAAAATGGCAACTGTCATGTCCTTGTCAATGATAAAGGTCAAAAAGTTTGCCGACCCTATCTTGTCAAATAAATTAGATCTCGCCTTTGATAAAACATCTTTTATTTTAAAATTAAGACCTCGTCAAAATATTAACAAAATTTCGCAAAGCGATGGAATTGCAAGTTACCCGTCGAAATTCTGACAAAAGTACACAAACTTGTCCATGTTCAAGATACTCAGGCGGATTCTTCGAAATCATTCGGTGCGTGCCCGCAATACCAAAACTTCTCAGAAATAAATGAATATTTAACAACGTCATTTAAATCTTTTGTTGCAGGACCATTTAAACCTATCCAGTTCTGTTACAAGAATCAGTATTGTATATTTTAAATTCATAATGGTTTTTCGTCTGAAACTTTTGAAAATCAAAGATTTTGAAACCTCCAATATATTTTATGTAGTTTCGTGAATCGGTGTAACCACATGTGGCCTTTTTCGCTGTAGATCAAACGAATACGTCCTGCAGGAATGTGATACTATGTGGCAAGTATTTTTAAACAATTTAAAATGCGCGCAATAAAAAGTTTTCGATATTATTATGTTGTTTTTATGAACAGTTCTATTCTATGGGCATATCCGTCCTCAGCCTATAGTATACGTCCCACTACTGGGCACAGACCTTCCTCATGGAAAACACATGAGGAGTATTTATGGGCCGTACGTAACACCACCACGCTGCACGCTGGCCCAATGTGGGTTGGAGGGTAGAAAAGGTTGCAATATCAACCGGGACCAACGGCTTAACCTGTCAATGGTCCGAAAACCTGACACAATATAAACATCGATTATTTGTAACTGGTGTTCGCGCTGGCCTCCAAGGAGTTAACGTGCCTTCCGAAGCACGGAGGGGTTCGATATCTCAAAGTTTTGGTCACCCATTCACGAAGGTAGCGTTGTTTTCGAAATTGAAAGCCAAAGCGAACTGACCACGCCGCCTCCTCCTATTGGCGTGTAGAACCATAAATCATAATAAAAGTATTTGTTGATATTGATATTAGGTTGATAAGTATGAAATTGCCGTTTTGTATGGAGATTTTGGGGCCTGCATTTTCCATACTAAATTTTTTTCAGATTTCTCCAAAACAAAAAATCCAGAGATAATAATTGTTGGCATGAATCATTAGACAAGTTATAGCAATATGTGTGATATCTCTCTTCATAAAAATTATTTATCGTTTTTATGTGAATGCAAATCAAATGATGTATTCGGGAGGCACTTAAAAAGAGTTGTCTCCGTGTCCAATTTCAACACAATTAAACTTACAACAAATGATCAAAAGAAATGAAAATAGCTCAAAAATATAGTCTATTTTAAGAGGAGGTAATTTTTTTTTTGAAAAACTCTGAAACTTAATAGTTACAAACAAAACACTAAGAGAGAAAAAACGGCAATTTCATACTTTAACCCCTATTATTAACATAGAAGACATAATTAAATGCTTACGCTAGGAATACTGGACCAATAAATTATAAAGTAATATATTTTTACAGTTACTGGCGCGTTGCCGACTCTAAATCTTAATTTTCCTGTTGTAATTTTATATTTGAACAAAACGAACGTCAACCATTACCTTAATCATGTCTTTGTGCTTTAAAATAAAATCTTTTCTACTTCTATACTTTATTTGAGAGGTCTATGTTAGCCTAATGGCGGTCAACAACCGACGAGTTGGTGAGGGCCACGGGAAGACGCTGCTAGTAGTGCAGGACCGGTCAATGGGGAGGTCTGTGGGGGATGCCTACGTCCAGCTGTGGGCGTCTCTGACCTGAATAATGATGATGATAGGTTCAATTATTGCCCGCATAATATAGACTTGGAATTATCACTAGGTGGTCAGTCCACCTTGCATGTTTTTCAATACGTGGCTGCTTATAGAGAAACTTGGTACCCCAGTCCTCAGCCTATATACGTCCCACTGCTGGGCACAGGCCTTTCTGGTGGGTAGAAACGGTCACAATAGCGACCGAGATCAACGGCTTAACGTGTCTTTCGAATAACGGATCGAGATCATAAAATTTTGGTCACCCATCCACGGCGAACATTGCTTTGTTTTCGATCGAAAGACAAAGCGTATTAACCACTACGCCACCGAGATTCGCAACAGCGCCAAGAACCCTCAGTTAATTTTACTGTTGAGAAGGACTTAGACTGTTAATAATATAGACAATTTTATTCATCACAGAGCAACCCCTTCAAAGGCTAGATTGGACCGTACCTAATTTTCTTTTACGGCTGACACCTAAAATATTAGTAGAATCCCTAACTTTTTAAGTTTTTAGGCTAGGCCGAAATTCATTTAATATTCTTTCTAGATACCTAAAGCCTGACAAAGTTATCGGTGCTTGCGAACCGAACGCTCAAGGACGTTTCTATAATTTAAAACATTAATTTATAAAAATATTAGCTTTTGCCCGCATTTTCATCACTTACTTTGAGATAGTGTGATGGTATGTAGCCTATAGCCTTCCTCAATAAATAGGCTATTCCACACTGAAAGATTTTTTTCAAATTGGAACAGCCTAGCCTCAATTGGCGGAATTGAAAATTTACTCCTACTCTATTTTTATAAGCAAAGTTCATAGTGGCGTAAATTTGTCCTTTATTTTTCTGGGATGCGTTATTTAAATTTTTTAACATGTATCCGCATGGCACCGGTTCCCATGGGAATGTCGGGCAAATGTAAAAGTAACCTATATCGAAAGCGAGACAGACAGACAGAGTAATGTTCGCTTTTATAGCATTATTATGGATAAAACTTTTAGTAATAATTTGCTACATCGTTGAAACGATGAAGAAATACTTAAGTGATCTATTTACAAACAAAAAATCACAGTGTGTCTGCATTGAACTAGGATTAGGTTTAAATATAGACCGAGGTTAAAAGGTTAAAATATAGACCAATGACAAAAACGTATCATGTGCAGTAGGCCTAGCACGGGCCGGAGAGAAAAAGTCCCCGGAGACAAAATTACTCATAGCCTCTCGCTTCCGCGCGAACGAGGAAGCGAGAGGCAATGGCGATTTTTGTCTCTAGGGACTTTTTCTCTCCGGCCCGTGCTAGACCTTCTGATATGTCAGCTTGTCCAATAGCCGATTTTCAAATATTACTACAGTTTAATAACCATAGACAGTTGAACCACAACACGGTGCTGGAATTAGTAACATGGCAGCTAGTGGCGCAGCTGATGTATATTGCATACCTATAATTTCGAATTTTCATCGCAAATATAACAATTTGTCAAGTGACATCATACATTTTGGCGCTTCCCGGTCGCTATTGCTAGCGTTATTACCCACCAATCCGCATTGGGCCAGCGTGGTGGTGTTACGGCCCATACTCCTCATGTGTTTCCCCATGAGGAAGGCCTATGCCCAGCAGCGGGAAGAAGAACCAATAACTTAAGTCGATATTCCCAAAACGCTGACTGAATTACTGAGTCATTTTGTACCCAATATTATGTAATAGTTTCTTATCAAAAATATATCAAAAATATCATATCGACTCCCATTGAGGATAGCCGGGCTGAGGTGTAATCTAACACAATAAATTTAATATGAACAGTAACTCATTTTCTCATAGATCTCTTTCATAGAACGGGAATTCATTCTCATTTTAGCTGTGGTTCGTTGCCGGATCCAATAAGTCTTTCTGTTAGAATTGCTTTACTTTTAAATATTTTATTATCTTTGATGAAGATAAGCTACTTTATTTGCGTAAGTCTTTGTACTTAAACACAAAATAGTCTTTAAAAAAACGCGTGTCGTTTTTACTTTCGAGTCGAGTTGGTGACTAACCCAAAGCTAGTGGAGCAATTCTCAAGGAAAATTTTCTCTTATCTCGTGGACTGACACTAATCCTGTTTCGGACGAGACAACTGATTTTCTATTGTGCCTACAAACGTATCAGGTGGTGACAGTGAGTCCGTCGTCGCTATAAGTTATTGGATGGTTGTGCAAGTCCATTAGTAGCAAGAAATTACAGAAATGCAATTCATATCCAATCTAAGTCCATTAGTAGCCTTTTACGACACCATTGGGAAGAGATGGGTTGGTAGTATTTTTTTAATGAGCCGCTACCAAACGGCTCAAAATCAATATAGATTGACAAATCAATATAGATTTAATGCAACGTCAAATGTTTTAAAAAAGTGTTCGAAATGACAGAAATGCAATTCATATCCACTGAAATTTAATTAGAGTAGGGCAGCGCGTTTTCAATCAATAGACTATATTCATGTTAATTTTATAAATTAAAACTCGGTCAGAATCTGAGATACTGGCTGTCCAAGATGTTATCGTGCCGAACCGTCCTGCGACCTTTACGGGTAGCGATTAGGAATGATGGATGAATGGAGATGAATCACTCTCAACACACCTAATATATAATGGCTCAACTCGTATAATGGGTGTTGTGTAACGGCTAAAATGTTTACCGAAAATTGGAGAAGTGGGCGATCATGAAAGCAATTACGTCACTTGTCACCTTGTTATGAATTAAACGGGTTTTGTTTATTATTCAAAAGGGGCGAGTATTCGAAGAATCTCGTGTTGTTTAAAGGATGCGAGCTTACACGCATAAACCGGGCTATTTTAAGACTTACTTCGTGCCCAGGTTTTAAATTTTTATCTTGGTAGGTATACAAATATTTATCTTAAATAACAAATACAACTTACACAATTGACAACAAAATTGGCAAAACTCACAAATTATATTTGATAAGTTTCATTAGAAGTCCCCATTGAAACTTGACTAAGATTGAGTCTCAGAATATAATGTTTCTATTCATTAGTCTCAATGATATACTCTTTACGCTCCAACTGTGCCCAGGCTCAGGCCTTTCACGAAGAAGCGTTGGTACATTCCGTAACACTGTCATACTGGCCAAGCACAGATTGTTACAACAACTAACAACGGCGTACCTTAGGAAGTAGGGGACGTTTCATAAGCACGCCATCTAGATACGATTTCCATACATTTTGACGTATAAGCGCGAGTGTGGCTGTGAAACGATATTAGTAGATCCATGTAATTGAAAGCGCGTCCGCGTGGCCGGCGCTGGCAGCCAGCGTATTCGTGAAACCATCAAGATCACAAAAGTCATTCATCCAAGGGAAGCACGGCAAAATGTTGCTTTTAATTCACTATTGGAAGGTACAAATAACTGCACTACCATCTACATTTCCACAGCTTTTTCCTTCAAGAATTTTATGATAGGTACAATTTTAGCAAAAGTCCGAACAGAAATAAACATTCCACCCAGAGCTAGTAAACAGTAATGACTAAAGTCACTATCTTGAAGAAATCTAGAAATTAAGACGAATTCTACTTTTGCTACACCCAAGCGCTGAGCTAAATACGCAATGCAGACAACTGTTTTGATTAAACACCAAACAAAAGACGAACTCTTACAAGTCGGACAGAATACGGAAGCGTGGGTGTCTTTTAGTACAAAATAAATAGCTGTAGAGATAAAAGGAATTGTAAATTGAGTTTATATAATAAGTGCGACTTGCTTATGAATGACATCGTTACATTAGGTGACGCTTTGGGAATTATATATACAAGTTTAATGTGATTTCCGGGCTTTAGGAAGTAATTGAAACAGCTTGGTATTCTAAATTCATAATAATAATTAAGCCTGATTATGCTGAAGGTCTTCCAAGAGTCAGAGGAGAAAAGAGGGAGAAAAATAAATAGGTTAAAACGATACTCTCACCTTTGCATCCTTATGAACGTTACTCAGAGCCAGAGGATATGTATTTCTCACAAAAAGAACTATCATAATTCAAATGTCTTATAATTTCATTCATTCTGGGGGAGTTTCTTCGGCAGCTTCTTTAACCATATATTAAAGTAAATGTAAATCCATAATAAAATTGTGTTTTCATTTTGATGTAACATTTATTAGTTCCTTTACATTTTCATTATTTCATATTAAGTGTGTAATTCTAATAATGTTATATGTAGGGTTTTTGATTTAGCTAACACAAAACAAAGCATGAGGCCAGGGCGGGTCCTTCAGGAACTACCCTCGGTTAATTAAAAGATAACTATCATATTAGACAAAACAGGGACCAAGTAAAAACAACAATTTCAGAGTTAAGTTATTTTTTTTAACTACACTTCTGAGATACTACAGAAACGATTTCTGAGATACTACAACCGCAATGATTTTGTAATCATGAAGGAAATCATTGAAAATTTAGTCATCTTCTACACGTTCAATAATGGTATATATATTGCATATCACGAAGGCGGCTGAATCATTCAACTTGAGACTCTATCTTAAGGCGTCAAGAGCGAAGCTACTCGCCATCATTAAATGCAACAACTATAACATACCTAATAAAGTGAATACACATGTGATATCTAAAATCTACCTGCAATTAATCTTGATATGAGACTTAAGATATTACTTTAAACAATAACATATCTTCACGCTTTTTTCCCCGAAGAGGTAGGCAGAGGTCATCACCCATATTTCGCCAAATATTAAGACCCCATGTAATAGGTGGCGAGCCTGTTGCCATGCACCGAGCACAATTAACTATGTTTTATTCAAACTCATTGATCTCATTGATCTCTCGAACGAATAGTGCCCCGTCCATCCCAACTCGGCTACCGCTGCCTTTATGAGAAAGAAGCAATAATAACCAGAAATCAGTAATTTCACTGCAGATCTTATAATGAAACAGAAACATATTTGCGACGGAAAAATGCGAAAAACATGGTTTCATTTATACGCACTCATGCAAGTTCAGTATCGATTCTTCCTCCAGTGGATGCAAGTCAAAGTTACGTAAAGTCTGTTGGATGCTCAAAATAGAAACCAGTATAGAAACTGATGATAATTAATTTTTACAGTGTCTTCATTATGTTGTTACCTTTACTCACAGTCCATATCAAATTAATCTCTACCGCATAGCATGCTCCAACTTACATTAAAATTTGCAGAGGTTGCCACATTTTACTAGAGCAGGAAGTAACAAAAGTATTTAAACAGTCCTGGGGGACTAATAAATTAGAGGTAAGTACCCAGTACCCGGCCACGCCCGGACGAGATAGTGCTTCTATCAAAGGTTGCATTAAAATGGTGAAATCACAGTATATGTAGACGGGCCACATAATCAATTTTAATTATACCATTCTTTACCGATTTACTTCAGTTTTAGACCACAGCGTCGCTGTCCTTCAGACAAGATTGTGACAGATTCGTTAGAGTAAAAAAATGTTTTGGTCACTAACTTTTGTGAACCTAAGGGTGGTTTCATAGCTACCGGCCACGCACGCGGCCTTAGCGGTCTGCGTAGCTATGAAACTAGCTCTTAAACTGAGAAGCAACGAACGAACGAGGAAAAGGCTTTATGAAAGGGGCAGGAATGTAGTTGTACTGATTTAATATCGGAAAATTTTAACAGGTTTCCATACTCTGAAATTGAAATGAAACAACCCTTTATTGTCAAGAGTAAATACTTATATGAAATACTAATTCACAATAATATTCGTTTGAGAATGGATACTTCCAAGTATTTCTCCAGTAATTGTTACTTAGCACGCATTGTGAGAGACGCTCAAACAATTATCACCTCACTCAATACATAATAATGTAATTTTGGAATGAAACTCAGAAACACTAATACCGTAATAAAGGCCCAAGACTCAAATACTCGTAGTAACAGATTGTGAACGTAAACTGGTATTGTAAAATATGTTTAAAATCGCTACATACCAAATCCCTTCCCACTGTCAGCGATTGTGATGCGATTTTTCAAAAGATAGAATAATTCATGAGAATCATTTTAATGTATAATATGTAGTATATTTTGTATAACCATTGTAAAACATAATGTAACGGATACAATTAATTTTTAGATAGAACGCTAAATGCGTTTACCCTTATTAAAACTATAATTAAAACTATATTTCAAACTAAGTAGTTCTTACTAGATAAGACGCTTTTTTTCGAAGCGTGTCAGTAAATAATCTTCGGTTATTGACTGTTGCCTCCCAATACATCTATGAAAATATTGTATATGTTTATAAACATAACCACACGTTCATGAAAAATAACGACTATCATAATGTAAATACTAGAAACAGAAATAAACTCGCTGTGCCTGTTTTCAGACTGCGTAAAACAAATCGGCATTTATGGGGAAATGTATACAGTTTTATAATAAAATCCCACCAAATATAACAGAACTGCCTTTTCATAAATTTAAACCTTATATTAAAACACTTTAATGAAAAAAGGCTATTACAAAATTCAAGATTATCTTGAAGATAAAATGGTGTGGAAATAGTTATGTACTACTGTTATCTTATGCATGTTATTTTGATGGACTTATAGGAATTAAGAAATAATGTAAAAACATATTTAAAAGTGACAAAAATTGTTTATGATTGGCTATTTAAAAAAGTGGCTTATGAGTTTTTTGCCGGTTTCATGAAAAGCCTTACTCTCGGAATCCGGCCACTTGTATCGATTACAACCACAGTCAACGAAGTACTTGTACTGTCCTGTGGATGTACTTGTTACAAGCGCTCGCGGTAATGAAGTTTAATACAATGGTTTAATTTAATACTGTAATTTTAAAATAATTCATAATAAACTATTTATTTGTAAAATGCATAATAATGTAAAATGTTGACGATTTTAAGTGCCGAACTTGGCCCATGAAATAAAAATATTTTTGATTTTGATTTTGGTTCTGGCGCTTCGCCGCCGCTTCCGCGGTACGCTCGCTTCGTTCGCTCGGCTCACGCGTTTTTGTCGCGATCCTACCGAACACTGCTCCTCGCTTCGCTCGTCGTCGTACCCAACCGTGGTAACGGAGAACTTGTAGTAAGCTATTCAATTGAACCTCTATCACCGAACTAACCGACAACTTTTAACTGATAATCAAAAAATTATCAATGGTAAATTGTTTTAGCACTAGGCGCTTAGTAAAAACTTGTTCAAACTACGGAAAACGCTGCCTGCTTCTGTCTAAAATAGGTAGTAACTGCAACATACTCGTATACACAAATACCAAAAACTAGAAAAATAAAACAATACCTAGGATTAATGTTACCCCAAAATAACTATGTCTGAACTAGTGCACTGGTTACGTCGCATCCCCGTCTCTGTTTAGCTTAGTTTGATTATCGTGTACAGCCATAAATCTTACACAGCATCCCGAAACGTGCTGCTAAATTCAAAACTAATTATCCAAAGCCGCAGCTTCCATTAAGCTTCACGAAGAGAGTCACTGCTTTCTGTTCGGAGGTACGAGTAAAACTACTAAATTAGTTTCTGCTTACTTTATTTACTAAAATTTGATTAAGATGGGTGCGGGGTTAGACTTATTGGTGTTGAGATGTGGTGGAAGTGGTGGGCTGTGTCCAGTTGAGCAAATTAAACACACAGCGTCGGGGATACAGCAAATCCGCGAATCTGCAATTGATCTAGTTATACAGGGAAAGGTTAGAACTTAAAGGTTAAGTCATACCGTAAATTGCACGTGAACACTCAAATTAGCAAAAATTGTAACAACGCGGAATTAACCAATGCTAGTTACGTGGATTTTCACTACCGCCGACGATAGGTGATGAACATCAGACGAATTGTGGGTGGAACTCACTCCTATGGGTTCCCCCTAGGGTGTCCCGCTTCCAGGGAGTCTCCAGGGCACTTGAGCCGGATTCGGGGATCGGCAGACGTCCCGAGGGTGCCGCTAAAGGCTTGGACCTCAGCTCAGGCATTTGTCGTGGAGGAGTTGCGGAGGAGCGCAGGGAGCGACCCGGGTGACCAGGGTGACCAGGGTGTTCGCATCCTTGTTCTTCGAATGCGGAGTGTAACAAAAGTGAGCACCGGCCGAGCGCGCACGTTGTAATGTATGGAAATCTAGCGGGCGCTATATTGGCCAGCGCCGGCGCCGGCGCGCCGTGGCTTGAGACCACATTTTTACAATCACTTTTTTCAGTCAGAATCAAAAGTTTGTATCTTTCTAGTATTAAGTTTAGTTGATTTTTTTATATGAGACGAGGCAAACGGCCAGACGGTTCACCAAAACTTAAGTAACAATCTCTCCGTCGTATGTTAATAATACAAAATAAAAACAGATTTTATTGCAATGAAGCTAAGTAACATAGTGATATGTAGTACTACTTTCCCTAATAACACGGTGCACCCCATGAAGTGTCATGGTTTGCCCTTATGCATATCACCCTTAATTAACCTCCCGAATTTCTTCTATTTTTAGAGCGCCAAAATAACAGGAAAATTGATAAAAGTTCTTGTGATAACTCTTATAATCCTTCCCCGAGACCCGAATATGGACGAAGCGTAAAGTTACATCGGACCACCAGAAACTTCGTCTTGGAACTTATAAATAATGCAATGAAATACGATACCGAACGGATCGAGGACTGATACAGATACATATTTCTATACGACTTGGGCCCGATATCCTTGATACAGTTGGTAATGACGTACATTTTTAATACACCGAAAGGGTCTATGGAGCATCGTGAAAAGAAATAAATTATAACCTCAAAAAATTGACAAGAACCAACACAAACTTTGCCAGAAACAGCTACCGGCCATCTAGTTGTTGTGTGTTTTTATATTTATAAGATTTAAAAACACACAATTAGCTGTGCCCGCGACGTCGCCCGCGTGGCTATTGATTTAACGCCAATAAAAGTTCGTTAACACTGCATTGTTTTTTACAAAGTGCTCAACATTACATTCCTACCTCTTATTAGCTAAATGTTCATTGTTAATAGTTGAACTAAAACCTCTAATTATTAAAATAATGAAAATAGCATTTCTTGTCAGTGTCATCTGATTCATTGTTGTCATGGTGATAAATCTCTGTTATCGTGTCATTATTTTACAATGCCGAGAAATTTAAAAATTCGAAATAGTGTTAAATTTTGAAGGAACATGTCATATAATAATCGGTCGAGCAGATATTGATAGCCACGGTTACACCTGCGCGGTACTCAGGCTCTAGACTATCTGTGTACGAAATTTCAATTGAATCGGTTCAGTAGTTTTGACGTGAAGCAAGACAGACAGAGTTACTTTCGCATTTATAATATTAGCACGGATTTAATGACAAAGCAAAGTAGCAAACACTGTCATAGAGACTTTCTGTTAATCGATAAGCTTAGTAGTTAGTTTCGGAATCTTGAAACATTTGGGCCACTTGCGCTTAATTTACCCTGAACTTATTTTGACAATATTTTATAAATCGTATGTGGTGTATTATTACTTTCTTGGAAAATGAATAGAGTATGTAAGTAAACAGAACACTTGTAAAGTAATATTGGCTTATAAGATTTAGGGTGGTTTCGAAGGGGGTCTGGCCGCCAGCGCTGGCCACACGCGAGGTCTTACAATTACAAGAGATACCTAACGTCGTTTCACAGCCACACGCGCGCCACACGTGCGCGCTTTACGTCAAAATGTATGGAAATCTCGCCAGAACTGGTGGCGAGCGTACCTATTAAACGCCCCTAAAAAAGTTTAATTTAATGATTCCGAATGAATTATCACAAGGTAATACAAATTGTCCAAAGGTATTCCTACTGTTTTTAACGCAGTTTCTTAAAAATATAACAGGAATACTCTTTGTACATCACCAAATTCCTCTCCACCATTAAAGGCTGCACTCACAGCCTCATGTTGAATTAATTTCGAATTTTCATTCCGTCTCGCATGTCATACTGTAATCACAAGGAATATTGGACGTACTATATTGATGGATGTTTCCAATATCTTTACAGAATTCACTCAAGGGTGACTGATGTTTCTATTCAGGTTCGCAATGCACTAAAATCAGTGGGATTAGAAGAACCAAGGAAGGTTTTTAATAAAATATTTATAAGTGAAATGGGAATGGTAAGGGTTTATGAATCGATTATGGGTGCAGATATGGGACAAGGTGGATGAAAATTCTTGACCAAATATTATGCGTCCTAAAGAAAGGATTGGTAAAAAGCAATGACAGTACATTGAACAGAAAAATAAGTTAAGATCGTAGCAAATGGAAAAAATGTTATCCATAGTACGTCTCAATCCAAGTTGCCAAAAAGGTAAACAAAAAAGCTGACTTATTTTTAATTTTTTTTTTTTTTTTTAGTAAACAATGTTTCTACAGCATTATTCTTGTACATGATAAACGAATACAAAATATTACTAAAACATAAGCCAATTAAAGAAACAAACTATGCTTTTAGCAAATATTATAAACATTTGGTAGGTAGATGCAAAATGAAGTTACAATTTAACAAAATATCATAAATAGTCACAATTATACAAAAAAGTAATTGTCGCGCGATTGTATTGTGTGTGTGTGTGTGTGTGTGTCTTTGTTTTGTTTACCTTTTTGGCAACTTGGATTCAGACGTACTATAGGCGTTGTGGGAGAAATGTGTGATTTTTTTTATGTAAAATGGTAATGTCAAATTGTATGAATCGGAAATGATTGTAGGGGTCATTGAAATCTCCAACCGTATTGACAGTACATCGAAATCTGAAAATACAGTAAGACATGCGTGGAAATTACATTTGATTTTACAATTTTAAGACGTCATAGATTACTAGCACATACACTGTGACACCTGTAGGAGTTGTAGTTTGACAGCACTCCTGCCGCATGCTCGCTGCGAAAGCGCCACGTTCGCGCGGCGTGCGCGCCGCTATTAGCGAAGGGCTCGCATTAAATACCGGGTGTCCCACGGCCATGCCACATGGAGGGAAAGTATATTAAATAGTGATGGTAGGATGTTTTACTGAAAGAAGACATCGTTTTATTTTTTATAATAAGTGGAACTGCATTCATAGATTTATTAAAAATCGCCTGCCACAAACGGGAATCGAATTCGCGAAATGTGAAAAATAAAACACCATGTATTTTATGATAACCGTCGAAAGAGTTAATTATAAGGATTATTTTTTCCTAAGGAACATTGCATCTTGAATGAAAGGAAGATCATAAAATTTAAAATTTTATGAAAATTTTCGTCACGAAAATTTCGTCAGACTTTGCCGTGTTTCTTATAACTAAAATGATCATTTCAAAGTATTTACTACACACTCACTTAAGAATATAAGATTTCCTTATTATAAGTATGTGATAAATGTACCGCTTGTAATATTTGTATAATTGTATGCATTTTTTTTGAGCATTTATTTTTTTTTTCTAATTTCAGCCAGCTACATTGTAATTTCGTGCTCAAAAAGTTATAGGAAACACGGCAGCCAGAAGAAATTTTCGTAACGAAAATTTGAATAAAATTTTAAATTTCATGATCTTCATTTCATTGAAGATGCTATGTTCCTTAGGGAAAAATAATCCTTATGATTAACTCTTTCGACGGTTATCATAAAATGCATGTTGTTTTTATTTTTTACATTTCGCGAGTTCGATTCGCGGTTGTGGCAGGCGATTTTTAATAAATCTATGAATGCAGTTCCACTTATTATAAAAAATAAAATGATGTCTTCTTTCAGTAAAACATCCTACCTTCAATATTTAATATACTTTCCCTCCATGTGGCATGGCCGTGGGACACCCGGTATATGACGTTTCGCGCGCACTTGGCCACACGTTGCATCGCCGCGATACTACATAAATGCTGAGAGATTGTATAGAAATACCTACGTGGCATGACGATAATATCACCGCGATAACATCACAACCATCAAGGATTTGGTTTAATGATATTGAACAAAATTTGTGAATTTTTTTCTATTTTATCCAAGTGACTGCATAAAAATAGTTCTCTATCTGCTCCATTTGTGTGTAATAAATCAAAAACAATGACTGTGTTTGGTAAAAATAAATCACAGGCTTCTGATTATTCTCAATTAACTATAATACAGCAGCATATTGAGCAGGTTGAATGTTCGCCAATAGTTCGACCTTTAAAGACTTGGGAGTTAGTGCGAGAATTGTATGGCATCTTAAAATCTTGAGAAGTTCCAACTTTGCAGAACTCCCAACTAGGGCTGACGTGGCTAGTTAAGAGGAATATTTATTGCTGCCTTTGGCTTATGGCATCGCTCGCATTCTTGTATTGCTAATTAAAGCAAATTTTTATTGGTTGAAAGAAATTGCACTGAAACAGCACTAAAGACCAAAAAAAAAGAACAGTGCTAGAGGAGCAAATATTTAAGAATGTAAGGAACTGCACACGTGTTGATAAGTTTAGAGCAGTAATAAAGAAAAATTCAAAAGATACAAGTAGGTACTTTTAACTATCAATTTTATTATTTGTCGTCAATGAAAAGGAAAAAGGCTACTTCCACGATTATTCTCGAAGGTAGCTCATGTATTGTAAGGGCATGGTAAATTATTTTACTAGTGTTGAGCTAGGTGAATAAAATATCGGGGTGCGGGCTGGCAGACCTCCTCGTGGTGCACCCTGGGAGGGGAGTGGGAGTAGCCTCAGCTGCGGCTGCCCCCACTCCACTGCGAACTGTCAGCGGAGAGATACGGTTGAGTCCTTATTTGTCGATTCCCGTGGGGACTTCTGAGTCTAATGGGTTTGGTTGAGTCCAGTGTTATGTGATTCCCTTTTAACTTGGATGTCTTGTGGTGTCTTGCACCTTCTGGTGCTGAGTTTACCAGCTGCTCCTGGCTTGTTTGGGCTGTGAGTGCGGCGTGTTAGTAGAAGGGCCCTTCTTCGGGCCAGCGGAGTTTCGGCTCGTAGTGTGCTGGGTTTCAAGCCCGGCGTTCATCGCCTATTCCGTTTCGGAATCGCGCGGCGGGGAGCCCTGTATGACAGGCCCTCGTCGGGCAGCTTGTTTCCCTCATTGAGAGGACCAAGGGGCTCGGCCACTGAGGTCGGGCCTGAGAGGAGTACACCTCAATAAAAAGCCCTAAACCCAAGCTTTTGAGGCGTGGCAATGGGTTGGATGGCCGATAGGAGATCGGTCCCAAGCGCTTGCGAGAACAAAACTCGGTAAAAATGTAATTAAATATGTCAGCGATTCTCAAAAATAAACAACCCCAGGCCGGTACCAGCAAGGCTGGAGAATCCGGCCCGGCAGCCTCGGCTGCCGGCAGGCCCCACGTATCTGGGGGGGGCCAGAACCGCGGCGTGTTGGATTCTGACACTAGGTCATGCGACCCCGTTGACCACGGGCGCTCGCCGCTTCCTCGGGCGGTCAGTGTTAAATGTGTTACGAGTGAGGAGTCGGTCAAGTCGGCTAAACTTTGGCAGAGTGATAGTGAGGAGGATTGCGCATCTGACGCATCGGGGTACGAGACCCCCATAAACACACAGCGACTTAGCGCTGAATATAGGAAAGACTGGCAAGGCTCAGATAAGCCAGCACGAAACACGCGAAGCCAGACGGCACGCTGTGATAAGGCGGTTGCTAGGCAGACCAGTGACAGGCGCAGTCCCTCAGCTTCCGGGGCGGAGTCTTCAGGAGATACTCGTGCGCCGATTTCGGCGTCAGTCGCCAAGAAAGGACGAGGAAGGCCTCCCACTACCGGACAATACATAGGGTATGGGAAAGCGCTACAAGAAAAAGAAAGGCAGCGGTTAAACATAGCGGAAGACATTACCGCCAAGGAGGTTGAAGACCTGCTGCGGGACTTCACGGGAGGTGAGAAAGGGCGTAAACTCCCAAAGAAGCTTGACGCGGACATAAATGACCCCACATCCCCGGGTCTCAGAGATCTGGGTAAGCAAGGTGTCAAAGCCTTTGAGACAATGCTGAACAAGTGCAGCAACATAAAGGGGAACATTAAGGGAGAAATGAGAAGGGCCTGTGTTCTCTTAGGTGAAGTAGTGGACCGGATGGGAGCACTTACAGTGACTGAGGAGTCAATACTACTCCACAGAAGATGCGACCAACTGGAAAACGAGGCACGAATAAACAAGGAGCGCAGCGAAAAACTCGAAAAGGAGTTAGAAGAGTGTCGATATCGACTCATGCGTAGTGAAGTCTCGGCTGCTGCTGCAGAAACAGAGGAGACGGGCAACGCAACACTTCAAAAGGACCTAAGGGCATCAGCGTCCAAGAAGGCTCGGGATGAGGAAAGACTTAAGTCAGAGATCTACTCCACCGTAGGCAAGATGATCGAGGCACAAACAACTGCGATCCTTAGTGCGATACAACCCACACCTGTGGCGTCAGTGGCTGCGGTCGCAGCGGCGGGTACTGGCCAGGTCATAGAGCGCACGCCAACAGCCCCCCCTACTTATGCACAGAAGGCGGGAAAGGCGAAGGGTGCCAGGACTGCGTCACAGACGGAACAGCCCAAGAAAGCAAGCAGCAGGGCAACTACTCCACCAACTGTTGTCATAGGACAGGAAACAGAGGAAGGCTGGGAAATAGCTCAGAGCAGAAAGAATAAGTATAGAGAGAGAAAAGCGCAAGAAAGAGCAAGAAGGGGTAGTACAGGGAAAACGCCAAAAGAAGGAAGTCGTAATTTCAACCCCGGAAGTGCAAACCGCGCGAGAGCACCAAAGCGGCCCCGGAAGCGCCGCCTGCGCGACAGAAAAACTGCGGCAATCGTCATCGACATTAATAAAGATGTCAAAGATAAGGAAGGTGGATTGACACTGGTCGATGTCATGAAACAGGCCAAAGAAAAAGTTAATCTTAGGGAACTGGGTATCCCCCTCATTAACTTCAGGATGTCGCGGGCGGGAGCAGTTATTCTGCAGCTGCCCAAAGAGGTAGGCGCCACAGAGGCTCAGAAACTGCAAGAAAGTCTCGAAGAAAAACTTCCGGAATCGGTGCGAATTACCCGTCCCATAAAGAAGGCGGAGATCAGGGTTCTGGGGCTGGACCATTCCGTGACCTGTGAGGAGCTGGCGGAAACGGCTGCTGCAGCCACAGGAGTGTCAACAGATAACTTCCTTGTAGGCGAATTGAAACCGAATCGAGGTGGCATGCTTGCGGCATTGGTCAGGTGCCCTGTGGCCGCGGCAAAGAAACTGATGGAGCAGGGGCGCTTGCTTGTTGGCTGGAGCGCGGCAAGAGTGGTCGCTTTGAAGCCCCGGCCTATGAGGTGCTACGGCTGCATGGAATTGGGGCACACGCGGCAAATGTGCCAAAATGGCAACGTTCGAGGCGATCTGTGTTTCCGTTGCGGGGGATCAGGCCACTTTGCTCCCGACTGCAAGGAAAAACCAAAGTGTGCAGTCTGTGAAGCTCACGGCAAACACTCGGGACATACCATGGGTAGTATGAACTGCCGCCCGGAGCAACCAAATATGAGGAGGCGCGGACGCAATTACCCACCGAGACCAGCAACGAAGCTCAACAACAATGCTGCTGAAATCCCGGCAGCCGAATCACAGCCGAAAAAAGATAGCCGTGTCGTTGCTCAACAACCTGGGGGTTCCCTAACGATAGTCTCAACGGAAGTCCAGCAGCCGACAGCTGCGGAAAGACCACAACCTGACAATGGCGAATAGGGTTTTTCGTCTACTTCAGGGTAATCTCAACCACGCAAGACATGCGCAGGATTTGTTCGCGCAATACATGGTTGAGAATAGGATAGATGTAGGTGTCATGGCCGAGCCATACTATGTCCCGCAGCAGCCCAGGTGGGTAGGCGACAGTAACAGCTCAGTAGTCATTGCCGGGAGTCAAATTGCTCCCCCGCTAGCTCTAAGAACCAAGGGTCAAGGTATCATCGCAGTTGACTGGCAGGACGCGGTTATTATCGGGGTGTACTTTTCCCCAAATAGGGCTCTTTCTGAGTTTGAAGAGTATCTCATGCAACTCGGGCGTGTGGTAAGCTCTGCATATCCCCAACAAGTTCTGATTTTGGGGGATCTGAATGCAAAGGCGGCGGCATGGGGATCCAGCGTGACCGATCAGCGAGGTGAGCTGCTGGAAGACTGGCTGGTTGAGATGGGTCTGGTCGTGCTAAACACCGGGTCTGAATGGACCTGTGTGCGGCAGAACGGGGGCTCGGTGGTCGATGTTACCTTCGCTACCCCCGCTGTAGCGGAAAGAGCGCGCGGATGGAGAGTTTTGGGGGGGACGGAGACACTTTCGGACCATGTCTACATCCGTTTTGAGGTCCACGTGAACCCTGGTCTAGACGATACACTCGGTGGTCCCGTTAGAGCTGACCCCTTCCCGCGGTGGTCCTTGGTGCGTCTGAACAAGCAAAGCGCTGAAATTGCCGCGATTGTTGCTTCATGGATGCCAGCACCAGAGGAGATGACGGAGGTTGACGATGACGCGAGCCGATTTCGTGACGCGCTGGTTTCGGTATCAAATGCGGCTATGCCCCGCGTCCGCCGTCCTCCTCCGAACAAGGCGGTATACTGGTGGTCTGAAGATCTCGCTAGACTCCGTGCGGCCTGCACAAGTGCCCGGAGAGCTTTTACCAGGAGCAGGAGACGTAGTCACCGCGATCTCCCGAGAGAAGAAAGTCTGTGGTCAGCATATCGGGAAACTAAGGACGCCCTGAAGAAGGCAATCTCTCAAGCCAAAGATAGAGCGTGGCAGGAGCTGATTGATGGTATTGACGCGGATCCCTGGGGGCGACCATATCGGAGGGCCTGCGGCAAGTTGCGCATGCAGGGACCGCCCGCAGTAGAAACGATGCAACCAGAGCTGCTCAGCAGCGTAGTGGAGACCCTGTTTCCGGAGAGAGAAGCACACATCCCACCTACGATGCGGTACGACCGGGTTTACTCTGATGAGCTACATGCTGCGCCACTCGTCACTGAAGGCGAGATAGAGGCCGCAATAGCGAAGATGGTAGCCAGGAAAACCGCCCCCGGACCGGACGGAACGCACGGGCGAGTCCTAGGACCGGCACTGGATTATCTTGGTGGTAATATGCGCCGCCTCTTTGATAGATGCATCGTCGAAGGCAAGTTCCCACGACTCTGGAAGCAGGGGAGGCTGGTCTTGCTCCACAAACACGGCAGACCGGCGGACCACCCCAGTGGCTACAGGCCAATCGTACTTTTAGACGAAGTGGCCAAGATCTTTGAGAGAATTCTGGCGGGTAGGCTGAACCAACATTTGTCCAACTCTCGGCACAAATTGTCAGACGCACAGTACGGTTTTCGGGAGCATCGCTCTACAGTCGATGCGATTTCGGTCCTCAAAAAAATCGTTCTTGAGGCGCGGCAAGGGGGAGAGGCGCTCATAGCAGTGTCTTTAGACATCTCAAACGCTTTCAATACTCTCCCCTTTGCCACCATTCTTGAAGCGCTACGGTTTTTCGATGTCCCGTCATATCTGAGGAGGGTTGTCACGGACTATCTGTTTCAGAGAGAAGTGTTATTTGCTGGTCGCAACGGAGTTCTCCAAAGGCGTCGCATGACATGCGGTGTTCCACAGGGGTCGGTGTTAGGACCCCTCCTGTGGAACATCGGGTACGACTGGGCGCTTCAGGGCTCATGCTTACCAGGTATGGGTGTGGTGTGTTACGCCGATGACACCTTGATCACGGCCAGGGGGAAAGATCCACGATACGCTGCTGCACTAGCATCTGCGGCCACCAAGCTGATTATAGGACGTATAAAGAGGTTAGGACTGGAGGTTGCAGCACACAAGACGGAGGCCATTCTCTTCCGGCCCCCGCGATCAAGGCGCACTCCAGGACTAGTTATCGAAGTCGAGCGAACCACAATCGAGGTGTCGTCCTCCCTGAAATATCTGGGACTCATAGTGGACGACACGCTTAGCTTTGAAGAGCACTTCCGCGAGCTAAAGAAGAGGTTAGTCGGCACCGCTGGGTCACTTTCGCGGCTCCTACCAAACATTGGTGGTCCCAGTGAGACCTGCCGTAAGCTGTACGCGGGTGTTCTTGGCTCCATGGCGCTCTATGGGAGCCCAGTTTGGGTGGACGCCCTGTCGGCTAGGAACTGCACACAACTCCGACAGGCACAGAGGATCGCAGCCACGCGAATTATCCGTGGCTACTGTACTGTTGGCTTTGACGCTGCCTGCGCCCTCGCCTCAACCCCTCCGTGGGAAATGGAGGCGTTAGTCCTCGGCAAAATTTACCACCTTAAGGCGAATGCAATTAGGAGCAACACGCCCATTGATGTCGAGAGAGTGAGGCGTCACGCGAAGAAGGTAATGCTGGCTGAATGGGCGGAGAGACTCGGGAATGCCACCTATGGGGTGAGGACCCTGGAGGCTCTCCGACCCTTACTGTACAAGTGGGTGCAACGCAAGCATGGTTCGCTAACTTTCCACCTGACACAGGTGATGAGTGGACACGGCTGCTTCGGCGGGTACTTATATCGTATCGGACGCGAAACCAGCCGTACCTGTGCTCAGTGTGGAAACGAGGAAGACAACGCGCAGCATACCCTGGAGCACTGCCCGCACTTTGATCGCGAACGGGCCGCACTGATGCGCGCGATAGGAACGGACCTCTCGCTTCCAAGAGTTGTTCAAGCTATGGTTGATAGTGAGAGGTGCTGGGAGGCCATAGCTTCGTTCGCTGAAGCCGTCCTTACAGAAAAGGAAGAGTCGGAGCGGGCCAGGGAGGATGACCCTACATCTGACCCATGTCGACGCCGTAGAGGCGGGCGGAGGAGACGCGCATACGCACGGCAGGATGGGCCGATCTGAGCGAACAGATGGATAAAAAGCCATGTTGGGGTGTTTGCCCGATGGCGGGATTGCGTCGGAGCATTTGCCCGGCACCTATGACGAAGGAGCCACGTCGGGGCATTTGCCCGGTGGCGGACTGCATCGGGGCATATGCCCGGCAGTCGTGGTCGCGTCGGGGCGTTTGCCCGGCGACCGAGCTTCTGACAGGGTAATGACGGCAATTCCCTTCGGGGCGTTGCCTGAGCCCAGGGCTAAGCGGGTGACGGGACGGGGGTCCTTGGTTCGGAGGCAGTCACCCGCATTGCACGGCTCGTCAGCAGCCGCTCCCGTGGCACGGAGCGGCTGGTCCCCCTCCAGGGACAAGCTAGCGGAGGGCCGGAAGGCCCAACCGCATCGGCACTGGTGCATACTTGGGTCCCCAGTGCCGAAAGAAGCGGTAGAGGAGTTGCCCCCGGGGGGTTTAGTGGGTTCGAGCCCCACATAACCAGGTCTTTCCCCGAAGCCTGGAATGGGTCGGCCATTACCCCGGGTAAAAAAAAAAAAAAAAAAAAAAAGGTGAATAAAATATCGCGGTTTTTACATTAAAAATGCTGGATGTACACGAAACGTTCTGCCGAAAGCGTCACAATATTAGCTATTAATTGAGCAATGTGTTTTGAAAGACGTTGATGTACGTAAGCCTATAAAATATAATGCTGATCACAAAAATTTTACTAAACATGTTGGATCAAAATATTGAGAGTTCATGAGAATAAGAAACCAAATGTGAACCCAATGTCTTAGTTTCACCCTTACAGAAAGTTTATAAAATCAATAAATCACTTTAAAGTTGGCAACCCTAACCATCTTAAAGTCTACGTGATCCCGTCTAAATGCATCCATTCCCTACAGATGAGTTGCCAGTGTTGCCACCTTTATATTATCCTCATTTCGCGTAACGACCCAGAATTTATTAAGAGCTCGGATACGCTGCCTCATTCTGTGGTGATTACAGACCGTCTTACTCTTTCCAAACTTTAAAGGGGTCAGTTATTTTGATTTATGTTCTTCGGGTCCGAAGATTAAAAGATTATACTTAATTCACTTTCAAACTGGTCGGTGGATAAAATACACAAAAATTCTGGTCTATCTGGTTCGAGATCCGAAGGTTTTGGTCACCCATCCAACCCATAACCATGGCGAAGTTAGCATTGCGTTCGATATCGAAACCCAAAGCGTACTAACCACAACGCCATGCGCCACCGAGCTTCTCGTTGATTTCTGTATATTGAATAAAATACAAACATCAAGAAAGAGACAACAAGACAAGAAATGAATAAAATGATTTTGGAACAATACCACAAAATAAACTTCACATTTTGTCTTTAATGAAAGAAAACGACTACCAGTTGAGCTAAATATTTACACTAGAACTTTGCCCTTCGATACAATATTATTATGGATTAAGATAAAGTATTCCCAAAGTGAAGCCGTAAGAGAAAAACATGTGCGACTAACGCTGGACTCGTATTTATGATGACAAAGCTAGCCCACAATGCTGTTATAGAGTGTGGCACTCATTACATTAGGGGCTGCGCATGCTATAAAGCTAAAGTGTTATCGAACTCAGTGTTCTTCTTTCAACCCATTTGCTTTTTACTGACGCAAATATACAGTTTCATTTGAAAGTAAAAACACTTCTCCTTGTTGAGATAGATCGATAGATAACATTGCAAACACAATTTAGAAAATCACAACTAGCGGAAGACTCATATTGAATTAGTCTGGGGTCTAGTTTAAGAATGTATTTAGTAAAACAGAATATTAGGAGCTCGGTGGCATAGAAGTTTGACATTCAATCGATACATTGTGATACAAATACAAATAGTGATAACTCCTCCGTACTTCCGAAAGCACGTAAAGCCGTTAGACCCGGCCGTTATTGCAACCGTTTCTACCCAACAACCCGCGTTGGTCCAGCGTGGTAGCGTTACGGCCCATACATACTCCTCGTTTGCTATTTCAAGAAAGGGCCTGTGCCGAGCAGTGCGACGTATATAGGCTGAGAAATTTAAAACAGAATATTTGATTGCAATATTTATTCCATTGACTCAGCCATGTGCGGGCTCTGAAAAGCTTTGAGATTCTTATTTGTTTTTATTACGTTAGGGACGAACAATACAAGCAAAAACGTACATGTTTCCACACAAATCCAGAATAATGAAGTGACTTTCTTTTGTACAGCAAATATAGCACCTATCATAACGGAACAAGGTCCACTTAAAGCCAAAAAGCTAAGCCATTGTTGACTGTACAGAGATCTAGCACGTACGAAATAGACTAGGATTCTAGGACAAAGGGATAATTGTTAATTTCCTTTATGTTTTGACAATTGAAATGCTTCCTTATTTTAAGGGCTTTAACGTATCTTTTCAACAGAGAAATGTTCGGTAATGACGCATAGCTATTCATTTACAACCGCAATGAGAACGTATGATGGTTCTCACGAGCTCAAAGGAAACACGTATGGGCTTTGATCCCTAGAAACATCTTTAGAAAGGGCCCTCTAAACTAACTTAGAGTAGCATAACGTACCAATTCATCTATTGGAATATTGGAATTAATCGAGCAATAGGTTATAAGTGAATTTAAGGACTATTAAGTCCCTTATTATCTTGCTTCCTAGAAGACATAGAGATTTCACTTTCTTCTGAAAGAAAATTCGAAAGTTCGAATAAATATATTTAATAGTTAATTCAGTCTATCACAAATTCTTAATTAGAGTCAGAAATGATAGTTAGGCACACTAAAGCAAATTAAAGAAGTGTTTATTACACTTCTACTAATTATGAAACATAAAAATTGTATAACTATTTATGATTACAGTTAACTGTTTTGAAACCTTATTTCTGAACCGACGGAGAAACTTCTAAATGTTAATTCTCAGAAAATGTTTCAATATTATTCCAATTGATTATTAAGACACAATTTTGGACGCCAGCAGTAAGTTTCACTTTTGTATCCTAATTTCAAATTAAACAACTTAGTATCAATTCATGTCGCCATTAATGTCACTTTGGCAAGATTCAAGATGAATGTCTGTTACTATAGCCATTATAAGACTTGGCGCAAACTCATTGTGAGTTGTTTCTCGACCCCCATAAACGAACCTAAAGTTAACTGGCATCAGATGTAGCCTACTGTACCTTTGGGATTATCCAGGGGAAACGCTTCGCATCAATGGAGTCCGATTCAATTTTACTAACCCATTTTATCGTACAGCTTATGTACTATGCTGTCCCGGTTTCGAGAAATTAGAAATAGCAGGATTCCAGAAAGTTTCTCGCCAACCAAGGAGAGTCAGTGCCAAATAGATCGAAGCGACCAAAGTAGTATAAATTATATCAGGCGCGTTATTGTAAGCTCTTTATTGCACAGAAACAAAAAAAAACAGAACATAAAAATTGAAGTATGCAAGTGAGGACTTATCTCTAAAAGGGATGTCTTCCAGTGAACCCTTCACAGGTGTGTGAAATCTCGGCTTGTGAGAAAAGCGACACCAGTGCACAAGACAAAACAGATATATGTTAATATGCAAAAAGATATATGAAAAGATAATAAAAAGAATATATTAACCCTGCTTCTAAACAAATAAAATGTAGTATAATAATTAAAATATAATATTAATGCATTAAACTCAATAAAATATAAATACCTTGATAAATAAATAGAAATAAATACATAATACTTTGCCTGCACTGAGAAATTAATACAGATGAGAACAAAAAGATAATATAAAATGATTAAAACAACACATAAATGCTGCATGCTAATGTTTCTCGTGTTTCATATTTATCTACGCTATCAAGATAACCCCATATTGACGATCATAACACTTTCATCATTATGGCGCTGAACAAATCCCCTCAACTTCTTCTTACATTGGTACAGTACCTATGTAAGAAGAATTAGAGGGGATTGTAGCGATTACAGCGACTACTAGTAGATCTAGATAGCACTATTTTTTTCTAGTGTGGCATACCTCTAGTCTTGTCATGTCTGTGCCGTTAGTAAATATGGATCTATTCAAAATGAAAAATTTTGGGATACACAATGAAAATAGAACTTAATACCATGAAAACTTAAATGATCTTTTAGAATTTTATAATTTAAATAAGCGTTATTAATGACACGATATAAATATTACTTTTATAATTGAAATTGATTACATAAGTAAATAAATTTTTTCAAACATACACACCTATCAACGAGCCCCATTTAAAGCAACTAATGCTACCAATGTTACGGACACTAGATGACGGATAGATATATTTAATAGATAAATACATTATATATCCTGAATTCATATAAATATATATAGACTGGAGAACAAATGCATGAAAATTCATCACCCAAACATTTGCCCCCACCGGGGATCGAACACAGAACCTCTCGAGACGGCGGCGCCCTGAGACCGGCATACAGACCACTCGACCACGGAGGTCGTTATAGTAGAATAATTCTTTATGTAAGTGTTTTATTTCTATTTTCTAAGTACCTAATTTTCACTTGCATCAGAATAACCATGTAATCCAAATCAAATTAAGACATCAACAAGCGTGTTCGGGCGTTCAATTATCGTTATTTGTTACAGTGTGATCTGGGTATCGATTACTCGTCTTCTTATTAGATTACTAATGAGCGAAGTTCTTACTTGTCTGAAACAAAAACAATATGTTGTTTTAACATTACGATTGTATTTCTCAATGTCAACTCAGACACCAATTAGCATGTCCAAACAATCAAAGCTTAAACAAACGTTAAACATCTTAATTTCCTTATTCAGGGAAATTGGTTCTTATTTAAGTGTACAATAGAGTTCATGAGCATCTGATAATGTTAACGGTATAGCGATGAAAACGCTTTTGTTTGCTTGAACATTCGCGAGAAACAAAACATTTGAACAAACGTATGTGTGCCCAGCAAGATTACGCGCAATCCACGGGATAGACAATTTAGATTAGATCTCGGCACGTCCATTACGCCAGTCGAGACCCACCTTCACGGTAAATCTTTACCGATTAAGACGTAAGCTCACATACGCCTACATCGTACACGTATCGGCATAGAGTAGGTACTTCGGAAAGGTTATAAGAACACATTGCAGGAAATTTATAAGTGATTACAAAGCTGACTAGCTGCTCTTTTGACTGTGTGCATCGACACCGCAGTGAAAGCTTTGGTTGGCTTTCACATCCAGACTTTATCCACCTCTTGTTGTCAAAGAAAAATATTTCTCTAAATATTTCTATCTAGGTTTAACTCAACCGTCTTAGCATGAACTTCGCATTATGATATGTATGGGCTTTTATCGTGTTCAACTGTCACAGTATTATGGAATTTGATACTAAATACCATATCGCACTGCTCATGCTACTGCAGGTTTTTTCACGTATATACTTACCACAACTCTTCTTTATGGTTTAAATACGTGGTGAATTCTGGGAAAACTGCAACCCTTTTGAGAGCCAAGCGAACACTGGCGTTCGCGAACAATATGTGTTTCTACTGTGTCTCGTCTGCGGTCGTTGAGAGGTTACTACTCATCATAAAGAGTTTTAATAGCAAGGGCAGGTATACAGGCATTTGTTCTCCGGTGTTGGATGTTTAAATGTATTGTATATTTTCTGAATATTTTTTTTTAATTTTAATTTTTTAATTTATATGTATATACCTATTATGTATATTTATCCGTCATCTAGTTTGTGTAACACAAGGAGCATTAGATACTTTAAATAGGGCGAGTTGATAGGTGTGAATGTCTGCAGATATAATTTTTTTTATTTTATTTATTTATTTTAATGGTTAAAACGAATTGCTTAACTAAAAAAATAAGTTTAAGTCTTATATCAAGTAGTAAGCGAACTCTATCAGAAGGCTCTGTTGTAATAGCTTTTTGACTTTAATAATCACTAAGTAAAATATTATCTAAAATTGGGCTAGTGCTTACGAAGTCAATCTCGCTTGAAGATCCAATAATGTCGTGTTATAAGTAAAGAACGTAACTAAACTTTCTTGTGCTGCTTTTCTCTGGATAAACTAGGTAGGTACTCACTTTGGATTCAATTTGGATATATTTTGTTTCTCAGGTATACAATCAAGCGTGATCTCTGGAATTCCTTCTTTATACTGTGGCAATCGTAAATCTTCAGTTCGATTACTGCCCAAGACGTTAACTACTCAACAAATCCACAGATTGTCCACAGTTCCGGTGATATAGGGAAAAATCTTGGTTCATTAGTCGTTATTTCCAGATTCAAACAAAACAAATAACTTTAGTGTGTGGTTGCTTTGATGTTTGCTTAAATCTTTCACCAATTTATGAACAGAATACTTCTTACCAAAGGGACAAAATAAAATTCCAAAATTCTGATCGTCAACAATTAACAATACCCTTCGACGGCAAAATGAAGATCGTGGAAAATCATCGAGTTATTGAATTCATCGCAAACATGAAATTCGGATTTATTCGTTTGGAACGTTCAAATATGGAATGATGATTTCGGAATGTTATTCACCATGTGAATCGTGGATATATCAATGATATTATTAAAAATCAACCTAGGGCTTATCCTGTCGCATCTAGTCTCCACTCTTAACTTTAGGTGTTAGTGAGTCATAATATTATCGGATCAGTTAATTAAAAAAACATTTACAACATAATATACTTTTGAACTTTATTTTCTATACGTAAAAAACTAATTGCATAGTTTATGTATTTCACCAATTTCATAGGTAAGGACCTAATATTATGTTTATTAACACAATGGAAAATGTACTTTAAAAAATATGCAATGCATATTTTTTTAAATTCCTATTTTTTGCATAAGACCTCTTTTAACTTAATTTAAAAATAATAATGTAAATGGAAAATTAACCTTGCCGAGTACCCGTTCTTCTCAGAACAAGGCCTCCTTTTATAACGACTTTTTATAACGACTGAAATAATTTTTGGCGTTTACAAGTGTAAAAAAACAAAACTTTTTGCTTTGTGTTTGACAAATTCCATTTAATTATTTAATATAACACATAAAATAAAAAGACGAGTACAAACGGCTTATTTATAATAGATATATTTTCCAGCTCACCTGCTCTAGGAGAAATGCTGTTTATAATTTGTTTTATTTTCCATATTATTGCTATTTATAATTTAAACAAAAAAACTTTTAGGTACTTTTATAATTTCTTATTTTTCACAATTCGCATTAATATTGTTGCGCCATCGAATCAACAAACATTTTTCTGAATATTCCGATACAATTTGTAGCTTTCCAGGTTCAGTATATCATAGAATCAATTTGAGCACATCTTTCGTAGGTCGAGAACATTCAAGACAATTGTAGAACTTTCGAGTAATACACCTAGCCTTGTGCTGGTGGTGCCTTCTAGTGACGGGTAGCTGAGATATAGATGATGGATCATTGAAAAATCGTCTAGACTTCTCCTTAATTATGACGCGCTATCGCGATCTTTGTAAGACTATTTTCTAGTGGGTTAGCCTTACATAAGCGGAGAGTGGCCTTACCGTGGCCCTATAAAAAGTTTATTTTTGGTAGAAAACCGCATACTAGTTTTTTTTGTTACCAGGCGGCAGACGAGCAGACGGCTCACCTGATGGTAAGTGATTACCGCCGTCCATAGACATCGACAGCACCGGAAGAGCTGCAGATGCGTAGCCAACCCTTCAGGAGGGCTCTCTTAATACATTTTTGAAGGTTGTATTGGCTTGAAAATACTTCTGGCGATAGTTGATTCCATAGCTTGGATGTACGTGGCGAAAAATAATTTAAAAAAACCCCAGCTCGCAACAGTATAATGACAAAACCATATAGGAACGATCGATTTATATCAATGAAAGATTTCTAACCATCATCCAGCATCAGAATTTGACTCAAAGTAATTTTATATTAGACCATCAAAAGCCATACAAAGTAAAATAAATTGAATTGAGGGTAGTTCTCGTGTTGTCTCCAAGGAGGAAATGGGGTTGGTTCGACTATGAATATACTCACAATTCTGCACGTGGTGTGGATATTGAATCGAAATATTGAAAATGAGGCAGGGAAATACAGATGTAATGACTCCCTAAATAATAAAAATATTAAAGATGTTCTCAAAACACATTTTCGTGAGAATTTGTGTAATTAAATGATGCATTCACTCAACTCTTTAAGGGGAAACATGACTAAGTATTGCTTTGAACTTAAACCAATTTTTTTGTTGTTATCTTGTTTTTCGAGTAGAAACCAAGGTTGTTATAATTTTGTTGTAACTTTCAATCAGACCAAATGAAGAATTATTAATTATTGTATACAAAATCGAATCAAGTCGCTCTGTCATAAACCTTTGTGGTTTTTATCTGCGACTTTTGTTCTACCTGTTACATTATGTTTTTGTATGATAAATAAAATAAAAAATGAAAGAATGTACCTATTATACATGTAGTTTTGAGTTACGTTGTTTAACGATGTTAACGTGAATACAACATAAAATTTAAAGGTTTCAGTTAGCCTACATACGTCCCACTGCCGGAACATATTAGGTCCTTACCTATGAAATTTGTGTTGTATGGAGATTTTGGGGAATTCTGCATTTTCCATACAAAATGTTTTTCAGTTTTCTTCACAACGACAAATCCAATGATAATAATATTTGGCATCTATCATTCGACAAGCTTTAGTAAAATGTGTAATATCACACTTCATAAAAATTATTGATCGTTTTTAAGTGAATGCAAATAAAATGATGTATTCGGGAGGCACTTAAAAAGAGTTGTCTCCGTGTCCAATTTTAACACAATTAAACTTACAAAAAATTATCAAAACAAATCAAAAGAGCTCAAAAATATAGTCTATTTTTAGACAAGGTAATTATGTTTTAGGAATACTCTGAATCTTAATAGTTACAGACAAAATACTAAGAGAGAGAAAAAAAAACACCAATTTCATAGGTAAGGACCCAATATTATGAGGAGTATCGCCCGTAATATCACCACGCTGGCCCAACGCATGTTGGTACGTAGAAACGGTCACAATAGAGACCGGGACCAACGCCTTCCGAAGAACGGAGGAGCTTGAAATCAAGGTTTTGGTCACCCATCCACGACATGACCATGGCGATGGTAGCTTTGTTTTCGATCGAAGCCAAAGCGTACTAACCACTACGCCACTGAGATCCTCCTCCTTCGACCTTATCTGGTTCACAGATTTCCAACTTTATTTAACAGTCATGGTTCAAAGAATCCAATGAAAATAAATGTTTCATAGTAATATTTTCATGGTGGTTTTATAGGTACTCTGGCCGCCAGCGTGGGCTACGCGCGCGCATACAATTACACGGGGCTACTAACATCGTTTCACAGCCACACGCGGTTGCTTATATAAACGTCCCTTACATATTTACCACATTTGTCTTCTTCAACTGTATCTTTTTTGTTTTTCATTAAAATAATAATATTGCTATATACATTTACGATTAGCGAATAGGTAAATAGAGGAGCAATTTCCCTTAGAAGCCTTTAAGTTGAGTTCCCAGGGCGATTTTGATAACTGTTATGTGTCTAGGTAAGGCAAAGAATTTACATTGCAAATGGTATTTGTCTGGACCATCGCGACCTCTGGTATAAAAATAAACATAAACACAAAATTTTATGACACCGAGGCTCCAGCTGCGCTCGATGGGGCTGGATTAGCCCTTATTAAATTATGTTCTGGAACAAAACTCGACTCTAATTTGCTTTCATTTTTAGGATGTAGAGGTTCATTTATATAGTCTGACACTGACTGGTATATAGTGGATGTCTTAAAAAAGTGTGGAAAGTCCATAGAAAAAGATGGCCAAGTGGTCTGTACGCTGATCTCAAGGCGTCGCCATATCGAGAGGTTCCGGGTTCGATCCCCGGTGGGAATGTTTGTGTGAAGAATACAGGCATTTGTTCTCCAGTCGTGGATGTTTATACGTATATTGTTTATTTTCTGAATATTTATATGTGTAGGTAGTTTTCTAGGAAGACGCGGGTCTGCGATGATGTTGTTGTTTTCAGGGGAAAAAAAGTCCTGGTGTTGAATCCAATTATTTGTATTTACAAGTACAAATAAAAGTGGACCCCGCAACGTGGCCCAACAGCTTGGACTCACGAGCTTGGTACCGTGATACAAAAATTTGTACAGTGAACAACTCTAGATGGTTCCAAGACCTCCAAGTGCCCAACCAGGACTCAAATGCTTGAGCCTTTATGGAGCGAATTGATACCTGCAGGTTGCATTGACACGAAAATGTATGCCGAACCTATATACAATGCGGTGGGAGCTTACGTTACCGCGCTGTAGAATACTACCAGCGCCATCTCTTGACGGTCGTCGGTACTAATAATGGAATGTTTTTTACATAAGTATATATCTATTTAGTATCCGTCATCTAGTATCAGTAACACAAGCAGCAATAGTTGCTTAGAATGAGGCTAGCTGATAGGTGTGAATGTCTGAATATATTTACTTATTTATTTATTTAATGTTATTATAACACTAGTTCAATCAAATCGAAAAGATATTATTCATTTCTGTTAGTATCAACTTTCTGTTGTGATAGTGCAAAATACAAAAAAGTACTTAAATGAAATGAAATTTTAAAATCTTTCAACCTGTAATGAACACGTGTAATTACGCATTTAAGCTCTTGACTATCAGAGCCCGAATTATATAATTGCGAAATGAAAATAAGCAATTATGTATGTTCATCATTAAATTGTAATTACAATATTATTAACGATATGGGAGCAAATGGCTTTTTCAACCATTCGAAACTAAAGCTCTTAACATGTTAAATGAATTTGTATGTAAACGCTTTAATATGCACAAAGTTAGTTCCGAAGTTTGTTACTAGATGGCGCTGTGGTGTAGATAAATCGCGCTATCGCGTTCGCCCACTGGTTTTCGCTCCCTCGCAAATCCTCCACGAGACGGCACGCCTGAACCGAGGTCCGTGCCTTAGAGGCACCTTCAGGACGTCTGCCGATCCCCGAATCCGGCTCGAGCTAGGGGGGATGCCTTCCAGAGAGAATCCCTTCAGTGGTGGTTCGCCACTACAGGCTTGAGGACATTCCATAGTTCTCGCCTTCTTTAAAAAATCCGGTGATAGCTGAGAATCCGTCAGAGGCATCAGTTTAGGGCCCTTATAAATTCCCACTGTTTTAATGTTGTGAATTCATGGTTTTTCATTCCAACCTGTATGCAAATATAGGTGCGACAAGTATTTTATTGAGTCCCGTCGCACCTTTAAGTCTATCCATAATAAGTAACTGACAGACTATTCTGATGGAAAATGATCACTATCACTAGAGTTACTATCACAAAAAATGTATCCATTATCCAATAACTGAGAATTTGTGAGTAACTACAGTATGTCAGTAAGAATTATTACTGTGCTATAAATAATAAAAATATTGAATGGTTTTTACTTGGAAAGTTCACGTTTCTCAGATATTCCCGAAACTCAATAGTACAGATTGGCACCATTACTGGTCGGCAGTGACTTATTTATCAACACCAACGGATTTGCGGACGGGAAACGCGAAAATGTCATGAATAATTTATGAACCGCCAGGGGCGCACTGTTTGGCGTCATGCGAAACCTCTTAGTAAAATTTTAATGCTATTATGTATGCAAAGGACACGAGAGCAACAGGGGTGATGCTGATACTGCACAAATTAAAAACGAAATTGAAGCAATGAATGAGTCAGCAAGTCTTTGAGAAGTACAGCAGCTCCTCGTAACCGATGTAGAAGAGTTGACCAGGGAATGAAGTATTAAATCGAAACCGCTTCTCCAGTTCCTGGCCGAAGGGCTCAGAAAGTTTCCCAAATTGAAATCGTTTGGGATCGAACTAGACCGGACTGACCGCTCGCACCGTTTCTCGACATCGTAAAAATAATTTAAACTTTTCAAATCTGAATTTTCAATCGTCTAAAATATTATTTGAATCCATCTGCAATGCACAACTTGTTAACTGGTATTGTAAAGGAAATTGGAATTTTACAATGTTAAGTCGACATTAATATGAGAAATGAAAGCACTCTCTTCAATTGCTATTGTACGTTTTATGCAATGACATAAACGTTAAGCTTTTGTAAGCCTGAATTCAAAAAAAGAAAAATTTGAACACAATATCCGTCCTTAACGGGTAATTAGAAAAGCTGAAAACGAATACATTTTTAATCTGTACAAACAGCGCGTGACTTTTAAAAATTAAGAAACTCTCATTTCAAAAACCTTATCTATTTCTCTTTATCTGAATCCATGAAAAGCAACACAGAGACTGTTTCGGCCTCAATCCTTAGCGTTCGGTCGTTCCGCAAATTTTAATCATAATCGGGGAGTCGTCAACAAACCATAATAACGCAACGCGCGCAGGCATAAAGCGGTGTATTTTTGCAACACAATGAGCGCAGAGGTAATCTTGGGGTACCTCCAAGTGCCATTGTTTGCTGAGCTGGTCGCCCTCACGGAGGCATCTCATCACACCATTGTGCAATCAGATCTCTTATTTAAGGTACAGGCGAAGAATACACAATACGAAGTTTCATGAGACGGTGATTAGCACAATCGTTGTCGTCGTGAACAAATGTTTTTGGGTGACATTTACAATGATTAATATTTTTTAAAGAAGCGAAAACTTCGTACCTACTAGGTATAATTGAGGTGGCAATATGATTTTTGTTGAGAATAATCATTTGATTAAAATAAAAGGCAGCGGTAGCCGAGTTGGGACGAACGGGACACTACCCGTTCGAGAGGCCGCGGGACTCGCAGTTTCGATCCCACCGCCTAGCGCCTGTACCACTGCGTTTGTGTAAAACTTACGTACAGTTGATTGTGAATATCGCTTGTCTCACATTCTGCCCGGTGCATGGCAATAGGTTCGCCACCTGTTACATGGTGAAATGTAAAAAAGGCGTGATAATATAATAATATAATAATATATTCCATTCTACTTCGATAATATAATAATATATTCCATTCTACTTCGATTATATAATGTTCTGTGATAGTACAGTTCCGACAGAGAACTAATGTCACAGACGTAGCCCACCAAATTAGCAAACTATATTACCCTTGGGCTGATCACATTAGTCGTTGAATAATTGACGGTCCTTAGACCTGTAAAATACTTGAATGATGATATGGAGTCCTTGGTTGGAGGATTTGTGTTTATTCTAGAAGACATATGCCCAGCATTGGACAAGTATTAAGATGATGATAGCAGTTTTCATTCAAAAGTAATGTGTTACCTTGACCCCACGTCAATTCTAAAAATCACATATTTTTAGAATTGCTCCCTAAATTCAGCTTATTTTAATAGCATCTCGTTATATTACGATAATAAAATTAGGCTTTAAGCATACAAATTATTATTTAAATATTCAGCTAAGGGGTTATTTATCCTTACCCACGTCAATGCTTACACCTCCCCAGAGGTACTGTACGTCACTCGTGATGTGAATAAAATTATTGGAGCGGTAAATTTTTTAGTACTTCAGAGTAATATATAGTTCCATTCAGGCATGTTATAATCGATTCTTAAAACTGTTTTTAACAAGACTCGTGTAACGTTGCCAGATTAAAAATAATAGAATTTTTTTTACTGTTTCCATCGTTTTTTGGTCGCCTGTTAGAAGTTGTATTAGTAACTATTATAGTACCAAACCAATCCCTTTCGTTGGATGTCGTAAAAGGCGACTAATGGACTCAGAACTGCACAACCATCCAATAGCTTGTATGGGCAATGGAAGAAAATATACACAACAACATAACATATGTTGTTGGGTTCTTGTAAAATATTTTTACCGCCTTTCTGGTCTAGTGGTCTAGTGGTCACACCACCGGGTGTTCGGAGGTCTGGAGTTCTGGAGGTCCGGGTTCGATTGGAGCCATGGGAGCAGAAGTTTTTTGCTTGGCTTGGTTGGGTCTGGCTAGCTACTACCTTCTTACATTTTGTCGCCACAATAACGATTTTAAGCATTGTTGTGTTCCGGCAATCAGAGGTAAGATACCTAGCCAGTTCCTCAGTTGTTGAGGATTACAGGTGGAGCTCGCTTCCACAGTCGGCCTTATCGTCACTTACCATCAGGTGAGATGAAGGCCAGGAGCTTACCTGTCATAATATGTAAAAAAGGCAGCTATCACACAACGACAGCTGTTGCAAAAACCGCCTTTATTACGTTAGGAATAAGGATGTAGATTGTAATCGCTCAATATCACAATGTAACTCAGTACCGGGCCGATTGTTTACAATTTCATTCTTTGTCTCGTCTCGTTGGTCTTTCTTTGGAATTTTGGGTTGGTTTTATAGGTGTGATGGCCGCCAGCGCAGGCCACGCGATTTCAATTACAAGAGATACCTAACATCGTTTCATCGTTTAACATCGCTTTACGTCAAAATGTGTGGAAATTTCGCCAGCGCTGTTGGCCGCTACTGGCCAGCGTACCTTTGAAGCCTCCTTTATATGCCATAGTTGTATTATAGTGATATTCGACATTGCATTACAGTGTAAAGGAGGTCTGAGTTCGCAAATTTCAACATTGTTGTCGTACATAACCACATCGATGCTGTTAATTACTCGAACGTTTGACTCGACTTCATAACTCACTTTGTTTGTTTTTAAACACAGAATTGCTGGAATACTCGTAAAGCAGATAACTTGTTTAGATGAGTATTGTGATAGTTACGTAATAACTAAGCGCTTTGTAGTGTGTTTAGAAAATCCATACTAGTCCATACTAATATTATAAATGCGAAAGTAACTTTGTCTGTCTTGCTTTCAAGTCTAAACTACTGAACAGACTCAATTGAAATTTGGTAAATAGAAGCCTGAGAAAAGACATAGGCTACTTTTTATCTCGATATTCCCATGGAACCGGGAACCGCGCGGGTGTTACTGTAGTTATCAATATCTGTTCGACCGAGTATTTCGTGACATATTCCGTCAAAATGTAATTTCATCAAATTTCTCAGCATTGTAAAATAACGACACGACAACAGAGCAATTAATCAGATGACACTGACAAGTAATGTTATTTTCATTATTTTAATAATTAAAAGATTTAGTTCAACTATTAACAATCAACATTTTGCTAATAAGATGTAGGAATGTAATGTTGAGCACTTTGTAAAAAAACAATGCAGTATTAACAAACACACAAAAACTTTTTGTAAACTTTTATCGGCATTAAATCAATAGCTACGCGAACGACGTCGTGGGCACAGCTAGTCAAATATGAATTTTGCCAATGTCACATTTATTTCAATAAATTCTGTAATTGACCCGCCGGTGCTCATTTAGTCTTAATCGAGGCAGATTTCGGTCAATAAGCCCTGTACAAAGGATTGAGAATTTTAATTACACTCGGTAGTCTGTTATTAAGTCTGCTACGTAGTTCTTTATGTTTGGTGTGGGTTGTCTTCTCTCCTTTTATTGTATAAAAAAGAGAATACTCTTTTATAAATTTTCGTTGATCCACTTAATTCGATAGCGTCATCAAATTCAAATGCAAAGAAGATTTCCTGGTTGGAATTAAATCAAATTCAGATGAGTAAGGCCCTTTTGGTACACCGAGAAGGCTCGAGGCAAATAAAACACTTGTACAAATGGTTACCTTTGAAACGGTGACGTCCACATTAAGGTGTAACCCAATCCAAGATACGTGAATTTACTTGATTTTAGTTGAAGCATGTAACATACTTTACTCGTACGTGTAACACGTAAAAGTCGTTGAACAAATTGACAAATGTTCAAGGATCCTGCAGAGGACTCGATACAGCCCTCGTGGGCGAGTCCTTGGAACATTAAACTCCCAAACTGGCTTTCGGGAATCATTACTTTTTATTTGCGTCAGCCGTTAGCGAGCAATGGTCACTGTACTTCAGTAGCTTTGAAATTCCTAAGCTTTCATATGACCTCACAGATAACGTTGTGAACTAAGTCGCTCACAAAATTGTCAATTGAATATAAATATGTCTATTTGTGTTTGTTTTGGGACAGCGCTGCTTTCTCCAAGGCAATTTAAATAATTTATTTTGTTATAACTGAACCTTTTATTGTGTCCTGTTGAAAGAAAATGTTGCTATGATGTTATGTTATCTTTTCGCTATATTTATATTTTCCATTTCTGTTCTTCAATAGTCTTTCACCTGACCTACAGGAAGATGATTTAGAAATTCATTGCGCGTTCGTTGATTTTGTGGTTTTTTAATCCTTATTAATTCACGATAGCAATTTATGCTATATTATCTTATTTATCTAGATGATAGTAACCTCTTTTTGTCAGATGGGATGGCTTTTTTGTTTGATCTCATTAATCAGCTTTATAAATATTGTTTTCCAATCACGCATTAATGTCAAGTAGACTATAGCAGCATATTGCACGCAGCGTCGGAAACACCTCAATACTGTCTTCTTTATAATACTCCATTAAAAACTACCATTAGAATAATTAAAATTTTTAACTCTCTCAACTACTTACAATTTCATTGCGGTATTCATAAAACTCAACTCTTAAACGGAATTATTTCTGCACTTCGCTTTTTCTTATAAAATCCCCTTTCTTTTAACAATAGAATATGTCAATAATGCAGCCTGCCTTTTGCTAAAGAGCGTCATTAAACAAAATGTTTGATTTTCATCATATACAGCGAAATATTAATTTACAAAGCTAAAGAGCCCGCTTACCTGATAATAATAATTATCTCAAACAAAATCCTCTGCTATGCAGAAGTTAACAGGGCCGTATCTGCTTTAAGATCAAAGAGATTAATTACAGCGACATAAATGCTAATTAATTCACCGAGCTTTGTCATCGTTACAACATTAATGTTGTTTTTAATTGTCAAATGTATTCGGGCTTTGATTTTGTCAGTGAGTACCGGAATGCTTATTGTATTTTATGAGAATAGACTTCCGTACGTGGTCGTCGGCTGTCGGCTATGAACGATAACAAGATAACAATATGTAAAATCATAGTTAATACTGACATCAAATTTCTTATTGCATTATTGTAACACTGTGACAAATAGATTGTATGATTGGCAATATACAAAAGTGGCTCATGAGTTTCATACCGGGTTCTTCTCATAAAAAGCCTTACTCTCGGAATCCGGTCGCTTGTATCGATTACAACCACAGTCAAAGCGCTATGTGGATGTACTTGCTACTCGTACAAGCGCTTGCGGCAGTGAGTTTTATTAGTTTTTTGCTATTTTTATTATTAAAATTTACTTTATAACAAATGTGACTATGTATAATGTTGACGATTTTAAGTGCTAAGTTTAGCCTATGAAATTAAATTATTTTTGATTTGATTTACGTTCCACTGCAGGGCACAGGCCTTCCAACAAAGAGAAACACATGAGGAGTACTCTTCGTGTCATAACTCCAGCACGCTGGCCCAATGTGGATTGGTGGGTAGAAACAGTTGCAATAGATCAGCCAGGCCCACGGCATAAGCTGCCTTCCGAAGCAGGTAGAAACATCAAATCACAAAAATTTTGGGTCCTCAATGTAAAATGCTTTTTTGGAATATCCCACGCCAAAACGTAAATAATCACAAATACTGATTTATATTTAACCAAGATAAAATAAATATTGAAGATTTAAAAACACCAACCAAAAATTTTTTACAAAAATCGTTGTCTTTTCGGGGGTCCTCTGAGAACCTTCGTATGACCATAGTATGACCTTGTTAGGTATATCTTTCTTAGTCGGGGAATTTTTATTTTTTTTAAATTAATGTTTTTTAATTATGTATAAGTTGGACCTTGCATTTGATACCCCACTCCACTCCACTTGTAAACATTAGATTTTTCATTGTCACTTTCATTCTTCATATATTTCAAATGGGTAAACCGATTTCCATAAATCTTGCTGTATCGTGATGTATAACCTTTTATTTAATACCCAACACTGGTAGATTTGAACACACAACATACACACACACACACACACATACACACACTTATAATTGTGTACATACAAATTTCACAAATTGAAATTTTATACCCTTGTAACACAGACAATGAAGCTGCCTTATAGACGAATATCTTTAAGAACCTACTATTCTAACAGTTGGTTTGAACAATTTATATTACTTGACACATAGGATACTTTCAGATGATTAAAGCTGCGGTCTTAAGGGTCGTACCAATTCCGGAATAACTAACGAGTGGGCCGATGTACCCGCTGATTCAATTAAATCGTTCCAGCTAAGCTATGGTATAATATTTGAACATTGAATTAACTTTTTTGGATTCTCACAGAATGCATTACCGCTCAGATACAAGGCACGTGACAAAATAGCTTAATATTTTGTTCGTGGCATCTCGTGATGCCATCCGGAATTTACAGAATTAATATCAATAATGTCTGTTTGCGTCTTACAGTTGGTTTTGTCTTTCAAGGTAGTGGTACAAATGTAGTGAGCTAGACTTAGTTACACTAAGAAATAATGCAAGACCCGGGTCAAATCCATCTCAAACTGAGAGGCGTAACATATCATATCATCACGCCTCGTCTTTTACATTTCGCTAGATATGTTAAGTATGAAGTCGTGTGGTAGCGGCTCATTAAAAGAATACTACCAACCCCTCTCTTCCCTTGGGTGTCGTAAAAGGCGACTAACGGACTTAGAACTGCACAACCATCCAACAGCTTATACCGGCGACGTATTCACCACCTGTCTCGCTGAGTGCAGTCACTGCTTGGTGAAGCGCGGACTATGGTAAAGGACTGCTTTTGCCTAGTCTCTGACTAACCCTTAGGGGATAATAGTCGTGACTATATGTATGTATTTGTAAATGGAGTGTAATGAATGTAAGTAACGACATTTATCTTCGGTGTTGAGTGGGCGACCATTACGTGAAGGTGATAGCTGCCAATAACAGCGCATAGGGCACCAATCAAGAAGATGGAATACGTCTAGACAGCCAATCGGCGGCTGCCGATCGCGATGAGATAAGATTCTAAGCGCTGATTGGTTGACGGTGAACATCAAAGTTAAATCAAATCAAATCAAATCAAAAATATCTTTATTTTATAGGCTTGATATACAAACACTTAAAAACGTCAATTTATAAATTAGTGAATCTACCACTCGCTCGGAACGCAGATCCCCGAGAAGAGCGAGCCAGAAACTCGAGGGTTGCTCTTTTTTTTACATTTTTTACAATTCTTGTTTTTTATAAATGTTAGGCTAGTACAATCAAATGGGTGAACATAGATATTATGAACATAGATTTTTAGCATTATAATCAGGAAGAATATATGAGCACTTGAAACAATGAACGATGTTGAAATTCGCTAAGCAATTAAGATAAAAACAAATCAATTAAAAAGCGACTGGCAACATCCCACATTACGAGTCAGCACAATATGTAACAAAGACGTGTCAATCTGTCCAAGCATTTTTATCGTTATTTGCCGCTACTTGTATCAACATTAATAGTCCCTTCGACTATGATATCTTAGATGGTCCCATCTGCCGCTTGGGCCTTGTCTTACTCACTAAAGGTTCTACACTATTTCGCTTTACAGTTTGCCGTCGTCAAACAGGAATATTCGAGTATGATGTCAGTCCTCAGCCTATATACGTCCCACTGCTGGGCACATGCCTTCCTCAGTGAGAAACATACGAGGAGTATGGGCCGTAACACCACCACCCTGGCCCAATGCGGGTAGTCGCAATAGCGACCGGGACAAACAGCTTAATGTGCCTTCCGAAGCACGGAGGAGCTCGAGATCACAAAAGGTTTGGACACCCATCCACCAAGGCGATGGTAGCTTTGCTTTCAATCAAAAACCAAAGCTCCTCTTCCTTTTTTCAGCACAAGATTTTGGATCGGATTAGGCAACAGAGCAACAAATCGCACCGGATCAGCAACTAATCTTATTTATTTCACTGTTGCTGTTCTTTAACACACCTAGAAACATTTTGCAATAATTAGGATAGGCTAATTAGACAACTTGAGTGCGAGATTGAAACCGGTGTCACATTATTATATATAACCCATATCATTGTTCACAACTAATATCCAATATTATTCTGCTTAGATGATTAGTTTATTCATGAATATTATGTTTCTTATACCTCTACTTGGTTACAGCCAAGTATTTTCACATTCATGTTCGTCAAAGTTTTTAAAATCAACAAAACATTAGTCAAACGAACAAGTAAAAAACTTGGTAAGAGTACCAATAACTTAAAGACTTTTAGCACTAAATTAAACTTTATTATTAAAGGCATAAAGAATAGAATCTATTTTGTAAACTAGATTTTAGCCTTTATTAAATTTGTTCATCGATAAGACGCAAAAACTCATTATCGGACGTCAAAAAACGTGAATTCCTAGAGCCACGGACCGAGCTTATCGAGAGCAAGTTTATGAGAGTAATAATAACTGTGGTGTTTTTAATTAAAAATGGAATATCTGTGTAGCTATTCAATTGGCTTATTATCAACCTACCAATTTATAAAACTGTAGAGATCTAGAGGAAAAAACATGCTTAAAACCAAGTCAGGGGAATATAAAAAGAGGGAAAATACCAAAAAAAATGCTTTTATAAACTTTTTGTTTCTCTGTCGGTTTGCACGGGCTAATATCCGTAATGGCAAGACTAAATTTGCTTGGTGATACCTTATATCCCTGGTCAACATCTTAGATAGTTTTATTCGGTAAAATTAAAGGTTTAGTTAAAAAACCGTAATAACCGCGGACGAAGTCGCTGGCAACAGCTAGTAATAGAATAAAAATAGTGTTTGTCCATCAAGACGGTGTTTCAGCCAAGCTTTATTAAACACACATGCTACTGCAATTGTTTTTATTTTCATATACGACCGCTTGTGCCCAGTGGGTCGTATACGTGTACTTTCAATTCTACCGGGCATATAATCCACCGTTATTTTAATGAAAATTTCAAAACCTACAGCTAGAATGAAATGTTCATTACATAACCTCTAATTTCTTTAAACATAATATATATGCCATGCTTCGCTAATTATGTGCAAAGACTGCCCGCGTAAAGGAAGTAGTTGATATTTTATTACTTGAATTAAAGTTATAAAGTCAAGATAAATGTGTGGTTTTACTTGTTAATGTTGTATCTTGCTGTCCTGAGAGTGCTGATTTCTAGACACAATTAAGAGATTTATAATAACTATATAAATATAAATATATCATTTTATTTGTTTAGTAATGTATATTATATGTTTGCATAGATTTCTGTTTTGTCTTGTGCAATGGTGTCGCTTCTCTTACATGCTGAGATCTCACACACCTGTAACGGGTTGACTGGAAGATATCCCTATTAGAGATAAGTCCTCCCTTGTATACTTCTGCTTTTTACATTGTTTCTTTTTGTTTATGTACAATAAGGAGTTTAATAATAACAATAATAATAAATAGTAACATATTCATCTGAATATCATCCATAACTCAATCCTGCTATAACTATTGTCAACAAACCCACATAATTTGTAACATTGTATTGTTCAAAAGCAATACAATTAAAACAACGTCATTAATAAGGATTGCTGCTCTTTCATTATGTTCATAACATTATAACGAACTCAACTTAATTTCATTTATTCAGTGGGTTGTATTAAAGGCAGCGGAAGTGTTTCAAATTAATCATAATTAATTATTAGGTCCTTACCTATGAAATTTGTGTTTTGTATGGAGATTTTGGGGATGTCTGCATTTTACATACTAACATTTTATCAGTTTTCTTCACAACGACAAATCCAGAGATAATATATTTGGCATGTATTATTAGACAAGCTTTAGCAACATGTGTGTGAACACGCTTGATAAAAATTATTCATCATTTTTATGTTAATGCAAATCAAATGATGTGTTCGGGAGACAGTTAAAAATAATTGTCTTTGTGTCTAATTTTTACACAATTAAACTTACAAAAAATTATCAAATTAAATAACACGAGCTCAAATATATGGTCTATTTTTAGAATAGGCAATCATTTTATAAGAATGTTCTGAAACTTAATAGTAACGGACAAATTGCTAAGACATAATAAAAACACCAATTTCATAGGTAAGGACCCAATATATAATAATAACATACCGAATCTTTACCAGAGATGAGGTTTATAACAAGAGGAGTGGGTTGATGTTGATGATTTTAACCGCCACTCTGGTCTAGTAGTTCACACCACCGGATGTAGATCGGGAGGTCCGGGGTTCAATTCCCCACGGGGGCAGGGGTTTTTCTCCTCGGTTGGTGGTAGGGCTTCTAAGCCCGCCTGGCTGGCTACCACCGTCTTACCTAAATTAGTCGCCATAACAACAATGTTTTAAGAATTGTTGTGTTCCGGCAACCAGAGGTAAGATAGTTCCTCAGTTGTTGAGGATTACAGGTGAAGCTCGCTTCCACCGCCTTATCGTCACTTACCATCAGATGAGAAGAAGGCTAAGAGCTTTCCTACTTGTTATATTACAAAAAATGTGCTAATAATAATTTCAATGTAATGTTTGTTGTGTATAATAACGTATATAATACTCCACCCGAACTCTATCGTTTTTTTCTGTGTGTAGCTGGCAAGAAGCATCTAGAAAACCCTATTTTAGGACGATGTTGAAAGTACCTTTGTAAGCTAGTCATAATATTTCAACACTAAATAATAATTAACTGTCCTATAAACAGCATGTTCCTATTGTCAAGTTGTGGCGATTTCAGCATTTCATAGAAAACAAAACATTTAATAAAACGAACTTAATGGCATGCGCCGGGCACGATGAGAGGCGACCGATATTAAAAACAAACTGGGTATAAGTTTTATCCAAACTCAGTGGTACACGGGGAGCTCGGTGGCGCTGAAGTTAGTACCTACGCTTTGGCTTTCGATATCAAAAACAAATCCACCTTCGCCATGGTCAGGCTGTGGATGGGTGACCAAAACTTTGTGGTCTCGATCTCCTCCGAGCTTCGGAAGGCCTGAAAACCGTTTGTCTCGGTTGCTATTGCAAACGTTTCTACCCACCATCTCGCACTGACCCAGCGTGGTGGCGTTACGGCCCATACTCCTCATGTGTTTCTCCATGAGGAAGGCCTGTGCCCAGCAGTGGGTCTCATTGAGGCTGAGAACCGCAGTGGTACAGATTGGAAGGTTCGATCTGGAGATCACTGAACGAGTGTCCGCCTCAACTCGGCAATCGCTCCGTCAAGAAACTTGTCCTAAGAACATTACACATTCTTCAACTGCTTCAAGACTCGATGATTCCCAAGGCTTTGTCCTCAGCCTATATGCGTCCCACTGCTGGGCACAGGCCTTCCTCATGGAGAAACTCACGAGGAGTATGGGCCTTAACACCACCACGCTGGCCCAATGCGGGTTGGTGGGTAGACACAATCGCAATAGTGACCGGGACCAACGGCTCAACGTGCCTTCCGAAGCACGGAGTGTGACTGTCTCATTGCTGATCTTTCGCAGTACTTAAAGTATGTGTTAGCAACAATTTGATATTATTATATTGTTTTCATCTGAATTTACCATTATAAAGTTATAAACACTGAAAATTACTGTACTCTTACAATAAGACAACCGCAATTTTTTGATACTTGACATAAGCGTTCGCTAAAAGTTACAAGGCAATCTCGTAATTGTCGAACTACGTTTTCCATTTAACAATATCAAATCAATAGCGGTTTTGTTGCGGGCTTTTGTCCACGGTCCAGTATAAGAAGGGTTTTTTCTTTCCTATCTACCAGGTTACAATCTAAGGTGCGTCTGTATTGATTGTAGAACTGAACAATAGTTTCACAACATTGGTGGATAATGGTTGGATAATGCCATAAATTCCTTTAGAACTCAGTGAAGGCTACAGCTTTCTAAGTGCAGGTCGAGACGAGATCAACTGCGACATAGATGAGACGGACAGACGCTATTCTTACTCTAAATATTGACGACAAATCCTTAATAGAAACACCGTACTCACAAGCCAGTAATAGAGTCGCACTGCGAAGTTATGGCAATACGATCTTAAAGTCAATTAGGCACGACGACGACGGTGAAACGAGGAGTGTTAGGTAGAACTGTGCAGAATCGATATTTTTTTATTGACAATAATTTCTTCTATTTTGTGCAAATAGTTAATTATGCCTTAATGTTATGCTATTTGTAATTATGCGGTAATAATTATATGATAATATGTACTGTTAAATGTAAAAATAAGAATTCAAAACTGCTGAAAATAAGAACAGATAACCTAGCTTTCTCTTTGTAAAATAATTTTAAAAATCGAGTCGGTAGATCCAGAGATTATTCCCTGCAACGTCATAAACTCGTAAGATCGCAAAATTTACCTTTGTAAGTCTAAATAAAAGCATCACTTACAATAACAATTGTAATTGCATCATGAGACAAATAAACACGACCACTTTTGCGGCGTATTTTGTCTTTACTTCGAACATAGTGATAGTCTCCTTCCGCAGCAATCTGATATTTTTAATCCACCTATCCCGGCTTGCTGCATTTTTAGGCAATGTGCAACATTGTTACTATTTAAAAATCTACATGAAATCACTGATTCCATAAATTACAACATTCTCCCATAAATATCGGAGACCAAAAATGGGTTTTTAATGGCAGCACTGAAACAATTTAAAAAAATTTCACAATTTAATTCGTTTTTACGTAAATATGAGCATAAAAAAAACAAACTCACGTGTGGAAAGTAACACCCATGGTTTTATTATGTTTTTGGGACCTGGATTCGCAAGTTTTGACTGCACATTTACCCATAATTAATTTTTTTCGTCCCGCTTTACTTGGTTGACGTCTCACAGAGCACTGACTGACATAAGCCTCGTATATGGTTGTGGCCATATGCCGAGTGGCTACGCTTTAACGCGGTTACTACAGATTAGTGTTATATACATCAATGTCAAAACTACTTAACCGATTAATTGAAAATTGGCACACAGATAGTCTAGAGCCTGAGAGAAGACACAGGCTTTTTTTATCCCAATATTCCCATGGGAATGGGTACCGCGCGGGTGTAACCGTGTTTATAAATATCGGCTTGATCGAGTATATTATGCGACATATTCCGTCAAAATGTAATTTCATTTCGTATTTTAAAATTTCTCGGCATTGAATAATATTCATATTAAATAAAATAAAATACCATCATTGTGTTATCCTTTTCCTTTAATACAATTACATCACATATAAAAATACTAAACTGTTATAAATTTAGACTACAAAACCATCTCCTTCAATTGGATCCAATGTGACTACTAAAAAAATCACAAAACCAAAACTTCTTCATATTCTACTCATAGACCCAAATAAAATTCTACTCCAACATATGTGAGGCAAACGATATTCACAATGAACTACATAAGTTTTATTCAAAGTCGTACAGGCAGTGGTGAGTGAACCCGCGAGTCCCGCGGCCTCGAACGAGTAGTGCCCCGTTCGTCCCAACGTTCGTCGTTGGTAGCCAACACAGTTAATCCTAAAAATCTCTTCCTTAGACGATGTTTTGTGGCTGTGTGGTCGATAGTCGGCCCATAGCAACAGCAAGCCTGTTACGTACTGTTACGTAGTAACTTACATATCAAGCGAAAATTGCTTCGGACGGAGAGTTGCTTTGACAGAACCCGAGTTACTCTCCCGAAGGGGGAGTATGTATGTAGGGAGTTTAAGAAGATAGTACCAGTATTACGAGTGAGCACACACGTAAACTATAGCGGCGTAAACGCAAGATATTGTTTTAATCGTTCCCTCATTTATTACAACTGATTTATTTATACTATACTCAATGATACCTTGTACTGATTTATTTATACTATACTCAATGATACCTTATCCTGATTTATTTATACTATACTCAATGATACCTTGTACTGATTTATTTATACTATACTCAATGATACCTTGTACTGATTTATTTATACTATACTCAATGATACCTTGTACTGATTTATTTATACTATACTCAATGATACCTTGTACTGATTTATTTATACTATACTCAATGATACCTTGTACTGATTTATTTATACTATACTCAATGATACCTTGTACTGATTTATTTATACTATACTCAATGATACCTTGTACAGATTTATTCATACTATACTCAATGATAGCCTATATACGTCCCACTGCTGGGCACAGGCCTTCCTCATGGGAGAAACACATGAGGAGTATGAGCTCAATGATACAGACGATGTTTAAACAGTGACATCTGTCACAAGTAATACGGCTCTCTCAAGAAAAGATATATTATAATTTAGTTCGTATTAAATAAAGTAATGAGTATTAGTATGAGTATAGTTTAATACTTATAACTGTTTGTGTTTCAAATAAAATAAAATAAATAAATTTCCAAAAGCAAATGTTATATAATTTCGTGAAAACTCTTCATTTGGAAATTAAATTTAATATTTATCGGCATCAAATTGTACCACTTTAAAATTAACTTTTATCGTTTAACGAACCAGAGGACGGTGCTATTTTAAGTAAGAAAGTAAAGTCAATATTTTTTTACATACAAGCCAGATTATCTTATCGACAGTTACCTACCTTACCTTCATCTCACCTGATAGTAAGTGACGACAAGGCCGAAGGTGGAAGCGAGATTCACCTGTAAATCCTCAACAACTAAGGAACTGGCTATCTTACCTCTGATTGTCGGATCACAACAATTGCTTTGACAAACAACATTGTTCTTATGGCGAAAATTTTTGTTAAGACGGTGGTAGCTAGCCAGGCGGGCTTAGAAGCCCTACCACCAAACAAATCGAGCAGAAAGTACTGCCTTCATGAGGAATCGAACCCGGACCTCCCGATATACACCCGGTGGTGTGAACCACTAGACCAGAGAGGCGGTTACGTCTTTATTTAAGTTTAGGTCTTTTCCCACTAGCACGGCGGTGACTGACCAATTACATAGTGCCCTCAGTACTATGTCGCTGCGTCGGCGCCCCCAATTTCCCAACACGATAACAGCCGCTATGCACATTATCAGCGCAACGTGCCGCCGCCGCACCAACGTGACTACACATCAGCGATTCCGTCATACTCTATAATTTCATCATTCGCGTTCTCATATCGAACCAATCAATATTGTAACTTAGTACTTAGGCATTTTATTGTAATACTTTTATTTTAAATTAAATGAGTTAAAATTTTATTTAGTTTTTTTAACTTCTCCGGCTGGAGCCTACGTAATTGACCTGTTCCCGTGTTTATTATTATTAAAAACCAATCAGGGGCAAATCAATGCCTAAAATATTAAATTAATAATAATGGATGACTGTACATTAAGCTTCCTCCTCCTTGCGTCGGATTCCTCACTGATGTGACCTCCCTTCTGTATCACTTTCCTCCGTACTATGTTTTTCCAGTGGCATCTGTTTCCAGCGGCACGGAGGGCTTCGTGCACTGTAGTATCAAGTGTGGTGCGGATTTGGTCGGACCAACGGACTAGGCTGCGTCCACGAGGCCATTTCCCATCAACTTTTCCGGTCACAATAAGAGACACAAGAAATCTTGCGTAGATACACCGATGACAGCCGCGATGAGATTTTTAGTTCACGCAATATGGAGACGTCGTTGGTCCGAAATGCTGTCCAAGGGATACGGAGCATCTTTCACAATAAGCTTAGAAACATCAATATAAAAAGATGAGTCCGTTTTAGTCATAATGTAAGATTATGATACCAATATTTGATAATTGCAATAAGTTGGTTAATGTATGCGAATTGAAGTGCGTGTTAAGCTCATATTAAAGATTCAAGGGAGGTTGCGAAGGGTCAAAATCCTAAATAATTTAGGAGGAAGCACATTTGACAGACATTTACGAGAGTACCTTGTTGGATGGATTTAACCGATTTGGTTTGGATAGAAACAGCAATACCCCAGTTGGAAAATGGTATGACTTATTTTTTAATTATATTGTACACCGACAAAACACTACCATATTCAGGATACACAATGGCTAATAGTTACATACAATAGTTACAATTCTGTAAGCACAAAGTCTGGCACCAAAGTTATTATTAAAATGTTAATATTCTATATTGAGAAATTTTATATAAAAAATTTGAAGCAATCAATTTAAAATATTATGTGTACAGGGGAAAATCTGTATTGAGCTATTATCTCAACGATATATTGAAAATCCATAAGATGCTAAAACTTCTCGACTCGCCATTTTTATTGAAAAATATTAGTTCATGCTTGAATTGTATAATAAAACCGTCTTCAATTCAAAAAATCTTTTATTTCTTTTTAAAATAGAATAAGAAAAGTAGCGAAGGGTCTTTGGCACAATGAAAGGTCTAAATCCTCTGCGGTGGGAGGCCTTAATCCCCAAAATAATCTATACTAACTAATTCAAGGACATCTATTTCTATATGCAGGCGTTTTTAGCTGAATCGTTGATAATCTATACATATAACAAACTGTAGAGGTCAAATGTCTGTACATTAAGAAAAAGGCTTAAAATGGAGTCAGGCGGATATAAAACGGGGAAAATTACCAAAAATATTTTATATATTTTTTTGTTTCTGTTTGTTTATCTGTTTGTCTGTTTGTGCGGGCTAATCTCCGAAATGGCCGGACCGATTTCAATGAACTTTTGCATGGTACTACCATATATCTTGGATACTTTTTATTCCGGAAAATCAAAGGTTCCCGTGGGATAGTTAAAGAACCAGTAACGTGGACGAAAAAAAATACGTTTGGGAATAAAATTATCAGAATACACTCAAGTAAGTCACAATACGCTACATTATACATTCAAATGTTCCTAAGAAGATAGGGCAGAAAAAGCAAGGTATCATTATTCTTAACTCATTATTTGTCTTGCCCTGTTCCAAAATCAATTATTTGGGGTCAGCGCAACATGTCTTCTTCTTCCACTCTGTTCTATCACTCGCCAAGTAAACAAACACCCCTTCCTCATCATAAATCATCATTCACACAATCCATCTATCTTTTATTCAGTCTTCCTCTCCCTTCTCGCCCATCTACTTTCAAATCCACAGATTTCCTGGTGACATCTCTCCTCATTGCATGTGCATACCAGAGAAATCGTTTTTCTCTTAGTTTGTTTTATTCTGAACATTATCTGGAAAAATTCGGTCGTAGCATTAGTATAATAGATATTTAGAGTTTATTATTTACCATACAAAACAAAACATTTCAACGACTAGGCCTCACTTAGCAATACGTAATATAAAACTCTTTATTGCACCAACAAAAATAAACAATACAGTGAAAAATACAAGTCAAGTCAGTCAGTCAAGTCATACAATATCACCGATTATAGATAAGGGATAGTTGATATAAGTGAATGCTAGAATTCATTTATTTATTTCATACGTACGTGTACTAATTATTTTTGGAATCTTATTGATTAATGTACCGATTATTACATTATATTTATGGTTCTATTTAAAATTACGTATATTTTATCATTATCACGTCTCGACCCCCAAAGAGGTAGGCACTGAACTAGGCAGACTAGTTAAACACCTACATTTTACCTGTTGGATTTCCATTACAGGTTTTGGCATGTCACTATGTGAGGCAAGCGATATTCGCAATCAACTGTACTTAAGTATTGAATAAACTTAGCGGTGGGATATAATATGCTACGATTTTATAATATGCTACCAATCAATGTTACCCAAATGACCGATACAAAGTTTAAAGAATTTGTAAAAAAAACCCTCATGAAAAAAGCCTATTACAAAATCAATGATTATTTAAATGATAGTCAAGCATGGGACATATAGATTGCTCCACACTGCAATCTTACATTTGGTCACTTTCATGATTGTATATTGAAATGTTTACTTTTTTATTATACATTTTGTTTAGCTATCATAAATTCCTTTTTTTTTCTATTATATTAACACAAAACTTTTTTGTGAAACATAGGTATTATTATTGACAAATAATTAATGACATGACAAATAATTAATTAACTACTTCAGTATAACTATTACAATCACTTGTATATATTGATACGTCGCTTTTGGAGCATTTTCCTTCCAATTCAATTTTGATATTTGTGACTAAGAGTATTATATAATACCCGTAAATTTTATTAGGTTGTAGAACATATTGATGTAAAGGGAGGACGGAACCCTTGCAGAGTTTCTTGCCTGTATCTTCTCTAGACAAGGCCTCCCGGTAGTGAACAGGCCGAAAAAAGTAGTGGTATTATCAATTTAAGGATACTTATAATTTATTTTGTTTGTTTTGACTTGTCAAAAGTGTATTTGATGATACCAATTTGATTAAATGACTTTGAGTTTGAGTTTGATAGAACCTGTGATCTCTTGCATGAGTAGTGCGACTCTCTCAACTCGGCTAACGCTGACTTTTTAAACTGGTTAAGTACTATCTGCCCATTGGTGCTGACAGTACTTATTTTGCACTCGGGTCAGAAGTAAGATAACATGAACTTACTCGTACTTATATTCAAGCTCGTGTTCACTACTTTAAGTTAAAGTTATCTACACTACAAAGGCTTCCGAAGTTCACTTAACTTTCGCACTAAAATTTTATAGATTCGTTAGAAATTCAGCTCAAATTCAGCTTTCGTTCAGCGAACTATGGATACCTTCCATATAGCTACTTAACTAGCTACTTTAAACATGCGCAAGTCTGTCGCTTTTACCTTTAACTACTTATAACTTTATTATTTTTACTAAGACACATATTTTTTTATTACGCACAATGTGGAACGAGGTTGTTTTATAATTATGTTGTTTTCTTAGACTATGTCTACAGGCTACGACTGCTACGGTTACTACGTTATGACGCTACGAGGTTCGTAGCACCATGGACATTATGGCGATTCTTGCATGAATGCGCGGCGTCAAATGCGTGTTTAGTATTGTTTTATATACATTCATTGCGTGTTTTAAAGCTGCTGGCCGCGACTTGGTCCGCGGTTACTATGGGTTTTTATATCCCACGGGAAGCCTTTAATTTTCCAGAATAAAATGTGTCTAAGATGTTGACTAGGGGTATAAGGTATCATCATGAAAAATTTCATTAAAATCGGTCCAGCCAAATGGCTGAAGATTAGCCCGTACAAACAGACAAACAAAATATCTAAAAATATATTTTTTTTTGGTATTTTCCCTCTTACATCCCCCTGACTTGGTTTTAAGCATTTTTTTTCTATGTACAGACATTTGACCTCTACAGTTTTGTTATATATATATACCCCCTTACTAATAAACGAGTTATAAGGAAGGAATAGTTATTCAGTGTTTTGTCACTTTCTGACAACTACTGTCTTCTGAATGTCTGACGAAGACAAAACACTGACTAACTATTTCAACCTTCTACCTCGTTTATTAGTAAGGGTGTTCGAATAAATAACATAACTAGTAACAGCTCAAAGTCCTAAGCTGCGAATTTCTAATAAACAAAACCCTATAGTTATTAAAACTATATTATAGACTTTAACCCTAAATCCGTTAAGAAAATAGCTAAAACAAAAAGAATAAAACGTTTGTGTGAACGAATAGTTTCTCCCGCATTCTGACACTGTAAGTCGATTGTCCGTAGAATACACCCCTCCGGGCTTAGGCGGTTCACTACTTTACCGCATACAGGAAGGCATTATAAATGTTCTTTATTATATTTTATTCTGAAGGATTGCTTGAAGAGAAGTTTGATATTTCACAGATAATAAAATTATGTACAATGTGAATGAATTGAAAGATACAATAGCGTCATAACACTAAAATTCATACTAAGGAATATAAAATAATATTTCCAAACAACATGAACCTTTTTCTTGCCTTTATTTACAAAATTTCATGATTGTATTCCATTTCCAGAGACTCGCAAACACGTCACGGCCACAAATTTATTATTATTATTATTATACTCTTTATTGCCAAAGAACACATGGTTACATAAAAATAAAAATAACACAATGTATGCAATGGGCGGACTTATCTCTAATAGAGATGTCTTCCAGACAACCCATAAGGTACAGTGAATAAATTAAATTAATACAGCAGACCACAAATGACAATCACTAGTAAAAGAGAAGACATAAGAGATATCCACTAAATATATACCCACCACCATTTACCTATACACACTAATACACACCATACATAAATACAATAACATACACATATAAAATAAATACACCATACATAAACAATACCATGTCCATGACAAAAACTGAAAAGTTTTGGACATGTAGTGATGCTTCAATAGTTAATAGGGAAAAGTTATAGCAATCGAGCTTGATCAAGTAGATAGTGGTGGAACGCTTCTGCTTTCGATAATGCGAACAAAGCTATTTTCATCATGGTCAGTCCTGGGATGGGTGAGCAAAACTTTGTGATCTCCGAGTTCTGTCGTGCTTCGGAAGCAATCCTTTCTACCCGCCGATCCGCGATGAGCCTGCGTGGCGGTGTTACGGCTCTTTATATCGCTCATCCAAAAGAATAATGACATAATTACAACTTCATGTTTTACACGTTTTATCCATGGTAAAAACGACAGAATTGTTGTTCCATTAGTTTCCGACAGAAAGAGTCACTGCCGTCATGGTTTTGGCCAATACTTCGTAAGGATACGCGGAAACATCGACTAAGTTTATGAAATGTAGACAGATTTATAAAAATAAAACTAAAATTGAATATAATGTTGATTAAATTTATGATTTATTCCGATATCCAAACCTAGTTTAATGTCATAATTGTATTATTTTAATTATAAAATGTCATAAATGTGCGTCTGGTTTATTTTATTTGGGTTTTTTTAATAGTTATCTTGAGTTTTCTCGCAATCTTTTTATATAATATTATTGATAGTAAAGTCACACAACATAACTATTAAAATATATTAATAGAATGATTGGAAATACACAATATTTACGATGTCAAACTTTTAAAACGCTGTCCTGAAAAATCGCAAAAACATAATTACGTCAATATTCTTTTGGATGAGCGAAATGTTTATCTAAGATCCAGCAAAGGGATGATCGAGTATATAGGTTAGTAATAACGTTACGTCCTCATATTAGGTTCTTACCTATGAAATTGCCGTTTTTTTATCTCTTAGTATTTGGTCTGTAACTAATAAGTTTCAGAATATTGTTATAAAATAATGACCTCCTCTAAAATTATACCCTATTTTTGAGCACTTTTGATTTGTTTTGATAATTTGTTGTAAGCTTAATTGTGTTAAAATTTGAATCGAAGACAACTCTTTTTAAGTGCCTCCCGAATACATCATTTGAATTGCATTCATTTCAAAACGATAAATAATTTTTATGAAGAGTGATATCACACATATTGCTAAAGCTTGTCTAATGATACATGCCAAAAATTATTATCTAAAAAAATGTTAGTATGGAGAATGCAGACTTCCCCAAAATCTCCATACAAAACGGCAATTTCATAGGTAAAGACCAGCGACCTCATATCCTCCTGTAAAGACCTATTATAAAAAAAAAGAAATACATCCTCCACAATTTAAAAAATGTATCATCGTACTTCTTCACATTGTGATTGAATCACAATGCATTTCAGAATTTTAATTTGAAATCATACAGAACGTAAATTATGCCTTAGCCTCGTAATATTAACGTCGCATTTCCTAGAAAACGAGCGAGATAATTTTCCTCAATGAATGGCCAGGTGAATCCCTCTAAAGGCTACGGATCATAAAGTATTCTTAAAATCGCCCTTAACGACCCTTAATTAGGGTCCACACGATTATTGTACACATTAATTACCCTTATTTCGAAAGGCTCACATACAGGCTATTGAGGTGTAAGTGATAAGATAAAACTGTTTATTGAATGGAAATGTTTTGTATAGGGGATTTAATGTGAACAATGAGTAAATTTTAAGCTAGTTCTCAGCCTATATACGTCCCACTACTGGACACGGGGCTTCCTCCTGGAGAAACACATGAGGAGTATGGGCCGTAACACTACTACGCTGGCCCAATGCGGGTTGGTGGGTAGAAACAGCCGCAAAAGCGACCGGGACCAACGGCTTTACGTACCTTCCGAATCACGGAGGAGCTCGAGATCACAATGCTTGGATCACCCATCCATGGCCTGACCATGGCGAAGGTAGCTTCGTTATCTATCGAAAGCCAAAGCGTACTAACCACTTCGCCACCGAGCTTCTCTTTATCGTGATCTCTAATGTGCGTGTTAGGCCCGGCGCATATTATCGGCATCGGCATGGCTGAGGATTTTAGGTGATAAATAACATTATACATTAATTTCATGGCAATAAAGTAGAAATTTCCATGATATATGGTCGTAGTAACAAAAATAACGCTACGGTATGCTTGAGGCTGCTGCATCGGCAGCCTTGGGGATGCTTCGGGATACTTCGGCATCCTTTAGTACGCTGCCGCCCGCCGCCATAAGACAACACTCGGGGGTAATTTGGACGTTACGGCATGCTTAAGGACGTTTCGGCATCCCTAAGGACGTTGCTGGTTAGCAGTTTTATAACTTTAAAAAAATCCGGAATGTTTCAATCGTGCAACGGGTCTCTTCCAAATCGCTCCACCAGTATCGCGAACTCTTCTGAATTGAACCAATCAATATGAAGCACGAAAGAGACAAGAACATGCCGCATTGAATTGTTGCTTTTATCGACGTTGCTGGCAACATTTTTAATTGTCTTTATACAATTCCTCCGGCTCAGTGCTGCTCGCCTTTTATACGTTGGCTGAAGCCGGCTAAATACCTCCTTGGAGTGCTACTTCGCAAATGGAACGTTGAATAAAGATTTCATTCAGCGAAACATGTGAGTTTATAAGCCTTTTGAAAGAAATGTAAACTCTATGGCTTTGGTCTAAGTACCCTTTTTATTCAGATGTATTTGTGGATTTTATCTTTATTGGCTCAAACTAAGCAAATATAATGTAAGGTTTTCAAAATAGATACAAAAGAATTCCTTTGTAAGAAATACTACCTTGTCGTAAGCATCGAAATCGGTAAAAATAAACAGAATAGAAGGAAATAAATTTCATAAGCTAGCGTTGCTCTAAAACTGCTGCATGTGTAAATTCACTTTTTTTTGTGAAATTCTACACAGTTACAGTTCAACAACAACTGATAATTAAAAAATCATCAGATTTGGCACAAGTTTGCCTTAAAGGTGGGTTTAGTTGAATAAAAAACCGTGAAACACAGTCTACATAGTGTTTGATACTTAGTCCATTTTGAAAGTCCATTAAGAACCATTACATCAGACATTACGACAAAATAAACAATCATTTGGGATACTAAAAGCGGTGGAGATGCATGTTGAAATATTTGCTGAAATGGATCTTTCAAAGTCGAAACAGAAACTGAAATGCTGATTTAGATAATGGCCAGCCACATACTTTAACCTTACTGCTAGCCTTAACTTTAGCAAAGCCAGCACTTTAGTTGATACATTTTATGACGCTTTTAGTACCTCTAGATAGAGTATAAATTGGAATGATTGAAGCGCGCTCGTGAATATGTATTTTTGAATGCAAAATTGCGTGCAATTAATGAACAAAAGGCAACATTGTGGAGTGTAGAAAAATAATGGAATTTAAACATCGAATGTGCTTAAGCATAATTTGGTATATCCTTTTTGATACTACATAGACGAAATTTCTTTCAGCGATCCATTTTCTACTTTATTTCCTTCTGCTCCTGCATTATATTAACGCTTGCTCGCTATTCAAAATTTTATAAAATCTTTTTGCGTTTACAGTTCAGTTTTATATTTTTAAGGTTCGCTTTTAGGTTCTTCTGTTAAGATTATACACTGTTAAATTTCGTGCTTCAAGTGTCGGTGGAATGGCACATTTTAAAGTTCTAATTATTAAAATAGGTGCTAAAATTTCTGAAAATATGTTTCCATATTAAAGAATTATTGCTATTACTAAAACCTGCCTAAAGAGGGTGCGTTGCCCTAATATTATCCACTAAGGGCTCTTGTAAATCATGATCTCTCATTAAAATCCTAACTGCTGGAACGGCAGTAATTCTTGTTAGATAACCTTTATTAGTCTTCTTAATGTGGGGGCTTAATCTGGTATCTGAATGTTCAAACACTTTGGATAAACTCGTAATACTATTGTATTTTCAAGGAGACTATTCTTCCAAGAACGGAATTATGCCATCGGTTGCATGCTGACATGTCGGAACGATATTGTGCGGTTTTTCGTGACTGAAGATTATAGATTGAGGACTCAAAGATATTGCAATATTGCTATATATAATTTATTTATTTGATTTTATATTTTTCTTTTTTCTCTTTCCCACATTGGAACCAAAATAGTTGACTACTGAACGCGTTAAACTCATTGCTTCTACTGACTTATGTAAATATTTAATATTAGTTTGTTTTCCGTCATTCCCTTTGTGCTGTGGATCGCGACTAAAACTTTTTCCTATTTTACTGCATAACAATAGAACGTTGTCTCCGAGAGTAAATTTTATTGCATCTGATGATACCATGCCCATCGCTTTTCTTCCAACTGGTTACGGCATTACGGACTTTTCCGTGTCTTTATCACATTGACGATAAACGTTTTGTGATTTTGAGCGCCAATGGAATTGACTCGTTAGGACTCACGACGATGCATGTTACTCGTACTAGTTTCCGCCAACACCGCATTTCTATAGTATCCATTTTCTATAGCGTCTATTTTCTCTTCTTAAAATATACTTCTTTTATTTTAAGGAAGTATTTTTAGAATAGGATCTTGGTAGAGTTTGGCCGCGGTGAGGCTCAAATAACCTTGTGTGGTTGAAGCTTGAAACTAGAATGGTTGATTATGATGGGACCAACAAAGGCTTACGCCGCAGTTGTTCCTGCTACCTTTTCTACCAATCCACCACTGGCCGACTTGGTGATGTTAGAATTCATTCGTCACATAAATCTCTACGTCTCCTCTACGTAACTCCGCGTATGGACATGTAATGAGGAAGGAGAATGATCATGTCAAAGTTATGGATTTGAAAGTGGATGGGCGTGTTGGGAGAGGAAGACCAAAAAAAAGATGGATAGATTGTGTGAATGATGATATTATGAGGATGGCAGTGAGTGTTGACTTGATGAGTAATAGAAGAGAGTGAAGAAGAAGACATGTTACGCCGACCCCAAATAGAATTGCGAACAGGGCAGGAAAAAGAGAGAGTAAGTCCGTGTATAACAGTGAACGTTATAATGGTGATAATGTCCGTTTGGACATTTTCGAGGATGAATCTTGATTGATTGATTGCATAAAAATGCATAATTTTTGGGTATTTGTTTCACGTCTTGTATACAACCAAACGTAATAAGAAATGATGGTATAGCATCATCTTAAAGATTATTATTCAGGCAATAAGTGCTGTACCTGCTACATGAATATTGTATGATTCGGACTCGGCGCTACCTATAGCCATTATTGTGGAACGTGTCTCATGAAATTTTGATAGGTCTTGCGACGACCGATGGTCAGTCATATTTTAGAGGACGCCTGCGTTTAAATTTGCGCGGACAACATTTCTTAACTATCAAAAAGACCATTCCTGAAGTGGTAGACCAAAGTGTAAACTTCTAAATTTTGTCCATGTTTGATAATAATTGAATCTATTAATTGATCCTAATTAACCGCCTCTCTGGTCAGTGGTTGACACCGCTGTAATTGGGAGGTCCGGGGTTTGATTCAATACGGGGGCAGGGGTTTTTCTGCTTGTTTGATTGGTAATAGGACTTCCAACTACCACCGTCTTACCTAAATTTGTCGCCATAATAACAATGTTATAAGCATTGTTGTGTTCCGGCAATCAGCGGTAAGATAGCAAGTGCCTCAGTTGTTGAGGATTACAGGTGAATCTCGCTTCAACCCTTGGCCTTATCGTCACTAACCATCACGTGATATGAAGGCCATGAGCTTACCTGTCATATTTAAAATAAAAAATTGTACCGGGTACGATTTATTGAAAAAATCTAATAAGATATCAAAAAAATGGCTGTAGGTTGATTAGGGTTAATTGGTAATATTTAAAAAAAATTGGGTCTTTGATTCCATCGTATTAATTTAAATCTGCACAGATTGTATAATAAAGTTACAAGAAAATAAAGAAATAAAAGTAATAAGAACGCTATGTGTTATTCCAATAATTTGCTATTCAAATTCCTAACTTTCCTATGTGAAATTAGCAAATATTGGGTCTATGAAATTGGTGTTTTTTTTTTTTCTCTTAGTATTTTGTCTGTAACTATTAAGATTCAGACTATTCCTAAAAAATAATTACCTCGTCTAAAAATAGACCATATTTTCGAACTCTTTTGATTTGTTTTGATAATTTGTTGAAAGTTTAATTGTGTTAAAATTGGACACGGAGACAACTCTTTTTAAGTGCCTCCCGAATACATCATTTTATTTGCATTCACTTAAAAACGATAAATAATTTTTATGAAGTGTGATATTACACATATTACTAAAGCTTGTCTAATGATAGATGCCAAATATTATCTGTGGATTTGTCGTTGTGAAGAAATCTGAAAAAATTTTAGTATGGAAAATGCAGAATTCCCCAAAATCTCCATACAAAACACCATAGGCAAGGACCTAATACTATATAAATTATCAATATTCACATAGTAAAATTTACAATCGTAAAATGTTTTATCCTATAGTATCACAATATTGTGTCACAGTACACTTCCGCACTTCCGCTGTACTTCCTCACCTATTAAAAGTTCCATGTTCTGGTGATCCCTCTTCACTATGTGCACTGTATGAGATTTAATGTTGTAGTGGCCTTGCACACGGTACATTTGTGGGTCCTTTGTATGAAAACAGAATGAATTATTTTATGAAGAAGTGCCTGCTGTCGGCTTTTACATGAGGAACTCATACGAGTATATTATTATGTATTTGCAACAAATTCAGATTACAGGTTTGGGACAAAGAAATAATTGATTAAGCACGAACGACAAAAAATATATGTTTTGTGTAATCAAATTATTTTTTTCTTATTGTACGATCTTTCACCATACATTAAACGTATAAGTAGTTAAGTGCCGCATGAGCTCTGAATGAACGAGCCGCGCGGCGTTATACGTGACATTGAGTGAATTGTTATTTAATTTACTGAATATTAGTAAGTGTAATTCCGACTACCATACCAATCGTGTCTTACCATACCATATACCATTGTTTCACCACAACCATAATTTCTTACCATAGTATAATTTAGTATTACAATTTAACTTACTTATTGTAGTTATTTGTGTTGTTGATTAATGAACATTATATCAGTAGACTTTACTACTGACTTTATCTACAATCTCCTTCATTAGATGTACATAACCCGTACAATAATTGACCAGATTTAACCCATCATCGCTTAAATTGACAATGCAAATATTATATTTTAGGTTACCCGGTTTCTGTGATACAATTCCGTTGGGACTCTAATAAATTGTACAAATTCAGTGTTGGCCTTAGGCAACATTTTTATATTAGCATTAGTAATGTGGTGTTATATTAATAAATAAAAGAATCATGCTTGTAACGTCACGTTTATAATCCCTAAAGAACCATAAAGAATTGGACTAAGTTTTGTTTTACATTTGATTTTAAAGCTTTGTAATATTTTGTTGTAAAATGGTAGAACCGAAGCGGGGGTATAATGCTAAGGGTATAAAGCTTCGGTAATCCTCATTAAAATTTTGGTGCTGCATTATAACTTTAATGATTCTTCTACTTAATATGAACTTGATTCTACTTACAACTCAAGGAAAATAATCGAACAAAGCCAAAACATTAAACAGTTTTCATTGGTAAAATCTATATTATACCATAAACCTATTGACGTGTTCATTCCCACACGGGCCAATAAAGTTAATCCGCACGCTTAACGTACACTTGAGCATCCAAAGTTGCGCGTATACGCAAAACATAATTTTACACAAAGGAAAAGTTACGGAAAACAGTTTCAAAAAGTTCGTCGGTCTCAACGTGTTTGGGCGCCAACGAAAGCCTGTTGGCGCCCATGCAGGGACTTGTATTATCACAATGGCTTTATACTATTATTTCCGACCGTGGTAAAAAAAAGGTGATACATTGAGTCAAGCAATAGGTTGGGATTTTAATTTAAGCCGCGGCTTGCAGCCGGAGCGCGTCCTTTTCTTTTGTGATTCTACCTAAATAATATTAGATCTGTATTCACGTATTTTTCCAGTATATTAGGCAAAGATTAGTAATAAATCCTTTCAGTTCTTTTATGTTTTCGCGTATGACACAACTGATCGATTGTGCAAGTAACTCTTAACCGTTGTTTTACTTTTATATGTACTTTTCCCATTCTAACTACAAATTTAAATTTACTTTCTTTATATCCAGACTATCAATTTTAAAACAATTTCACTGTTGTGACACAACTTCTACGCTAACAAAAATCCACTTGAATTTTACTAAAAATGTTTCGTTACAAAATATTTAAATTGATCTCTCATTAAAATGTATGCGCGGTTTTTTTATGGAGACACCAGTCGTTATTATTGTACGGTACGTGACTTCCTGTTGCGGTTTTATGATGGCTGCTCTCTGGACTTGGCTTTACGATAGTTTCTAACAAGATTATGATCATGATTAAGCTTCATAATAGAATAATCTTGGAGAAAGTTAAAATATATTGAATAAATGGACGGAATGATTTTTCTGGTTAACTAACTTTGTTTATGGTCCGGTAAGGTTTATGGCTATTATCCTTGAACGAATGAGAGCTTTTATTTTCTCTGAGTTTTTGTTGTTATAATTCATCTTATTAATGGAAGGCAACGGGAACTAGTTTATGACAAGAGTTACATAACGTTTTATTTAGTATTCCATCGATATAGTCTAGAGCAATTTTGGTGACTGCTTATCAATAACCTTTACTGTTGAGTTTGTTACGAGGAGTTGTTCTTCAGTAACATGATATATCAAAAATATTACATAAACGTGTGGCATAGCTTTTAATATTGATTACTTCGAGATGTGGCCGAACCATGTAAAAAAATGATTATTTTAAGCGTGAATGTGAAAAAATCTTGAAATCGTTCAAGGACAACTCAGTCCACGTTTTGCAAATTTTTTGATACGCTTAAGTTATCTTAAGCGCTTAAGTTATCTATCTTAGTCTGTAGCTACCGGCAATGCTCAAGGCAAGCAATAGAGTCGTCTTTGTATTCGTATAAACGTAATTAAAACTTCCGTTCAAAACACTAACCTCACTATTAATAAACTGAGAATAGCTTTATGCCTTGTTTAACCAAAAATACGGCTTAGCAACTTAATGCCTTATGACGTTGGGTGTTTGGTGTAATATTGCAAAGCAGTATTTTAAGTTAAGCTAGGCATACATTTTTTCTTAGTTTATTAATAAAGCAGTATGATTCTATAGTTATAAGACAGCGCAGAATACATTAGTCTTTGAAGATATATGGACTAATTTGAGATTCAAAACCCAAGTCAAAAAGATTTAGTTTCACAAAGAAAAATATTAATTAAGGAAATCTCATTAAAATAACACACTTCCCGTCATCCGTTTCAGTCTACATAAAATTGCATAATTTAATCCCTGCGGCAGCGGTGCACTGCGTTTTTTATGAGCAGCCTTGCTTGCAGCATTACAAAATAATTATTATTCTGTTCGTTCTTCTTGATACCTACATTGCTGATAAATCATTTAGGGTGATTTAAGAGTCAGGACTGGCGCCGGCCACACGTGCGTTTACACGTCAAAGTGTATGGAAAACTCACGTTGTGCCGGCGGCCGTTGGCCTGCACTAGATGCTGCGTTCTGACCATCTCTCTGACCACCACCCTCAGTATCGAGACTCCCAATTGTCTTTAAGGGAATGACATATACTTTTGTACTTATGATATCATTGTATTTTGTTTGATGCACCTGAAAATACCAGCATTTGCTAAAACATCGCTCGCTCAGCTCAAAACATATTTCTTTGGGTATTATAATTATAGCCGTAAAATTTTAGTACATCAAACAGCCTCATTCTGGGTGCGCTAAAATTCACCCAAAATTTCAATTCCGAAAATTTTGTCTTTTTAAATATTCTTCCTAAAATTTCTCTTCAAAACAATCACAATTCCTAACAATCCTATTCCTAATATTCAGTATTCCGAATGATTAAACTTCATAATGACAGCAATATCATTTATTTGTTTTCAGATATTTTCTCAACATATCCATCACTCTATTTTTCAAAGTCTAATATATATATATACATATTACCGCTTATACTTGAGGAAGAGCTAGCTATGAATTGGTTTTTTATATTTATTAAATCTCCTTTAAAATAATTTATAACGGCAAAGATAGCGGAATAGATAACAATAAATCTTCATTTACATTTTTGCCAGAAGCGATTTAAAATAAATGCGCTTAGATTAGCGAGGAGCGAAGTGACAAACGGGTTAGGTTTACATTAACACAATGCACGAGCCGAGCGAGCGAAGCGAGTACGCCGCGGGAGCGACCAGCGAATGCCAAAAAGGATTTTATGTTCGTCTACTAATTTTCGTTCAAATCAGCAGTATCTAAACTAAAATATGAAAATTATGTTTAGGGATAAAAACGTTATGAATTAAAATGTTCGATACATGAGTGTTATGAACATCGTCTGTAGTATTACAATTCGTATGAATAAAATCTAAGAAGAAAAATTTTTGTAAGAGAGATCATTGTGTCTACAAATAACAATTTCGGAGATACAACTTTAGGTGAGCCAATATAGACCCCTTATAAATATTCAATGGCTTTCGTCTTTTCCTATACAGTTAAATTATTGTAGAACTTTTCCGATTCTTATAGATATAAATAATTCACAATATAATTACATTCCCTTCCATTCGACTGTCTAGACCTGTTCCGGGAACCCGCGGAGCTAAAGAATCTGTTAGGCGACTTAATAGGGAATGAAATGCTATGTCAATGGACTGGTATCATTTTAATAATACTCATTAGACGATATTCTTATGAGGAGGCAGGGACAACACAGGGCACTCCGACCCTATAGGATCTTTTGTGCTTTAGGCGATAAATAAAATGATGTGATATTGATCGTCAGCAGCCTTTATACGTCCCACTGCTGGGTCATAGGCCTTCCCTATGGAGAAACACATAAGGAGTATGGGCCGGAACACCAACACGCTGGCCGAATGTTTTGGTGGGTGGAAACGGTTATAAATGCGACCGGAACCAACGGCTTAACGTGCCTTCCGAAGCACGGAGGAGCTCGAGAACATAAAGTCTTGGTCACCCATCCACGGCCTGACCATGGCGAAGGTAGCTTTGTTTTTAAGCGAAGCCAAAGCGCACTGACCGCTATGCCACCCAGCTCCTCCGTTGTCGTCCGTGATATTGATACACGGCCTTTATTGTCATCAATTCCTACACGTGATACGATACTATAAATAGATACATCATCAATTGCAAAAATCATCGTTGGCACTAAATTAGATCAGTAAGATTTGTGAGCTCTGATATCTGTACACCATCATACTACATTATTATTGTTTTATTCATTTATGTCGCTTATGTTTGCTTTTGTTTCTTATTTGCTTCTATTCGTACTGTCTTACTTTAACTCTCTGTTTATCCTAATGGTTGACTGGTAGATAACGACGATAGTTGTTAAGAACGCCGTATGTATATAATATGTACATTAAAGTTGAAATAAACAAAGTTACTCTCAAATGGGTACCAGGTCATTCTGGAATAGCCGGCAACGAAAAGGCTGATAAACTAGCTACGGCTGGGCTCAAGGAAAACAGTTCGGCCCAGAGCCTTTCTGTGGTATTTCAAAGATCCAATATCTAAGAATCATCTATGCAATATCTAAGAACCCATCTCCTTAACGAGGTAAGAGCGGACTGGCATTGAACGCTCGGGGTAACACATACAAAAGTAACACAACCATACTCTCGCAAACGCACTGACGAGCCATTCAAGCTCAATAGGAGTAACCCGAGCATGATGATTAGGAATTTGACCGGCCACTGCAAGCTGAACAGACACCTATACAACATGAGACTGACGGACACTGATGCCTGGAGATTCCGCGAACAAGAGCGTGAAACAACAATGCACCTCTTGTGCTTTTGTGAACCACTGATTCACAAAAGAAGCAGACACACCTTCGACCCAGGTGAAATTATAACAATCCAAACTGTGAACATCTTGTCTTTCTAAAAGAGTGCCCAGTCGATAGAGCTACTAATAGTACTAAGTACTAAGTACGAGCCTTAATAGTACTAACATTGGAGGCTTGTTAAAATATATCTAATTAGGTTGCAGTGACGCGAAACAGCCACAAATAATAACAATCAATAAACAGGAAATGTCTCATTTGTCTCATTATTTCAGCAAATAAAGCGATGGAAAACAAGAATAGATTCATAATAATATATTTTTTAAGGAAAATGTCTCGATATAAATACTGGGCAAACGAGCAATTAAGCAAGCAATCAGCTTGCTTAATTGCTTGCTTTATATTTTTAACACATGCTTGTTATACATTTAAGTAGTTATAAAAATATTACTATAGCTTTATGAATGAAATTTTCTTAGGGTTGGTTTTATGTTCCGCGGTCGGGTTAACCAGTAGGTTGAAATATGGACCAATGGCGAAATCGTATGATGTCGTGAACATATGTCAGCTCGTCCTATAGTCTAATTTTTAAATATTACTAAAGTTAAATAAGCATAGACAATTAAACCACAACACGATACTGGGATTAGTAAAATGGCGGCTTGCGGCACAGCTGATTTATATTGCTTGATATTGTTATCAAATTTAACAATTGTCGTTTCCATTAACGCTATTGGTCTGGATTTTAACTATTGAGTTACTCAAGGTACTCAATACTTTATTGCTTTTCACAGTGTGGTTACAGATATTACAATAGGTTTATGATCACTGCGAAACTTGTCGGGCACAACAACAATGGAGAGGAGGAACATTATAATATTAACTAATTTAAAGTTTTGCTTAGAGTTATTACTAACTATACTGCGGGTCAAAAAACTCACTCTTAATAGTGTAGTTTAGTTTGTATTTATCCATAGCTTGTGAATGAAAATATCTAGTCTTAACAGCTCAAAGTCCAAACAATTCTATGACTTCTTTTTCATCGAGTGCTCTTGAGTTAAGCAGTTCCCAGAAATCCTGTAATATACCCAACCTCAAAGCTTTTAACTTTGCTTGGGTCCATTGTGTAATTTCTTAAATAAGTCCTTTTGTGAATCCATATTTTTGTGTTTAAATACTAATATAGCTTCATGAAGCCGATTGTATTTTGAAAACGTTTCTTTATTTTAATGATCGGTAATGGGCAACTCAGGATAAGTGTAATAATCGTATCGTGTAAATCCCTGTGTACTAATAAGGAAATCGTTAGATTTATGTTTAATCGATAAATTTGTGTGAGTCCTAACACCTTCATATTGATAATGTATTTCTAAGCTTTACAGAAGCGAGTTCCAAAGTACCTCGATTCTGGTGAAAATTTGAATGATACGCCTTATTCTAGGTGACTTTATGTAGAATAGAATAGAAAATCTTTTTTTTGCTTAAACGTGAGTATGGAAAAAGAAAGAAAAGAATAAGAAATGATGATGATAAATAAGAAATGTCCTTTACGTGTTCTCGCCATAAAATAGCATGCAAATATACTTTAATCAATCATTACTATAATAACACATCAAATATTGGGTCCTTACCTATGAAATTGGTGTTTTTTTTTCTCTCTTAGTATTTTTTCTGTAACTATTAGGATTCAGAGTATTCCTAAAAAATAGTTACCTCGTCTAAAAATAGACTATATTTTTGAGCTCTTTTGATTTGTTTTGATAATTTGTTGTGAGTTTAATTGTGTTAAAATTGGACACGGAGACAACTCTTTTTAAGTGCCTCCCGAATACATCATTTTATTTGCATTCACTTAAAAACGATAAATAATTTTTATGAAGTGTGATATTACACATATTACTAAAGCTTGTCTAATGATAGATGCCAAATATTATTATCTTTGGATTTGTCGTTGTGAAGAAAACTGAAAAAAAAATTGTATGTAAAATGCAGAATTCCCCAAAATCTCCATACAAAACCCCACTTTCATAGGTAAGGACCAAATAGTTCAAATTGTAACATAAACATTAAAATTTTCAATATTAGTCACGAACAAAATAATCACATGTACACACAAAATAATAATTAGTCTAGTGTTTAAAATGGCCAGACTTGGCTTCTCCAGAGGACTAATATAGTATTGGCTAGCTCTGTGTAGTACACATCAATACTCTCATATAAAATTAACCTTCACGCCGAACCATGTAATCATATGCGTGTGTGTGAAACTTATTATGGATATTTATTTCTTTTCTACGGGAACTTAGGCTTACATTGACTTAGACTGAAATTCTTCTTTCAAACTTCATTGCATCTATCACTGGAGGTATAAAACGATTATTGTCACCGTGGCATTCTGTGGTGTAACAATTCTGAAATTCAATTGCTCGCTATTTTAGGAGAAAAGGATAAAAAAATCGGCGGCTGTGTGAGTGATGTGATTATGATATTATTATCACATAAGAGAATGAAAGAAGAAAACGTTACGCAAACAATGAATTCTCAATAAATATTTAGCGTTTATGTAATATATTTATATTATGTTTATTTTAATTAAATAAATAATTATGATATATGTAGTATATTTATTATATGTGATTTATAATTTAATGAAATTTACGTGTATTATATGTATATCATCATATTCTACTTTTTTTTTCTTTCTACTATTTTGCACCGCCATTCTAGCTATCCTCACCTTGCGTGCCGGTTGACTGGTAGAGAATGCCCTATGACATTATGTCCGCCATTGTACTTTTGTGTGTATAAATAAATAAAGAATTCGATACGACCTTCAGTTAGCCAACGTACTTATTCCTAAGGACGGTTTCAAAGGTATCCTGACCGCTTCAAATTACACGGAGCTCCTAATATTGGTTCACACACGCGCGCTCTTATACGTCAAAATGTATGGAAATCTCGCCGGCGCTGTTGGCCACCGCTGCATACCTATGAAACCCTTAAAAGGCCAGCAACACATTTGCAGTTCCTCAGGTGCAGCAGATGTCTATGGGCGACGGTGATCACTTCATCAGGTATCCGTGCCCGTTTGACTCCTCACTTATAAAAAAAGTTGAGAAGAGTTTTTGAATGGTCGGCAACGCGCCAGTGATACCTCAAGTGTTGCATAATTCCATAGGCTGCGGTACCGCTTCCGATCAGCCGCCTCTAAACTGTCGGTTCATGGATTTGATTCGGAAAGTCACATCCCATCTCGCTCTGATTCGTCGCAATAAAAAGTGACAGGTATAGAGATTCTGCGATTCGTTTAGTTTCCGATAGTTTAGAATAAGTGGGCCGTACGCTTGATTGCCACCTTAGCGATATAAAAAAAGGTTTAAATTCGAGTGCTTCCAATATAAAGACGAATTGTTGTGAATGCAAATACAGTCCGTAGGCGTTACGTATCAAAGCTTTTGTTAAAAGCAGCTGATGCGATATTTTACGTTTCTCCTCGTTAAATGTGAGCTAGAAATTATTGCTTAGTTCATTTGCTAAGTGGTGCGAATAAAGAACTCCTTCTCAATTTGTTCAATCTTGTTTCCGTACGTGTACTTAATGTATTCGTATAAAACTTTATGAACCAAGTAAGTAAATGTAGTTTCATCGTATTATTTCTAAAGCTTATTATTATGATAATATTGGCTGCTTACCTATGAAATTGGTGTTTTTTTTCTGTGTTAGCAATTTGTCCGTAACTATTTAGTTTCAGAACATTCTTATAAAATAATTGCCTCTTCTAAAAATAGACCACATATTTGAGCTCGTATTATTTAATTTGATAATTTTTTGTAAGTATAATTGTGTTAAAATTAGACACAAAGACAAGTATTTTTAACTGCCTCCCGAATACATCATTTGATTGGCATTAACATAAAAACGATGAATAATTTTTATCAAGCGTGTTCACACACATATTGCTAAAGCTTTTCTAATGATACATGCCGAATATTATTATCTCTGGATTTGACAAAACACCAATGGCATAGGTAAGGACCTAATATTTTCTTTTGAAATTTAAGGCCTTAGCAACCATATAATAACTTTTTTTAAAACTAAAATGGATTTATGTAACAAAATAAACTCCTCAGTAGATAATACTATTCTTTGATAATTGTAAATAGTAAAAGAAGAAAATAATGGTGGTAATTATCGTCCTTCATCAAAACTCTTGCATTTGAACCTCATTTAGTGAATTATTTGAGATGGGGTTGTTTATACGGTCTTTCCATGAAAAAGTTTTATACACGGCTGTTGAAGAGTGAACTGAGTTTATGTTTCTTAATAAAAGCACAACAAATAATAATAACGATATTTACTTATCATTACCACACTGACACACACTAACTGACAATAGTAAAAAACAAGACAAAGCTATCAAAATACAAAATAGTGTCAAAAGGTAAAATATTATCAAAAAGGTTAAAAACAAGTATAAAAGAAGGTCTGTCGCCAACAACGACACTCGGCAGAGTTTTATGAGCAAAAAAATAAACATCCAACGATATAGACCCAGAAACTCAAAAGTCGAGTTCCCGGAATTACTACTTAATCGAAAAGAGATCAAACGTAAACCAAAGTAATGAACTTCGAGCGCTGAGAGGCCAGTCCATTGCCATCGAACCTCTAAACCGCTAATTGCACGCTCGCCAACCCAAAAAACCCCACGTCAAATCATCAAAGAAAACGTATACCGCATACGCAATAAACCGTTTGTCGCAACGAAGGGTCCACAATTTCACATCAAATGGGAGTTCCCGATTTACGTATAATTTCCTTTTATTTCGGCCAGTAAAATGGAATCTGTAACGCTTGCGGGAATTGGAAATGGAAAGGTCTTTAGTTATGCTGTTTTAGTCAACTTTGCCTTGTGCTGTTGTATCAGAACCATTGTTAAACATTTTCTAGCGTACTTCCTACATAATATCATTATTATATAGTTACTTAATATTATTATTAAACAGTATGTCGTTGGTACCATGTAATAGGTGATAAACCTATTGCTTTTAGCTGGTACTTTAGAAAATCCATAACTACTCTGTTCAAATATCAAAATTGCAACAACGAGGACAGATGCTACATATCTAACATAAACTATCAATGGTCAGAAAACCAGACACAATATAAACACCTATTTGCGAAAACTGGTGTTCACGCTGACGCTCAAGGGGTTAAGAAATGCTGCAGCCGTAGCAAGCTACAAGCTTTTCCTTTCGATATTATGCTAGAATTTTGACTCTGTTGGCTGCGGGAAGGGCAGGCCACACTCGAGCCAGGTGAACGCTCGGGGACCGCGGTCCGACTGTTATTAGTCGGAACTTTTATATAGGTATATTTTAATCTATCTTGTAAACTCCGTCATCGTGATTCAGGCTTGCTACTCCTTTATATCCCTTATTGCTGTAGCCAGTAGGTCTAGTATCAAGTTGACTGCGAAGTTATTATTGAATCGTACTTTTCGCTGATCAACCATTTCTCGGTTACTTGATATCGTAGCGCTATGACGTAGCCGCTGCATCTCTTTGTCACAGATCAAAGTTCTTTGTAAGCTGTAAGCATTGTCATGAAATAAAAGCCATGATCTTAAACCTTTTGTAGTTTATATCAGAAATTTTACTGAAAACGGATATGGATCCAATGACCAACGTCAACCAAATGAGCCCAGGCTCCAGCCCCAGGGCTGGAACTACTATTAGTGTGTTTGAAAAGCATAATGAGAAGACATCAATCTCTGTGATATTATTCTGTGATAATGTAGATCTAATAGTAGGTATAGCAATAGTTGTTGTTTCTAATGTTGCAATTTTTCTAAGATCCAAAAATAAATATTAGTTATAGAGAAGAAGATAGAAGATATAGATAAAAATAAATATATCAAGATAACTTAAAATGATAACGTTAATCAAACGAGAAATTAGGTTTTCAACGCATTACACATTTTAATATAACTCGTAAGCTTATCATAAAATATTATTTTCTCTCTGAGTCTCGAGAACAATTTTAAGACTACTAGAAGTCTACGTTAAACGGTTGAGTAATTTCAAATTGAGTTCGCAATTTCACATTGTACAATATCATTTATACTAAATCTCGCTTAACAGAGCGGTGAATAGAAAAACATTATTTTTAATAGGAATCTCAGGCTGGACGATTAAGTCAGGTCAGAGAACTGTGTTCTTTGTAAAAGTAGTTCATCAGAGCCACCCTGAACCCGATCAGCACCACCTTGTCGCTTGGAGTCCACTCGTTGTCCATTGGTACGAGTGAGCTCACGCGACAAGTGGACATAGCGTTCTCCTCAAATAAATGAGTAAAAACTATGAAGGATCTATTCGAAGAAGAAGTAAGCGAGTGATCAACGGGTGGTCACCGAGTGGTCCAGTCGCCCGTGTGTGGTGAGCGCGTGAGGCGAGGCGGTCCGGAGTGTAGTGAGCGTCTACCGTATACCCATATAGTACTCCATACAAAGAATACTAATCGCTTGAGGCTAGGTGGTGCTGGTCAGGTGACTGGCTCATTAGAGCTTGATCAAGTCAGCCAGAGAGAGTCAGAGAGGGAAGCTTAGTGAAAGTTTTCAATGTAAAAATACTTCTCACTTTGAGTTGCGTTAAGAAATGTCAAAAATGTCAATTTCTATGATAAATGTGATTTCAACAAGTTTCCGCTAGGGGCGCTTTTCACGGTTCCCCTCAGCGTTTTCCTATGAAAATAATAAATGCTCCGCATCGCTTCCCAAACATATTTTCATTCTTGACATTTCTTAACGTAACTCAAAGTGAGAAGTTTTTTACAATGAAAACTACTGGGGTATTGTATGCTTTGTAATGGTTTTATTTCTATGTAATACTAATGGATGTATAAAAACGAGATAATGTAGACATTTGTGAGTTAGGGTCAGCTCACACACTTTCGCGACGCGGCGCGACGATGCGCGATGAGGCCAATGATTTCGCGCTGCGCCGCGAGCTGCCGCGAGACGCGAAACGCAGTGCGGTGTGGTGCAACGTATTCTTAATCGTCACAATGAAATTTTTATCTTTTCGTGTATGAAATAAAGTATATTTTAAGTCACTCTATTAAAATGTTCGTGCATCGTCACGCCGCGTCGCGCCTCTGAGTGAGTTGACACTTAACGTGAATAATTTTTATTTTTGAAGAAGATTATTCTCAAATATTTTTTTATTCATAAAATACGTAATTGACATCGATTAACAACGAATATTAGTTTATCTTTGTTAGTTAATGTTAGCTACCAACAACACAAGAACCAGAAGCACCTGTAGTTTCTTCGGTGTTGCGAATGTCTGTTCGTATGCCCCCTATTCCTTAAAAACATTACTACAGCAAACTGTGACCTTGTACTTGCAGAGAGAGACGTCTTACGTTGAAGATACTTCTCTATTACTTAATTTCGATGCAAATTCGCTAGGTACGTAATTCTTGACAACCTTTTGATTTAATCTCATTTCTCATTTTCTTCTAAGCGAACGTAAATTACTTTTGAACTTGACATACTCGTAGACTTTAATATAGGTAAACTAATCTTCATTCTTGTTGTGAATAACAAAAGTACGTTGATCTCTGGATCAAACAAAGAATTTGATAATATTAATTTGAGAAATTACTCCACAACTGTCGAAGCCATTTTTTGCCAATATGCCGGTTCTGTTCCCACTTCCGAATTACTTAAGGTTTTTTCTTTCAATCTCCTTTAGATCGCGAAATCGAAATTAATTTGTATAGTAGCTATCAACAAATGTATATCATTGGAATTTTTATTAAATAAGCTATACGATGATGTATTTATAATAGTTTTTATATGAATTACGTCAATAAACCGAGGTCAAAAATAATATTACCAAGTTTAAGTACCTCCGTGGTCGAGTGGTCTGTACGCCGGTCTCAAGGCGTCGCCATTTCGAGAGGTCCTGGGTTCGATCCCCAGATGGAGGCAAGTGTTTGGGTGATGAATTTTCAGACATTTGTTCTCCAGTCTTGGATGTTCATTATATATGTATAATATTATATATATTCTGAATAATTATGTGTATTTATCTATTAAATATATTTGTCCGTCATCTAGTATCCGTAACACAAGCAGCATTTAGTTGCTTAAAATGGGACTAGTTGATAGGTGTGAATGTCTGAGGATATTTATTATTTTATTATTATTATTATTTTATTTATATTTAATATTTTATTGTTTTTAATTATAAATAAAATATTAATTTAAAGTATACTTATTTCTTTACCATTTATTATATTTAACAAAAAAAAAAATTATAAAAACTCCTTAATCTTTAAAACATAGAAGATATTGGGGTTGATTGCGAATATTATTGTATTCATTCTTTAGCTACGAGTACTGCAACTATTTACAATCAGAGAAACTGTAAGATAGTTATCCGAACTAAAACATTACACTGATATCGAGTCCCGCCGTGCTCCGGAAGATTAAGCTGGTTCAGGCTATTGCATTGATCTTTTTCACGCCAATCTGCATTGAGTTTGAATGGTGATGTCGTCCTCAGCCTATATACGTCCCACAGCTGGGCACAGGCCTTCCACATGGAGACACACATGAGGAGTATGGGCCGTAATACCACCACGCTGGCCCAATGGCAATTTGTGGGTACAAACGGCTGCGATAGCGACCGGGACCAACGGATTAACGTGCCTTCCGAAGCACGGAGGAGTTCGAAGGCACAAAGTTTTGTCACCCATCCAAGGCCTGACCATGGCTAAGGTAGCTTTGTTTTCTATATCGAAAGCCAAAGCGTATTAAAGCCACCGAATTCCTCTATCATATGTTAATAATCGTCAATGAAATCAAACTGTTTATTATCATTCTTCTACTTGTCAATCAATCGAACTATTTGTAAACATCCAGTAATTTTAAACAATGTTTCCCTTGTGTAAACATTTAATTTAAATGCATATAATTTATCTATAACTAGCTGTTGAACACGACTTCATCCGCTGTTACTATGGTTTTTTAACTATCCCACGGGAATACGGGATTTTCTGGAATAAAAAGTATAAGTAGGGATATAAGGTACACCATGCATTTCGGAGATCAGCCCGTACAGAAAGACTAACAGCCACAGAAAAAAAAATACGTTTTTTGGTATTTTCCCACTTTTTACATCCCCCTGACTTGGTTTTAAGTGTTTTTTTTCTATGTACAGATATTCGACCTCTACAGTTTTATTATATGTTTAGATAGATGATTGTTCTTCGATGATTATACTCGCGAATGAACATCACTATATTAAAGTTGTAGGTACAATCATAAGTTTGCTTATTCTAATCACTGATTAACAAAATTAAAGTTCCTTCCAAAGCACGAAGAAATTGTAGAACTCAAAGTTTAGGTCACCCATCCAAGGAATGATCACGGCAAAAGGAGCTTTGTTTTCAATATCGAAAGCCAAGGCGTACAAACCACCACGTTAATGAGCTCCTCCCTAAGCGAACCACTAATTATACACGTAATCATTTGTAATTTCCATTTGTACCCTGTCTTCTGTAAGCATTTCTGTTATGTTTATGAAGTTCAAACTGTGGTTGTTGCTGTTAATTAGAAAAGGAAGAAAAATAATTCGGCGATGAAAATCAAAGGAATATAAATCTAAACTTAATGACTTAGATCACCGAAAAGGCACATACTCAGCTTGTGTCAGGAGATCACAAGACGACCCGACGCTGGTCTTTCGTAGGTTCCTCCAATGATATAGCAAGTACACACCTGCTGCGAGCACTAAATAGTGTATAACACACCAATAACACACCTTAACTAAGTTAAACAACTTACTTAAATTAAAACAATATATATAATGTGGAGCTCGCTGGCGTAGTGGTTAGTACGCTTTGGCTTTCGATCGAAGACAAGCTACCTTTGCCATGGTCAGACCGTGGATGGGTGACCAAAACATTGTGATCTCGAGCTCCTCCCGCCGCCGTTGGTGCCGGTCGCTATTGCGAACGTTTCTACCCACCAACCCGCACTGGGCCAGCGTGGTGGTGTTACGACCCATACCCCTCATGTGTTTCTCCGTGAGGAAGGCCTGTGCCCAGCAGTGGGACGTATATAGTCTGAGGACATAGTTATTAAGGCATTGCTTACCAACAATTCTTTAACTAGTATGTCGGTTCAACACTCGTGTCTTAATTCAATTTATTTACAGACAATAGAAAAAAATAGTCTTATTAGATTTATATTCACCTTAAGTAGTCTAGTAACTTTATCTCCGAGATCTTATGACATATTATGATAGAATTTCTGTTTTACTCAGACTTCAATACTCAATTTTATTTATTCACTTTAGGTCTAATACAATACTCGAATGTCGACCTTTATAAACTACATCAGGACCCAAAATCATACCTTCGAGGCAAAGATAAAATTCCAATGCATCACTTTTATTTTCAATATTCAACATTCAATATTTTAATTTTCTACTTCGTTGAAATTGGATTTGATCATAAAAAAGATCATCTGACCTGTACTACCTAGATGCTACCATTATAAAACCTTATAAATTTTCCTACCATGCAGCATTGGGCCAACATGGTGGCTTTTCGGCCTTTACTCCTGAATTGTGTTTCTCCGTGAAAAAGACCTGTGAACAGCGGTGGGACGTATTAGCCTGAGGACGAGGAGATTTTCCTACACACATACTATCACTCCATCCCCGAAGGGGTAAGTAGAGACTTAGATACTCACATTTCGTCTTAAATATTTAAGTTCCCATGTAACAGGGGAGCCTATTGCCATGTACCAGGAACAATATTCACATTAGCTGTTTGTCCTATAGAGACTATTTAGACTATTTAAACTGTAAGCAAAATACTCAAATTTTAGTCAGCAAAAAGTATAACTGGTCAGCTAAAGTAACTAATTGGTCAGCAACTTATGTGCAGCAAATATTTCTAAATTGGTCAGCAAAAGAACTAATTGAGTAGCAATTTATAGGTAACAGATATATTTTTAATTTGTCAGCAAAATAACTAATTGGGCAGCAACTAAAATGTTTTCTCCGCTGCCAAATTGTTTATACGACCCAAATAATATATGTTTTGACGACCCAAATAATTCAATTCAATTCAATATATTTATTTGCATGAATACGAGTAGGTACAATATGGTGTTACATTAATTTTTTATGTAAGTTCTGAGCATATTCACCCATTACAGGCGTGCAAAAAATCAAATTTAACCAATTGGAATATATAAACATGTCAACATTATTATTAAATCTAATCAAAAAACATATTCTTTAAATGTCAAAATCGTGCTTTTTGGTCAATCATCAATCTAGTTGGGTTAAAAAAACATCAACTTATGTTCAAATGAGGAATAAAGAAAAATAAAACATTTAAATTAATTACAATTTGTCAGTTAGAAATTCCTTTACAGAATAATATGCCTTGCCAATTAAAAATCTCTTCAAATGCCTTTTGAAATTATTTTGTGTCATCATTTTTAAGTTTATGGGAAGTTTATTATAAATGTATATTGACATACAGAAAACACTATTGTTCATCACAGTGGTTCTATACCGTAATGATTTTAATACCACATTATGTCTCTTACTATTTAATGTTTTGTAATCAGCAATGTTATTTTTCACATATAAGGCAGCTTCGTAGATATATATGGAAGGGAGGGTTAACATTTTCAATTTTTGAAAGTACGGTTTGCAAGAATCCATTTGCTGTAGCTTATACATAGACCTTATGCACTTTTTCTGTGCTCTGAACGCGATTTCCTTATCTGCAGAGAATCCCCAGAATAGGATGCCATATTTTAGTGTTGACCCTACATAAGCATGGTATGCACTTAAAAGTGTGTCCTCATTTGCAACCTTTCTCAGCATAAATAAAGCGTAAGAAAACTGATTTAACTTTTTTGTTATATTCCCTATATGCGTTTTCCACGAAAGATTTGCGTCGATGTGTAAAATTTCGCACATTGAGATTCTAAAATTTGAATACCGTCATATTTAATATTTAATTTATCAAAATTTGAATTTTTATTTTTAAATGTCATTATGTTAGTTTTATTTAAATTAATTTTTAGGTTATTTAATTGTAACCAGTCGATAATATTTGAGAGCGTATTGTTTATATCGTTTTCATGCTCTTTGCTACTATTCGCGTTGTCGGTGATAATGGCAGTGCTGTCGTCGGCAAACAGAACCATCGGTTGATTTATTGCTTTAGGCAAGTCATTAATATAAATAAGGAAGAGAAATGGTCCCAATATACTTCCTTGAGGTACTCCGTATTCAACATCTCTTAAATCTGACAAGTGTGTGTCTTCTACTTTCGACAATCTATTTATTCTGGTTATTAACGTCTGTTGTTTACGGTTTGTTATGTATGACTGAAGAAGATTTAATACATTTCCTCTTACCCCATAAAATTCGAGTTTTTTAATTAATATACCATGATCTACATAGTCAAACGCCTTAGTCATATCCATGTACAGAGCAGTGACACGTTTTTTGGAATCTAAACCGTTGAGTATTATTCCTAACAGCTTAAGAACAGCCATATCTATTGATTTATTTTTCCTAAATCCAAATTGTTCTTTAGTTATCATATTAAATTTTTCAAAATATCTGTACAAATTATTATAAATAACCTTTTCAAAGATTTTGGAAATAATTGGTATTAATGCGATAGGTCTGTAACAACTCATATCTTCATTATTATCTTTTTTGAACATTGGAATGACTAAAGTTATTTTTAGTTTTTCCGGAAAAATACCATATTCAATGCACTTATTAATTATATGGGCAAGCAATGGTGCTATATATTTAGACGTCTCTTTAATCACCTTAGTGCATAGAATGTCATAACCCGTGCTTTTAGTATTTTTTAAATATTTAATAATATTCATTATTTCGTGCTTGTTTGTTGGTGCCATGAAACAAGATTGTGTGTGATTCTTCAAATAATCAAATTGAGATGCACCGTTGCTAGATTTTATCGGTTTTGTAACATCAACGAAAAAATTATTAAACGACTGTGCAATGTCATTTGGGTTATTTATAGGTTTGTTATTATTTTTTATTTGTACAATTTCTTCTTTAGTGTCATATTTTTTGTAATTATTAATAATATTCCAAACAGCTTTAGATTTGTTTGTCGATTGAGTAATGTAAACATTATTTTGGGTTTTCTGCGTTTGTTTTATGACAGATTTTAGCCTTTTTGTGTATTTTTTAAGTATTATCCTATTTGTTTCATTTGGATTAACTCGATACTGTTGTAACAAAGAACGTTTTCGTTTTGAACAAAGCTTAATGCCCTTACTCAGCCATTTATGTTTCTTGCGCAAATTTATTTTAACTTTAATAACAGGGAAACATAACATATAAAACAGACTGTACAAGTCGAGAAATCTGTCATACGCAATATTAGGATCTTCAGCTGCGTATATATCTCTAAAGGATAAAGCTTCTAAACAGGATTTAAACTTATTTATATTGTCTTTGCTAAGGTCTCGTTTTAATTTAAAGTAGTGATCTATATAGAAACTCTTCCTAACAGGGCATTTCATTATTTGGGCTGTGTGATCCGATAGACCTAATTCAACTACGGAAGTTTTGGATCTTTTAACATTGTAAGCAAAATTATCTAAACACGTTTTGCTACTATGTCTAGTGGGTTCATTTATACTCAACTTCAGATTATATCCTGCTAACATTTGTTCGAACTTCATAGATATGGCATTTCTTTTTAGTCTATCTATATTAAAATCACCGCATAAAATTACCTTTTTATTTCGGTAGCATGTATTGTCTAATAGTTCTACAAGTTTAGCAAAAAATGTTTCTATTTCGGATACTCTGGTTCGGGGCGATCTATAAAGACAAATTATTATTATTTCATGTTCTGTTAGCTCTATAGCACTGCATTCAAAAATATTTTTGATACTCAACGAGTTTAATTTGGACAGAACTTTGTACTTATGAGTGCGGTAAACTAATATGCAAGTACCACCGCATCTGTTAGTTCTGCAAAAACTAGCTGCTAGAGTGTAATGTCCCAGATTCAATACCGATAAATCACTTTTAATCATGTTATGTTCGGAAATACAGATTATGTCAATAAAATTGTTATTATTCTTTAAATCGTCTAAATGAATAATAAACTCTTCAAATTTGGAAATTAAGCCATTAATATTTTGATGAATTATATTTATGTAATTATATGCGAAAAAAATCATTATTATTATTATTATTATTAGGTGTAAGGTGTATATTTGTATTGTAATTTGAATCAGTTTGTGTAAATTGGTCAATTGTTGTCGAAATTATTTTTTTATTATTATATTTATCTAATTTTTGTTTATATTCTAAGCGCAATATATCACGAAGTATATATCTTGCAATGTATAATGCTATTTTATTTCGTCCCTTCGGTATATATCCACGATTGTCGAAAGTCACAAAAGTTACATGATCATGACGAGAACAGCATGATTTTAAATCATTATTAATTTTTGTTACATGTACTAATGGGTTATATAAAGTTTCACAAACTAGTATATTTGTATTAGATAAATAAGTCAAAAAATCGTTCAAGTGCGTATAGTATCCAGCAGGACTTGATTCATTTGCTCCACCCATCAGAATGATGAAATCTTCCTTATCCATGTTTTTCAAGTCATCTTTACAAGTTGACACGATGTTCTTGAATTTAGCTCCCGGCTTTAGAATGCAGGTGACGCTATAGTTACTGCCTACAAGTCCCTTCAGTACTGGGCGCACATGATGCCCCTGCTGGTCAGCTATCACTACAATACGGTTGCACGATTTTATTATTGGAGTGTTCACAGATCCTTAATATATAGATAAAATAACCTTAACCTAATATCTATCAGAATAGATTTCCTATGAATTGATCCTTGATCCTTTTCCTAGATTTTATACATTTTGGGTAACACTTGCACCTCAAATTTGCATTTTGCTGCCCAAATAATTATTTTTTTGACCAACTAGTTATTCTGCTGACAAAATAATTATTTTGCGGCCTAAATAATTATATTGCAGACAACATATTTGATTTCTGCCCAAATGATTTTTCGGCTGACCTTTTTGTTGCTGACCATATAATTAAATGGCTGCCCAATAATTTACTTCCCATTTCTATAGACGCATTTATGTCTTAAATGTAACTAACATTTCTAATATGATCTAATATGAACAAGGGTGATAATTGGGAGTACAAAACACTATGACCATAGAAGGTCATCCACATATAATAATATATTTATTAAGTATATTTTGCGCAGTAATGAAGCTGATGTTACTGTGCGTGTAGCATGAGCAACGTTGCGTGTTCCACTACATTTAGACCCCCGGTAAGAACACAATTAATTTTGATAAGTTAATTTACGCCCTTACCGTAATATAAATAAATAATTATTTCTGGAGCCGACACAAGATAACATGACAATCTCGTTTGATGTAGGCATACATGTTATACTAGGCTGTTGATTGGTATATAAAAGGTACATAATTATTTTCATTAAATTTCTGTATAAGGGAATGAAAAAACCCAAAGAGATAAAACAAACACAAACTTTATCCGAAATCATTTTATTCCAGCACAATTTAATTTATTAACCGATTTCAATGCCCCTTTCAATTAACATAATTAAAACATACTTAATGTTTACGCGCTCAAATATTTCACAGAAACCCTTAAATATTCCATGGGACATAGGTCCGCCTCTTTATGGCAAATATTGATTAGAAAACAGGAGGACATGTCATTTGACTCTGCCACTGAACAACTGTCTATAAACAAACGGATCATAGATCTCTATACCTGTCTTTTTTATTGCGGTGAATAAGAGTGAGATAGGACATGACTTTCCAGATCACACCACCGGGTGATGATTTTTCTGCTCAGTTAGCGGTAGGGCTTCTAAGCCGCCTGGCTAGCTACCACCGTCTTACATAAATTTATCGCCATAATAGTAATGTTTGAATCATTGTTGTGTTCTGACAATCAGAGGTAAGATAGCCAGTTCCTCAGTTTTTAAAGATTACAGGTGAAGCTCGCTTTCACCTTCGGCCTTATCGTCACTTACCATCAGGCCAGATGAAGGCCAAGAGCTTTCCTGTCATATGTTAAAATAAAATTATGGCAATTTTTTTGTAGTCTACCACTGCCTGTTAATTATGATTTTAGCATTTAAGTCTGGGGTGTAAAATCAATCCGAGTTTTGACACTTAGCAAAGCATGATATGATTTAGACTGTACAAACATAGAGAACAAACAAAAATACTTAAAAATAAATACAAGAAAGATTCCTATTTCTTTAAGTGTATATTAATGTATTTTTTACGTACTTTTTACACTTAATGTTAAAGTATTGAGGATGAAAATCTACATTTTGGCAAATTGTTATAGTTTAAAGGGATGTTGACTGTACATAATACCCACCTTATAAAATTCAACGAGACAATAAATAATTATAAACAAAACCTATCCCCATCATGTACCAATAACGTAAAAATTCTGTACCTAATGTTATTAAAGCTACTGTGTTCAATATTATCTGTGGTAAGGGTCGTAATGACCAATAGAAAGTTACAGAGTGCGGCACAAGTGTTTGTCATCAATGGGTTTTTGAGTCGAATGTGTAGTAGGGTATTTAATACCCCGGTTTAATGGTGACAGGGTCCCGTATGGTGGCCGTAACGTGTTGGAAGGTCGTTACTGTTTTATTTCTTGTGCAATATTCTTGACAATGTGTTATTCATTTCTACTACTTTGTATTTTTGGTCTAAACGACGATTTTCTGTTGAAAGCACTTATTTTCACAGCTTTGTCTAGAGTCACAATTTTTATTTAATCTTTTGACTTTTACGTTTTACTTCGGATTTTTTTATTGCACGAGTCAGTGGGTACAATCGCCTAAAATACAAGAGATATATGAAAAAGATGCATCTGCTTGCAGCTCCAACGAGAATTACACTGCATATTGCCTTTGAATACCTCCGTTCTCCAGTCTTGGATGTTTATATATGTATTCTAATGTTCCGAATATTTATATGTATTTGATAGAGGCGAGGCTGTTAGAGCAGCTTCATATCTAACAGGTATTCTTAATTTCACAATTAAAAATTTACTTATTCCAAAGGCAAACTTTAAGAAATTGTAGCATTTTATCATTAGGTTATGAAATCTATCACAAGTGTCATTGCACCCAACTGTTGGCTAGCCAAATAATAGTTATTTATTATACAAGAGTGGAAAGTTCCTTTTTAACCGCGTGCTCGATTTGGATGACCGAGCAAGCGAAGGATTCTTAAGTTGAATCACGAGCGCAGCGAGTGATTCTAAATTAGAATCCTGAGCGTCAGCGAGGGAAACAAACGAGCACAAGGTGAAAAATCTTTCCACTCGAGTGCAATACGTAACTTTTCATCCCACCTCAGCGAGGAAATGACAAAATGAAAAAGAAAACAATTTATAATGACAAAATATTTTTTCACAATTTAAAAAGTTCTAATCATAAATTTGGCACCATAGAGGTTACATTAAATAGGTTTAATGACGTTTTGAATTTACAATTATATTGAGTACTCATTATATGTGATGTTCTAAATTCAAATCTACTTTGCCGCTCAAGCGAATAAAATAGAATTTTCCAGCCAGATTTCGAAGCGCAAAATTACACTTTCCGAGGTGGTGGGATGAAAATAAATAAATTTATCTAATTTATCCATTACGTATATTATAAGTGAATATAAGCGACGGTAGACAGACTTACAATCTCCATGACAACTTTGATAAGTAAAGATTAAACAAGGAGTAAAAAACTGTCTTTCATTGGCGTTAGAAGTTTTTGTAGGGTCGGCAATGTGCGACCTATATAACATTATTGTTATTTTTTGGTGTCCCTAATACCTTTTATTTAAAACTGTATTTTTTTAAGAATCAGGGGATGTAAATAAACCAACCCCCCCCCCCCCCCCCCCTGTAGCAATTTTCGAAAAGCTATCAAGTAAATGGTGAAACTGCATGCAACAATTAATATCATCGTTATACAATTAACACTATTCGATAGCAGTTGTCATATACAATATGTGGTGTGACAGTGCACGTACTGTGTCCTTAGTGCCTGAAGTGTGAGCGACTACACAAGTGTGTCATCAGGCTATATACCTCCTGTTGCGAAATAGAAACCCTTGCGGCCATAGATTTTTATGTTTTTGTTAATCCGTCAAGTCTTGTGACTTTTTCGCGCTTCACTTGTAAAAAAATTGGTGGTAGTAATGTCTTGAAAATATAATTTCGATTTTTAAAAAGGCGGCGTTTTTATTCAAGTCCAACGAAAACTACATAAACCAGCAAGTCACAACATCTCCCACTGCTGGGACAGGCCTTCCTCATGGAGAAACACATGAAGAGTATGGGTCGTACCACCACCACGCTGGCCCAATGCGGGTTGGTGGGTAGAAACGGTCACAAATGCGACCGGGACCAACGGCTTAACTTGCCTTCCGAAGCGCGGATACAAGTATACAATATCCAAGAGTGTTACTTCATAACTCGAATGTTTATGAACCGATTTTCATAATCCTTTTTTCAATTGAAAGGTGAATGTTCTCGTGTAGTTCCATTTAAATTTGATCACGAACTGACGAGTAGTTTTGGAGTTATCTTGCGTAAGCTTCATTTAAGCATAATCAAAGTATATTTTTTTGCCTGAAACCGAGTTTTTTGATACTATTTTGTAAGCCTGATTTAAGCTTAATTGCGCTTAAACTGGAGAGGTAGAAAAACAGAAAAATGTCTCAGAGGTATAAGGGTTGGGGGCCGCCTGCGCGGCGCCGGCCCCCGCCCCGCGAGTCTCAGTCCTCACTCGCCCGTGGAACGAGACCGTCGTTTTGCCGTACGCCGTCGTTTGCCGTAGTGCTTGTGCTGTGTGACCGTGTCGTGCTGTGACTGTGTTGTGCACTTGTGATTGCGATCGGAACCGAAATGTCGAACGTGTAAGTACTAGCTGTAACAGTATGGAGATGTGAGTGTTTTTTTAATTGGTGTGGTAATGTTTACACATGAGTATTGAGTGCGTTTGCGATTTAGGTTGTTAAAATAACTACGATTGGAATTATGATTAAACTGTGTTATGTAAAACATAAAAACAAATGGTAATACAAATCGTCCGTATGCAGATCTTATAAAAAGAAATACACCTTTAGGTAAGTTTTTTAAAAATTAAAAGGAAAATTAACAACATAAATTAAATGAAATAACAAAAAATCTAATTAAATGAAACCTATAAATAAAACAAATATAGTTGACTTAATAGAAAAATTTACATAAAACTTATAACAATATTATATATGTGTTTACATATTGTATGTACATAGTGATCATCAGTCTATACACATCCCACTGCTGGACACAGACCTTACAAAGAGAAACATCGAGGATAAGCCACAACACTACCATGCTTGCTCAATAGGATACGCAAAGTTTTGGTCACCCATCCATGGTCTAGCCATAGCTAAAGCAGCTTAGTTTTTAATATCGAAACCAAGGTGTATAAAACACTACGCCTTCGAGCTTACGAATGGCAACTATAATAATGTTAACAATTTTAAACATTTTAGAGCTTCAGACTGCTAAACTAGATACAAACCTGTATTTCAGATAATCAGCGCCTCTGAAACACAATTTCATGAATGTTTAACAAATAATAATTAATGATAACACTGAGACGGATTTTATAAAATATGTTGTACAGTGTTTTATGAGTAGTGTAGTTAATTTCGTCTTCAGCCTATACCTACGTACCACTGTTGGGCACAGGTCTTCCTCGTGGAGAAACCACATGAGGAGTAATAGGCCGTAACACCACCACGCTGGCCCAACGCGGGTTGGTGGGTAGAAACGGTTGCAATAGCGATCGGGACCAACGGCTTTACGTGTCTTCCGAAGCACGGAGCTCGAGATCACAAGGTTTTTGGTCACCCATCCACGGCCTGACCATGGCGAGGGTAGCTTTGTTTTCGTCGAAAGCCAAAGCGTACTAACCACTACACCACCGAGCTACTCAGTGTGTAGAGTGTAGTGGATGTTTATGTGTAATTGTGAATGAGTGTGTTCTTATGAAAGTGTGTGTTAGTATGCTTGTGTGTGTAAATCTACAATATGTGTAAACTTGATTCCTAAGTAAGTGACTTTAAGACCTGCTCTGTCATGTCATAATCTAAAACCAACAAACTTGTAATTTGAACTTTGCAATCTTTTGATGGAAGGGGTTAAATAGTAAAAATTATATTTATTTTGTAATTAGAGAATACTGAAACATGTTTATTCTGCCTTCTTGCTAAAGCGGTACGACGAAGAATGTATAATTGCCTGACCGTCAGAACGGAACTTTTCAAGTACAGCAATGTTGTTATATGGGGAAAATGTCATTATTTTGAGCAGAGATCTTTGGACCCTTTCTAATTGGATGAGGAATATTTACAGGCACCACCCCATACAACCAACAGTACCACTATATGATAAAAGTATGTTGGGATACGCCATAAGCTATCAGCGCGTCCAAACTACACACAACTCTGGATCAATCATAATAACATCGAATTAGTTCAGTGGTGTGTAGGGTTTAATCGCACTGCCGTCGCTAGAAGGAACGTCCGAAGTCGGGTAGTGCTTCCATCGTTCAGAAGGCCGCCAGACCAAGATTGGACAGTTCATTTTTATTGTGTTGTGTTTCTATTGGTACTCCAAAACTCCACGGGGTGGGAAGGGGACCTGGCAGCATCAGACGCGGCTACGTCAGTATTGCTTGGCTATATTGTACGGTGACAGGTTACCACCAGGCACGCCATATCCTTTTTGCTATCCATGTTACCTAAATAAAAACCTTAAAGACCTTAAAGACTCTGAATGAATCTCCCATTCATTCAATGAGTAATTATTTAGAATATTTTTCTTTTTTTCATTATGACTGGCTCAAGGTCATTCAATGGGCTATGCTTGGAGTTTCTCTGCGTGAGCGAATCAGAAATGAGAATTCCGACATAGCCCACAGAATTGCGAACCTTAAGTGGCAGTGGGCAGGGCACATTGCTTGTAGAACTGACGGCCGTTGGGGCGGAAAAGTTCTCGAGCGGCGAACACACACTGGGAGGCGTATCATTGGAAGGCCCCCAACGAAGTGGACCGACGATCTGGCGAAGGTCCCAGTCACTGAATGCGGACGGCGCAGGACCGGTCTTTGTGGAAATCATTCAGGGAGGCTCTACATCCAATAATGGACGTCAATAGGCTGATGGATGGATGGATGTATACGACAGGCTCGCTCTTTTCCTTCATATCATCTGAATGATAAATAATACGGTGTTCCCTATGGCATATAAACCCACAGCTTTTAAAGTAGAGTTGGAAGGACCTTTCAAGAAATAGTATTGTAGATCTCATCTCAGCTTTGACTCAGATTATGGAAGAGCAATATAATAAAAATTTTCAAAAAAGTTGCTGTTACTTTCAAAGTTTCGTAATGTAAAAAACGATTTACTTAAAATGTATGAATGAAATACAATCATAATAAGTGGTACTACTAATGATCTTACGCATTCCTTTCGATGTTAAAACAAACAACACTAAAACAATGCGGTTTCCGCTATAGATAGAGGATGGGTGACCGATCTTATAAGCAAAAACGTATGTATATTTCCACTGAAACCCAATCCACTGAAAAAAGTTTAACTCACAATAGATTCCGACTATTGAGAGCTTAATAGATTAATAACACTGAACATAAAAGATTTACAATTTGAAATGCAAATAAGTTTAAACAATAACAAATTAATATGAATCATAACATTAAGCTGTTATTGTTTAAAATTATTTATCGCATTTTATTTTCACATTGTGTTGTAGGAGGTAACATGAACAGGTGTTATGTGGTGTGATGACACCTGTTTCCTTAAAGAATATACGTCGTGTATTTCCGTGTGGTGATATGTTATGCAGAAAAGTGTCCTACAAAGAGAAAAGAGGTGTGAAGAAATACTATGCAAAAAGACCAGATGAGGTTTCATTGAAGCCAACTGCTGGATAAGCCTCTCACAAGAATTCGTATCGGTTTTACGCTGCCCGCAATAAACGGCTTATTGCGGTATATACTGGTCGTTCATCTTGGCGGCACCTTGTCGGCTCAAAGCATACTCAGTCATGTTCCTCACATTGTTGGGTCTACCAACGCTGTCTGCCTCGATCGCCACTCGAAAACCGCCACTGCGCACTGCCACTTAAGGCTCGCATTTCTTTAGCTATATCGGTACGGATAGTAGTCCTACATCCAAGGGACCATAGACAAGATAACTATTGAATATGATTGTAGGAAAATGTAAAACATTTGATATCATCACACACACACCTTTTTCCCCGAATGGTACGAAGAGGTGCTAACACCTACATTTCGCCAGAATTGTAAGTCCCCATGTAACAGGTGGCGAGCCTGTTGCCATGCACCGGGCACAATGTGAGGCAAGCGATATTCACAAGAAACTGTATATTAGTTTTATTCAAACTCAGTGGTACAGGTGGTGGGATCGAAACCGCGATTCCCGTGACCTCTCGAACGAGTAATGCCCCGTCCGTCCCAACTCGGCTATCGCTGCCTTTTTATAAGATTTGAGATATAGTGATTCGGCCTTCATAGTGACCATATTAAAATAAAAAAGAATATTGAGAAGGCCATGCATGCCTTTTGTTTTTGAGGGATGCCAATTGTAATTTCTAGAGTGATGTTGTGTAAATTTGTCATTTTTCGTATAAATATAAAAATCGCACATATTCTTCGTATTTTAAATAATCGATCCCGACAATTTGGTGGAGACGCCGCGTAAAATTAGATAATCAACCCATAATGGAGCAAAATAATATTGTACTCAATGGAATAGTTGGAGACGTGACTGATTTCGGAATGTGAAGTGCTGGCTTCCCTGAAGAACTGTAATGACGATCAGAAAATAATTGTTATCGCTGCATATTTGGAAGGAGCGGCAAGATTTTTTATAATGAGGTGAAATCGGAGTGAGTTTCGTATGGAGATTTCGTCACTAAACAAAAGGCAAGCATGGCCTACTCAATATTCTTTTTTATTTTAATATGGCCACTATAAAGGCCGAATCACTACACTACTTACGTTAATAGCTTTAAACCTAAGCTTATAATTAATTCATACAGAGATTTCCTTGGATTTGATGTTGGTTTCACGATATCTCTAACGTTAATCAAAATCAATCTTCCTGATTGCAGAGAAAGTAGGCAGGTCGTTATAGTTTATATTTAAGTGCTTAGTCAAATCGTCAATCCATTTTACAGGCTTTCCTACGCCCCGCCACTTACGCCCTTTGCTATTAATTGCCCTAATCAGTAAGCTTAGATCAATCACCGGGTCTTCTTCACAAAAAATATCAAAAGATAGAAAAAAATCCATTTTTACTTATAATTTCTTACGTGGCGTATTGCGAATTAACTTTATTTTAACTAAAATTAGCAATAAAACGATAAATATGAAGTTTACCAAATTTTTCATAAAACATTTTGATTGGAGAAAATATTCGGAACTATTTTGTAAACAATATTGCTCGAAAATAAATTAGTTGCCCCTGGAACGAGAAGTTAGTGTAGCGCTATATTACTTAGATCGATTCATGTTTAATATTTAAATTAAATAAATTAAATCTTTAGGTAAAGAGAGTATTTGTTATCCCACTTTATATCAAAAAAACATACTGATTACGAAGTGTAAAAAAAAGAACTAAGCTACAAATGTAAATTATTTGTAACAAAATACTGGTAGGGTGAAATTATTATTGATTCTATGAAGGTAGTACTCAAAACCAAAACAGGACTATTTGAATATGAACAAAAATCTAATGTTTACTATCGACTGAAATCAAAAATAGAAACAAAAATAGTTGCCTCGTCAGGGGATCGCTCCATATGTAACTAACAAGGTTACACGAAGTACTGAACGGACCACCGACGAGATAACTATTTTTTGTTTTTATTTATTTATTATTTATTTAATCTTTATGTACGACGTACAAAGGCGGATGTAAAAACGACGGTACAATAAGAGTTGAAAAACCAATAAAAATAGAATACTTAGAAATATACACTGATAATTACACTATAATTACACTAGATATAAATAACCATAATATTTATGAATATAGAATATAATATACCTACACACGATGTATGTTATATACAACATTAATATATATATACTACGGAGATAAAAAATACATAACAATAATAAATAATTATACTTAAATAAATTACTAAAACTTACACACAATAAATAATTCAAAAAAAATAATTATGATACAATATTATTATATTATTTGTTCTAGCCTAAAATCTTATATGGCAAGAAATAAATCAAACATTTCAATGTAATATCTTCATTTAGCTTAGAGACGCCCACTGTTGAACGTAAGCTCCCAAGAGACATAACTCAAAATATCTTCTGTATAGTAGTAGGAATTATTAGAATATCTGCCGAAGTCAGAGTTCCCGATAGCATATAATCCAAAGATCTTTAAAGTTACGTTGATTGTGATACGGGATCGCGAAACACAAATGGTCGAATCGCGTTTGCTCGAATGAATGAAAGACAAAAAACAAAACAAAATGAACCAAAGACCGAATCACGCGATACCGAAAGCAAAAAATCCGTTCCGTCCACCAGGGTTCCCTAGACTGATCCCCAAGAGGATCCTGGTGAACTCAGGAGTTTAAGAAAAATCCCCCGCTCGTAGATTCATAACGTAAAGCCCAATTCAGACCGAGTATTAAAAAAATATATAATGTATTTTTTTATAGCTCGCTCCTTTGTAGATCTCATCTTAGCTGTGGCGCAGATTGTGGACATGAGCAATCGTATACATAACCCTATGCATTTATAAAAGCGATAAAGGATCCAGTTAAATTTGAGTGTCCTGGCTAACAATATACACTTGTATTCTTTATTGTTTCTCAACGGTTTTGTTAATATTTAGTTAACTTATATGTACTTCTTTTTTTACTTTAATTTTACAATATGTCTTGCTTTCATATAGGCCATACATATTTTCCAAAAACTTCATTTACATGTTGTGCATAGTTGGTATAGGGATATAAATTTATGTAAGTATTTACACCTAAGAAGTAATTTGTAACAAATGTCATGATTTGTATCTTATAACTGTGCCAAATAAATAAATGAATAAATAGCATCACGCCTCTATTCCCGAAGGGTTAGGTTTTAAAATCCACATTTCGCTAGACATATTAAGTTCCCATGTGACTGGTGCCGAAAAAAAAAATCTATATCGTTTATTAAATTTAGATGCGTCTTTGCACATGCTTAAAGCGATAAACTATGCCATCCGTTTACAAAACTACCAGGAGGCCTTGTTCTGAGAAGAACGGACAAGAAACTCAGCAAGTTTCTATCCTCCCTTTACATTGTTTTTCTTTTTTTTTAAAATGTCATAAACTACAACGTCATTGAAGTTTTAGAAGAAAAAATAAATAAATATCTGTGTTATATATTCTGCAGTTTACCACATTTTTCATTACAAATGCAAGTAGTCTAAAATATTACAATAAGCGATATTCGATATTCGCAATAACCTACAAAATTTTATACAACCTCATTCGTACAGGTAGGCGGTGGGATCGAACCAGCGAGTGCCGCGTCCGTCCCAACTCGTATTCAAGGTAAAAAAAAAATCTTGCGAATTCTATACTTGGTGTTAACGACAAACACGTTGCGTATTTAATAATTTTGAATCATTTCCAGAAAAATGCTTATTTTTATTCTTTATCAGTTATACCAAAGTCAAGATCAACATCTTTAAATAAATATAATAAATAAACATCTTCAAACAGTCACACCTATCACCCCGCTCCATTTTAAGCAACTAATGCTGATACTAGATGACGGATAAATATACAATAGATAAATACATATTATTATCCGGAATATATATAATACATATTATAAAAGCATCCAAAATTGGAGAACTAATACCTGTATTCGTCACACAAACATATGTCCCCACCAGAGATCGATTTCAGAACCTCTCGAGATGGGGACGCCTTGAGCCCGGCACTCGACGGCGTACATACCACTCGACCACGGAGGTTTTCAGTATATTACTTTATACTTATACTAGCTTTTGCCCGCGACTTCGTCCACGTAGAATAGTTACATTGAGATAGTGTGATGGTATGTAGCCTATAGCCTTCCTCAATAAATAGGCTATTCAACATTGAAAGATTTTTTCAAATAGGAACAGTATAGCCTCGATTGGTGGCATTGAAATTTACTCTTACTCTATTATTTTTGCTTCTAGCAAAGCTCATGTAAATTTTTTGGGAGGCGTTATTTAAATTTTTTAACATTATTATTATTATTTATTTAAAACTTCAGTACATTTGGTGTACATGGCGGACTTAATGCCAAAAGCACCCGCATGGCACCCGTTCCCAGGGAAATATCGGGATAAAAGGTAGCCTATGTCCTTTATCAGAGTCTAAACTATCTGTGTACCAAATTTCGGTTAAATTGGTTTAGTAGTTTCAACGTGAAAGCGAGACAGACAGAGTTACTTTCACATTTATAATATTTGTATGGATTACGTAGTTGGATATTCTAAAATAAACATAGTTTCATTAAACTAAGATCTAAATAAAGACCCAATGGTACACAGCCGAGTAAACTAAGCTTATATAATGTTATGTGAGGGTTGTCCGAGATCAGATGATAGAGTGACTCGAGATGTCAAAGATGTATTGATAACGCCTTAGGCACGAACGCTGTTACATCATGGTTACGTAAGATGTTGCCTGTAATATGTGACATACATACATATTCTTATTACAGCCATATCTGTAACAATATTGCTTGATAAATGATTTTTACATCTCTCATGTTCGGTAAGTAGGTCCTTAATACCCCCAGATGCGGGTTGTAAGTGATCAATTACCGCCCTAGGTTAATAATGTAGCTAGAAACGCCCTAGGGCGGTAAGTAATAAAAAAAAAACTCTTTCAAAAAGTTCGCGTACATCTAACCATCTTACTGGCACTAGACATCATGCATTCAGCCCAATGACAAAAGAGGTTGCTTCGCTATTTTCATCAATTTTGAATATCGAACGGCGAAGCTAAATTTAGTTCTTGAAAATAAATTTATTTATTCTTGTAATGCCTTTTTTTCCACTTACCTCACAATCGAGATGTAAAGCAGAGTAGTTAGCTCGGGAGTAAGCATCAATTGCACCCTCGAACTATAAGCGCCCTCGCTGCGCTCGTGCGCCTAAATATCTCGGGCTGCAATTGATGTCTTACAGCCCTTGGCTACTAATCTACTATTCTAGCTGTATAAAACACTAGCTGTACCCGTGACGACGTGCACGTGGCTATTGATTTAACGCCGATGAAATTTTACAAAAAGTTTTTGTGTGTTTGTTATCAATGCATTGTTTTTTACAAAGTGCTCAACATTACATTCCTACCTCTTATTAGTAATGTTTTGATTGATTAGTTGAACTAAAACCTCTAATTATTAAAATAATGAAAATAACATTTTTTGTCAGTGTCATCTGATTAATTTTTGTCATGGTGATAAATCTCTGTTGTCGTGTCATTATTTTTCAAAGCCGAGAAATTTTAAAATCCGAATTGAAATTACACTTTGACAGAACATGTCACATAATACTCGCTCGAGCAGATATTGATAACAACGGTTACAACCGTGCGGTACCCGTTCCCATGGGAATATCGGGATGAAAAGTTAGCTAAAGTCCTTTCTCAGGCTCTAGACTATCTGTGTACCAAATTTTATTTGAATCGGTTCAGTAGTTTTGACGTGAAAGCAAGACAGACAGACAGAGTTACTTTTGCATTAATAACATAAGTATGGATTATAAAAATAATTTCTGAAAAATGGTTAGCTTTTTGTACGCCATCAGTCCAAATTACTCCATTGCTAAAGTGTATTTACGTGTTTTGTTTTAAAGCCTAGACCTTTTTTAATTATTTTTAGTTCTCTTTAGTTTTAGTGGTGTGTGTAAAAAACATAGCTCGATTTAAAAGCTCAAAAGGCTAGCACAATACAATTACAATCGCGCCAACACTCATTTTAAAAGAGTTTTAATTATATTCGGTATTGTTCCAGTTACATAACTATTAGTTAAAGTTATAATAAAGTTTGGCTCATTGTCATTTTCCACCTTTACTCTTTTGAAAACACTGTAGTCTTGATAAATAATACTTTTAAGGTCTAAGCTCATTATAGTCACTAGGCACCCGACCCGCGCCGTCTCGCCTCGAGCGTTAAGTATTCTTTTTATGAATTTCTATGGACATGCGCTCATTACATCAGCTCGCTCCGGAACCGGATCGCCTCGCTCGCGAGCTATCCACGTGTGCCTCACGGGTGGACCACTCGGTGACCACCCGTTGCTCGCGCTTACCGCGGGCAGGCTCCGAGTAGATCGTTCGTTGTTATTCATTTATTTGCCGTCAACGCGTTGACCACTCGTTGATCATGTGGCGTAGTAGTAGTAGAGGCGGTGCTGATCGGGTGTCGAGTGGCTCTAATGAGCTATTGACCTTTAGGCAGCGAAATCTAGCGTTAGCCGAGTTGGGAAGGACGTACAACTCGTTCAAATGGTTGTGAGTTCGATCCCATCGCCTGTACAACTGAGTGGTATTCAAATCTTATGTACAGTTGATTGTGAACTTCGCTTGCCTCACATTGTGCCCGGTGCATGGCAACTGGTGCGCCACCTGTTAATAGGGATCTAACATATTAGACGAAATGTGGGTGTCAACACCTCTGCCTACCCCTTCGGGGATAAAAGGGCGATGTATGTTATTATTCATAATTATGCGGTAGCAACAAGAGCTGTAGCCCTCACTCGCATATTGAGCCATCGCCTCTAAGAACACTCACACACACATATCATCAGGCCTTTTCCCGAAGGGGTAGGCAGAAGTGTTTTTTTTTATATTTTTAGATACTTACGAATTCTACCATTACGAATTACGTGACTCATAATGTATACTCGTATAATTTCCAACTCAATCATATAATGTTGTATCCAATTTACAATGTAGACGACATTTTCTATATAGACTGCGTGTCATAGAAAGTTTATATTGCTTTTACATAAATGTCGATATATGTGCCATAATAGTTGGTCCGTCTCGAAACTGTGTTTAAGTTTATTGGAATGTGGCCAGACTTAATCGGTTTTATCAGAATTATGTCTTGAATATCTGGAGCAAGATTCTAACGCTCAGATTATATACCAAGAGAGAAGACCTGAAGAAGGTCACCAAAGAAAAGATGGAATTAATGTGTTTTTCATGATATTATACAAGAAAGGAGCAAGAAGAGGATATTTGCAATTCCACCAAAGGATGATCTTCAATAGGCCTTCATCTTACGTTACAGGAGAGAAATTATCGGAAATATCTATTGTCACAAGTTGAGAACATATACGACTTCCGTCGTCGAGTGGTCTGTACGCCTTTGTGTGATGAAAACGGGGATTTGTTCACCAGTCTTAAATGTTCATAAAAGTATTGTATATTTTCTGAATATCTATATTAATATATCTATTAAATATCCGTCATCTAGTATTCGTAACACAAGCAGCATTAGTTGTTTAAAATGGAGCTAATTGATAGGTGTGAATGTCTGAGGATATTCATTATTATTATATACACTGTTTCAATTCATCATACATAGAAGTTGTTTAAGTACCGTTCTATAGAGAGATAAGTACAGTTTCTATAGAGTGAGGTGACTGATTTCGTCTGATTTTGTTGCCTACTTTGTTTAATAAAATCCTAGATTTTTTCTACTTTCCGGTTTATTCTATTAACGGTAATGCTGCATGTAATTATAAATATATCGTAGGTACATAAATATAAATAAATTATGGAGTACTGCTTGCACGTTAAAGCCTCATTATTTAATTAAAATACGTTGTAACAGGAAAGAGTAAAGGACTTTTTTAAGCTTCTACTTGCTGTAAACATCGGAAAGCGGTTCCCCCTTTAAGATAGGTACTTTAATGAACAAATAAAGTTTACTGCTTTCTTTCAAAAACCATAGAAGGTCTCGACATCATGTCTGCTAAGGGTCGGTTGACCGTGGTCAGGTTGACCAGTAGGTTAAAATATGGACTAATGCCGAAATCGCATGATGTTGTGTTACGACAGCTTGTCCCAAATATTAGGTCCTTACCTATGAAATTGGTGTTTTTTATGGAGATTTTGGGGAATTCTGCATTTTCCATACTAAAATTTTTTCAGTTTTCTTCACAACGACAAATCCAAAGATAATAATATTTGGCATCTATCATTAGACAAGCTTTAGTAATATGTGTAATATCACACTTCATAAAAATTATTTATCGTTTTTAAGTGAATGCAAATAAAATGATGTATTCGGGAGGCACTTAAAAAGAGTTGTCTCCGTGTCCAATTTTAACACAATTAAACTTACAACAAATTATCAAAACAAATCAAAAGAGCTCAAAAATATAGTCTATTTTTAGACGAAGTAATTATTTTTTTGGAATACTCTGAATCTTAATAGTTACAGAAAAATTACTAAGAGAGAAAAAAAAAACACCAATTTCATAGGTAAGGACCCAATATTACTATTGTTAGATAATCATGGACAATTTAATCACATAACGATGCTGGGATTAGTTAATGGTGGCTTGCGATACAGCTGATGTATATTGCTTCGAATCATCATCGCAAATTCATCAATTTGTCAAGCTGACGTCATACATTTTGGCGTTTCCACTGATGCTATTAGTCTAAATTTTAACTATTTAGTTGACTATTGTTGACAAGAATGTTAATTGTTTTATAGGAATAGGCATAATGTACAATAGGCTGCCACAAAGTTTTATCGACTTGCCCCTGCATAAATTTAAGTCAACAGTTAAAAGCTGTTTAATGTAAAAGGGTTATTACAAAATAGAAGATTATTTTAAAGATAAAAATTCGTGGCTACTATAATTTGCTCCTCTACACATACTTATTTTACAATATTTAAAATGTTCTAAATTCCTTTTGTTATTATGGCTGTTTAAAAAGGCTAACTATTGGGTTTCTTGCGGCACTTCTTCTCAACAGGCCATTCACGTCGAAGTGCTAGTAAGAAAAAAAATATTGACGTGCAAAAGTATTTCATGTAAATCCAATTGCAGAATAAATAATTTCATTTCATTTAATATTACTATGGATAAAAAACTCATAGAGACGCTTGCTGATAGACTTAGGATCATTTAAGACTAACAGTGTGGCCTTCTATTAGCATTAAATGTTTTTGCATTTTTTTAAATACCTGGCCTATGGTGCTTAATATATTTTTTATTTCTCCATGACAAATTTTCATTCCTGTTTCAATAAAAAACGTAATTACGCTTTCAAAACGAACAACAAAATTCGTGTACTTTAATTTTGTGACGCTGGGCTTTTAATTCAAAAATTAAAATTAACTTCCCGAGGCGTTTCGCTCGAAAATTCATTGGATGCTTCACGGAAATATTCATAAACATGCTATAAAGGTTGAAAAATATTCGTGTTAAATTATAGGCTGCTACAATTTTTGGGTATTGGACAAAACAGTGTTTTGTCTTGGTAATGGGAATACTTGCCTTAAGAATTTTGACTTTTTGGGTATTAACGTATTTCCATCACACAATATTGAATAGAAAGATGGTACAACCTTAATCCAGAGGCGCGATAAGCCATAGTGTTGATATAGATGAGTGTGATGGCGTTTTTTGACGCCCCGGCTATACTAGACTCTACTCCATCTCAAAAAATAACATATCATAACATTATCATCACGCCTCTTTCCCCAAAGGGGTAGGCAGAAGTAAAAACACCTCTACAATATAGGTATAAAGAACCCTGGACATAAATTATACATTTACGTGTAGTTTTCCACAACGATGTTTATAGCCTCTGTCTAAACTAAACACTTTTGAAATGGTCAGTTCTTGGAAATCTTGGCTAATGATGTCTCTGATAAAACCAAAATGTGTGACGTCACTGAAATTTGAAATAAAAATAAATAACATTTTGCGAAGCAAACATCAGCTGTGAATAACATCCGCTTTTCCCCAATGCAGCATCATGTAGAAGTTAAATAAAATTGTCTTCTAGTTGTTTTTTAGTTCACCGACGAGCATATTTTGGTATCATACGATTACACCATTGCATTCGTTTTGACCATTTGATAATTTTGACTACAGATAAAAAAAAATGTTCGGAATAACAACAGAAGGTTAGTAAAAAAACTTTATAAATACGACTATAACGCAAATCACTTTTGAAATGATCAGTTTTCATGCAAATAACGGAATTCAAAGGAGTTAAAATTTCTTAATAGATAAAAAAAATGCACAAGGAAATTCAAAGCGTCGTTAACCTTTTACAAAAAACATTGCTGTGTTTGCCCAAACTTCTTTTATTCTTAAAAGTTTTATCTTTCAAATTGGTACCGAAGCAAAAGAAATGAAATAATAACCTTTTATTCCGAAAAGTTCAATGGAGCAACATTTTGTTTCCTCTTGAGCAAGCAAAAATAAATGTATCTTTAAATATCTGGCCATCCATAGTCTGAAAAACAAAACCTAATTAAAACCTTTATGGCTGTTACATTGTTCAATGACTTTGAAGGTTTCATGCTTCCTCTAAATTAGCGCCATCTACAAATATACAACCGTCTATGGCGTTTGGCAAACAAACATTTGACAAAGAGTAACGATGTTTATGAACCATTGACTTTTTTGCCTATTTTATTCAGAGACCGTGTCAACAACGAAAAGAATAGGTGAAAATTGAAATATGTGTTAGAGGGAGGAATGGGAAATGGGTTTGGAACAGTTTATTAAAGGATGTTAGGGATTGGGATTGTTTGAACAGTAATGGAAGGTTGTTCCAGAGACGAATGGCTTGGAGAGTAAAGGAATTGTTGTGGAAACGTTCCTTGAGGTAAATTAGGGGATTAAACAGCACGCTATATAGTAGCCAGAGAATATATATGTGCATCCCGACGAAGACGGATACTCGTAGACCACTTGAGACGACGCGACCAATAAAACTCGGAGACATGGTCATACTTGCATAGACTGAAGCGGATGCATAGACTTTAAAGGCGGTTAAGTTTATCGAAATACGCCTCCGTGAGGTCACAATAACTGGTGTCTGCATAATTCAAGATCGGAAAAAGGATGGCCTGAACCAGGGCAATATTGGTGGGTATGAGAAGGAAATGACGGTATCTCTTTAGGGAACCGACAGTTGTAAATAGTCTCTTGTTCCTGACCAATTTGCGATTTGAATAACTTGTTGCGAAAAATAAGAATTTTAAACAATATACATTTTTAAGTACAAGATAACGATTAATTTCATATAAAAAACGTTGATTACTATTGTGCAGTTACAAAGACAATTTTCAAAATAGGTTCAAAATTACCCATTTTTAGGGTTCCGTAGTAAACTAGGAACTGTAGGAACCCTTGTAGTTTCGCCGTGTCTGTTTGACTGTCTGTCCGTCCGCGGATAATCTCAGTGACCGTTACCACTAGAGAGCCATTATTTTGAATAAATATGTATATTAATAACGCCAACAAAGTGCACAGTGGAAAAAAATATTAAATTAGGGGGGGGTGCCCATACACGTAATGTAGGGACTGATTTTTTTTTCTGCTGGACCCTAACGTGTGATACATAGTTCGATAGCTATTCAACAATGGATAGGGGTTTTCTAACATAATTTTACGATAAAATTTATATTTTCTGAAATAATCGCTCCGAAAGATAAAAAGATGCCCCCCCCCCCACCTTTAACTTTTGACCCATGGGTTCAAAAAATATGAAAATTTCTCAAAAGTTGAGCTATACAAGTACTTTCTAGGAAAATTATTTAAAACTAGATGGGTTGAACAGTTTTTGATAAATTTTACAAAAGGAAAACTACGGAACCCTATACTGAGCGTGGCCCAACACGCTCTTGGCCGGTTTTTATAATTTTTTACGTAAAATTTACGCCAGTAATTCAAATATATAACAATATAAGTCGACTGTGAGGATTTAATACGTAACATATATTATTACCACTGCATAAATACTAAGGGATTCGCTTAGAAATATCAAAATACCTACATAATTTTTACGATTTCAGCAATGGATCCTTTATTGTAAGTTATTTTCATGCCCGAAATTAATTAAAGTCTAGTAGCAATTTATTCCTTATTACTATGAGTATGTCAAACAAACTTTTACACTTAATATATAGAATCTAATCTAAATCCTAAAAGTCTCATTGAACAATCGGCAAATCAACTGTTTTGAAACTTATACCTATTTTCCAAGAACTATCATTTGGGTGTATAAATATATAAAATAATATTACATAATATATATTTACGCCATCGTTAGTCCTTTAAGGTTTCTCAGAAGTAAGAAAAAAAAATATAATTTATCATTATTTATAATAAAGTATATATTTGTAAAATGCATAATAATGTAAAATGTTGACGATTATAAGTGCCGAACTTTGCCTATGAAATAAAATTATTTTTCATTGATCTGATGGTTTGATTTTAGATTTGCCAATATGGTGAAAATGAAAACACAGACCGACGAGAGACTTTGTGTGTACTTCACGTGTATCTCTTTACAAAGCATTTATAAAGCTTCTCAACTGATCAGGGGCGAGTCTGCTGTCATGCGACGGGTATTGTGTAAACCATGATAAATTTATAAATTTTTATACAGTCACACAGAAAACAATGGTGATATTTTTCTTGCCCGATCGTCTTAGAATCTCAGGACACGGCCTTCTGGTAGCTATATAGTGAATGGTTGGCATAATTTGACGTTAAAAACATGTCAAACCTCATCTGAATAAATGATTTAACTTTATTATCATGAAGTCATCGTAGAGAAATTTTAACATAAGATTCCTATGCTTCAAGAAAGCTTATTATAATCAGGATATTTTTTTACATCTACAACGACAGCAAAGTGCATTAGCACCGCAGTTAAGAATGCCCTGACAAATAACTTGAAACGTCCCCCGAGTAACATTTAGAGGAAACTGGCAAACAAACCAGAGCGAGGTGTAAAAACACCCTGTAGAAGGATTAGCAAGTGAAATCACGACGCTCAAGCAACCGTAGAATCTAGTGATGCGAATACTTCGGAACATTATAAAATTCCCTTGGTTTAAAAGGTTAGAATTTTTTTTCTCTTTTAAAATACATCATTAGTAATTTATGATTGTTGTTAAATACTATCTTTCGCTGTGATGTCTCGTCTCTGCAATTGTTTTAGCTCGTTATGCTAGTGAATCACTGTAGTTTATTTTTGATTATGTAGGTATTATCTAATTAGTTTCTATTTTGTTTTATATAAGTTTGTTGTACCTCCATCTTCCCTCTCTTTCTCATGGATATTTTTCCTCTCCATCCTAAGGTTGCCTGGGAGAGATCGCTCTATGCGATAAGGCCGCCTTTTGTACAACACACAGAGGTTTATATTAACTTTGATGTACTTTGTTTTTGTGCAATAAAGTGTTAATTTATCTATCTATGAGTCGGTAAATAGAAATTTTAAATATACAAAATTGTGTACATTTGCTAACGTGAGTAATTCACAATAAGTGCAGGTTTTTTTTATGCTACTAAGGTGGCAATCAAGCATACCTGATGGAAAGCGGTTACCGTAGCCTATGCCGCTTGCAACTCAAGAAGAACCACTCACGCGCTACCGACCCTTCTAAAACTTCTTCACACCTTTCCTGAAGAACCCCGGCAGGGAGCTCATTCCACAGTCCAAGCGTACGTGGAAGGAAATTTCTTTTAAAGCGCACAGTACGCCACCATTTTAAATACAAATACAAATCACTAAATATGTAAGTCAATACTCAAAACTCAATAATTTACCACAGTGTACAAAGGATCTTACTTGTATTTATTCAAGAATCACTATGAAACGGGCACAACAAAAATAGTGGATTCGAGAAGAGGAACAGTACTAAATGATAAGGACCTCGGTTTTAAATTAATTTTATTCATGATTACGTTTAGGCTGACATGGTTACCAAGTGTGACTAAAGCCTCTATAAAATACAAGATTTAAAAAAAAATGATTACGTTGAAAGTCGTTTTAGTCCTACATTGTGAGTTTCTAGTTTATTTTATTGGTATATACAGTCACTAACATCGGGTTGGTAACAAATTTATTCAGTAGGTCAAATAGAAAATAAATTGGAAACAGTCGCCCATTTTTGTCGTGTTGTGTAAATATAATTTATCCTCTATTTCTGTGAGCCATCAAAAGAAAATTTCAATATAAATGAATGTATTTCTATGTATGAGATAGAGACCTATTTTCAGGTTGTTTGTTTCACAAACATTCCAACAAATATTTTATTAGGTAAAACGATAATGCCGTTTGATACGAGTAGTTTTTTCGGTCTTAGAGATAACAGCGTTTCACTGACGACGCCTGCCACGTGCGCGCGTCATCATCGAATTGTATCGAAATTTGTAACGTATAATAAGTGAAAGCGAACGTGTAAGCGCGCGCGCATGGCCGGCGCTGGCAGCCAGCTTAAATATGAAACTACCCTTACTGATATATAAATACCAACGATAACCGAATTTGGAATTAACACAAATATATATTTTTTACATATAGCATTGCATTCAATTCAAATCTATATAAATTCCGGTATCGCTAGTTATGCCGGAGACAGAAAACAACTGGTATGTCATATGATATTGGTGAACTTGGATAATTATCGTAAAAATAAAGGTTCCTTTCCCGACTCTTATAATAACTGACAACCATTGTTAGTCCTTCCCTTTCAACCGCAGTTAGTCTCTATTAGCCCTTATTAATTTGTTTTGTGATAAACCAATACTGTTTGATTTTAGCTAGCCACAAAATACTCGTAAATGCATAAATCAATAATATCAAATTTTAAAATTTATGTAAATAAATATAAATAATTTTACACTTAACATCAACTAGTGCATTAGCCCAAGAGAGCATATTTAATAGTTTAAAAACCCGGGAGATCGTTGAAAACACGTCTTTATTCAGTGACAGCGCAACACAAAGTCCTGCCCTGCTCAAACGCGCCCGAACCACCCACTATATGGCGCTTACGTTCCTTTAGCGCCCGAACTCAAATATCTGATATATAAGTGGGCGATTTTCGGTACAATGCTCGAATACAAATTAATGCGGCAGTAACAGATAGTGCAGTTCTAGACAAATAACATCTTCTTAATTAAGTAACCTTCTTGTTAATATAGTTCGATTCACGAAAGATTCAGACGGCCGCCATTTGTGGTCACAAATGGCGGCCGCCTGCGCGTGTTTATTCACGAAGAACAGACCCAAGACATTTTTTTTTAATTATTGAAACAAATTATGACGATGCATGTATATTGACGCATTCCGCCCCCGCCTCACCCCACACCTCCAAATGGACGTAAAAAGACGGCCGCCATTTGTCATCTTTCGTGTACTAAACTCTAAATATTTATTCGTAAACTGCTTTAGGTCAAACGACACTGTGTTCATATTTGCAAAAAATCAAAAGAAAGAATCAAAGCGGTGACAAACCCCATTGATTTATTTCCGTTGTGTAGTAATTGGTTCTACTGGTATATAAGGGGGCGATATAATGTGACCGTTAACGGGAAAGCTTACTACCCTCCCTTTCCGTACCCCTCTTTGGGAAACGTCACAGACTTTTTTTTTTATAATCAGCCCAGCAAATGACTTAACACCACCTGATGGTAAGCAGTAGAGAAGTCAATTTGCGAAGGATGCTAGGGCAGCACCAAAGGATGCAGGCCTAGCGACCTCCACCTTGCTGGCTCACAAGATGCCTTAAGGGCCTTTTATCTCTTAAGGGTAAGTTTTTTGATCGGTGATCAGGTGGACCAACTTGATCAACAATAAAATTTTCAAACAATAAATGTTGGGATATGTAAAATGGCGGCTGCCAGCACAGCTGATGCTTCATCGTTTTAACCATTTTTCATGATTTAAACTATTGAGTTAACAATTACTACGGATCAAAAGCTCACCCTAAATGAATCTCGCTGAATTTCTCTTCCAGAGATGAATGTAACAAGGCCTAAGTGGTTTCGTTTATCCAAATTCAGAACACAGATATAACATCGTATTAGTAAAGGACGTGAACGGAGTAAAAATGTCACCTGTGTCTAACGAAAAATATTCCTGTACAGGTTTAGCTTGCTTGATCTTATTACAAATAAGGTTTTCTTTTTTTCCACTCGACAGTTCTTGACATTTTACCGAGTTCGTGGTTGTAATAAAAATATTCTTAGCTCTCAGCATGAAAACACGAAAGGTAAAGAATTACCTCTTTCAATTACTTGAACGTTTGGCTTTTAATTGCTACGAAATAAGAAGGCGTTTGTGCTACACAATTCGTAGCACTTTAAATTATATTTTGTAGCGTAAACGCCACAGATATACTGTGCCTACGGCGTAGCACACAACGCTATGAATATACCCGCACCATATGCAACTCTGATACTAACTGCTTTTATATGACATTCTGACCTCAGTATGAGAAGGAGAAAGAAAAAGAGAGTGAGAGAGAGTGAGAGGAGCGGGGGGGGGAGAAGGAGAGAGATTAGGCAAAATTTCTATCAATACTGGGCACAGACCTTCCTCATGGAGAAACACATAACGAGAACAAGATTTTTTTTATGTTATTTTTTAATAAAAACAATGTTTACTTAAAATGAGATAGAGAGTTATTTTTTATTATGAATTATTTACCGTCTCTCAAACTATAATGATAAATAGACGAAGTAATCCAAACATTAATATACTGTTTCGACAGCTATTAAATCGAAACTGCCTTATTTTTAGTAAAACAATAATATGTTAGATGGCTGAAATTATTGAAATGGATACTAAAATGAATGCTTTTAACAAAATAATTGATGCTCGTTTAAATTTCACCGCACGAATATTTCAATGAAAATTTAGTGCTACGTGAATAATTTTGAACGAGGTAAAAAAATTTTTAACAAGGTTACAATTGCAGAAATGGAAAGTTTCTTTAAAAAGATAATCAAACGTAATCATAAAGGCAATTATCGAATTTCCATTTTCCTTTCAAAAATTTTAGTAAAAAAATTAATATTGAAATTTTTTCATACTTTTTTATGGTTTTTTGTATCAATGGGTACAACGGTAAAATGTACTCAAAGGGTAGAAGCAGGAACCTATTACTAAGACTTAGCTGTCAATCCATCCGTCTGTCTGTCACCAGGCTTTATTTTAACGAAAGAACCGCGATAGCTAGCTTTTTCTCGTGACTACGTGTAGAAATTAGATTCAATATCGATGAAAACCTAATTTGATTACATAATTAGAGTTATACACACATTTGATTTTATTCGATATAAAGATGAGCATTTGATTTTTCTAAGTAAGGAATTTTCTTCTTTTGACTTTCATTCATTCGTTAATCTTTATAAGTAGCAATAACACTGAGAGCCTTAAGAAAAAAGTGCACATTGTGAAAGTGGTTTATATGTTCTAATGTGGGTGTGTTGGTTTTATATGTACGTACTTGGTTTAAGTTTCTTACGAAAAACTTACGGTTTTTGATTCGCCAAATTCGAATACCATGCAAATCTATTAACCCTAGAAAGCTACCCTCAGTCGATTCGACTGGTAATGCGAAGGAAAATCTTATCTTTTCAACGATGATAACCATTAGTTCTCAAAGTGGTCCTGGAGACTCGATGGGGGTCTTATTGTCGTCACATCTTCACATTTTTGTCCAGTTTTGGGAATATGGTAGAAATGTAGCTGTCTATGTTGTCTATGAGAAAATAAGGCTGGGAACCTCTGATGTAACCGAACGTTTTGGCACTTTCTTAACAACGTTGCCTGTAAGGTTATTGCAGTGGTGCAAGCATCGAACTGATAAATCATCTCATCAATCATCTCTTGTATTCAAAAATATTTGTTTTGCTTATTTACAAAACCTTTTGCTCAACTATTTGTGTTTGCTCTGCGTTCTCTGAGATATTTATCCGAAACTGCCTAATATTATTATCGTACATGATCGATAATCTCTGAGTACATCACTAAGCTACCAAGTAAATAGCAGGGTGGGAGCGAGGAAATGCGACAAAAAATATCTCCCTCGCAACAAGGGTCCCGGCTTAGTCGGGGGCCCGGCGATATCTCGAGTGTTTGCCAAAGGGTGAATTCATGGTTGGCGAATTACGTAACGCATTTTTAGGTTTTCCTCCGTTTTGTTTTCAATCTATTTTTGCTGACTCATTGTTTTGATAGACGACCAAATTAAATACATTTGTATTTATTTTAGTGATTCTGCGTAATTGCGAGAGTAAAAATTCTGGGGAACAACCACATTTTCATTAATTCCAAGAATTTATAAATTATGTAAGCTCAAGAATGTTTTATTAATTTGAATTTCTATTGATGTTCAGTGTGGGTACTCTAAATAAAATAAAGGCACATATAACTTTTTACTAATGAGTTTCACTTTTAATATTTTTAAAGCATATTATATGGGTTTGTTAAGTACATGTAATATGTTACATTCAAAGAAGCAATGGTGACATACATTATTATTTAGAAAGATAATTTTTGCTAAGAGTGATATTATCTTGTAGGCATCCTTCGATCTCAGCCTATATACGTCCCACTGCCTGACACAGGTCTTCCTCATGGAGAAATACATGAGGAGTATGGGCCGTAACACCACCACGCATCCTCATTACTATTTACGAAGTAGAAAACATTTACGTTCCTTAGCCTATAGTGTATTCCTTAATTGATTTGTAGCAGTCAAGGAGTTCGTAGCAGTCGTAGCACTCGATGGAGTCAGTTCGTAGCAGATTTATGACTACGATGAAGCAAACACGCATATTTGCGACATTGTCTATTAATTTCTATACAAGTAAAGATTTCTGCGTGGAGTGTCTGGTTATAGAAAGCATTTACGCAAATCCTGGTTTCTCCACGAAATCCCACTGAAACCCTTATCCGTCAAGAAACTTGTTTGAAGAAACTTGTGCCACACAAATTTCACATATACCCTGGCACTCACGGCGTTATGTTATAAGGGTTAATACCTTATTGTGAAAATTGCGTGTAACATTTAAGGATTTAATACTTTAAAGTAAAATGATTAAGACAACATCGAAACGCTAAAACACACGCCCTCAGCCTATATACGTCTAACTGCTGTGCACAGGTTTTCCTCATGGAAACAAATAAATGAGGAGTATGGGCCCTAACACCACGACGATGGCCCAATGTGGGTTGGTGGGTCGAAACGGTTGCAATAGCAACCGGGACCAATTGCTTAATATGAAGTACGCGGAGTTCGAGATCACAATGTTTTGGTCACCCATCCTCAGCCTGACCTTGGCGAAGGTAGCTTTGTTTTCCATATCGAAAGCCGAACGTAGACCACTACGCCGCCGAGCTCCTCAAAACACACACAACATACATTATCAATTGATCAGCATCGTAAAATTACGGACGCTTTTTTACTATGTGTCAGGTTTGATTCCCAGTTCAGGTAGACTATTATTCAAAAATCTTAGAATAAAGTTTGTGTTATCTTTACAAATATAATAATGTTTCCTTCTATCACAAATATCCTATCTATACTTTATATGAAGGCGAAGAGTTTGTTTGTTTGGTTGAGCGCACTTATCTCATGAGCTACCGGTCCGATTTGAAAAATTCTTTCATTTTTACATAGCCCATTTATTGAGGAAGGCTATAAGCCATATTACATCACGCTCAGCACTACTATTCCAAGCGGCGCGGGTAAAAGCTAATCAACAGACACAAGATGTATAATTTTTGTCAAAACACTGTCATTCATATAGTTTACTAGCTGTGCCCGCGACGTCGTTCGCGCGGCTATTGATTTAACGCCGATAAAAGTTTACAAAAAGCTGTTGTGTATTTGTTAGCACTGCATTATTTTTTTACAAAGTGCTCAACATTACATTCCTACCAAATGTTTGCAAAATGTTAATTGTTAATATTAGGTCCTTACCTATGATATTGGTGTTTTGTATGGAGATTTTGGGGATGTCTGCATTTTCCATACTAACATTTTATCAGTTTTCTTCACAACGACAAATCCAGAGATAATAACATTTGGCATGTATCATTAGACAAGCTTTAGTAATATGTGTATTATCACACTTCATAAAAATTATTTATCGTTTTTAAGTGAATGCAAATAAAATGATGTATTCGGGAGGCACTTAAAAAGAGTTGTCTCCGTGTCCAATTTTAACACAATTAAACTTACAACAAATTATCAAAACAAATCAAAAGAGCTCAAAAATATAGTCTATTTTTAGACGAGGTAATTATTTTTTAGGAATACTCTGAATCTTAATAGTTACATACAAAATGCTAAGAGAGAAAAAAAAAACACCAATTTCATAGGTAAGGACCCAATATCTCTGCGTACCAAATTTTAATTGAATCGGTTCAGTAGTTTTGACGTAAAAGCAAGACAGACAGATAGAGTTACTTTCGCATTTATAAATATTAGAATGGAAGTATGGAAAATTTGTTACGCAGTTCAGTATTCGGGCCAAACACACAAAATTATCACACACATTCATTCTGGTATAGAGGCGTAACGATAATATTATATACAAGACTAACTTTCAAGTATACCAAATAAAATTTATTTGTAATTACATTTAAATTACAAGCCCAGGTGTAGACACAGAACATTATCATGTACAGACTTACGCAGGCTATTTCTGTCCTCGAGTTAATAACACTGTTTTGTGTATTCAAATATGCATAAACTTACCAAGATTTGAAGGGTTAGCCTGGAGTGTTTGGGATATTAATGTCCCCAACTAATTTATAGTCACTTTCATGTTGTGTGTTTAGAAATACTCAATGGTAGTTCAGAGCAGAATTTGTAGCTTCGAAAGTAATTAAATGAGACAAAAATACATAACAAAATGGGGGACGCTAATAAGCTGTTATTATTGACGCAATAATGGGCATGTAATAACAGGTTGTCCGAGTGAATGATAAATAATAAAACTGTTTTATAAATAATGAAATCAAGCATTGCTTTAAACTTAATTAGTTGATTAGCTAAATAATGCTTAAGTAGTTGATTAACGTGTTTTTATGAATAAGCGTGCAAGAGCTTGGCATAGCTTATCTATTTCATGACTTTCACAAGATGGGTATCAATCTAACCTGTGCGCCCAAACACTCAGCGAGTAAGTCACGAGCATGAACATATATACACTTTTCATAGTAAAAGGCTTCTATGTCAAGGGAATAAAGTCGCTTTTCTTTCAAAACTGTAAACATGCTCATGCTCATGACTGTATATAGTTCTTCATTAAAAAAAAATAAAATTTTTTTGCTATAATCTTTTGGAGTTGAAGATAATAAGTGTATAGATTCGGTGTGGCTCTGCCTTCATCGTGTTTCGGTGACCTTGACCTAATTGTGCCGTAGACTTAATATTACAGCCTACAACACTTCAGACGATACAAAAATGACAAAGCTATTTGAACCTGAATAACGTTGACTTAAAGTAGAAAATCATTGAGTTCAGACAGTTTGTTGTGCAAAAAATTACAGGATACAATACTTAAAACGATAGAAAAATGATACAACTATTTGAGCCTTAATACCGTTGACATTGAGTCGAAAATGATTGAGTTTGTTGCGTAAGAAATTTGCAAATTAAAACCAATCAGTCATCTATCCAGAAAGTGCTTTGAGAAAATAATAATAGTTTCCTCCAATTTACCTTTGAATTTGCCTAAGCGAAAGTAATTAAATCTTGGAACTAAACGTCTAAATTAAATAGGCGAGACTTTCTGCCACGTGTTATTAAGCAGAGGTGATATTTAAGTTGGTCGCGTTTGTCTAAACAATGCTTCTTGTGGTAATCTAGATGGTTTTAGCGAAAGACCTTGTCTTAATATATGGACGCCTGAATTCGAGTTAGCAAAGCTTTTCGAGCTTACATATACGTAAGCGGAATAAGATTGGAAGCTTAGTGCTTAATTTTAAAATCAGAATAGAAGTGCTTTATTTGACAACTAGCTTTTGGACGCGACTTCTTCCGTTTAGAATAGTTACTTTGAAATAGTGTGATGGTATGTAGCCTATAGCCTTCCCCAATAAATAGGCTATTCAACACTGAAAGATTTTTTTTAATTGGAACAGTAGCCTCAATTGGTAGAATTGAAATTTACTATAACTCTATTATTAGAAACAAAGTTCATAGTGGCGTAAATTTATTTTTAATTTTTGTGGGAGGTTTTATTTGAATTCTTTAAAATTCACCCGCATGGCACCCATTCCCACGGGAATATGGAGATAAAAGGTAGGTAGGTCCTTTCTCAGGCTCTAGATTATCTGAGTACCAAATTGAGATTAGTAACACGGGAATAGTAATACCAAACTGAGCTGGAACGATTGGTCAAATCTTTAATTTAATTAACGCGATTGTCACCGACTGGTGACAATCGCGTTAATTCGTTTTCGCATTCACGACATTAGAATAAGCACGCGCGCCGTGATATTGCGCAGTCGTTTTATTTCATATGATAGCAGCAGAACTTTAGTATACGACTTCGCGCAATAAATAAAATTTACCAAAAAAATTTTTTTTGCAGCTATTATTAATTTCATTATTGCTAATTCACTATTAGCTATTAAGATTCCTCATCACATGACCATACCACGCTAATCTATTGCTCGTTGAAACTAATGATCATAATTTTTCTGAAATCTCTGCCTCGTCATCAGCCTATATACGTCCCACTGCTGGGACAGGCCTTCCCCATGGAGAAACACATGAGGAGTATGGGCCACGCTGGCCCAATGCGGGTTGGTGGGTAGAAACGATCACAAATGCGACCGGGACCAACGGCTTAACGTGCCTTCCGAAGCACGGAGGAGCTCGAGATCACTAAGTCTTGGTGAACCATACACGGCTTGACCATGGCGAAGGTAGCTTTGTTTTCGATCGAAGCCAAAGCGCACTGACCACTACGTCACCAAGCTCCTCAATCAAATCTCTGCCTACCTACGAGAAAAAGATGTGAGTGTATGTAGAAATCAATTTAGGTCAAGGTGGTGAAAATATACTTTATTTTATTTATTATACAAAATGTTCTTTCAGTTCGTAATTGTTTTTCATTATAATATAAGACTTCAATAGCTTATATAACGTAGCCAGTGATTGGGCAAAAATATATGACGATTTTAGTACCTTGCCACTTTATCATCACTAGTTTCTAGTCCGCAAAACAAATAATTTATTTAACCTAAGAATGGCAAGGTACAAAAACGTGAATTTTTTTTGTAAGCATAAATAGCATCCATATTCTGTACATAACATCACAAAAATTCACAGATAAAACAAATAACTGACGTCAATATAAAGTTGTCGGCTGTTCCGAGGAGAAATGGATACATTAAAAATCCCTCTGTTTTCCCTGAACGTACATAAAAATCTTTTTACAAACTCCTGCGTTACTGAGCCATTAATATAATGGTAGAGAAACGCACGTATGTTACGTAAGGCTTATTTCAGAATGTCGATTAATGGGCGGCCGGGCTGCGTGTTAAAATAATAATATTATTTACACCCACACGTTAATTTGGCCAAAAGTGAGCTTTATACCGTTCTATTGTCATTAATTCTTGCGTGCGTGTGTAATTATAAATGTATACATGTTGAAACAATATTTTTTAACATAACATGTTAAACATTATTTTATTTAATTGACACCATCGGGTGTTGATCTGGAGTCCGGCGTTCGATTCCCCACGGGGGCTTTTCCTGCTCTGTCGGTGGTAGGCTTCTAAGCCCGCTTGGCTAGCTAGCCTTACCTAAATGGTCGCCATAATAGTTTTAAAGCATTGTTGTGTTCCGATAATTAAGAGGTTAAATTGCCAGATCCTCGGTTGTAGAGGATTACAGGTGAGTTCCACCTTCGGCCGTATCGTCACTTACTATCAGGTGAGATGAAGAACTTACCTACATACATACAATCACGCCTGTAATCCTCGAAAGGGTCGGCAGAATCCAAGGAGCACTGTGTTCCTTAAGACCATATTTAGCCATATAAAATAGAGTTTCTCAGATTAAAAAATCGTGAAAGAGTAGTAACAAGTGGCTAGCTCATCGCTTACACAATCACAGACCCAGTACCCAATACGCCCTTGGTCGCCTTTTACGACATGCTTACTGACTTTTAGGCAAGAAAAGCAGTTGGTACATTCTTTTTGTGTCCCTAGTCCGGGACTGAAGAACTTACCTGTTAAAAAAACATTCCTATTATCATCCCGAAAGTGAAGGTGAGGCCAAATTGTTAAAGGGACGTTTCATAGCTACACTGGTCGCCGGCGCCACTCCGCGCGCAATTATTTACACCCTCAGAGTAAACAGAACTGGAGTAGCCTTTGTCTAACATTCCCCTCTGCCAAATGCACAAGCATCGGATGCTTGCACGTTTAATAAAACTAGTTGAGCCGCCATTTTGACAGCCATAACATTGTAAACGCTCCCGCAAAAATGCCTGCCTGTGATGTTTTTTGTTGTAAAAATAAATAGAAAACATCGAGTATGCTAAAAGATGGTGTCACCTTTTATTTGTAATTATAATTTTTAAGATTTCATGATTATTTACTTCATTATTTCATGTTTAAGAATTCTACGATTTCAAATTTCAAATTTTTGAGAAATTGACTAATGGCTACTCCAGTTCTGTTTACTCTGAGTTTACACCACATAGTAGCGTTTCACACAACACGCGTGCGCTCATACGTCAAAATGTATGGAAATCTCCATGTTTGGCCAGCACCGGCCGCCGGCGTGGCTTTGAAACCACACTTAACCTACATATCTCCTTACATACTTAGGTCCCTATGTAATACGAGGCGAGCCCATGCTAAGCACTGAGTACAATGTTAGGGGTGTTTCATAGTTACGCTGGGCGCCAGCGCCGGCCGGAGAAACTATCATCGTTTCAAAGGCACAAAATGTATCTAAGCTAAGTCATAGAAAACAATATTTAAAATTGTTTGATAATGAAGGTGTTTTTAACCTTTGATATGCAAATAATTGTTTTACTTTGAAGGTATTTATGTATGTGCACGTAATTAAATCCGTGCATGAAATTGGATAAAGAAATTAAAGGAACTAAAGGAATTTCGGGTTAGCACCGCCCTTAATTGCCTGCTGTTGACTGCGCCTCGTCTGGAACTTTCCATAGGCACAAACAGAGTGCCCGTAGTAGTAAGCCGTCGATTAGTCTTCCCGAAGTCCAAAGGTCGTGGTGAAGAAATCCGGCTCGAAGGACCAAATGTGCGAGATTATTCTTCGGCTACTTGATCAGGGTGAAGTTTCTAGATAGTTGTACAATAAAAAAGCCTTTAAAGAAAACTTGATGTACTAACGTAAAAAATACAGTTAAATATTAGTTACGTGCGGGACGTGCGTCTTACTTGGTGTCGAGAGGGGAGTGGTAGCGTGGAGGAACTCAAACTCGTTCGTTACCCATGCGTGTGCGTTGCGTTAACAGTATGGAAATCACACGACAACAAATGTATGGAATTCTCGCCGGCGCTATTGGCCAGAGCTGGCGGCGCGGGTTGATCAATTTGACCTCTACAAGATGTGCTATTTGCAACTTATTATACCTTTTCAATAAAACATACTCCGAGACACTTATAATTCCACTTCAAAGGCTTCTTGTGCTTTCCAGTCCAGGTCACAGAAATAACTTCAATAACATTTTATATTGTAGTTGTATTTGTCTTTTATTTTCCTGAGATATTTTTTCGTCCACGCTAGATGTGGGTGGTCTCATGTCGTTGACCTCATGTAGACAACGAGAAAATTAATATTGAGCGTACAGTTGTAGATATTGAGTTAAGTCAGAATAATACATACCATATAGGAAACGAAATAATATGACATTTCTATTGAAAGATAATTTTCCGATTTTTCTTCTATACACAGTTATCATAATGAATTGGTAGGAAGTAGGTTATTGCCCTTAATGGTTTGCTAATTGTGTTATGATGAAAGAGGACATAAAATGAAGAGATCTTTTTTTCATTTTATCTTATAATTGAAGATATTGTTTTTTCAATAACCTATTTGTCAATGAGTCCATAAAACGCTGCAAAAACGCTTTCCTTACTTAAATCGTGTACACAAGTGCTTCCTATCTACACTCCTGTTAAATGGCTGTTAAAACGAGCATTCTGAAAGCAGCCTTATCCTTGCATTCTTAGTTTATTCCAGTACTTTCCTAAGTTTTAAAAAGTCTTAAAATTTCATTAAAACATTTGCCCAAGAATGGAAATGACCCTTAATTATAATTTAGTATACGTCGTCTTATTGTTTCTTTTACGTCTGGTTATTAATTACTTGGGAATGTTGTTTCAAAGTTAGCTCGTTCTAAATTCAATTAAAGTTCTATAAACAAAATACTGAGTCCTGAGATATACTCTATTTATACATTCGCGGTGGACGGCTCTGGGCCGGATGCTGTCTGTGTAACTTGGAGTATTATGGTAATATTCTATAAATTAAGATGGAGTTGTGTGTCGTAGCTACGTAACTAATTTGTTATAATGCTATGGGTCATATTGCACTGCAATTTCGGACTCGGACTGCAGGGATTCTACGATTATTTAGTGGTATGTAATTACTATCCTGGCTATTGGAATTTCGGTTTGAATTGCAGAGCGGTTATGGGTTTTCTATATTTAACGACAAAAGGCTTTCCAATTATTACGTAGTATCAACAAAATTACTTTCGGGAGATGTAAGTATGTATTTTCAAATCTGTTATCGATAGCTATAGAGTGGAATTTATTAGAATTTGGGAAGGTAATTGAGACAGAGGCTTTGACACAACAACTATTTATTTTTCCTAGTAATATTTACATGTCACAAGGTGACGTAAAAAAGAGAAAGAATAATATAAAAATAAGTTTTAATTGGCTACGTAACAAAATCATCAATGATTTATTGTCATCCCGTCATATCGATTATCGACGATCTGGTGAAGGACACGGGACGACGCTGGATACATGATTGATAATTAAGTAAGTCTTTGGGGAAACCTATGGCTGACATGATAATGATTGTTCGTACCATCATGTCGCAGTGCAGTCGTATAGTCAATGAGACTATCCAACTATTTTACGAACTTTTGCCTTCGTGTGCAGTTTTACAATTTACAGCTTAGATAAACGTTAAAGATGAACAGCGCTTACTATGATTCTTATCTTATTCTTATTCTTGCGATGGGGCTGAGAAAACTCAGGGCACTTCGACCCTATGGGATCTTTTGTACTTTCCCTTTCCTATTCATCCCCCCCTGCCATCACCCAATATGTCCTGGATGAACGTAATGATGTTGGCTGGGAGCATGCCTATAAATTCCTCAGGTTTGAGATAAGTAGTAGTCGTTTATTTCCTAGGGCATCGCATTCACGTAACTCACATAATTCTCTTCGAACAAAACAGTAAAAATGAGATATTTTCACAACTAAAGTATAACGATTTGTATTGAAACCAAGCGTGTCAAGTTTTTAACGTTGACTGTGACGCCTGATTGGAAAATAATACCCCTCCGTCAGGTATCATACACCGAGGCTTTATTTAGTATTGGGTCCTTACCAATGAAATTGGTGTTTTTTTTCTCTCTTAGTATTTTGTCTGCAACTATTAAGGTTCAGAGTATTCCTAAAAAATAATTACCGTCTAAAAATAGACTATATTTTTGAGCTCTTTTGATTTATTTTGATAATTTGTTGTAAGTTTAATTGTGTTAAAATTGGACACGGAGACAACTCTTTTTAAGTGCCTCCCGAATACATCATTTTATTTGCATTCACTTAAAAACGATAAATAATTTTTATGAAGTGTGATATTACACATATTCCTAAAGCTTGTCTAATGATAGATGCCAAATATTATTATCTTTGGATTTGTCGTTGTGAAGAAAACTGAAAAAAATTTAGTATGGAAAATGCAGAATTCCCCAAAACCTCCATACAAAACACTAATTTCATAGGTAAGGACCTAATATTTGCAGCCGTTCCGACGCGCGCAGACTAACTAGCAGCGGCCAACCAACCAACCAATATTTTCTTGTGCTGCAATGTCACTTGCGCTAGATAGTGTCTAGCTAACAAAGTAGCTTTCGTAATACATTTGTGACGTTGTAAAATAAAAACTGGAAGTGATGTCACTGATTGTAATAATTATTCAAAAATGCACTACTGCAACAATAGATAAAAAGGAAAATAACCCAAATCACTGAACACAACTAAAACAATACTCGTATTATAAAATGTAGGACGACTGTAACACCCTTTTTTCTTATTATCACTTATTACCGTCTTAATTACACATAAAGGCATCAGAGTTAAGTAAAATCACTAATGTTTGTTTGTTTCATGTTGTTTACATCGTTATAATGGCATATGTCAATTCCTTATGTCATTTTAACTTTTAATTTGCTTTTAAAATACTAGTTTGACTCATCTTGATCGTGGTTCAAAGACAAAACCATAGAGTTTAGCGTATCAAAACAGGCTAGTCAGTATATACAAAGATAGTTCTTTTTATCAATCGACCGGCGTCCTTCTCGAATAAGTTATTTTGGGAAATTTTAATGTTTCCGATGTCGGTTTCTTGTAAAATCTTTTTCTCTTTAAAAAATGCAATAATTTTTGACTAAATTTCTAGTAATGTAATAAATTAATAAAAATGGCCAGAGAAGAGCAAAGAGTCGCTAATATTGATATAGCGCCTCGTTACACATTCACCACCGGATCAACAAAAAGCTTACACTTTTGCTTTGACATTTCTCGCTATAATGAAGATCCCCACAATGATTACCAGCACGTACCGACGACTTCTTACAAGTAACGAATGTATAATAATATGTACATTTAAAAATAAACCAACGATGTTATTGAAATAGCCAGTGTCAGTCCACTGAGGGTTGAAATAATAAGAGTTAATTCTAAACACAGGGTGGCGGTTTGTTTGGGCTCCGTAGTTAATGGCTGCGGTTGATCGGTCCAGTTGGCTGCTTGCCTAATACCTACTAAGCCTTGCTATAGCAACGTATTTGACGTGGCCTTCGTTGACCGCTGACAAAGTGAGCGTGGCTTCAACGTCGCGGTTAACCCGCGGCGGACAAACGCGTGGTCTGTTTCTAGCTTTATCAAGTTGACTTTGAAAAAGAACTATACACATTACATAGTATATCATTACGCTGCTATTTCTAAAGCAGAAGGCAGCAATGACACGGCGTGATGCAAATAATATTCACAATAAACTGTACAAACCATTGCAAAATGTTAGTTCGTAGTTTTACCACTTGATGGCGCTGCTCTCAAAGCACGGCATTTTAAATCGCGGTGTTAAGATTTTACGGTCAATGTATATAAGCTCAGATATTTTACACGTAATAAATTCTATTTGTGTAGTTATCTTTTATTCAGAACCTTTCCATTTACATTAACTGGAGCGACCTGTTGTATCCAATGTTGTACCTACACTGTTTGCTGAAATGAAGTTATAATTTAATCTCAGATCCTGTATGAAATTAATTTTACTCTAACTGTCAATAGATTTATATAGTAAAACTGTTCGCACTAAATACCTGATAGAATTTGAGTTGCAACTGTTTAAAGTTCCTTTGTAAGTCAATAGCTTACCAGACACCAAAAAAATAAAATTAATCTAATATTTTTGCTTTTATGTTTAACACGTCAAGGTTGAAAATGTATTACAGAGCTTTGACACATTTGTAATAGTCTGCTGTGTTGACTGTCTCACCGGCCTTAAAATGTTAACGTGACGTTACCGAGTGAATCTTTGAAAGAAACCTTTAGCTGGGCCGTGGGAATTGGAAAACTGGATGTTTAACGTACTATGTGTGTAGCAGGATTTGTCTTTTGAAGAATAGATTCTTTGATTTTCTCCCCTAAGTCACCTCGCTTTTGACTAAAGGATTATGGGCCTTATTCTGTTTTTTATGTTAGCAGAGTGCGGACAAACCAGATTTATTTGAGCTCTGACTGCCCTATAACCTTATATCGTAAGATAAAAGGCATCTAATAGAACAAAGAGAAATTAGTTCTAGAGTAGTCAGATAACATTGAACAGTTCTAGCGATTTTGGTGGTATGTGGGGCCTTTCTTTACATCGAGCTGATTGCGGAAATAAGACGAAATTTTGCTTTTGCTATAATAAAATACGGACAGAAGTTACTAAATTAAGCAAAACAAGATAATGTTAAAAGTGACAGTTAAAAGAATGCAACGAAATAAGATATTGAGGAATTATATCAATTATTTTTCATTAGGCATATTGGTATGGAAATAATTTGTAATAATCCTAAAACATCTTGATGCTTCTATGGCAGAGATACGCTTTGGTTTCTATAATGAAAATAAGCAACCTTATCGGTAATCGGTGTGAATACAACATTTAATAAAAAAATGTATTCACTTACAAATATAAGCGATTTCCAATTAAATACGCGTGCGAAATGTCCCAGCTTAACATTTATTGTTGTAGCAAGCTTCACGGGTCTTCTGAATAATGTACTGACAAACACGTAATAGGTGCTTAGAATTTAAGACAAACACATTTTGTCAGAACCTTATACCCGATTGGGTTAGAGTTCGCGAGAGTAGCACAATAGTCACGGAATATTATAACAGAACTGACCGTAATAATGTTGGCCACTTTAGTGCCTAAACTCCGTTCAAAGCGCTCTCTGGATCTGAATAATTCAATTTGATAATATACCTTCGCCGGTTGACGTAGAGTTGTTTTTATGCTAACCAGCTTGAGCTTTAACTTTTAAAGATTGCTCGAGGCCCTTAAGGGAAATACGTCGAAGTTAAAATTTAAGAATTTCCAGATAAGCTTTTTAAATTTTACATCACTCAAACTTAAACTTGGAATAAAATTTGTTGGAACTTGTAGGCAAGGCCGCTAATTAGAGCTAAAGTTCATCAAAGTTTTTGTAGATATACTTTGAGGTCGAGAAAAGGTATTTCAATTATAGAACAACTGTACTGGACGTTTACGTGGTTTCTTTGCGTATTGACGATTAAACAAAGTAAAAATAAAAAAGTCCGTACAGAGTTAATCTTTATTAAACATGGGACAAAACAGTTATATGGGTTGTCTAAATCCTGGTAAAAAGTAACTCTGAACAGACAAAACTTTGGAAGCAAACGCCATAGTAACTTTTATTCAGCTCAGAAACACCTATCTAACGATGTAACACACAAAGCTTTTGGATAGTGGCACCAGGTTTTACACAACGCTATATATTGTTAAGTACACGCGACTCAGTTTACTCCTCAGCATTTTTCCTTCGCAGGTGGGTTGGAAGACATTTCTATTAGGAATAAGCCCTACCTTTTGTACTCAATTACCTGTCTTTTTTTTGTATTGCCTATTGTGTTTTTTTGTGTGTGCAATAAATTGTTAAATAAATAATAAATAACGCTTATTATAACTACCATGTTAATAGAGAATATCTCTGTATGGACTGAGATTTGGAACTTGGTCTAATAGTAACTTTTATTACATATAATCACGACTATTATCTCCTAAGTGTTAGTCAGAGACTAGGCAAAAGCACCGCAAAAGCAGTCCATTGCCATAGTCCGCGCTTCACCAAGCAGTGACTGCACTTAGCGTGACATGTGGTGAGCCCGTCGCCGCTATAAGCTATTGGATGGTTGTGCAGTTTAAAGTCAATTAGTCGCCTTTTTCGACACCCAATGGAAGAGATGGGCTCTAGCTTTTATTTTATTCACCTCGAAAATACCTATCCAACGATGTAACACACATAGCTATTAATTGAGAGTGATATCAGATTTCTTAGACACATTGGCATTTTCATTGCTGTTTTACCTTCAAATATTTTTGAATAACGCTTATGAAAATACCTCGGGCGACAGCGTATTTCCTCAAATGCGTACAAAATATTTTTTATAGATATTTTTTGAATCAGATTATCAAACGTCAAATGCCAGCGACACAAAAGAGACTATTAAGATTCGTTGAATAAGCTGAATTGAGTTTCAAAGAAAAGACTCAGTACTCATTAGTAACAGGATAGAATAGATCTCAGAGTCGCCACTGACAAAAAATTGGGTACGTGAGCAGAAAAATGAATCTTGCGAAGAAATTGAGTATGCTGAATAATTTTTCCGTAGCTATCAATACAATCGCTAAGATACTTCAAACAAATGTTTGAATAGGGCTGCTGGATTATTTTTGGCCTGTTGAGTGCTGATACAGTGAGATTCAAATCTTTACAGTTACAAAATAAGGTGAACAGTTTGAATTTATTTAAAGAACGTGATATTTACATATCTTCTGATGCCTTCAGCATTAATGAAAGCATTAAAAAAATACATAACTTACTTTTAACTTAATATAACGCATAATCACCATCCATGCATAATTACGCGTGCAAGTCATCTTTGCGATAAGTATGATATATTTACGACTAGATGTTGCCGACGACTTCGTCCACAGTCACTGGTTTTTTAACAATCCCGCGGGAACCATTTAATTTTCCGGAATAAGAAGTATCTAAGATGTTGAACAGGGATATAAGGTATCACCATGCAGAATTTCATTGAAATTGGTCCAGCCATTTCGGAGATTAGCCCGCACAAAAAGACGAACAGACAGATAAAAAAAAAAACATTTTTTGTAATTTTACATCCCCCTTGGTTTAAAGCATTTTTTTTCTATGTACAGACATTCGATCTCTACAGTTTTATTATATGTATAGATATGGATATGGTAGCTCCCGTTCCCTTTTGTAATATAATATGATATGAATATCTTACAACAAACCTTTCACCCCTATTTTGTTTGATAGTCAGCTAAAATACTCGAGGAGCTCGGTGGCGTAGTGGTCAGTGCTCTTTGGCTTCGATCGAAAACAAAGCTACCTTCGCCATGGTCAAGACTTTGTGATCTCAAACTCCTCCGCGCTTCGGAAGGCATGTTAAGCCGTTGGTCCCGGTCGCATTTGGACCGTTTCTACCCACCAACCCGCATTGGGCCAGCATGGTGGTGTTTCTTCATGAGGAAGGCCTGTCCCAGCAGTGGGACATATAGAGGCTGATGATGACAGTCAGCTAAAATTAGAAGTTCCAAACCCCTTGGAAACTTGAAACAAAAATGTTTGGCCACCCATCCAGATTGTAACCGCGTCATAGATTGCTTTGTTTTCAATGACAAAATTACAGCATACGAATCGCTATTACACCGGACTCCTCAGAAATTGGAGCTAACCTTTTAGAATCTCCTCAGAATTTGGTTAAGCTGCCTAACAAAATATTATCTCAATATATTTCACTTTAAAACACTTTTCATTCAATTTTAAATGGGGCACTTAAGTGGCCTTAAGCTCGGTTAATATTTAAACATTCAAAGGGAAGCGTAATTTACAATTAAGAGTTTTTCAAAAGTTTTTTTACTCTACAGTGATGTAGCCACAGAATTTATATACATTTACATATATCATTATAACGCAATCGCATGTACTGCGCGTGCAGATTGGGCCTGACCACTGCAAAGGAAAGAAAGAAAAGAAAGAAAAGAAAGAAAAGAAAGAAAAGAAAGAAAAGAAAGAAAAGAAAGAAAAGAAAGAAAAGAAAGAAAAGAAAGAAAAGAAAGAAAAGAAAGAAAAGAAAGAAAAGAAAGAAAAGAAAGAAAAGAAAAGAAAGAAAAGAAAGAAAATAAAGAAAATAAAGAAAATAAAGAAAATAAAGAAAAGAAAGAAAAGAAAGAAAAGAAAGAAGAGAAAGAAGAGAAAGAAAAGAAAAGAAAAGAAAGAAAGAAAATAAAGAAAAGGAAGAAAATACATTTATCTGTGTCGGACAGACGCGAGACATGCCTTATTTGTGATAATTGGCATCGGCGGCATCGGTATCTTGAAGTATATGAGGTGTGGATGTAAATCGCGCATCCACGCACACCCGCGCCACACCCGCGCCACACCCGCGCCACACCCGCGCCACACCCGCGCCACACCGCGCCATACCCGCGCCACGCCCGCGCCTTGCTGCGTGTATTTGTCCTACGCCTAAAAACCCAATCATATTGAAAAATATGGTCTCAAATAAGCAAAATAATAGAATATTTTTAATAAAAGTTAACCTTTATCCTGCTAGAGCATTAGTTTTAGATTTGATGTACAAAATATTCAATTTTCTTTATTTAAAAAAACATGCTTTTAATATGTTTTCACAACGAAGATTATAAATCAACTAGGAAATCGCATATTGGCCCATGGAAGATTCTGAGTAACGTAAGCTCTCAATAATGCTTACTCAAGAAAGCCAGGGCAGATATTATGATAGTATGTTGTAATAGCGCAGACTCGTGGGAGCAAGGTTATCACAACATAACAAGCCATGGAGAGAAACGAACGCAGGGTAACGTTGTATACGTACCTTATTATAATTCTCATTCCAGTACATAATTATAAGGGAGTAGGAAAACTGCGTTCTCGGTGGCTTAGTGGCCATGGTCAGGCCGTGGATGGGTCACCAAAACTTTGTGATCTCGAGCTCCTCCGTGCTTCGGAAGGCAGGAAGGGTCCCGGTCGCTATTGCGACTGTTTCTATCCACCAACCCGCACTGGGCTAGCGTGACGGTGTTACGGCCTATACTCCTCACGTGTTCCTCCATGAGCTGTGACCAGCAGTGGGACGTATATAGCCTGATGACGATTCCGCTTAAAGGCTGGACGTAGACCTTCCAAAGGATTTACATAGCAGTCGGTCCTATGCTTCCTGCATCTAGCGACTACCTGTGAACATTGTGAAATCGTCGGGCCATATCGTGGGGCTCCACTAACGTTACGCTTCTCAGAATGAGTCCACCACTCGAGAACCTTTCTGCCTCAACAACCGACAGTTCTATATTATGTACTCTACCCACTGCCACATAAGGTCCGCAATTCTTTGAACTGTAATACTGTCGTATAATTTATTCATTACAAAGTTTTCTTTAGTTTCGGAAGGATTTGTGTAATATACGAGTAATTTCAAAATACAAGTTTCTAACTTAGTTTGAGTTTACTATTGTTAGTGTATTTACTTTCCAATTCCCTTCTTCGCGCTTGTTTAGCAACATGTATATATTCAGTTTGTATTTTAACGTAGACCTATAACAATAGAAAGATGGAAAATGCAGTTATCTACACTCATATTATAATGTTCGAATTATGAACTCAGACTCGAACTCATAATGACATAATTATTAACACATGATAAAAACGAACATTTAAAAATGGAAACTGTAACATAATGACCATTACGCAACAGGTTGGACTCATTATGCAACACTTATTTTTCTTAAAAACGCACAAAACTATGGCAAATGTTTTCCAGACAGCCAACAATTAATACAATTAATTAAATTTTTTGTCATATTTCTTTGAATAAATAGCGTAGATAAAGTAGTGTATGTAACTGCACATAACTCGGCACATAACGTAGTAACCTATATTATGTGACAGTAGCATAAACTATTATTAATGGCATGTAGTTGGTTTTTGCGTGATAGCATAGGAACAAACGAATAGCTTGGAACATTTTTTTTTATGATTGTCATCAGATTATTTTTACTGAAATGGCTTTGGTCGTTTTGTATGAGAGGAGTTAAACGGGCAGACGGGTCACCTAATGGAAAGTGATCACCGTCGCTCATAGACTTCTGCTGCATCGGAGGAATTGCTATTTGTTGTAGTCTCTGTGTTTTTTTGTTTTGTGTCGTGAAATTTTACGAGTTTTATTTCAATCACTTCCCATACTATGCATACCATACTATGCTATGCTAAATTACGGTAGCTTTGGTTTACATTACAAGAAGGATGCTGACCATGGATGTCGACGAACATGGAGTGAGAGGAAGACCAAAGAAGCGATGGATTGAAGGCGTGAAGAATGATAATAAGAATAAATGATAATTAGAATTGGTCGTTGATTGAAGAATGGAAGAAGAAGACTGGATGTGCCAACCTTACCTTAGAGGGACAGGGGACAGAAGAGAAGATCTTTTTTAGTGAATTAATAAACAATACCGTGACAATGCTAAAAGAGACAGATTAAAAACCCCGACGCATCGTCACAAATTTCATCTGAATAAACTTGAATTTTATATTAGGATTCCCACCCCTTATTTCAGAGTTCGTTAAACGCGATTCTTCTTTTTGTTTTCGCGTAAAGTAAACAAACTCGCTTTTTATGAGAGAGCGGAGATATTTTCATGAATATTTCGTATTGCTATTTTATCATAGAAACTTGATTTGTCAAAATATTTATACTATTTGATGAATTGGAAAGGTAATGTTTGAACGGTTGTTATGCCTATTGTTATTTATTTCAGTTGTAATCATCACGGGCGTAAAGTTCTGACTGTGTAAGATTTTTAGCGCATACATATTTGCATTTTAATACATTTTTATAATAGAATCATTGAAAATACAACTCAACTCCAATTAAACTTTGTCTTGACTCCTTTCCCTATTTTAACACTTATCTATTCTTTCACTATTTTCACGACTTTGTGATTACTTGTTAATAATATATTTCCATTCCTTTCAAATTCATCTTTCCCTTTTAGTCTGGCATTATTGATACCATCTATCGAATTTAAAATCTGTCGAACAGATCACGTAGCTATGACATCATCTACGTACAAAAAATTCAGTGAAATTGTGTCTGTGTTTTTCTAAGCTCAATATATCTTCGCCGATGGGAAGGGCCCGGCCTAAGCCAACAATGCCGAAGGGAATTATCAATTTAGATTAACGTATATACCCTAAATGTATTTTGTTGACAAAGAGATAATGTTTGGAAGAAATACGTTATTCTTCATCGATGTCGTCTGTCTGACTTCTTGGAGTAACTAATTGTTTGCTTAAGCTTACCTATTATTAACGTTTCTGTATAAATATGTATTATAAGAATTTTATTAAAATAGCCATATCCATCATTTTGTTGTCATTTTGCTTAAACCCTCAAGGGCTATGCGAACGCTGGAGTTCGCTAACGATGTATGTTTCTATTGTGTCTCGTTCTAAATAACGATCGGTCCTGCGCTGCCTGCATTCAGAAAAATAAAGAAAAGGAACAATACAATTAAAATTAATGACTATTCTTGTAATTATAACTTCTATAGTGTTATATTAGGTATACGTAAAGAAATAAATAACAAAACTAAGTCTCATCGGGGACCTCAGTGAGCGAGATGAATACCCTATCTAATTACTAGACTAATAATTTTAGTGGAAAAATTTCTCCACTTTCAGCTTTGCTTTGATATCAAAGAAGCGTCAAGCACACAAAACAAATTACGAACGTTTCAAAAGTCGTTGATCTTAAAATTATTTATGTTATTGTCTTAGAAAGTGTTTTACAAGGGGATGCTTCTACACATAAGCGGGAAATGTTTTTGACTGATAATTCATATTGAGCCTGCCTCGAGGCATTTCTCAGAAATAACACTCCAATATTATCGCCCGAAAATTCTTGGCGTTTCTGGTTTTTATTACAGACTATCTAATCTTGATTTCGGCGAACAGAAGCCCGAGGATATTTGACGATTGGGGGTGTAACGCGAAGGGTTGATATTTTAGCGTTGCGCTCAAAGTAAGGACGTTTGCTCTTTGCGAGTTTATGCAGGGATGAAATTGTAATTAAGCAACATTTGAGCAAAATGTTTCTGTGATTTTTGCAGCGAAATTATTATACATATTTTAGTTGAGAACACTACACTAAAAATGTTTTATATGTTGCGTAGCTTTAAATACTCCAAATTGTTTCTATTTATTCTATTCTGTGCTTTTGAATAAATCAGAAAATATCTCCACCCCTTTGATTTATACGCATAACAAGGTGAATGCGATGCTATTTTATCCCCGGTCATTTATCGAACGGAGAGTGTAACGTAATTTTGATCTTCGTACGTGTTTAGTGGTACACCTTAAAAAAAGTAACGATTGTTTTTTACTTTTTCACTTCAAGTTATTTAAATTTTGTCATAAATAGAATTTTAACTTTCCTTTTATTACTTTTATTATTCTTAAATTTTATGAATATAGCTGTGTTTACATTTTTAATTTCAGTTCCTTTAAACACTGCAATCAAGTCTTTGAGACGGGTTTATGACAGAACTGTAAAATGAAATCGCTACAAAACGCACAATGCGCGAAGGCCCTTACGGATAACATTGGATTGTAATAACCCGATTTGAGTCTTTTAAGAGTCTTATAGCATTTTTGAGTGCCTTTGCTTATTTTTCTGGAAGCAATACGGTTTTAAAGTCTTTTAGATTGAATCAAATTATTTTAGGGCAGATTTTTTACACTTAGTTAAGGCGATTATTTATTTTTGTGATGATCTCGAATGTAATCTCGAACACTGTCATGCTTCCGAAGGCACGTTAAGCCGATGGGTTAGCGTGCTGGTGTTCAGACCCATACTCCTCATGCCCATGGGGAAGGCCTGTGCCAGCAGTGGGAGGTAGGCTGAAGATGAGTACGAAGTGACTCAATGACACAATCGTTGTGATCTCTTTTCTATTTGACTAAACTAGCATAGTTCTAGCAGAAACAAACTTTAGTTCCACAGCGTGTTTCTATCACCATCACCTAATTGCGGCACAGAAGGTGATTTTGATGACTTAGAGCCTAACTTAGCTGATTTACGCATTCACTACTAGCACCTCCATCGAGAACTTTACTAAATTCAGAATCGATTTACACAACCTGCCTAAAATAAAATCAATTAGCGATAACAGTTTATAACCAAATCATAGAGTATAAATTATTTAATGCGCGCAATATCAACTACTTGGTTACTAACTTGTGTACCCAAACTTCTAAGTAAAGGGTAAAATTCCTAACTAACGAGAGACTTAGAAGGACCAGTATTAATACCGGTTTGAGTTCGAATTGAGTTAGACGGTATACACTTAAATCCTTAGAATATATTAGTGATAAAGTTGGTATCCCTTGAACCGTGGTTAACTTACGCAGGGCAATGACTGGTCTCCGTCTCGGTGTAATTTTAAGTTGCAATGAATATTGAACATTGTTGAATTCTAACACAAAAGAAGTAATTTTAAAAAACATTTTAAATGGTTTTCAAACTCAAGTACTATTCTAAATGAACTCTTTAGAGGTTATTAAAACAATTACTGAGAGAAATAATAGAGAATTTAAAGATACACTTACATTTGAATAGAGAAGACGATAGATAATCATTGTTAGTCAGTAATAATGTCGACAGTTTAATATTTACGAGTTCAATCAAACCAATCGGTACTGCGCTGCCCATATCCAGACCTTCAGACTTCCCGCGGCTTTTAGAATGTATTGAAGCAGAATTAAAATCCGCCCATTTGATTGAAAGTTCCAAAAAGTCTTCATAAACTTATAAAAACAACCTATGTTCTCAAATCAAACCGATTTCAAATAGATAAAAGAAAACTTTGCCTGAACATTATGAATCTTAAATCAGGATCCTGTTCAGTTTATTTCAAGTTCTGAAAACAAGTTATATCGCGGCACACGATCGTGTTCGAAAGGATGTCGAATCAATTTGAGTGAAACCGTACACTGCATACCAATATTTCGACATTAGCAGAAGACAGGCCTAACAGGGAATGCAAAATATTGAATTACAAACGTCGTATAAAATTTTATGAAGCGAAAATGGTTTTTGAGATCTCCTTATTTGTAGGAGCTCACTTTTATTGTTGAGTCTCACTTTATAATGCTTGTGTCGTGTTTATTTATTTGAAGGCAGAGAAAAGCTTTGCGTTTCTGAGGAATTTTGAATAATGGCGTCGTTTTGGAGAGTTTGCTTTAGTGATTTAAATAGTGTTTGTGTGGATTTAAGTGGAAACAAGTTTTGTTTGTCTTTCAGTAAGCAGATAATGAATTGCGATTTATAATCTGGCTAAAGATTAAATCCCTAATATTTTGTGTATCCATTAAATATTTTGCTAGCCGGATAGAGTTATTTTTTAACCCCCGACACAAAAAGAGGGGTGTTATAAGTTTGGTGTGTGTGTGTGTCTGTCTATCTGTAGCATAGTTCCAAAACGGATGAACTGATTTCGATAGTGTTTTTTTTTTACGTGGTTGAATAAAGAGTTTCATCAAGTCAACCACTCAGATTATAATTATGTTATTATTTATATTTATGACCACCAGTACCTGGCGACGCCTACACTAGATTAAAGTAGGCTATTTTAGATATAAAAGAAATGCAAACGTCAAACTGAAAATTTTTTACCGGGTTATAACATTTCACTAATTACTATTTTGGCAGATATTGATTGTTTAAATTGTCTTCGCAAGTTAACACGTAGACTCCTCTGACGTGTGTGCTAGTGCGTGTGATTAAAGTTACAGTTCAATAAGCTCTATTTCCGATCAAATCGCAGCAGCAGCTGTATCGCTTATAAATTAATTCTCCGGAAATATCGCCGGGGGTTTAATTGGTTCCAACACGGAAAAGCTCTCGCGTGACTCGCGACTGAACCGGGCGAGGAAATAAGCTTTTTATTGGAGGAATAAATTTCATATTCCGCATGAAAAAGTAACCAAAATACGCTCTGTGGTGACGTCATAAGTGATGGGTTTAATTCAATATTCGTGTGAAGAAAATATGTCATTTAGCTTCTTAAGTTCGTAACTTGCTAACAGCGCAAAGTATATAATGTAAATAGTAATAGATACCTATCACGGTCACACAAGCGTTTATTTCCTGGAATTCCTATTGACTGGAACAAAGTGAGCGTGAATGTCTTCAAGAAGAAAAATACATTTTTGACAAGAAAATACTTAATAATTGCAGACAGTAATGCAATAATTGCGTCGTGTATACTACCAACCCATATCTTCTCTTGGGTGTCGTAAAAGGCGACTAATGGACTTAGAACTGCACAACATCCAATATCCAATATAGCGGCGGCGAGCGCACCACCTGTCACTCTGAGCACATTTGCAGTCACTGCTTGGTGAAGCGTGGACTACGGCATTGAACTGCTTTCGCAGTGGTTTTGCCTGTCTCTGACTAACCCTCAGAAACAATAATCGTGATTATATTAATATATGTCAGTAAAAGTAAAAGTCAGCGTATCTATGAAACGTCACTAAAACTTACCATCTTACAATTCTGAATCAAAATGCAATTTTAATCAAAACGTCCAAGCCAATTTTTCGTCATTTAAATTTTAACTTAATGATTGAAGCTAATTTGCGACTCCAAACGGAGTTGTGGACAGGGAAAGTGTTAATTTGTGTTCCAAGCAATCTTCTCTCACGCAGAACAATGTATGAATAACGTGACCATACGTCCCGTTTTGGGTGGGACAGTCCCGCTTTCAGGCAATCTGTCCCGGTGTCCCCAGCGAGGCAAAACTAGTCCCGCTTTTGCAAACATAATTTAAAATGTAATTTTCCTGCTCCAATACAAACATATGGCTAAGAAGTCACGCCACTATTGGGGCTTAGTAAGCCGTGCCTACTTAACTATTTTCTTGTTTATTGTGATTATTTTACGTTAACCTAAGAATCTTCCTTAATAAATAAACTTAAAAACACAAAATACAATAGTTTTATTATATAATTCCGGCTCTGGCAAAAACAAAATGGTCACGTTATGTATGAAGTAGGTCGATTTAAAGCATCAAGTATTTGAAACATTAGTGCTAATATCGAATGAATCTTTAGAGATATTACCACTTTTTCAATTTCTTATTGTGCTTACTTAGTTATTCTGTTATCTCTTTCAAAAGTCGGCAAATCATTTGTGACTCTGGTGTTGCATTAAGCTTATTAGCAGCAGTGATTTACTTTCTATACAGTTTTCTCGTTGGCCACTTATTTAAAAAGGTTCAGAGCAAATAGGCAATCCCTGGCTGGCGGCGAGATTTCCATACAAGGCGAGATGTTACGTATCTCTTGAAATAGTAAACGCGCGCGCGTGGGCAACACTGGCGGCTAGCCTACCTATAAAACCACTCATACAAACTCTCCTGCTTCCACTATATTTAATTCGTTAAGTTAGTTTATTCTCACAGAGTAAATGTATTCGTTTACTTCCTTCAATTATGATATAAGATAAAGCCTCTAATAAAATCTTGGTACAATCCCCTCGATCTTCGCAACTATAGCTCATGTGCGTAAACTTCGTAGCTCGCCAGAACTATGAACGTACACACAACTACAGGCGGAAATGAGATTAATAAACCATCAACATAGCCTCTTGTGGGCCTATAATATATTTACGGGTATAGAGGAAGCGGACTAAAGCAAAACGTTATAAGGGACTATTAATTCTGCAAATTTAAAACTCACAATCTTAGTCTATGATTTTATTAAACACGCTCAAATTTAGATACAAAATTTTATTTTTGACATAATGATTGCTCATTCCAATTAATCTACTTAGGATTAAAATAGAATAAGCCATTATTTCGCTTATTAGTATTCTAAATATAGGTTCTTGTATTTTCGCGTTCTAAAAGCGTTCTAAATATATTGATTGGATTTGTTATTAAAAATGAGCTCGGGCGATTTTCAAACCACCATGCACCAGTGCGACCAGCAGAATTTACAAGAATATGTGGTCCTGATTAGGATATTAATCCTATGAGATGTCTTCGTCAAGTAACCTACTTGCAGTGTGAATACCAAAAAGGAGACTACAATTTCAATAATCTGTAAACCACAGTGCGTGTTCTGAAAAGATTTTCTGCAGAACCATATTTTCCTCTTTTCATATTTGCACCCTTCGGTCTAGCCTTTGAAATCAGTGCCATACTATGGCTTTAGATGTCACTATTGCCCCAGCGCATTTCTTACTAGCATTTTTCATAATAATTCCCGTGTTCCTACAATTCCCAAAGGAACTTCATAATATAAGGACATGGTATAGAAAGCCAAACTTTGAAATCTCGAGTCCATATACATTTTATAAATAACTTCCTCTCTGTGCTAGTGGTTTACACCACCGGGAGGTCTGGGCTCGATTCCCCATGGGGGCAGAAGTTTTTCTGCTCGGTTTGGTTAATGGTGGAGCTTTTAAGCCCATCTGGATAGCTACCACCGTCTCACCAAAAATTGTCGCCATAATAACAATGCTTTAAGCATTGTTGTGTTCCGGAAATCACTGGTAAGATAGCCAGTTCCTCAGTAGTTGAGTCTGTGCTCGTGTGTCTATACGTCCATTGACAAGCTTTTAGTGCTGTTTTTTCTGTCTGTAATAGTTGCTTCCCACAAAAACCATCAACGCTTTTTTAGAATAAGAGTCCTAACTCGCTTACGGCTCGAGTGCTCTACGAACTCGTCCAAGGGGGGATGCCTACGAGAGACAAGTCCAGTGGAAGCTCGCTACTAAGGTTTAGAACCCACCCAAGTTCTCGCTTCTCCAAAAAAATCCAGCAAAACTGCGGAGACCGTCCGATACAAACAGTTAGGGCCCATAAAATAAAAGAGAGTGACTCTATCATGTGCTTGGTATGATACAATGGCCAAATTTTGCGAAATCTATAGACGCGCTACTTTGAGAGCAATCTCAAATTCTAGTTCCAATAGGAACAAACTATGTATGGCGATAGTTACTCTATTCAATGTTGAAACCAGAGCATTTAAGCGTCCTGCCCCCGAGCTCCCCAATGACGGGGTCATTGACTCCAAATACAAACACAATCTACAACAACAGAACTGCTGTCTGGCAAAAACACAAAAGCTTCGTAGTAAGAATGGAAATTAATGAATTTCATATTTACAGTATACCGAACATCCATTGATGAAATTTTGCTGACGCACCAAAGAAACAATTAGTCTATTTTATTGTATACGGAAACGTGAAAAGGTTAGTGGTAGTCAGCTAACCTACATACTTCTACTCACAGATATACATTTAATAGATGACGAAAATACATGAACTGCGCGTATTCGACAACCCCGATCAAATGTCGGGGTTGGCCGCAGTAAACTAGTCTGTGCGTGTCCGCATGGCTTCAACAACTACAAAAATGTTTAGTTGTGTGATAATTGGCGGAAGAGCAGCGGCAGCATCGCATTGGTAACTTTCAAACAGTTTGATCTCAAAATTACGGCTGTGACGTCACAGTAGACGTTGAAAGTTGACACGCTTGGTTCAATACAAATCGTTATACTTGCGTTATCTATGTAAATCTATACCTATTTAGGCTTCTACTGTATCATAAATAATAATATTATATATATTCTGAATAATGATGTGTATTTACCTATTAAATATATTTGTCCGTCATCTAGTATCCGTAACACAAGCAGCATTTAGTTGCTTAAAATGGGACTAGTTGATAGGTGTGAATGTCTGAGGATATTTAAAAAAAAAATATTTTAAAAATGAACTTTAAGTTTGATAAATTGTTTGAGAGTAGGTACTAAGAAGGTTATGTAACCTAGGCTAGATACTTGCACTTTAGATTAGACTTAAATACATAGATTCAAATTGGAAACTGTTATTCTTCCCATTCATAATTTTAATGTGTTATTTGACCGTGTAGTTACGTGCAAAAATTGTGTACAGATTTATTAACAGGTAAACTCTACTTAGTAGCGAATATGAAGTATCGCTTAAAGTGTATATGATTGAGAAAGGAATGAAAGAAGGTAAAAAATAGTATGTCTGGACAGAGGCCACAGAACACAAACCTCTGACCGCCACAAATTTACTTACAATAATTCAGGACATTTCCGAGTATTGAACTACGAATGTTTTGCCCGCAGAGCTTGCGCCAAGTAGGTCGTTCGCTGTATAAAGCTAGACGTAATTCAGTTCCACTTTATTTACGAGTTTGGTCTCATTTTTGTTGTGGACACTTATTTTTGTTTTCGGTAAAATAATTGAAACTTTATTCCATAAATTATTGTTATTTCTCCTTCGGACATGCGAGTTCTAAATCTGGTTGCAACCGTTGCTTTAGATTTTGACTGATGTCGGGTGTAACGTTCAGTTAATTAAAAAGTCGAGCGTTAAAATTTAAAAGGCAGCGTTATGAGAATTGAGAAAACACCTGCATTTTTGCATGAGACCGCCCGACACGAGGTCCGCCGATTTCTGCTTTCGCGAACATCACTCAGAATCATGTGGTAGAGCTCATTAAAAGAATACTACCAACCCATCTCTTCCTTTAGGTTTATATAGCTTTTTCCCCGATATTGCACGGTAGATCAAACCCAGAACCTCTCGAGACGGTGACGCCTTGAGACCGGCGCACAGACCACTCGACCACGGAGGTCGTCAAAATCGTCGGTATCAATAAATCTAGATATTAAATAAAAAGTTACAATATGAAATTTATTGGGTTCACTCTTGCGCGAGTCCAACTTGCACTTAGCAGGTTTATTATATTTCTGCTTTATCTTGTGTTGAGTTGAATCATCTTCATTCAAAGGTTGAATGCTTTTTGTGATAAGACCCTTTACTAAACAATAAGGGCTGATCAAAGAAACTCGCTTCTCAGCTAATGTTTCTTATGGCGGTTTTGTTCATTCCTGGTGTCAATAGATCGAATTTGCCTTCAGATCCCGGCGACAGTCTCAGGTTTCCGAGCTTAATAAAAACCGTCAAATCTCCGACAAGCTTTGTAACCTCAACTCCTTTGGTTTGGAAGGCCGTGAAGCCGTTATTCCCCCGTCGAAAGAAAATTGTCAAGTTGAATTTTTGCACCATGTTGCCACAAAGATGTTAATGCAGTTCATTTTCTATAATTGTTGAATACAGGTGACGATCCCATCTAGAATGTGAAATAAGCGGAGTAGGAAGAAATGGAACAATACAGAATCACCATGGTTGGCATTATAAGAGTAACCAGCTAGCGTAGTCTCTGCTCTTCATTTGTTTCTGCCATATAGAAAGTTCTCATCAACCAATACTAACTTGTCCACTGCAAAACGCCTCTAATTAGATATCCACTAATTGCTTACCACTGCTTTCAATATTCAGCATGTCTATAGTTCTTGAATGATGAAATAATTATAAATCCACTTGATTAAAGTTTGGGCCATGAGTGGCAAGTCATCAGTTGTATTCTGTCTATCGAACATAACAGCAATCTATTACAATTGTCGCTGAGTCTGTATCAGTCCGTGCATTATAGAAGCAACAATAGTTCTTTGTGATATAATTGGCCTATGTCAGTCATTGTCCTCAAGGTTTTACTCGAGTCATAAGCGGTAGCGTTATGAGTGTCAATCTTAGCTCAGGCTACATTCTATTGAAAAAGAAGATAATGCTCTTCTGAAATGAGGTTCCTTGATCATCTTAAGGTGTTATGATATGCTTTTTGTGTTGTTTCTTTTTAACATTGTTCTTTAATGCCCTCATTATCTATTACAGTCTAAAGGTAAAAAAGTAAGAATTTGTTATAATACCCTTTTCGTCATTTCGAACACTTCAGTGTAATTGTAAGCATGTGCTACATCAATACTATACGTCTTTGATTGTGGCTTGTAACTCAATATCTTGATCGGCATTGTTTACGAGGGGCTGGCTGATTTTATTCTTTTTCTATTTTTGTACCTTTTGCCTTTTATTTTCTTTGTATTGCTACCATTCGATATACGGCAGCAAGCAGACCTTCTGCAACATTAACAAGGGTTATAATTTTGTTGATAGATGGATAATTTGTGATAAATGATTATGTTATTACGAACAACTGTTACGTTATTTCACATATTGCGAACAAGCAAAATAAGTACACCATTCAACCGTTCAGTAGCTTGACTTCATGGCTATATCTCATAAAAACTTATCGTGGTACAAACGTAGCTCTTGACAAACAGCAGCTATTATTTCGTAACGGATACCAATATATCGGCCTTCGAAATCTGTTTCAAAATGGAATACATTAAGGGTATGATTATGTAGATGACTTTATTGGTCGAAATTGACATGAAATTCACGTTTGGGATTTTAGATTTTTCTTTTTCATTTGTAGTATTTTTAGAAACTGGGACAACGTTAGAAAAGATATCTTTAAAAGTTTTACGAAGAATCGTAATATTTTAAATTTAACCTATTTTTTAAATATTATATTTTGGACTCACGTTTTAATTTTAACATCAATGCTTATAAACAAAATCTAGAATCGATGTAACAATGTGCAATTTAAAAATCTTGATAAAATTTTCAGAATTCCACTCTGCTGTAGTAGCATTGGATCGACTATCTATAAAAAGACTATCTATAAAAATACTATCTATAAAACGTTTGTACTGCACGCATGGCAAGCTTGCTTTTTATAGAAAAAAAAAATTGTCAATCTCTGGGAAAACCATTGGTAACAACAAAATTCCCTTTTCTATCTCGCCCTGAGCCTATATACGTCCCTCTGCTTGGGCACAGGCCTTCCTCATGGAGAAACACATGAGGAGTATGGGCCGTAACACCACCACGCTGGCGCGATGCGAGTTGGTGGGTAGAATCGATTGCTATAGCGACCGGGACCAAATGTTTAACGTGTCTTCTGAAGCACGGAGGAGGTCACCAATCTAAGACCTGACTATAGCAAATGTAGCTTTGATTTCGTTATCGAAAGCCAAAGCTTACTAACCACTACGCCACCGAGATTAAATAAAAAAAATATTTCTCAACGAATGAGCCAACAGAACTGGTATCTTTATTTGCACGTCGCCCAATCGCTGCGTTTTTATACCATCAGGGCAACGAACTCACTATTGTTTTAATGCAGCTCACTTTTTAATCTGTTTGTTCAGTTCCTTCGCAAGCGAATCAGTGTAATTTCGCGAAACTTCTACAAATTTCAAGAGTGCACTTGATTCAATGCAATAGCTTACAATCAGCGTGTTTCTGAATTTTGAGTCGAAACGAGCTGAAAGCGCAGAATTTTTATTTTAATCACAAAATTGTAGGATTTATAGAAAGTTAGTCTTTTATCCAACATCGTTGGTATTTACACAGGTACTTATTAAGAAAAAAGATGACAACTCACAATCCATACCAATAATATTATAAATGCGAAAGTAACTCTGTCCCGTTAAAACTACTGAACCGATTTAACCGAAATTTGGTATACAGATAGTATAAAACCCGAGAAAGGACATAGGCTACCTTTTATCCCAATATTCCCATGGTGCAATGCGGGTGAATGTTAAAAAGATTAAATAACGCCTCCCAGAAAAGTGAAGGACAAATTTACACCACCATGAACTTTGCTTCTAATAAAAGAGTAGGAGAAAATTTTCAATTCCCCCAATTGAGGCTACTGTTCCAATCTGAAAAAATCTGTCAGTGTTAAATAGCCTATTTATTGAGGAAGGTTATATGGTATGGTATGTATACCACACACTATCTCAAAAGTAACTATTCTACGCGAACGAAGTCGCGGGCAAAATATAGTTTCTTATAATTTAATTTCTTAAGTATCTAACCCTTTATGGCGTAAGTTATCAATGTAAACTACTGAATACGAAGTCATGGATGTTAATTTGAAGTCAAGTGTTAAGACATTGGGCATACACTTCATGCTTTGTAGTCGTGTTTAGGTCTAACTAATCATGATTTGCCTTTTATCATAATTGGCCTAGGTTTATAATCAGTGCGTCCTACCAGTAATGACCTACGCTGCGAAACCATGGACACTCCCCAAAAAATTGGTCCACAAATTTAAAGTCGCTCAGCGCGCCATGGAGAGAGCTATGCTCGGTATCTCATTAAGAGATCGCATTAGAAATGAGCACATTCGGCATAAGACCAATGTCATCGACATAGCTCATAGGATGAGCGCGCTTATGTGGCAGTGGGTCGGACATGTCTGCCGTAGGACCGACAATCGTTGGAGCAAACATGTCTTGGAGTGGAGACCGCGTTTAGGCAAGCGTGGTGTGGGACGCCCTGTGGCCCGATGGGCCGAGGATCTCAAGAGGGCTGCTGGAAGTGGTTGGATGCGGGAAGCCCAGAACCGAGCTTTGTGGCGTGACATGAAGGAGGCCTACGTCCAGCAGTGAACGGAGTGTGGCTGTTGATTGATAATTAGCCTATGATTGTATACTTTTGAACATAAACCTTCCCCTGTGTACACCACCACTCTCGGTATAAAGTCATTCTGATCCCGCGCAAATGTCTTAATTACTGATTAAGTACATACATATAATGACGAGTATTATCCCCTAAGTCTTAGTCAGAGACTAGGCAAAAGGACCGCAAAATTATTCTATTGCCATAGTCCACGCTTCACCATGCAGTGACTGAATTGTAATGAGCCCGTCGCCGCTATAAGCTTGGGAAGGTTGTGCAATTCTAAGTCCATTAGTCGCCTTTTACGACACCCAAGGGAAGAGATGGGTTGTCAGTATTCTTTTATTGAGCCGCTACCAATAATTAAATAATTAGTCAAAACTAGCATAATATTCTAGAGTGATCATGAACCGAACACAAACGCAGAGTCTGTAGGAATCCAAGTAAAATGTCGGACGATGTAGTTAAGGGTCATAGATATTTACTAAATGTTTGCAGAACAAGAAAGGTAATCGTAAAAATATTTGAGGGTGACCTTTGTCCAGTAGCTGTCGTTGATAATAATATCGAAGTTAATGTGTTCACAGCTCAATCAGAAAAAGCGTACATTTCAATTCGGGTCAGCAATATTGAAAAAGCAAATGAACAAGAAAATCAGTCTATGAATGTGCGAATGAACGTATTCATCCATGAATATTAAATGAACAAAAATGTACATGAATTAATACTCAATAAAAGATAGAATAATGAAATTGTTTAACGAACGACCGAGTTTAAAATCAATTGAACTTTATTAATATTACTTAATTGCTACTATTGAAGTATGTATTTCACGAACGTTCTATGAGCCAAAAGATCGAAAGATAGAAATTCCTACTGACGATGTGTTTAGGCATCTAAACGACTAACAACCGTGGAGGTTGCATACCTCCTTATACGTTAAAATATCATAACATATAATTGTAATATCGAACTCGGCTACCGCTGTCTTACTCTTACGTAAAACTAAAAAATTCAAAGTAAAAACAATCGATGATCAAATTTTTCTTCTGGCGTTGATTGTACGTTTAAAAATCGGGTTTTGATTAAAATACTTAAACGCTGGCTGAAGTACCTCAACAATTAAACTCCTCAAATAGCCCCCGTAAAACCGAAGAGCAAAATAAAAATATATAGCCTAATTAACCTTTCGGCGATTGCCGTATAAATCTTGGGAGTATGCGCATTTCAGACATGACGGTGTTAAGAAGTTGGAGTAATTAGGACTGCTTCATCAATTGACCTTGAGGCTCGAACTAGCCGTAGGTACTTACATATTTCTGCTGAAACGCTTGCATTTTCCTTCTGGCTTGATAGATTTTACAGGCAATGATCGTAGAGTTGAAAATCGACCTTAGATAGCCATACAACCAAGTCTTTGGTAATATTATACTCATAATAAATTGCAATTCTTTCTAATCATTGAACCTCTTTTTCAGTGTGTAAGCACTGTATATGGAAAAAAAATATGTGGACAGTATGTGTGCTGTTGTAGTAGATTTTTTCTGCTGTTTTTATTACAATTTTTCTTTTTTCTTTTATTTGTGTAGTTCCTGATTGTTGGTTTCTTAGCACCTAGTTTATATTGTGTGTTGGTTCTTTCAATTATATAGTTAGCTTCACTTCAAAATCTGAAATTCGTGACGCACTTATCACCATATGAGGTGTTCGTGGAAGATCAGCGTCTGGCCACCTAATAGGTGGTCCGACATTTGCTGAGTATTACTCATCAATTTGTATTGTGCTTTAAAAATTGTATGTTGTGTATTTATTGTAACATCAAATAAACAATTTTCTCTCTTTCTTTCTGTCTTTCTTATACCAAGTTTTCATATTGTTTTGTTTTTGCTCGTCGAAATTGACAACATTTTATTTCCTTGGCAGAAATAATTGACAACTGTGACATGAAATATTTGTTATACTGCAGTGTCTGCAATAATAATAAACATCTGTTTATTTATATATTACAGAGGATATATTCAGGGACGCTTCAGAGCAACGCCAGCTGCCAGCGCCACCGTCCACACGCCCTCGCTTTCACGTCGAAATTCGTGACCGGCGGCGCTGGCAATGAAACGATCGATGCTACTCTCCTGTAATTGTATCGTGGCCGGCGTAGCTCTGAAACCACCCTTAAATAAATTTTCCTAAATTGCACATGATTTATGGTATACAAAGCAAGCTAACTTATTATTGGCTACATTAACAGATGCAACACGAGAAACATTATCTAAAGCCATTACAGTTACATAAGTAAACAAGCAATAAAGCAGGACGCATGCCCTGACGACTATTTACGATGCTTCTAAGCTTTAGAACGCGCAATAAATAAAGGAGTCTGAGCAAACGGCGATCAGTTTTATCAGAGGCCGCCAGTAAGGATTATTCCGAGACCCGGTAAGTCGTAAAATAGGACGGAATCTGTCGCATCAAACGATCGATCATTCCGAACGCCAAAGGTGCTTACTAACCTTGTCTGCTGAGAACTTAAAGAAGGGGCATAAAAAAGAAACAGGAGAGACAGAGAGCTTCTAAATAGCGGCCATAGTATTAATATAATGAGGAGTTAAGGTGGAAACGAAGCTATCTTCGCTATGGTTAGCCTTTGGAAGGGTGACCATCTTTGTGATCTCGAACTCCTCCGTGCTATGGTGGTGTATGGTGGTGTGTGGCCCATACTCCTCGTGTGTTTCTCTAGAGGGACGGCAGTGGGAAGTATATAGGCTGAGGACGACGAATATTGCTATTTCAATATACATATACCTTACCTAAACTGAATACAGCATCTTCACTCCGCTTTTACTTTTTAAAGAGATGAAATAATTTGTATGTACCTTAATATATATTATAACCTACCTATGATAATTATATTCACTCTTTTTCAACGTATTTTTGTGAACTCAGCCGTAAATCCAAACAAGACATTTTCTTAAATTTATAGCGAAGAATATTCTGTTTTAAAAAACCATTTGCTCTGAAAGAAAACAATAAACAATATTCTTTGGATCCCTACGATTTATAGTCGCTTACAGCTGGCACAGTCACACGAAACTTGAGAGTTTAAAAGAAAAAAATCTTGACAACTTGAAAAGCAAGCGGAAAAATTTAATTTGTATGCTAAAACTTTAGGTTTAAATTACAGTTTCTAGAAGTTGGAATAAACTACTCGAGCCTTATATCAACTAGTAACAATGTTAACCTAAAATACAAATTTAAAGCATTGTTATAAGCATTGTTGTGTTCCGGCAATTAGAGCTAAGATAGCCAGTTTGACAGTTGTTAAGGAATACAGGCGAAAGCTCGCTTCCACCTTCGGCCTTATTGCCACTTACCACCATATGAGATGAAGGCCGAAACATTCCCGTCTTAATTACTTTAAAAAAAATCGGAAAAGACTAACCCTGTTATTCATAAAAAATATTAAAGGCTTAATAAATCTTTCTAATTTAGATTTGTGTTTGAAAGAAGAAAACAAAACACTCTGTAACTAAAATAGGTTTATTATGACTTTATTATTTTTTATGAATAACAGGGTTAGTCTTTTCCAATTTTTTTTTAAAGTAATTATGACGGGAACACGGTAAGTGTCGCATACTTGTGTTATTATGAATATCGCTTGTTTATGTCATTTATCTATATAATAGGGTAACAATAGAAGAGCTCGGTAGCGTAGTGGTTAATACGCTTTGGCTTTCGATTGAAAACGAAGCTACCTTAGCCGTGGTCAGGCCGTGGATGGGTGACCAAACTTTGTGATCTCATGCTCCTCCGTGCTTCGGAAGGCACGTTAAGCCGTTGCCCGGTCGCTATTGCGACCGTTTTTACCCACCAACCCACATTGGGCCAGCGTGGTGGTGTTACGGCTTCCACTCATGAGGAAGGCCTGTGCCCAGCAGTGTGACATATATAGGCTGAGGACGGATAACAATATACTTAAAAGTTGGGAAATGTGGGTGTTTGATTACTCACTCTGTACGAAAGAGGATGAATAAAACTTATATAATATGAGGTACCAATATCGGTCGTCTCACTCTAAAATTAACATCTCCCTTTAAAAAAAAAAGTAAAAAAAGTTAATAGATGATTAACTTTTTTTTTTCTTTGCAGGCCGTGTATCGACCGCTGATCCAAGCCCTAAAATGATCTCAGGTTAGTTGCATCACAACATTTTATTGGGGAACGGGGCTGGAGTCTTGAGGAGGGAACTATGTTCTTGAAGAAACCATACGTTTAGTATAGGAAAAAACTACATTTATAATAAGTTATTATCAAGAAAATAAAATTGAATTAGATTTATGGCATGTTTCACAATCGATACGTAAAGTGATAATTAGTTACTTGATAATTTACTTCTTAACGATGTGCTTATTTAAGCACAATTTGGAGGGAAATAAATCCCTCCAAATTGTGCTTAAATAAGCACATCCTTTTTCTAGTGATTGTACAACAAACAACCATTACAATTGAGCGCCTTCTACTCCTAATTAGCATGGTAATGGATCTAGAGTGAGAGGAAGACCGAGTAGCGCTGGATTGAATGCGTGAATGGATTGCAATGGATGGATGTGAATGGATGCTGATCTAACGAGTGACCTCTACACTGGAAGAGTAGCCCACCAGGAGTGCGAAGAAAATTGCTTCGGATATCGCGTTAAGCCGTTGGTCCCGGTCGCTATTGCAACCGTTTCTGCATTGGACCAGCATGGTGGTGTTACGGCCCATACACCTCATGTGTTCATCCATGAGGAAGGTCTGTGCCCAACAGTGTGTGGTAAATAGGTTGAGGACGATGCTAATCTGACGAGAGACATAGGACACTGGAAGGAGCCCACTCAGAGTGTGGTTACCATTAGGTTAAGGCGATCGCCTACGATTTTATAATGTGTTGTTTCGAAAAATACACAGATTCATTAGGAAGTACGGAAGCAAGCGATAAATCTCCGCAAGTTTCCACAGTGGCACGTGTCGGCCCGAAACCAGCCCTCTACGAGTATTTTTTTTAACTGTAAATTCTTATTTTCTATAAAATTTTCTGGGAATATACGGCATTTTTGTTGCCAACGCAAGTTCATTTAAAACTTTTTGACGTTTCCAAACGCACTGGCTGCGAAGAAAGTGGGTCTTGCAAAAAATAATATTTGTCGACGCCTTTAACATGCTAAATATGTATATTTATGGTAATCATATGAGCGTAATCATTTTGAGCCTACCCTGGTTTTTTGATGCGTTATAAAAATTTACATTTATGGTAATGATGATGATGATTATAGCAATGTGCCTTCGTAATATATTTTACGTTGAATTTTTCAAAATGCATTCGGAATTTATTCGACTATACAACAAAAGATTATTATGGGACTTTTCAAATTATACAAAGAGACCTAATAATGTTGGAAATCAAACCATGCAAAATAGTTATAAAATACGTACGTAGTTCAATAATTTGTTTGTTGTCGGTAAAAAAGCTGACAAAACTGAAGCAGAAGGCCAGGTAGAAATGAGGGCTTTAGTAATATTGGTTTCGCATCTCAAATATCCTAAAATACATATGACGTGTTTTAATCCTTTTGGGCTATTGAAGCCCCCAGATATTGTTAAATAGAGCTTTCAACTATTTGATAGTTACTTTGAAAAGGAAAACTGTAGCCGATTGATTAAGAGGCAGAAGGTCTTCTGGGGATCAAGTGGTTATTAATGCCTACGCCTGGAAGATTGCGCCTTCTATTGTTTTAGCGTTTTAAAAAACACTTAAGAGTTACTGAATCTTGTTTTTTATTGTAGGCATTGGTTGATTGATTTATTTGGAAATATCAAAGTAATAACTGCAAAGGAAAAAAATCAAATTAACAACCAATGATATTTTTGTGCCCTTCTTTTAGGCAAAGTAGTATTCATTACTCAAAGTCGAAGTGGCAAGCGAGCAAGCGCCCTAAGGACGCACCCACCTGGAGTACCACAGAAAATTGTACCTAAATTATATTATTTTGCAATGAAATGTTCCTGCAGTGGCCCAATTAGGGCTCAAAAACAAATACATACATACAGTCACGACTTATCCCCTAAGGGTTAGTCAGAGACTAGGCAAAAGCACCGCAAAAGCAGTCCATTGCCATAGTCCACGCTTCACCAAGTAGTGACTGCACGAAGCATGACAGGTGGTGAGCCAGTCGCCGCTATAACCTATTGGATATCGTGCAGTTATAAGTCCATTAGTCGCCTTTTACGACACCCAAGGGATGTGATGGTTTGGTAGTAACGTTTTAATTGGCTGCTACCACACGGAAAAAGCATACAATATTAATAAAAATAGAAACAGAAAGATCCCGGCTGCTAAGGCTGATCTGTGCCAGATTTTAATTAAAATTATGGATCGTAGCGAAAGATAAAGAAATAATTTTTTTAATAAAAGTCCTTAAATGGAAAATAGCCAGTAAAGAAAAATGAGGAATAGGGGTGGGAAATATATCTTACGTAACAAAAATACTAAATGTATGGATGTACTTATAAGATTTAACAATAAAATGTAGCTATGGGTGAAATAAACTTTACGCATTTATTAAGAAGATACATTATTAAGTAATGGCTCACAATATCAACTTAATTTATCATCTGTAAACTAAATTCGTCAAGATCTTTCGTTCGTTGTTTGTATAACATTATTTAAGAAACAAAAAGCACATATATTTGTACAACGTGTCACCGTTTCTCTTCTTAGTATCAGAGAATCGTGCTTATAAAACTTTATACCCTGCCTGAATAATAATTACGTATCTGTAGCTTATTACATTGAAGGCATTTCGAAGTATTTGTCAGGTAGTACAACTTTCATAAAAATTCAATAAAGTTAATCAGTAATGAAGATTCTGTCACTATGTAAGAAAAATAATTGGATACCTAATTATGGATTATGCAGATGAGTTATAAAGAGGGATAAAATCTTATTTTATGAGAGAGGTTTTAAAGCATTGTTTTAAGCAGAGTCCGGAGAAGTTGGGCAGGTGCAGCAGAGTTATAACCGCCTGTCTGATGTAGTGGTAGACACCATCAGGTATTAATTGGGGTCCGGGGTTCGACTCCCCACGGAAGCAGGAGTTTTTCTGCTCGGTTTGGTTGGTGGCAGCGCTTCTCAGCTCATCTAGCTAGCAACCACCGTCTTTGTTGTGTTCCGGCAATTAGAGGTAAGATAGCCAGTTCTTCAGGTGTTGAGGAATGCAGGTAATGTTCGCTTTCACCATTGGCCTTATCGCCACTTATCATTAGGTGAGATGAAGAGCTTACCTTAAAAAAAGACCTGTCTTGATTTGGCATACTTAATGTAAATTGAAAGTTTACTATGTACTATCGTTATTTTTTAATAATTGCCAAATAAACTTTTTTCTTTCATTCTTTCTTTCTTTCTTTCTTTCTTATTTCAATGAAAATGAGCTATTGCCTTATTTTAATTAGTTAGCAATTGACTTGAATTGATTTTAATAATCAAAATAAATAATGGGCATTATTAGTTAGCTAAAGCATATTCAAAGGTCAATGTTAGAATTCCATGGTTGTGCGACGTCTTTGGAGGCGGCTGCCTCCTTCTGAAATATACTAAAATTGTTGTTTCAAAACCCAACTTGATTTCACTTAGTGTTCTAACACCCTTTATCTCGCAATTTGAAATTGCAAACTCAATTTAGGGATTTAGTAATCCTTCCGGTATTTTCATTTAACCGAAGTAAACCACACCCTATTCCGCTTCAAATAGGGATTATAATTACCAAGAGATGACGTAAAAATTTCAGCATCAATAAATTGGACGGTCCCAAAAACCTTTTTCAAATTCGTCTGTGTGTTTATCAAGAGCAAATATGGGTGATTAAAAATTTCCCGATTCGTGTGTGGCACTGGTTTTTTAAATTATAAATTAAATTACACCGTTCCGCCGAACCGCTGGCGCGGAATGAATGGCCAGTTAATTTTAACAGCCGAGAGTTAAGCGGCACAATAATCGAAAACATATCAAACGATAATAATATGGTTTTTGTGTTGTTACACAAAAATATATCTGCATGTGATATAATTCTCTCCAACAAAGAGTATCGACGAGTTGCAGGGCTGGCGTAGATAGCGACCGCAAAGATGTCTTTCAATTTCAACATCATCATTATCAGCCCGCACCTGTCCACTGATGGACACAGGCGTCCCCCAATACACGCCATCGCTCGCGATTATCGGCCGTTCTCATCCAGCCCACTCCAGCTAATATACGTATAGCTTCATCCCATCTTGTCACAGGGCGTCACACACTACGTTTGCTGAGTCGCGGTCTCCACTCAAGAAGGTACATCTAACGGTCGTCAGTTCTATGGCTAATATGAGCAGCCCACTGCCACTTCAGTTTGCTAATACGGTAGGCTATATCGTGACTCTAGTTCTCTGTCGGATCAGACATACTCCGACTTCAGAGATACTCCGAGCATAGCCCTCTGAGCGACCTTAAACTAGTGGATTAGTCGACCCGTGAGTATCCACGTCTCGGCACCGTAGGTCATGACTGGAGAGCACGCACTGGTCGAAGACTTTCGACTCGAGACTTTAAAAGATAGGGTCAACATCTATAGAGAGACAGGCAAGAAGCTAAAATGTTTTAGTTTTGGTAGTTTTATTACGTCACGAACCAACCTCTATAGAACACACTTAAAAACGTCAAAGAAAAAAGTAAAACGCCGAGTAAGAGAACCCAACCTATTGCGAGATACAACGAAGAGGCACAGAACAATCAATATTACCATAAGCTTTTAGCTACACTACCGGAACAAGTTATCTTCAAGGAAATAACCGAAATCCTCGCATCCGAATTCCATTCCATTGTAAACATTTCATTAGAAGTCTAGCCGCTACTATCCTCTAACGCCATTATGGAATACAGGGGAAATTTCAGCAGTTGTCCGAAAATCGTATACGATTACAAGAAGCACACACTTACATCAAACTATGTTTATATAAAACATGTTATCCCGCTTTAGCAAACACACCGCGTCTGTTATTTACTACGTTATTTATTCTTTCTTCAGTCCTTTTGTATCCTTATTGCATCATCGATTTGTTAAGGGTAAATCGAATAACAGTAACTTGTCATATCGGAGTAGAATAACTTACTTTTGTAGCGTTCACTTGAAGTGGCTTCAAGTATAATGCTTCTTATCATTATGTCGTTAGCTGACCATGTTCTGAGAAAAGTAAATTGACAGAATATTAAATGAAATTTTTAAGAAATAAGTTTTAATGATACATTATTATAAAACGAATACGTACTAAATTCCTAATGTTATAATATTGCTTCTGGCTTTCAGATAGTTTTTTTGATATGTCTAATTTGAGGGGCTTATTGATTTCATGTATAAAGCAAATCGGAAGTAAAAATGGGTTTTATCTTGAGCAAAGGTATATTTTGATGTATAAAAACAATGTAAAGTAATGTGCCAAATTCTTATATCCAAAACTACTAAGAGCTCATGTCAGTCACTGTCTATCGCATCCGTCTATACCAAATCCCCAATAATGACTTATATATAATTGATAGATAGATGTTGTTGCTGTAATAGACGTTCTATGAAATTGTTTTCCTTGTAATTATATTAATGTTATCCTAAAAACAGGCATGAGAGAGATCGAGCGGATAAGAGAGGATCCAAAGACCAAAGTGGAGAAGCCTTAGTAGGTAAGAAGAACCTGGCAAAAGCCCTTTAACGCTATGCATAAGAAGAGAATCCCAAAAACTAGAAAGATCACCTACCTACTCTTTAACCAAATTTCAATGGATTGGAATTGGATTTCTGTCATTTCGTACTCTTGAACACTATTGAGTAACAAAAGCATCACATTAATTCAATATTAAGCGGTTATTATGTGAGCTTACTTCCTTTTGTCTATTTTCGATACAAAGGTTTAATTTCAATTGTAATCAATGTTAGTGAATAGAGAGTACCAAATAGCATGACATTAACATTGCATTAAATCAATATTGATTGTCAAAATGACGTTACGGAACAATAAAAAGAAAAACGGTTATGCCTCTCCCAATTTGTTTGGCTAACATCATTCACATTGCCGACACAATCGTTACACTATTACATTTCTATTTGATTACGATTTATTCTTGATATGCCATTCTATTTGGATAGGAAATCAAAATTGAGTATTAAATGCCTTTAATACCTCCAACTTTACAGCGCCGAAATAAATATTGATTCGGCGCGAACGGTCGTTTCTGCTTGTACGAGTACGATTCCTGTTTATTACACACCGTTTTATAGCTTATAGCGAATTTCTGCTTTATCACACGGACATAAGGCTGGATGGACCATCAGATATGGTCAGGTGGCATAGAGGGCACTTCCGTCAATCGGTCGATCGAACTCTTTGACAGAGCCACCAGATATAGTGCTGAATATTTATTGTGCTGGCTTAACGGGCTGCCAAGCGTATAGAATGGGTATTTTATGATAAGGCTGGGTTATGTTAGTCCTGGCAGATATGGAAGGGTAAAACGTGAACAAATACGGGTAAGTTTATATAATGATATGTTGTGGCGTGTTTTCTAGAAATTTTGCACAATTTTGTGTAGGAAAGCAATAAAACTGTAGATTCCAAAGGTTTTACAGTTATTAGACAAATAAAAAATTGGATATTTCATTTATCTGGGAAATAAATGAAATATCCAATTTTTTATTATTAGATTTCATTTATCTGGGAAATTACTACCTTGCTCCACTCTGCATAGATCTTCCAAGGAGTAATTTTAAGTCCACGTATTTTTAGAGGACTATTAAGTGTTTCGAATTGGGGAATAAGGATATATAAACTCGTTTACTTAATAAAATACCTAAAAGTTATTGTTAAAATAAAGTAGTATTACCTAAATAAAATCCCGACAAATCTCTTGCCGTTATTGAAGCTGAAGTAGATATTAAAAGATAGTACAATGTACATCTTAGAATACCGTTACTATATTTCGGTGCAAATTAGAATCGCCCCAAAATGGTTCTTCCTAAATTTCCCTCTTAAATTTGTTGTCTGAAAATGGAAGTCCGAAAATTTCTCATTAAGAAATATCTTCGCTAAAGGAAACTGTATATACATTCAGAGCCTTTAAAAGGGACGCCTAAGACACGATATTCATACGAATGAGGGTCCCTGGAAGCTATATTGAGCGTGATTTAATAAAAGCCTCAGGCATTGAAGTGGATCTAATTCTATTTATGCTGATAATTTAATTTTGCCCACAGTATCTCATATGTATGTATTTCTAAATTGGCACAAATAACGTTCAATTATGTATTGAGATCAACTTGAGCACGTAATATTGCTTGAATATTACGCTGTAGAACTTTATCCCATATTATTGATTACGATGTAGAACTTTATCGCATATTATTGGTATGCTTACTATTGCTTAATATTTGTAGGCGAAGCTCGCATCGGGGTTTACTCTGAGTCGACATTAATTAAGACCAAAATATTTGTGTTTTTAATATAATAATAGATATTCGTGTATTCATATTGATTTATTAGAACACCAAAATGATTATTTATGTAAAGTTTAAAAAAAATATATAAAACCAATTACAAAAAAAAATACAATAAAAAAAATTACAGACTAGGTATGCATCCCATCATTTTAAGTTCCAGGAACCTGTATAAGTATGAGATCGCTATTTCTTAAAACAATAGGTCATGACAATTACTTGTAACAAGAAGTAACAAAACAGAACATAAAATATAATCATTTCAAATAATTAATTTTACTTAGAATAAGTAATTAGTTATACATTCGTAAAGATATTTATTAAATAATTTGAGTTCATTACGACTTCCTGCTTCTTAAAATAATGGAGCAATGTAATATCAGATTTATATTGGGTCCTTACCTATGAAATTAGTATTTTTATTCTGTCTTAGCAATTTGTCCGTAACTATTAAGTTTCAGAACATTCTTATAAAATAATTGCCTCTTCTAAAAATAGACCATATATTTGAGCTCGTATTATTTAATTTGATAATTTTTTGTTCGTTAAATTGTGTTAAAATTAGACACAAAGACAATTATTACTAACTGCCTCCCGAATCATCATTTGATTTGCATTAACATAAAAACGATGAATAATTTTTATCAAACGTGTTCACACACATATTGCTAAAGCTTGTCTAATGATACATGCCAAATATTATTATCTCTGGATTTGTCGCTGTGAAGAAAACTGATAAAATGTTAGTATGTAAAATGCAGACATCCCCAAAATCTCCATACAAAACACCAATTTCATAGGTAAGGACCTAATATTACCAACGGTACTCCAATAGAACGAATAAAAATATTTATAAGATGAATTTTCCATTTATTTGTAGGCATGTTTTTATTTTTACTATGTGAAATTATACATACTCGTAATAATCTCGTATAATATTTTATATCATTAGATAACGTAATTTTTTTTAATGATAGATATATACATATATTCCGACATTCACACCTATCAACTAGCCCCATTTACGCTATCTAGTGATCACATAATAGAATTTAATTGATTAAGGTTTAGTGAGGTGGATCTTATTATGATCTTATCAAACACAGCAACATATTAACGCCTTGGCGGGCACCGCGAGCACCGGTGTTCGCAAGCAATAGATATCTCGTTTTGTGCCCGTTGACTAGTTAAGAATAATAATATTTCATAATAAATTATTTAACTCAATGATGAATAGTCATGATTTGAAAGGAAAGTTATTGATTTGAAAGTGGATGGACGTTAGGAAGAGAAAGACCAAAGAAAAGATGGATGGATTGTGTGAATGATGATGTGAAGGGGATGGAAGTGAGTGTTGACTTGGCGAGTGATAGGAGAGAGTTGTCGGAGAAGAAATTCGCCGACCAAAAATAATGGAATTGGGAACAGGGCAGGATAAAGAAGAATACATTATTTATGTCTTTAAATTTAATTAGCTATTTTTTTTATGACTCCGTGGTCGAGTAGTCTGTATGGCGGTCGCAAGGCGTCGACATCTCGAGAGGTTCGGGTTCGTTCTCCGGTGGGGGCAAATGTTTGGGTGATGTATTCAGGCAAATGTTCTCCAGTCTTCGATGTTTATAATGTTTATGTGTTTTAAGCCAAAGAGTGAAATATGATAAAAAATGTTATCTTCAGGGGGTTTGTTGTCTATTTCAATAAGACATTTCAAATGTGTTTATTAGTATGGACTCGTTTAAAAGATCCTTTTGTATATAGTTCGTGCGTGAACACAGCTCTCGATAAATAAATAAACATGGTTAGCACGCTTTGGTTTTCGATACGAAAACAAAGCTACCTTCACCATGGTCAGGCCGTGGATTGGTGACCAAAACTTCGTGATCTCTAATTCCTCCGTGATTCGGATGGCACGTTAAGCCGTTTGTCCCGGTCGCTATTACAACCGTTTCTACCCACCAGCCCGCATTGGGCCAGCGTGGTGGTTTACAGCCCATACTCCTCGTGTGTTTCTCCATGAGGAAGACTTGTGCCCAGCAGTGGGCTGCAACTAAACGCATATAGGCTGAAAACTAAACTTTCAGTCTAATTATCATTCAAATCTCAAGATAAAGTTTACAAGGCTGACATAAGGCTCCCCTCTAACAAGATCAAAAGTACTACAAGTGCTCATCATTTCATTCCAGTCACTCTAATGAGCCGTCGTGCTTACATTAAAAATAGGTCTGGCTAACATTAATATTGTGTTCAAAATTTCCCAAAATCTTGTCAGTAATAAACAAGGCCCGGCCTCGTCTGAGGGCTCTTTAATTAGAATTTCAAAGCAAAAAGTTATAAATTAATCCGCATTATCCCTTGCCTCTTGGTTTCTGTAGACTTGTAAAATAACACTTGCTGTGACGACTTAGGGTTTTATTAAAGGTTTCAGTTTTCAATTTTTTTTTTTCAATTAATTTGAACAGTGTGTCTGGCAACAGACTTTGATGAAGGACAAGTGACTAAATGTCGGTTATAGTGTGCGCGGAACTCGTTAGCCGCACCTTAGGTGACGACTCGTCTCGCAATTGCAATCGCATGTGCGTTTTGTTTAAAGTAGCCGGAACTTTCAATGCGTGTTGCCGTCGCGAAGTACGGCGCCGAACTGAGTAATGACAGCAAGCGCCCCCGCCGCCTCACTGTCGCACCGCTCACATACCTAAGGCGCGGCCAACTAGTTCCGCGCGCACTATAGAGGTTCGAACACTAGATAAGTGACTGTGTGAGATGGTCAGTAGCGTGGGGGTTCAAATGCTTTGATATCGAAATTCAAGTCCTCGAATTGTGAAGTTTTTTTCTTCCTTGCTCTGACTTAAAAAATTTTATTGAGAGATATGTAACATCCTGGCTTTTTGAATTTCGGTTAGCATTACAGAGTGGATATGGATGTTAAACAGTGCACGGAAACGGTAAAAGGCTTGCCCCCTATCACGAGGGACCACCGAAATTGCTGGCAAAGCATGGATGCGTAATACACCTCCGCCTATATTATAAAGGCAGTGGTAGCCGAGTTGGGACGGATGGGGTACTCGTTCGAGGCTGCGGGAAACGCGGATTCGATCCCACCGCCCAAACTCAGTGGGTTTGAAAAAAAATCTTATGTATAGTTCACTGTGAATATCAGATATGTTAGATGGCGAGCCTGTTGTCATGCACCGTGCACAAAGTAAGGCAAGCGATATTGTGAGTTTGCAGTTTTCATCACCTCAAAATTTAAAATAAAACATAATTTAAAAAATAATTAAGTTTATTCGGTGTAGATTAGCTCATGCTTATGAATTTCAATAGCACTTTACAAAACTACGCCATCGTCAGTTGCTGCGAACCCAGTCCAGAACTTTTATGGCAGACCATATGTTTTAGCTAGTGCATGACATTGCTAGATTACATTACACTGGGATTTTTGCTGAAAGAAGTAGAAAGAAAGTACCTGTCAGAACGACTCCAATTCAATTTCATTCAAATACTCAGAAAATTCCGTAACCTCATTGACTTCATTTATTCATAACAACCTATTATGAAGCAATTTAACGAACAGTCCAAGACACGGAAGAGCTCGTATTTGTAAAGTTTTAGTCACTGGGGCTAGCAGTGTTTAAAATTATATCCAAATCTTTTAAACAACTGCTTCTTATTGAATCCTTTTTTTGACGAGGAGGAGTCCATTTACGGGCCATACCTACTGCTGGGTAAACGGTAGGTGTGTGGCCAGAAATGCTGGCACTATTCAAACTTCCCGATATACTTCTTCGAACCCTACCGCGGGACGACCCGGATCTTAGTGAAACCAGCCATAAGTTTTCGATCCATCAAGATCATTATTTTTATTTGTAGCATCGTCCTTCGACAAAACAATTTGGCCGAAATTATTCAGCCAAAAGATCTCCATAACCAACAAAAAAACATGGCCTAATCATTTTAACTTTCTACCGACCCAGATGTTTGTCTCTCTGCTTACCGTGTTCACTGAAAGTATGGTAACAATGGGATAAAATCGCAGGCTTCGTCTGTTCATAAACTTCATGATTGTTCGTAATCCGGACTCACGAATTTCAATAGAATTAAAGATAATTTATTAAAAGTTCCACGGGCCCCGCGTGTGTTTCTTTGGAATTGAGGGTTATATTTGTGTTTAATGACATAACATTTTGGGAACTTGGCACGATTGTGGCTTATGAGTGTGTAACGATAAAAAGTTATGAGAAATTTAAATTAATGTTTCAAACGCTCCACTTTATTCAAATACAAAAGGAATTTAGAAAAATATCTGAGTCTTAGTATCGTCAACTACACACGGAATTTTTTTAACAATTTATGGAAGAAACCAAGAAATCTTAGCATTAAAAAAAGTCGTAAAATTTTGAATAAATTTTACAAGACTGTGGTTAAAAAATTTTTAACGAAGATATTTTTTAATTAAATTATTCATAAAGTCCATTAGAGCAAGCTCAAGATCATTCGCTGCGGGAACCGCCTTAAGATCTACTCTGAATATCTTACTTGATACTTGAACAGATTCTTTACGTTATATTTCAAGAAGCGGTGTAATAATGAAAGGACCCTCTTCATTCCGTTGTCACTAGCAGTAATATAACTCGTAAAGTGAGACAACAAACACTTCTTACTCCCTGCGACTCAATTCAGAGCTGTCATATCCGGAACAATAAAAAACTTCATCTGAAGACTAGTATAGAAAACGACCGGCGATAAAGCGACACAACTGAAGTTAGTGCGAATGTTTACGACGGGAGTATAGAAGTTCAATTTTGTAACTGTATTCCAAGTCTATGAAACTTAGAAATGGATACAAGTCAATCTGGCACTAACAGTGTCAGTGAATAATACAATATGTTGCGAGTATATGAGTGTTTGAGCGCCCTTTCAGTTGAATTACTCAACGGCATGGCTATGCATCGAACTCATCAGAGACTCATCATCTTCATCAGAGATTTGTAATATTATCTAAAATTTCAATTCTCAAGATAGTGTAGTGGTTACCACAAGAAAATATTAGGTCCTTACCTATAAAATTGGGGTTTTGTATGGAGATTTTGGGGATGTCTGCATTTTACATACTAACATTTTTTCAGTTTTCTTCACAACGACAAATCCAAAGATAATAATATTTGGCATCTATCATTAGACAAGCTTTAAGGCTGTGTAATATCACACTTCATAAAAATTATTTATCGTTTTTAAGTGAATGCAAATAAAATTATCTATTCGGGAGGCACTTAAAAAGAGTTGTCTCCGTGTTAAAATTGGACAATTTTAACACAACTTACAACAAATTATCAAAACGAATCAAAAGAGCTCAAAAATATAGTCTATTTTTAGACGAGGAAATTATTTTTTAGGAATACTCTGAATCTTAATAGTTACAGACAAAATATTAAGAGAGAAAAAAAACACCAATTTCATAGGTAAGGACCCAATATATAATTAAATAAGAATATGCGCAAAAAGAGGGTGACGAGGAGTGCGGTGGCGTATAATGGTTAGTAAGCTTTGGCTTTCCATATCGAAACCAAAGCTCATTCGCCATGATCAGGCCTTAGAAGGCACGTCAAGCCGTTGGTCCCGGTAGCTACTGCAACCGTTTGTACCCACTAACCTGCAATGGGCCAGCTTGGTGGTGTTATGGCCCATCATGAGGAAGGTCTGTGCCCAGCACCGATCTCAGTCTACATACGTCCTACTACGTATGTAGACTGAGAACGAATTGACGACCATGCGCAGAATTAATACGTGACCAAAAGTAGTTAAATTAAGTTCTACAGAATTCCTTCTCCAAATCCTTTAACAAAAAGACGGAATACTCCAGAAATAGACTGCTAAACAAGCTTAGTTTAAGGCCGTCTGACTCACCAACCAGATTCCACTAATGCTTAATCCCTAGACCTTCTATGTGGTCGGCTGAGCGCCAACATTGGATTATTTCTGTAATTTGGCTATATGTGATTGGAGGCGACGCAACAAACCCAAATTTGATATTACTCTGAATCCGTTATTTAATGCGCTGTAATTGTCTTCGGCTCGGTTGCCTGACAAATGCTATTTGAGTTCTAGCTTAAATTGGAACAATTTGGGTTAGTTTGTTCAAAGATAGTGTTATTGCCTTAGTCAAGCACAGAGCTTCTAAATTATTGTTATGCAAAATGGAAGCATCAGCGAAATCATATTTCGATCAAGTTAAAAGTTATATTAGGTTAGAGAGTTAAAATTCAGTAGAATAATTCAATCACAAAGAAGGTACACAAAGAGATGAGATGAATGATTTAATAACGCAGAAGGAACATTATGGTTTTGCTATAAATTATCATTATTATTAACTTGATTTCAGGATCTAGTTTGGAGTTTTCTACGTAATTCGAATAAACATTACTGCAAATGTAGATCTTAATAAGTATAAAGATATGACTTTTTGACGAAGATACTAACTTGTTTTTATTTTATGGCTTATTCTCTTTTACACCTTACTGAAAAGGTTTCACACATGAGTAACAAAATATACTACTTATTTTATTTATAGTTAGTTTATTAAATGTTTTATTTTTATGTTAAGAATGAAACTAGAAGTAAAAAGCACAAGTAAGCCAATATGCGACTAAGACTTCATAGAATTGTTAACGCTGTTAACGTTTATATGATTTTTTTATAACTCCGTTGAATTTTTAAGTTCAAAATCTGTTTTTACATTTTAAATTTGATAAATCTTTATTTCATCATCTTTTGATTTACAGTGATTTAGTTGCAAATTCTGTTTTATTATTATTATTATTAAAATAACCGAAGGATAGGTATGCAGTTAGTAATGCGCGCAGAGGAAGCGAAAGATGTGTGTCAGGATTGTGTAATCAAGTGGAGTTATGTAATCTCTGCCTACCGCACTGGGAAAAAGGCATGATTTTATCTATGTTACCAATTACTTTCAGATCTACCAAACTGAAAATAATTTGTGACATGAATATCAGATCCCTAAATTAACAGTAAAAATTGTGTAAGATTTTGATTTAACAGTATTTTAATTGTTACCTTACTAATAATCGTCTCCTTAGAATCATCACCTACGGTTCTATGAAAAATGCCATTTTTTGCTTTTGAGTCTTCTTGCCCTTTGCCACTCTAGATTAAATGAAATGAAATCATTTATTCTGCAATTTGATTTACATGAAAAAAATTGACGAGCAAACGTCAATTTTTTTTCCCTACTAGCATTTCGACATAAATGGCCTGTTGAGAAGAAGTGCCGCAAGAAACTCAACAGTCAGCCTTTTTAAAACAGCCATAATAACAAAAGGAATTTAGAACATTTTAAATAAATTATAGTAGCCATGAATTTTTATCTTTAAAATAATCATCTATTTATAATACTCCTTTTTGATTAGACAGCTTTTAACAGTTGACTTAAATTAATGCAGCGGCAAGTCAATAAAACTTTGTGGCAGCCTATTGTACATTCTTTCGCTTATTCCTTTAAAACAATTAACAGTCTTGTGAAGTCTGAGGCTTGGAACGGCGACCTTATGCAGATGGGGTCGGCACAACATATCTTTGCCCTTTTTACTTTTGAAAATCCTTTTAACTTAAACTGCCATGGAAGTTATAATCACTGGATGGCTAAGCAATATTATTTGCTACCAGCAAGTAACACCAAGTGTTCGAGACTGAACAACAGCGACCAGACAATGGCTCAGAGACAATGTTGTGGTAATTGATGCACTAGTTCATGTGTATGATCCGATCCGTTATCAATATTGAATAATGATGAAGTAATTAATTTATATGGCCCGATTTATGGCTGTATGGAGGTCTGAACTAGGGTAGTAGGTACAGGAACTATTAGGTAATATAGCGCAACGATCAAGAAATTTAGGCTTAGTGGATTACAAAATGTTATTGTGATACTTCGACAGTTAATATTCGAAGACGAAGTCAAAATAGTACAGTACTCCTAGTGTATGTTGACATTAGCTCCCCTAACGGAAAGTATCAGAAATCGCGTTTACCATAGAAATAGAATTTCTAAACGCAAATAAACGGTTGGTTTTTACAACGAGGACGTAGGGAAGACATTAGTGATGATTTTGAAAAAGCAAACACGAAATATCTCAATAGCTTCATAGATGATGTTATTGATTGCTTGCAAATACTGGAATTAGCTGATTCGCGTCACCGCTCTCGATTTTCGGCCGTTCTCATACAGCCCACTCCAGACAAACTACGAATATCGTCATCCCATCTTGTCACAAGGCGTCCCACAATACGTTTGCCGAGTCGCAGCCTCCATGAGGACTAATTTAAGGATGGACAGTTAGTTAAAACTCCCAGGTTCGAAGCTAACTGCAAGATTAAGTCTGAGTTTAAGCCGGCTTCTGGCACCAGACCTTGGCACCTTGCTGACTGGGCGACTGTTATTAATGTTGCTAAAGGGGTTGTCGTCTGAATCTTTTTTTGAATAAAGATTTGTACAAATTCTACTGTATAGAGAAAACAAAGTATATTGTCAACTTTCGGTCCAAATGTGTTGCAGATGCGTGAAGCATCTTATGTGACAGGTCTTAACGAGTCTTTTTTTTATTATAGTAGCAAATATCCCAGAGTAGCTGAGATTTTTTCAACTTGCCCGTGCGAGCTGCTCGTGCGCATAGTTTCCAACTCCTTATATTCTGTTATTGGTAATGGCTACCAAGAATCTGTACATTTCCGTTGAAACATGCGATTAAAATTTTACTAGTATGATTTTGCATCGAATTCTATTTCGAGAATCGTCTTTCTCCATGTCATATTTACGGCAGTTCTGTATAGTCTCCGATTCACGTCGTTGCAATAGAGTCGGCGACACAATTTACAACAAAATAGTAATAATACAAAATTATCACACAATTGTATTGCACTGCCATTGAACCTTGAATGCGGTTTCAAAAATAGTCTAAACTCATTTTGTATGGATAGATTTCGATGTATTTATTTCATTTTGACACGATCAAATGATAAGTAATTTTAAAATGCAATTAGAGAAAATTTATCGTCAAATTAATGTACAATTAATAATAGTTACCCATATTTGACCATCCGTCGTACAATCCTCCACAAGCTTCGATCAATTTATACCTAATGTATGCAATTCACCGTATTGATGCTGTGTTACGTCTCTGCGCTGACCTAACCATAAATTAAGCTTAGATTGTGATAGCAGGCCTAGTCAATCGGGACACGAGCATGATTATGACGATTATATTGACTATCAGTATGACAAGCATAAGCTGACATGGTATCTGACTACAAATTGATATAGAACGTTTTGGCATCAATGAAGTCTAAGTTGTGCAATTTGAACATTATAGGTCGGATTTCGGAAGCGTAGTGGTCCGATATAAAATAAAGTAGGCTTCACTATAGTGAGCCTTTGGATATGTGGCCAAATTTGGGTGATTTTAGTCTTTCCTTCAAAAGTCAAGCCGTTGGTCCCGGTTGCAATTGCAAGCGCATTAAATTATAAGGTGAGGTAATAAATAAAAATAAATAAAGTAAACGAAAAATCAATTATACACTTATGACAAGTCTAAATGATACTATTTTGACGTGTATTATAATCAAATTCGTTACTGAAGATTCAAAAATTCATTCTATTGCTCTCAATTCAATTTCATATACACCTTTCTTTCCACAGACTAAGCACCAGCTTCCAGTATTTCTTCAGCTTTAAAATATACCGTTTATTTTCCAACGTCTAAAGATCTTGACGACGGAGCCATTGAAAATTCCCGGCCACCATCAATAATAGCCACCACAATTTACGCCACGATATCAAATAACAGAACCTATAAAACACCGGCGCCTGAGTGATTTACGTAGTTAGACACTCTACAGAATTTACGGTATTAATTTGGCCGGCGATGCTGTAAATCAAATTCGATCTGGCTTGTAGTCTGTTTATCTTGTAAACACTAGCTGAGGTGATAGAGATTAATACCTTCTTTCGTTTACAGTTTGTGGAAATCTACACCTTCCTGAAAGAATTTATGATATTTGGTGACCACGGAAGACCAGCGTCGGATGTCTGCGACAACTGACACATGCTGAGTGGCTCGCTATTTAGTGTCACAATTTACTTAGATATTAAGCTTAGTACTAAGGTTAATTCTGTGTCACTAATAAATTATTTTCTTTCTTTCTTTCTTTCTTTCTTTCTTTCTATCTTTCTTTCTTTCTTTCTTTCTTTCTTTCTTTCTTTCTTTCTTTCTTTCTTTCTTTCTTTCTTTCTTTCTTTCTTTCTTTCTTTCTTTCATATTAAAGAAACATAATTATTTTAAAATTGAGATTTTCAAAAACACGTTTTACTTAAGTCTGCGTATACTACATTATAATACTAATTTAATTTAGAGTCGCTTTTAACCAGGCGATATTGTGGTCAAACGCACTCAAATTATTGTTAAATTGTATAAAATCTTTAGGAGAAAGCTTACGAGGTTTGTTCACAAAATTACCGTATCGTGACCACCGAGACAAGATAACGCGATAAAGAATATCGCTACGAACTGCCAAAGTACGTAAAAAATTTGATGGGGACTTAGCGAACTTTTGACATATCATATTAAAAATCGGTTAGCGGATAATCATAATCGTGTTGCGGTGATCAAGCCAAGCGGACAAGAGGCTTTGCTCTGAGAAGAACAGACAAGAAAGTCAGCAAAATTGCACTTTCACTTACTAGAATATTAACCATAGACGTATTTAAGTAGTCAACCAAAGACGATAGAGACAAATAAATCGCTTATGGAGATATAACAAGCATGAACGAGAAAGCGATTGACTGTCATTTATCACCATATTCGATTGACAGCTTTACACAACTCGGAAAACGTACAATTATCTCTTTAGAAATTTTATAATAACTATAAGATCTTAAAATATTTCTAGTTATTATTTTTTCTACGGAATATGGTTATATGTGCTGTAATTGATTGTGGTGTCAACCAAAGGAATAATCCAGAAAACAGCAGTTTTCACAGGTAATTACGTACAAAATTGTAACAGCAATAAAACGTTTATTTTTGTTTGCAATTGGACATTCCTATGATGTTACTGTAAAGTTACGTCAATCATTTATTATAATTTAATATTTTGTGTATAAAAAAGTTACTTTATTTCTAGTTTACAAGATTTTGAGGATAAATTTACAATGAACATATACGTTAGCGCTTGACTAAAATTTATCGACATTATTATCGATGTATATTTTTGTATATTTTTGTTTAAAATAAGTTTATTAATATTTTAAGTAGTAAATTTTTTTATGTATTTACCATTTAAAAGCAAGGACCGTTAAACAAAAAGAACGTATAAAAAATGTTAATTGTTTTTGTACCAAACCAAATATTGTGAAGACTTACAGAGACAATGTAATTTACCTCCAAAATATGAATATACTTATAGTGTCAATAAAACAATAATTTTATAAACGTAAATTTATTTTCCTTTGATAATATTTATCCTTCTTTTATTTCAATAAACTCAATGTATTAAATTCATGTGGGTAAAGAAACAAATACACTTATGACAGGTCAAAATAAGTGATAATAATCAATTGAAAATTATATACAAATGATTTTTTCATACCACTTCTTTCTTTCAGTCAGTTTACGACCGGAAGGCCTTGACTTTCCGGTCAAAAACTTCAAGCAGTACTGTAATCGTCAAGATAAAGAGAATGTGTGGTCAGTCACGACTCGTTTAATTCGTACAAGAACAGCCATTACACAGCCACCATCTAGTCCAAAAAAAATCCGATGGTATGGTACCCGATGGTACATACACCACTAAATCAGAAGGGACCGCAAATTTCTTCGTAGACGCTCTGCTGGATCTTTTTCCCCTTCGGTAGCGGAGTTTTAGTGGACTGTATTTTTCTGCGGTTTAAAAAAAGCTACAGCAGGCGCTTGCAATAACGCAACCTATGTGTAGGAGATTATAAGAGCTGCAAAGGGTAGAAAAGAGGAAGTCACAGCTCTCTAAGGATAGGAAGCAAAATGCACACTTACTTGCTTTTCTGGCGGCAGCTCCTGCGGACGCGCTAGCGGCCCAGGCTCGCTTGGCTGATGAGGAGGCGGTGTTAAGGCGGCGGTGACGAGCGAACTTTCGCTAAGATTCGAACTTCGACCGTTATAACTGCCCTCGGTGCAGTGTATGTGAAATTGAGAAATCACGGCGGTAACCCACGGGCAACGGGCAGCGGAACTAGCAATTAGCAGCGGGTAACGTCAGCGGTTGACGAACAGCGGATGACTGACGGGGCGCGCCTCTTGCGCGCGTTGTTAAACTCTTCAGTGTGCATTGCGGGTAGGGAAAGAAACATTGGGAAGGATGGCCTACGTTATTTTGCATGTACCTGCCTTTAACTAATGAACTGGCAAATACAATCCACCACGCTCTCTTTCACAAAGATACACCAGATAACACCTTTCAGCAAACTGTTCGCAGCAATATGTTTGCACTCCCAGAATCTCCTAACGGAACCACTTTTTAATATAACTGTAATTACAGAAACGCTAAGAACATTAACTATAAAAAAAAACAAGGCTATGATGGATTAACAGCTGACATATATCTACTAGTCACAGAAGAATGTCCTAATATTATTTGTGATATAATAAGCAGAGCCTTTGAATTGGAGTACTTCCCAAAGCCGTGGAGAAAGGCCGTCGCAAGAATCATACCCAAATCAGGCACGTCTACTCATGACGACATAAAAATCTCTTCGTCCAATTAGCCTAATTCCCGTGCTTGTAAAATTATATGAAAAATTGATCATGAATCAGTTGGTTCATCATATGTACGTCGATAAAACAGGCAATGACAAGCAGTTTGTATTTAAACTCCAGAAATCTACGGTGATGGCAATCAATAAAGCTTTTTTGGGACCCGGCTCCATTTTACTGGCCCGAATTGGTCCCTTTAATTAAACTATCTGCACTAATTGGCTACGTAGATAAAACGTCCATAACTCAACTAAAATTATACTAAAAAAATTACAAAAATAACAGTTAACATCACAAACACAAACTTAAATCTAATTCCAAGGGGTACAAGAAACCTTTTACGAAACGTGACTTTAGGTCATCTCTTAGTCTCATAATCATGCGCATCATGCGTTACCCTCTCCACTTCGATGGCAGTTTGCGCTTTTCAGTAGCCGCTACACACGATGCCATCGGCGTGCACCTTCTCCTCAAAAAATTTTAATTCCAGCTTAGTACGAAATCTCTCCATGTTATAATCACCACTTACTTTTCACACCAAACGCTGGTACTATATCTGGAGATCAAAACTACCATCCAGGCCTAAAATATCCAACATTTCTTCTTCTGTAATATCTCCTTAACCATATTTTACTTGAAACGCCAGCCGTAGTAAAAGACTGCACCCAGCTAATCGCAGACCGACCAAACACTGTCTTCCTATTACACCTGCAATTTACCCATTCCTTGTATACAGACGGCAGAAAATTTAATGACAATGTAGGTGCTGCAGTTGTACCTAATAAAAGATACTGAAGGCCATAAAAAAAAATACACGATGCTTGTTCAGTTTATGAAGCTGAACAACTAGCGGTTTCGGCTGCATGTGATTGTATAAGCCATCTAGGTGTCGATGCGTTCGTGGTCACTGATTCACTGTCTACTCTTAAAGATCTCTGTAATATCAATACATTACCAGACATGCAGTAAAAACATTCTATATGTAGAAACCTCTGGAAAATGTATGAAGTTTGTGTGGGCTAAAGCTCACAATCGAATACATGGTAATGAATTGGCAGACGTAGGAGCCGAAGCCGCGGCTGAATCAAATGCTTCTATAGATTATGATGAATTCCCGATTTAATATATAAAACATATCATTGGAAAAGTGGTAGCCAAAGAAATTGACAATCTAATAATGAAACTGGAACTGTAAATATATATATCAACACTACACATGCAATGATACCATGGGGAGGGCGCCTCTGTGCTCATGTCAACAATAGCTGTGTATATTTTTCGTAATTAAAAATATCAAAACTTAACAAATAAGCGTTGGAAGTGATTTCGAACTTAGTGTACGTGATATTACATATGATCAAGTGTTATCCACCCATAAATTAGCAAAACCTGCGAGAAATAAGTGTCAATAATTGTCAAGCTTGTCGACGGTTTTTTTGAACGCTAACGAATAAAAATCTGAAGCAAGACCATATTAATGATAAACAATGGATAGCAAATTACATAACAATGATACGAAACTGTGAGTAAACACTGTTTATTATTGCTCAATTTATTTAATAACCTTAAAATATTAAAGTCCACTATTTGACAACTGATTTAAAGCTAACGTAAAGCAGAACAACGCCATCTACAAATTACCTGTACACTACATGCTTTAAAGTAGCATTGACAACCTCAGCTATCGGGTTATGCTAAAATATCGTGAACTATAAAGTAATTCCGCTACTGTACGATAGAGGGCGCAAATCGCTATTACAAGATGGATGAGTTAATGATCATATTGAAAAAAATTCAGGAGGACATGGAAACTCAGAAACAAGAAATAAATAAAATGAAAGATACGATTATACAAGATATTAATAAAAATATTAATGATAAATTTAATAATTTTGAATTAAAAACTGCGAATTTAGAAAGTAAATTGGAGAATCAGCAAAAAACTATAGAAAAAATCGAATGGCAAGTAAAAAGAAAAAATGTTCTTATTTTTGGTGTCGAAGAAACTGAAAGATCATACGAAGATTTAGAAATGAAAGTAATACAAATAATAAATAAACAAATGAATATAACTTGCCAAAGAAACGAATTAGAGTACGTAAAAAGGATCGGAAAAAGAGGAGAAAAAATACGTCCTATAGTTTTAACAACAACTACAATGGGTCTCAAAATAAAATTATTAAAAAACAAAATACATTTGAAAAATAGTGATATATACATCAAAGAAGATTTTACGAAAGAAGTTTTACAAAAAAGAAAAATGCTTCAAGAAGAGTATATTAACAGAAGGGAAAAAGGAGAGGATGTTATAATGCGCTATGATAAAATTATTACTCGTACCTGGCATAGTAACGCAACAGTAAATAACAAAAATAGAAAGCAAAGTTCAAGAAATAACAAAAGAAAACCTAGCATGTCTCCTGAAAATACACCAATCAAAAATATTATTAACAACGCAAAGAAAAATAGAACTACAATAGAATCATACATAATAATCACTTGCCTGTACAGAATAATAAAGAAAAAACTTAAGATGGAAAAATACATAAATAAATTAAAAATTATTGAAGAGGAGTTGATTGTTAGTGGCTCGGTGAAGAGAGGTCAGAAGCGAATAAATAGTGAAAGGAAGTGGATACCAAGCTTGACTTCTAAAGGGAAAAATATTTCAAACCGAAAACAGTTGATAGCCTATGCTACGGAGTTCTATGAAAAGCTGTATGAACCAAAAGACTGGGTTGACTATACCTCTTCCTCTAGAATAGACAGTGTGCTGGAGGTACCTCCGTTCTTGATCAGTGAAATAAAGCATGCAATAATGTCACTTAAATCTCTAAAGAGCCCAGGGGAGGATGGGGTAACAAATGATATTATAAAAAGATTGATTGAACCGTTATCGCCGATTATTACAAAACTATTTAATGACATATTGGCACAAGAGTTTGTACCTTCGCAATGGGAAATGTCAATAATAACTTTATTATATAAAAAAGGAGATTCTAAGGACATAAATAACTATAGACCCATTAGTTTGCTACAATCAACATACAATTTGTTTACTCAAATTCTGCTCAGAAGAATAATGCCCACCCTGGAACATAATCAGCCTAGAGAGCAGGCTGGTTTTCGCGCTGGTTTCTCTACGACCGATCACATATTTACTCTAACTCAGATAATAGAAAAATATGGGGAATATGGTAAACAGCTCTACATTGGCTTCGTCGACTACTCCAAAGCTTTTGACTCAATATCTCACTCTGCACTTTGGAAAGCACTGGATCAACAAGGTGTTCCGCATAAGTACGTAAGAGTTTTAGAAGTAATTTACAGCAAAAGCACAGCAAAAATAAAATTGGAGAGCTATGGTAGAGTTTTCAGGGTCCGGCGTGGAGTGCGCCAAGGCGATCCAATGTCTCCTTACCTATTTATAGCTCTCTTAGAAAACATATTTAGAAGACTAGAATGGGAACACATTGGAATCAACATAAATGGAGAGAGACTGAACCACCTACGTTTTGCTGATGACATCGCTCTAGTCTGTGAAAGTCATGAGCACCTAGAGTTCATGATGCAAACGCTGGACCAAGAAAGTAGAAAGTGTGGTCTCACCATGAATCTAGATAAAACCTGTGTAATGACAAATAGTGAAATCATCCCTGTAACAATATCAAACAGTCAATTGGAATATGTGGAAGAGTATGTGTATTTGGGTCAAAGAGTCTCGTTTAAAGAACAAACCCTAAGAGAAGTGGAACGAAGAATTAAACTTGCTTGGAAGAAATACTGGTCCTTAAAGCATATATTCAAGTCCAAACTCCCAATTGCACTGAAGAAAAAAGCCTTCGAGTCAGTAGTTTCTCCTACACTACTATATGGGTGTCAGTGCTGGGCGCTTACAAACGAAATCGTTCGAAAACTCTCAGTATTCCAGAGGTCGGCTGAACGAAGCATGCTGGGAGTGAAAATCCGAGATAGGATTAGAAACTCTAATATCAGAGAAAAAACAAAGCTGAACGATATAACTAAGCTGGTCTGTCTTTTAAAGTGGCGCTGGGCGGGTCATGTGGCTCGCGCTCAGGATGGACGCTGGAGCGAAAGAGTACTGCACTGGTGGCCGCGCGAAACCGCGCGCCGCCAAGGGCGCCCGCGCCGCCGGTGGGTGGACGACATCGTGCACTGCGTGGGCCCTCTATGGACTAGAGTGGCCAAAGACAGGCAGCAATGGAGATGCATGGAGGAGGCCTTTGCCCTATCATGGGCTCCCAAATAAAATTTAATATTAATATTAAGTATTTTATTATATTGTTTAATTATAATTGAATTAAAAAAAAAAAAAAAAAGTGAATTAATTAATTTTGTTTTTATAAATGTAATTCAATTAGTTTATTTGTTTGGGAATTAAATGGCTTTATTATTATTATTACACATGCAATTAATCTAAAATGCATACTGTATAATATTGATTGCAATAATAATATAAAAATTACGGAAAATAAGGAAACTCTTAATATGTTCCTAAACCATATAAATTTCAACGTTAATGGTTTAAAAATATCCAATAATACTTGATTATTTATTAATTTCAAACTAGTATTTACTATATTATCTACCCTTTGACGTATGGAATATTATATTTATGTATCTATTTCAGTAACAAAATAATACTGTACTTCTTCTATGTAATCATATGTATAATAATACAAATTAATATATAGTATAAAATTTGCAGAATAATCGTCTAACCACACTTAACGATTACATTCTATTTAATACGTATTATATACTTGAGAATACTTTGAAAAGATGAGAATTGAGGAAAAGTGTAAATACCGTTTTAGGAATAAAATGCTAGAAAATGTTTCTTGAGTTTGGTCTTAAAAGAAGGAACAGTCGAAACTGTGACATACCAAATGCATCTGCTTTCATATAAAACACTTTTGTCTTTTGAAATAAGCACAACATTAATATTATTTTAGTACAATATGTACACAGACATTTACCGTGACAATCAATCTTTCATTATAGGCAGAAACTCTCATTTAAAGGCATAATATGTTTAGATAATATCGCCCAAAATAGCTATCATAATTATGTTTGTTTCCAGACTAGCCTGTGGTATTAAACGAAGAATTTAAATACCTTCATCAATATCGTATCCAAATCGGTTTTTGCTAACAGACAGATAGACGCTCCTAGACGCATTTAGCTCATGAGTGACACATGTCAGATTTAGAATGGACATTTTGAAATTATGTGTACGTTGACCGGTTAAAAGTACACAATAACATGGCTACAAAATTACAAATCAGACTATAGACTGAGGTCCCGTGCCAGACCCACGTGATTTACTAAGCTTGTCGATCGATTGCGTGAAACTGATAGTGCTTTTTTACTAGCAAATTCAGTCTCCACCCTCATACAATCCTGGTTCCTTGAAAAGAGGCGTGAAAAGGAAACAATGCGGGACGATACGGTGAGGGTGGTTAATGTAATTCTTCATGCCGCACCACCTACCCTTGTATCTGGATTCCACACTTATTTAATATCAAGTGGGATTGTGTAATTTTGTCTTGCAACTGTTAAAGGAAAAAAAATTGCTTTTGATTCTAAGGAAAACCTACCGAAACTGTCTTATTCTGTTGTTTTGGTTGGCATTTTTACTAAAATATTAATTTTTCATTATTATATTTTCTTCTTCTTCATTGCATTCTAGGTTGCTGAGCAGTCACTTCTTTCTCATAAACCTCATAAACTTAATACACTGCTTCCTTCCTTGGTAGACCTTTCCATTTAGATCCAGCCACATCCACAATAAGAGGCATGTTTATTATAGGTCACAAAAATATTTTGATTGATAAAATGGTGCAAATCTATATGAGTAGAACCTTCGCCTTCCTGAACAAATATTAGAAAACTTTTACTGAAAATGAAAGTTTAAATATTAAAACAAATTCTACTCAGATCCCTGAGTAAATTTTCTAAACTTTTCCTCTTATTAATATTACTGGGCTATCAAAAAAGGGCAAATAACTTGAGTAAGCTACTGCAATCTTGTCTATATTAAAGCTTTGCTTTAATAAGAGCAGGTGTATTCTACCGAGACTAAAATAATTGAAGCATCAATCTCGACTTCAATATAGGGTACTCAGCAATTTCTGGCTTGGCTGCATTAGATTTCAAGCCTTATATCCATATTATTTAAGTTGCATTTTTAAGCTTGACAAAAATTTCCTTGATTGTGTTTACCAAGGACAAATAGTCGCTCTCGTAAAGACAAACTTCCAGAGGTCAATCGACGAATTCAATTCAGTTGAATGTCTCACCAAATATTACAAGGTCTCAAGACGAAAATCTTTACCGCACTCCAGTAATGACTGGAACTAAAACGTATTCGCTTAATAGGGATATAAAGAGCAAAGGCTTTGTTTGAAATTTCTAGATCACTTAGAGCGATCCAATAACTAAGAAAACAGCATTATGGACCAAGTACAACCATATTCGCAGTATAAATCTATATTTGAACTAGTTTTGTTTTCTTTTTTTTTATAAAAAGCTATAAGGAAATATCCTCCCTCCCTACTCGATAGATAGATTAGAATATTTAACTTTTGTCTCTAAAAGGGTACATTGATAAAGTTCTTGATAGGAATAAAAACACTGTATTTAATAATTCAAAGGTAAATTCCAATATTTATAATTCTGTGCAATAAATTTAACATCCCATATCGAATTTGAACAACATAATTTTAATCCCAGCCACAGATCATCAGACTAACCCGGCGTCATCTAGGAGCATAAATATACTATGCTATAAATTTCCCAATGCGGTTCGGGTAGTGAATCAAATTTAGTCCGTAGTGCAGCTCGATGTACGCTTAATGCCTACAGACGGGCGCAGACGCGTCATGCGGTATATATATTTCCGCTGGTTTAAGTCAAAGGCTTTAGGATTTTTTTTTAAATAACAACAACGAGAAGTTTTTTATGGCGGTGGTAAAAGCAATGTGAATTCACATTGCTGAAGTAAAACGCTTACAGATTTAAGTTACCATTTACGGTCAATAGGAATGTATGCTTAATTATTACTTGAATCTGATTGGAAGAGAAACGCTAAGGAAAAAATAGGTGGATTGTGTGAATGAGAGCGTGACTAGGAAGACTATGAGTATTCCTATATTCTTATTGTCTTCTTCTTGCCCTTTTCCTATTCTAGGTGGGGTGGGCACAACATGTCTTCTTCTTCCATTCTCCTTTGCCACTCGTCAGCTCAGCATCGTCCTCAGCCTATATGCCTATGCCATCGTCCTAGAAGGCCTGTGCCCAGCAGTGGGACATATATAGGCAGCTCAGCATCCACTTCTTTTATTCTTATATCATTCTTCACGCATTCTTCTCATCACATGTCCATACCACGCCAACCTATTGCTCTTAATCTTTTCTGTCACTGGCGCTACTTTCAAACTTCCTCTAATATACGCATTCCTGATCTTGTTCATTCTTGTGACTCCACACACCAATCGCAACATTCGCATGTCTGCTGATTGCAGGTTTCTTTCATCAATCGCTTTCGTTGCCCAACATTTAGATCCATACATCACGGCAGGTCAAGTGACGGATTTATAGTTTTAGACGGATTTATAGTTAGACGGATTAAAGGGGCAAGCTAGCGTCGCACGTTGCTCCTGAGATCCGTCGCCATTTCATCTATCCAGCATTTATTCTATTTCTATCCCGGTCAAATCGCCATCGTTCTGAATAAATGTAAAGTACTTTGATAATCGTTTTACATACTCAGTTTGACAAATGAAACTTTAATGGCAAAATGTTCTACTATCATCTAATAGGTACCTATTATGACAAAATTACGGTCAAATGTCTCTTCTTAGAAGAATTTATGATGTTCATAGCAATCGAACACAAGCTGGAATTATTGGAATTATTCATGGATTTAGAAGATAACAATTCTATTGTTTAGAGAGGCTATTGACTTCACATTTTTGCCTTTCTAAATACGCATCATTAAATTCTTTACAAATCGACTGCAAATTTTCTTCGGCTTCGATATTTTATTCAGGACGTGTCTCTTATTACTTGCACCAAGCCCGATATCGATTGAGACAGACCGTCGAAATGAGGGGGATTATTAGAAGGCCGGAGGGACTATGATTAATTACAGTCAAATTGTACAAAATCTGGCGCTAACGCTCAACGATATCTATTTTAGAAGTGTGTTGAAAAAATTTATTCATCAAAAATATTTAGACGGATAAACTGTGGAACAGCCGAAATCAGACAAAGGAAATAAATGTCAAAGACAGATTGCAAAGTCGAGCAGGGATTTATAAAAAAAGTATAAAAGAGGAAAACATAAAAAAATAAAAGTCGTACTATTGAAGGACCAGCGTTTTCTCAATAGAGACATAAATTATATTTGTGGAGAGAATAAACCAGAAAGGTTAAATTTTGTAGGTGAAAAAAGGTGAAGACTTAAGAAATGTTAGAGACGAAAAATTTTAAATTCGTGATAATAATGTGATAAGAGATGATATCTAATGACAGGACTGTAAAAAATAGAAACATAACTGAGCTGACTCCAAACATTGCAAAATTTTACTGTATCAGAAGATTGCCTTTGACACAATAACCAATCCAAGCTTAAAGTATTACGACAACAAAAATTCAGGCTACATCACTTCACGTCTCCGTTTTCATTTTCTGTTCAACATCAATTAAGGATCATGTCTTTTACTACTGCTTTTATATCTTTTCAGATTAACTTCATTTGCTAATGAAAAATAAACCGTGCAATGTTCTGTGAAAAAAGTACTTTGATGGAACGATTTTATTCATGGTTAAAAATTCTTCTAAAATTACATACTTACATATAATCTATCTATTATCCCATAAGGGTTAGTCAGAGACTAGGCAAAAGCATCGCAAAAGCAGTCCGCTGCCATAGTCCATGCTTTACCAAGCAGTGGCTGCACATTTGCTCACCACCTGTCAGCGCTATTGGATAGTTATGCAGTTCTATGTCCATTAGTCGCCTTTTACGACACCCAAAGAAGAGTTAGATTGATAGTATTCTTTTAATGAGCCGCTACCACACGACTCACACTCAGACTTCTAAAATTAGATCCTGATCAATTAACGTAAAAATATTCGTTCTAAAAATTGGACAATCTTTTAAGTGAGATTTTATTGTAAGCAAACATTTCAGACATCTTTAAGGCTGCCGTTAAATTAGATCTTATCGAAGTAGACAAGAGTGTAAAAGATTTAAATTTTCATTTAAAAAAGATTTAATCCACATCAATAATCCTATTGACCAATAACCGACCTTCAAAATTACATGTTGTTATTTTTTGTTTTTTATGTGGTTCAATTACCGAGTGTAGTATGCAAAATTTCGAAAATCTTTGACAATGACAATTATTTGCAATGTATTTAATATTATGAAATTAGAGCTTGTTCGGAAAAATTATATTGAACTCTTTTTCAATTTTCTGCTTAGATTTCAATCGCAGCTAAGTGTCCAGTTTGTTTTAAACTTATTTCAGTTTTAAAACTCAATTAAGAATGAAAACGAGTGAACATACATTCAATTAATAATAAAATAATATGATTGTGATAGTCTTTTATTTTTGAAAAACTTTAGGTCTGACTGAAAAACTATAAAATTTATCGGTGTTTATAGTTGACGCATATCTTCCTAATCATTCATTTGTTTTAAAGACTTTTGCTTTATTACATTTATCTTGAGAAACAATCTTCTTGAGAATTGGGAAACATTTTCAGACTGCTGTATCTACTTGCTAACTCCCACACACCTAAACCAAGTTCTTGACAGTAATATAATAATATATTAATTATTGTATGTCCCAGTTCCCAAATCTTATCAATATCACTAACACGGGTGTATTTTAATATGCAAATGGATACATTTGATTAGGGTCAATGATACTTGACCGATACAATAATAAAACGTGTAATATGATCAAAATGACAAAAGGACAATCAAACAAGCAGACAGCTTATTTGATTGTAAATGGCAATACAACCGCCAAAAATACATTCAATTTCTTTATTTAATCATTTAAGTAACAAGTACTTATTCTTATGACGCGACAAAGCATTATAAAATTAACAAACATAAATTAATTATACAATTATATTTGTTTACCTATACTTTTATTCTTCCTGTTCACTACCGGGAGGCCTTGTTAAGAGAAGATACTTTGCAAGGGTTCCATTCTCCCTTTACATAAAATTGTCATAAGTTCTAAAATATACACAATAACAGTCACACATATATATAATAGGTTGGGGAAAAAGTTTCTTCGCATTTTTTAAGAAAATTCGAAACATTTTTTAATATAGTTTATTTACATTTAACTAAAGTATGTAGGTACCATTTTGTTCGATAACTTTTTGCCATCTTGTAGGTAGGGACATGATCCCATTGCTATAGAAATTTTGGGACTTCTGGTCAAAATACCGCGACAAGTGGTTTTGGCAGTCCTCTCGTGATGTTAACCTGACACTGCCTAAAGAATTCTGAAGAGACCGAAACAGGTGGAAATCTGAAGGTGCAAGGTCAGGACTATACGGCGGATGCATTAACACCTCCCAGCCAAACTCTCTTAATTTTTGCTGAGTGGCTAAAGATTTGTGAGGTCTAGCGTTATCATGATGAAAAACCACACCCCTTCTGTTGATTAATTCCGGCCGCTTTCTCTCAACTTCTTGCTTTAATCTCATCAGTTGTTCGCAGTAGAGTTCAGAATCGATGGTCCTGCCTGGTGGTAACAGCTCATAATGAATAATGCCCTTCCAATCCCACCACACACACAGCATCACCTTGTTGCGAGTTAACCCGTGTTTCGCCACAGTCTGTGAAGCCTGACCGGCCTTTGACCACGACCTTTTTCGCACGTTCTTGTCGTACGTGAGCCACTTTTCATCACCAGTTATCAGCTTCTTCAAAAATGGTTCGGTTTCATTACGTCGTAATAAAGAATCACAAATGAGTACACGGTTCATTAGGTTTCTTTCAGTGAGCTCGTGAGGTACCCAAATGTCGAGCTTTTTTGTGTACCCAGTTTTTTTCAAATGCGCCAAAACTGTTTTGTGGTCAATTCCCAGTTCTTCAGCTACGTCGTAACTACTGACATGCCGATCTTGCTCCACTTTTTCAAAAATGGCATCCATTTTATCTGTAATAGGGCGACCAGAGCGACGTGCATCTTTGACATCAATCAATTTTGACATCAATTTTCCAAACAAATTTCCGGATTGAAAACGCTTAAACCAAATTTGTGCTACTCTCACAGACTAGGTCCATAAACATCGCAATTTTTTTTCGCGGCTTGCGTTGCATTTTTACCTTTTTTGTAGTAAAATTTTAAAATGTATCGAATTTCTTCATTAGATTCACTCATCTTGGCGGTACGAAAAACAAATGAAAATCACACATTTTCCTAATTTGAATTTGGAATTATGTTCTTTAAAAATTAAACTTTCAATGATACCAAAACCAGCCAGATACAAATAGTATAGCCAAAGAGGTTTTATTACAAGTTTATACATACTATAATGCGAAAAGACTTTTTCCCCAACCTAATATATACACACACATACATATATTTCCCACCGCTACTGCTGTATTTAATCGTCGAATATCAAAAATTTGCGTAGCCATGTGTACGAAGAGCCTTAGAGCTTGTGAGTCCGATGCGCTTAATAACAGCGATTAATCAATGTTCTGCTTCGATACTAAACATCTGTGTCTTCAATAAAACTATAGCAGTTTTCTGAGGCTTAATCAAGTTTGATCCTGACTAATGTTGAAAGTTGTATCGTAGTTTAGTTAAACGCTTGCATTAGTTTTAGTCATCAATAAAGGGTGGTTTCACTGGTGGGCCGGCGAGAATCCATACATTTTGAAGTGAAGCGCGCGCGTGTGGCTGTGAATCAATGTTAGGTACCTATTGTAATTATGAAAGCGAGGGCGTGGCCTGCGCTGGTGGCCAGCCCACCTATGAAAGCACCCAAAATGTGACCTTAGACCTAAGTGTTAGGACATAAACTGTTGTGAATTATTACAAAAAAAATCGGTTTATGAATTTGCAATACTTAAACCTAACTGATTTGACTTTTTCACATTTGCCAGTCGTAGACATTCACAAGTGTATGTAGTAATTTTAATCTTTGAATAACATAATTAAAAAAAAAAAAACAAATATTATCTATAGCATTTATGGTAGAATATGACAGTTGTTTTTTTAGTCTATGGAGGGTTTAATTGGTAACGGGTTGGTGAACGATGAAAGTTGAAGTTGTACTAAGATGTAATTTTATCTAAGTTTAATAAATTTTGATTGTCGAACAAAAGTTGTTTTCATCTATTCTGAGAACTACACCCCTACAAATTCTCGTCCGGGATAGCTGAACTGTTTGGGGTGTGATCAGGATAGATAAGTGGCGGCGTGCGTGGTCAAGGAAGAAAATCAAGATGGCTACGGCGAGCGGGCACGATGATTCAAAATTACGAAGGGAAAAAAGAAATGATGATATCATTATACAAAATTATAACATGGTTGAGGGCATAACAAAATTCGACGGTGAAGATATTTCCTATTCGTCGTGTAAATGGGCCCAGGATATCAAAGAAAATTCTGAAATATTTGCGTGGACGGCCCAACAAAAAACTAATAATTGCAAGGCGGTCTTTGACGGGCACAGCGGAATTGTGGCTCCGGTCTGAAAAGCCATTTAAATGTTATGAAGATTTAAAAGCAGCGTTGCTGAAGGAATTTCCGGATGCAGTGAATAGTAAAGAAATGCATGAGATTATGAGTGCTAGGAAAAAACGCAAAGATGAGAGTTGTTATCAGTATATGTTGTATATGAAAGAGCTTGGGAAAAGGGCGAAATTCCCGGATTATGTTGCCATACAATACATTATAGACGGCATTCACGACTATGAATCGAACAAAGTCATTCTATATGGCATAACATCATATGCAGTCTTAAAGGAAAAACTGCAAATATACGAAAACATGAAAACTAAAATGAAGCGTGAGCGCATAAATACACAGCGGGAGCAGTCAGCTAAGCCAATTAAGCGAGAAACAGTGAAGTTTCAGCGTTGTTTCAAGTGTGGCAGCCAAGATCATTTAGCAAACACGTGCACGAATGGTGTAAAATGTTTTAAATGTAACTTATACGGCCATATTGGATCGCAGTGCAGGGCGAAAACGGAGGTTAATATGAAACAGAGAGACCAACATAACCAGCGCGGAGTGAACATGGTTACGTGTCAGGTTGGCAGCATTGAAAACCTCAACAACATGAAGTCGCAACGTTCTGAGTTAGTCTATGGTGGCGAACTTCAGAATGGTGAACGGAAGAACGAGTGCTTTGAACGACTTGAACGAGTAAACAAACAGTTGTCAAATCAGAATGACAACAATCATGGCGGTCAATGGCAGAATGTTTTAAGTGTGAATAGTGACGGTTCCTTAAATAAATCGGTGAAGAATGTGCAAATGGGCAATTTAACAGTGTTAAGTTTAATCGACACGGGCAGTGACATAAATCTAATTACGTTAGATTTATTCGGAAAGTTAAATACACAGTGCTGTGATGACGAGAAGCTGACTTTGATTGGACTTGGTTCTCATAAGGTGTATTCAATTGGTAAGTTCACTACAAATTTAGAAATTGATAATCACTTGTATAATACATGTTTTCATGTTGTGCCACAAGGTGTAATTCCGTATAAAGTTATTCTAGGCCAACCTTTTCTAGCAGGCACTACTATTGTGATTGATAAAGGTTCTGTTGTTATTAAACCTTCTTCTTATGATAGTTCCTATCTGAACTGCTTACCTACTTACATTGACAGTGACCTATATGATAGTAATCCAGTATTAAAAGAGTTAATTAACAGCTACAAGCCAGTAAAAATTAAAGAGGCTCCTATAAAGATGAAGATTATTTTAAAAGATGATATACCAGTAGCGCAACGTCCGCGTAGATTAGCTATAAAAGAGGAAGAAATAGTGAAAGAGCAAGTAGAGGAGTGGTTGGATAAGGGTATTGTTCGTCCAAGCTATTCAGAATATGCGAGTCCCTTGGTATTAGTACGTAAGAAAGACGGTGGTATACGAGTTTGTGTGGATTACAGAAAAATAAATCAAAAGATGGTAAAAGATGAGTATCCACTCCCAGTTATTGATGACCAGATAGACAAACTAAGTAAAGTGAAAGTTTTCAGTACGTTAGACCTGAAAAACGCATTTTTTTATTTACCTATAGAAGAAGCCTCAATAAAATACACTGCATTCGTGACAAGTAATCCGGAGGGGCAGTTTGAATTCATGAAAGCACCATTTGGTCTTTCTATTTGTCCAAAATACTTTTCCAGATACATCAACATTATATTCAGAGATTTCATTAGTCGTGGTGTGGTGTTAATTTTCATCGACGATGTGATTATACTTGCTCAGGATGAAAATCAAGCATTAAAACATCTGAAAGAAGTGTTGAAAGTGGCTGCTGACTATGGCTTAGAAATTAATTGGAAAAAAACTCAGTTGTTACAGCGTTCTGTTGAATACTTGGGGCATGTAGTCTCCAATGGTACAGTCACACCATCTCCAGAAAAAATTCAAGCAGTATTTACATTCCCACAGCCAAAGACTTTGAAGGAAGTACATAGTTTTATAGGATTAACTTCATATTTTAGAAAATTCATTAAAGATTATGCATTGATAGCAAGACCATTAAGTGAGTTATTAAAAAACAATAAATTCTATTTTGAAAAGGAACAGAAGCAAGCATTTGAAATATTAAAATTTAAGTTGTGCAATGATCCTGTCTTAAAAATATTTGATATAACCTTGGAAACTGAAGTACACACTGATGCATCTAAGTATGGTTATGCTGCAATACTAATGCAAAGAGATACAGTTGATGGAGATATGCACCCAGTGCATTATATGAGTCGCAAGACTAACGAAGTAATTGAAGCAGTTAAGAAATTCAGGAAGTATCTAATTGGCATAAAATTTAAAATTGTTACAGATTGCGAAGCATTTCAAAAGACCCTTACAAAAAAAGAAGTATCTGCAAAAGTTGCTAGATGGATAATGTTATTACAAGATTTTGATTATACAATAGTACATAAAAATGGTGATAGGATGCAACATGTTGATTCACTAAGCCGAAACATAGGAATTATATACCCAGAGTTACATTCTCGAATCAGTGAAGCGCAGTCTTGCGATGAAACTTTGAAGGTAATCAAGGAAGTTCTCAGGGACAATCAGTATGAAGATTATATAATGGAAAATGGAGTAATTTATAAAGGAATAGAGAAGAAGTTGGTTGTACCTGATTTAATGGATTTTGAAATTATTAAGAAGACACACAATATTGGACATTTCGGGAAGAAGAAAATTAAAGATATTATAGAGAAAGATTATTTCATCAAAGGATTAGAGACCAAAATAGAGAAAGTTATTGCAAATTGTATACCTTGTATATTAGGAAGCCGGAAGTCTGGTAAGAAGGAAGGTTTTTTAAACCCTATTGAGAAGGGAGATGTACCATTACATACACTACATTGTGATCATTTGGGACCATTAGATTCAACAAAGAAAATGTATAACTATATTTTAACGGTAATAGATGCCTACACAAAATTTGTTTGGATTTATCCCACAAAGTCAGTAACTTCAAAGGAAACAGTTGACAAACTTAAATTACATCAAAAAGATTTTGGGAACCCCTATCGCTTCATTACAGATAGAGGGACAGCTTTTACAGGAAAGGAGTTTCTAGATTATTGTGAAGAAGAGAAAATACAACATGTTAAAATAACCACTGGTATTCCACGTGGTAATGGACAGGTCGAGAGAATGAATAGGATTATTATTTCAGTTTTAACCAAGATGTGTATAGAAGAACCCACTCTTTGGTACAAGCATATTAGTAAGTTACAAAGGGCTATAAATAGCACATATCAGAGGTCCATAAATACATCACCATTTCAATTGCTAACAGGAACAAAGTTAAAATTAAAGGAGGACTTAAACCTTTTAGAGTTATTAGAAGAAGAGAATAGAAATGATTTTTTAGAAAAAAGAGAAGATTTAAGAAGAGATGCTAAAGTACAAATTTTTAAAATACAGGAAGAGAATAGAAAGAGTTTTAATAAAAATAGAAAGAAAGGATGTAGTTACAAGCAAGGAGATTTAGTTGCAATACAAAGGACACAGTTTGGAAATAATTTAAAAATAAAACAAAAGTACTTTGGACCTTACAAAGTGATCAAGAAAATTGGTGAAGATCGGTATCAAGTTCGAAAGGTAAACAGTAGTTCAGAAGGACCTATCAACACCAATACGGCAGTAGATTTCATGAAAAGGTGGCCTAACTAAGAAAAAAAAACAAATGTTTTGTTGTTAAAATAATTGCTTTATTAAAAAAATTATATTATACGCATTGATTAAGGATCAGGGATGTGTAGTCTTAATTATAGATTAGGGTGTGATAACAATTGTAAGTTGGAGTTGTATAATGTAATATTTAAGTATTGTTGTGTTAGGATTTTGAATATTAAGTATTTCTAGGGAGTATGACTGTTGTTATGATTATTCTAATGATTAGATTAGAGTATTATAAGTTAGTTTTGTATAGGAATATGTTTGTATGAGTAACTACTGATCTGAGATGTTCTGTTTAATGATAATTGTTATTTAGATTGTTATACTCTTACAACTATTTGATTTGGTAATTAGTATATAGTGTTATAGTCAAACAGAAGCTATGTTTTTATAGGTTTTTTTATCATACATTTTTTGTAAACATTATCAGTCTGGGGTCAGCCTGAGGGCAGGATAGCCGAACTGTAGTAATTTTAATCTTTGAATAACATAATTAAAAAAAAAAAAACAAATATTATCTATAGCATTTATGGTAGAATATGACAGTTGTTTTTTTAGTCTATGGAGGGTTTAATTGGTAACGGGTTGGTGAACGATGAAAGTTGAAGTTGTACTAAGATGTAATTTTATCTAAGTTTAATAAATTTTGATTGTCGAACAAAAGTTGTTTTCATCTATTCTGAGAACTACACCCCTACATGTATTATAGTTTTACTATTTCGACGTAGTATAACATACATAAATACTGTATAAAAAAACAGAAGAGTTCTTTCATTCTGACTAGACACAACAAAACCCCATCAAAAAAATTTCAGGCACATTTTATGATCAAAAAACCTTACTTAGGTTGATGATGAAGTGGAATGATCGTGTGGAAAATATTAAATTTCAGAACTTTATAACAAATCTCAATAACCATTGCAGCGTTCATGACTGCATTAGTCGAGGATTTGCACGCTCATTGGTGTCCATCACTACCCTTGAACATCACCTGTGACGTGGTGGTCTATATTTGATGTTCAAGGGTAATAATGGACACCAGTGAGAGTGCAAATATTAATATTTTTGAATTATGAATCAAACCAGTATTACGTAGAGTACAATAGTAGATTGTAAAATAAGGATAATTAGTATTTTACGGTGAGAGTGATAGTGTGAAGCACGAACGAAGCGAAGGATTATTCTAAAGTAATAATAATATATATCCTCAGACATTCACACCTATCAACTAGTTCCATTTTAAGCAACTAAATGCTGCTTGTGTTACGGATACTAGATGACGGACAAATATATTTATTTGATAAATACATATAATTATTCAGAATATGCATAATATAATACATTTATAGGAGCTCGGTGGCGTAGTGGTCAGTGCGCTTTGGCTTCGATCGAAAACAAAGCTACCTTCGCCATGATCAGGGCGTTGTGGGTGGGTGACCAACACTTAGTGATCCTGAGCTCCTCCGTGCTTCGGAAGGCACGTTAAGCCGTTGGTCCCGGTCGCATTTGTGACCGTTTCTACCCACCAACCCGCATTGGGCCAGCGTGGTGGTGTTACGGCCCATACTCCTCATGTGTTTCTCCACGAGGAAGGCCTGTCCCAGCAGTGGGACGTATATAGGCTGGTGACGATGACGAATACATTTATAATGAGCATACAAGACTGGAGAAGAAATGTCTGAAAATTCATCACCCAAACACTTGCCTCCACTGGGGATCGAAACCAGGACCTCTCGAGATGGCGACGCCTTGAGACCGGCGTACAGACCACTCGACCACGGAGGTCGTCGTAAGTCCATCGCCCGAAGAAAAAAATAAATTGCACTCGAGTCATATACAGTACTTATTGCTTTGAGAAAACAAAACTAAAGACGAATAATTAAATTCATTCATCTTATTTCATTCTTTCATAGTTATTGCCTGTTCCGTGGTAATTGAATACATACCAGCCAGTATTTCATGTAATAAGCTAATTGGCCCTTTTTTAATTGGGCCCCAAATCATTCATTACTGATAACCACCACCATAAAAATAATACTATACTTTTTTGAGGCGTTTAACACAATAAATTTAATTTTACTTTTTTGCTTGACAGTCAAAAGCGCTGTTGGTCATGAGTCTATGAATTATCTATGCCGTGTGGTCAGGATTTTGGTAAACAATCAATATACATGCGTGACACAGGCTGACACAGCCGACAGACATGTATGATTGGTCGCGACTGGCGTTTGACGGATTTTGACCATGCGTAGTAACTGTTTACATGACGCATTGTTTACCAATTTCACAAACATGGCGGATAGCGTTTTTGAAAAATGAAAATAAAAAGTAAAAATAAAACATGTTTAAATTGAATTTCTACAGCAATCCTTTAGTTATATTTATTGAACTTGGTATATTTTGGAGCCTTATACTAAAAACTATGTGAATAAAACATTATTTTCATAACTTTTGATATGCGTCAAGTAGTCTATGTGTTCTCGATTTCTATGAATGATACAGTCATGATCAAAAAAAAAGGTAAAAAAAAAAAGATATTTTCCTCCCATTTATAGAGAGCAAAATGATACTTTTCGAATAGAAGCGATGAAAAGTATTACGTAATACCGAATGTTTTTGTGAAAGAAGCAATTTAATTTTTAAGTTCCGAAACACGCCAAAACAAACTTTAAGAGCTCCCTCTTCAGACGGGTGCTGACGTTAATACGAACCGCTGTCGAGGCACGCTGCAAAAATCCACCATTGTTCTACTTAGCGGTTGAAACATCAAGTGTTGTAGCACCAATAGTGAAGACCCAATAGCAAACGCTGATATCGATAAAACCCGGTATATTCGCAATTCAACCTGGCTACGAAATAAATTGGATGTTGGTTGACATTTTGCTATTTTAAATTGCCTGAATATTTATGCTTCATAAATGATAAGAATCAGTATTATGGGAAAATAATACTATATTAAATAGTGAAGTATTCTTTTTAGGAATTGTGTGTACGCAAATGAAATAGAATATCCCACGTTATTTGTATGCTTGATTATACAATTACGTGCTCAATTATTTCCAAAAGCGAATCGACTGACTGATTGGTTTGTTGGTTTGTAGTTTACCGCTAAATGAAAAGATATTTATAGATAAACCATACAGATTACGTCAACATAACATTTTATTATCATAAGTCAACAAAGCTGTAAAAACTCCAACTCACGATAACCATGGTGACGTCTCCATCATCGCCAAATAGGTATATCCAAATACATTCCTATGTAATTCGGCAACAAATCGGTATTTTACAAGTATCGACTACTGGTGCGTCTGCATAAGCTGCGTGACCCTAACCGTTTCCCCAGCTATTTGTCTTATATTTGTCCCCAGCTAGCAGTATTCCCAGCCTGGATAGTATTCTCCTTGACAACGCTGCTCTTGGTTTTCGCTAAGTTTTCTAGGGCCTTTGGTAGCCAATACTACTAGCGAGTCACCTAGCATCCTAATGCAATATAGCTCAAACTTTAACCACTCTGCTTAATAAGACATTAGATACTCTAAATATAAAATACATTCGTTCAGAATGCAAACGTGTAGTGACTGATACAAGATATAAATGACATGAAATATACAATTAAATCTGTGTCTAGTCTATCTTTATACCGGTTTATTAATATCATCTCAGTCCTGGGCCTGTAAATCACTGCCGGCAAGTTAATCTGGTGTTTAAATACGCGATAAGAGGCAGGATTAACAAAGATATTATCTTAACCGCCGCTTCGGAAACGTGGTGTTAATACTAATGCGCCTGAAATTATGCGGTTGCCTAGCAACCTAATTGTAATCAATAATTTAAATGTAAATGTGTTCTTGTCTACACTATTAATTGTATAGGTAGGTAATTGTATTAATTTTATCGATATTATCGACTGTACTGCACATATTGCACGTGTCTTTAATTATAAATATCTGTAAAATGTTGGAATCCTTTAGCACCATAGAAAGTAACATTTACATATTAATACAACGTATCGAATCCTAGGTTAAGGTTTGAAAATAAGGTACTTTTAAATTGCTCGATTGAAATCACGATATACGGATGTACTGTAGCAAAATTGAATTTTTTAAATGAAATTGAGATGTTAATAAATCCAGGCGTTAAAATTTTTAAATGTCATCATCTAAAAGTAAAATGCACGAGAATAAAAATGTATAAGTCACTATGCACAAACCAAAATATCTATACTTTAAGGTCCCATTTCGTGTAATTCAAACGGTGGAAAACATTATCTGAAATCTGTCACCTCACTACAGACTGCATTGTGAATTCGCGAACATAGACTCGGAACAATGGGGATGGGCTATAAATTTTCAGAGACGATGTTGTCGATAAACCACCTCGGTAGGTAAAGATTTTAGGAATGGTGATTTTTGATCGAAGTACTAACCAAAAAATTCATAGAAGTCTATAATTTCGAAATGGGTGCAGAGCTATCTGTTGTTATTGAACTTACTTTTTATAACTACGAGTAATATCGTTTGTATTAGGTATATTGTTTTAATTTTCTCTCAACTCGCTGGAAATGTTACTTTTAGATTTTTTTAAATTGTATGTTCTAATTTTTCTTCATGATGAATTGCTCTATTATATTTTATTTCGCTATTGATATTGATATAAGACATATATCATTGAATTAATATTAGTTATATCTTGGAGATCCAAATCTTTGTTTATGGTCCAGGATCCGCTTCGTTATCCTTACCGGTAGAACCATACAATACAAGGAATAAAGTACTACAATATATTGTATTCTCATGGAAATATATTTTATTACAGGCAATTTACATCTGTTTTTTTGGCACAAGTAAGAGATCTTTAACACATTTAATACTTAAATTTAATTTTGACTAACAATTTTACCCATAGTAATATTTAACACATTTCCAGACCCATTCTTTCCACAAAATACTATTACCATATTTTATACAAATATAATATTTAATAAATCGAGTATTTTAACAAGATATTATAACTGATCGCCATTTTATGAAACAAAAGCTCGATTATAAATCACCAGGAACATTAAAGACCAACATAATAATTTACTCATTCGTATCTTGTTATTATTACAGCGACATTTCTTGCAAAAGATAAGGTTCTATAAAAAGGTTAAAAAGAAAACGGGACTGCACAAATAAAGAACAATAAAAAGTAAAATAGACCGCACGATTCTCATAAATAATGCAACAGTATACATAATGTAACTAGAGCTTAAAATACCGCAAAACAAAAACACTGGAAACATTATAACTGCTTGCGAAAGCAACCCGAACCTTCATCACTGTCTATATATTTCATTTTGTTGACTTTTGAGGCTTCTAATGTTTCAAGTCTAGAATTAAAGTTCGACAGGCAAACCAACTAAGCTTTATCGAGACTAAACTGCGATAATTTTTTGGATATTTTCCATTTTCCATGAAACCTTGAAAACCAGCATTTTTAAATCTCTTCCAATGAAGTAATTTTGTAGGTGAACTAATTTTTCTAGGTCACGTTCAAAGGTTTTCATAATTGGATAACTTAAATTATAAATCACATGCCAATTAAGTATTCATCGATGCTTAAAGACAACCAGAAATCGGCATTTTGCTTATTCGATTTTTTCTTTGTTCCAGATAATGCTCGCCGTTTCCAGTGAAACCCGCGTGCCTTGAGGCAATATGAGAATTAAAAGAAGCCTACGTGTAAGGCTTATTGCCTTGTGCACGACCTGCATCCTGGTACCAGCGATCGCATGCCCGACTTCATGCGTCTGCAAGTGGAAGAACGGCAAAAGATACGTTGAGTGCGCAGAAAAAGATTTGAAGACAATACCCAACTCCCTTGATTCAGAAACACAAGTGCTTGATTTCTCGGGGAACGACCTCCAAGTGTTACAAAAGGAAACGTTTCATAAGCTGGGCTTGCTCGACTTGCAAAAGATTTATTTACAAAGATGTAGATTACAGAAGATCGATGGCCACGCCTTCAAAGGCCTCGCGAATCTCGTCGAGCTAGATCTGTCCAATAATTACCTCACAGTAATTCCTTCTACCAACTTTGGATATTTCCCGTCTCTTATGCGACTATCAATAAATAACAATCCAATAACGAGCATAAAAACCCACTGCTTTCAACATCTATCGTATCTGAACACTTTGGAACTGAGCGACTGCAAAATTGAAATCATAGAGAGAGAAGCGTTCTCTGGATTGAATCACTTAGAGTGGTTGAGATTGAATGGTAATAGACTATCAAATATTCAAGGTGAAAATTTATTCCCTGACACGCTGCGCGGTATAGACTTGCAAAATAATTATTGGAACTGCGACTGCCATTTGAGAGATTTACATAGTTGGTTGTTGAATTTCAATATGCCTCACACCGTTGAACCCATTTGTTCACTTCCTGAACGACTGAAAAAACGCTTGATAACGAACGTGGGTGAAGCAGAATTGGCTTGTGTACCGAAAATGACACCCACTTCGGTATTTTTGGAGACAAATGCGGGAAGCAACGTAACACTCGAGTGCTTAGTGAAAGCAATACCTGAAGCCAAAATTACATGGTTTTATCAAGGGCAAATAATACATAATTATACAACTATGTCATCCGAGCCTAGGGATGTATACTACGTCGAAAACGGTGTTACGGATAAAAAGAGCGAGCTATATATGTTTAATATTGCGAACGACGACAATGGCACGTACTCGTGCGTTGCAGAGAACCCGGCAGGGAGGTCGAGTGCTAATTACACGCTCAGAGTCATGGTTAAAGAGGAGCCGGTCGTTATTGTGGTGACGTTCCCACAGAGGCATTTAGTAGTAATAGTCACAGTTATATTCCTAATAATAGTGTTACTCATAGCTATAATAGCCGTAGTATTATTGAAATTTAAGACAGACACGAGGAGTAGAAAGAAAAAAGAAAGTGGGAAGGATGTTGCATTGTGTAATCAAATCTTACCGTCTAGTAGAAACAACGGTACGTTGCCTAAAAATAATGGAAGTGTAATAGTAAACGCACATTCGCATCATGCCCTTCATTACACTGTACAAACCAACCGTGATTACGAAACAAGCGATGTATATCAAAGTAATACCATGAAAGGTTTCGTCGACAGGAATCCTGACCTAATTAGCGACGCGGAAACCGTCGCTAACAATGCACAAAACGAGAACACGGTCCTTTCTGTATATAAAACGCAAACCGGGAATAGCGACGGGTTTGAAGAGGAAACCGCATTTACCGCGCCAACTATACCCAGGCAGGTCACGTGGCAAGACCAACAAAATTTGAACAATGTAAACATACCGCAAAACACAATCAACAACATGTACCAACATTCAGCAGATGTGCATTTAAATCCAGGTTGTTTTTTGGACAGTGACGGGTACCCTTATGACTACGGGTTACCAAAACACCCTTGTCGGCCTCCGATGATGTCGAATTATTCTGTCGTTGGGCCGTTTTATCAAACGCTGCCGCATAATCGGTCTAAAGGACAAAAACTTGTATGCAAATTTGCCAAAGACACAGAATTCAACGCAGCACCGCCGACGTGCCCTAATTTCGAGGTATTCAGCGCTACAAACGTGCGGCGTACTTTAGAGGGCTACCCTGTACCAAGGAACCGTCCGATTGCGTTTGTGGGAAACGGGACTGTGTATTACAATGACGAGTTTGTTCCGTCGCCTCCGGAAGGTTATAAAACGGAGGTGCAGTGTTGTGCGCCAGAGGCATGCTCCTCGTGGGTGAATCCCAAAGGAACTTGTGCGGTTATGGTTCCGATGGGAGTGGCCGAAGGGCCAGGTAGGTGTTACCAAGTGGAAACTAGGTGCGTGGACACTCAAACTACGGACGCTCGAGTTCCCGGCGAGGGGACCGAAAACGTTCTGAAACCCCTACCACAAGTGTCAAATGCTAAATGCGCGTCAGACATTTGCTCGGAAAGCCCTGACGAGGGTTACGTTGGAGACGCCAATGACATCTGACGACGACGCCGTGACGATAACGCGTAAACAGGGCATTTAGACGCTAATAAAGTGATAAAGCGACTGAGTATAAGTAGTATTATGCATAGCACTTCGTGAAATCCGCAGTGAACGCCGCTGGAATACTAGTTCCGTTTCACGCACAAAACCTCTGATTGGACTCGTAATTGAGTCGGTTGAAGCTATTGGCGAGGAAATTGCGACCTTGTTATGATAACGTGGTAATGAACTTATTATGCTCTAGCGATATTCGCGCGTTGTTCACTGCAATCACAAAATCATCCACATAATCATTACCAATTCTTGTCTAGTTATATTATATGAAGTGAATTCCATTTAAGTTAATGTTGAAAACAGTATTATAAGACAGGTATAATAATATTATTGTTAGATACGTTACAGACAGGTAATTATGTTTTTATATTTCGTATTCACATTTCTGTTATTGTTACGGTAAATATCCATGGGGGTAACCTCAAACACTAGTCATTTTAAGGTAATTAACAATTTAGTTATTACTTTGTTACAGTTTTGTTTTGTACAGTGTTATTAATTCTAGTCATTATACCATTATGATTGTTTGTTGGTCTGACAGTAGTAAGCACTTGCAAATTAAAAACAAATTGCCGGCTCTAACCGTAGCTTAACCTTGACAATTGCACCGAAAATAAATTTACATTCATTATGTTTGTACTGATGTAAATGCTGTAAGCTTTTAAACGAAAAAGTAAGTAAAAAAAAGATAAAAAGGTAATCTGCACATCTTTTTTAAAACATCAATTAAGTTGAATGCTTTCGTACAATCAAAATAAATGCTTAAAGCTGAAAGATAATGAAATTGGAACAGTCTCGCAGTCATTAATGTTTTAATTAATTTTTTGTAAATTAGTTTTGGTTTTTATATAAAGATTATTGGATTGGATTATTATTATAAATATAAATTCATGGAATAGCCAGCTTAGAAAACATGCAAATAAAGTATTGTGCGAAAATATCTTTTAAAAACTAACTCTATAGTTTTAAAAAGATATTCACGTGACTAGAAAGTCAGGAACATGAACATTTGTATACACTTTAATTGAACAATTATTAACGTCTATAATCATTTGTGATAGTCATTTCCTGTCAATAGTGTTTACATGTTCATGCTCGTGACTTTACAAGCTACATGACTAAGATTAACCAGAGTAAAATTGAGGATTGTCTACATGAGATCAGAAATGTGTAATATTTCTGAAATTTTATGATTGTTGATATTAACAAAATCTAAATTCACATGAACAATATTCACTACTAAACTATTAAATATTAGATAGTTACAGTGTAAATAAACGTAGGTACACTTATGAGCAACAAGACACAATCAAAATCCCTTTATTAAACTTTGAACTTTATCTCAAAGGCATTCAAGCAAGAATAATTGTTGAAGAAATTTAACAAATACTTGCTATGTTCACCGTATAAATTATCATCGTTCATGTGCTTAAGTGGAGAATTTATACAATAATATCAATAATTTATTTGAGAAGTTCATTGAGTTTCAGAATGTCGATCTAGCTCATGGAAAGTAGGAGTGATTTGTTTATGTCTAAGCCTACGGATACTTAAATATCTTCAGCAAAATTTTAGTCTTCTACAATTCTCTACTCATTATTATTTTCATGGAATTTCTCATTGCTAAATTCAAAATTTATACGCTAATGCTTACATTAACATTAGCTTCAGAATTATCTCACATACTGGCAAGTCAATATGTAACTTCAATAAAAATAAGAGTAGACTAATTGAAAAACTAAATATTAGACTTTATTTAATCTCATTTCTCATCTCACAAAGGTTGCCTCGGTAATTAAATCATAAAACTCCGTACTTGAATTAGCAGCTGTAAATTAATCACGTTATAAAATTCACCCTTGTCTTTTACAGTTGAAAATAACTCACTAGTCAGTAAATATCAATAATTTCAGTAAACATGACGAAGCACTTGTACAGTACAGTGCGGTTACCAATATTGTCGAAAAATATCTGCTGACAGCCAGCTGTCTTTCAGATAAAGTGACATCAAAACAGTATCACTCAATATGACTTTTATTTTCCAGATAAAATGCTATTTGCGGACTGGCCCAATTAGTCAAGATTCTGACAGTGATATAACGTTGAATTCTAGATTCTTTTATGTGAATACAAATAAAGTATTGTTTTATAATAGCGAGTATACAAACACATCCGATTTATTAAGTTTATTTTTAAAATAAAAAAGTTAATAAAGTAAACCACAACTACAAGTAAAAATTTAACGATATATTTATTTGTAGTAATATTTTTATACCCATAGACAGATAAATGACTAGCGATAAAATTAGTACTAGCTTGTCGCTAAAGTAGAATTAGTTTATCGCCATTTGAAACGCACAAATCGATCGTTACTTGCCGCTGTAACTATCGCGTAATGTCCATTGTGAGACCAACATTATAACAGAGTTAGTGGCTCTGATCAAACAAACCAGAACTACTGCTTGTGTTAAGCAAACTACGATTGTTTGGTGCCCCTGTTACAGGTAAAATAAAATTGTATACCTACCTTTGATGTCTTAGTTCGTTTAGCTATTGTTATTTTAAAATTATAAAAATTCCAAAAAATTAACGTCTCTACTGTCATTAATGTAGATGGGCCTAGAATGAGAGGAAACCAAGGAACGGATTGAATGAATTCTGAATTCTGATAAATAAAGTTGATGTTGAGCTGGAGAATGAAAGAGGAAGTCATGTTGTACTTAAAATGAGAAAACGGCAGGAAGAACAAGGTGCCCTGTGTACAGAGACTTTCTTGCATAGAGTATGGACCGTTACACAACGATCATGCAGGAAAGTCTAAGGCGATTGATAATCTACAATTGTACCTTGTCTACAATAATTATGACAACCATTCCGTAGTCGTCGTAAAATAACAGATATTATTATATTATGATGAGCAAATTAAAATAATTTCTTATTATCGTAAAGTCCAATATTGCCTTTTTTTGAGCTTAAAACATAAACGTATGTCTTTTAATGGAATCAATATGTCTCTTAAATAAAACAAACATTATTTTTCAATTTGTTTTAAAAGTATACTGTTGCCATTGAAAAACGCTTACTTAATACTGTTTATTGAAGTCTTGGAATTCAAAACATTTATTTACGTTCAGACCGCTTACAAACAGATGAAAAATCAACAGTACTTAAGGTCCAATTTACTTTATTCCAATAACTATTGACGAAGTTAAATAGATTTTGTGTGGTATACGCCTTTTTCAAATCAAATATACTTTATCTTAGGTTGTTCTCGGATCTCTATTATAGAAATCAAGTTAGGAACTAGATTTCAAATTGATTGAATGCGATATAGACATTGTTTTTGCGATCACGATTATTATATTTACCAAAGTAAATACCTACATAAGTTAATATTTTTATGTAACAATAGTTTATCTCTCTCATAGAAAAATTCGGCCATTTCTGTCTACTTTGGGATAAATCGAACTTCCATTGGGGTAGAAACTGTTCACCAATTTTTCAAACTCATTAAATGTCACATTAAGAAGGATGCTGAACATGGATGTGGACGGACCTAGAGTGAGAGGAAGACCAAAGAAGCGATGGATTGAATGAAGTTGAATGAAGAATAAAAGAAGTGGATGCTGAGCTGACGAGTGGCAGAGGAGTGTGGAAGGGGAAGGCATCTTGAAGCCGAAAAGACATAAATTAATACTAAATTCAAGCATTTCATAACATGCCAAAAACAATGCTAACAGCTCATTACTAACCAATAAACCTTATTATAAGAAGAACAAATGTTTCTGTCATACATGAGCGGCTTGCAATGCAATTTGAACACAGAATAAATTCAGTTTCGAACGACAAAAAGGGTGCGGTATTTCAATAATTTAAAAAACCACTTAATGCGTCAAATAAAAACACAAAATGTGAAACGAAGAAGAAATTATACAACCTCGAGAATTGCTCCTGATACAAAACCCTGACCAAAGCAATTATCCTACTTTTTATCCCAAGCAATTATTTGCCCTTTCGATCCTATCCTACCGCCGTAGGCAATATGGGAGAGCTCAGAAAAAGCGACTTTTTAAATTTTACTCTAGTTAGTCATGCAATAGTATCATGTTATTATCCTCTAGTACATTTAGTAGTAATGAAAATGAATATTACTGTCAGAAGTCTTACTACCAAATACTACAAAAATACTTTGTTAATAATAAATAAATGGAAGTAACTAATAATATGGCTATAACTACTAATATGGCAGCCATTTAATTCTTTGGTCAGCAACAAAAAGGTCAGCCGAAAAATTATTTGGACAGCAAACAAATATTTTGTCAGATAAAAAATGTTTGGGCATCAAGATAATAATTTGGACAGCAAAATAATTAGTTAAGCTGCAAAATAATTATTTGGCCAGTAATATATATGTTACCGGATATATATAAAATCTAAGAAAAGGACAATGCAGGATCAAGCGTCAATTCTTAGGAAATGTATTCTGATAGATACTCGTATTTATATTAAGTAATTTTTTATGACCCATAAAAACAATATAAGTGTCATCAAAACATATTATTACACAATTAGGCAGCAGAGAAAACATTTGAGTTGCTGCCCTATTAGTAATTTTGCTGACAAATCAGAAATATCTGCTGCCCTAACTTGCGTACAGCAGCGTATATTTCATGAGGATAATATTTAATGAGGTATTTTAGCTGATCAGTTGTATTTTTTTGCTGACCAAATTCGAATATTTTGCTAACCGTTTCAATAACATCCTTATATAAACTATTTTAATTGTGTACATAAATCTAGTTTTGTATTCATTCAGCTTAATAAATCGTCTGTCGTCCACAGTAATTGTTTTCAATTGAATTGGTATAGATTATTTATTCCATTGTTTTAGCAATTCCCAACGAGTTTAGAACTCGGAATTCCATGTACGGTAAGAGCAATAGTTTTGCGTTTTGGGGAAATTCCAGATAATGTAAATTTAAATGCAGTACTTCCCCACATTGGATGATAAAATACATCGGCTAGCAACAGATTCACCACAAATGCGCTTACACCTAGCACTTGCACTTGATAATAATTCTTAAAAATTTCTGTTCTAAGCCTATAAAATATGAAATTGTCTCTATGATTTAATTTTTACCAAAGAAAACTAATGCATTTCAATTGCACTTAACAGGCAGACAAATCCAAAATCATTGCCGTGATTCTTACAAAGTTTATCGCTTCCAAAATAATTTACTTTTAATCAAATTTTGACAATGTCAATCTTTAGCTTAAACTTTCGCCTGTGTTTTGATTTGTTTAAAATAAGCTAATTATTCTTTATAATCTTCCAGAATATTCTTGATATTCGTTGGTAGCTATCAAATATCGTAATTGGATTTTATATATTCGTTGTCAACAAAATTTTTCCCAAACATACTGTCAATTAATCAGTTACCTTACATCTTGGTTCCTCCATGTATCAGCATTACAGTACCTAAACTTAAAATATACTGTCAAAGTCATAAATAAGTACTTGAATTGTACACCAAGTAGTAGAACATCAGAAAGATAATTATTTCGTGTTTTTAAATGTAGTAATATTTTCCACTATGTACTGATTTTGATTAGTTAAGCGTAAATTTTCAAAATATTTTGATTGTAGAAGGAGAATTGATTGTAGGCGGTCGACTAGTAGTTTTTTTGGGAAGCATTATTTAAAAAGTAATAAAGTCAAAGTAGTAATTTATGATTGACATGAAACACCTTAAATTGGTCAATTTCGCATGATAATAGGTCCTATGAAATTGCCGTTTTGTATGGAGATTTTGGGGTTTGCATTTTCCATACAAACATTTTTTCAGATTTCTCCAAAACGACAAATCCAGAGATAATAATTTTTGGCATGTATTATTAGACAAGCTTGAGCTATATGTGAGATATCACTCTTCATAAATATTATTTATCGTTTTTAAGTGAATGCAAATCAAATGATGTATTCGGAAGGCACTTAAAAAGAGTTTTTTTTTTTTTAATTTTAACTCAATTAAACTAACAACAAACTGAAACTTAATAGTTACAGACAAAATACTAAGAGAGAAAAAACCGGCAATTTCATATGTAAAGATCAATTGTAAACTTATGAAATTGCTGTCTTACTTTTTTCAAGAATGCTTCCAGAAAACCTCTACTGGTCGACCGCCAACTTCCCCGACTGTACCTTATTTGTTATTTTATTCATAATGTTCTCATCAAAGTTCTTCATTAAAAATAACCTATAAGAAAATGAACACAGAAAGATAAAAGATATAGTATAGGTATAAATTATCCAATTTTTATTGTAATTGTAGTATAAAAACTATGTAAATACTGTGTAAATATTAGATTTTATTATGAGAATTTTCCAAATAAGAAACTTAAGTAGTGATTTTTAAGTAATAAAAATCGATATCAGGGTAATCTCCCTCGAAATAGGTCGTGTTGTTTTTCTGACATGGATACTGTAACACATGGATACTTTACTTTTTACAATATTGTCGTATAATATTTGTGATTATTTTCCAGTCAATATTTCAATACAAATAAAATAATATGGCTCCTCCGTTGTTTCGTAATGGATTTGATTATCGTACAGTCGAGTTCAAGAATATTGATGCACATTTGACAGGTGATAGCATTTATTTCCTTCCAATAAGAGTCATTTACTGTCAAACGTGCATACATATTTTTGAACTCGACTGTACATGGGACAAAACTTTTTCTATATTTTCACCAATAAATTATCTCTTTTTATTGACATGTTTTCTTCTTTAAAATTCCTATCCAAATCAAACGCTGCCTATACCGAACTGTTTGCAGCATAATGTCGACATTCTTGATACTGTAGATCTCAAAGGTATGGATTATTTCAGTAAAGCAATTTGTCAGTTAGAGCTTACCACCTCAGATTGGCTCTGTAAATTTCACCATTCCTCCACAATATTCTGAAGAAAGGGTTTGAAACCAGATGTGAGCTAAGGAGAAGTTAACTGTTACGGACTTAATAGCCGCTTAATAATTTTGATACTTTGAACTTAATTGCTTCTGACATTTTTGACATATCTATTAGTGTTAAACTAGTGAGTGAAATAAAAATGATTCTATCAAAATTATTTCGTAACAATCTATACATACATACATACAATCATGCCTGTAACCCCCGAAGGGGTAGGCAGAGTCCAAGGAGCTCAGTGTTCCTTAAGACCACATTTAGCCATACAAAAATAGGGTTTGATCAGATGAAAAATCGTGAAAGAGTAGTAACAAGTGGCTAGCTCATCGCCTACACAATCACAGACCCAGTACCCAATACGCCATTAGTCGCATTTTACGACATGCTAGGTAAGAAAAGCAGTTGGTACATTATTTTTGTGTCCCGGACCAACACGGGAATATCGAGAAACTTTAAACAGTCTTTTAATAAATCGACTATGCTATGTTTCTTTTTCTTAAACAGAAGATTTCTTCGGCTTTACTATTAATATTGACTGACCTATCATATAAGTTAAACATTAATGTTAAAATGAAAATTTCCACAGGTTTGTTGCCACGTATCCAAGTCAGCAAATCAACAATAGGGAAACATAAAGCTATCTTTTGTATAAAAGTTAATTAATTTATCCTATAAGTTTAGGTGTTTTATAAACGCATAGCAATAATATTCTTAGTTCTCGAGTCTGGAATCCTTTGTAAGATTTACTATGAGTTTTGTACTAATTTTTGATTACGGTCTGAATGATTCATTAATCTAAATAGCACAATGTTATCACAGTGTTATGACTATAGTGAAACAAAACTGTAGAGTGCATGAATTTGGAATAAAAAAGTGTATTTTTTGTGTGTATTTAATTTCAACTCTCCTCTTTTTCAGATTTAACTTTGAATAATAATCATTGTAAGAATTGTGTTTGGGACTCGGTTCCATTGTAATGGTCCGAAATTGTCCGAACTATAGAGCACTAGATATCTACTTAAAGAAAAAGCGTTAGTAGATAAATAAAAATATGATGGTGCCCGAAATTTGATAACATTACAAAATTTTCAATAATGACAAGCCTGTTATTTTTCGTTGCTATAGCGACCTCAACAAATTGTTTACAATCATATTCAACGGTGAGCTGACGATCTGGCGAGAGAAGTCACTGGGCTAGCGAGAGAAGTTCCATTATTCTAATTTGTCGAAATACAAATCAATCACGAAATTTTTATAACTGTCTTTTATTGCGACGAATCAGAGCGAGACGGGAAGTGACATTCCGAAATCCGTTAACCGACAGGTGAAAATACGGTCGGTAATTGCATAAGGAAAACGCAGGTATTAGCGCGGTAGTCAAAAATCTGCAGATATTACCTAGATACGTAATATTACTTAAAAAATTAAACTTTTATGAAACAGTTATTAATCGATCTTTCTAAGTTTAACTTTTGTTATCTACACTCATGTCATAATGTTCGAATTATGAATACAGACTCGAACTCATAATGACATACTTTTTAACCCAGATGATATAAACGAAAATTTTAAAATGGAACTGTAACATAATGACCATTATGCAACAGGTCGGACTCATTATGCAACACTTATTTTTCTTAACAACACAAAACCATGGCAAATCTTTTCCAGACAGCCAACAATCAATAAAATTTATTAAGTTTTTGTTTTATTTCTTTGAATTTATTATTTATTATTATTCAATAATTTATTTAGTTTAGACAATGTAGTGTATGTAACTGCAAATGACAGTTACATAAACTACTATTACTTACTCAGTAATACCTGCAGATTTTTGACCACCGCGGTAATACCTGCGTCTATCTAACAGATCCTTGGGGGAGGTCTATGGCTACAAGTGGATATCTCTAGGCTCAACTTTACTTTAACGCGTGCCTACTATGAAGTGCCGAGTAATATCAACAGACGAGTGTCATATCTAGTCGATCCAATACAAAACAATCTGAAAAGAAGTAGATAATCTCGTTGGCCTATATTGTGAACGCCTGCATTTGAATACACAAGTCACGGCGATTAAAGAACAACTGACGACACGATAATCTATCGTCATGACAAAGTGGAAACGTGGTGGGAACCCATAAGTCATACCTTTGGTGCATAAATCTTCTTATGTTTATTTTTTTTGTATTGTGTACAATAGATTCGTTTAATTTGGAATACTTTTGTGTCGGCAGTGGTAGCCGAGTCGGACGGACCGTCTGTACCACTGAGTCTCAAAGACATAAGTACAGTTCATTGCGAATATCGCTTGCCTCACATTGTGCCCGGTGCATGGCCTCCTATTACATGGGGCTTACTATATCTGGCGAAATGTGAGTGTTTACCCCTTCGGGAAAAGAGGTGTGATGATATATGTATGTACTTTTGTGGTTACCTTTTTTAGGATGTACAGAGTCTACCGGATTAAAAAATGACGAAACTTCTCAATGGAAATCAAAAGACAAAACATAAATATTATTTATTCTCAAACTTATATTACATAAAAAAACCTTTATATTGTAACTCTTAAGTTACAAAATCCTTTCGCAAGTTCCGAGGCCGGCACATTCAAATCAGAATCAGTGAGGCAAGAGCAACAAAATTATGTTAGCGAGAAAAAATACGCGAACTACCCTGGTACGTCTTCAGACAAAAACACAAGGAACTTCATGAATAAATGTAAAACATGTGAAACAGGTCACAGTTCGATTTTCACCGAGGGCAATCCAACATTGGCTTAGATTCCCACAGACGGCTTTACATAATCAGTCATTTCGAAGACATTGAAATAGTCGTCGGATATATCCAGTGCTAGTCCTCAGTTCTCAGCCTATATACGTCCCACTACAGGCCTTCCTTATAGAGAAACACATAAAGAGTGTGGGCCGTGCCACCATCACGCTGGCCCAATGTGGGCTGGTGGGTAGAAACGGTCGCAATAGCCTATTTTAAATTTTAAGTTATTTTTTATCTTGTATTGTGTGTGTTTTTGTTTTGTCTTATTAACCCTTATAGGCCCGACCAGAACACCAGCGCTGCAGCAGTGTAATCTGTTGTAGCACATGCTGAGGTTGGGTCCTAATTGGCCATTATATATGTTTAGTTTTAAAACAATGTTGCTCTTATTAGTATAAAGGTCAATAAATCATTTTCTTTCTTTCTTTCTTTCTTTCTTTCTTTCTTTCTTTCTTTCTTTCTTTCTTTCTTTCTTTCTTTCTTTCTTTCTTTCTTTCTTTCTTTCCTTCTTCCTTTTTTTTTCTTTATTTCTTTTAATTCACGGAGGAGTTCGCGATTAAAGTTTTGGTCGCACACACAACAGTGTTGTGTGTGACTGCTTACCGCTATACAGGCCGTTAGGTTGGCCACCGTTCCATCTGTTCTCAGCCATACGTACTGCTGCTGGGCATAAGCCTTCCTCATGGAAACAAATGCATTAGGAGTATGGGTAGTAAGTAGGTAGAAACGGTCGCGAAGGTATGCGAAGATAGCATTGTTTTCGATCGAAAGCCAAAGCGTTCTAATCACTACGCCGCTGAGCTTCTCGCCACAAACTGTACTTTATTTCGAGATCGATCTAGCAGACGTGCGTCTTAACTTAGCTACGCATACTCAGTGAGTGAAAATGTAAAATTACAAAATCACTTGTTCACTGAACCCTTTCCCTCAAACCGAGTAATGAATTCCCGAACCAAAGCAGGAATAACTAAATTATGCATGAGGCGATTAGTGGGAGAAAAAAGCGAATGGTTTTTGCGCCGGACTGTCCTATTCGTTTAATTCAACAACAAGGTGAGCTCATGAATAAATGTATAGGCAGCCCAGGTTTCTACCTGCAATGCCAGACAAAGCTGAGTGGTTATTTATGTATGATAGTAAGGCGGAAACTGCGTGATTTGAGGACACGAAAACCATTTGAAATCGGTACTTGCAACTTGCAGTACAGGACGGATTTATTTTGTTACCTCTGTCGCTATTGCGATCGATTTGTGTGGAATGTTCTTTGACGACCTCCGTGGTCGAGTGGTCTGTATGCCGGTATCAAGGCATCGCCATCTCGAGAGGTTCTAGCTTCGATCCCCGGTGGGCACAAATGTTTGGGTGATGAATTTTCAGGCATTTGTTTGCCAGTCTCGGATGTTTTTTTATATATTCAGGAAATTGATACGTATTTATCTATTAAATATATCAAACATCTAGTGTGTAGGCTGAGCTAGCCACTTGTTACTACTCTTTCACGATATTTCATCTGACAAAACCCAATTTTTGTATGGCTAAATGTGGTCTTAGGGAACACAGTGCTCCTTGGACTCTGCCTACCCCTTCGGGAATTACAGGCATGACTGAATATAGGTATGTATGTATCTAGTGTTCGCAACACAAGCAGCATTAGTTGCTTTAAATGGGGCTAGTTGATAGGTGTGAATGTTTGAAGATATTTATTTATTTCCTATCACCTCCAGCTACACTGAGAGGAAATTAAGTGAAAAAATTTAGTGGTAAATAAAACAGTCAATGGGCACGAAAGTATGGTATTGACTTCTACCTAGTGTTTCCCCTGTGTGTGTGTGTTTGTGTGTAGGAAGTCATGAGTCCTACAGTGTGGTCTATTGTACGCTGGTGCAGTGAGGGGTTATTTTTATGTACCAAAGCGATTTTCGCATAAATCGATATGCGAAAATCGCTTTGGTACATAAATCGATATCGAAAACAATGCTACTTTCGCCATGCCTTGAGTAGGTGACCAAAAAATTGCGATATCAGACTCCTTCGTGCTTCGGAAGGCACGTTAAGCCGTTGGTCTTGATCGCTATCCTAACCGTTTCTACCCATCAACCCGCATTGGGCCACCGTGGTAGTGTTACAGCCCATACACCTCATATATTTCTTGAGGAAGGCCTGTACATTGAAACGTATTGGCTGAGGACTACCGATTGAATGATTAGGTACGTTCCATCTAGTCTCTGAACGATCAATCACAACTGCATGCCTCACTCAAGTTAATTTTAATGTCAATGTTGTCTTAAAGCCTTAATGCTGAGCTGTTGCATAATTACCATGTAAGAATCCCTTGACACCTTATGTGTTTCTCCTTGAGGAAGGCCTGTGCAGTAGGACATTATAGGCTGAGGACTACCGATTGAATGATTACGTTCTATCTAGCTTCTGAACGATCAATCAGAACGAAGAAACAATCACTGAAGTTAATTTTAATGTCAATTTTGTCTAAAAGCCTAAAACCTTACAGCTGAACCGTTGCATAATTACCATGTGAGAATCCCCTGTGATCAATCTTACGACTTGGGTATAAGGAGGACAGTTTCTCATTTCATCTATTTCCGACCTTACGACGCTCGGTTCCAACTTCATATGTGTACTTCTTGAAATAGCATTGTCATTGTTGACTTCAAATTCAGAAATATATTTTGTCGCCGTCATAATATGACCATTAGTACAAGTAAACTGTTTATCAACTTTTTTTATAATTCTACAAAACACACAGGTGAATTACTGGCTGCGAAAAGGGAAAAATCTAAACTATAAAAGAACTTTGACTGCGTCTTCGTCCGCGTAGAATAGTTACTTGGCGATAGTGTGATGATATGTAGCCTGTATAATAGCCTTTCTCAATAAATAAGCTATTCAACATTGAAAGATTTGTTCTACTCGTAATTGGAGCCTCAATTGGTGGAATTCAAAATTTACTCCTACTCTATTATTAGAAGCAAAGTTCATAGTGGCGTAAATTTGTCCTTCATTTTTCTGGGACACACAATGCACGTAGCATTGTATGTTCTATTATGACTAATTATTTTTAATCGTAAATCTTTAAAGTATCGAAAATAACGCCATTGCTTTATTGATCCTTGCCTACGAGTATACTGAAAAAAAATCGAGTTCTGCCTTAAACTCAAGTCTGTTTTGCTTGTAAGCTGTTATTTTTTATACTTTTGCCAAATAAACGACTTCATCAAGGCCACAGTCATAAAATTTGCTTACCAAATCCAGTTTGTTTGCCCACTTCTTGTCTTTGAATAGTCTCTTGAGAACAAAGAGCTCGTGCTTACATTATTATATTGTATAGACAACGACTTTGTCAGTCTGAAAAAGGTTTTTTCTAATAATACCGCTGAATTATAGGATAAGTTTGGTCATCAGCCTATATACGTCTCACTGCTGGGCACAGGCCTTCCTCATGGTGAAACACATGAGGAATATGGCCCGTTACACCACCACGCTGACCCAATGCAGGTAAGTGGGTAGAAACAGGTGCCTTTCTAAGCACGGTGAAGCTCAAGATCACAAAGTTTTGGTCACCCATCCACAGCCTGACCATAGCAAAGGTAGCTTTGTTTTAAATCGAAAGCCAAAGCGCACTAGCCACTACGCCACCGAGCTCTTCATAAGTTGTTTGTTTCATCATTATAAGAATTGGTTAGTTTATAGCAATTAATACTCGTCGCTTGAATGAGTAAAGAGACAGTGTAGAAGGTAAGTCATTATTGTAAAAACTTAACTTTTTTTGTTGCGTTTCAAAACTCAATTTGTATGGGAAGCGTGAAAAGAACTTCTCTTGGTTTACAATACAAATCGTTATACTTGCGTAATTCATGTTAATATTTATCTGTGCACATGGTTCATTGAGTTCAATAAATAAATAAACATCTTCATACATTAACATCTATCAACCAGCCTCATTATTAAATTTAATTACATTAATTACATTAATAAATTTAAAGATTTACATGTATTTAACATGTTAATCTTCAGAAAATAAACACTACATATATAAACATCCAAGACTGTAGAACAAACGCCTGTATTCATCACACAAACATTTGCCCCACCGGGGGTTGAACCCAGAACCTCTCAGGATGGCGACGCCTTGAGACCAGCGTACAGACCACTCGACCACGGAGGTCGTCTTGAGTTTGACCTTGAGTTCAATTTCTCATTTATGTTTGTTTTTACATTAAGAAGGTTTAAACCCTCGTTTTAACGCTTAAAATATTTGAAGTGCACACTTTCCAACAAAGGTAACATTCGAGACAATGACCATAGTCCATCATATCCCTCATTCGAAGACTGTTCAACTCTTAAATAAAACCGATAGATTGTGAATAACACCAGAATGCTTAAGAGAGAGTGCGCGATGTTGAAACTAGTAGAAAAGTGAAGCCGAACAAATCCGTGGTCGACGTCCGTGGTCGAGTGGTCTGTACGCTGGTCTCAAGGCGTCGCTCTCTCGAGATGTACTGGATTCAATCCCCGGTGAGCAGATGTTTGTGTGATGAATACAGGCATTTTTTCTCCAGTCTTGGATGTTTATATATTATGTAGTATATAAAGGCTGAATATTTATATGTATTTATCTATAAATATATAAAATATTTATCCGTCATCTAGTATCCGTAACAGAAGCAGCATTAGTTTCTTAAAATGGGACTAGTTGAGAGGTGTGATGGTTTGAAATTATTTATTAATAATAAAATAAAATCGTAATTTCTTCACTGTATACAATTTGATTCTTATTGAATACTTATTTGTTGTAATTAAGTAGGCAAAAGGCTAAAACGTATCTTTATTTTTGGGTTAACAGGTACCAGGTATGTTTTATTAATATTTTAAATCGATTCTGCATCTAGAACGTTAGAAATTGCACTTGCAGTCAAAGTTCGAGTTCTTTAAAAATAAAACAAGCTAAGAAGGAAAAAAACCATTTATTTTGCGACATATAAATTGTTTGGGATATTTATCCAATAAATTTGGTATCTTATAAATTTGGTATTTTATAATACCAAATTTATTGGTGGAATTCAATACACTATAAGACCACAAAAGATTTCCTTACGTATCAGAAAACAAGCGAACATCCAAACAACAAAGAATATCATGCACAGACTCCAGCATCAGACCTCGAACAAATTGGTATTCATGACCAATCACAACTTTATTAACAAAGACCCGTCAACTAACATCGAAGAATTTAGTAAGAAAGTGTGCACGTAGCAAAGAAAATATAGCAGAAACGAAGTGCCCTTAACGACACAACTTTTATCTTAAGAGAGTTTGTGACAAATTAAGAGAGGATCTTGTCGGGTGCACAAAAGTTAATGGAAAATATGACCGCTTTGAGATAGAAGTTTTGTAACCCGTCTCTGTTCAGAAAAATGGACCCGAGAACGGATAGTGATTGTTCTCAATGGAATTGGATTTTCGGAGTAATGGGTTTGCCTTTGAATGATCTTTGAAAACAAGGTCTGGAGACAAAATTGGAACAGTTATTGTTGCCAGGTTGGTGGTTACAGGACGAACACTTTTCAAACTATCCAATTAAGGGAACGGAAAATAAAGCTTGTTCATTATGAGAGCAAGAAATTATATCGGTGAAATAAAAATAAACTAGTCTCCCATTCAGTAATATATTAAGTTTTTGATTGTTAATCTTCTTGTATATCTTCTATCTGTCTGCATTCAACACCTGTGCGCAGATCTGGTGTTATTACGGTTCTACGAGCCATGTTACGGCCCACTACTTCTCCTCTTTTTTGTCCTGCCTTGTTCTCAATTTTATTATTTGGGGTCGACGCAACATGTCCTTTTCTTCCACTCTCTCCTTTCACTCGCCAAGTCATCACTCCCTTCCTCATCATATCATTCACAAAATCCATTTATCTTTTCTTCGGTCTTCCTCTATCTGCCCTGCACGCCCATCCACTTTCAAGTCCATTACTTTCCTGGTGACATGATCATTCTCCTCATTTCATATCCATACCAGGAAGGTCGTTTTCCTCAGATTTTCCACCACTCCCCAGCGTCTTAGCCCACCACTTAACTAATTGCTTACAATAATAAGGTTTTTTTTCTATTTTATTTAGGGACTTTTGCATTTTAGACATGTCAGTCCCATCGTACCCTAATGATAGGAAATTGAACAAATACTATCCTAAGTAATGTACCCAGAGCATTATTTAGGATAGTGTTTGTTCTGGGTACATTATTTAGGATAGTATTTGTTCAATTTCCTATCATGAACAAATACTATCCTAAATAGGTAAACGCAGGAATTACCGCGGTAGTAGAAACTGGCAGGTATTACAAAGGTACGCATTATTAATTTTAGTCTTAAGCAATTACACAACATGTAACATTGATTCATTCAAACGGTTATAAATTGAGATTTCATAAAAGTTTGACTTTTTGAGTAAAATGTGCCTGTATTTGCTTAAAACTACAATAATATTACATTCATCGGTAATACCTACAGATTTTTTACTATGGCGGCAATACCTGCGTTTACCTTAGTTCTCCTAAATTTAAACTCTTTCGTGATTTGGCCATTGCCATTTGCTTATAACAAAAAGCGGATGGATATGGGATTACTTGCAGAAGCATTACGCGATACGTTAACCCGAATTGATACTTCAGATTTACACAAAAACAATTAGCTTTAAGCCACTTAACATAACAGAGATTGGTTTCCATCACTGGACTTTCATAAGTGCTAAAAATAAAATTTTGTCCTGGGAACAAAACAAAAGACTAATTGGAAAATTGTCAATAGGTTATGAGATATTAGACGTACACTTTATGTCGTAAGGTCAGTTAAGTTCCTAACAGAAGATTGATGAGAGCGGATCTTCTTTTTAAAATCGTCTTGTTTTCTTTAAAGTGAATAAAGGAACATAAAATAATTTAACTCAGCGTAAAACTGAAAAAAAAAATCTCGCTCCAAAAATGCCTGAAGATTACTTAAATGTTTTTAGAAAAAAACTAACTTTCTTCAATTGAAATATTTTATTGTTGTCAAGCACAGCCAAGGAGATAATTTAAAGAAGGCGATCGCGTTCAGACCCGAAATTACAGCAAGGCGACACCACATCTGAAATGGATGTTTGGAACAGTGACTCGACGCCTAGGTCGCATACACTGCGAAGTTGCGATGGATGGCGGAGAGCTTTGGAGGCGCCACTTGGACCAGTTACTCCCGGCTCCCCTGGTGCGGTAGCCAGGAATGATCGACGAGGCGTGTCATATACTATTGTCTATGAGGTTGCTAGGCAACCGTTCTGTTATTATTCAATATATTGTTTTCAAAACGATATATTTGTATACTATTTAAAAGCAGCAAAATGAATGAATTTAGTGAGAATGTACATTTATTTTGCATTAACAAATCTCATTTCACAGATACAGTAAAATTTTTTGCTTTATATTAGGTCCTTACCTATGAAATTGGTATTTTGTATGGAGATTTTGGGGATGTCTGCATTTTACATACGAACATTTTATCAGTTTTCTTCACAGCGACAAATCCAGAGATAATAATATTTGGCATGTATCATTAGACAAGCTTTAGCAATATGTGTGTGAACACGCTTGATAAAAATTATTCATCGTTTTTATGTTAATGCAAATCAAATGATGTATTCAGGAGGCAGTTAAAAATAATTGTCTTTGTGTCTAATTTTAACACAATTAAACATACAAAAAATTTTCAAATTTAATAATACGAGCTCAAATATATGGTCTATTCGTAGAAGAGGCAATTATTTTATAAGAATGTTCTGAAACTTAATAGTTACGGACAAATTGCTAAGACAGAATAAAACACCAATTTCATAGGTAAGGACCCAATATTAAATGGGGCAGCGGTAGCCGAGTTGGGATTGGAATCGCAGGTTCTATCCCACCGCTTGTACCACTAATACTTAAGTACATTGTGAATATCACTTGCCTCACATTGTGCCCGGTGTATAGCAACAGGCTAGCCACCTTTTACATGCGGACCTAACATATCTGGCGAAAAATGGATATTTAACACCTCTGCTTTCCCCTTCGGGGAAAGAGGCGTCATGATATGTTACGTTGTTATGTATTACAGTACCCACTCCTGTAATAAAAATAATTTTATTACATTTAATGTTTCATAATTCGCATGTTACAAATTACCTAAATAGTAATCTAAGTCATAAAAGAGCAATATTCTGTAATATTAGAAAGAATATTCCCATTAAAATCTTGACTCAAAACAACTCATGTTGCGTGACAGGCCTATTACACATTAAAGTCGCCATTTAGTCAACAGCGCCATAATCTCAATTATAATGCCACATCCGACTAATACATTCTCCTAATCTAACATCAGCCGATAAATTAAGCTAATTAAACTTTACTACAATTTTGAACCCTAATGCGTAGGCATTAAAAGTTCAGCAATAACGCCAGGTTACCTGACAAAAGGGTCATTTGTCATCGGAACCCACCAAAACTTTGTTGATAAGCCCCACAACTTTATTCAAAAGCCGAGCTGAAAGTTGAAGAGCGATATTGCTAATCTTTTTCCAATTGTGGTGGATAACTTTATTTTGAAATTCGCCATCCTTTATAGAATCAGAAACGGTTTAAACTATTTTATGAATGAGCTGACTTCATTCGGGCATGTCTTAAATTTTATTTGGGGTAGTCGAAAATATTGTCTGGCTATTTATTTTTGCGACAGTCCATTAACTATCATTATTCGATAACGTCTGTGGTCGAGTCTGTACGCCGGTCTCAAGGCGTTCCCGTCTCAATAGGTTCTGGGTTCGATCCCCGATGCGGCAGATGTTTGCTTGTGTGATGAATACAGGCATTTGTTGTCCAGCCTTGAATGTATTGTATATCTTCTGAACATTTATATGTATTTATCTATTAAATTATATTTATCCGTCATCGAGTTTCCGTAACACATTCTGCATTAGTTGCTTAAAATAGGGCTAGTTCATTGGTTTGAATGTGTGAAGATATTTTTTTTATCATCAAGCTACCATTAGTCTGAATATTTTTGGTGCTGCACCAGCTTCTCTTAGTAAAAGTTTATTGATTTATCAAGGTTACTTCTTTACATAAACAGTTGTTGGAAACCTCCTTTTAAGCATCTATCTTGTGCTGCACATGGTTCTAAGAGACTCGCTGGACAGAAACCGGTGGAGGACAATCATCCATATGGAACTTTACTCCTGACCGCGATCTTCATATATGAGGGACCAACTACAGAGAGATAATTGTGACAGGAAACTCCGCTCTTACTGGCGGTGTTGTGGGGGTTTCCGTAAAGGTTCCCACGACCTCGTCTGGCAGCGAAACGCCTGCGTTCGGCGTCCGATGAGGGCGACGATGCCGATGGCGCGACTATCGCACGCGTGTTAGCGCCAATGTTACCCAAGTCGACGACGATGCTTTTAATGGGTAGACCCTGCACTCTGGAGGGAGAGTCCCACATAACAATCCATGCTTAAAAAAAAGGAAGTTCCGCTTTTTCTTATCATTGCATTTTATTAATCCTGTCTTACTGTTGGGGAGTCAGGGTTTTCCTTTCAATGATGCGTTTATTAAAAGTGTAAATATAGTTTATTATCTCGAATTACATCAACTAAACTCAAGAAAGCAAATTTAAACGTATATGCACACCATGCCTCTCGTTGGTTGTCTCACCGCTTCATTCAACGGCTTCTTTCAGCGATGTTCCGCTCCACCTCTCACAGATGGCGCTAGTTACCGCGTAGACACCAAAAACTGTAGGCATACAAAATAGCCCTTGCATCAAACGAGATGCTGTCATTTCTCTCGTTCCTCAAATTTTTTTAAGAGAATGTAATTATCAATATTTTCACGGTTGCTCTTCATGGATAAGTCTAAGTTGCTAGTTGAAAATTCTGCTATAAATGCTCTTGTTAAATGCCAAATTACTCCCGTATTTTGGATTCCCGTAAGCTTAGTAACCGTTCCATAAATTTGTGGGACGTGACCGAATCGCCTATTAGACCAATACATCTTCAAAGCAAAAATGTCCCATATATGAGTCGAGGACCTTCCAATGGACAATTTATAAAGGAAATATTTTTATATTTTATTATACGGCTGGAGGCAATCGTTAGTGAGATAGTGAAATATGTTTTTATTATATTGCGTTTTGTAATGTGAATGGGTAACTGGGTTTCTTTCCTGGTGTATTTTTCTGGAAGAAAAGACTAAACATGTTGAAGTTTGTGCAATATATTATCACCTTTGAGACACAGGCCTGATGATAAAGATACATTTATATGTAATTCGGAGGAATTCGGTGGCGTAGTAGTAAGTACGCTTTGGCTTTCGATCAAAAACCTTCGCAATGGTCAGGCCGTGGATGGGTGACCAAAAATTTGTGCTCTCGAACTGCTCCATGCCTTGGAAGACTCATTAAGCCGTTGGTCCCGGGCACTGTTGCAACGGTTTCTACCCATCAACCCACATTGGGCCAGCATGGTGGTGTTACGGCCCATACTCCTAATGTGTTTTTCTATAAGGAAAGCCTGTGCCCAGCAGTAGGACGTATGTAGGCTGAAGACTACATGTAATTCAGAATGCTTGTGCCGAGGTGTGTCACAGAAAACAGAAAGTTAAGCCACCTTCACCTTGAGCTGTAAGCAGATACAGTTGGTTTCAGGTTGAAAATAGCTATCAACCTATAAAATTAATATTAGTTTGCATACATTGATTGACCTTACAATGAATCATCGGATATTAAAAAAGCAATAAATAAATAAATAAAACGCGGAGCAAAATAACAAGTACACACCAATCTGATACGCGATCCGGTTCCGGCCGGCAAACTTCGCAATACGATCCAGTCACCTAATTCTACTTCTAAATTTGTTTTTCTCATAGAAACTACTTCCGATCCAAAAGACAAACACGTAAAATTAAGTCCCCAAAGGCCCGCTCAGCCGACAAATGCAAGGAATCGAATTATTTGGACTCCAACACTTGATTGGACCTTTCGTTTTGGGTCAAACATAGGGTTTTGGTACTTTTCATGAAAGCTCCGGTTAATTTAATAATATAAACTTAACACATAATATTGATCTAATTATGAAATAGATTAGTCAATAAAATTAGTCAATACGACTGTCGAGGGAGTTCACGGTCGAATAACAGAACAGAATAAAAATTACAAAAAGAAAGCGTGGAGCGTTTATGTAATCTTACTTTTTTGGACAAAACGCTTTCTTTTTGTAATTTTTAGTGCGTGCTAAAAGCGTGTTTTTTAGTTTTTTAAACTACTATTTTTATTTTATACTTTTTAGTCTTCTTATTATTCAAACTTAATTAACTACTTGTAACGGCCGCCATGTTGGATTTAGGTCACGTGATATTTTTTTTCGTTTCCCATTCAGCAAACCCTTTCATTTAATACTCATATCATGGGGGTGCACTTCAAATAGCCAACCGCAATCTTGAATGTCCGCCATGTTGGATTTAAGTCATGTGACTATTTTTTTCGTATTCCTGACAGCAAACCCTTTCATTTGATATCCATATCATGGGGGTGGATTTCAAACAGCCAGTCAGCCATCTTGGGGAGGCCGCCATATTGGATTTGTAATGACGTTTCTAAGCTGGTCATGTATTGTCGTCAGAACTCAGAGCGTGTGTAAAATTTCATCCTAATTGAAGACCGGAAAATGGGTCAAATTAATATTCCAAATATTGACGCAGACAACATACAAACAGTGTGAGTTAAATAAAAGCGTGTAAAATATTATATTTTATGTATATTAGTAAGACAGATGACATAGCACATCCCGCCTCTTACCCCGAAAGGGAAGGTCCTCTACCTTGTTTACACCCACGGTGATATCTTAAGTTTTATAAAGATGGGAGACAGCGAGAGCATAAAATATTACTTTTATTTTTGGCGAAATGAGATAAATTCTGAAATATATTTATATTTTACCTATAAGTTATTTCTAGAACTTTGCTTAATAAGATTCAGCCGCTCGTACAGCTGACTCCAGGCGGAATTAATTAAATATTAATATAACGGAAACAGAATTTCAAATTGATATTTAAATAGTGACATTTTATTACATTACAAAATGCCAGTTTAGGTATAAAGAGCGAAGGACTCGCCAGTACAAGTAGATCTGCTTGTCCTCAGCTTATATACGTCCACGCAGGTCTTCTTCATGGAGGAATACATGAGGAGCTAAGGCCGTAACACCACCACGCTAATACGGGTTGGTGGGTAGAAACGGTTGCAATAGCGGCCGTGACCGATACCTTAAAGTGCCTTCAAAAACACACAGGACTTTGAAATCACAAAGTGTTGGTTTTTGTCATCCAAGACCTGACCATGGCGAAGGTAGCTTTGTTTTCGATATCGAAAGTCAAAGCGTACTAACCACGACGCCACCGAGCTCCTTTTGTCGTAGTGTTTAAGGATTATGGGACATAGCACATCTAGCAAGATGTACACTAACACTCTTGCCGTCTCATATTGCAGCTCTTATGAGACACAATGAGAAAGTTAAAACATATTCAAGCGTAAAAGTACTAACACTAAAAATTCCACCATCACCACTCTGGCTCAATACTAATTGAGGGAAGATGAAGAAATGGTTGCAGTGGTGACTAGAATGAACGGCCTTTAAATTCCAACCCACCCCCCAGTTTAGTGCCCCCCATCCAAGCACAGGCGATGATGATGAGGTTTCATTATTAATTTTAAAGGCCAAATCGTACAAACCACTGCTACTCATAACATAACGAAGAACAAGACAAAATCCATTCAATAATCAACCTATTTTGACACATTAGAGTGATAAACAGATTAATAGCATATGTTGGCTTTCATACTTGAAGCAGATATCTTCATCATCTTCAGCCTCCCGTCCACTGCTGGATATAGGCCACCCCTAATGGACGCCACCGCTCTGGATTATTCGAGTATGTCGACGATAGTGCGTACACTTGAATGACCTTTAGGCTATACCTAGCGGTTAGTTTGATAGCAAGGTAATCCGGTAATCCAACTAGAACTTCCTTCATCGAACCATAAAACAAATTTACAATGCGCACGGGAGAATTTCTAACCATCCTGACTTGTTGCACATTGTCTGCACTAATTGATTCTCATTATTAAATAAAAGTTCTTTATTGAATACAATGAGAAACTTTGTCAATGGCAACTCAAGGACTTTGAGGCGAATCTTCAGAGACAGTCTTTCATTCCGTAACTCAATTGTGAGGGCCCAATTAGCTTAGTCTCTTGGGAGGCTGTTAATTATCTTGGAAATGCGTCTATTGGGAATGTTGAGGTAGTAAAAATATTTTATGTGGCAAAATGCAGTGGAGCAAGACGTTTAATTTTTGGTTTAAATCTGCACATTTAACATGCAATATTGTCAATGTTGAGCAAAAACCGACTAATTAACGCAGATCGGATGAAAGATCAGATCATTAGATCAGATGAAAGAACATCCAATTGTTGCAGTCATTGTACCAAAACGCCACTATATCAGTCCGTCTTCAAGACCGGAACTCAAAACCAATTCCACTCCAGCGAGGTCTGAGACAGGACGACATCTTCTCGCCGAAACTGTTCACAGCTGCATTAAAGGACGTGTTTTAGCTTTTGGACTGGAAAGGACATCGTATCATCATAAACGGCGGGTACATGACTCACCTTCGTTTTGTCGATGATATCATGGTCATGCCTGAGACCCTGAAAGACCTTGGCATATTGTTCGATGACCTCTGTAGAGTTTCTCAAGTGGGCCTGAAAATGAACATAGACAAGACAAAGTGGTTTTACACTGGAAATTGTTGACGAGTATGTATACCTGGGGCTAGTAGTCCTACCAGGTAGGTCCAATTTCCGGAAAGAGGTCAATCGACGAATTTTACTCGGCTGGGCAGCGTTCGGGAAGCTACGCAGTATTCTAGGCTCATCAATCGCAGTGTCTCAAGACTATAATCATAAATTCGTGCGTGTTGCCAGTGATAAAACGCGAAGGTTCTCGAGTGGTGACCACATACTAGGAGGCGCAACGTGGGTAGGTCCCCAGCGAGGTGGACCGACGATGTGGTGGAAGTCGAAAGAAGTCGCTGGATGCGGGCGGCGCAGGACCTGTGCTTGTGGAGGTCGTTAGGCCAGGTTCATGTTCAGCACTGAATTTCTATAGGCTGATGGATGGAGATGAAAGATAATTTCTGCGCAACATTAAGCAGGGGATGACAGGAGATGACCTTGTTGGTATAAAAATGTAGGTATTCTACATAAATGGTTCACTGCAAATGGATTAATAATAAACACCCTGAAAACAAATATTTTGCGGTTTAAAACAACGGCAAGAGATAATTCTAACATAAGTGTATATTTAAGCAATAATATGGTGCAAGAAGTAGAGTAAACAAAATATTTAGGTATCAAAATTGATAATCTATTAAACTGGAAACTCGAACTTAGTGATATAGAGAGTAAAATCAGTTCCGCTTGCTATGTAAAACACCTACAACTGGTATACTTTGCTTTGACTGAGTCTAGACTACGCTATAGCTACGCTATAGAATCACCTGACATGTAATTTTGTATTCATTGGCTTTGTTTTTTTTTTTGTAATTGTAATTGTAATTGAATCTTATATTTCGACACAATGTATATTGTTAAGAAATAAAAAATAAATAAATAAATATGATTTTGCTATCAAAACTTGTATAAATCGCCATCTTGTATAATCGCTTCGTCAATCGTGCTTATATAATCACGCGTATGTAACCGCTTGTTTATAAACATTCTTCGTGTGTACTTGAATTCATTTTTAACCGACTTCAATAAAAGGAGGAGTTTCTCAATTCATCTAAATTTTTTTTGTTTGTTCCCCGATTACTCGATGACGTCTGAACCGATTCGGAAAATTCTTTTGTTTGGAAAGGGTATATTCACAGGTGGTCCCATAGTCATCAGGCAAGGATCTGATGATGGATTACCGGAGAAATCGAGGGAACTCTTCAAAGTTTCAGGCACACTTGATGCAATTTTAGTATTTATTTTAAAGTGACTCGTACATTCGCTTTTCGAAGGCATATTTGGGTTATTTTATATAATTAAAAGCCTAAATTATTTTAAATAAAATATACCTCGGAACTAAAAAGTAGGAAATGCCAATTTAATAACCCTATCTCATAAATTAAATCTGTATACTTATAGACTCCTCTTATCCAAATTATTCTTCAAACAAACAAACAGCATCAGTCAAACAGCTTAAACCAAGAGAACTCATGGCAAACTCAAACAACAAGGCGATTTTCTCAGCTCTGAAATTGAATCCATCAAGGCTTATTGGTCAAAGGTATCTAACGTTTAACTTGTCTTCTTAGAGAACAAACGTAATTTTTGGAACAAAATATAAATGAACCTCCCTTTGACAAGGTCAGTTCCGTTTTAGGATGGACTGTTGTGGAGAAAGATAAATTTAGACCGCATGAAATGCCCAGTTTTAAGAAGGTTCAAGAAGAAATAAATGAAAAGGTAGGTCATGGCTACAAGTCGAAACACGCTGAATCTGTACACGTACAGTCAACATCAAAAGTAGGTGGTACATGGAAAATGTGACATAATACTAAAGTTATTAGCTATCTTTGATACTGACTGTACCATAACATCGTTGTCCTCAGCCTTTATAAGTCCTACTGTCGGGCACAGGCCTTCCTCATGGAGAAACACATGAAGAGTATGGGCTGTAACACCACCACGCTGGCCCAAAGCGAGTCGGTGGGTAGAAACGGTTGCAACAGCAACCGGTACCGGCCGGCTTAGCGGGCCTTCCGAAGCACGGAGGAGCTCGAGATCACAAAGTTTTGGTCACCCATCCAAGGCATGACCACGATGAAGGGAGCTTTGTTTTTTATCGAAAGCCAAAGCATACTAACCACTACGCCACCGGGCTCCTTTTGTAGTAATGTTTAAGGATTATGGGACATGGCTAGCATGATGTACACTTGCCGTGTCACATTGCAGCTCCAATGAGACAAAATGAGAAAGTTAAGTCATTCAAGCGCATGCCGTATTAGACGTCACACCAAACAATGCTGTTAGTCCAGTCAAAATAATTTAAAAGTCACATTAAATCCTACACACAAAATTTCTTTTTCTGAGCATTATTTGCGGATTTTGGAAGTCCACCTTGCAGTTTTCCCCCCTCCCCCTGTTGAGCGTTGTAAGGAAACGGGCCCAAAACCCTCGTTCCCTATAACTCCTGCTGATAAAATTCTACAGTGGAGATTTACGTAGGATTTAATTTGTTTAACTATCCTAAGCTTTAGACTCAAAAATCACCATAAAATTTTTGGAACTTTCGGAAAAAAACAATTTTGAATGTTTTTTTTAAATAAGCTTCAATAAAACTAAAAAAATATTATTGCATTCTTATTTCTGATCAATAATTAAAATAAATTTCAGTGTAGGAATTAATGTGATTGTTTCGAACAAACAAATTTTCCTTGCCTAGACTATGTGTAAAACTGCAAGTGCATGCGTACACGCATCCGGTGTACAATATCGAAGGTTGGTGTCTACTTGAATTCAATTAACAAAATTTTTTAAGGCTGGGGCTTAGTGGTTTTATTTTAATTAACATTATACATAGGGACACAATTAACTTACTTTCTGAAGGTATATTTCAGTCGTGCACTCATTGCCACTGCTATTAAACTCTTTAAACTCTTTATTGCACCAACAAAAAGAAACAAAACAGTGAAAAATACAAGTTTGCAAGGGAGAACTTATCCCTATTATCCAGAGATCTCTTCCAGTCAACCCGACACAGATGTGTGAGATTTCATAGTGACAGAAACAACACCAGTGCAAAAATACAAGTTTTAACTGGAATAAAAAATAAATAAAAATAATATATATATAAAAATAAATGAAATATAAGCTATAGCTATAGCTTTTCACAGTCAACATTATATATCCCAGACGGCCTCCTACTTAATGCGCAGTAGATTAGTATTTAATTATTAATTTGCATGACAAATCGGTGTTTGAATAATTTATTGGACCGTTTCCGAGAAAAACTCCACCGCGGGATATTTACCCGGAGTAATCGCAATTGTTACAGATTTTATCTTCCTTAGGGCGAATTCGACCAACTCGGTGTTAATATCAGGGGTTAGGACACCAATAAGCTTAAATTACATTGGTCGAATCCGCTCTAGTGACGGAGCCCTGCGTACACGGCCGATTTTGGGCCGAGTATACCTCTGTCAAAAGCATTTTTGACATAACTACGCTAGGGTTGTCGTCCTCAGCCTATATACGTCCCACTGCTGGCACAGGCCTTCCTCATGGAGAAAAACAAGGAGTATGGGCCGTAACACCACCTCGCTGGACCAATGCGGGTTAGTGGGTATAAACGGTCGCAATAGTGACTGGGACCAACGGTTTAACGTGCCTTCCGAAGCACGGAGGAGCTCGAGATCACATTTTGGTTACCCATCCACGGCCTGACCATGGTGAAGAAAGCTTTGTTTTCAATCGAAAGCTAAAGCCATCTAACCACTACGCCAGTGTAACTAATCAAATTTAAGTCGCTTAAGATATCGTTTCGATTCCGCTTATTCTTCTGTTCATTAAAGTCCTTAAAATTATTATACTGAGTTCTATGAAAAATGAAAATGTAACATTAAATATGTAATATTCATATCCGCGGTTGATCTTAGGATAGCAGTTGTTTGAGACTTGTGATTATGGGACCGTCGAATTCAAAAACATGTCGCTCATCCAAAAGAATAATGCCATAATTACCAAAAAGTCGAAAATGAGTTTTTGATGCCATAACTTCATGTTTTGCACGTTTTATCTGCGGTAAAAACGACAGAATTGTTGTTCCATTAGTTTCCGAAAGAGAGAGTCATTGCCGTCATGGTGTTGGCCTATACTTCGAAAGGAAACGGAAACATCGACAAAGTTTATAAAATGTAGACAGATTTATAAAAATAAAACTAAAATTGAATATAATGTTGTTTAAATTCATGATTTATTCTTATATCCAAAGCTAGTTTAATGTCATAATTGTATTATTTGATGTATAAAATGTCATAAATGTACGTCTGGTTTGTTTTATTTCGTTTTTTCAAATAGTTATCTTAAGTTTTCTCGCAAACTTTTTATGTTATATTATTGGTAGTAAATTAACACAACATAACTATTAAAATATATCAATAGAATGATTGGAAATACACAATATTTTCGATGTCAAACTTTTAAAACGCTCTCCTGAAAAATCGCAAAACCGTTATTACGTCAATATTCTTTTGGATGAGCGATGTATACACTTAAGAAGTACCCAACAATCTTTATTTCCTTCTAATAAGAGTCATTTACAGTAAAAAGTGGTTGCAAATTTTAGAGTCAACTTTATACAGTATCTCTGTCATAATATCGAATGCATGTCTGTCTACTACAAGGTTATAGAAGCATGATGAACCATTGCATTATGTGTAATTGCGAAGCGCGGAGGTGGCTGACGAAAAATATTACTAAATCTACACTTCGCCTGATATAATTAAGACCTAATCAATCACCCATAAAAACACGGAAGTGTTTTTTCAGTATAGATGTTTCAATTGAAAACTTCGTCAAATTATACTGTACTAGGTGTACCCGCGACGTCATTAGCGTGGCTACTGATTTACGCCGCGATTTAAAAGCTTTTGTGCACAAAGTGTAAAAACAACATTACATTCCTACCTATTATTAGCAAAATGTTGATTATTAATAGTCGAACTACTAATAATCAACATTAAACCTCCAATTATTAAAATAATAAAAATAACATTTCTTGTCAGTGTCATCTTATTGATTGTTGTCATGGTGATAAATCTTTGTTGTCGTATCATTATTATATAATGCCGAGAAATTTTAAAATACGAAATGAAATTACATTTTGATGGAATATGTCACACAATATACTCGGTCAAGCAGATATTGATAAACACGGTTACACCCGCGCGGTACCCATTCCCATGGGAATATCGGGATAAAAAAGCCTGTGTTTTTTATCAGGCTCTAGACAATCTGTGTGCCAATTTTCAATTGATCGGTTCAGTAGTTTTGACGTGAAAGCAAGACGGACAGACAAACAGAGTTATTTTCGCATTTAAAATATTAATATGGATTTAATAATGTGTCTAATGACATCACAATTTTTCATCGCCATTCATTCTTTCGCCATCTCAAAGAAACGAAAATTTTGAATTTGTATTTCAATTTCCAGCTTTTCTTCGTAATATCTTGAATAAAATTGTTCTCGGGTAAATTGTGCTCGGTTCTTTGCAAAGGCATTCTGCATCATAAAACAGTAAGAGCAATCGAAACAAATGATTGTGTTTTCCGCTCCCCATAAAGAACTAAGTCAATAAAATAAAAAGTTGTCGTGTTCTTCTAAAGAAGAAAACAATAGTGAACTTTGTACGAGTCGACGTTAACCCGATAACGGAAACCATATCTCATAAAAATCGTTATTTTTGTAGATGTTTGGTTTATTAATATTATAATAGTAAAGAAACCACAAAAATATCTAATAATGAAGGAATGGCATGAATCTTTGTACTTGCAAAACACTGTGAACTTAGCATGTCAAGCGAAATGTGGGTGATTACACCTCTGCCTACCCCTTCGGGGAAAAAACGGGATGATATGTTTGTTTGATGTGATTTGTCTTTGCGATGATAAAATAGAAATGACAAATGTTAATTTTGTCTTGCTACTGGATTGATTGCTTTTGTTAATTTTATCAGCTCCATTGCATAACTAGAATTCTAATTATTTACAATTATGAAATTCAAATATAGGACCGTTGTGGTTAAAAGTATCTATCGAGTCTGGACTTATCAAAATATTTTTTTGAACGTGAAAAATTAGACCAACTTATATTAACCTGCAGACCTTGTTCTAAAAATTATGAGCAAGAAACAATGACTTCCTATACATGATTTTTTAAATTTCAATTTCAAAGTATTATTGAGGTCGAAATACAAAATATTTATGAGTGGCTGTACTTTGTCCTGCCTTGTATTAGGGTAAAAAGAAACGTGTGTTCAGTTAGTTTCATCAACTGGACACCCGTATATCCGGTCGTTTGTGTCGAGTTGTGAAAAATCCAAGAAAAGAGTTAATGTTCCACAAAATGAGTCAGCTTACGTAGGGCTATCACTTATTTCCAAACCATACACAATTTTATTATTTAAGAAACTGGCATTATTATGACGTCAATTGTAGAATGGATGACCTGGAAAGTATTTTCGGGAGACCTTTGAACTTGTTAAGGTTTTCCAAAATGAATTCAAATAGCTAGCAAAGAAAATGGAACAACTTCATCCATCAATAATATTCAAGTTAGTCAATATTGAGTTTCAAAATATGTCTACTTTTCGTCAAAAATCTTATCATTATGTTGATAATGAACAAGGAAAACCGCAGGCACTCGTAGAAAGGTTAACTTTGAAACGAAAAGTAGATTAAAAAACTTAAAGAAAAAAATGCGATTAAATAAAATCTCAAGTGACCAGTCCCCGAAGACGGCAAAAGGGTTAACCGCTTTTTTATTACATCCATTATTCGCCCAAAAAGAGTCAAAAGAAATGTAAGGGCAAGCGTTCCTCACTTTTTCGCGTGCATGCATCTACCCAGGACTATAATTTATCTCAGATAGCCGCGTCTGGCTACATAAATCACGCGTGTTTTTCACGCGCTACTGCGATAGAAAAGCAGTGGAAACATACGGGGTTTTAATGGTTGCGTGCCCGCAGAAAAGCGCGAAAGAATTTAAGGATTTTAAGATTCAGCACTTTATGACGCACGATCGCTGTTTATGTAATTTGAAATGCTGGCTTTTGGTTTAAAAAAAATTTTTTTTCATTGATGACAAATTCAAACGTACTTTTATTTATCACTAGCTGTTGCCCGCGACTTCGTCCGCAGTTACTAAGGTTTTTTAACTATCCCATGGAAACCCTTTAATTTTCCGGAATAAAGAGTATCTAAGATGTTGACCAGGGATATAAGGTATCACCATGCAAAATTTCATTGAAATCAGTCCAGCCCGTACAAACAGACTAACAGACAAACCGACAAAACAAATTTTTTTTTGGTATTTTCCCTCTTGTTACATCCACCTGACTTGGTTTTAACCATTTCATTCTATGTTCAGACATTCGATCTCTACAGTTGTATTATGTAAATATGGATTTATACATAAATCTTTATTAGAAGTTCATTCACAAAAGCACGAATCGCCTAGGAATATGGACTATCATCCATACAACACTAGAAATAAACAAAAATTGCATGTACCAATTACTAGGTTAAACAAAACGCACAAGCAGGGATTCAGTTTAAAGTTAGAGTTATATAACAAAGTTCCTATAGAAATTACTAAATTGTCATTGTCTGAATTCAAAATTAAAACAAAATTATTTTTGAAGCTTTTTGAAGCTCATCCTTTTTACAGTGTCACAGAGTATTTATTGAGAAATTATAAAGTATAGTAATTGCCATTGTCTGAATTCAAAATTAAAACAAAATTATTTTTGAAGCTTTTTGAAGCTCATCCTTTTTACAGTGTCACAGAATATTTTTTTTTTTTAATATAATACTACCGAATTTAATGTACATTAATACTGTAAAGCTGAACGGTTTGTTTGTTTGTATACTGTTGAATTTTGTACTGTTACTGTTTTATTTCCATAGACAATTATTATAATACTGTATTACTAATTTATTTCAGAATCGATTTATTATATTGTTAAAATAGTCACATGCCAAATGTAACGTAAGTGTTATAAAGTGGTCAATAAAAATGATTATACTGATTATACTGGAGAAATTATGGTTCAGTTTTACAATTATATTGTTTTGTATGAAATCTCGACTTGTATGATTGTTTTTTCCCTCCGTATGTTACCTTGTTCCTCCCAACCTTTCGCACGTATAAAAAAACAATGGGGTATTGGTTTATAACGATTTGCTGGGACGTGTTTATGCGTCATTAACACACGTAAATTGCAATATAAACTGCGCGGGAGACTGTTATTACACTTTTACATAGATCATAACGGAATCCTGAATAAAATTGCTTTAAGCAATAAAATGGAGATAAATATCGAAGGGAACATCGATATTTCTGTCGTCACCGATATTTTGTTATCTATAGGTGCTGTCAGCCATGGTACTATATAGTACGTTTCAATCCAAGTTGCCAAAAAGGTGAACAAAAAACCTGACTTACACCCAGTTGCAGAAACGAACTTTAAAATTTAATGTCAGCATTATCTCTAATGCTCCATTAAATTTATTTATTGAAGTGTCAAAATAACACATTAGCGTAGTTTTACGTTGCACAAAACGACATTAGCACCCTGTCAATGCTAAAGAGACATTAGCTAGAACTGTTTTGTGTTACAACTTTAAATTTAATGAACTTTAAAGTTTTAATGTCTCATTAACAAATGTCGTCCTTAAAAAATCTTTAAAGTTCATTAAAGTTAAAGTTGTCACACAAAACAGTTCTAGCTAATGTCTCTTTAGCATTGACAGGGTGCTAATGTCGTTTTGTGCAACGTAAAACTACGCTAAGGTGTTCTTTTGACACTTCAATAAATAAATTTAATGGAGCATTAGAGATAATGCTGACATTAAATTTTAAAGTTCGTTTCTGCAACTGGGTGTTACCGAATTTTTTATTCAATAATTACACTTTTTGCATGGACATATTATAATGGTAACAATTGTTGTCCGTTTCAATTGATTTTAATTACCTACACTCATTACAAAACATTTTAGAGATGAAACATTACCTTCGATTTGTTTACCTTTTTGGCAACTTGTATTGAAACGTGCTATAGTACAAGCAAAATACAAACTGAATGCTCAATCTACAGAGCTTTTTTTAAATAAAATACAATTTAATAAACAAAATGATGTTTTACGTGTATTTCGTTTGATTGTTTTATGTTAGTACACAAATAACCTGTAAACATTTAATAATATTAACAATATAATTAGAGATAACAGTGAACACATACATTTACATTTTGCGCACTTTTTATTTTTAATTTTGCTTCATTATTCTATTTGAGTTCTTGTCTTAGTACTAATGAAACATGTCTGATCTTAAATTACCTGAACATCTATGTTATGTACCATGTTTGTTGCAAATAATGATTATTATTATTATTAATAATAAAAAAACATTAAGTGGGACTCCATTCTGAATATCACTTGCCTTACACCGCCTTTTGCTTTGAAGCCCGTATTACACACACGTGGGTGTCAAAACCTTCAATATAATTATGAAAAGAGCGTCCCAGTTAAAGAATCAGAAACGCACTTTTTGTATAAATAGACCAGACGAATGACCCCATCTCGCCTGATGTTAAGCAAGAATTAGTTATAGAACCGAGGGCGATGACAACCATGGTGTTGCGGGTGTCGGTATTTATATAGACGGTAATTACTCACCATCAGGTAATCTATCTGCTCGTTTGCCCCTGTTTCATAAATATGCAATGTGGCTCTTTTCACAAAACAGGTGCGTACAGAAGACAATCTCAATACAATGTGCGCTCGAGCAACGCGCACGTAGACACGGTTCATGGACACGATATCTAGGATCAGCTGCCCTTTTCAGTACCGTAATGTTGCCAAATCAATTTTTATTTAACGCACCGTCAAATGTCATGTCCTTTGAAAATTAAAAAAAGTGTTCTATTTTTTTATATATTAATAGGGGGCAATCGAGCAGACGGTTCACCTGATGGGAAGTGATTACCGTAGCCTATGAACATTTGCAACTCCGGAGGGGTCACAAATGCGTTGTCGTCCCTTTAGAAAGTTGTGAGCTCTTTTCTTGAAGATTTGAACGGTCCGGTCGTAACGGTCCGGTAATACAGCTGGCGACAATTGGTTCCATAGTTTAATGGTGCACGGCAGAAAATGACGCGAAAGTCTCAAGGTTCTGCACAGCCGATGTGCGATTGCGAAATACAGCGGCTGGGATTATTCCGAACAATTCTTCTGAAAACTGCCCATTATAGTAGAGGACGCAGAGCAATGGCACATCCCTACGCAAGCCTTGAGTATCAAGCCGATCAGAAAGGATGGGGTCACCAACAATACGAGCTGCTCTACGCTGTTTACGATCCAGAGAGAGAAGTTGGTACTGGGTGCACCCGCTCGAAGATGAAAGCAATATTCCTTATGAGACCGAACTTGCGCTTTGTAGAGTTATATTCAAAATCAAAATCAAAAATAATTTTATTTCATAGGCTAAACATAGCACTTAAAATCGTCAACATTCATACATAGTCACATTTATTATACATAAAGTAAATTTTAATAATAAAATTGACAAAAAAGACTTAAAATTCACTGCCGCGAGCGCTTGTAGCAAGTACATCCACATAGCGCTTTGACTGTGGTTGTAGTCGATACAAGCGACCGGATTCCGAGAGTAAGGCATTTCATGAGAAGAACTCGGTAAGAAACTCATGAGCCACTTTTTTAAATAGCCAATCATACAATCTATTAGTCACAGTGTTACATTTTTTACAATTAAAAATTATTTGTCAGTATATAATCATTATTATTATTATATTTGAAATATTGCCTCGATCTGCTGAGCACACCAAGCTTCAGTGAGGATATCTTGCTCTTACCCTCTATGTGCCCGCGGAATTGAACAGTACTCGATATACCCTTAGAATTCCGATACTGGCTGAAATCGATAGGTGAGTGTCCTCAAATATAGGAGATACGACAAATGGTGACTATATGACTGAAGTCCAATTCATCTCCATCGAAATTTGGTTAGATAGAAGGGCAGCATGTTCGGACCACCATAAGATTGAGTCTGGTTTTTATTTTTCTATTTCCTTGTTAATAATACATCAAAACAAATTGATACTAGACGATTATCACGATAGTTTTGTGTATTTGACATACATTATTTTTCTTTTTTTATGCTGCTGTTGAAAAACCCAGCGCGAAGCCCCAGAATAATGACGTATATAAGATTACCTTCTGCACCGTATCCGTTCAGTAGTGCTCTAGTTCTGAAACTGAGCACCTAAACTAGAATTAAGTAATTCCAAGCCACTCATTGCAAATTATCCGTTTAATGATATCAACATAGCTTCAGTTCTAAAAGGCCAATTCGTCTCAAGCCCGGATGCAGTTGAAGCGAAATAGATTGCCTCTAGCTCCGGTAGAATTACGTCTAATTTATACGGAACCAGTATACAAATGTTTGTAGGACAAACGTGACAAGGACGAAGCGAAGGAAGAGACTTTTGTATAATCAGAGACGGAACTGTACGAAGAAATGCTGGTATATTTACAATTAGTGTTTTATTTGATATTTCCTTAGGGTAAATAGCCAGTACTATTTTTAGAATGTTTTAGAATGTTGCTATTTCTGACGACATATCTGGAAAAATATCTGGCGAAATGTGTTTAACTCCTCTGCCTACCCCATCGGGGAAAGAGGCATGATGATATGTTTATGAATGTTGTGTAAATGTTTGTTTGTTAATCGTGTAACTATGATTCTAATAAGACTTAGTAAGCCCTGAGGAACAAACATGTATATTCTTAGAAATAAAGGCTATCTTTATCTTTACCTTAAAACCCTGAGGAGCTCGGTGGCCTAGTGGTACGCTTTGGCTTTCGATATGGAAAACGAAAGCTACCTTCGCCGTGGTCAGGCCTTCGATGTGATTTTAAGCTCCTCATGCTTCGGAAGGCACGTAAAGCCGTTGGTCGTAGTCGCAATTGCAACTGCTTCTACGCACCAACCTGCATTGGGCCAGCGTGGTGGTGTACTCCTCATGTGTCTCGATCAAGAAGGTTTGTGCCTAGCAGTGGGACGTATATAGGCCTTCATTCAGCAGTGGACGGAACGTGGCTCTTCATCGATTGATTAATATCAGGCAAAATGTGTAAGTTAGAACTCTTTCTGTAGGTTTATGCTTATAAGCCTTCTGCTTCAACTTCTGGTTTTATATTGTAGGCTGATGTTGTTTTAGGTATGTTTAAACTGTATTTATAATCCGTGGTTTTGTACCGTATTCGGCTTAAGGTATAAATTCGTCGAACTCAATTTAATTAGTTTTATTAAACAATGTGGTTGCCCACGATAATGTCGTCGACCACAATAGCGAAATATTAATGAAAATTTTAATTGAAATATTAATTTTCGAATTAAAAACTTTCTCCAGCTTTCTCCTTGTTGCCTGCAAGAGTATGTTTCTCGTAGGAGGATCTGACTTCCAGACGGTAGTGAGGTGATGAATAGGTAAGAGAGACTTGTTTTTTTTAACTGTTAGCTAATTTAAGGTCGTTGCATACTTATTCACTCGAAAAGGTATGGTCTCGCCGCCCTGCGTGAATCAGTCGTCAACTCGGCTTCGGCTAGGCGACGCTGCGCTTACGGCTCGCCGGTTGCTGTTTGACGGCTTGGAGAGGTGCCGCGCGAGTCATCCAGTATCTGAATGTAAAGTGAAGTCCTAAGGCAGCGTACGGCGGCGAGACGTAAGCGTCCCGAGCTAGGCGATTACGTTACGATTCCGATAAGTGTGCGTTGCAGTGGGGAGTTTAATACAAAGAATTACATATTTAAAAAGAACAACGATGTTGATGTAAAAGGAGGATAGAAACTTGCTGAGTTTCTTGCCCGTTTTTTTCAGAACAAGGTCTCCTGGTGGTTTTGTGAACGGATGGCGTAGTTTATCGCTTTTACGAAATTTCGTAAAAAGCTTTTGACGTTCATAAGTATGTGCTAAGACGCATCTAAATTGAATTTAACGGTATTGAATTTTGGATTTAGTACTGGAGTTGATACGTTTACTTTCCATTTACGAGGTGATATGTCTGCTTCGACTCTTATTATTCATTTTGTTAATTTTACTATCTAAATCTGTTTCTCTCTATTGATTAATAATTTATTATAAAAAATTCCATTCTGTATATCTCATAATTTGAATATCGTATGCAAAATAGAAATCTAGTATATTTCATTAAATGTCTGATGAATTGGTAAAAACTTGACTGATTTCTATATTGATCTAATTCTGATAATCCTGTGGTCTATTAAATTTGGTTTTCCAAATAACACAAAATTTTGATATACTTACGAATAAATCATGAATTTACTATTTTAGTTTCTGCAGATACTTTTAAAACTGTCATATTTTTATCAACGTCTCCAAAGTTAAGTGATAAAATGTGTAAAATTTTGTCCCAATCATGAATGGTCTCTTCAAAATGAGTCCCCTGCGAAGTTACAAAATAAACAATAATTTAGATCAAAAGACATTACTTTAGTATAGCTAAAGTTATATTGTGTGAGCACAAAAACAGAACAAGAAATAATTGGGTAAAATTTTCTTTTTCCAATCTCTACATAAATAACTCAATGGTGAGTGACTGACATAGTGATCTATCAACGCACGGCCCAAACCACTGGACGGATCGGGCTGAAATTTCGCATGCAGGTAGATGTTATGATGTAGGCATCCGCTAAGAAAGGATTTTGATTAATTCTACCCCCAAGGGGATAAAATAGGGGATGAAAGTTTGTATGAAATAGTCAATTTTAAACCGATCGAGCTGAGACTTTGAGAGAAAATTAAAGGGTTCCCGTGGGATAGTTTAAAAAACCATGTTAACCGCGGACGAAGTCGTGGGCAACAGCTAGTTTCTACATAAAGTGCCATGTCAATGTAAAATAAACATTGCAGAACTCATATTAATTAACCTTTCTATCAACCAGATCATTTCTCTTTCGTTGATCAATACATAATTAACGTAGTACTTTTTAATTAATTAAACTAATAGTTAGACTTGAACTATCTGAGTATATACTTCTTAGTTATCATAATGTATTTTATTGTGTTTTATGTATATAGGAAAGGGTCAGTTCGCCATTTAAGTTTAAACCTTGTCATTTTGGGTTTACTGTTGAGGACACACAATTTAGGAGAGAGAATAATGTACTGAATTCTTATTCCCTCAGCTTATATTAGGTCCTTACCTATGAAATTGGTGTTTTGTATGGAGATTTTGGGGATGTCTGCATTTTACATACTAACATTTTATCAGTTTTCTTCACAACGACAAATCCAGAGATAATAATATCTGGCATGTATCATTAGACAAGCTTTAGCAATATGTGTGTGAACACGCTTGATAAAAATTATTCATCGTATTTATGTTAATGCAAATCAAATGATGTATTCAGGAGGCAGTTAAAAATAATTGTCTTTGTGTCTAATTTTAACACAATTAAACTTACAAAAAATTATCAAATTAAATAATACGAGCTCAAATATTAGGTTGGGGAAAAAGTCTTTTCGCATTATAGTATGTATAAACTTGTAATAAAATCTCTTTGGCTATACTATTGGTATCTGGCTGGTTTTGGTATCATTGAAAGTTTAAATTTTAAAGAACATAATTCCAAATTCAAATTAGGAAAATGTGTGATTTTCATTTTTTTTTCGTACCGCCAAGATGAGTGAATCTAATGAAGAAATTCGATACATTTTAAAATTTTACTACAAAAAAGGTAAAAATGCAACGCAAGCCGCGAAAAAAAATTGCGATGTTTATGGACCTAGTGCAGTGTCTGTGAGAGTAGCACAAATTTGGTTTAAGCGTTTTCAATCCGGAAATTTTGATGTGAGAGATGCACGTCGCTCTGGTCGCCCTATTACAGATAAAATGGATGCCATTTTTGAAAAAGTGGAGCAAGATCGGCATGTCAGTAGTTACGACGTAGCTGAAGAACTGGGAATTGACCACGAAACAGTTTTGGCGCATTTGAAAAAAACTGGGTACTCAAAAAAGCTCGACATTTGGGTACCTCACGAGCTCACTGAAAGAAACCTAATGAACCGTGTACTCATTTGTGATTCTTTATTACGACGTAATGAAACCGAACCATTTTTGAAGAAGCTGATAACTGGTGATGAAAAGTGGATCACGTACGACAAGAACGTGCGAAAAAGGTCGTGGTCAAAGGCCGGTCAGGCTTCACGGACTGTGGCGAAACCCGGGTTAACTCGCAACAAGGTGATGCTGTGTGTGTGGTGGGATTGGAAGGGCATTATTCATTATGAGCTGTTACCACCAGGCAGGACCATCGATTCTGAACTCTACTGCGAACAACTGATGAGATTAAAGCAAGAAGTTGAGAGAAAGCGGCCGGAATTAATCAACAGAAGGGGTGTGGTTTTTCATCATGATAACGCTAGACCTCACACATTTTTAGCCACTCAGCAAAAATTAAGAGAGTTTGGCTGGGAGGTGTTAATGCATCCGCCGTATAGTCCTGACCTTGCACCTTCAGATTTCCACCTGTTTCGGTCTCTTCAGAATTCTTTAGGCAGTGTCAGGTTAACATCACGAGAGGACTGCCAAAACCACTTGTCGCGGTATTTTGACCAGAAGTCCCAAAATTTCTATAGCAATGGGATCATGTCCCTACCTACAAGATGGCAAAAAGTTATCGAACAAAATGGTACCTACATACTTTAGTTAAATGTAAATAAAGTATATAAAAAAATGTTTTGAATTTTCTTAAAAAATGCGAAGAAACTTTTTCCCCAACCTATTATATGGTCTATTTTTAGAAGAGGCAATTATTTTATAAGAATGTTTTGAAACTTAATGGTTACGGACAAATTGCTAAGACAGAATAAAAACACCAATTTCATAGGTAAGGACCCAATATTCGACCCACTGCTGGACCTTCCTCATGGAAACAAACACATGAGAAGTATGGGCCGAAACACCATCACGTTGGCCCAATGCGGTTGGTGGGTAGTAACGGCCGCAAAAGCGACCAGGACCAGGACCAGGTTTAACGTACCTTCCAAAGCACGGAGGAGTTTTGGTCACCCATCCAAGGCCTGACCATGGCGAAAGTGGCTTTGTTTGCTATCGAAGCCAAAGCATACTAACAACTACGCCACCGAGCTCCTCATTATATTATTCTATTGCTTATAGTATCATTGTAATACCATTGTATTTCTAATGTGTATTTTAATTTTTAACCAAAAGTTTTAAATGTTATTTTACGTTTCCAGGGCTAAGGGGCCAAGCACTCTCGAATAATTAAAATTTATTGTATCACCATAATTTGCACTTCATTATTTGGGAAGCGGAATGTGTTATAGTATAATGGAGCGGAATGTTCAAAACTAGACATGTTACGAGCATAAACATAAAGTTCAATTTTGAGAGATGGAACATTTGCGAACAAAAAGCAATGAGACCATTAATTTAAATATTTTCGGAAAAGTACGAGACGGGTAGTGATTTTTTTCTAATATATTATTCTGACTTTTTTTATTATTGAAGTTAGTGGTATAGGCGGGAAACCAGTGACTTCTTTCACGAGAGCCCAACTCGGAAACTTTCTCATATCGCCGTTTCTCGTAAATGCTAGCTGCGTTTAAAAAAAATCTTGTGTAATTATTAAATTTTGTTTACATACAAACATACACATAATCACTATTATTCCCTAAGGGTTAGTCAGGGACTAGGTAAAAGCAAAAGCAGTCCACTGCCATAATCCACGCCTTACCAAGCACTGACTGTGCTCAGAGTGACAGGTGGTGAGCCTGTCGCCGCTATAAGCTATAATTTTGTTTAGTTAAAAAATATGTTCCAATGTTTTTGTTTAAATTAATCAAAAACATTTATTGGGTCCTTACCTATGAAATTGGTGTTTTTATTCTGTCTTAGCAATTTGTCCGTAACTATTAAGTTTCAGAACATTCTTATAAAATAATTGCCTCTTCTAAAAGAAGACCATATATTTGAGCTCGTATTATTTAATTTGATAATTTTTTGTAAGTTTAATTGTGTTAAAATTAGACACAAAGACAATTATTTTTAACTGCCTCCCGAATACATCATTTGATTTGCATCAACATAAAAACGATGAATAATTTTTATGAAATGTGATATCACACATATTGCTAAAACTTGTCTAATGATTCATGCCAAATATTATTCTCTTTGGATTTGTCGTTGTGAAGAAAACTGAAAAAATGTTAGTATGGAGAATGCAGAGTTCCCCAAAATCTCCATACAAAACACCAATTTCATACAAAACCCAATATATTCGCTGATTAGCGTAAGTACTGACCGCTAATGCTGGCGAGTAAAGCGCCACCTAACGTAATTAGTCGAACGAAGGAGTACAACTTGACTTAAGATCCTATGTCCCCTAGATGGGGCAGAGGGCTTCCACAGTGCGTCGCCATCCCGGTCGGTCTTGAGCTTCGCGCTTCATGTCGCTCCAAGTCTTCCCAATTTTCTTCGGTTCCGCGATGACCGTCCGCCGCCAGGTCTGTTTAGGGCGGCGTCTTACGCTTTCCTTGGGGGTTACAGTCCAAGGCTTGTCTTGGAATGTGGTCTGGGGCCCTTCGAAGCGTATGGCCGATCCAGTTCCACTTGCGGCGTTTGATTTGCACGTCGATTGGAATCTCGTTGCAGCGGTCCAATAGGTCGTGGTTACAGACTTTCTCGGGTCAGTAAATACCGAAGGGGTACAAGCAACAATAATAAGTGTTATACGACCAAAAACCCATGTGTGGAAATAATGATCTATACTACTTAATTTATCTATGGTAGCTCCGTTTAGTTGTAAGGGCGCGCTAGCGGCCGGCGTAGTTACCTCACCCAAAGACATTATATTTTATTAATTTATTTCCTTTGAAGTGATTGAGTAGAGATCATTATCCCATTCTAACACAAGTGTATGTAAACAATACCAGAAACAATGGCCGTTGTAATTCAAGGAACGCTTAATTCATTTAAGCCGGACGATATCCCACCTTTTACATAAACGGCGAAGTAGGCATTTAAACATGTTACGGTTTAACCACTTTATAGGGAAAACTTAATTTGTCGGTGTTTCAGTCTCAATAAAATTTTGGTGTAATAAATACCTGGTTGTTATACATATACGAGTATATTCCAGATGAAAAACAGAATCGAAATCGGTTCATCCAGTTGGGAGCTACGATGACACACACACACACACACACACAAACACACACACACACACACACACACACAAACACACACACACACACACACACACACACACACACAAACGTCCCACTGCTGGGCACAGGCCTTTCATGGAGACACACATGAGGAGTATGAGCCGTAATCTGGCCCGATGCGGATTGGTGCGTTAAAAACGGTTGCAATAGGTATCTAGATCAAGGCTTTTGCCTTTTGAAGAGTTTGAGATTACAAAGTTTTGGTCACCCATCCAAAACCTGGCCATGGCGAAGGTAGCTTTGTTTTTGATATCGAAAGCCAACGCGTACTAACAGCTACGCTACCGAGCTTCTCTGTCGAGAAGCTCGGTAGCGTAGCGGTTAGTGCGGTGGTGGTGTCCCACCGTTGTTAGTTTTAGCGTTGTTAGTTTATTTTTGTCGGTGGTGTAACCGACAAAAATAAACTAACAACGCTAATAATATTTAAATACATACATACATAAAATCACGCCTGTAATCCCAGAAGGGGTAGGCAGAGTCGAAAGAGCACTGTGTTCCTTAAGACCACATTTAGCCATACAAAAATTGGGTTTGGCCAGATGAAAAATCGTGAAAGAGTAGTAACATGTGGCTAGCTCATCGCCTACACAATTACAGACCCAGTACCCAATACGCCCTTAGTCGCTGTTAGCGATTGACTGACATCAACCTCCTTTTTATACTTTATTTTACATGACTTTGAAGGCCTTGTTTTTGTATTGACTTTCTGTGTCTTACTGATCTGTTGACGTTGCTATGTGGTTGTATCCTATAGTTTCTTTATATAATAATATACCATTTTACAGCTCTACTGGTGTTTCCCTCATCCTAGCACTTAGTCCACCTCACTAGTTATCATTTGGTATAAAAAGGAGGTTGATGTCAGTCAGTCGCTAACAGTCGCCTTTTACTTTACGGCATAGGCAGGAAAAGCAGTTGGTACATTCTTTTTACCAAAGTAAATTAAAGCTATAACAGCAAATTCTGCATGCTGCACTTACGGCTTACTAACCGGATACCTCGTCTACGTGTACAAGATATATTAAATATACACAAAGACCAACCGTCTACCTGCGACACATGAGAATTACCGCTGGTATAATAGCCCGTCTTGTAATCCTGCGCGGCGCCCGGGAAATATGACGGCATCCCGGACCCGGTTATCTGCTTAGTAGACGGCGTTTTTTGGACAAAAAGGGTTAAATGCGGTAATTCATATTAACGCGGTTAATGGCCTGGCCTTTGTGGGCGGGAGGGAAAAGTCTATCTCAAATACAAATGGTTTTGTTTTGTTTCTTACCGAGATATGTATACGTTTTTTGAATTATGTAGATATAGGCCCTCGTTACAGTCCTAAGTGTTACTAATTAAATTACGTATAGTATACAAGGGTCGGTTTACCAATAAATAGTAAATTTTCACATATTACTATAGTAAATAAACATAGACAATATAACCACAACACGATGCTGGGATTGATAAAATGGTGGCTGGTGGCACAGTTGATCTATATTGATTCGAAAATGCATCGCAAATTTAACTATTGGTCAAATAGACGTCACACACGCCCCGCAATGATATTGATTGGAAGCTGATTGTTTTAATCAGATCTCAGCGAAAGAAATGATCAATAAACGAAGTAATAACTATATAATTGACATTTATATATTGTATTTGGTTTTTTATATTGACATCGGTTTTTTATATCTATCTTTTTATTTTTAAACTTCAATGACGTTGAAGTTTATGACATTTTTTAAATGTTGCTATGTAAAGGGAGGGTAGAAACTTGCTGAGTTTCTTGCCCGTTCTTCTCAGAACAAGGCCTGGTAGTTTTGTGAACGGATGGCGTAATTTTTGGCGTAATATGTTAATTGGGAGCCAATATTGGGAAAAACCAGGAAAAACTAAGGAATGAAAAAGACCGTGACAAGTTCAAGAGTTGTAATAAAACGTAACGTCAAAAGATACAAAGTCCTTAATAAAAAAAGTATAAAAACATAAATAGTATCAAAAAGGTGTGCAGTCCTGCACATGGTCCCCTTTTAAAGAGGCAGGGAAACCAACTTCTTTAGGGGTCCGCGTAGTAGATACCGCGGTGCAGGTGGAGACGTCGTCGGCCGCTCGTAACTTTCCCGGGGGACGATACGGAAACTCGGTCTCTTGGCCTGGTAAGCCGTAAGTATTCTTCGACAGCCGCCTCTCATGCAGTGGTCGGAGGCGCTTAAAATATAGGAATAATTCCTTCACATGAAGATCCCAGGATGAAACGGAGAGAAGTGTGCACTTTCTGTTCATCCATATTCGGGCAGATGTGTAAAACCACAATGCAATCGCCCAGAGGCGTGGTTAACGTCACTGGGTTCCTCTCGCCGAGTGATACGTTAAGGGCAGATCTCACGGACTTGGTAAGTCTCACGCGCGCATTTCTGGTGAACGGCTCTGACGCTGGTAGGGATTTCCATAATTTTCTGAAGCTCTGAGGTATCGAATACGATGGCCAAGGTACGCTGAAGACAGCCATGTCATTGGCGTGCGCTACCTTACGGTGCTGCTGTACAATCAGCAAACGAACAGCGTGATGTTCGCCGTCTAACAAGATCGGAGACTTCACAGGTTCTCCAAAACTCGAAATGGCGACGATTCGCGATGGCAAACGGAGAAGACCATCTTGGTCCAGCGTGTCAGGAAGCTTAGTCAGACGACTCCGGCGAGGTAAAAGTTGACCATTTGAAGCGCTTCCAATATCTTCGTGAAAGGTATCCAACTGGCTTTGTCGGATAATGTGTTCTTCTTCCAATCTCAAATCTTCTGCAGTCTGCGCGTTTGAGCTTTCATTTCAGTATCAAAAAGGTGTGCAGTCCTGCACACACGAAATATTGTAAAATGTTTATGACATTCATAAGCATACGGTAAGACGCATCTAAACTGAATAAATGCTTTTGATTTTGATTTTGATTGATTTGACTGAAATAACACAACAAAATAACATCATGTAGGTAGTTTCATTAATATGATTGCATATTACTTTTGAGTATCGGGTACGTACACAAATAAGATATTACATTATAAAAATTATCCTTTTTTTTGAGAGATTTTTTTGTACGTGTGTACTCGAATTGTATAGTGTAATATATGTATAAATGTATTACCTATGTACTCTTTTTTGAACATCCAAAAAAGAAAACGGTACAATTTCCAAGTAACTTTGTCACCTTCAAAGGCGAACTTGCATGTTTTACCTACCCTATTCTTTCTTTTAAAAACATAAATACATTTTATTATATATACATATTACCTTTTCTCGTGACTGTAACTGCTGGCCATGAGTAGGAGCGGCGACAGGCGGCAGGCGAATGGTAAACCAGGTATTCCTTTCATTTTTCTTCCACCAATTTATCTACTTCGTTATCTTTGCTGCTAGGTACTAATTGTATAAGGTTCTCCTGTAACTTAACGCTTTTACTTCAATGAAAAATATTGTAGATTCAACTTGTTTTATTCACTTTAAACATAATAAGACACATTTTAGTGTTAACTCTACTGAGATGAAATGAAATTCTTTAAGCATTTAGGTAACAGTTACACTTATGACGCGTCAAAACAATAAAACTTAACAAACAAATTATACACTTCTACTTGTTTAACTCTACGTTTTTTTCTAACTGTTCACTACCTGGAGGCATTGTCAATATACAGGCAAAAAACTCTGCAAGGGGTCCATCCTCCCTTTACATAAAATTGTCTTATGTGCTACAATATACAAATTACAGGCAAGTCAATGAGAAAAATAATGCTTCTTTCGTAACACATAGACTAACCTAGTCGTGTAACGAAGGAGTTCGCCACGGTACTGTTTGTCTCTTATGATATCTATGGCCAAGCTCTGCCGGCGATGCTGCCTGGCATCCTAATAAGATAGCTCGTGTTTTAATTGACCCAAATGAGTATATTTCTGCTCGAGTTAAAATACATCCTCATTAATATGTTTTAAAAGTAATATGAAACAAAAATCACATTATTCTAATTGTATTTCCATCAAGAACTACTTTAAAGTATGTTCCTTGATAGTTTTTTCAGGGAATCAATAAACAACTATAAGGCGTTCTAATTCGCCTCAATTTCTTCCAAAAGCTATAATTTAGAAAGCTTTTACAGAAAGAAAGGCTTTCGTTTACAAGAAACATTGCTCCTACATATTTTATAAACGTATTTCTTTGCTTGTTTAGTATTTAAGTATTTCTAAATTTGAACTAGTTTTGTTTTACGGAAATAATGTCCGATTTCGAATTTTGTATTTTAACACCTTGCGCACCGCGAACACCGGGGTTCGCAAACAATAGATTCTATTGTGTCTCTTTTTGTGCCTGTTGACTATTTAAGTAACTCAAATTAATGTTTGTACGTTGCTGTTCTGTTGATTTCTCGTTTTTCGTAGTCAGTCGCTCACTTAGTATACTATAACGTAAATTAAATGTTTTTGACACATAAACTTTAATTTACAGTCACTCGCTTAAATACTACCCTTCACTTTATTACCGTATGAGCGTAGGTTTAATGTTAATTAACTATTTTCTGCGTACAAAACGTTTCTCCCTTAGGGCTTCTCTTAATTTTCGGAATCTTGAACTCTTAAGAGGTTTCATTTGAGCTTATTTATTATTCGCTAGGGAGAATTAAATTTTAATAATCAATTAACTCTGTTAACTAAATCAGGCCATATTAAATCGCGAACATACTTCTTTTTTATGTAGCTACTGTTACTAGCGACTTCGTCCGCGGTTACAATTTTTAAATATCCCACGAGAACCCTTGAATTTTCCGAAATAAAAAAATATCTAAGATATTGACCAGGGATATAGGGAATCACCATGCAAAATCTCATTGAAATCGGTCATACCATTTCGGTGATTAGCCCGTGCAAACGGATAAACAGACAAAGAAACAAAAAATAAAATAAATATTTTTTTGGTATTTCCCTCACTTGGTTTTAAGTTTTTCTTTATGTACAGACATTCAACCTCTACAGTTTTATTATATGTGTTGGCGACTGGCCGCAAGGCTATACATTTTTATATCAATTTATCTATAGATAGATAAAATTCTTTATTGCAACAAATGAAACACAGAAATATAGTAATGAGAAAAATACAATGCAACACAGGCGGCCTTATAGCTAATAGCAATATCTTCCAGGCAACCTTTGGGTAGAGAGAGAATTAAAGAAAAGGTAGGTGTAATTTACTTACTTATCAATTTATCTGTGTTTTGATACTGTCATATTTATACTTATTATTCTTTCTGTCACTCTTATTTATATCATACTATTGCTCTGTCGTGCTTATATATTAGGTCCTTACCTATGAAATTGGTGTTTTGTATGGAGATTTTGGGGAATTCTGCATTTTCCATACTAACATTTTATCAGTTTTCTTCACAACGACAAATCCAGAGATAATAATATTTGGCATGTATCATTAGACAAGTTTTAGTAATATGAGTAATATCACACTTCATAAAAATTATTTATCGTTTTTAAGTGAATGCAAATAAAATGATGTATTCGGGAGGCACTTAAAAAGAGTTGTCTCCGTGTCCAATTTTAACACAATTAAACTTACAACAAATTATCAAAACAAATCAAAAGAGCTCAAAAATATAGTCTATTTTTAGACGAGGTAATTATTTTTTAGGAATATTCTGAATCTTAATAGTTACAGACAAAATACTAAGAGAGAGAAAAAACACCACTTTCATAGGTAAGGACCCAATATTTTCCTATTATTAAATCCCTGTTACCGTCAATTGGCTTCTGTTTCTACCAACATCCATACAGTCAACCATCACGCTCTCCCACTCGTAATCATGTTTAGATTTGTTGTTTATAGATTTGACTCCTCCTTGTAGATATTGCTTCTAGCGATAAGACTCCTGAGTTGCTTTATGTTCTGTATTTTTGTGTCGTTCATTAGTTGCAATAAATAATTTTATCTATCTGTCTATCTATCCTCCGTGCTTCGGAAGGCACATTAAGCCGTTGGTCTCCGTCACTGTTACAACCGTTACTACATTGGGCCAGCGTGGTGGTGTTATGGCCCATTTTACTCATGTGTTTCCCCATGAGGAAGGCCTGTGCCCAGCAGTGGGACGTATAAAGATTGAAGACGAGGACGGTAACCAGCGCGAGTCGATCAAACATTACATCCACATCGCTTTAAGCGATAAGGCTGCTTTTTGTACTGTGATAAGGCCGCTTTTTGTACTATGATAAGGCCGCTTTTTGTACTGTGATAAGGCTGCTTTTTGTACTGTGATAAGGCTGCTTTTTGTACTGTGATAAGGCTGCTTTTTGTTATAATCTGTTATGTAAATAGTGTACAATAATGTAAATTACTTTTTTTTAGAACATAATCAAGGCCTTTATCTCAGATGTTGATGTTGTAGAAACGTAACCGGGACTAACGGCTTTACGTGCCTTCCGAAGGAGTTCAAGATTACAAAGTTTAGATCACCCATCCAAGACCTGACCATGGCGAAGATAGCTTTGTTTTTGGTATCGAAAGCCAAACCACTACGCGCCCGAACTTATCAACAATACCGTGCACTAAATATATTCGGCAACAGTAAGCTTCGCAAACTTCCTTGAAGCTACCCCCACTTTGGGGTAGTCGACATGTTTCTAGACGTCCTCATTATACGGAACATGTCTAAAGTTTTAAATTTAGTGCAGTCGTCTAGCGTTGGCAGAGTCTGCCAATAGGAAGGAAGTTTGGTACCCATCGGAAAATAGGGTCAAAATTCATTGTATAAGTTTATTCAGAGTTTCAGGACTAAACGAGTTTTTGTACTGTAATAGAGATAATATTCATAGTTACTTCTAAATTGGAACTAATAGTTTTGCTATTATTACATTATAATAAGACTGTAGAGGTCGAATATCTGTACATTGAAAAAAAAATGCTTAAAATCTAGCTCAAAAAAAAATTTTGTTTCTCTGTCTGTCCGTCTGTTTGTACGGACTAATCTCCGAAACGGCTAGACCGATTTCAATGAAATTTTGCATGGTGATACCTTATATCCCTGGTCAACATCTTATAGACATGACAATTAATTAACTACTTCAGTATAACTATTACAATCACTTGTATATATGGATACGTCGCTTTTGGAGCATTTACCTTCCAATTCAATTTTGACATTTGTGACTAAGAGTATTATATAATACACGTAAATTTTATTAGGTTGTAGAACATATAGATGTAAAGGGAGGATGGAACCCTTGCAGAGTTTCTTGCCTGTATCTTCTCTAGACAAGGCCTCCCGGCAGTGAACAGGCCGAAAAAAAGTAGTGGTATTGTCAATTTTAGGATACTTACATAAAAATTATTTTGTTTTGACTTGTCAAAAGTGTATTTGATGAAATCAATTTGATTGATTTGACTTTGAGTTTGAGTTAGATACTTTTTATTTCCGAAAATTAAAGGATTCCCATGGGATACTTTAAAAAAGTATGTATATAAATGTCCAATTTCCTAATTTTAATTTAGCAGTATTACATTTAATTTACCATGAAGTAGTCCATGAATAAATTAGAAAAAAATGTTGCGGACGGAGAGATCTTTTTTTATTTAATTTTCACACCGTGCTACTGTATACAAATATCTTTTACATTTCTGTTTTAGCCAAATGTATAAGTTTTGTATTGTTTTGTTTGTTGTTTGTGTGGGTGAGAAACACCTCTGCCTACTCCTTCGGGGAGTGACGCGTATAATATGCTATGTTTTCTATTTGCTATTTTTAAGCTGTGTTGAACATTGTTTGGAAATATTAGGTCCTTACCTATGAAATTGGTTTTTTGTATGGAGATTTTGGGGATGTTTGCATTTTACATACTAACATTTTTTCAGTTTTCTTCACAACGACAAATCCAAAGATAATAATATTTGGCATCTATCATTAGACAAGCTTTAGAAATATGTGTAATATCACACTTCATAAAAATTATTTATCGTTTTTAAGTGAATGCAAATAAAATGATGTATTCGGGAGGCACTTAAAAAGAGTTGTCTCCGTGTCCAATTTTAAAACAATTAAACTTACACAAATTATTAAAACAAATCAAAAGAGCTCAAAAATATAGTCTATTTTTAGACGAGGTAATTATTTTTTAGGAATACTCTGAATCTTAATAGTTACAGACAAAATACTAAGACAGAATAAAAACACCAATTTCATAGGTAAGGACCCAATATACAGATAAATGTTAATATTTTTTTACATCGCGGGAAATTATCTGTATCCAAAGCTGCGTTCCCCCCCATCCAGGAAAATAAAATCATCTTTAATTTCTTCAAAATCTTCGCTTTCCCATTTATACTTTCACCCTACACTTTTATTCGTGTCAAATATAACAGAATTGATATCTAAATACAAAAGAACGTTGGGAAAAGTGACACTATCAGTTTTGGCAAATATATTATTGGACATATATCTATATGATGAATTGCACGTTCGACATAAACGTTTTTTCTGAATCGAGAGGGTGATGTGGTCTATCGGATTTTTTGCTAGCTGAATTGGTGTCGGCTGCGTTCGATGTTCGGGTTTGTGAAATCTTTAGGTAAATTGGAAATGTATTTTATTTTCGATTTATAAATATGTTAACCGGTGCCGGTGACCTACGGTGCCGAGACGTGGACACTCACGGCTCGACTAGTCAACCAGTTTAAAGTCGCTCAGCGATCTATGGAAAGGGCGATGCTCGGAATAACTCTGAAGGACTGTCTTAGGAATGATGTGATCCGACAGAGAACTGTAGTCACCGACATAGCTTACCGTATTAGCAAACTGAAGTGGCAGTTGGCTGGTCATATTAGCCGTAGAACTGACGACCGTTGGAGTCGTAAAGTTCTTGAGTGGAGACCGCGACTCGGCAAACGTAGTGTGGGACGCCCTGTTACAAGATGGGATGACGATATTCGTCGGTTGGCTGGAGTGGGCTGGATGAGAACGGCCGAATATCGAAAGCGGTGGCGTACATTAGGGGAGGCCTATGTCCAGCAGTGGACGAGCAGAGGTTGATGAACCGGTGCCTGTGTATAACACCAAGTCTCTCTTATAAGAATAAATCACTGTTTTAATGCTTAATAGCTACTATTTCTCTAATCGTGACTGTATGTATCTATCTATTTCTGTTTTAATCCAAAATAGGTGCTGGAGCAGATAGCTCAAGATTACAATAATAATAACTTAAAATTTCCATAAATAAAAAGTATTAATTAGTATATTTTTTCACTCTGACAGCCCGATTGGTAGAAATTGCGTCAAAAAATTACAGCTGTTTATAGCCTCCCATTTTGGTATTTAGCAGACTTTACCTAGGGTTTATTTAATTTTACAGATATGTTACATTTTAAGCATAATTTAGGGGTTTTTTGAAGTTATATTTCCTTAGCCCCTTGGAGGGCACCGCGAACACCGCGTTCTTAAACAATAGATGTCTGTATTGTTTTGTGCCCGTTGACTAGCTAAACATTGTTTAAAGTATCGCTAGAAACATAAATAGCGTTTAAAAATAAGGAGGATTGACATACCCTTAACATACCACACTTAACTAAGATTATTCAAGAACTTCAACATCAAATTGTACATCAAAAATTCTTATTCAGTAATAATAATGACGACCTCCGTGGTCGAGTGGTCTGTACGCCGGTCTCAAGGCGTCGCCATCTCGAGAGGTCCTGGGTTCGATCCCCAGTGGAGGCAAGTGTTTGGGTGATGAATTTTCAGGCATTTGTTCTCCAGTCTTGGATGTTTATATATATTTCTATATATTCAGGTTATTTATATGTATTTATCTATTAAATATATTTATCCGTCATCTAGTATCCGTAACACAAGCAGCATTTAGTTGCTTAAAATGGGACTAGTTGATAGGTGTAAATGTCTGAGGATATTTATTATTATTTATTTATTTATTATTTAATAATGTACTTCCAAAATAATTTTATTTCAACTGTTTTCATTGTGCCTTAAAATTACAATTGTAATCTCTATTTCAATTTTAAGCAAGTTTGCCATCTGAAGCGCAAACTAGAACCGTAACCAACTGAATACTTAAGTATATACTTATCTCTACTTTTTGGTCAAAGTCAAACAGAAATGAGGCTTTATTTGATGTTAAAAGTCGATCCGAGTTCGTACAGTATCGGTCAAAAGTGGCGATCAATTCTCCAAAATTCTTACGTGAAGGTGTGATGTGGACTTACGAAATTTCTCCATTAAAACTGTTCAAAATCTCTCACACCTTACTATGTTTCACACACACACATTCACAAAATGAGCATTGTACGATATAAATGTAGCTCCAAAAACTCTTATTTCGTTCGTCGACTTATTGTGTAAAGAAAATATATATGTTAAGGTAAGGGTAATCAATACATATATTAAAACTGTAGAGGTCTTATATCTGTACATAGAAAAAAAATGCTTAAAATTAAGTCAGGGGGATGTAAAAAGAGGGAAAATACCAAAAAAAGTTTTTTATTTTATTTTATCCGCTCTGTCTGTTTGTACGGGCTAATCTCCGGAAAGTATGGAACGATTTCAATGAAACTTTGCATGGTGATACCTTATATTCCTGGTTTCCGTGAAATAGTTAAAAAACCATTGTTATGAATGACGACCTCCGTGGTCGAGTGGTCTGTATGCCGGTCTCGAGAGGTTCTGGATTCGATCCAGTGGGGGCAAATGTTTGGGTGATGAATTTTCAGGCATTTGTTCTCCAGTCCAGTGTTCTCCAGGATGTTTATATATATTTCTATATATTCTGGTTATTTATATGTATTTATCTATTAAATATATTTATTCGTCATCTGGTGTCCGTAACACAAGCAGCATTAGTTGCTAAAAATGGGGCTAGTTGATAGGTGTGAATGTCTGAGGATATTGAAAAAATTTTTTTTTTTTATTATTATTATGGGGCTTGGACTGATGATGGAAACACTTAGATTTGAGGAAAATACTATATTAAATATTACAGATCTTTACAGTATCGAAGTGTGACAACGAATTATAGAAAAGATGGCAGATGACAATGTCATCTGTTGTAATAAATTATTACTATATTACGTTTATTACTCTGTCATGTCATGACAGAGTAATAAACAATTTATAAAATGTATGTGGCGACCGACCGGTCAATTTCCAACCACCATTTACTTTCGCTTAAATAATATTAGTATGAATTATTGATACCTATTTAAGCTTTATTCTTGTTTAAAGATGAATGCGATATGAACATGGGGCAAGTAACAAGTTCATGTTAATATCGCGCAGGCAGGCTGATGTTTTATTTATTTTTTAAATAAAAAAAACTTTCAAGTCTAGTCAACAAGAAAGACATAATTTGTGGCGAAAGATTTTTTATGCGGAATCGTGTCTAACTAGTTTTAAACTGTGATTGACGGTGGTGAATTTGTGCTCATGAGCCCGCCAGTGTTCTTTAATATTGGGTCCAAAACACCAATTTCATAGGTAAATACCTAATATTTTATGTAAGATATGAAATAAACGATTTTTTTATTATTTATGACTATCCCTTTTTTATTTTATATCAGTTTTAGTTTTAGCTAAGTAGACATAACAAACAGAAATTTAGTTAAACGAAAATACTTATAAACAAAAAAATGCATAGATTCGTTTATTATACATAATATATTTTAAGTATCTAAGTTTTGTAACCTTCTGACCCTTCGACAGGCACACAAATGACAAACGCTAATTACGGTTATTACGACCCACTTCACAAAAAGCACTTAAAAAACAATTGAAGACCACAGATCTACATTCTGTTAAAAGTTAACATATTGTGAATATATTGTCTTTGTGTTGTTATAAAACATTAAAGATAAGTCAGACATCAATATTGTTTATAAATACTTAAAAACTAAATACGAAATAGTGGGTCATTTTTACCCTCCACATCCTCGGTGTATCCTTTTTGTAACTGTAACGCTCTGCTGTTAAAGCTACGCTGTATTAACTTAAAAAAGGGTATACAACCTATCTTTGTTTATCATTGAACATACGCACGTAATTTATTCACAGATATGCTTTATGATAAGTTATAATGTGAACACACACATAGATATTTTACGATGAATCGTACGCAGGCTAGTTTCACACTTAGGGATTGCCAGGTAAGATCGGTAACGAAACAAGTTGATTGTGATAATAATACAACTTTTTATTTATATTTCGTACAATCTTGCACTAACACATGAAGAGTTTGGAAGACGTTAGTGAAAACTACATAAGATGAATGTAGATGTAAGGAGTTCTGAAAATCGTCTTATGGAAATCTTATTGAATTTGATTTTTACAACGAAGTCTAAAGGTACCTCTCTCTGCTCGTTTAGTGGATACTATTTTGTGCTGGCCATCAATATAAAATAATTTTCTTAATATGGAATTATAAAAGTGCCAATCAAAGTCTCTTCTTATTAAATAGCAATGCTAATACAATTACAATATTAAATGAGATTAATTAGGCGAGAGTACTGGGCAGCACTTAAAGCTAATTATAATCATAACAGATGCAAATTAATAGGCGCTTGTTTACCGTCAATCAACATTATTGCTAATCTACGTTTTAGCATATCAGTCAATCCATCAAGTAACAATTGTTTTACAAAATACTCATAATAATATTTAGCGATGTCCTGCAAACTTTTTTATTGTTTTTATAAGAACATTTGACAGTAGATACCTATCACCTAGAACTCTTCGGATTTAACCTACCCGTTATCCTAATAACAAAATATACTGCGACATAATTTTTGAATTTAGCGTTTTTAAGTATGAAATTCGCCGGAACTATTGTTGAAACCTATCAAGAACTGTAGAACTGTGCTGGATGCCAATGAATACTGAGTTTTTTGAGATGAGATGCTAACATTTGATATGCTATATGATATATTTAAATACGTGTTTAATATATGTTTTGATGATACAAATATTATCTTACAGGATCATAAAAAATTACTTTTGCCTAATATCTATCAGAATACATTTCCTAGGAATTAATCTATGATCCTTCATTGATACTTTTACTTGATTTTATACGTTTCGGGTAACAAACATATTGCTGCCCAGATAATTATTTTGCAGCTCAACTAGTTATTCTGCTGACCAAATAAGTATTTTGCTGACCCAATGATTTTTCGGCTGACCTTTTTGTTTATGACCATATAATTAAATGATTACCCAATTAATTACTTCCCATTTTACAGTCCTCAAACCTATCACAAAATGTTGATGTTAGGAGAGAACTAGTAATTTATGCGGCAAACTAATTAGTAGGCTTTAATGTTAGCTTTTGATTACGCTAAGCTGAATGTGGCTTTGATTTCTACAGTGCAATTTTGAGGTAGCGACCGACAAGACAATCAAATATATTTTTTTATTGTATAGGTGGCAAACGATCAGGCGGGTCACCTGATGGTAAGTGATCACCGCCGCCCATGGACATTTGCAACACCAGGGGCGTCACTCATGCGTTGCCGGCCTTTAAGATGGGAGTACACTCTTTTATGTTGTCTTTGGAAGCTTACTTCAAAATGATATTAAACACTTTACATATTATCAGGCATCTTTCCCCAAGGGGTAGGCAGGGAGATTAACACCCAAATTTCACCAGATATATTCAGTCTTAGAACTGCACAATCATCCAATAGCATAAAGCAGCGACGGGCTCACCACCTGTCACGCTGAGTGCAGTCACTGCTTAGTTAAGCGCGGTCTATGGTAATGGACTGCTTTTGCGGTGCCTTTGTCTAGTCTCTGACTAACCCTTAGAGGATAATAGTCTTGATTATATGTAAGTATGTATATTAAGTCCCCATGTAACAGGTGATGAGCCTGTTGCCATGCACCGGGCACTTTGCGACCTATGAAACGTCCCTAAGAGCGCGTGTGGCTGTGAAACGATGTTAGTAGCTCCGTGTCGTTGAAAGCGCGCGCGTGGCCAGCACTGACGGCCAGAGCGTACCTATGAAACCTTTTTTTATTTATTCGGAAATAACAAACAGTTATACAATACACTTACATAAGCAGTTAAGTTATACATAAGATACTTATTTTGTAACCAGCTTCGTACTAATAAAACTGATACAGATCTAAGTACAAAAATTAATACAACACCCGTATACACTCTTTATAGAGAGAGAGAGAGAAGAAGATATGTATATATCTCTCTCTCTGTAGAAATACATTTTGTAACCAGCTTCGTACTAATAAAACTGTTACAGATCTAAGTACAAAAAATAAATACAACACCAGTAAACACTCTTTACAGAGAGAGAGAGAGAGAGAGAGAGAGACACAGATACATATCTCTGTCTATAAAAAAATATAGGGAAATCTCAGAAACCGTACTCTATGAAACATCCCTTATTCTGGCAATCAAAGCTAATACTAGATAAATAATTTGTAATATTATATTTTTGACAGATATCAGAGCATCCGTCGGAGATCGAGTTCTCGAAAACTCTATATTCGGATGTTATGATAAATCAGTATCGTCATTGAGTGGAGGATGGGTATGAAGAAGACGGGGTAAGGGCGGCCTCGTTTCTATTTAAAATGTACAATTTAAATAACATTTTTAGTACTAATATACGCTGAATTTTTATTTTTTGTAAGAGCGTAGCTGCATATATCCTTCCGGGCCATTAAATCAGTAAATCTTCACGAGCAGTGGTGATTTGGCGACACAACTTCCAAACTGACTCCTAGTGACGAAATTACACGATAATACTCTTATATCACTGTGAAAATTGTCACATTTCACAACAACTGATAAAATTTATCGTTGGTCAACACACCATGAAGAGCTCGGTAGCGTAGTGGTTAGGACGCTTTGGCTTTCGATTGAAAACAAAGCTACCTTCGCTATGGTCAGGCCGTAGATGGGTGACCTAAACTTCGTGATCTCCGTGCTTCAGAAGACGACCGTTTCTACCCACCACCCCGCACTAGGCTAGCGTGGTAGTGTTACTACTCATGGTAATGTTTATGGTAAGCAGTCACACGCAACACTGCTGTGTCGCCCACGCAGCTAACCCTAGTCTTCTTTCCTACCCCATAGAGCCCAGGAATGGAATGGAAGGATGGAATGAAATGAAATGAAATGAAATGAAGTGAAGTGATGTGAAGTGAAGTAAAGTGAAACGAAACGAAACGAAACGAAATGAAATGAAAAAAATTAAATGAAATGAAATGAAATCTTTATTTGCTTTGAATAAGGTACATTCTGTTGGTAGTTGTAAATAGGACAATTCAAGCCCAAACAACCTTGTTACGAGGCGCTATATCAGTATTAGCGTGTCTTTCCTGTTATTATTATTATTTAACAATGTATTGTACACAACATACAGAACAGGAGAACATTAAAAGACAAAAGGTAGGGCTTATTTCTAATAGAAATGTCTAACAACCCACCTGCTATAGGAGAAATGCTGACAAAAAAAGCTGAGTCGCGTGTACAAAATAAATACGCTCTACGCGCGCGTTATTACGCTCTTCTCCGGCCATTTTCTCTTTCTTTCTGTATTTAAATTTAAATTCACCGTTTGTCTCTTTTTTTCATTGATTTGTTCTTGAATATCTTTCCTATCAGAGTCAGCGTCTGCAGCGGTTGGCTCGACGTAAATTATTATAATAACTATAAAAGTGATAATAATAAAATTATAAAACTAGTATAAACTGTAACGTTACAATTCTAGTATTGATGTTCAAGTTTTATAAGTTTACCAAAAGCACTATTTCTGCCTTACTTCTTAAATAATATAACAAATAAGTGTCATCAAGAAGGATTTTTATTTATAACCGGATCCACCACGTCACAACCTTACTTACCAACAGAAATAACATACCATGTGGGTCTACACACATTTTAGTTGATATTAGATGATAATTGATATATGATGACGGATGATAAATGATACGACCGAGTCGGTTGCTGTCTGAACTCACACTCTTAATTTCATATATAGTTATCGCGTCGTTGTTACAGTGAAATACTACACAATGCTATTAAAATTAAATGTATAGGACTTAGATTACATAATTTATTATTCTTTGCTTTTCTTGCATGTCGTAAAAGGCGACTAAAGGCGTATTGGGTACTGGGTCTGTGATTGTGTAGGCGATGAGCTAGCCACTTGTTACTACTCTTTCACGATTTTTCATCTGACCAAACCCAATTTTTGTCTTAAGGAACACAGATCTGCTTAGACTCTGCCTACCCCTTCGGGGATTTCAGGCGTGATTGTATGTATTCTTCATAAAGTGCGGTAAACCGTACCTACATATCAAGTAATAAAACATAATCATTAAAATTGAAAGATGAAATAATAATATAACCATTTTAATTAACACATTATTTTATCTTGATTTCATTCAAATTGATATAAAAATTGGTCACGATGTTTGGTTACATCCCAAACGCGACTTAACTCTGTGGATTCGACGAGAGGCCTCTTCTGACGTTGAACTTACCTAGTTAGACCACTTGTCCCGGGCACACGTCAACAACTTCGAGTGCAGAGTCGACAACCTTCAAAGGAGTCGTTTCTACAAGATACTTTGGCATATTTTTCGTTTCTCCATGTTTATTAATAGACACACTTGTTGAGGTCACCAAACATTTTGTCTAAATCATTCAGGAACTCCGCCATGATCAAAATATCTTCTTTCATATAAATATAATTATATAAAAAGCACAGCAGTTTCACAGTACGTCAGAAAATCAGAGATAAGCGATGCAGTCGCTATTGATTGATACTAAGGTAAGTCCAGTACAGAAACTTGAAGAAGACATCAAGTAATCCAAATTATTGAAACATTACATTACTCTATCTCAATTCGTAAATGTTATTAGAAATACAGCAGCTGACATAGCATTTTATAATTCCTCCTATCTACACTAGATTGAAGGAATTGCAATATCACTGACAAATTCACTACATATAAGCAGAAATGTAATTTGTAAGAGGTCTTACAACAACGCCACTTGACCAAATAACTCGTGACCGTCCTCTGAAATGTCAAATCCAAAAATTCTGAGACATCAAACGTTATTAAATTTACCAATTCTCTTGTAATAATAAAATCCCCTTTAGTGAAGCGACGCGACGACGCTGCGATATTACGAGACTATAATCGGCAAGAATTTGTATGTAATAAACCAATATATTGGCTGTTGTCGCGTATTTAAAAAAGTCGATATCGATGTAATTTTATGACCATTTTGTAATACAACAACCACAATCTGACAACCTGTCTGTTTGCAAAATCTTCCATTTAATAATGTTCTTTTAATATTTTCGTTTATTTATACATAGGGAAAAATGTTAGGCCATTGATCTACTCGCCAATCAGCATTGGGTTATCATGGTAGCGTTGAAGCGTTTGGAGAGTATAGATCCCTTTGCATTTCTTAGATAATTTAATGTCGTGTAAAAAACTTAGCTTCTATATTTTTCTATATTTGCGTTAAGAAGCTAAATTTCTATGGGAAAGGTGAAAAGTGCCCCTAGCGGAAAGTAGCTGAAATCACGTTTCCCATAGAAATTGACATTCTAAATGCACCCAAAATCTTTATTTTTTAGAATGATAACTTTCAGTAGTGGTACTGCACTAAACTGGTTGTGATGATGGTGAATATGTCTGCATGCAACTAAAACTCAAAAACTTCGTACGCTTTATCAGATAAAGCATAAAGTTGTAAATATAATAATATTAATTTTACTTTAACCACAATTTGTACATATATGTGTGTTCAAGCAACGAAAAATTGAGCCGCCACAAGTCCAAAGCCAGCATTTTTTAAGAACATTGTACATTTTTTAAATTATTTCTCTTCACTGGATTTTGGCGCATACATGAATTTTATTGCGCTGAATCAAAGTTTTATTTTAAAACAAACACCTGCCAAGCAGATTATCACAAGTTTACACGTCTACAATGTGCTTTTACAAAAAAATAAATGGTTATGATTATTAAGGATATTAATGACTTTGTGACAATCCTTAGAGCTCTAAAGTTTAGGTAAATTCGGAAAAACATGTCTTCTTCTTTCTTTCTCCTCTGTCACTCGTCAGACAAATAAATATCAACTTACGATATTTTTATATAATCAAACTATTTTAGAGTAGAAGTATTTTGTCGATAGATATAACATTAAACTTTCCCCGCACTACGTCCTACGTTCCATAATATCGCAAGACATTTTCATAATACCGTATCGGATTCTTTCAAACTGGGAATCCAGAACGCGTACAAATTGAACCTTATTATTATTAGATCTGGAGTCACGATCGGAAGAATTTACACTTACTACAAATCAATCAAATCCTGATATCTGTATATTTTGCTTCAGCAGCATTTTGCATGCCCAAAATATATTCTACAGCTGATTAGACTACCATAAAATGACATACAACACAACACAAAATAATAGGAAAGTGAATTTAAAATAGGACACTTCTTATTTTACGACATTGTTTCTAGGATTACATCATAAATGTACCTGAACGAAGAACGATAACTGCATGCGCTAGAAGCTATGCAATTGCGTCGCGACATAGCGTCGCTTAGCGCCTTTTATCGTTTATACCATGGAGAGTGCTCTGTAGAACTCTTTGACCTTATCCCTCCTTCTCCTTTTCTACACAAGAGTACACGTGCTGGTCTACGGAGTCACACTTTCACTGTCGCTACGTCTACTTTGCGCACTAAGAGATTTCGTGACTCCTTTCTCTGTCTCGCAGCTAGAGCGTGGAATTCCTTACCGGCACGCGCATTCCCTCCTTCTTACAATATGGGTTCCTACAAATCCTGATATAAACCGGCACGCGTATTCCCTCCTTCTTACAATATGGGTTCCTACAAAAGAGGCGTGAAAAAGCATTTTTTGTGCCGGCAAGGTGAGGATAGCTAGGGCAGTATGTCAGCATGCTGCACGAGCTAACTTCACATATAGACTCCTCTACTGCTTATCATCAGGTAGTGTGGAGTCATTTCTTGAGCTTTTTATAAAAAAAAACATATGCGCGCGCTGCAAACTTGTATACTAAGAGCTCGGCAAACTCCTTGGAAAATATAGTCGTTGAGGGGGTAAGTCCACGAACTATATTCCGATCTAAAATGTATTAAAAACAGTTCTTGCGCTGTGAAGGTTAAAGAAGCCGAGAATACAATGAGGCAGGTACAATGCCTCATTGTAAACATGTTAGAGGTTTAACATAAGGTTTTATTTATGTAAACGGGGGGCAAACGGGCAGAGGCTCATCTGATGGTAAGTGAATACCGCCGCCCATAGACATCTACAACACCGGAGGAGTTGCAGATGCGTTGCTGACCCTTAAGGAGGGTAAACACTCTTTTTTAAAAAAATTAAGGTCTAATTTCTAGCACTAAGGGCCTCTTGTGGATCGTTATTTAAAACTCGATTTTGTAATTTTTCAACAATTTTACTATGGCTTTTATAACAAAAAATTACTAAATCGAGATTTAAAATTTCATGCAAGTGGCCCTTAGTCTTTGGTATCTAAAATTGTATCTTCCTAATACTTGAAATTATATATCAACTAACGATTTAACAGCTTGGTTTTGTAAAGAGACAGGTCATGAGCGTATCTACCGCTCATCAGACGCTTATCACCGCTTGTGCAGGGGTCCGATTTCCTGCCTTTTGCTCTCAACTATACCGTGTTATCTATTTCTAACATAGATTGATTAATCCGACGCATTTTTGTGTCCATTCAGTCTTATGTATAAGACGATATGTATAGAGAAATGGCAAAAGAGTATGTATTATGTCTTATGGATCCAAATAACCACCAGGGATACTGGGCTCGGACAATAGGCTAGTTGACCCTTTTTATTGAGCCCCAAATGATTCATTACTGTTGATTGGCGATTGGCGTATGACGGATTTTGGCCATGCGTAGTAATTGTTTACATGAAGCGTTACTCAACTAATTTCACGAACATGGTGGAAAGCGTTCTTGGCAGATGAAAAAAAAGTAAAATAAAACATATTTAAAATGAATTTCTACAGCAATCCCTTATTTATTGAACTTGGTATATCGGACCCTTGTACTAAATACTATGCGAATTGAACATTATTTTCATTACTTTTGATATGACTTAACTAGCTTATTATCGCCCTGATGTCAAAATGTCAAACTCCAACGGATGTTCTACATACATTCTAAAGATGACTTGTAAAACCTACATTTGGAATGGGTACTTCATTACCTACACGGCACATAAAGTCTTGTTTGTGACAAAACTTTCTGCGTCACTATTTTGAATCCGCCTACATGTCAACTTAAGTTCACAGAGGACTGTATACAGAAAATTTCCTTCAAATCTGAATCGTATCACAAAGCCTTAAGAATTAGACTTCATCTGCCTACCGTTGTGCTCAAATTGCTGTGATGTTGACTCAAAAAATCACGACATTACGAGTATTTGTCTCAAGGGCGTTTTAGGTAAATTTTGCTTAACTTCTTGCTTTTCTTTCGTTCGAAGATGAATATAGACAAACATTTGGTCAAATAATGAATATTTACGCTTGTTGCGTAATATTTTAAGTTATGTGTCACTTTTTCTCCGATGGTTCGGCACCCCTTCTTTTTTTTATGGCCCTGAACTGATACCTCTGACGGCTACTCAGTTATAACCGGATTATTTAAAGAAGGCGAGAACTGTGGTGGGTCTTCAATCCTGTAGTGGCGAACCACCACTGAAGGGATTCTCTCTGGAAAGCCCCCTAGAGTCCGCCTAGGTCCCGTTTCGAGGGAGAGCCTCCAGGGCGCTCGAGCCAGATTCGGGGATCGGCAGACGTCCTGAGGGTGCCTCTAAAGGCGTGGACCTCGGCTCAGGTGTGCCGTGTCATGCAGACAGCAACCCTAGGGTGAGTTATCATTGTAAAAAAATTCTATGGGATACGTGATTTCAACTACATTCGCTTCGGGCTGTTATCGAGTTTCCATCAAATTGCCATTCGAAACGCAACTAGAAAAGTTAAGTCTTTTACAATGATAACTTACACAAGGGGTGCTGAACGTTCTGTGATCACAATTACATGGTATAAATTTCAATATGGATTACTATTGTGTATTATAATCCACAGAGCTGTAACCGTCGTCGCAGGGTTCTGAAGGTATACTACAGTCAAAACACGAAGAAAAAGTGTTTTGACTTGGAGTGTTGGGTGCGAGTCATATTACTGCGCTTCGTCCACTGCCTATATACGTCCCACTGCTGGGCACAGGCCTTCCTCATGGAGAAACACATGGGGAGTATGGGCCGTAACACGACCACGCTTGCCCAATGCGGGTTTGTGGGTAGAAACGGTCGCAATATTTGCCAAAGCACGGAGGAGCTCGAGATCACAAAGTTTTGGTGACCCATCCACGGCCTGACCATGGCGAAGGTAGCTTTGTTTTCGATCGAAAGCGTACTAAATACTACGCCACCAGGCTTCAACTGTTTTAAATAAATATGTCAACAATATTAAAAAAACATTTTTATTATAGCTTCACGAACCAAAAACCAGTTTTTAGAATTTCTCTCTGTTTCTACGCGCTTTATGTAAAAACTGCTGCATGAAATGAAATGCAGTTTACAACGATATTCGTTGTTAAAAGTGACTTAAATGGAGGGCGGTAGTTTTATTTCTGATTTGAAAACTCACGTGAAAAGGCTCGTTTCAAAAAAACAATGTTTTGAAAAAAAACAACCTGTTTCCCTAGTGTTAGTTATCATAGTAAAAAACTTCAGTTTTTTAGTTTCGTTGAAAATGTCCATTTCTATGGGAAACGTAAAAAGCGCCCCGAGCGGAATGTAGCTTTACTTATTTAGCGCAACTAAAAAAGTGAAGTTTTTACTAACTAATTACACCAGCAGCAACACCCCAATTCTACTATAAATTTACAATTGCGTAACCAATGCGTTTGAAAAAAATATGTTTAGCAAAATAAACATTGATGATTGAAATGTAAGCTTTTGCTTTACGTTTTTGATATAAGTAAAATAGCAAAACGAATGGAACCGAATGAAACCGAAGGCAACCGAAACGCACGGTTGCGTTTTGCTAGCAGAATACCAAAAACGTTCGAACATAAGCGTTCCTCCAAATAAAATAGCAGAATTGGCCTACAGGGGTACTGACTGTATGATTCGATCAACGCCAGAATAAAATTGTCATACACTTATTTAAATTAAGAACACATTTACCACCAGCCCCTATCGGAAACTATAGAGAACTAACGTAAATGTATGGAGAAAGACGTTTACGATTGTCAAGATAGAATTCATTGCAAACCCATAGTAGGGGAACAGTTTTCTCAAAAACATCAAGTCACAAAAAATAAGGTTCAATTTAGAGTTCAAGAATATGGCAAGATAATACCCCTTTTGGCTACTCACAGACTCATCTCAAACCTCAAACTGGCGGACTGTCTTTGCAAAAGTCCCAACAAATACTTTGATGAAGTTTCCAAGATGGCCATCGTTAAGAAGTTTCTAATTTACAACATTAACTCCTACCAATTTTACGGAATTCTATGAGACCGGTCTTATCCTCGAAGATTCTACTTGGAAACTCACTGACGGACTTTAATTAACGCACTTAACAATTTCTGCACCTGGTGCGTTCTCCAAGCCGATCTCAATCTTAGTCGTAAAGGAACAAAGTTGAAAATTTATGGTGCAGCTGCAGAACAATAAATTTCAGGAACAGATTTATGTTTTTGCAAATTCGACAATGTAATTTATTTTTAACGTTCCATTGGAGGTGCAAAGGGTAATGAGTTCTGATTTAGTGTAATAGGCTAGTTGACCTATTTTTTTATTAGGCCCCAAATGATTCATTACTGATACCCATCACCATAAAAAATAATACAATATTTTTCTGAAGCCTATAACACAATAAATTTTAAATTATAAATTACGTTTTTGCTTAAATGTCAAAAACGCCTTCGGTCCTGATGGTCTATGAATTATCTGTGCCGTAGCGTCACGATTATTATAAACAATCAATACTCATGCGTGACATAGCCGACAGTTATGCTTGATTGGTTGCGACTGGCGATTGACGGATTATGACCATGCGTAGTAATTGTTAACATGAAGCGTTACTCAACTAATTTCACGAACATGGTGGATAGCGTTTTTGGCATAGGTAAAAATAAAACATATTTAAATTGAATTTCTACTTTGTATATTTCGGACCCTTGTACTAAATACTATGTGAATGTCGCATTATTTTCATTACTTTTGATATGAGTCAACTAGCCTATTTGGAATTAAAATAAATGTTACTCAACATAAAATAATATTATCCTTGATCACCAGCCTATAAACGCCGTACTGCTGAGCCCAGGGCTTCCTACCTGAAGAAACACAATTATTTTATTTTATTGATTTAAAGAAAACATACAGCATAATGTAATCCTTATGTTTATAAAATACGTCTAATTACAAAAGCCAATTAAGTTTCCACAGCAAAACAAACAAATTAAACTTTGAGCATACACACTACCCCTCATTCGAAATGCAAACTAGACTATACAGGGCAGCAATAGAAAAACTAAAAATCAAAGTGATGCTTCTAACAGCTAAGGAATACAAATTTCAAAACATACAAAATTTACGACTGGGCTTATTAAATGAAGAGTTTGAGCCCTAAATATAAATATAATAATAATAATAATAATAATAAACTTTTATTTATTAAAGTATCTAGACTCATTTCACTCATCATATTAAAGTATCTAAACTCGCTGGCCCAAAGTGTAATGGTGGGTAGAAAGAGTTGCTATAGTCAACTTAAGGGCTAGCGCTCAGTGACGGTGTGGCACGACATGACCCGGCAATGCTGTCGGGTCCCGTAACAATTATTTTGTACGTAGAGTAAGGATAAAGGGAACAAACGACATCTCATTTCCTACGATGTGTAAGAAAGAAAAAATTAAGCAATATTAACTTGTTATGAAAGTCAAGGTAAAAAGATTTAATCGACTGTCTTGACTGATTAGATTTCAGGGAGAATGCTTTTAAAACCACGCTTATAAGTTTTAAAGCAAGTAAGAAAGACTTAAAAGTTATTTGATCCCGCACCTGAGAAAGGATGAAAGGCTTATGTGACTGCTAATTTAATTAGCTACTGAACCGATTCAATCGAATCGAAATTTGGTACACAGATAGTCTAGAGCTTAAGAAAGGACAGATGATACTTTTTATCCCGATATTCTTATAAGGACGCGCGGGTGAGGCCGCGGGAAGCCACTAGTTTTTAATAACGGGTTCATTTGTATTAGTATTGCGTGCAATTTCCAATCAAATTATTTCAAGTGCTTGACCAACAGTACGGATATTTATATCTCACACTTATACTAGTCCCAAGGGAAGATTGATCTCTCAGAAACTAGTCCAAACATAAACTAGCCGCCTAACCGAACTTTCCACTTTCATCTTACCTATTTCCTAAACCGATTACGCGAGTTTTGGACAAAAACCAATAGTTTTAAATAACTTTGGGTTTGTATTTTCAGTTAGGGAATTAAATTATTTAAATGTCAAAACCTTACAATTTTTTTTCCTAAATTTTCGTTGTTTGTGAAATCTCGCACTGGCCATTATTTTTATTTGTTGTTGGTACTTGGCGATTGTTATACTGCTCTGCAGAAATGTCTTCCTCGTTATCGGACGATTCACTTGGTTGAGCGGTCGGTTGCTCGATTCCACTAGCACTATCGTGATTACTTTGTATTCTTTCGTCTAACTCTGGCTTACTTCTTTGTTCTAATTGTAGTAGACAACAAATTCTCGCAATGAAAACGTGGATATTAAACAATCTACAAATAATTTTGGCAAAACACAATAATAATTCTCCAAATCACTTGCCCTTTTAATTATGTAGATGACATACTAATTTCCGATACGTCTGTATTCTAGTTTAACAATAATAGGTTTCAATTTGTTACATAGTCCTTAGTCCTCCCACACTGCTTAATTGTTTGAAGCAGTATACTAATTGTATTTGCTATTAACACAACTATTCAATTTCTATTAAAGACAGATCACTGGATTTGCCGTACTATTGTCATTGATTTTTAATTGTTACCTAATTGTGATCTTATTAGTTTAGGAATCTTGTAAAATTGTGTCAAGAATTAGGTAACAAAATTATCTGGGTCATCTAAAGTGGAAAGATTTAAGTAAAAGAAATAATATGTCGGATGAAGCAGGTATTGTATTCTGTTCTGGGTTCTGGGTCGCATGGATTGTATTTAAGATTTGGAAGTAATTTTAAAGAGTCCTTGATTTGTATACGACACTGTCATCCTTATAAAAACCTTAAATAATCCGCAGCTTTCATATTTTTTTAATTAGGATATTGAAAAATGTTTTGTAACTCCCAAAAGCTATGTACGCAGTAATTCTTTTCCTAACACGTCAAAATGTTTATTGCGTTTTGAAGGAACATCTCTGGGGAGTTTGTTTTAAGATTGAGTGCGTACTTTATTTGGCAAAACAAAATAGCTTCCATTATTCGGGTTGTTTTGAGTCCCGGGAGAGTCTGGACTCCGGGCTTCAATTCTTCACGCATTACACAACATCAGTATTCCTTTAATTTAGCCGAAACGTGTTGGTATATTTTGATCTTCGACAGGAAAACCATATTTTTGTTGTTAGAACGTGGATGCTCGTTTTACGCCGTTTTGAATAAAGGTCGTATATTTGAGGTTTGGTTGCTTTACGCTTTCTTACTAATAAATATCTAACTACAACCTGATGTATTTAAGTCCGCTATCCTCAATTTCGAAAGAAACTGGTTATTAAATGCCGGTTTGTTTAGTATATTTAAATTTGTTTGATGAAAAAGACAATATTTTATGTAATTATTCAATCTGCACATCCATCAGCAGCGTAGAGCGACGTGGGACATAATGGCCAGCGTGGCGTGGTCCTTGCATTAGCAGATTGGTAGGTAGAAACAGTTTCAATTGCAACTGATACCAAGATATGTTTCTGAGACTCGAAGTCACTATGTTTTGGTCACCCAATCAAGCGTCAATCAAAATCACTTCGCTTATTATTAACTAGCTTTTGCCCACGACTTCGTCCGCGTAGAATAGTTACTTTGATATAGTGTGACGGTATGTAGCCTTCCTAAATAAATAAGCTATTCAACACTGAAAGATTTTTTCAAATTAGAACAGAAGGCTCAAGTGGTGGAATTGAAAATTTACTTCTACTCTTTCGTTAGAAGCAAAGTTCATAGTGGCGTAAATTTGTCCTTAATTTTTCTGGGAGGCGTTATTGATTTTCTTTACATTCACCCGCATGGCACCCGTTCCCATGGGAATATATATCGGGATAAAAGGTGCAATAAAAAGTAATAACAATAAAGAGTAGTTTTGACGTGAAAGCGAGACAGACAGACAGAGACTTTCACATTTAAAATATCAGTTTGGTTTTAAAAAACAGTGCCACAAATCCATGTTGTAATATAAAGTTAACCTTTTTCAAATTCTTTCTAGAAACTTTTAAATAGAGTGTGGTTACGCCAATTAATTAAATTACCAAATTAAAAATATATAAATCTGGTACATACTTTTTTCGCCTACCTTGCACGCATTGCCATTAAAAAAAAAAAGAAAAAAGATTCCCGCCCCGCGCGAGTTGATAATTACTTTGCTCGCTTTTATAAAATAATATAAATTAATAACCCGCAACCGCATTAATCAGACATTGAGTCTTTGTAAATCTACAAATGCGTCGTGCCATCCGCAAATACAATTGAAGAGAGAATTATATCATCACGCCATCTCCGAAGACATTTATTATAAAGAAGTGTAGCGAGCGTGGACCAAGGCTCCAGCAGGTCAGTGCGTGCATTAACATTTCTCTTACAGTTGTATGTACCACGCAAAAATACAGTCTACTTTTTTACCATCGAAGATTCTATAACATATTGGCGCGACCAGAGTGTACTATTCTTAATGTTTGATTATATCGTACCTGCATTGGCAAATAGAGATGCATCGTACCAAACACGATAAAAATAACAGTCTGCGCAACGGTTCAGCTCTTTCTGTGCCAGTCGATGGGGAGTCCGCTCTATTTCGGTCGAGTTCTCATTTAGAGAAAGCAAAATGGTACCATTAATAGGGCTGGCACGACAACAGCCGGTCAGAATTGATACCAACTGACAATTATCACGGAGAACTGAGTGGGCTGCAGTGCGTTAATGTTGGACTTACTATGAAATTTGCGCAGAAAATAATAAGTAATGTAAAAGGGGCTTGGTGACGAATTGATCGAGACAGCAGCTCGCCTCCGACGAATAATAAAACGTAATGACGTTTATATTTTTCATTGTATCGGAATAACACCTATTACAACCGCTTACGGAAACAGAATGTCTCACGAGAGTGAAAGCAAAATTATGTGCCGACTATCTAATTAAGCAAGGATGGTTGCAAGGCAAGGCAAGGATGGTATCTAATTAAGCAAGGTACACGTATTTATTGACAAATAAAATTATCTTTATCTTTATCTTTATGGACGAGAGAAATAGAAATGCCCTGTTTGTTAATTTGATTAACTTCCTACCTTCCTAGTTCCTAGCAGAAGACTATAATTTGTACAATAATGGTCTAAAACGAAATATTCGGTGGCAAGCGATAGCGTGATGCAACGTACTGGTGGCGCCATCTGTTGACGGGTTTCGGAACTACCGCAGGAATGTATGTATGAGTTCGTAATAGTTGCCATGTTACAGTAATTTAATTTGTAAATTGGACAAACCAGAATCCTCGAATTTTCATGTATATGTGATGAGCATGATTTATTTTCATTATTTTTTCTATTCCTTATTCATTATCATACATAAAAACATTCAGATACAGCTTGTCACTCAATATCCGCACAATTTGAATCCATTTATGTCCCTAGTGTCTCAACTGAAGAGTAAGTAACATCACAATCTCAGTGTCGATGAATTGGGATTGCGTTTATGATTAGGCTAACAGCACGCGGTCTTCCTGCGCGAAAGAAAAAAACAACAGGCAAGGCAAATCCACCACGATGGTCCAATGAGGGTTGAAGAGTAGAATAATGACAATGGGACTGTTTTTGCTATAATAACGTATTCGAGCCATGATAAGAGCACAGGGAGTGAGGTCACAGACTCTTCCTCATCCTATATACGTCCCACTTCTGCGCACAGGCATTCCTCGTGGAGAAACACATGAAGAATATGGGTCGTAGCATCACCACGCTTAACATGCCTTTCGAAACACGGATGAGTTCGAGTTCAAAATGTTTAGTCACCCATCCCCAGCCTGACCATGGCGAAGGTAGCTTTGTTTTCGATATCAGAAGCAGAGAGTGAATCAGCAACAACATGCATAATGTCAATCCTGGCTATCTTAGCCGTAAGATGAGCAATCTGCGAATATTTAAGAAGACTATTTTAACCTTTCCTAACATGCAAATGTGGTTCAATAAAGTTAACGGTAACTGACTCACCCGCACCGTTACCGTTAAAGTTAATCGGACTAGTTTCCGCTTTGATCTCTCCGCTCTCGGTAACGAGGTGTAGTTTGTCGAACGCTACATTAATTGCTAGAGATCCATGGAAATAATTATAGATAGAAGATTTGGGATGTTTTTGAAGCTACAATGGAGGTATGAACTATATAAACTATATTATACACTAGCTGTTGCCCGCGACTTCATCCGCGGTTACAGGTTTTTAAACTCACCACCCACGGGACACCCACGGGAACCCAGAGATCAGCAAGTACAAGACAAACAGGCGAACAGACAGAGAAACAAAAAATAAATAAAATTTGTATTTTGGTATTTTCTCTCTTTTACATTCCCCTGACTTGATTTTAAGCATTTTTTTTCTACGTACAGACATTCGACCTCTATAGTTTTATTATATGTATATAGATACGCAGGAAAAGCTTTCCTGCGTCCGTGTTTCCAATCAAGGTCAATTTGGAGATTTTCAAGGTAAGAGTGAACAGGCACTATTACGCTTTTCATCAAACGCTTTAGATTTTTCAGTCAAAAAGTAATTAAATTAGGAAGCTCAATAATAATAGCTGAGTTGGGAAATAAGCAAGGTTGAAATCAAAGAAAACCATCCTGAAAATCCTGCGCACTAACACTATGCCCTATGCACGGCAAAAGGCTCCCCGATAATTATCAGACAGCTTAAATATTGGGTCCTTACCTATGAAATTTGTGTTTTTATTCTGTCTTAGTATTTTGTCTGTAACTTTTAAGATTCAGAGTATTCCTTAAAAATAATGACCTCGTCTAAAAATAGACTATATTTTTGAGCTCTTTTGATTTGTTTTGATAATTTGTTGTTAGCTTAATTGTGTTAAAATTGGACACGGAGACAACTCTTTTTAAGTGCCTCCCGAATTCATCATTTGATTTGCATTATCATAAAAACGATGAATAATTGTTATCAAGCGTGTTCACACACATATTGCTAAAGCTTGTCTAATGATACATGCCAAATATTATTATCTCTGGATTTGTCGTTGTGAAGAAAACTGATAAAATGTTAGTATGGAAAATGCAGTATTCCCCAAAATCTCCATACAAAACACCAATTTCATAGGTAAGGACCTAATATATCAGACGAAATGGTTGGGGGGGGGGCATTCTTGTAACACTTAATTCAACACTGTAACACTCCTCTATATTACTATTATGCGATAAAAATATTATGCCAAAAGAAAATTATGCATAAGTTATATTATGCCAAACAACATTATGCCGAATTCATATGCGAAAGTATATTATGATTAAAGCATTATGCGAAAAAAAGGATCCCGTAACACTTTATGTGAAAACTTTTATTTAGATTTCTCATCCCACTGCTGGGACAGGCCTTCCACATGGAGAAACACATGAGAAGTATGGGCCGTAACACCAATACGGGTTAGTGGGTAGAAACGGTTCGAGTTCGAGTTCACGAAGATTTGTCACCCATCCACAGCCTGACCATGGCGAAGGTAGCTTTGTTTTTGATCGAAGCCAAAGCGCACTGACCACTACGCCACCGAGCTCCTCATATTAGAGCTATTTAGATTATATAGTTGTTGGCGACCAGCACCAACCTTTTCGGACCTTAACTCCAAATTCCCAGTACGTCATATTTTTTTGGATTTATTTATATTGAGAATGTCAGACGTTTTGATAGAAACAATTGTACTTTTTTACGGTCAGTGTGTGCTATTAGACATTATACGTGTTACATCAGTGCGTGGTCTTTTTTGCTCTCAATTCTCCATCCTCAACATAATTTGGTGTCCTGCAATGTCTACCTTCACCGGTAGTCGCAGACCACCTACGTTTCAGTAGGTGGATTCGCCTTCTTCGCGCAACCGCTCGAGTACACAAAGCTACAAGAGCCTTTCGGTCACTTTTATGCCAAAATTCAAAATTGCCAAACGACACACCCCGAGATTCTCGCAACTTACCTTTGCTTTCCGTCGAGGACCTTCACGTAGCAGAGGCCCACCTCTTCCGAAAAATTCAGTTAGATTCATTTCCTGAAGAATTGCTCCGCGTCCAAGCAGCACGCCCCGTTTTAAGCGAGAGTAGGTTGAAAGGGCTATCACTTCAATACGGGCAAGATAAACTGCTTCGTCTATCCGGCCGCACAGCTGCTTCCGTAGACGTCGAAACCAACCCAATCGTCCTCGAGGGTAAACACCGGATTACCAGTCTACTCGTACACTTCTACCACATCAAATCTGCACACGGAAACAACGAGTTAGTGGTCAACGAGTTGCGCCAGAAATTCTACATCATGGGCTTGAGGCCAGTCGTCAAACGCACCTCTCGAGATTGTCAGTTCTGCCTCAACCGTAAAACTAAGCCCGTGCCACCACCTCTAGGAAACCTTCCATATGTCAGACTCGCACATCACCTACGAGCCTTCACCTTCGTTGGACTCGACTATTTTGGCCCTATCAACGTCTCTGTTTGCAGACGCACCGCCAAACGATGGATAGCTCTCTTCACTTGCCTGACCATCAGAGCCGTCCACCTAGAGGTAGTCGATAACCTATCTGCGGATTCTGCGATGATGGCTGTGAGGCGCTTCATAGCCAGAAGAGGATGCCCAGATAGAATATACTCTGACAACGGCACATCATTCGTCCGAGCAGCAAAGATGTTTCCAGAACTCTATGATTTTTGCGTAAACCGAAAGATCCAGTGGCACTTCATACCACCCTCCGCGCCATTCATGGGCGGCTGCTGGGAGCGATTGGTCCGCTCCGTCAAGAATGCCCTCTCGGTGACACTTAAGGAACGATCCCCTAAAGAGGAAGTCCTGCACACGCTACTCCTGGAGGCAGAGAGCGTCATCAACTCTAGGCCCCTTACGCATGTTTCCGTGGACATAGAATCAGACAGTGCCATCACACCCTTTAGTTTTCTGATCGGAACGTCTAGCAATGACCTGAAGACTAGGACCTTCGATGACGCTGACCTACACCGGCGAGTAGACTGGAGGAAGGCCCAGCGCCTCGCCGATAGCTTCTGGCAGCGCTTTGTTAAAGAATACCTGCCGACGCTCGTACCTCGTCGAAACAATCCTACGCAAGCGTCGCACTTCAAGGTTGGGGACTTAGTCTTTATCGCCGATGGAACATTACCCAGGAATAGCTGGCCTCGAGGACGAATAGTCGCCACTTACCCGGGCAAAGACGGTATAGTACGGGTCGTGGATGTCGCCACTAAAGGGGGTGTGCTGCGCCGGCCCACACGCAAAGTGGCCATGCTGGTCGCCGGCCAATAATTGGGTGCTTCACACCGTCGGGGGCCATGTTGGCGACCAGCACCAACCTTTTCGGACCTTAACTCCAAATTCCCAGTACGTCATATTTTTGGATTTATTTATATTGAGAATGTCAGACTTTTTGATAGAAACAATTGTACTTTTTTACGGTCAGTGTGTGCTATTAGACATTATACGTGTTACATCAGTGCGTGGTCTTTTTTGCTCTCAATTCTCCATCCTCAACAATAGTTGTTAATAAAAAACTGTGCAAAATTGCAAAGTTCAAATCAAACAGATTCGTCTACGAACGCTCATTAATATATTTCCAATGTATACGACATCTCACGCTGACCGGTTGATCAATCAAAAAGTTCGACAAAAGACAAAATCAGCGAGGAGTCAATTTATCACTAGCGACCTCAGCACCCCTGACTCCGATGGCTCAGTAGCCTAGAAATACGAACAATAGATGCATTAACGCTCAATTTTTTTGCTTCCCGAAATAATAGCCGTCCCTATTCGAAGCAAGGTTTCGTTTTCGGACGTCAGAAAAGTTGTGCACTCCTGACCAAACCTTTTTTATGATTAGTTTCAGAAGAATACGAACCTTTTTTAATTTAAGCGTATTTGTTTTTCCATTTTTTTTTTTATTGGAGAAGTTATCCCATTAGCTTAAGTAAGCTTGAAGTACAACCGAAGTCCTTATTCTCAATTTACCTTTGATTATTTTGAGTATTATGTTTTTTCCTTATTTTTATTTGTAGTTCATAATAGATTACATTAAGTGCTGAAAGATGGCAATTTTGTAAACTGGCTTAAGTGACCTTTCTAACAATTATTAACTGAAAATTATATAGTAATATAATTATGTATGTATTGTAAAAACACTTCTATTATAACCACGCATAAAGAAAGTTTTGAAGCTGACGGGTTTGAATGACGCATAATCATCAAATGTGTGACATGTATTATTATCTACATCAAAAGGCACCCACTTCTGCACACACCAATCCTTAAACTTTTGCCTTTCACAGAAGAGATCATAATGTAAAATAGATATTGGGTCCTTACCTATGAAATTGGTGTTTTTATTCTGTCTTAGCAATTTGTCCGTAACTATTAAGTTTCAGAACATTCTTATAAAATAATTGCCCCTTCTAAAAATAGACCATATATTTGAGCTCGTATTATTTAATTTGATAATTTTTTGTAAGTTTAATTGTGTTAAAATAAGACACAAAGACAATTATTTTTAACTGCCTCCCGAATACATAATTTGATTTGCATTAACATAAAAACGATGAATAATTTTTATCAAGCGTGTTCACACACATATTGCTAAAGCTTGTCTAATGATACATGCCAAATATTATTTTCTTTGGATTTGTCGTTGTGAAGAAAACTGAAAAAATTTTAGTATGGAAAATGCAGAATTCCCCAAATCTCCATACAAAACACTAATTTCATAGGTAAGGACCTAATAATAAAACTGTAGAGGAAGAATGTCTGAACATAGAAAAAAAAGCTTACAACTAAGTCAGGGGGATGTAAAAGGGGGGAAAACCCAAAATATGTTTTTTATTCTTATTTTTTGTTTCTCTGTCTGTTTATACGGGATAGTCTCCGAAACGCTTGAACGCATTTCAGTAAAAACTTTCATGGTGATACCTTATATCCCTGGTCAACATCTTAGATACTTTTTATTCTGGCAAATTAAAAGGTTTTCGTGTGATAGTTAAAAAACCATAGTAACAGCGGACGAAGTCGCGGGCAACAGCTGGTGATAAGTAATATACGAGAAGCTCATTAGCGGTTTACTAATCTGGTTTCTGTAATTAAAACAAGTTCCTCCTGTTCGCACCTTCGATGGGTGACCAAAACGTTGTTACTTCGAGTTCCCGTGCCTCGGAAGGTACGTTTTTGCAACCGTTTCTGGTCACCGATCCGCATAGAGGCAGCGTAAGACATGGGCAACTGGGCACTATTCCCCTGTGCTCAGAAGTCAGACAGTTAAGAACTAGCCACCGGGTAACAGGTGGTGACCCTGTTGCCATGCACCGGGCACAATGTGAGGCAAGCGATATTTATTACTATATAAGTATACAGTGGTACAGACGGTGGAAGGAACCGCGACCTCTCGAACGAGTAGTGCCCTGTCCGTCGCAACTCGGCTACCGCTGCCTATCTTAAATATCTTATTTATTTATAAAAAAAGAAAAGAATGTACCAACTGCTTTTCTTGCCTAGCATGTCGTAAAAGGCGACTAAGGGCGTACTGGTTACTGGGTCTTGTATTGTGGAGGCGATGAGCTAGCCACTTGTTACTATTCTTTCATTATTTTTTTATCTGACCAACACGATTTTTGTATGGCTAAATGTGGTCTTAAGGAACACGGTGCTCCTGGGACTCTGCCTACCCCTTCGGGGATTACAGGCGTGATTTTATGACGAATGTATGTATATATGTTTCAACATGATAGCTTGTTAGCTAACAGATTACTCCAAAGTGCTACTGTATAATACTAATATGATTCCAGTACTAAATTAGTAGTAAAGTCACGAGCATGAAACTTTAAACAGTTTCAGTAGTAAATGACTTTTATTACAAGGGAATAAAGGCGTTCATTGCTCAAAATGGAATTCATGTTCATACTTGTGAGTTGTTAAATATTTTATGACTGCCTCTGTCAGCTTTTAATACCTGAAGATAGAGTTTGAATTCGAATGATTGAAGCACACACCTGATTTCAATATGTTCACTAAATTATCCACCTCCATATATCTCGAACCAAAGTTTTCAATACATAAAATCTTCACTAGTCCATAGTGCAAAGAACTATTTTCATGGAACATAAATTTTTCGATTTATTTAAATGCAATCTCACAAAACGCTAGCAGTGTTTTCGATACGAGAGAGAATAAAGGGACTTTCTTCGATGCTCTAATAAATTCTTTAGTCGACTACATATTTACGAAAATACAAAATAGTTTCCTATCGTACACCTTCATTCAATTATAAAAGATATTTTTGACTTGCATAACTCCTTTGTATATATTTTTGACTATTATGTTGTATGTAGTCAAAAATATATACCAAGCGATGGATGAAAGAAAACTGCACTCAGCAGAGATGCAAATTCTGCGATGTATGTGTGGAGTCACAAGAATGGACAGATCAGGAATGAGTATATTAGAGAAAGTTTGAAAGTAGTGCCAGTGACAGAAAAGATTAGGAGCAATAGCTTAGCGTGGTATGGACATGTGATGAGGAGGAATGAATGTCACATTACAAGAAGGATGCTGAGCATGGATGTGGACGGACCTAGAGTGAGAGGAAGACCAATGAAGCAATGGCTTGAATGCGTGAAGAATTATATGAAGAAGAAGTGGATACTGAGCTGACGAGTTACAGAGGAAAATGGAAGAAGAAGACATGTTGTGCCGACCTCACCTAGAGTGGTAAAAGGGCAATAACTCCTTGTCAATGGCATCTTTTGGTTTGGTTACTTTACAGGGTTTGGTTACCATACGTTACGTCTCAGCTACACTGCACGAGGCGATACGAGGGAACGCGTGTACGAGAGTATGGAGTGTAGCTGGGTCGTAACGTTTTCGGCTGACATTTGGTTGTGGTAAATACATTCGTATTAGGCTTGATCGGGGCCCTCGTAATAATCTCAACATTATCGGAATCCTTCACAATTTCGAATATTCTTGTCATTCTAATGCGTGGTTTCACAGTCACGCCGTTGGCCAGCGCCGGCCACACGCACGATTTTTCATTACATGAACGCGTGCATTTTGAAGAAAAAACGTGAAACGCTGCTACTATCTCGAGGGTAGCTTTATTTCGATCAAATCCAAAGAGCACTAACCACTACGCCACCGAGCTCCTCTATAGATAGCCCATTACATTACGCCTAAATAAAATATTGTTAATATTTTTTATATTGTTATAAAATTTTTATCGCGTCGCGTGGACACTTACATACAAACCATAACAAACAATAACAACTAAAACTATCTATATACGATAACTTTTTGCCAGTAACTGGTTATATTGAAATAGGTCAAGGAAATTGTTTGGTGCTCTCCTATACTAAACATACAACTTCATCCGGAAAGTAGGACAAAACTCTACTAATTTCAAGTGAACAAGCGATTCATGTTAAGCTTCGCCGTAATTGTTAAACCTTGTAACGGTTTTCGGGTGAGCTAGTTGTCATTTATTGTTGAATTAAAAGTTTTGCTTAATAAATGAAAAAAAAAAATATATGGCAGGGTCTTCGAGCGAGACAATACACGGCGGATGACTGGCAGAAGCGGGCGCGCCTTTTTGTTATTTATTGAGGGATGTTGCCGCCATGTTGGATTTAGAATGACTTCACACGGTTAATCGTGCATTGCCATTCAAACTGAACGTGCATACCAAATTTCAGCTCAATCGGTTGAGGGCAAGTGCCTTAAAATTGAGTTGTAAGATTCCATCCGGACAAACATACATTGCAAATTAAATAAAAGCTTGTAAAAATTGTAAAAAATGTGCATTTTTTATGCAACTTTGCATTTTGCATGATCGAGAAAAGTATCAACTATCGTGTTTTCAGCCTGAGAATAATAAAGAACAGTCTATGAATAACAATATATTTTTATTGAATAAAATACATTAATTGATGCCTTAAAACTCAACCAAAAACAAGTTGATTTGGACGGTGAATAAATTGTATGATATCGATATGTCATTAATCATTTAAGTGTCAAAACTCTGCCAACCCCTTCGGGGATGAGGGTGTGATGATTCTTTCATAATCAACATTCCGAAATATCTTTCTCCGTTACCATAAATGTTGAAAATAAAAATTTGAATAAAATTATACAACAAGTTTTTTTTTATTATGTACATATTATATAAAGTCATCACAAACATGTAGCTTTCATTTCATTTTGTCAGTGTATATATTTCAATTTATTTATGAGAATGTTTGTAATGTCTTTTGGTATATTGTTATTTAAAACGAACGTATTACGGACCGTTCTGGTACTTATAAAATCTTTGATTTCAACCCTTGTTTCAATTTTTTCTTTATTAAAGGGAAATTATGTTGCCTTTTTCAATATCCAATTATAATTTATTGTAAGTACATAATAATATATATCTAAAATTTACTGGTTCAAACAAATGCTTAAGAACGGCTGATCAAATTTATTTAATATTCCCAATTCCTTGTTACACAGTTTCTCAATAAATTACAGCTACGATTGTCTGTCAAAGACAGTCGTTTACTTTTAAAAGTCCATTAATTTTTATATTAATTCGGCGTTTCCTTTGTTTTCGGGATTCTTAACGAAATGGGACGTTGGGATCTTTGTTTTTATGCTGGGCTCACAGTCTCAGGTGGTTTGTGCGAGTGGAAAAGTAATTACGGACGGATTGACCTACATACGTCACTCTTCAGGGTAATTAGTAGACGGAGTTCCGAATTGCAATTGCATCACGACTTAGCTGTCCGTGTTTGGCTAGGAATCCGGTCCATTTTTGGAATTAGATCTTTATGTCCACGTGGGAAAAGGCTTTTATATTTGACTTTTCCATGGCCATGTTATTGGTAGTTTATTTTGAACATAATATGACATAACATAATCTGAATGTTAGGCAACGAAGGCGATGGATGAAAGAAAACTGCACTTAGCAGAGATGCGAATGTTGGATTGAATGCGTGAGAGAAATATGGAAATAAAAAATTGGATGCTGAGCTAACGAGTAAGCGAGGAGAATGGAAGAAATAGACACGTCCGACCCCACCTACAGTGGGAAAGGGCACGAATAAGAAGACTTAAATTTAACCACTTCACTACAAAAAGGCTTTTTCTAAAACAACAAAATCACGAAACTTGTACGTTGGTTGTCTCACCAATGTTAGTATTCCAAATAAATAGCAGGAATATACCCATACACCCAAAAGCGTGGGAAATATAATTCCTGGCGCCTGAATATTTCATTGTGCAATACATTCTCGCTTTACAGAGACCTATTTCGAATATTAGCTATAAATAGGGCTGACCTTCGATGCCTTCCGTGAATTTAGATTTGCTCTTCAAATGTTTTGACACAATCAAATGGTTACTATTACGACGATGTCAACTGTGTGGGAACACAGCGTTATTGCGAATCAATCGAGTTTGATATGTGGGTGTTTAACACCTCTGCCTGCCTTCGGGGATAGAGGCGTGATGATATGTATGTACTCAAAACAGACACTCTTGGCATTCATCACTCACCCTTGAGATCTCCAATCATTCACAGGTTTCTCACGATCATCAAACAATTCAATCTGAAGTGCAACCTTCATCGTTCTTAGGAATTAGTCCATTGGTACGCAAGCCAATCTTGAGGACAAAGCCAGCGAAATATGCGTCTATTAAATTCTAAAGTACCAGTGCGTATAGTGCCATTGTCGCCGGCTGTTATGATATCGCCAATAGTTCTCAGGTACCGACTGAAGTAGTAACCGTATGGCATGGAGAAATGTTTATCGACCATTTTCTTTTTCATTTGAAGACCTGAAAGTAGTTCCACGCGTAAGTATGTTTTGAATATCATATTTATTAAGGTATTCGAGGGTTGACAATAAAAAAATACGGTAATTATTTCAATGAAATTAATATAAATACATTATTGACGACCTTCGTGGTCGAGTGGTCTGTACGCCGGTCTCAAGGTGTCGCCATCTCGAGAGGTTCTAGGTTCGATCGCCGGTGGGGGCAAATTTTTGTGGGATGAATACAGGCATTTGTTCTCCAGTCTTGGATGTTTACATAATAATATGTATCATATAAAATCTGCATATTTATATGTATATCGATTAAATATATTCATCTGTAATCTAGTATCCGCAACACAAGCGGCATTAGTTGCTAAAATGGGCTATTTATTATTTATTTATTTATTCTTTCTTAGTAACAAAAACATGTAAAATCGTATAGTTAATCTTTTTTTAATAAAAAAACTTGACGTAACAGTTTATAAAATGAGCGATAGAGATTAACAGCAACGGCTGAAGAAAAACGTAACATCTTTTGTTATTCGTCTTTAGAGCTAAAAGAAAACTGGTGATAATATTGTTGTTGCCTTATATTTCAATCTTTATTTTTTCATAAAATCATTTTTTCAGTTTTAATCAGTCACTAACCTTCGAATAAGTTCATACAATCTCATCAGCCTTGGCAACCCTGTTGGCAATACTTATAAGGTTCCTTGGCTTTCTCCTTTTTATTACATTACTCCAGTTTTATGACCGCATGGTTTTATAAAATTTTATTAGTCTTTCTGCCTGGAGTTTTCTTTAAGTAACCATTGAATGCGTAAGTAATGCATAATTTATCAGACTCAGTATTATTATACTAGAGGAATATGAATATGGATATTATTGTGTTAGTGTAGATTGGGAATTTATTTTGTAAAAAAAAAAACAAGAAAGTGAGTAAGCTAATCTAACATCTGATGGAAAGTACTCACTAACGCCCATACACGTTTCTGAAACAGGCGAATTTCTTGGAAAATGTATGGCGATTATTATTAAGTTTATTAGCGGCACAATATGGGCTAGCCTATATAGTCATCAGCCTATATACGTCCCACTGCTGGGACAGGCCTTCCTCATGGAGAAACACATGAGGAGTATGGGCCGTAACTCCACCACGCTGGCCCAATGCGGGTTGGTAGGTAGAAACGATTGCAATTGCGACCGGGACCAACGGCTTAACGTGCCTTCCGAAGCACGGAGGAGCTCGAGATTAGAAAGTCTTGGTCACCCATCCACGGCCTGACCATGGCGAAGGTAGCTTTGTTTTCGATCGAAGCCAAAGCGCACTGACCACTATACCACCGAGCTGCTCTCTATCTAACTATAGGCTGATGACTATGGCCTAGCCAATCAAGCATTCTTTTCCCACTTCATTTTAAAGTGAACTTATGAACATCAGCACGAATATTAAGAAACTCATGCTTTTCTTCACAAAGCTAAGTGCAAGAGGCACTAATTTAGGTTTTTCAGTGTGCTAAGGGATGACATAACATATATAAGATTAATATTTAAACTCATAATTAATAAGGAGGAAAATAAAAACACTATTAAAACAGTCTGCAACAGTTATTTGTATTCGGCACAGCCTCAATTAATTTTAATCAGTAAAGCGTATTTACCCGATTAAAATTTAATAATGTCGTTTCATATAACAATTACGTCGGTTACCGGCGATAGCTATTAATTTTCTCTGAAAGTCAATGTCTTTGAAGTTGGTCGAATTGTAGAATTAATTGAAAGAAATATTAGGAGAGACGTTTGCGAATCGTTTTATATAATATACTGAAGGACATTTTTAAACATATTAGTTGTGAGGTGCCGTAAAGCATTCAAGAACTCATATTTATCATATCAACTGGGGACGGACGTCCCCGTATTGCTGGACGTCACTGGCGTCACGCAAAGATCGCCATAACAACATTCGTTGCAGGGCTTCGGTCGTCTCTCACAAACCTGGTCAAAAACCAAGTGTTTTTAGCTTAATGATATCTGATGGAGCTCGGTGGCGTAGTGGTTAGTAGTTGGCTTTCGATTGAAAACAAAGCTACCTTCGCCATGGTCAGGCCGTGGATAGGTGACCAAAACTTTATGATCTCGAGCTCCTCCTTGCTTCGGAAGGCACGTTAAGCCGTTTGTCTCGGTCGCTATTGCGACTATTTATACTCACCAGCCCTCATATATGCTTCTCTATGAGGCCTGTGCCCAGCAGTGGGATGTATACAGACTGACGACAGCATGATATCTGATTATCTTTACACCTAATAAAAGAAATAAGTAGTTGTGTATTACAGTACATATTTGCATCTATCCAAAGAAGGCCCAATACCAAAAACAGTTTAGTAAGACTCTCTCAAAGTGCAAACTTCGCTAAAATTATAATTAACTAACGAAAAGAAAAGAACGCTTTCATTAACCTCTATAATTATTAATATCTCAATTTTATTCCTTCCAGTCTTTAGTCTTATATAGTTGTCTCAAGCTGTTATTATTAATAACATTGTGTAGCCTCTCTTCAAAGCCGTCTATAAAAAATAAACTTTGCACGAAGCTAACGGAACATTTTAGAAACTCGATAGTCTATCAAATATTTCACACCGTGCAGATACTTAACATCGCTTCGTTGGAACAACGTCATACATGCTGCTTTATACCAGCACTTGATATTGTATAAACTTTCTGACGATCCCTCAGGATCGACAAGTGATTGATTTTAACTTATCTTGTTAGACGAGTATGATCGATGATCTACACACATGATTTTGGTGTCATGGAGATAAGTAAAATATTCGCATGATATTTTAAAATATTCGCATGACATTTTTAGGGATGTTTCCCTTCGACCCACATACGTCTATAGGCGTAAGGAACTGCTAACGACCAGTGATATCTTTATATCAAGCTGACAACACAAAAGTCATATAAAATATTTTTATTTTATAATTAAAATGGGCCTGCCGTTCTTATCTTTAGAACCGAGAAAACGTTTACCTGTTCAAGGAAAGGTGAATTTAATTAAATGGATTTTTCCAAGTATAATAAAAACAGGAAATTAATAAGGAGACTTTTATTTGAAGATTCAACCTTGATCTATTGACGAGTATAAGAACTAAAATAAAAAAATTGTGACGTAGCTTTAGTAATTTCGACGCCTTTGAGCTCACTATTATTAAATAGCTAATATTACACTCATCACTGTACTTTCTACTCAATTACTTTACAAACTAAAACTACATAAAATATAATAAGGACATGGGAGCCCCTGCCACACTCCTCATGATGAGGGACTCCGGTTAACCTTTTTGGCACTACTCCCTCCTTCCAATCAAGTAAGAAGTTCCTTGTCAAACTTAACCTAACCACCATTAAACCTTCTTAACTGCCAAACGCGGCATAGCTTCACCATCAAGACCTCACTTACTAAAAGCTAAGCGCGCCTGTGTTTTAAAGAAGGCGAGAACTTTGGTGCGTCTTCAAGCCTGTAGTGGCGAACCACCACTGGAGGGTTTCTCTATGGAAGGCATCCCCCCAGGGGGTCTAGAGAGGGGTCTAGCTTCCAGGGAGAGCCTCCAAGGCGCACGAGCCGGATTTGAGGAACTGAGCGCGTCGGCTGGTAACCGCCATTTTATAATACTATCTCTGGGCAACCGCACCAGATAGCGTGGCAATATTGCGCACTAGATGGCGCCTCACCACCGGATGTTGTGGTAACTAACCTAATAAGTGGTAACTAATGAATTACCCATGGAAAACATTTGCTTGTAACTTTAAAGCGACCACAATGCTTGCAGCTGACTTGTGGTAAGTACACAGTACTAAATAATGTCACCCTTAAGGAATACAGCAAAATGCAAGCACTTCATGTAATTAGTTGATAAGTAGATGCATCAAAGTGAAATAAGAGTGTTTTCGCTATCCGCATTCTAAGCGTAAAAACGAAGCGAAGATAATTTACGGTTTTAGGAAACAAACGCCTACAATAGTTCCGCTGAATTTTACTCACATACAGGATATAACTTAGATTCGAACATAGAATAACTTTTATCTCAGAGCTGTGAAGGAAAGTGGGGATGGCAATTCCGGCGTGAATGGAGTTGTAGCTAGTAAAATATTTTTGATTTACATTCTCGCTGCGACGTGCGAACTTATCAAAGTATTTGCGGGGATTTCAGGTGAATCGCCGAAATTGACGGGTGAGGGATCGCATTCGATAACTCGGAGTGAACACGGAGGCTCCGTGTCAAACTTTTATGCCTCTAATACAAGTTGAGGGTTTGAAAAATGATGAAATTACTTACGAACTTTCTTACGGATTGAGGTTTTCGTAAACTTTACGTGTTTGAATTCATTTGAGGGTTTGGATTGCCCTAAACCAGGTGCATGGCATATCGTCTCCTCTAACGTTAGGACTGAAACCATTGTCGTTTTCACTGATATGGGTGTGGTACAATTCGAATATGTTTTCGAATCCCATAAATATTTTCTAAACTTTAAGGGTAGTTTCACTCTCACGCCAGCGACCAGCGCCGTTGGCCACCATTGGCCAAACGCGCGCTATTTAGATTTTGAACTGCATGACAATGAAACGCTGATACTACCTCCTGAAATTGTAAGCGCGTGTGGCCAGCGCTGGCCGCCCCGGCGCGGCGTGACAATAAACCATATTTAAACAATCAACCATATTTAAAAATGTCAAACTAAAAACTAGCTTACGTCTTCATTAGTTTCGACATGTTCTAGTGTGTATGTGTGTGTACTGTAGATAGACATGCCTTAGTGGTTGAAAATATATTCCGCGGCTTTTGAAGCCGGGGAAAATATTTTCAACCAAGAATAATGTTCCCTTTGGGAAGCCACCACTGGCAAGCGCTACACAATATTTTTTAGATTAATTTCATACACATATTAGTCATTCATCACCCTCCTTCCTTAACTAACACACAGAGCCTTATTACCGACAGCACAAAGCTTAAAGTCCTACATTACAGCCATTTTGTTACAGCGGCGGGGCAAAGTTTTTCTCGTTTTTAATTTAAACTCGAAACTTAACTTCACTTGACAAGTTTTCGGTCCAATCAAAGTTTTCCGCGTTAGTGAAATGGAAACCACGAGTTGAAATGTTAAGGAGGGAACTTTGACGAGATCTCATGGTAATAAAATAAGGGGACGAACTAAAGCCACAATTGTTATAGTTAACTTCACTTCTTTCCTTAGGGAAACCTTTTGTTACATTAAATGGCATCCCACTTAATGTAACAAAAAGTTTCCCTATATAGAACCATCGTTCTAGAATCTCTTGACTCGTCACCAGCCTATATACGTCCCACTGCTGGGACTCGCCCTCAAGGCGTTCGATTGTATTCACCACAAGACATTATTGGATAAATTGAAACATTATGGTGTGTCAGGTAGTGCGCTTAAGCTCATAGAATCATACCTTTGCAATAGAACGCAAAAAGTTGTTATAAATAGAACCGAGTCTTCTGGTGCACCTATGTCGACGGGTAACATTCCACTTAGACTTGCCTGTAATTTGTATATAGTAGCACGTAAGACAATTTTATTTTATGTAAAGGGAGGATGGACCCCTTGCAGAGTTTCTTGCCTGTATCTTCTCTTGACAAGGCCTCCCGGTAGTGAACAGGAAGATAATAATGTAGAGGTAAACAAATAGAAGTAGGTATATAATTTGTTTGTTATAATTGTATAAGCTTAATTGTTTTTGACGCGTCATAAGTGTAACTACTTGTTACCTTAATGATTAAATAAAGAATTTCATTTCATTTCATTTCATGGAGAAACACATGAGGAGTATGGGCCGTAACACCACCACGCTGGCCCAATGCGGGTTGGTGGGTAGAAACGGTCACAAATGCGACCGGGACCAACGGCTTAACGTGCCTTCCGAAGCACGGTGGAGCTCGAGATCCCAATGTCTTGGTGACCCATCCGCGTCCTGACCATGGCGAAGGTAGCTTTGTTTTCGATCAAAGCCAAAGCGCACTGACCACTACGCCACCGAAATCCTCAATGAAAGCCAAGTTTCAAAAAGGCAGAAGGTACTTGTACAAAAAGACACTAATTCAATACCGTCTATACGACTGTCCGTCTCCAGCCTATATACGTCCCACTGCTGGGCACAGGCCTTCCTCATGGAGAAACACATGAGGAGTATGGGCCATAACACTTGTAAAGGTTCGATAGAGCCCGAATTTGTGTACACCTTAGATCTTCAAATAAATAATACTTAAGAAGATAAACACATAAATATATTCCAAAGAAAAATTATATACAATGACAACTAAAACCAAAAAATCAGTAATGACGTCTTCTTAAATTAAAAATCTACATTACTAAATATGGCAGCTAGCCTGCCAGCAATCCTCAATCCACAACATCCACCCCACCTTGCAGTGCCAGTACCGCTCAAACAAACAACTAAAGGCATGCAAAACAATAAACTAAAAAACAACATAATCTGTACTTATACACCCAGCCTCTGGGGAACCTTCACTGGACAACCACTATGATATAGTCCCCCAACAATAAAGGAAAAAAAACATAAAAATAAAATATCCATCCTTCTCCTCATCATCCATAACCCACCCCACCATGGCGCTGCGAGTGGAATAAAGCGCCATGAAAACATGATGGTTTATTTATATCCTCGGCCTCCCACTCCTTTACCAGCTTCTCTAATATAGCCATAGAAGATTGTAAGCGTTTGATGACTGAGCTAAATTTAGTAGGAAGAGATTTTACATTTTCTTTAAAATTACAATCTGTATTTACAACACTATATACACCCGTAGTCTGCCCCAGATTTGTTAAATTTTCCTTAGAGTCTCTAGCACTATTATTACACATAATTGGGTAATGTCGCTTTACACAGATCACGCACTTTGGATGCTTTCTACAGGTAGCCGCTCTATGTCCGATGCACAAACATATTAAACACGCCCTCTTCTTTTTAACGTATTCGACTCGCTCTTCTATGGACATATTTACAGCTTTGACGCATTCGGAGCTGGAATGCGTGTTGGAATCGCACCACAGACACTTACTCTCGTGTTTCTTCGGCTTCTCATCACGGCTATGAAGCTCTTTTTTACTCGACGATGCCGATAGACAAGCAGCTGAAAGAGTTCTAGCTGACGTAGACGTACTCGAGCTGTGAGCTAAATTTATCAGTTCCTCTGACTCTACTTCCTTTTTTAAGAAGTCTAGGAGACTTTCGAGGTTATTATCTACACCACTGCACCTTGATCTATTCCATGCCCTTAATGTGTCTTCTGGCACAGACGATTCTACCATGGGGAACAAAAAGGTGGTGTAATTTTCTTTCGATATACCTAATGTCTCAAGCGCCAAAATCTTAGTCATCAGTTTATCGTAAAGAATACTGATAGATGTAGTGCCCCTAGTCTGTACAAGTTTCAAAAGTTCGCGAACATAAAACTGTACAATCATATCTTCCCTGCCAAATCTCAACCTCAACTGCCCTAAGGCCTTGTGGTAGTTTTCACCTGTAGGCGGGAATGTGCTCACTACATCTCTAGCAGCCGTTCCTGGCTCCATACATTGCAGCAGATACTGAATCTTGTAGTCGCTGTCTAGACTTTCATCTGCGTCTATCTTTTTGAACTGTGACCAGAAACCTAGCCAGTTCTCGATCTTTCCGTCGAATTTTGGCATTTAGATCTTTGGCAATTTTAATATATTATTATGGACTGAACAAGTGCAGCTTTTATAGGATTTTTTACTACTGTGAGACGAATCGTGAGGTGAAGAAATAATTGCATTCACCTTACCTTTTAAATAGAAAAAATCTGACTCGTTCTCATCCACTGCGTCCATGTCATTTTGTATGGCTTCATCATCTCTACCATCTTCCTGGAGCCATGCATCCAGTAAAATATTCTGCGTCGCGCAAAGAGTTTCGTAGCGCAACTTGAGCCTCTCAAACTCTGCCGAAACCAAAATTTTGTCACAAGCGGTCTCAGAAAGTAAATTCAACAATTTTCTCTTACATAGTGTGAACTGTCTTCTTTGAATATTCCTTCGGGCTTTCAATTTTTCTATTTCCGTAACGGTCGCCATAATGTAAAGGTTCGATAGAGCCCGAATTTGTGTACACCTTAGATCTTCAAATAAATAATACTTAAGAAGATAAACACATAAATATATTCCAAAGAAAAATTATATACAATGACAACTAAAACCAAAAAATCAGTAATGACGTCTTCTTAAATTAAAAATCTACATTACTAAATATGGCAGCTAGCCTGCCAGCAATCCTCAATCCACAACAACACTAACACGCTGGCCTAATGCGGGCTGATACATACTAATATTTTAAATGCGAAAGTAACTTTATCGTGTCTATCAGTGTCAAAACTACTAAACCAATTTAACCAAAATTTGGAACACAGAAAGTCTAGAGACTGAGAAAGGATATAGGCTACCTGTTATCCCGATATTCCCATGGAAACGGGTGCCATGCAGGTGAAAGTAAAAAAATTTTTAATAACGCGTCCTAGAAAAATGAAGGATAAATTTACGCCACTATGAACTTTGCTTCTAATAATAGAGTAGGAATAAATTTTCAATTCCACCAATTGAGGCTACTGTTCCAATTTAAAAAATCTTTCAGTGTTGCATAGCCTATTTATTGAGGAAGGCTATAGGCTACATACCATCACACTACCTCAAAGTAACTATTCAACGCGGACGAAGTCGCGGGCAAAAGCTATGCGTAGATGTACGCGTTATGACTTCATAGTTGACATGAATTTATAATATTGGGTCCTTCCTTACCTATGAAATTAGCGTTTTTTTCTCTCTTAGTATTTTGTCTGTAACTATTAAGATTCAGAGTATTCCTAAAAAATAATTACCTCGTCTAAAAATAGACTATATTTTTGAGCTCTTTTGATTTGTTTTGATAATTTGTTGTAAGTTTAATTGTGTTAAAATTGGACACGGAGACAACTCTTTTTAAGTGCCTCCCGAATACATCATTTTATTAGCATTCACTTAAAAACGATAAATAATTTTTATGAAGTGTGATATTATACATATTACTAAAGCTTGTCTAATGATAGATGCCAAATATTATTATCTTTGGATTTGTCGTTGTGAGGAAAACTGAAAAAAATTTAGTATGGAAAATGCAGAATTCCCCAAAATCTCCATACAAAACGACAATTTCATAGGTAAAGACCTATTAATAGCTCGTTTGTCCCAATATCAAGGCAAAGAAAGCAATTACCCTGAAAAAATATTTTGAGTTAAAACAAAAGACAATGAGGTTTGATTGGATCGTTAGAGTTAAGGTGGGTGAAAAATAATGGACTGATAAAATCTAACTTCATTCAGCGTAAAGTTAAGAGTTAAGAGGGTACTTTAACTAGATGAAATGTGGAAGGAAAATACACGTCGACCTTCTTATACAATTCTTTAAAAATTTTGTTGCACAATTTCGGTAATTGTAATGTAATTTTTTTTATGAAGTTAGCAAGTACATAAAAAATGTCTAATATAGTGCATTCAATAAATAAATAAAATAAATATCTTCAGACATTTACACCTATCAACTGGCCCATACTAGACATCTAATGCCTGTGTTATGGATACCAGATGACGGACAAATATATTTAATAGATAAATATATATAAATATTCAGAATATAATATACATATATAAACACCCAAGACTGGAGAACAAATGCCTGTTCACACAAACATTTGCCCCCACCGGGTATCGAACCCAGAACCTCTCGAGATGGCGACGCCTTGAGACCGGCGAACATACCACTCGACCACGGAGGTTGGACATTAAGTATAATATAGAATATTTTTGTTATTTCTCTACCCCTAATCTCTCGTTTGCGGTAGCCATATTGGCGCCAAAGGGTCGTCTGTGTGGCTGAAATCTGCCACGAACACAGACGGGGCTTTTTAGGCAAAATTTTAAAACATAAATATCTTCAGTTCTATTAAGAATAACGCATTAAAAGGTTATCTGATATTTCCGGAATGGTTTCTAGTTTCAAAATCGATTAATAAATACAGATAAATACTCTCGATAATGATTATAAAGAGCAGACATAATATACGCGCGGTCATAGGTATTTTTTAGCGTTATGTGGCAAGCAGTCATGTTGTCTTTTTGAGAATTTGTTTGAATTTTTAAGTCAATTTGATCTCTCATGCAAAATAAGCATTTTAAACCTTTACTGCTATTTTAAATACAAAAGTCAATCTCAAAATATAAGAAAAAAAATCACGATTTTTAATTATTATTATTATTATGTTCTCTTTGATCGCTATTATTTAGCCTATATGAATCCATAGATATCAACATAAAAGCCAACAAATACAATAAAAAAGTAGAATAAAATGAAAATATCATGACAAGTTTTTACTTTTTTTTGTGGTGGAAATCCGCCACAACACAGACGAGAGGCTAGTGTAAGTTATGATTGTAAAAAAACACTCTTTTAGCGTTGTTTAGTCCCGAGTTCACCATCATTTAAAACAACTGATTATAAGATAAACAGCTGTTTAAATTAGTTTTTGTGTTCACCACACGTTAATCATCGATTACAGCTTTTAAACAACCGATCAACTTAACCGAGCCTGAGAGCAACGCTTAACCTCCGTTTTACTTACATTTACTACATATTGACATTGACACGAAAATGTATGTTTATTTTCGATTAATAGGATATTTGGAAAGAAATACAAGAAAACCTCGTGTGCAGTACGCCTTGGTGAAGCGCGGATTATGGCAATGAAGTCCTTTTGCGGTTCTTGTTATCAGTCGTGATTATATTTATGTAAACAAATCAACATGAATTTCTTTTTGACATTGAGAGTTACTGTTATTTACGAAAGATGTTATCCGACTAAAATTAGAACAACGTCGTAGTAACACGTTCTTACCACGTCATTGCACTTTACAAATTGTATTTTTCTCTTTTTACATCCGCCTGACTGTTTAAGCACTGTTTTTCTATGAGCAGATTTTCGACCTCTACAGTTTTAATACATATGTATAGATAGATAGATATAGTTTTCTAGGTGACATATTAATTATTATTTTTTTACATATGACAGGTAAGCTCTTGATCTTCATCTCACCTGATGGTAAGTAACGATAAGGCCGAAGGTGGAAGCGAGCTTCACCTGTAATCCTCAACAACTGAGGAACTGGCTATCTTACCTCTGATTGCCGGAACACATCAATGCTTAAAGCATTGTTATTATGGCGACAAATTTAGGTAAGACGGTGGTAGCTAGCCAGGTGGGGCTAAGAAGCCCTACCACCAACCAAACAGAGATTAAAAACTTCTGCCGGAATCGAACCCGGACCTCCCGATCAACACCCGGTGGTGTGAACCACTAGACCAGAGAGGCGGTTAAAATTTAATTATATCGTTTAATGTTTTGTTTTGTAGGCGACTAATGGACTTAGACCTGCACAACCATCCAATAGCTTATAGCGGCGACGGGCTCACCACCTGTCACGCTGAGTGCAGTCACTGCTTGGTGAAGCGCGGGCTATGGCAATGGGGTGCTTTTGCGATGCTTTTACCTAGTGTTAGGATACTTATAAAGTGGCTGTATATCTGTTACCTCTTTGGCGTTGTATGGACGGAACTGTCAAAATGATAGAGAGAGCGCGCCAAGTGGGATTTGGTTGTGGTGCTCTGATGTAAACACAAGCAAAAGGGAATTGTCTTGTGATTACGGAATACTGTTGATTAAAACCGGTAGTACTTGTACTAAATTATTTGTTACCGATTATTGTGAATTGCTGGTAAATGTATTGTTGCAATTATGGTGCAAATACAATACTTTTACAAATTTAATTACTTTCTAACTAGATAACTTTGTGTTCATTCAAACACTTACTTAGAAAACAGCTGATCTCCTCGCAAAAACAAAAAAAAAACCTATATCTAACAGTAAATTTAAATTAAGCAAAAAAAAAAATTATAAGAAAAAATCGTCTGCACGTATATCCATCGCTGGAAATGTACCAAAAAGGCTGGCTGAATTACCTCTCTGAATAGCAACGCTTATTCTTAGAGTAAAATACAGACCAGACTAGACTATTACACTAGTCTCTGACTATCCCTTGGGGATAATAATCGTGATAATATGTATGTATGTATATAGTTTTCTTAATTTTCAGAGATTAACAATATTCTCCTCATGAAGCAAAACTCTCAAGACTTTTGTGACGCAACACGAAGCAGAGATACAACTAATGCAGAACTACCTTCAAACAAGTTTACCAGTAGAACTTGTAGAGCGAACTTAATACGGAGCTAGATCTGCCTCGCTGTTACGGCGTCCTCATTAGCCATTGAAGGATCTAGTTTCAAACTTAATTACTCGTATATCGTAAGTTTAAAATTTGAAATTATGTATTGTTTACCAAAAAGTTGGTTCTCTTGTTATCAACCAAACATTTCGTAAAAGGCGACTAAGGGCGTATAGGGTATTGGAATTGAATAGGCGATGAGCTAGCATTTTGTTACTACTCTTTCATGACTTTTCATCTGGCCAAACCCAATTTTTGTATGGCTAAGTGTGGTCTTAAGGAACACACTGCTCCTTGGACTCTGCCTACCTATGTATTTCGACCTCCTCCTCTTTGACTACCTCCGTGGTCGAGTGGTCTGTACGCCGCCGCCGGTCTCAAGGCGTCGCCATCTTGAGAGGTCCTGGGTTCGAACCCCAGTGGAGCAAGAGTTTGGGTGATAGATTTTCAGACATTTGTTCTCCAGTCTTGGATGTTTATATATATTCAGGATATTTATATGTATTTTACTATTAAATATATTTGTCCGTCATCTAGTATCCGTAACACAAGCAGCATTTAGTTCCTTAGAATGGTACTAGTTGATAGGTGTGAATGTCTGAGGATATTTTTTTATTTATTTAAGGGTTTTTCCAGAGCAACGCCGGCGGCCGGCAGTTCTCCATACATGTTGACGTGTAAGAGCGCGCGTGTGACCGGCGATTGCTCTGAAACCATCCATATTCGTGAAATAAGGGTCAAGAAGCCAAATGCTCTGGATTATATGTGTACCGAATTTCAATTAAATCGGTTTAATAATTTTGCCGTGAAAGCGAGACAATCAGACCGAGATACTACCGCGTTTCTAAATATTAGTATGGATGTATGTATGCCGCCTATACCACTGAGTTTGAATAAAACTTATGTACAGTTCATTGTGAATATTGTTTGCCTCACACTGTGCCCGGTACGTGGCAACAGGCTCACCACCTATTACACGGGGCCCTAACATATCTGGAGAAATTTAACACGTCTGCCTACCCCTTCGGGGAAGGAGGTATACTATATGTATGAATGGTTAGACTTTTAATGAGGGACAACAATATCTTCCTTCAATGCTTCGGATGGCACGTTTTGACGTTACTCCCGTTTCGAGCCATTAATCGGCACTCCTCGTGAAAACAGTGAAATTCGCGTGTTCATGAAGTTTAATAAGAATCTCGGTACTGAACCAACTGGCGCGATTGCCATTTGGATATACGAAGTCGTTTACGAATAAATGTTCATTTTCCAAATATCTTAGTCAAAGTCAAATTTAATTATAAAATTTCCAAGCAAGTTTGTCAGTTTATTCGTAAAGTTCCGAAGCCCTGAATAAGTGAGCACGAAATCGGAAAGTTACCTAAGTATAATAATTATTTCATTTATTATAACATGAATTACGTTGTGCGTTGTAATTTTAGGGAACTTCGAGTATCTTTTTTCGTATAATCGAGTTCAAGAATATCACGTCCGATAGTCACGAATGACTTACTGAAATAAAGACTATAAACCCGTCAAATTTGCATACATATTTTTGAACTCGACTGTACAGGGGATTTTGGTACCTATAACGAAAAAGTTTATGACAACTGTACATTCTACAGTCTGAATAATTTAAAAAAGACGTGTGGCACTCGGGGACTGCCTCGGTAAAGCTATTGCATAGCATTTTGTATCAACTTATGCAATTATAATTTTATTTATTTATTTTATTCATGCAGTATTTCTTTTTCTTTTATATTAATTCAAGTTACACTTTTTGAGCGTGGTGACCGATAAGAAAACAAATTTTTCTATCATTAAATAAATAAAATAATTAATGCACTTTGTTCATTCATATTAACGCACACAACGCCGTGTCGAAGACTGCCGAACTGAAACGACGTTAGACGATGCACGGCCTTCAAGTCACACCTCCTTGCACATCGGAGTGGGGAGCGTGAGGTTTTTTCGTTACGGAATTTCTGGATTCGGTCCCCGCGCTCAAGGCCCGCGATAGAAGCTACGCAATAGCTTAATAATACCTAGGTACTCAAATTACATCGCATAGTCCTCCATGCTTAAAAAAATTAAGACGTAAACCGATTAACATACGTCTGTGATTGGAATGTAAATCTTTAACCTATACATTGTATGGCGTGCACCTCCAAAGGTACAAACCAATTTGGGACCCAGTCGATTTTCAATTTAGAACCAATCAGTGAGCTCCCGACGCCGCCTGCCGTCAAATTGGGTTCTGTAAGCCATTTTGACTTTGACGGTGTACAAACATTTTCTATGAAGCTTAATGGAACGTATTCAAGTTTGATTTGGAATCATCGGCATTTGGTTCAGTATGTAGGCATGTAATTGTTACTTTGATTGTAATTCAGTGTATTTTGTTTCCCGTTTCATGTACTTTTTTTTGTCATTATTTTGCATTCGTTGCCGTTGAAAATATCTTCTGACATTAGAATTCTTTTTTACATAATGTTTTTACTCAATATTATGCATATGAATTTGACATAATGTAGTTTGGCATAATATAACTTAAGCATAATTTTATTTTGGCACAATATTTATTAGTAGGCAGAGGTGTTACATATATTTCGCCAGATATGTTAAGTCCCCATGTAACAGGTGGCGAGCCTGTTGCCATGCACCGGGCACAATGTGAGGCAAGCGATATTCACAACGAACTGAACATAAGTTTTATTCAAACTAAGTGGTACAGGCGGTGGGATCGAACCGGCGATTCCCGCGGCCTTCTCGAACGAGTACTGCCCCGTCCGTCCCAACTCAGCTACCGCTGCCTGGCCATGTATAATTATAATTGAGACTAATCTTATTATCCATAATATCTTTTCGCATAATGGGTTTCGACATAATGTATAGTAATGTATAGGTACGACGACGAACGAAGAAAGGAGTACTGTTTAGTAGAACTGTGCCCTCAATACGCGGGCCGAGCGAGCAAAGCGCGCGTCCTGCGGCAGTTGCCGGCGAAGCGTTATTTTTATTGATAACTATGCCAAAAATTTTATGCGAATAGTTAATTAAGCTTGAATATGTTTATGCCATTTGCAATTATGCGTAAATAATTGGATACAATTTTCTTAAAATTTTTAATAATTATATTTAGTGCAAAATGATTGTTGTAACAAAATGTTTGCCCCTACTGGTATTTGAACCCGGGTCCTCAGAGATCATATCGCCGTTCAAACCACTACACGCGTAAGAACAACACATTTGAATATTTTTTTCTCAAAAACTATTCGTCATATCAATACCGGAGTTTTACTCGTAAGCGTATAATGACAAACAACTTTCGATTTCTTCAAAATAAGCATAAGCAACAAAAAGGGGTTTATATACACTGTGCGTTATAAGATACATTAACCTCTTGAGGTGCAAGCGAACGCCCGCGTTAAGCTTTGACTAACCTGTCAACAACCTGTAAAAGAAATAAATGATTGATTTGACTGAAAATTTAAGCAAATCAGAAACAAGTAAAGCAAATCAGAAACAGAAACAATAATGACAATTATTATTAATACTCAGTTAAATTTAACATGGTAACTTTACCAATCACTGACATAATTATCATCGGGATATTGGAGTCTATTCTCATCGTTTATTCCAAATGAATTAAATTTCGTTTCAGCTGTACAACATTTACATAAAATATTTATGATATTCAATAATCATAATAATTTTGTACCATATTTGACAATGATATGTAACCCTTATTATACTAAAGTGATATTTGCTTGTAGCGATAATAAGCAATACCGAAAATTTTCTTATGCCTGTTACACCCCTCTATCGAGGGGTAGGCCGAGTTTAAATTAAAACGTCTTGGTATGAAAATTTAAAATTACTGCTCTAAAAAGGTTACAACGATTAATTCTTTACCATAGAAGCGAACGTTCGAATAACAAATAACTCCATACTCGTCTCAGTGAGAAAAATCAGTCTTTACGTTCCGGCGAGATTTTCATGCAATTTTAAGCATAAAGCGCGGGCGTGGGCGGCGCTCGCCACCAAACATGCCTCTCGCGCCTTTGAATCGCGTGGTATTTTTGAAAACCTCAGGTTGAATAAAAAAATTGGTAACTATAATGTCAAAATTCGTATAGGATAGACTGTAGGCTTAGCACAAAAATGGCTCATCGCATCTTATCGAGGCAAACAAGCTGACGAGAGACAAGTGGCTACACAATGGATCATAGTGCAGGCACGAGCCAAAAGATGTACCTACCCAGTACTATGTCACTCAAATATATTAGTAATATATTTGGGACAGACATAAATACTATTGATATGAAAACGACATTGTGATATAAGTCAAAGTCGCACTAGAAACACTGAACGTCACCAAAGAAAAATATGCAGCATTCCTATCACCGATGATAGAGTCCACTCTCCTGAGCGATGATTCTAAGATTCTGGGGGAGAAACAAGCCCTTTTATAAGGACGTGGGTGAGGAATTGACCAACCTACCAGAATTTATCAGAATAGCGATCACCAAAAAGACGTTTAACAGTACCAGTACAATACTAGTCTCTGTGTCATGTTTTTTCCCTCATGCTGTACAGCAATGCAAGCACTTTCCCGCAGTAAGTAAGGTACACACAAGAAGACCGCCTCTCTAGTCTCGTGGTTGACACCTCCGGGTGTAGATCGGGAGGTCCGGGTTTCGATTCCTCAGGGGTTTTTCTGCTCGGTTTGGTTGGTAGGCTTTTAAGCCCGCCTGGCTAACTACCACCGTCTTACCGTCTTACTAAAATTTTTCGCCATAATAACAATGTTAAAAGCATTGTTGTGTTCCGGCAATAAGATGTAAGATAGCCAGTTCCTCAGTTGTTGAGGATTACAGGTGAAGTTCGCTTCCACCTTCGTCCTTATCTAAACTTACCACTAGGTGAGATAAAAGCCAACAGCTTGCAACGAGGCGCTATAGCTATATTAGCGACTCTTTGCTGTTAATGCGCTCTTCTCTGGCCATTTTTCTCTTGGTTTCCGGTTTTAAATTTACTGTCTCTTTTTATTTGTTTTGTTCTCGAAATTCATTCTTACAAGAGTTAGCGTCTAGAGCGGTCGACTCACTGACAATAATTTTAAATACAATTATAATATATATACAATTGTGCTACACAAGTTATTAGTCTTATCGTAAAAGAGTCAATAGCACAGGATTCGGAATTTATCAATAACAGTTCATATATAAGGTCCATAAGTTTATTTAAGGCACTATTGTAAGTAGCCCTACCTTTTATAATATGTTTTAGTTTTAAAAGTGAAATTGTTTTTGTGTATTTTGTGATATTTACCCTTTTATATAATTGTTTCAGTTGTGCCTTTAATCTTAATATCAACCTCAATAAGTGACAACTGCCTTTTTATATATCATCGGTAACATTTAAACATTAGCTTTAACAATTCGTAAATATAAATGTATATGACTGTTTGTTTTCCTAAATCTATAAATAAAAATTGTGAGAAAATTTTTTCATATTATAAAAAAAAGAAAAAATAAAGACTCAGAACCGCCCCTAATTACAAGTCTGGTCAACAGGGGTCGGTCAAATGCATAAATAATAACGTTTACTCCATGCCTGTAGGCTTCACTCGTTACCCTGTAGCCAAGCAATTGTGGCTCCCAATTTCTTACGAACGTAACAATCGAGGCTGAAACGTCGACGACGACGTATATTTGTCTTGCGACCTCGAAACGGCCTTAGTTTGGCCTTAACATTAGGGTTATCACAACTTAAATTTCAACAATCTCTAACTTCCTTGAAAATAAAAATTGCTTCTAACATGAGTTTCTAATATGGGAGTACGTCTGTATAGGTTAGGTTTTGGTATGAAAATGTTATGATTACATAAATTTCTTTTTATCTAATTTGGCAAATTAAAAAATGTCTTGACCCTATGAAAAGTGGCTGCTGTTTCCCAGAATACATGCAATGTTTGGAAAAAATGCTTTAATTCCCCCCGGGATCACAGTGTGTGTGTGAGTGCGTGTGTATGTTTGGGTGCGGCTGTTTGTTACCCTAGCAATTTATTAACATAACAAAAAGATGTGTTTCAACTTTTATTTAATTACTGGCTTTTGCCCGCGACTTCGTCCGCGTAGAATAGTTACTTGGAGATAGTGTGATGGCATGTAGCCTAGCCTAGCCTTCTTCAATACATGGGCTATTCAGTACTGAAAGACTTTTTCAGATTGGAACAGTAGCCTCTATTGGTAGAATTGAAAATTTACTCCTACTCTATTATTAAAAGCAAAGTTCATAGTGGCGTAAAATTGTCCTTCATTGTTCTGGGAGGCGTTATTAAATTTTTTTAACATTCACCCGCATGGCACCCGTTCCCATGGGAGTATCGGGATAAAAGGTAGCCATGTCCTTTCTCAGGCTCTAGACTATCTGTGTACCAAATTGGTTCAGTAGAAAGTGAGACAGACAGACAGAGTTACTTTCGCATTTATAATATTAGTGTGGATTTACTGTAAACGAGTTGCTTAGTTCATTTTATAAATGCTTTTTATAAATCATTTTAGAACTGCACGTTCTTAAGGTAAAAGTTTGTAGCGAACGGCAATAGCAGCAGACGACGTGTCGTCGCGGCACTACTGGTGTCTATGTATTTCTATGAAACCTCTCTAAGCATATCATTGCTCCCTTGGGAGATGAGGGTATTACCATTATTTACATAATCTATAATATGTACATCTGTTGATAATCACCCAAGGATGGCTTCAGAGCAACGCCGGTGTACGTCAAATTGTATCGAAATTTTGACGTCAAAGCGCGCACGCGTGGACGGCACCGGCCGCCGGCGTTGCTCTAAAAGGTTCCTAAATATATTCGTTGTTTGAAATGAGTTCATCCAAAACCAAACAAAACAAAAGTTTAGAGTGTTGTATTATAGTATTGTCATTGACAAAAACAAAATGCAAGCCTAATTAATTAAATTCTTAGCTATTTTCCAATTCTCATTAATAGAATTGACTCTAGTCAACTCTTTTATTTAGAATATAATAAAAAAATAATCGAACATATTAAAGACAATACATAATGACATAACAAGCAATAAAGGTTAAGGCACTGAATAGGAGTCGCACTCAGCATATGTCGGGCGTAGAACACCACGACGCTGGTCGCTGACGCTGGTATTTAGGGTTATATATATATTCACAGAATCCATCCATCTAGTTTTCTGTCCACGCGCATCCACTTTCAAGTCCATAACTAAATAACGAAATTCATGTCCTACTGACATGAATTTCGTAAGCTGAAGTCGTCAACCCTAACATAACCTAATGCCCGCAATCACTCACCGTTCCGTTCGGAATGTTTGAGGAGTCGAATTGAATGTGTATTTGCCTTAACGTATGAGTTTGTCTCACTCTTGGGTGTTATTTAACCAGAATTAAGTTCCAGGTGTGAGGTAGTTTCTATGCAAAATGCTTTTTTCGTGTCTAGTTGTCACTTTTCCTGCGCTCTTTTTGTCTTAATTTTATTATTTTTGAGATTCTATTTGTTTACGCTATATTTGATAAATTTTGTAATAATTAATAATAATATTCATAAACTAAACAAACAGCAAACGTGGAACCTAATTACGTAACATAACTATATAAAACATAAAATAATAACATTTCGAAATTTTAACTCACATAGAAAATGTATGGGATATTAGCTAATATTGGGTCCTTACCTATGAAATTGGTGTTTTTATTCTGTCTTAGCAGTTTGTCCGTAACTATTAAGTTTCAGAACATTCTTATAAAATAATTGCCTCTTCTAAAAATCGACCATATATTTGAGCTCGTATTATTTAATTTGATAATTTTTTGTATGTTTAATTGTGTTAAAATTATACACAAAGACAATTATTTTTAACTGCCTCCCGAATACATTATTTGATTTGCATTAACATAAAAACGATGATTAATTTTTATCACGCGTGTTCCACACATATTGCTAAAGCTTGTCTAATGATACATGCCAAATATTATTATCTCTGTATTTGTCGTTGTGAAGAAAACTGATGAAATGTTAGTATGTAAAATGCAGACATCCCCAAAATCTCCATACAAAACACCAATTTCATAGGTAAGTACCTGATAGTTAGTTAGTTATTTATATTAGTTCTAATAATTTGTACTAGATGGCACTGTGTGTCATTTACATCACACTAACGAGTTTCACGGATCGCTGTTTAAAGGTCCGATAGTTTTATCTTTTTGATTTAAAAAAATCTTTCAATGGGCTAACCATGCTCTTTTTATTTATTGTTCCCTAAACATAGCATGTTCAAACACTATTATTGAAGAGAGTTTGTTGTTCTTTTTGGATGACTCAGTCTATGCAATGAATTGGTTTTCGGAACTAGATATTCAAACAACCAAAATTACTAGTGATTCACTCAGATAACAATACGATTGGAAAAGGAGTTTTACTATGTGAACTGGATGATAACGGCCAAAAATGTGCATTAGGGGAGGCCTTTGCCCAGCAGTGGACAGTAGTGGGCTTGGGCTGACGATGATGATGATGATGACTATGTGAAAAAAAAGTTATTACCTACCTATCTTTCTATCTTCAACTTTCTCGTAAACTGAGACAGATTTTACATACACGTTTTTATGTTTACTGGCTTAGTGGGTTTTCATAAATAATGTATCTCTTCTTACAAGAAAATTAAATATAGATGATAAACGTAAGATTTATCGTTGATTTTATTAAAACTGTTATAATATTTTGCAACTACCGACAACTTTTCTAAAAATTTCTTTAGCCTGAATATAGAAAATTTCAATGCAACCATTCCTATCCTGAAACCAGCTGCAAAACGCCACAAAAATCCCCGCTTTTCATAAGTAAAAAGTTAAATCCAAGAGCGAAAGAATAACACTTGTTAGGTTCCGTTTACAAAACGAATGAAGAGCATTTTGTGCCTTTTAATTTCATCCTGCGACAGACGCAGACAAATGAAATCAGGCCCTCGTCGGACAAAGGCCCGGAATCCGTGTCAGCCGCTAAACATTTTAATAAGCGTGAGGTAGATAAGTTATAAATACTTGCGAGGTTTAAAAGTTTAAGTTCGTAGCCAATGTGTACTCGTTGTTACGTTTTGAGTCAAGAGATGGCGCTGCATGAAGTTCCATCGCGGTATTAAAGCTAGTATTGTATTGTTATATAACAGGCACAGGTTTGGTTGAACGATCTGATCTCAGGAACTACTAGTCCAATTGAAAACATTTCATTTTATAATAATACACTTTAAAATAAAAAAACCGTTTCTATATTTTGCTATATAAACCCGGAAAAACATTGAAATATTTATTTTTGTTTATTCTTCTTCTTATAGTTTTCGAGAAAAACTGAAAAAACAAAATTGTACGCGTGACGTCATACATACGGAGGAATAATGATACCCCCTTGCCAAATTCGAAACAGAAAAAAAAATGTTAATGTCATGGTCTTGTTATTTTTATACAATCTGTGGCCATGTCAACAAATTTGTTTGAAATCAGCGGATTGAAATCCTGCACTCACTTTCATAGTTATATCAAATATATCAAAGTAAAATGAACTAAAATTCTCGAGCAAATTGATAAGTTTCAAGCAAAGTTCTAATCAATTTTGACGGTTAAAAGTCAAACGTCAACGTCAGTAACTATTTTTTAAACATAGGCAAAAGCAAAACGCTATTCTTCCGTTTGTATGACGTCATTTGGCGTTTACGACATTTTAGAATGAGCTGATCTTTAAACTTAAAAAGATGAATGAGAAAGTCGATATTTTGAAAAATCAAAAAATACGTGTCTCTTAATATTTTATCTAGTTTTATTTACAATAATAAAATATACACCTTAAAAATTTTAAATGTCGTCAATTATAAAAATTCTCAGTGTTGCCCACTTGTTGAGGAATGTTATAGGCTATTATAACATCACGTTAAGTACTACAATTTTACGTGAACGACGCCGCGGGCAAAAGCTAGTTTGAATATTCAGAGCCCTTCAGACCTAAAGTAAATGGTGGTGTATAATCGGTACAAGATCGACATAACCTGTTCGGGGTAATGTTTCTACCAACTTTGACATTATATTAGGTCCTTACCTATGAAATTGGTGTTTTGTATGGAGATTTTGGGGAATTCTACATTTTCCATACCAAATTTTTTTCAGTTTTCTTCACAACGACAAATATCTATCATTAGACAAGCTTTAGTAATATGTGTAATATCACACTTCATAAAAATTATTAATCGTTTTTAAGTGAATGCAAATAAAATGATGTATTCGGGAGGCACTTAAAAAGAGTTGTCTCCGTGTCCAATTTTAACACAATTAAACTTACAACAAATTATCAAAACAAATCAAAAGAGCTCAAAAATATAGTCTTTTTTTAGACGAGGTAATTATTTTTTAGGAAAACTCTGAATCTTAATAGTTACAGACAAAATACTAAGAGTGAAAAAAAACACCAATTTCATAGGTAAGGACCCAATAACATCACTATCTCTAGTGCCACAACAGCAAATTGCAAAGATATTTAATATCTTACTAAAACATGAAAATGACAATGTAATTGGTAAAAAACATAATATTTATGCTCATGACTGATGAGATGTCCAATACAGAACTCACCTCCAACAACCAACAACCGACCTCCAACAACCGAGTTCGGAAGGACGACTCTCTTTCTCTCTTGTCAAAAAAATCCACTATCAGAAACAATGTGTTTAACTTGTGCGTACTGTCGTTATTAGTACGATTACCCCAGATATTAACAGAAAGAATGAAGCCCTAAGACGATAAGAAGACCACCGAATCAAGATATAAACCGATTTATCATCATGGACTATAAAACCACCAAAATTCCGCCACCCATCCAAGTTCTAACCATGGAAAAAGTTGCTTAGTGTTAATTCACAAAAGGGTCCCAAATTTAAAATGAAAGCCTCTGAAATAGTATTTTCAATAAGTACTTAATTTAAACTTAACTCATTTTTTTTTACATTTGCACCTATCAACTAGTCCCATTTTAAGTAACTAAAGCTGCTTGAGTTACGTATCCTAGATGACGGATAAATATATTTAATAAAATACATATAAATATTCAGAAAATATACAATACATATATAAACATCCAAGACTGGTGAATAAATGCCTGTATTCATCACACAAACTTTTGCCCCCACCGGGAATCGAACCCAGAACCTCTCGAGATGGCGACGCCTTGAGACCGGCGTACAGACCACTCGACCACGGAGTTCGTCATTAACTATGAAGATAAAAGAAAAAAAACATCTACTAACCAATAAACACCACAGAATAAAAAACAAAGAAAGAACAAACAAATAGAGTGCAGTAAATAATTATATAAGACTACACAATAACAGTTAATTAGGATCCGGCCTCAGCATATTCTGCATGATAGACTGATCCAGCGCTGGTGAAAGAAAAGAAAAGAAAGAAAGATCTATGAAATTAGCTATGATGATCGTGCCGACTCATGCACATCATAAATGGGACATTTTTGTAGCTTTACAATAGCTTATTCTTGATTCAATACCAACCTTTCAGAATAGGTACGTAATTTTTCTTTAATTTACCTTTTTTTAATTCATTCATCAAACAAAAAAACACATATAAAAACATTAATTGCTTAATAGCTACTAAAACCACTGAGGTTTATACCCGTGCTATTGCTTATATTATTATTGTATTTAATTACACAATTATGCCGCTGCTACGATTGAATAGGTATGTTTACATTAAAAAGAAAGTTCTACAGTTAAATTAGATTTAGAAAATATTGCTGTAATTAAGCTTTAATATTTTTATTATCTCGACTTTTATTATCTGAGCTCGACTGAGTAAGTTCATTTACAAAAGCCTAATTACGACAGCTAAATTTTCATTGTAAGGTAATCGTAGCGGAAAATCTGTTTTCCGATTTTCGCAGAAATAAGTTGATTCAGTCAAATCGTTTCGTATTCGTAAATATTTTAAAAGCTAGCAGGTGAATGAATAAGTGAATTAGGCCGTGTTTGCCTCGCTAAAACGCCGGCTGAAAAATGACTGTTTTGGAATAGGCTGCGTGTCATGAAAAATAGCTGCTTTTAAATTTTCCACAATTTAATGAACATTGTTACACTGATTTGGTACTTACGCCTTTGATTTAAGGTTGTATGTTAACTCGCTTACTAATAAAAGGTCCTCGTCCTCAGCCTATATAGGTCCCACTGCTGGGCACAGGAGACACACATGAAGAGTATTGGCCGTAACACACACGCTGGTCCAATGCGGCTTAACGTACCTTCAAGCACGGAGGAGTTTGAGATCATAAAATTTTGCAGATTCAGATCCAGATTCATTTATTCACAAGAAACACGGTTTTACATAGATGTTGATACAGTAAATATTGTGCTGTCATATTTCACTTACAAAGCATGCAAATAAAGAAATAATTGTAATTAGTATCAAAAATAATACTTAATTCATAAGGGCGTCTTGCAGGAAATTTAAATCGAGATTTTAAACTAGATTTAGTAATTTTTTGACAATTTTACTATGGCTCTTATGTAAAAAATTTACAAAATCAAGATTTAAACTAGGTTTATTTCCTGCATGTGGCCCTAAAAGTCTAGTTTGTTAGACAAACATCGAAAAATGAAAATAATACATACATTACACAATACATGATAAGATTTACATTTTAAATAGTCAGTTGCTCACCCATCCAAGGCCTGAGCATGAAAAAGATAGCTTTGTTTTCGATATTGAACGACGCCATCGAGCGCCTTCGGGCAGGGAGTAAATAGGGCGGGTATTAATATTTTATTTTAAAAATGTTTGCAAATTAAATATGATAAGTGAACCTTATTAATATAAAACAAAATTGCTTTTCATTGATGTCTCTCCCTGTGTATGCTTCTATCTTCAGCTTATACAGGTCCCACTTCTAGGCACAGGATTTCCTCGTGGAAGCAAACACATGGAGACCACCACGTAAGACCACCACGCTGACCCAATGCGGGTTGGTGGGTAGAAGCGGTCGCAATAGCAACCAGGACCAATGGTAAGCAGAAATTAGACGGTCCATTTTTGCTTTCATTTTCGATTCATCATCAATTATTATTGCCGAAAATTAAATGTCTAATTTGACTTTCATAGGAGAGTGAACGTCAATTTAGAAGAAGAACATTCATCATTCACAGTTCCTTGCAAAAATGTATAAATTTTGATGAATCGTCTAATTTCAGCTATGTACTCCTATGCTTAGATTTTTAAAACGACGCAGCGGATTTTGACTTTTCTCAAAAGAGACTGATTTAATAGGAAGCCTTGTAAAGAGGTGCTATATCAGTAATAGCTACTCTTTGCTATTGTGCTCTTCCATTTTCTCTTTGTTTCTGTTTTTAAACTAACCATCAGTCTCTTTTTTTTTGTTTTAGTCTCCAATTTTATTTCTATCAAATTGTAAAAATATTATGCGTTGATAGAAAAATTATAACATTAATATAATGTTACACTTATGCGAGTATGCCGGTCTCAAGGCGTCGCCATCTCGAGAGGTTCTGGGTTCGATCCCCGGTGAGGGCCAATGTTTGGGTGATGGATTTTCAGGCAATTGTTCTCCAGTCTTGAATGTTTATATATATTCAGGATATTTATATTTATTTATCTATTAAATTTGTCCGTCATCTAGTATCCGTTATAAAAGCAGTATTGGTTGCTTAAAATGGGGCTAGTTGATAGGTGTGGATGTTTGAAGATATTTTTTTTTCTCAAAACACCAAAGAAGGAATCATTGAAGAAATTGCTCTACGCAAAACAGTCACAAATATTGCATTTAACTAATCTACCTACAACCGTGACACGTAAAATTCCCACAAAACCAAATTTCCATGCAGTTTGTTAGCGAGTACCGTAAAATGACTACTTTATCAGGTCGAAAACAACTCAATGAAATTTGCTAATTCGTTTTAAAATGCAGGTGAATTTTATGAATAAATTTTCACGTTCGCGTCCGATATTTTGGAATTTGAACGTTATTTTGGGGCGTAGCTGTGTAATTTGATAAATCAAGCTTAAAATACATTTTGAAGCCAACGTATTAATTAATCTCTTGGTGTGAATATACTTTATTATGTACAGTCATACCAGAAAAATGCAATTGATGGTTCCATACTAATGTTTTAGTTAGTAAAGTGCAATTTTAGGGGTCTGACGACCTCCGTGGTCGAGTGGTCTGTATGCCGATCTCAAGGCGGCGCCATCTCGAGAGGTTCTGGGTTCGATCCCCAGTGGGGGCAAATGTTTGGGTGATGCATTTTCAGGCATTTGTTCTCCAGTCTTGGATGTTTATATATATTTCTATATATTCAAGTTATTTATATGTATTTATCTATTAAATATATTTATCCGTCATCTAGTGTCCGTAACACAAGCAGCATTAGTTGCTTAAAATGGGGCTAGTTGATAGGTGTGAATGTCTGAGGATATTATTTTTATTATTATTATAAATTGAAAATTCATGTAATTTTGCATACATAAATATAATCAAGACTTCTATCCCTTAAGATAAGAGACTAGGCAAAAGCATCGCCAAAGCACCGCTAAAGCAGCCCACTGCCGTAGTCCGCGCTTCACAAAGCAGTAACTGCATGTAAATATGTATATACAATAATGCACCCGTGTGAAACGGGGCGGGTTGTGTATAATGCACAAGCGTTAATTAAATGCAAAAAATTATGAAACTCGACGTCCCAGAGCTATCCCATTTTTTATACAGGCTATAACGCCGAGCAGCCATCTCTCATGTAGACATGCACTCGCTGTGAATGGAACTTAATTCACTTATACAGTCGGCGCCGGCAAAAATACGTCCTTGTTTACCTCGGTTTTGTAAACTTTCATTTCATTCTTTCACTGTAGGATTTAATGCCCGGATTTTTGGACACAATTTTCGACGAATTTTTTGCGGACAAAAATTATTTTTATCCCTTTACAATTTTGTTATTTTTTTAAGTGTGGCTTAGACGTGTTTGGAATTTAAATGAAACTTCTACGTGTATCAAACAAGTAATTCGTAAACTCAAAACTAAATTTTTACACAAATCAGCTAAATATTAAACATGCCAACAGTGAAGGATGATATATTGGGTCCTTACCTATGAAATGGGAGTTTTTATTGTCTTCGTATTTTCTCTGTAACTATTAAGATTCAGAGTATCCCTAAAAAATAAATACCTCGTCTAAAAATAGACTATATTTTTGAGCTCTTTTGATTTATTTTGAAAATTTTTTGTAAGTTTAATTGTGTTAAAATTGGACACGGAGACAACTCTTTTTAAGTGCCTCCCGAATACATCATTTTATTTGCATTCACTTAAAAACGATGAATAATTTTTATGAAGTGTGATATTACACATATTACTAAAGCTTGTCTAATGATGCATGCCAAATATTATTATCTCTGGATTTGTCGTTGTGAAGAAAACTGATAAAATGTTAGTATGGAAAATGCAGAATTCCCCAAAATCTCCATACAAAACACTAATTTCATAGGTAAGGACCTAATATTAAAGCAGTTAGCACATTGCAAGACTGCATCAGTCGACTGGACGAATTAACAGCGGGCCTAAAAGCTGCTAGCTGCTGGGTGCCGGCCTTCCTCATGGAGAAACAAATGAGGAGTATAGGCCGCAACATCACCTCGCTGGCCCAACGCGGGTGGGCTGCATGTTTTCTCATAAAATTAACTAGCTTTTGCCCGCGACTTCGTCCGAGCAGAATAGTTACTTTGAGATAGTGTGATGGTATGTAGCCTATAGCCTTCCTCAATAAATAGGCTATTCAACACTGAAAGATTTTTTCAAATTGGAACAGTAGCCTCAATTGGCGGAATTGAAAATTAACTCCTACTCTATAATTAGAAGCAATGTTCATAATATTTGTTTTGTTGTTAATAGCGGCACCAGAAATACAAGATCGATGGAAAAAAACAGTCTTTTTATAATAATTATATCTTATATTACTTATAATAAGTCTTAGTAACAAGTTTCCGTTTTCCCCTTTGGGTACAGAACCCTAAAAAGGAACAGCGTAGTAACTAATATAACTACTACAGTATCATTTATCACAGTCTAACCAAACTGCACGGGCGTAACATATGCGAGTATACTGTAAGGAATAGCCCGCAGTCATGGCGGAGCACGCAAATCTTCAGCCAGTTTTGATTAATCACTAGCTTAAGCGTGACAACGCGGAACTGTCACACACTGACGGTCTCCAAGCTACAACAAGCTGTATAAGACTAAAGCTCGAAAGAACAACAGAAACCAGACTTTATTCGATATGTTAAGAAGTTTTCACTGTCGTTGGCTATTGGAAACATTATTTATTTAACAGTTTATTGTACATAGAACAATTATAGAGACACATACATCAAATAGAATGTACAGAAAGAAAGAAAGTAGATGTGGCTTAGATGTGGCTTATTCCTATAGAAATCTCTACCAGCCCACCTGCGATAGAAGATAATATGCCATGAAACATAATTGTCGTGAGTACACTTTATTTACATGTAAATACTATATTTAATTAACATGTAATATTAATACACGATAAATGTGTTTTGATACTTGACATTAGGTTTGTATTTAAATGAGTGGATTGTGGAGTAATTTTAGAAACTATATAATGTATGTTAAACCTACTTGGTTTTTATTTCATAAGAACACCCTGGCCACGTAGACATACTTAGATAATTTTAAATGTGATGTATGTCTGTCACTATATAAATATCTACTAAATACACTATATATTTTTTTCAACTTACATTATTTTATTTACTGCGACACTGCTTATTAAACTCAATCTCTAAAAGGTTACGGGCCCAGAGATGCGAGAAGTGAACCACGTGAGTTAAATATAAAAATAAAGTAATGGAAAGTACTATGAGTAAATCATCGGCAACGCCGGCACCTTCTTCAAGCCATCAAGATACCTCAGTATCAAGTCTAAGTATCAGCAAACTTAAAGGCAACAGTTTTAACACATGGGCGTTTAGCGTACAATGTCTTTTGATGGACTTTGACCTTTGGGACGTCGTATCCGTACCAGTCAACTATAAACGATCCCATCTCCAAACGCAAGGAAGAGAAGGCGCGTGCTAAAATTTGCCTCATGTGCGACGAGTCCATCTACCCAGTTATACGGTCAACAAAAACAGCCTATGAAACTTTCAATGCGTTAAAGAAGGCATACGCTGATAGTGGACTAGTACGATGACTCGGCCTTATGAAGAAGTTACTTTCATTGCATCTATTTAAAGAACTGCATCTATTCTACTATATATATTCTACTATACGAGAGAAGGAAATTACTTCCTCGTCGTTGCAATCTTAGTTGATGATTTTTTCGGCCTAAGCAATAATAGTACCATGAAGAGCAACATCAAAGAAGATTTAAAGATGACCTTCATTGTCAAAGACCTTGGTCTTCTCAAAGACTTGGTATGAGAGTGTCTCAGACTGAAGGCAGTATTACTCTCGATCAGACAAATTACATCAAAAATTAATTAAAAAATTTGGAATGACTGACGCAATTTCGGTGACTACACCATTAGAACCAGGCCTGAAAGTCATATTACCTAAAAAGGAAGAAGAAAATATTGAAGTCCATTATCAGGAGCTTATTGGCTCACTAATGTACCTTGCCATATGTACTAGACCCGATATAGCACACACAGTTTCGTACTTATCCCAGTTCAATGTACATTACGCGGAGGTACACTGGAAAGTCGCTAAGCGAGTCCTGCAGTACCTCAAAGGTACTAAGGACTTGAAACTTCATTTCAGGCAGAACGGTCAAGCATACCCAATTGGTTACACCGACGCCGACTACAGTAATAACCTCATAGACCGTCGTTCGTTCACCGGGTTCATCTTTTTGATGAGTGGAGCCCCTTTATCTTGGGAAGCACGCAAGCATCGTACTGTAGCACTTTCAACCACAGAAGCCGAATATATGGCATTATATGAAGCTTGCAAAGAGGTTATATATTTACCTCTTTGGTTCCGCGTGGTGACGGCAGACTAGAATACAATTGTCACCACCCCAAATCTCTCCCGTGGGTGTCGTACAAGGCGACTAAGGATAAATCAATGATGAGGAATGGGCAGCAGCGTTCCTCTTATACCACCTAGCAATAGCTATGTACTGCGACTTTTGTGCCCGATAAATGGCAATAGGCTCGCTACCTATTACATGGGACCTAACATAATTGGCGAAACGTGGGTGCTAGTTCACCTATGCCTACCCCTTCGGGGATATAGGCGTGATGTATGTAGGTATGTATGTATGTCTAAAAATGTAGTTACTTGCTATTTGTTTACTGAGATTGTGCGTGCCTTGGAGACGCCGTGATTTGAATTATGTCTATTGTTTTCTTTTTATATATATATTGGGAAACCTGTTATTTAGTTTTACTAGTTTTTAATAGTTTTTTGTTATATAATTAAAGATACGCCGCTGGTTTTCTTAATAAATAAATAAATATATACCTATATAACAAATACTATACATAATCTACAAATACATAAATACAATTCATACATCCGATAAATGTATGAACACAAAAGAAGCAATGATAGTTTAGTATTTAATACAGTAGCAGGGTCAAGGTAAGATAGAATTCTGTCCCTTATCGCTGACGGTAAGGTAACATTGTTTTCGGTAGCAGAAAACCCACAGATATTTAAAGTTAGCAAGTGGCCAGTTCAGGACCGACACGTCCAGCAGTTACACGTCACGGAGATGAAGATGCTGCGATGGATGTGTGGCGTTTCGCGACTAGATCGCACACGTAACGAGCACGTCCGGGGTAGCGTTGGAGTCCGTGACATAGCAGATAAACTGCAGGAAAGTCGCCTCCGATGGTTTGGCCAAATTAGCCGCAGGCCTCAACCTAGCTGTACAGGGCGCTAGATCGAGAAGACCCAAAAAGCGCTGGCTGGAGGTCGTTAAAGCGGATATGAGAGAGAACGACCTTATTCTTAGGGATGCCGAAGTCCGGGCAAAGTGGAGAAAGTGTAGTCGGAAAGCGGACCCTGGCATAAGGCCGGGAAAACGCTAGGCAGAAGAAGAAGAAGATGCTAAATAGTAACCTTCTGGGAAAGCTTGTTCCATCGTAGACTTCATGACAGATGTGCCTCTGATTGTAGTTAAAAGCCCATTCAATGTAAAAATATCCATACGTTAGCATCCGCCCGTCCTCAGCTTATATACAACTGCTCGGCACAGGCCTTCCTCATGGAGAAACATAAGAGGAGTAACGGGCCATAACGCCACTACGCTAGCCCAATGCGGGTTGATGTTGTATAATTGTGATTGAATGGAAATTAAATTACCGAAAAGCTTTTTAAAAGGTTTTGAAGATTTTGTTGCGTCATGTTTTTGCTTCTGATTTCTTCAAAAGAGACCGAACCTAAAGAATTACCCCTTTGAGAAACTAATACATTGAAGCAAATGTAAGGTTAAATCTATACATATAATAAAATTGTAGAGGTCGAATGTCTGTACATAGAAAAAAAATGCTTAAAAATAAGTCAGGGGGATGTAAAAAGAGGGAAAATCCAGGACTTTTCATACTTTCTGCTATGGTCGACTGGTAGAGAATGCCTATGGCATTAAGTCCAGCATTTGTACAGTTTTATGTGCAATAAAGATTTTTAAATAACTAAATAAATGAAAAACCAATAAACTATTTTTTTTTATAAAATTTTGCATGGTGATACTTTATATCCCTGGTCAACATTTTAGATACTTTTTATTCCGGAAAATCAAAGTTTTCCCGTGGGATAGTTAAAAAACCAAATAACCGCGGACAAAGTCGCGGGCAACATCTAGCCTAGAATAAAAATGATATCCTAACGCCAAAATACGTCCAAGTTACTTTTACAAAACTGTACGGCAAAGTGAGTGGTAAAAATGTAAAAAATTGGTTTCATTGTTTTACTTTAGCGTTAAGCTCGTAATGGAGCTTTATGTTTTTGTTTTTGCAACATTGTGTACTATAATAATAAAGTGCTAAAGAATATGGTAACAAAACTCACCACGGATTCACCTTTCGCTTATCTTGTTTTGTTTTTAAGTTCAAATGACATTGTTGTTTATACCTTGTTGAGCATTGTAAAAAAGAGATGACAATTTGCTGTATTCCACGCCCGTTCTTCTCAGAGCAAAGACTCCTAGTAATTTTTTGTACAGATGGAGCTGGGTATCATTCATTTTGTTCAAGATATTTTAGCATTCAAGAGCTTACAAAATTATGAAACACACACATCAAAATTATAAAACACATTTTCAAAATTGAATTTGCATCACAATAACATTCCCTTTGTTTACTTGACAACGCATTGTTTACTTGTTTACTAGAAAACAACTCATTCTTTTTAGAACAAGGCCTCCCCCAATTCTATTATAAATTTAACCGGACGTTCCCGAATCGTTACAATCGCGTAACCAATGCGTTTGAAGAAAGAATGCTTAGCAGAATTAACATTGATGATTGAAATATAAGGTTTGCTTTACGTTTTTCATTTATGTAAAAAAACCCAATGAAATCGAAGGCAATCGAAACGCACGGTTGCATTTTGCTAGCAGAATACCAATAACGTTCGAACATAAGCGTTCCTCATGCGTTTCAGATCAAAATAAAATAGCAGAATTGGCCTAATGGTAGCTAGTGAACGGTTGGCATAATTTGACATATAAGAGAATGTAAATACCTAAACCGAATAAATAATTTGACTATCAGTTTATACATAATAAGATAAAGATACATTTGAGAGAATTCGAAGATACAGTTTATCACAACGGTACTAGAATGACAGAAACATTAATAAACCAATATAGAACTTTTCAGTTACATCTCTTCACAAAAAGCTTAAATGCTTGCACAAACTAAGAAAGCGGTTGTTTCGAAATACAGACTTAAGTACTACATTTTAAGTATTCAGCTGGAACTTGGCAAAAATCCAGACGAGAGTCGGTTAAGCAGGAATTTGTACAATAGATTCGCTATCTTTATTCCAGTCTTTGTTCACGAGAACCTTGAGGTGCGATGACATGATAGCTGGTGTGTTTATGTAAAGGTTTTGGTGAATGGCCAAATATTTTGACTTAATATTTTGCTTCTCTAGGTATTTCAATATAAGAGTTGGTAAAGCAAAAAAAGTAATATCATTGTGTCTAAAGTCGTTTGAAAAAATATTTGACGATACCAAAGAAATGATTAGCTATGCAATTTAACGTTGCTTAGTCTTCGTTAATGGTGGGTTCTACATTTCTACATCGTGGCAGCAATAAAATAGCCTATTCTTAATTTGTAATCCTAAAATTATATTCGATAATAAAATCAAACAGTATGAATATGCTTATATGGATAGAAATAAAAAAATGGGATGGAAAACTTATTAGCTATTATTTTATTTTTCTATTTTTCCTATTTTAACTAAAAAGAAAGAAATTAAAATATCACTTTGCTTGTATTCTTTGAAAGGATCATTTGTATGGGTTTCTTTTCTGCACCCTTTTCACAAACATTCATCATAATGACTATTCTTAATCCACATGGTCGCGTTAATGAAAATTCAATTTTGAACCGAACGACAAAGATATAAACTTGAATTTGCAATCAACTAAGCAGAATATCCTTCTGACCAATAAACTTCTGTCTATTGGATCTACAAGAATTCCCAAGTTCTTGCACTTTGATATCAGCAAACTCCACTGAACCAAGCAGCTTGAACTTTATCAGAGTGGAATTTAAAAATATGAGAATATCCGCATTTATGTAAAAATATGAAAATGGGTTGGATCTTTCCAATTCTGCAATATGTAAAGGTATTTTATGGATAGCTTCAGATCCTCCTTCTGTTCCTTTTCAACGATGCTGAGAACTAATTTTAAAAGCGCAACTTCGCTGGTGTGGTTAATATTAAGACAGTTTAACTTAAAAATTGGCTAAAACTTTGCTCTGCAGGCACGGTGCAGCTTTTTAATAAGAATACTTAAGATAATTGGGCCATTATCTGAACGAGCCAAAATGTACATGGGATAAAGTCTGTAGATTTTATTTTTAAAGAGCCACTTTTTCAACGAGCTCTTTAACGTAAAAACGTTATGAAACGTGAAAAATATTATGAAAAAAGCGAAGGGAATTACAATGATACACTCGTATGTTAAGCGTTTACAGACAAGCTGAGCTTGATAGCAAGCGGCTGAATAGAACAACAGAAAAATGGAACAATAATTTTTCAGTCGAATTTCAATAACGTCTTCATAGAAATCTCAATGTTTGAAAAGACGGTTGCCGTCATAATTTTCCGAAGCATAAGGACAAACGTTGCCAACTAACCGGAACAATTGCTTACGAAACAGAACATTTCCCTTACACTACAACCGCTTCGTTTACGGAAGGTGCTCGCGACAATCCACCGAGAATGTTTGCGTGTATTTCATATTGCAGGCGGATTGAGTGATCAAGCAAGGGTGGTAGCATCTACCTTTTCCTATTTCCAATCTCTGCCCCAAGGTTTCCTGGTATATATTGCTATTTAGCGATAAGGCCACCTGGTGTTGCATTGTTTCTATAAGCATCTTTTACTTCTGTAAATGTAAAGAAATTTTAAGATAAGTCATTGAATATAACTCTCAATTTAGTATTCTAGCACACATCATTCGCCTTAATTTCAAGCCAACTTCGTATTTTCCCTTCTGTTGGAAGAAGATTTGACATGGACTTTCATTAGAATATTCCCGATTTGATCAAGATCTTTGATCTTTCGAAAATAATACAACCAAATTGATTTACTATGTACAACTTGTAGTAAAATATGTAACGAGGCGCTATAGCTATATTAGCGACTCGTTGCTGTCATTGCGCTCTTCTCTGGCCATTTTTCTCTTGATTTCCGTTTATAAATTTTCTGTCTGTATCTTTTTATTTGTTTTGTTCTCGAAGTTAATTCTTACCAGAGTAAGCGTGTACGGTTGACTCACCGATAACAATTATTTTAATATATTTATAAAGTGCTGATCAGTTATAATAAGCTTATCCTAAAAAGTCACAACAACCCACAAGATTCTGTATCACCAGTTCCTGCTATATTACATAGTCTATAAGTCTCTTTAAGGCACTATTTTGTGCCTTTAATCCTTTACAATACAACCGCAATAAGTGACGACACCTGCATTTTCATTTATCCCCGGCTTCACCCCGTCACAAATATAGTTACACCAAACCCATACCCACAGAAAAATGCCATAACGCAATTGACTACTAAATATCAAGCAAGGAAATTGAAAATGTCATTTCATTTGTGTCCAAAATAATACAATCCTATTGTATAATCTTTAAAGATTGTGCAATAGAATTGCGTAATATTATCTCTAATAAAATAGCGTAGTACGAAGTACATAACACCCAATTTTCTACGTATCAACGCGAACGTTTCACTGATTACGGCTTATTCTTTACACATTTGGTTCATCCCAATATAGGATGGAATATGACAAGGGTCCTTATTAGATAATCTCTTCGTTTAAACGGGATTTTGCACTCCTGTAAGCAAGAAATACAGAATTTGTAATTACCTACTAGTACGTGAGCGTTTTGTTACACCAAAAGTTGTTTGATCACATGATTGACCCCTTTCCGGGTGTTTGAGCTCCGAAACGCTTGTTTATTTGCTCTAAGATGAAACTACAGCGGGAGATTCAATTTTGTGGCGAAAAGGGGTATGTAAATGAAGGATCAAAGGTAAATTGTAATTTTTATGTAAATCGAACGAAAATTCAGTGAAAGAGGAAATAGTTAATCAGTTTGGGGTGACATGACTTTTCATCATCACTTAAACGGCCGATAGTAAAGTTAATTCCCAATATATTGAATCAGAAGACATCATTTATGTAAATATAACTTCAAAAATCCCTATTCTATATTTTTAAGCTATTGAATAGCTTCTATCGCGGGCCTTGAGCGCGGGGACCGAATCCAGAAATTCCGTAACGAAAAACCTCACGCTCCGTAACGAAAAAACCTCACGCTGCCCACTCCGATGCGCAAGGAGGTGTGGCTTTGTGGATTGATGTGACCTTATGAAAACAAAAACGAATGTGTTTGAAATCAAAATCTTGTTTTCCTTTAGATGTCGGGATTCACTTATATCATTTCAACAGTTTAACTGCTGGAAGATACAGGCAATAACCTTGTATTACTGAGGCGCTATACCAGTATTAGCGATTCTTTTCTGATATTGCGCTCTTCTCTCGCCATTTCCCCCTTTATTTCTTTTTAAAAAAAAAAGACGTGTGGCACTCGGGGACTGCCGCGGTAAAGCTATTGCATAGCATTTTGTATCAACTTATAATTTTATTTATTGTTTTTTTTACAAAATGGTTAACTTAAAATTCGTACCTCTTATGTAGGGAAATGTTGACTATTTATAGTTGAACTAAAACGTGTAAAGGTAAAGAAAAAAAATGTACATGTACATATTTACGTAAGTCGTCACTTACCATCGGCACCCCTTTTATTTCACGTCACCACCCCTAGTATTGTAAAACTCGTGCCTTTTTTAGTTATGTTAAGAAAGTCAATTTGTATGAAAAACGTACGTCAGTCTCTCTCTCTCTCTCTCTCTCTCTCTCTCTCTCTCTCTCTCTCTCTCTAAATATCTCTCTCTCTCTCTCTCTCTCTCTAAATATCTCTCTAAATCTCTCTCTCTCTCTCTAAATCTCTCTCTAATCCACAACGCCACACCTCCTTGCGCATCGGAGTGGGGAGCGTGAGGTTTTTTCGTTACGGAAATTCTGGATTCGGTCCCCGCGCTCGAGGCCCGCGATAGAAACTATGCAATAGCTTAAAAACGAACCATCTGTCTGTCTGTTATGTCTCCTCATTGTCTTGGTCTCCAACATATTATTTGATAAAATTATATTTATAAATTGAAATCGATCTACTGGATTGAAAACAGTCTTTTTATTGTAATCTAATTCATAGTTTGTATTTTGTGTGAAGAGAATTATTTCCAAAGGCACTATTGTAAGTAGCCCTATTATATATTTTATGATTATGTTCAGTGTTTTTGTAATTTACCTTTTATAAAATTTGTTCCAGAGTGCCTTAGTTTTTATATAAATATACCGTTAAGGTCGTCACCACTTCATAACTATAACCATAATGTAAATTATCCATGTGCCTTCATATCCAAAAAACACTAGTCCACTTGACGGGTAGATTATCACTCTTATTCACGCATTAATCTCCATAATCTCCTTAATATTTAATATCTTTTCTGCAAAGGAGCACGCGTGCCGGATCGCGGAGTCATAAATTTACAGTGACCTCTGTGTTGTCACGGACAAAGAGATTTAGAAACTCTTTCTTCGTGCGCAAATCTCGTGCATGGAATTCGCTTCCGACACACGTAGTCCCTCCATCGTACAACATGGGTTCCTTTAAGAGAGGCGTGAAAAAGCACCGTGGACCAGCAAGGTGGAGGTAGCTAGTGCTTCTGTTCTCTGTGGCCTGCTCTGTGTCAAATAACAGCTGTTTGTCGTCCCACGTTTTGATATTTAGGAGGTCATTTAGCATACTTTCCCTGAGGTGGTTTAAATTAACAGCTGTCACATTGTAACTTATGTCATTCTAGCTGTTGCCCACGACACGACTTACTATGGTTTTTTAACTATCCTACGGAAACCCTTAAATATTCCGGAATAAAAAGTATCTAAGATGTTGACCAGGGATTTAAGATATTATCGTGCAAAATATCATTGGCATCGGTCCAGCCATTTCGAAGATTAGCCCAACAAACAGAAGAACATACAGAGAAACAAAAATTAAAAATAATTTTTTTTTGGTATTTTCCCGCTTTTTACATTCCGCTGGCTTAATTTTAAGCATTTTTTTCTATGTTGAGACACACAACCTTTACAAATTTATTATATGTATAGAATATCTTATTAAACATTGCTTAAAATCTTACTTAAAACTTAAATAGCGTTTATGAATAATCGTGTGAATGTTCATGTTCGTGTGCATGTGTGTGTGCTTGATCTGAACAGGGGAACTCCTGCACTTAAAGATTTGGTTATTTCACCACAATTAATCAAAACAAATACTACTTTGTTTGTAACGGTTCTATCCGATGGGTAAAAAAAATTAAACTAATTGAAATAATATATTATTATATTAAATATGATTAAATAATATTTTAAGTAAAATTAATATAAAACTTAATTATAAATTACTTTCTAATACTTAACTTCATTAAAAAAAATTTTACTAAAAACAATAAAAATTGGTGTTTTGTATGGAGATTTTGGGGAATTCTGCATTTTCCATACTAAAATTTTTTCAGTTTTCTTCACAACGACAAATCCAAAGATAATAATATTTGGCATGTATCATAAGACAAGCTTTTGTAATATGTGTAATATCACACTTTATAATAATTATTTATCGTTTTTAAGTGAATGCAAATAAAATGATGTCATCGGGAGGCACTTAAAAAGAGTTGTCTCCGTGTCCAATTTTAACACAATTAAACTTACAACAAATTATCAAAACAAATCAAAAGAGCTCAAAAGTATAGTCTATTTTTAGACGAAGTAATTATTTTTTAGGAATACTCTGAATCTTAATAGTTACAGACAAAATACTAAGAGAGAAAAAAAACACCAATTTCATAGGTAAGGACCCAATATATTCGACAAGCAAACCCCAGTTACGCTATATGTTTCGCAAATCCTATTATGTTAAAGTGAACGGGCTCTGTAACCGCCCGCGGCCGCGGGCGCAACGCGGCCATTTCATTTAATTCGTGAAGAACCAACTTTGGGGTCGGACGTTTGACCATTTTGGCTTTCCTAGAACGATCGATCTACCTGATTATTCTAACAAATATTATAAAGTACTCTAAAGTATTTTGAAGTTTTAAAATTATATTGAATATCGTCTGCGAGTACATTTTCCCCAAAATTTGGGTAAGTGTTGCGTATGTACCTACTTAATAAGCTTTAAGTTGTAGAACTCACTATAATGTATGATGAGAATCGATCGACGAATATCTGTACAGCATCCTACTATAATTCTAATAAACTATTATTTTCCTTTATTCGAAGTTATTTCTGCTTGGATGAATATGTATTATTTCAACATAGTGTGAACGTACGAACGATCCTGCAGAGTCACCGTCGATCGATAGTAGTTAAGATTTTTTTTAGCTAGTACTTAATTAAAGTAGTGTTTTAGATTTAGTTATCAATAAGCTAGTGGTTTTCTAATTGAATAATTGTAAATAATGACAGAGAGCTTACTACGCCTGCTGTTGCGGACGCAATTCATCTCTTACTTACATCATCATATAATTTTAATGAGTACCGTCTGCCTTGTATTGTTGATTATTGTAAGCCTCATCATTGATCATTATTTAATGTTGCCTATTCATCATCAACTGTCACTATCACCAAGTTCCACTTTGCTTCAAGCTGCTTTTCGAGATAGGATGTCGCAGTCAAACTACGAAATCGGACATTAGTAAAATGTCAGGTTAATATCATTTCAGGGTTCACCTCTCCGGTACCGGACAACTAGCGTTGTGACGGGGTGAGCCGGGGATAATGAAAAACGCTGGGTCGTCACATAGGTATTGTTATATTTAAGAATTAAGGCACAACTGAAACAATTATATAAAAAAAGGTAAATTACACTGAACACAAAATAATTTTCCATTTAACACTAAATATATTATAAAAAGGGTAGGGCTACTTATATAGTCTTTGTTATAAATTAGGAACTGATAATTTGGTTTGTTGAACTTTGTCTCAGCTTATAAAAATTGATTCACTATATAAATATTTTACAATTATTGTTAGAAGGGAGTCAACCGCTCTACGCACTGACTCTCGTAAGAATGAGCTTCGAGAACAAAACAAATAAAAAGAGACAGACAGCAAATTTAAAATCGGAAGCCAAGAAAAATGGCCAGAGAAGAGCGCAATGACAGCAACGAGGCGCTATTATAGCTATGGCGCCTCGTTACAATGTGACTCTATCTACTGCGACCTGAAGGCAAGCGACAGAAGATACGGTTGCAGCTTGCCTGTTACCTACCTACATATCCGGACAGTGATGGTGTATTCTATAGGAATTATATTGTACTTTCTGTTGCGAATTTGAGAACCACACCCTGTATCCGACATTATATATCTGTTATCCATTGTGATATTTTTCTTATTTTACCTAGAACTAACTAGAAATGCGACATGTTTTTAAGAACGAATAAAACTCGTGCAGAGTCTGCGACGTCGCCGTAATACTAGATCCATGACCAAATTCGAAATGGGCCCGGATCAAACAGTTTAACGTGTCTTAAGAGGCACAGAAGAACTCGAATTACGAAGTATTGCTGTCCTTCCAAGAACCGTGGTGAGTATTCCTTTATACACAATATTAAAACCATAGCGTTCAACCCACTACGTCACCGAGCTCCTTCTTTCTATAGCAGCTATTAATAGCTTGTTAATTGAAATATTTTACCGTTCCAAAGACTAGAGTAATTACTTAGTCTTTCGGTCATGTTTCAAGTATGAGAGGAATATTCAAGTATCTAATATTGCAGACTTATGCCTAAATATTCATTTTAGAGACTCGACCATTCATAAACATATTCATTCCAATGCTGAACATTTCGAATGTGAAATTTGAGTATAATAGTGAGCAGATAAAGAAACGCAAATAGTGAAAAATTCATTAAAATTAAAGACTTATTAACATAAACACAAACCTCTCAAAGATCACAAAGCGAAACCCAATAGAGTTAAACAACAATTTTTTTTTCATAAAATTTGTAACTACTATCTTTTAGAATATATCTTCCACTTAAATATGCTAATATTATTTCAGCAAATTTACATACATGCGTAAGCTTTGAAATTATCTATCTCGAAATGTCAGATCTAATAATTGAGGCAATATACTGGTTATTAATAACTATGCAGATAATAACAGTCATATATTCGATTTAGTACTCACAAGATGTCTGATACGTGATATAGTAAACGTAGAACCAGTAAAGCTAAAACTGATTAGATAAATTTATAAATAAATATCTTCAGACATTCACACCTATCAACTAGTCCCATTTTAAGCAATGCTGCTGGTGTTACGAATACTAAAGGACAGATAAATATATTTAATAGGTAGATACATAATAAATATTCAGAAACGATACAATACATATTATAAATGATTGTTATAATGAGTGAATTATGAAATGGTGATTACTTATGATGATGAAATATATTAAATTTTATGAGAATAACTACAAATTAAAGTTGTAGAAAAAATAACTGTGTTTTGTATAAACTTTAATAGTCAGTATAGAAGTAAAACATGAATCAATTAAAAACTACTTGAATAATATCTTCCTCAAACAAACGAGGTAAACTTTCGCATAGACTAATATCCACCCGTTTCCCCGATTGCAACCGTTTCTACCCACCAACACGTTGGGCCAGCGTGGTGGTGCTACGGCCCATACCTCTCACGTTTTTCTACTTGGGAAAAGCCTGTGCCCAGCACTTATATAGGCTGATAGGGACTTATATAGGCTGAGGACGGAATCTCCCCCCAAATATTGGAAATTTGAGTTGGGGAAACAAAAGAGAGAAAATAACAGAATGATGACTACTGCTTTTAACTCTATTGTAACACTTGAAGTGCGTTTTACGAGACTCCTAAACGATTTAATTAACTTATTGATTGTGTTAAGTAAACTTAATTTGAATAGATATTGAGGTTGTGGTTTTGACGATAAATTTAAGAAAATGTCAAATGAATGTAATTTCAAATTGGCTTTGATGAAGTACTGGAATATATTCCACTGTTGCCTCTAGATTTAATATGTGTGACTTCCAATTACTGAAATAGTAAGCATTTATTGCTGGTATCATCATAACAGATGAGAAGCCCCCACTTGTCATCATCTCCACAAAGGTAAATACGACTGCCCGCGATCAGCGACTTACAGTAATGAAGCGAAATGTGTGGGTGTTTAAGAACTCTGCTTATCCCTTAGTGGATGATATGGTATGAAATGTTGTACAGTGCGAGAAACACCCACTTCTGAATATTAAATGAAATACCTATGATAATACGAATGTTTGGTCGCAAAAAATATAATTTGAGATTTATCGCCTACACTGAAACATTATTATAATTTCTCTCATATCATTTTCTGAAGTAATTCTTCGTATCATTCGTTTATTATATATTTTAATGGTAAAAGGAAAAAAGGAAATGTATTATACCGTTGTGTTTAGACTTACTTATTCTCCAACTTATAAAATTCAACATTTTAATTACATTACAAACAACTAATTAAATAGTTTGTGTTGTAATTTCACACTTAAGATAGACCCAAGATGATTGTTAATTGCGACGCCAAAATATTGGGTTAACAATAAAATTATATCCCGACCCGTGTCGATAACGGAACAATTACAGTTCGTCGCCCCTCTTCACTGGAGACACGAATTTGAGACAATTCACTACGGAAATATTATTATAGCAATATAGCCAAGCGAACCGACATAATAGGCATGTATAATTGTTGTTGTATATCTATACATTTATATAGACGCAAATACATGTACTACGCGTGTTCAAAACCCCGATCAAACGCAGACATAAATGCATGTACTACGCGTGTTCGAAGCCCCGACCAAACGCCGGGGTTGGCCGCTGCTAACTAGTCTTTGCGCGTCCGAATGGCTGCAAAAACTAACTACAATTCTACTATTCTTGCGTGGTATGTAAAGTTATGTGTTTGAGAGGGTGACTCTATACTGAACCTCTGGTAAGGATACCTGTATCATATCAGCATCTGTGCATAATGCTTGCATTGTTATGTTCCCGTTTCGAGGTAAAATGGGCAGTAAAATAACTGGGCACTGGTCTCTCATTCTGGGCACTGTGACATGTCACACATATTGGGCACTGTGACATATCACTTAAACTGGGTACTGTGACATATCACTCATTGGGCCCTGTGAAATATCTTACTGGTGACATATCACTCATACTGAGTACTGTGACATATCACTCATTGGGCACTGTGAAATATCTTACTGGTGACATATCACTCATACTGGGTACTGTGACATATCACTCATTGGGCACTGTGAAATATCTTACTGGTGACATATCACTCATACTGGGTACTGTGACATATCACTCATTGGGCACTGTGAAAAATCTTACTGGTGACATATCACTCATACTGGGTACTGTGACATATCACTCATTGGGCCCTGTGAAATATCTTACTGGTGACATATCACTCATACTGGGTACTGTGACATATCACTCATTGGGCACTGTGAAATATCTTACTGGTGACATATCACTCATACTGGGTACTGTGACATATCACTCATTGGGCACTGTGAAATATCTTACTGGTGACATATCACTCATACTGGGTACTGTGACATATCACTCATTGGGCCCTGTGAAATATCTTACTGGTGACATATCACTCATACTGGGTACTGTGACATATCACTCATTGGGCACTGTGAAATATCTTACTGGTGACATATCACTCATACTGGGTACTGTGACATATCACTCATTGGGCCCTGTGAAATATCTTACTGGTGACTTATCACTCATACTGGGCACTGTGATATATCACTTAAACTGGGTACTGTGACATATCACTCATTGGGCCCTGTGAAATATCTTACTGGTGACATATCACTCATACTGGGTACTGTGACATATCACTCATTGGGCACTGTGAAATATCTTACTGGTGACATATCACTCATACTGGGTACTGTGACATATCACTCATTGGGCCCTGTGAAATATCTTACTGGTGACATATCACTCATACTGGGTACTGTGACATATCACTCCTTGGGCACTGTGAAATATCTTACTGGTGACATATCACTCATACTGGGTACTGTGACATATCACTCATTGGGCCCTGTGAAATATCTTACTGGTGACATATCACTCATACTGGGTACTGTGACATATCACTCATTGGGCACTGTGAAATATCTTACTGGTGACATATCACTCATACTGGGTACTGTGACATATCACTCATTGGGCACTGTGAAATATCTTACTGGTGACATATCACTCATACTGGGTACTGTGACATATCACTCATTGGGCACTGTGAAATATCTCACATACTGGTGACATATCACTCATACTGGGAACTGTGACATATCACTCATTGGGCACTGTGAAATATCTTACTGGTGACATATCACTCATACTGGGAACTGTGACATATCACTCATTGGGCACTGTGAAATATCTCACGTACTGGGCACTGTGACAAATCACTCATATTGGGCACTGTGAAATAACTCACATACTGGGCACTGTGACATATCACTCCTATTGGGCACTGTGATATATCTCTCTAACTGGGCACTATGAAACATCTCTCATATTGGGCATTGTGATATATCTCCCATTGTGGGCACTGTGAAATATCACTCATATTGGGCACTGTGAATTATCTCACATACTGGGCACTGTGAAATATCTCTCATACTGGGCACTGTGAAATATCTCACATACTGGGCACTGTGAAATATCTCTCATATTGGGCACTGTGATATATCTCCCATTGTGGGCACTGTGATATATCACTCATATTGGGCACTGTGAATTATCTCACATACTGGGCACTGTGAAATATCTCTCATACTGGGCACTGTGAAATATCTCTCGTGTTGGACTGTGATTTTTACTATACAAAAGTAGATACTTTTATACAACTTTAAAAGACGCATCGACACACGCTGTTCCATCGTGCTTCAGTGTCGGAATCGCCTTCGTCTTGACCTCAATGCCAAACATCCTTAGGCGAGCTTTCCTGTAGATCTCTTTAGACGGGCTGTTAATTATATACCTTGATTGTTTTTAAAACAGTGACAGCCAAGTTGGGAAAGTTCTAAGAAAACGCCTATAACGAAGCGCGATTATAACTTCCGATAAATAGCGATCGCGTTCCGATTTGCGTCCGATGTCATAGTCTGTCCTCAGCCGATATACGTCCCACTGCTGGGCACAGGCGTTCCTCATGGAGAAACACATGAGGAGTATGGGCCGTAACACCCATACTCCTCATGTGTTTCTACACTGAAACATTATTATACTATAGTAACTATAGTAACACAGTGAAATCGACAATGAAACAGTCACAATAGCGACCGGGACCCACGGCTTAAGGTGCCTTCCGAAGTACTTAGGAGCTCGAGATTACAAAGTTTGGTCACCCATCCACGGCCTGACCATGGCAAAGGTAGCTTTCTTTTCTATCGAAAGCCAAAGCGTACTGACCACTACGCCACTGAGCTCCAATAAATATGTGATAGTCAGATCCGATAAATACTATTTAAAGAATATACGCAACAAACTATCAGATTCAGGTGTGACATCCTACAAGTTTCGAACCTCATAAACCCGTCACTTCATACGGGAGAAACGTAATTTATGTGGAGAGCCCGTCCTTTCAAACTTGAAAGTAAATTTACAACTTAATACGTTGTTTCTAAACTCGTATAGCTACGGTGTCAGTATATACACACGTCTTATTTACGTAAAGGAGAAAGGTTGATGTGACATAGATGGTAAGGGCATGAAATTCTCTTTGCTGTGATTTATGATGTACAGTTCAGAATGAGACTTTAACCGCCTCTCTGGTCTAGTGGTTGACACCACCGGGTGTAGATCGTAAGGTCCGGGGCCCGATTCCTCACGGGGGCAGGGGTGTTTCTGCTCGATTTGGTTAGTGGTAGCCTTCTAAGACCGCCTGGCTAGCTACCACCGTCTTTCAAAATTTGTCGCCATAATAACAATGTTAGATTGCCAGTTCCTCAGTTGTTAAGGATTACAGGTGATGGTCGCTTTCACCTTCGGCCTTATCGTCACTTACCATCAGGTGAGATGAAGGCCTACAGCTTGCCTGTCATATTAGAGAAAAAAAAAGGTCTACCTCCAAAAAGAGCAATTACTTTTTAACTAAACTAAATTAGTTTGATTTTGATGTCAATAGCTGGAATGTACGCAACCCAACATGATAGAAGCACTTCGACAAAGTTATTTATTAAGCTGTAGATAAACTCTTAATGTCTTGAAAATTTTAAATTTTTTGCTTTGACGCTGATCTCAAAAATGTTTTTTTCTAAATTCAATTATAATTTGCAATGATTAATGCATTAGAAAAAGAAAATTACAGTTATCAAATTTTGTCCAGGTCAAGCTAATTGGATGCGCATAATAAGATTGTTTCATCATGTAACACAGTACAAAGTCAATCAATACTTTGGGTACATTGGATGTTGCTGTCCAGTGTAATTCGATCCGATATTCTCAAATACTTAATGTTTGTGTCAATACAACAAAAACAAAAGTGTTCGATGATAAGAAACAGTAACGAACATCAGTAGTGTTGGGAACGAATGAGGGTAAAGGCCTTCGCACACGTGGAACTTCCGAGAAAACTGAGTAAAAAAAAAGAAAGAATAAAAGAATTTGCTGTCTTATCTAAGGGGTGTCGAAGAATCAATAGTTTTCTTACATAATGCGTTATTTAAAGTTTTATATTTTATAGCAGCAAGACAATTGAGATATGCTTTAACAAGCTATCATATCATTATCATCGTTCATAGACGTATCCCCCCAAGGATAGGCGGAGATACTGTCACCGAAATGATTGCAAAATTATTGACACAATCTCGACCAACATCCGATAAGAACGAGCTACATGTTGAATTTCTCTATAAAGAACATTTTTACATAGTATATTATAGATTGTAAATATCGCTTGCCCGGTGTATGGCAACAGGCTTACCACCCGTTACATGGGGATTTAACATATCTGGCGAAATGTGTGTTTTAACAACTCTACCTACTCCATCGGGAAAGAGGCGTGATGAATTATGTTATTTATTTATTTATTTGGTATATACTACATTGATAGAGTGAAGAATGAGTATTTTACCAGAGGCATCCCCTGATGCCTGAGTTGCTCCTGTGATAGAGAAGTTGAGAGAAAAGCGGCTATCGTGGTATGGACATATTTTGAGAAGAGAGAATGAGCATGTAACGAGAAGAGTTATGATTATGAGAGTGGATGGTAATGCAGGGAGAGGAAGACCAAAGAAGGGATGGATGGATTATGTGAATGAGGACATGGCTAGAATGGGAGTGAATGTTGATATGGCGTGTGATAATGCAGAGTGGAGGAGAAAGACTCGTTGCGCCGACCCCAAATGAAATTGGGAAAAGGGCAGGCTAATGATGATTTGGTATATACTACCGCTGACAATCGTTGTTAGTATAACAGTTAAAATGTTAGTAGCTAAGGACGAGATTGACAACCTATAAAGATATAATAACCTTGAATTGTATACACACTACATTTTTATTGGCCAACAGTAGCCACAAATTGGCGCGATACTGAAATTAGATTTATATTTATATTATGTTACAAAATTTTTTTAATAAATCAGCTTTTACCGGAGAGCGAAAACCTTTACACCGATCGTTAATATACGGCGCTCGTCCGCACGCATCGCTTTAGTATTCTTGTCTATGTCGGAGGAAACAAACTTGGGACTGTTACCAAATAAGCTTCAGTATCAGTTTGGCCTCAAGCAAACTTCCACGGGGGTTTCTCTTCGTTATTTTAAGGCAGCGATAGTATATTTATTTGAGAAGCTCGGTAGAGTAGTACGCTTTGGCTTTCGAAAAACAAAGCTACCTTCGCCATGGTCAGGCTTTGGATGGGTGACCAAATCTTTGTTTGTTTATTATTTTACAGTCTGTTTTCTCTAAATAACAGTGTATAACTAATGTAACAGCATTATACATATTCTTGTTTATTTATTTTTATTTTTGCATTATATATTATAATAAAAATCTATTCTAGAAATATTATAAGAAATTGGTGTTTTTATTCTGTCTTAGTATTTTGTCTGTAACTATTAAGATTCAGAGTATTCCTAAAAAAGAATTACCTCGTCTAAAAATATACTATATTTTGGAGCTCTTTTGATTTGTTTTGATAATTTGTTGTATGTTTAATTGTGTTAAAATTGGACACGGAGACAACTCTTTTTAAGTGCCTCCCGAATACATCATTTGATTTGCATTAACATAAAAACGATGAATAATTTTTATCAAGCGTGTTCACACACATATTGCTAAAGCTTGTCAAATGATAATGATACATGCCAAATATTATTATCTCTGGATTTGTCGTTGTGAAGAAAACTGATAAAATGTTAGTATGGAAAATGCAGAATTCCCCAAAATCTCCATCCAAAACACCAATTTCATAGGTAAGGACCAAATATTTCTATCGTATGTACTATGTAGCAGTTGGCATCCTCTGTCAGACCTAACGGGTGCCTATTGAAAGTCATCGTCAGATCATTTTGTTCTCGCGTAATGCTGAATTGGGTCTCCCATTCCATGCAGTTGTGGGGCTTTTTTTTAATGATCACTAAGCTTAAGTTCTTTTGTTTCAACCTTAGTTTCACAATTTGATGGAAATAAATATATTTTTCTTTTTTCTTTCCTTTTCTTCCCATGTAGGGAAGGCAAAGGGAACGAAGCCCATACAGCCAAGTCTTCAGTATTTTATTTCTTTAGTAGTTTGCATTGAATGCATTTCAATTCATCTTGGGAGAGTTTGACGTCAAACGATCGATGGAAGACACTGTGGTGCTACTTGGATGAGGTGGATTACCACGATAAAAAACTCATCACTTTTCACACCACTTGACGCTTATTTCGACAATCCTCCACATTGCACATCATCACAGACACTTATTACACAAAACTACACTGATTTTCCGTAACAATATCCACTCCGAAACAATATTACAATTATCTAAACAAAAATCACGTCCGCCATTAGTCAAATGCCGCCAAACTCTCTTTCTTTTTCTTCTTTTTGTGACTACAAAACCGCCAGTATTGATCAATATTTATGGCTTATTATGTTCATTGTTTCATTGTGCCTAGACAGTTAAGCTTGCCCCCTGCTACAGTGGCGCTAAGGTATATGAGGCGAAATGTAGGTTTATTACACAAGCCCTTTGAGTATTAAACCAACAGGAGATGTCATCGAGGCATTTCTCCTCTCGCCAAAATTATGTTCAAATTACAGTGCCACAAACGGTTGCCTATCTGTTTGCATAAAATTTTCAACCATAACATTAATTGGCATAATGGAATCTACACTAAATATAGGTACTTACGCATAATTGATTTGGCATAAAATTTAATGCATATTTATTTACGCATAATTACTAATAGCATCCATCTTAGTTAATTGTAACTATTCGCATAAAATTTTAGAAATAGGATACGATAGGATTTATTTTTACCTTACACTCCTCCTCGATCGCCGTCATAGTCATACCATTATGTGGAATAATATTATGGATAATTACATTAGTCTAAATTATAATTATGCAAAATAAATAGTGTGTCAAAAGAAAATTATGCTTAAGTTATATTAGGTCAAACAACATTATGCCAAATTCATATGCCAAAGTATATTATGACTAAAAACACAATGCCAAAGGGTTTCCCACCACAAACTTATCTGACCCGGTAGCCAAAATCTGAACTAAGTGTCACGATTATGATTGTATTGTCAATGTTAAGTTATGTTATTTTTTGAGAGTTGTTTTTCGCGACTTAATTCGACAACAGCGACCCCACCACCGGGTCAGTTATGTTTGTAGCACTGTATGAGTTTACGATCGTTGAACGTCATCTTGATGTGTACAGAAAGAATGTCTCTGTGTAGGAATATATCTGCGTGCATAAAATGTGTGTCGTATGCGTGCGTAGCGACGTGTTTACTTGCAAATTGCATAAGTGTCGTGACATGGCGACCTCCGTGGTCGAGTGGTCTGTACGCCGGTCTCAAGGCGTCCCTATCCCAAGAGGTTGGGGGCAAATGTTTGTGTGATGAATACAGGCATTTGTTCTCCAGTCTTGGATGTGTATATATATATACTGTATATTTTCTGAACATTTATATGTATTTATCTATTAAATATATTTATTCGTCATCTAGTATCCATTAGTTGCTTACAATGGGGCTACTTGATAGGTGTGAATGTATAAAAAAGTAGTAAGTATTTAAGCGTCAATTTTATTTGTGTGCGTGCTTCCTGCCTCTCTGATAGTGTGACGTCTCCTTTCAAAACAAAATAGGTTTTATGCTCTAATATCTAACCCCTTCAGAAATGTGTACGGAATGTTATGTTATGTTATTTCTTTTTTTTTATGTTTTTATAAAAAACTCAACAAATGACTCCACACTACCTGATGATACCTCTAATTTCATTATGCGATCTATCTGCAGCTTGCGTCTCTGTCCCTTTATATAAGCGTTTGTTTTTTGTTTTCTTTGTCTCAGATGCTTCGTATTTGAAGAATTGTCCCGTTAGGGAATACTTCTTCACCTCGATTTCGCTTTAGTTGAACGAAACCGGTGATTTCTATGCAGATGCTTCACATAAAGCTTTTCACGTCGTTTTAGTTTTTGCGGTAAGTATACAAATATAAGAAAAGTGGATATTATTGGCTTGCTTTGTAGAAGTACCTACCATACCAAAATTAATAATAAAATATAACATAACAAAACATTATCATCATACCTATTTCCCCGAAGGGGTAGGCAGATATTGTAACACCCACATTTCGCCAGATATATTAAGTCCTCATGTACATGTGGCGAGACTGTTGCCATGTACCGGGCACAATGTGAGGCAAGCGATATTCACAATGAACTGTACATAAGTTTTATTCAAATTCAGTGGTAAAGGCGGTAGGGTCTCTTTAGTAGCTAGTGCTCCGTCCTTCCCAGCTCAGCTAGCGCTTCTTTTTAATTATGAATATGATTACATTATAATATATAACTCACTATGTTGTTGAGATTAACAGAGACGTTTTGATAAAAAAAATTTTGTTCATAACTGGTTGGAACATAGCTAAAATTCTTTGCAAAAAATGGCAGGAAATATTACAAATATGTACAATATTACGGAGAGCCTTTCCGCTCCAACGGCCGTCTGTGCTATGATCAATTTGCCCTGCCCACGGCAACTCAAGGTTCGGCATTCTTCGAGCTATGTCGTTGACTTTAGTTCTTTGGAAGATAAATAAAATAAATATCTTCTAACATTCACACCTATCAACTAGCCCCATTTTAAGCAACTAATGCTGCTTGTGTTACGGATACTAGATGACGGATAAATATACTTAATAGATATATACATATAAATATTCAGAAAATATACAATATATAACACATCCAAGACTGGAGAACAAATGCCTGAAAATCCATCACTCAAACATTTGCCCCCACCGGGGATCGAACCCAGAACCTCTCGAGATGGCGACGCCTTGAGACCGGCGTACAGACCATTTGAACATGGAGGTCATCAATCTAGTCGATCTTGTTTAGAATTTGATTAGGTAGAGTTACTCCGAGCATATCCCTCTTCATTAGCGTTCGGAGGTATGGCATGACTGCCTCCACAAACCAGCCTTGAGAAGGACTTTAAAAGATATAACTTACGTGTACCATAAAGGTTCGAGCCCTCGTCCGCACTTTCAATGTGTCCACGGAAGACCAGCGTCGTGCTGTTCTACGCCCGACGTATGCTGAGTGCGACTCCTATTTAGTGCCTTATCCTGTATTGTTTTTAATTGTCTCTGTTTGTTTATTTTTTTATGTAATTTCTTATTATGTGTGTGCTGCATAAAATTTTATTCTATTCTATTATTTTCATTTCACGTAGTAAAACGCACTTAAGGGCTATAATATTTAAATTAAATACATGTTTCAAGTGTCATCCATCAAAGATATTACTTTTTATTTTTCGTGCTTGACAATACTTTAAACTGAAACAAGTAGACAGCAAAAGTCTTGGGAGACGTTGTATTTGTTCGCTGTTATGTTAAATCAGAAAAACTGCTCAGCTCTTTGTTTTAAATCCACTAGAATATTTTCTCGTTACCACTACCGTCGGATATTTCAGTTGCCTTTTGAATTTGCAGTTTATCTACATTTGCATACACGAGTGAAACATGAAATGACAATTTTCCGGCAACCCTTTCTACAGGGGAATATTCGTTTAACGGCCATCTTTGCAGCGGTCGCGTGTTAGGTAGTTTGAGTTATTTTACAAAGCCTGGGCTAAGTTTCATGTCTGGATACTGTGAAATGCTTCCTGAGCTTTTTGTGGGGAAAAATAAGAGAATGTTGTAAATTGAACTAGAAAGGAGTTGGTGACTTCTTTTTATTAAATAACTGTACAATTACAGAGCATTCGTCTCGGCGCGTTTGTGATTCATTTTCTTCGTTCATTGTACTCAATATTAGTTTTCATCAAATTAGAAACATAAATCGATAGTCATTATAACGATGATTTATGTTGTGAATTTTTTATTTTAGGTTGAGGTAAGCGTAATTATTTATAATGTATTAACGGACATTTTATTCATAGAATGGATTACAAACAAGACGCAAAGGTTAATATCGTAACATACATGAATACATAAAAACACACATAAAATCACGCCTGCAATCCCCGAAGGGGTAGGCAGAGTCCAAGGAGCACTGCGCTCCTTAAGACACATTTAGCCATACAAGAATTGAGTTTAGTCAGATGAAAAATCGAGAAAGAGTAGTAACAAGTGGCTAGCTCATCGCCTAGACAATCACAAACCCAGTGCCCAATACGCCCTAAGTCGCCGTTTACGACATGCTAGGCACGAAAAGCAGTTGGTACATTCTTTTTGTGTCCCGGTTGGTACGGGACCAACATATCGTAAATATTTTTATCGTAGTTATTTTAATTGGATTTGGATATAAGTGATTTTAGTAGAGTAGCATACCGTTCACGTACTCGTAGAAAGAGTCTGGATGCGTTCATTTGCTAGATGTAACAATTTACCATAAATTCGGCTTCATCATCTACGGGGACAGATGGTTATAGCAATATATACCGTCATCAGCCTATATACCTCCCACTGCTGGTCACAGGCCATCCTCATAGGGCCACGCTGGTCCAGTGCGGGTTGGTAGCTATTATAAACCTTGACAGAGCAATTTTATGGCTCCTAAGTCAACCTCACCTGCTCCACTAAGCGGCATTGGAGCGTGCTGTAGAAGAACCAAATCCCTCAACATGCCATGCCATCCATGGCAGCCATGGCACCCTGTCTTCGGCTTGCCACATCCAGCACCTTTCAGCAGCGTATTACAGATCATCATTCCATCTGCCACTGAAGCGCAGTAGTTGGTACGCTTTGGCTTCTGATCGAAAACAAAGCTTCCTTTGCGATGTTCAGGCCGTTGTTGGGTGACCAAAACATTGTGATCTCAAAATCCTCCGTTTTTCGGAAGCCACGTTATGCCGTTGGTCCCGGTCGCTATTGCAATCGTTTCTACCGACCAACCCGCATTGGTGCCCATGGTGCTGTTACGGCCCATACTCCTCATATTGTGTTTCTAAATGTGGAAGGTCTGTGCCCAGCAGTGGGACGTTTATAGACTGCGGACGAGGACTCCATCTCATACCATCTTTCTTATTGTCAGTTAATTAATAGGCACGTTTAATCTAACGGTACATATAATATTTACGTAAAGACAGAAACTATTAAATGAAGTAATATAACCCGTCCAATTCCCATCCCCAAACTCATATCTTAGTTCCGCAAACACGAATTCTATTTTAAATGCAAATAAAGTCGAAAGTCCTATACAAACAGCCGACTTAACAGTCAAACAAACTTAGAACCGTACTTCCAGTTAGTCTTGCCAAAATTGTCGCTCTTGTAATTTCATCATCGACCTTTAAGAATAAACCTTTCAGAAAATACGGATCTGATGGAGCCTGATCTGTGGTGGGTGAACATTGATTGCATGACTGTAAAGACTGTATTTTGGTCAGCAAAAAATACAATTGGTCAGGTAAAATAACTAATTATTTCTAATTGGTCAGCATGATAACTAATTGGGCAGCAACTCAAATAATTTCTCTGTCGCACAAATTGTATAATACAATGTTACCGAAAATGTATTTCATTGTATTACCGTCATTGAATGAATACTATTCCTAGAAAATGCACAATTTGTTAGATGATACCTGCATGTATCATTTCTTATAACCCATAAGAAAAGAAAAAGTAAAAATAATTTACTAGTGATACAGAAACAGAATTTACCTCAGTACCTACTAAGTTTAATAGTAGATAGAAAACATTGAAATTTAATTAAAAAAAAATATTTATAATTTCTACTCAATTTATTCCAAGAGGCTATAGACACAAAAAATGTTTTAAGGGTTTAAAAAAATTTCAACCCAATATCTATTAGATTATACATTTCCTAGGAATGTATACAAATCCTAGATTTTATACATTTCTGGTGTCAAATTATATTTTATATTGCTACACAAATAATTATTTTGCTACCCAAATAATTATATTGCTGTCAAAATATTTGTTTGCTGCCCAAATGTTTTTGGGGTGACTATGTTTTGCTGACCAAATTATTTATGGCTGCCCAATTTATTGCTTCCCGAAAAGAATTACTTAAAATATACACAAGTAGGTATGTAACACCCACCATTCAAATATAAAAAACTAAAGATCTGTTCAATCCTGGTTTTATAAGGATGACATCTTGAGTAGTTAAATCATATCATATCTGTATCAGCTATAGATTAAAAAATACAACAAACAATATTAACACAAATTTATTCATCAAGCATGTTTCATCAAAAGACAAATGTTAAAAGACACTTGTTAAAAATAAAGTTGATGATTTTTTACCTATAATTGTGAACGCCACAACTTCTGTTATCAACGTAAGAAAACCAGTGAGTATATCAATTTGTTTCTGCGTTGAGTTCGAAGTAACAATACATAGAGGGTGAACCCCCACTGGCTCCAGAATTTTTTATTTCCCAAACTAACGAAGGGTGTTGCTAGGCGATACCCCAGATGACGAGACTAGTATAACAACGAAACTTAATATGACGACGTCGTCAGGACAAAATAATCGCGCGGTTACAAGACGTAGCAATTCTAGTGCCTCAATGAAAAGGACAAGGAAAGTCAAGTTTTTATATAAATTAAAATACATAACCTGTTACGGACCAGGCAAGACCCGTCCTCTTTTCTATATCTTTTTTATACTCTGGTTGTAATTGTCTTTGGTTAATTGTTCTGATTTTCTCATTGATTTTCTTTCCATTTTTCTGTACTGTTTTCTTTAAATATTATATAACCCATAATTCACTAACCCAGCGTTTTATTGCAGTTTCACTATCACTCGTCAACATTTTTTGGTCCTTTTCTCCGTGCTTCGGAAGGCACGTTAAGCCGTTAGTCCCGTTCGCTTTTGCGACCGTTTCTTCCCACCAATCCACATTGGGCCAGCGTGGTGGTGTTATGGCTATACTCCTCTTATGCTTCTCCATGAGGAAGGCCTGTGCCCAGCAGGAGGACACTATATAGGCTGAGGACGGACGGACACAACCTATAAAGCTAAGACACAAGATTTATGCTCGTACAGTCTACGACATTCACTAGATATACGTAACGTAATATCAAAATCATTTTCAATTTAAGATATTCTTAAATTGAAAATGATTTTGATATTACGTTTGTATGAAAAATTCACTGTTCGCCAGACCCTTAAAGCGTTCGAACCTCGCTACTTAGGTCTTTAGCAGCAAGTCCAAAAAATTTGGCAAATGATGGCGAGCTTCCTTGATTAAAATTTCATCAAACGTGGCTACATTAGGAGAAATTGAACTCCAATACTACTTGATTACTCACTAATATGATATCCTGATGTTTGATCAAATAGGTACACATTCAAACTCAAGAATGAGAGCCGCCGGTACAATCAGCGTCAAATAGTTAGTGACACTCAAGGTGTACAAATAGACAGTACCAAAAAGTAAAAAGTCAATAATATCGGTACAAATAAAGCTTCCACGTTGTTGACAACAATATGGAAACTTTTTTTGTACCAATATTTCTGATTTTTGGTGGCGTCTATTTATTTGAACAACCCGAGTGTCACTTACTAGTTGACGCTGACTGTACTACTTAGTTTTTTTTTTTTTTAATTTAGTTAAATCAATCTAACAGGACAAACAAAGAGATAACAAGAAAGTGAGTTGAAAAAAACGTGGTAAAATTTATGTACAGTTTATTGCGAATATCGCTTGCCTCACATTGAGCCCGGTGCATGGCAACAGGCTCACCACTTTTACACGAAGACTTAATTAATATATCATGCAAAATTTGGGTGATTAACACTGCCTACCCCTTCGGGGAAAGAGGCGTGATGATCTATGTTAAGTATGAGAGAGACTGATTGCTTTTCATAAATATCGGTAGCCTAACGACTCCAAACTCATCCCATTCCGCTAAATACAAGTCATTCGTTAATTCTGAGCTCTGAAATGTTCGGCTTAAATAATTCTTTGATTGAAGGATTTCAGAATACAGAAATTGATTTTCTTTGAATTTCCCGATTGATTGGGTAAAGTAAATCTTGGCTCGCGGCTTGAAAGAAGAATTAACGTGAATGATTGGCGAAACAAGCAATGAGAGATATGGACAGAATTAGGGTAAATTAAAGCGGACGGAAAACTCTATTTAAGTATAGAATTTCAGTTTATTTTACGATATATTCGTGTAGCATAGACTGCCCACCTAATGAACAGTGGCTTCAGTTGCCTAGAATATTATGCGATACTCGTAAGAATTTTCAGAAATCATTCTCCTATATTTTTGGAGATACCCCTACAAGCGTATCCCAATTGGGTATGTGTTATGCCATTGGCCGAAATAATATGACAATAAATTTAACAGGACTCACACTCAGTTGCACAAAGATTTTTTAAAGACGACATTTAGTAATGAGACTTTGTGCAACGTAAAAACTACGCTAAGGTGTTCTTTTGACACTTCAATAAATAAATTTAATGGAGCATTAGGGATAATGCCGACATTAAATTTTAAAGTTCGTTTCTGCAACTGGGTGTCAGACACATAAAAATGTTATAATTATTAATGACATACTCACTAACTTTGTTATACTCAATACCTACTCAAACATCCAAGATTGTAGAACAAATACTATAATCACTCAAACATTCGCGCTAATGGGATTCGAACACGTAATCTCTAGGGAAAGCGCCTTGAATACGGCGTACAAACAACGCAGCTACTGAGAAAATTAGGAACGAATCTAAAATTAAGTAATTCAATCCAAGCTTTTGTGTGAACTGAGCTTAGCATTCGTACGAACGCAAACTCAACGCTGCTACGACGTGCTACGATACCTTTCTACGGCTACGATTGTTACGGAACTACGAGTGCAGTGTTTCTAGTAATTGCCGCGAAACATTTTAATTGGCTGGCGTAACTTTAAAGGGAATATTAGAGCAATTTATTAATTTATTTAATTAAATATAGTGTTTCAATGAGTAAGAAACTAAGAAAACTACACTCGCTAATTTTATTTTATATATTCCATTAGTCTTGTGACATACTCATTTGTAAATGTCATTAGTATCATTGTATAAAGCTGAGGGTGTTTCTTGCGCCGTTTCTTCCCGAAAGCTAAAAGATATTCATCTGAAGCGTTGATTTGGGAAAAGGCGAAGTAAAAGCTTTTTTATTGGCACAGAATTGGAAATAATATCTGAATAACGTAAAAAGAACAGCATAACTATTATAATGAACACTGGATATTCTAGATTTAGGTAAATATGATTTTGATTTAATTATTTCTGTATAACTAAAGACAGTTTTGTTTTTATAATTTAAGTGAAACGCCATTACCGAGCCAACGGTCGAAATGAATCTGAAATTCAGATTATAGATAGCAAAATGGTTCTAAATTAAACTTTTTGATTTAAAGATAATACGCTGGAGTCTTATCGCAGATAAAGTCTTTAAGGGGGATTAAGACCGAAGATAAAATTAGTCTTTTTAATCGACCTTTTAAAACGCGAGACTTAGATGAGATTTCGTGGGTTTACGCCGGCCTTATTATGATGAATCGATATTTTTACTCAGACGTCCGTGATTGATGTGGGGATCAGAAATTACGTTTTGGCGTAATGTTATCGCGATAGTAAAACGTATTAGGACTTAGAAGGAACGAGGATATAATGGTAATGGCTATGGGAACGGTTACATGAGGTTTTTATGCCTCAGTGTTTTTGTCGGTGTTATAACATTGGAGGATCTTAATATTGGCGTAGTGCTGGCGTAGTACCTACGCTTTCACTTTCGATATCTAAAAAAAGCTTCTTTTGTCATGGAACTCCTTCGTGCTTCGGTTTGTCTCAGTCGCTATTGCAACTATTTCTACACACCAACCCGCATTACAGCGTGGTGTTACGGCCCATACCCATGTGTAACTCCATGAGGAAGGCCTGTGCCCAGCAGTGGAAGGTAAATAGGCTGAGGACGAACAATATTAGTTGTATTGAAACAAAAAGAGCAAATACGCGAGAAGAAAAGTCACAAAATTACGTTCTAGCTCGCTGAGAAATAGTTTAACCATTTTTCTTGTTTTTGTATACGCAAAGTCATTTGTTCACGTCAATGAGGACTTTTTCTCAACTGTACCTTGTGCCACTAATTCACAGGGAAAGTAACCATGAATAAAAAATAGCAGCATCAGTTTTCAAAGCGATTTCATAATTGTTGTAACGTTGTCATAATAGGATGCCATGTAGGCGGAAATGTGTTGATAACATTAGCTACGCTGACGATATGGCTCTTCTGAGTTCACCGATCGGGGCCTTTCAGAAGACGAAGGGAGAAGAAATTGCTTCACATGTATGTGCAGTGGCTCATAAACTTAGATATAATGCGCTTAAAAGTGAGTTCATGGTCTTTCAGGCGAGGCCAGCTGGGAGCCGACGCAGAGTATCCTCTATCACATTGGGAGGCTCACAGCTGAAAAGAGTAGACTGATTCAAGTATTTGGGTCACTGGGTCACTGAAAAGTTGTCCAACACGACGGACATTGAAAGAGAGTGGAGGGCGTTGTCTGTCCGCTGTAATATGTTGATTCATGACGTTTTTGAAAGCCTACTGTTAAACCTTCTACGCGTGTGACACTACTCGTTCAATACAATAACTCGTTCAGGATGTTCTTCAGTCTACCGCGTTTCTGCAGCGCGTCGTCGATGTTCGCCGAGGCGCGCACCGACTGTTTTTACACAATTATAAGAAGTCGGTGCGCCTCGCTGTGGGTGCCACTGCGCGGTGTTTTATATAATTTATTTATTAATTCACCAACATTTGTTTGCACTATTATATTATATTAAAAAGCTATGAATAATTGTTTGAAGCTAGTTTTAGAAACACGTATAGTAAATAATTAACAAAAGATTAAATTTAAACTAACAGAAAAAAATCAAAGATAAAGACAATCAGGTATCAGTGTCCTGAACATAACGCGGAGCTTGTTAGGTGAATCGACATGAACATCTAAATGATCACTGTACGTTCACAAATCTACACATTCTGGCTATAGGAAGCATTCTGGCTACAATTTTAGCGACTGAACAACCAGAAACCCAAAACAACTGACGTTCAGTAAGTTCCACATCTACACAATATTAAGTCTACACAATACTGAACATTCACTTGTCTTCCAAAGTTAAAAATCACTCGACGTTAGCCATTTATAATTGGTTAAAAATCCTCGACTACCCACCAAAACTCAAGGGTGGACTGGAGCGAACCAAAAATGCCTCAAGTGGAACCTTAAAAATAAGGGTGAAAACAGGGAGTTCTGAAAACGGGTCAAGTGTGATTACATCTCCAGCTCCAAGGGTTCCCTATAAAAGGACGAGATTAGATGTCTACAGCACCCTTTCTGAATCAGCTTAAGCATTCATTTTTAATACTAGCTCCTGCCCGCGGCGATTATCGTTATCGTGTGGTGGACCCGGAAACATGACTGAGACTAATAATGGCTCGGATTGAGTTCAGGAAAAAAAAGAGGCTTTGCATGACTACGACATACAGTAGGTACATAATTATGTTAATACCATGTAATTTTTTTTTATTTAAAATTATGAAAAATAAATAATAAAATTATAAACTGTAACACGGCAACTTGTACAAACTCATACATTTGTTCCTGCAGCAGTTCCGAACGCCACCAACAGATGGCGCCACCAGTACGCTGCAGCGCGCTAACGTGTATCACCGAAGATTTATATAAATAACTAGACCAATACAAAATAAATAATAATAGTTTATTGCACAAAAAACGTTACATTTGTGACATTCAAAAATACAATCTGAACAGAAATTATAGTGCAGTTACAGAAAGCAGTACTATTACATTTAGGCAGAGGTCCCCAAACTAGGCTAAGCCTGTATCTTGGCGAACCATAAACATTATTTTATTTACTGCATCGGAAAATGTTAAAATACTTAAATACAAAGAGGTGAGACCTTTACTATACAAACTACTTTTTTAGAAAATTATAAAAAACATGAGATTATTTGGTTATGAGAAACTAATCAGCAACGTAGGACTTCCTCCGTGGAGGTATAGTCAAGTGATAACAGCCAGGTTGTTAAAATCTTTTTTGCCTTATAAACAGAGCAAGATACTACACTGCAACACCGTATAACCGCATTGTAGACTCGCGCTTGGATGAAGTCACCAAATCTTCCAGCAAATGCCGAGTTTATAGTTGGGGTCGGTAATCTAAATACTCGTTTTCTAAGGAGTGACTCGTAATATTCGGAAGAGAGAAGACGTTGATGGGCAATGAGTGAAATTCTGAGGATAAATAACTGACGAACTGATAATACTTGTGCTCTATTATAAAGATCAACTGTTGGGTATCGATAAGGTAACCTAAACATTATCTTTAATACAGATCTGTTGGCACGTTCCGCAACTAACAGGGTCGTTTTAGCAGCGGCACCCCACACTGAGACACAGTAAGCAATTAAGGATTGGCAGAGAGCTTTATAGATAATAACAAGTAACTTATCGTCGGCCACATGCCTTAATTTCCGAAATATACCAGATATCTTTCTGATTCGCTTGGCCAGTTTCTGGATATGACATTTAAAGTTTAGATGCTCGTCGATTATTATTCCAAGATATTTTAATGAGTCAGTTCGGTCAATAAGATTACAACTGCAGTTGATCAAGGAGATGAAATCACAGCTATGGATTCTGATTTGATTAACGTAACTAGGGTTGGATATTGCGGTTTTATGAAAGCAGATAAATTTAGTCTTTGCGTAGTTGAGAGTAAGCAGATTTTTATTGAGCCAATTATGCACGTAAGACATTCCATACTCGGCTGTTTGTACAGTATCAGACCAAGAATCGCCGTTGAATAGGATTACTGTGTCATCCGCGTAGCAAATTACTTCAGCGTTTGCCAAAGACAGATTGTGTATATCATTCATGTATATAATGAATAACGTGGGGCCAAGTATACTCCCTTGGGGCACACCAAATTTTATTGAATGAAGATCACTTTGGTGACCCCCAACCTTGGTTAGTTGCTGTCTACCAGAAAGATAGCTTTTGAACCAGTCAAGCGCAAGACCTCTTATTCCATGATTTTCCAGCTTTCGTAGCAGTATTTTGGACGAGATTGTGTCGAAGGCCTTGGCTAGGTCCAAAAACACTCCCAAGCAATTAAGACCTCTATCAAGACTACTAGAGATCAGGTCGACCAACAGGGAAACAGCTTCTTCAGTAGATTTTCCGTGCCTAAATCCAAATTGTCGCGAAGACAATATCCCGTTCGCCTCCATAAAGTTGACTAGTCGTTTATTGACTATTTTCTCTAAAATCTTGGAGAAAACTGAGAGCAACGAGATCGGTCTATAATTACCCGGAGCGATATCGGATCCATCTTTGTATATAGGGGTTACAGAAGCAACCTTCCACGCACCAGGAAATCGCCCCGTTTCCAGGCTAAGGTTAAAGATGTATGTCAAGGGATCGCAGATTGTTTCTTTCGCCAATTTTATTAGAGCTGTGTTGATACCATCTATACCAGGTGCGCTATCTGTTTTCAGTGTGTTGATTAGCCCTGATACTTCTTTTGAATCTGTAGGTTCCATGAAAAAAGAGTGAGCCGGTGAGTGAGACAAGTCAACTTGACAGGCTAAGTCATCTTCAGATTCATCCGTTTTCAAGAGAATATCATTGGCTAAATTGAGACCAACAGAAGAAAAGAAAGTGTTGCATTCATTAAGCGAGACTTTGGGATCGTTTCTGATGGTAAGTAGTTTATCAGATACAGGATGACTCGTTTTGTTGAAACAGATATCTTTGGTTGATTTCCACAGTTGTTTGGTATTTTTGCTGCTCCTTTGTAAAAGCTCTCTATCATACTCTAGTCTTACCTTTCTTACAATATCTATATAAAAATTTCTGTATCGTCTATATGTAACACTAATGATTTCGTTTTCAGGATTCTGTTTTAGTTTTGCATGGAGTTTATCTTTGTGTCTTGAGCACCTGAGCAACCCAGGAGTCATCCAGGGTCTTATTATGTATTTAGACCGGCTGATTTTAACCTTCCTTGAGTTAAGCTCTATGGCGTTTCCCATTATCCCCAAAAAAACTTCCACCGATTCATCTACATCAGTTTTGGACGTGACGGGAAACCAGTCAACAGATGCCAGAACCTCACATACACGTCTATTATCTATTACAGTCCTTGTTTTCACCTTGTGAGCGTTCTGGTAAGAGCCAAGCGCAAGAGTGTTAAGGCCAAGTGCTGCTAATCTGTGATCTGTGATGTCACAGTCGTATACCACACCGACCGCTGATCCTTTTGTTTTAATAAAGATATGGTCTAAACAAGCATTAAGTCGAGTTGGCTTTGTGATAGCAGGCTCAAGCCCATGCTCTGAATTCAGACAAAGGTATTCATTTGACTCTTGGGAAAGGATATCTATGTTTATGTCACCCGCTACGATAATAGAGTGCCTATTTTCTAGAGTTTTAAGAATTTTATCTAATGAAGTAAAATAGTTATCAAAATTTTTAAACGACGGAGATCTATATATTCCTAAAATAGTTATTTTGTTCGCTATATTTATTGATAAACAACAAGCTTCGCTAAAATCAGGCTCGGTTACCACTTCGGGCCATAATAAGGAACTTACGTATGCCACCACTCCACCATTCTGGTTAATGTTATTTGTGGTTGAAAATTGGTTATAGCCCGGGATATCCTCAATCACGACTGTGTCACTTAATCTGCACTCTGTTAAAATCAGAACATCAAAAGTAGCATTTAGACGCCGGAGAGAAACTAAAAAGGCATCAAAATTTTTAGATATACTTCTGATATTCATTGTCAATACTTTAAAATTATGGGAAGAAGTGACTATAGAGTTAAACGAATCCGCGTCTGCTATCACAAAACATTCAATATCAGGAATGGAATCAATGTCATTAGCTAGATCGAGCTTATCCATATTTAAGTGATGAAGTCATATTACTATTGATTAAAATTTCGATAGTTGAGCAATGATTACTTTTTTGCAGTGAATACGATACACAGTGCAATACGTTGCTCATCGCAAAGAAGCAAGGCAAGTTAAAAACAGATATATGATTACAAAGGCTAAGTTGATGAGTTACAGTTAGTACCTCCTGCAGCATTATTATCACATGAGTATATACCAATTTTATTACAGCAAAAAAATATAAACCGTTAATTGTATTGAATTGTTCTATAAATTTTTTAGGTATGTTACATATATGTAAGAAATACGGCATATATGAGATTAAATAAATTAAAACACTGATTTGGCACTTTGTTACCAGCGGAAAATAAACCTTAGCTGTAGACACTTTTAAGAACATCATAACTCTACATAAATTCGAAATTGTTACAACCATCCGACAAACAGATAAACTGGGTTTAAATAAGTACATAGTCATGTGTTTTGGAGCATTTGAGTACATTATGTTCATTACATAATTTGGCAAGAAATTATATTTTTTATGGAAGGCACTTTTATAATCATATTTATTAAGCATGTAGTATGTATGTAATTTTATACTCGTATTATAATGTAATAAACAGGTGGTGCATGCGATTAAATAGATCAAACTATTGAATTGGCACTTAGATACTATGTGAAAATATACCTTAATCAAAGACACTTTTGAGCACACTACCGATGAACTCAGAAATAAAATTTGTATTTCTATCCAAACACACAAAGTGCACATTAATATAATTTTACCACGTATATAAATTTTGTTAAATTCAAATTTTGGCTGGAGATCATGATTATCACAGACAATATTTTTATAATTATTTTTAATATTTTTGAGTAATCTAAGGTTAGAAAAATTAAACATAAGAAGAAAAGCTACACTTAAAATTAAAACAGTTTTACTAGGAACAATTTTGAGGATCTTGGCTCGCTTTAGGGAGACTATTCTGCAATTCAAGCTTTTCCAGAACTTCGTTTGCAGAAACGTGCAGCACAGAACTTGTCTCAGAACGACGCATGAATATATTGCCGTTGGAAGTCCAGACAAATTTGAAACGCAGTTCATTCCCAAGCTTTCTAGCTTTGCTGAATAGAATTCTATTTGCCTTCGTTAAATGCTCGTTTAGAAATAGGCGTCGTGGGTTTCCAGGGAGATTTATTTTGTCAGTAGTGAGCCCGCGCCGGGTACGTGCGGCGCGCAACAGTTCATCCCGGGGCGCGCGACGAGTCATAGTGACTACGATAGGCCGCGGTCGCTCTAGCGTTTCGCTGCTTCTGCGCGGCCCCACACGCCTGATGTCGTCCACGTCGCGGGGGTCCAGATCTACGCCCAGGGTTGATGATATGACACTAACTATTTGATGTAGGTTCTCATTCTTATTCTCTGTGATACCGGTGATTTCTACATCCTTAAGAAGGCTACGCTGCTCCTTTGTGGCAATTTCTTGGCGGAGTTCAGTCACCTCTGCACGCAGACTAACTACTTCCGCTTTGTACTTGTCCAACTCTTTAAGTTGACTTTTCATTTCGACCAGTTCTTGACGGAATGTAGCAATATCTACCGAGGTAGAATTAAGAGAAGATGTGAAATCTTGCATTTCATTTTTCATTGCATAGAAGACGTTTTGAAGATCTGTGATTGCCTTGGTGAAAGTTGCCATTGTATGCGCAGGAACCTCCATAGTCGCCAAATGTCGGGCGGAAGTCATAAAGTCACATCCTTCCGAGTCTTGATTAGGATTTTGGTTTATGCTGGTCCTAATTGGGGTGTTGTCAGTATTTACCTTTTTGGAGTGCAGCTTGCATGATGGGCAGACATATTGGCTCTGTTTAGTTCTAAGTGCCCTAATGTCGTCACGGCACATATTCAAACAGAGAAAGTGGTATATAGTAGAGCACTTTGAACACTTTATTGCATTGGTACCATCATCTGTGTTATTTTTGCCTTTGGCTATTGATTTATTACAAGCCCCACAAACCATTTTCAGGATATTTATTTCCAAGCTAAATAAAGTTTTATGCTATTAACGCCCTCTTTCGGAGATATTCCAAAGCAGTAACGCACTCAAACACAGTTCTTAAAAGCACTACGGGCAACAACAGTAACGAACGTAGGCAGTAAGTTAAAAGATCGTTCGGGTTGCAGCCGCAAGATGGCAATAAGCGTCAATTAAAAGCAAGTGATGAGAATGAAACGCTGCAGAATGAGTCACTATTTAAGGTTATATAAAGTTCACTACTCTCAAAATAGGAATCAAATCATAAAGTTTTACACTAAGACACTTACGGTAACTATGTTGATGGTAAATTACACTGACACTATACATGTACTACACTTTATATCTGTTTATTTTGTTCCAAGAGAAAAAGTCTATTCAACGATTTTTTCATGTAATGCGGATGTATTTCACTGGGATAACACTTGTACAAGTAATTCAAAATACTATGAACTACTACGTTATTAGATATTTAATAAAAGTGAAACGGATGAATTTAAAATAGGTAATATTATGAAGAGATAATTTGCAGAGATGTTTACTTGGCTAGCGCCACCTAGTAAAAAAAGAAATTATTATTAAAATTATTATGGAGTTTGTATTTAGTTGTAGAGGATTGTATTTAGTGATATTCAAATACAGAATTAAGAAGACTTTATTCGCATTATAGTCATCTACTTCTTATTCAGCGGATCGCGTCGAGGTCCCAACTGTCACCAAGCCCCTTCACAAAACTATTTAAATAACTAAAGTTCAATAATCACAAACAATTAACCACAACACGTTGTGAAGTTAGTGTGTTCTCAAGCAAAATAAAAGTTATTCTATTCTATTCTAGAGAAAAGGCGGCTGGCGGCACAGCTGATATTGCTTCGAGTTTTCATCGCATTAACAATTTCTCTGACGTCATAAATTTTGGCGTTTCCATTGACGCTATTGGTTTATTTTAACTATTGAGCTAACTATTACTAGATCAAAAACTCACCCTGCGAAATAACTTGACTTGATATAAAATGGTCATATTAAAAATGTCAGCTTCTGTGCAGGAGCTGCCATGATACTTTTCTACGATAACGTTGAATTTTTTAGATAAAATCAATCACACACAGACCTGCTCATGACTTAGTTTAAGAAGGCAGGTTACTCACATTTATAATCCTCAACATTTCAACTTTAAAAACCCTTGGTCCCTCAACAGCTATGTCAAAGGTTTTTTTTTTTTCTCTAATAAGCCTTACACCATAATGGGTAAGCCGGCTACATGATAATAACCTAAGTTTCTTGGCGAATGAACACAATATAAAACTTATAATTCTAGGACTGTTCTTACTTTTAAAATTCGAACATAGACAATCATGAATAACAATGAACAGGTCTTCTATTGTACACTAACACCCAGTTGCAGAAACGAACTTTAAAATTTAATGTCGGCATTATCCCTAATGCTCCATTAAATTTATTGATTGAAGTGTCAAAAGAACACCTTAGCGTAGTTTTTACGTTGCACAAAACGACATTAGCACCCTATCAATGCTAAAGAGACATTAGCTAGAACTATTTTGTGTTCCAATTTTAAATTTAATGAACTTTAAAGTTTTAATGTCTCATTACTAAATGTCGTCTTTAAAAAATCTTTGTGCAACTGAGCGTTAATATCACAAATGAGATCAACTCTGTCAGGTTCGTTGCGGGTGCATTCCATTAAAATGTGTATCAAATCTTCTTTGGCATTTGGACAAGTGTCACAGTACGGATCATTCCTCTTTCCCATTAAAAATTTGAAAGCATTCAATGGAACATGCCCGGCCCGAACTCTCATACACAATACTAATTCTTATAATAGTTCTTTACCTATGAAATTGGTGTTTTGTATGGAGATTTTGGGGAAGTCTGCATTTTCCATACTCACATTTTTGCAGATTTTTTCACAACGACAAATCCAGAGATAATAATTTTAGGCATGTATCAAAGACAAATTATTTATCGTTTTTAAGTGAATGCAAATCAAATGATTTTGTTTTCGTTTCTAATTTTAACACAATTAAACTTACAACAAATTATTTTTTAAGAATATTCTGAAACTTAATAGTTACGGACCACATTCTAAGAGATAAAAGAATTTAATGCAATTTTATAGGTAAAGACCTATCATCTATATTAATATTTTAAAGAGGAAAGGCTTCATTATTTGTATTGAATTGGCTCCGAAACTACTGGACCGATTTGAAATATTATTTCATGGTTGGGAAGCTTCACTATCCCCCGATGACATAGGCTATATTTGGTCCCGACATTCTCATGGGTACGGATACCACGCGGGTAAAACCACGGAGCGCCACTAGTCGTGATATAAACATAAAGATCAATTTTAACATAACGTTATGTAACGTTAAAATTTATCTTTTTGTTCACAAATTTATCATCATTCACTCGAAGAGAGGTGTCAAGCACCCACAGGTGTTTTAAGTTCCTTTAAAAAACCTGTTGCAATACATCGACTTGCATACCTGACCTGCAGACCTGCATAGTTGCAAGACCTACGTCTTGCAATTGATCAGTTTATGCATACCTTCTCTCTATTCTTGACGACCAAGACGATTGTCTGTAGTTGAATTGTATGGTTTTATTTATCACGACAACTAGGTTCTCTGAGCTCTTAATTACACAACTATACAACAAACACGGTGTCAATACCTCTCTTGAATTCAATGACTCAATGACAGTGAACTTGGGATGTACAATTCTTACAGCTCATTTAATACTTTACCGTTTCAATATTACCAATCAAGTGCAGTCAGCAAGTGAATCAGGTGAGTGTGTGGACCAGCAAATTGAAGTGGCAGTGAACTGGCCATCTGTCCGCTGACCGCGCCGGTGACCGCGACTCGGAAAGCGTAGTGTGGGACGCCCTCCGGCGAGTTGGAGTGATGATCTGCGAAGTACTGCAGGTCTTGGCCGGGGATAGGGTAAAATGGCACACATTGGGGGAGGAATGTGTCCAGCAGTGGACTAATGTGGGCTGGAGAAGAAGAACCAAGTGTAAGCGCTATAAAGGCGAGAGTAATTATATCGACACCTGAGTGAAGCCTGTTGCTATGATAGAGTTGGTAGCTTCTGTAGCCTGTCAATACTGTCAGTAGCATAATGTTCCACACAAAGACAGGAAATATCAATTTGCCCAAATTTGAATCAAGCAGTTATCAAAACAAATTTATGGTATTTCTTTTGTTGTCCTTTGATATTTATATAAAATTGTATGAAATCATTCGCAGAACCGGTTTACAACGTAATACTAGGTGAAAAACATAGCGAATCGCGGGAAAGAAATAATTCAGTAAATGCAATCCGTGCTGAAACATCGGTCAGCAAATAAACGCACTGATGAATTAGTAAAAAGCATTTAATACATATAATATAATCAAATCAAACTGTATCAATTACAAATGAAACGCATAAAAAGATACCGTATAATACTGGGTCCTTACCTATGAAATTGGTGATTTTTTTCTCTCTTAGTATTTTGTCTGTAACTATTAAGATTCAAAGTATTCCTTGAAAATAATTACCTCGTCTTAAAATAGACTATATTTTTGATTTATTTTGATAATTTGTTGTAAGTTTAATTGTGTTAAAATAGGACACGGAGACAACTCTTTTTAAGTGCCTCCCGAATACATCATTTTATTTGCATTCACTTAAAAACGATAAATAATTTTTATGAAGTGTGATATTACACATATTACTAAAGCTTGTCTAATGATAGGTGCCAAATATTATTATCCTTGGATTTGTCGTTGTAAAGAAAACTGAAAAAATTTTAGTATGGAAAATGCAGAATTCCCCAAAATCTCCATAAAAAACACAAATTTCATAGGTAAGGACCTAATATCAAATAGAACCCTAAAAACTGTCCAAGTGGGAGTTTCAGTTAGCGAAGCCGTGGTCCCACACTCAATCTTTATTAAGGTAACGTGAACCGAACATCAATCGCAGCACTTTTATTTAGCACCCTCTCTATTTTATTGCTATCGATGGTGTAAATGTATATCATCATATGTTAAAGGTTACATAACAGTACTTTTACGTAAAGTTGGAAACTTGTTTTTTTTTACTTAGAAAACCAACTGCGTGACAGTTACATACTCTATAGACAAACAAATACATGTTTACTCTATAGTAAAACTGTATTTGTTTGTCTGTTTGTTTATCTGTTTGTACGGGCTAATCAAAATCAAAATCAAATCAATCAAATAAAAAATAATTTTATTTCATAGGCTAATAAACATAGCACTTAAAATCGTCCAAATTCATACATAGTCACATTTATTATACTTAAAATAAATTTTAATAATAAAATTGACAAAAAAGACTTAAAATTCACTGCCGCGAGCGCATGTAGCAAGTACATCCACATAGCGCTTTGACTGTGGTTGTAATCGATACAAGCGACCGGATTCCGATAGTAAGGCATTTCATGAGAAGAACCCGGTAAGAAACTCATGAGCCACTTTTTTTAAATAGCCTTTTTTACAATTAGAAATTATATGTAATCTCCGAAATGGCTGGACCGATTTCAATGAGATTTTTCATGGCGATACCTTATATCCCTGGTCAACATCTTAGATAATAAATAAATAATAAATAATAATAAATATCTTCAAACATTCACACCTATCAACTAGCCCCATTTTAAGCAACGGATGCTGCTTGTGTTACGGACACTAGATAACGGATAAATATATTTAATAGATAAATACATATAAATGTCCTGAATATATATAAATTATATAAATATATTTAAACATCCAAGACTGGAGAACAAATGCTTGAAAATTCATCACCCAAGCATTTGCCCCCACCGGGGATCGAACCCAGAACCTCTCGAGATGGCGACGCCTTGAGACCGGCATACAGACCACTCGACCACGGAGGTTGTCGATACTTTTTATTCCGGAAAATAAAAGGGTTCCCGTGGGAAAGGTAAAAAAACCATAGTAGCCGCGGACGAAGTCGCAGGCAGCAGCTAGTTTATAATTTAAATCATATACTTTTAATTAGAAAGGTTAATAACAGGTTTCCCTTAATTAACTGATTGTATTGTACGTGAATTAAGATAAGTAACAACAATGATTCGTGTCAAATACATAATAAAGGAACCATTTCAGAACCTTGACCAAAATTAATTTAAATTTAAATCAAATACACAAATATCGCTTTCTCTCTGTCGCATGACCCTTAGATTTGTTCTTGCTTTGAGCAAACATGTCATTATAAACAATCGGCAATCGGGAGATGGGGGCATTACGCACATATTTCTATTTTTGTTTTCTAAGTATTCTATTTTTGTTGGTTTTTCAACTTTTTTCAACGTTTTCAACGTTTTAGCTCTTCTCACTCCGCTTTCCGGTTGACTGGTAGATAATGCCTCAAAGCATTAAGTCCGCCTTTGTACATCGTACATAAAGAATAAATAAATAAATATTTAGTGCTCGTATTGGGCACTTGTAACAAAGGCGGAAGACTCCGACTGGCACACCGGACCGGCAGGTTATACGTTACACATTCTACTAATTCTGTGCAGTCTATATTACCCCTATTATATCGCATAAAAAAACAAAAATCAATTAGATGGCATCTGTCTTCGAGTATTAGTAAATTTGTAAAAAGGTATCTTCTTCTTCTTCTTGCTGTTTTCCCACTGTAGGTGGGGTCGGTACAATATGTCTTCTTCTTCCATTCTCCTCTGTCACTCGTCAGCTCAGCATTTTAACTTGCGTGTTGCAACAACTGTCCTTTCATCTCGACTCTATTCTTTCTTAACATCAGGTGAATTGATGTAATTTTTCGAGTGAACGTAATCTATCTATCTATCAGCCAATTGTTGTCCACTGTTGGACATAGGCCTCCCTCAATGATCGCCACACCTCGCGGTCATGCGCCGCCTGCATCCAGCGACTTCCTGCGACCTTCGTCAGATCGTGGGTCCACCTTCTTGGGGGCCTCCCTACTTTGCGCCTCCCAGTACGTGGTTGCCATTCGAGAACCTTTCCGCCCCAACGGCCGTCAGTTCTGCGAACAATGTGCCTTGCCCACCGCCACTTAAGGTCCGCAATTCTGTGGGCTATGTCGGTGACCTTGGTTCTCCTACGAATCTCCTCATTTCTGATTCGATCACGCAGATAAACTCCAAGCATAGCCCTCTCCATTGCCCTTTGAGTGACCTTGAGCCTTCTTATTAGGCCCATTGTAAGCGGCCACGTCTCAGTACCGTAAGTATTTCAACATATTTTTTTTCCGATTCGAAGCTTAACATTCTTCAAGTTAAAATGTCATCGCCATATTTCGTTTTAATCTTCTAACAACCATATTTACCCTTTACAGTCCTGTCATCTTATACACTCAACGATTAAGCTGACCAAAGTCGATGTGGACCGATTAGAAGTGGACCTACAAGATTCTATTAATAGATTTTATCTCACTCACTATCGGGCTTCTACAACGACTAACTTTCTTGGTGAAAGCTGATAAGGCTGTGGCTGTCAGAATAGAATTTCTCTTCAACATCTTTTCAACAGAGCTGGAAATCTTCTAATAAATAGATTTTTTTATAAAATGATTGAAATAAGCAAAGGAAAAAGTCTTTAAGGGGTACCACATTACTTAGCTTCGTGAGAGTCAGTGTTGCCCAAAATCTCTAATTTAAGAAATATGTTATATGATACAACACGCTTTTAAAATGGCTGAACAAGATAAAAACCCTGTTCAGGAAATATAAAAGCGTCAAACACCATTATGTTACCTACATAGATACAAGAGATAGGGTCTCTTACAACAGCGGCGCTCCTGATGATCGTTCACACAATAGAAATATAAAAAGAACTACATTGTGCTATGTGCTTGTAAAAGATCTAAACAGGCCTCTAGTAAAAAATTGAAATTCATCGTTTTTGTCACCGCACCATTCGTCAGAAGACTTATGTACTAAATGGGGTGATTAATGCTTCCCTTGCGGCGAGACGTCGGCCTAATTATAAATAATGAATGGATGTACGGAACCCGATAGAGTTGCGGAAAGAACTAGTTCGCCGACGAGCGATTTTTCGCTGTTTATCAACTTTAAACTGGTCTTTGTTAACGAGAAGCTTATGAAATGAAATCATTTATTCTGCAATTAGATTTACATGAAATACTTTGCACGTCATTTTTTTGTTCTTCTAGCACTTCGACGTGAATGGCCTGTTGAGAAGAAGTGCCGCAAGAAACTCAACAGTTAGCCTTTTTTAAACAGCCATAATAACAAAAGGAATTAAGAACATTTTAAATATTGTAAAATAAGTATGTGTAGAGGAGGAAATTATAGTAGACACACACACATTTTTATCTTTAAAATAATCTTCTATCTTATAATACCCCTTTTTCGTCAAACAGCTTTTAACAGTTTACTTAAATTTATGCAGGGGCTAGTCAATAAAACTTTGTGGCAGCCAATATACATTCTTATGCTGATTCCTATAAAACATTTAACAGACTTGTGAAGTCTGAGGCTTGGAACGGCGAGCTTATGCTTATTTCTGGTGTTGAGGCTATGGCAGTTAGAATTTTTAAGGAAAGTATCATAGTGTTTACGTACATACATAATATAACACTTAAAGAGAATTAGGGTACAGTGGCCAGCCTCGAATTTGTAGCGCCCGAGCTGATACCTCCAGAAAAGACCAGTCAAATATCACTACATGAAAGGCACTAATCAGAGCTCCGCGGAAAGGAATTGCAGACAGGGCTCCACGAGAAAAGGGATATAAGCCAAAGGTCCAACCCCACGGACCTGAGGTGGCGTAGTAGTTTGTAAAACAAAGCTACCTTCGTCATGGTCAGGTCGTGGATGGGTGACCAAAACATCTCAGTCTCCTCTGTGCTTCGGAATGCACGTAAAGCCGTTGGTCCCGAAAATTGTCGCAATTGCGACCGTTTCTACCCACCCACCAAACCACGTTGTGCTAGCGTGGTGGTGTTACGGCCCATACGCCTCATGTGTTTCTCCATGAGGAAGGCCTGTGCCCAGCAGCAGTGGGACGTGTATATAGGCTGAGGACGATTGTCACCACAGGAAAGGCTCGAAAATGCTAGAAAAAATAATTCTTTTTAAATTTTAATAAATATACCTTCAATGATAATATCGATTAGTGCAGTGGAATTTCTCACAATATTTGTTATTTCATACTTTTGAATATAATATATGTAACTGACACCTTTTACACACGGCTTCGCATTTTAAATATTGTAATATTGGAAACGAAATACAAAGCTCTTATTTACATTGACTAAGTCTATGTCACTTTATTCCAAAGAAATTCTACGAATATGGAAAACCAACCATTACCAGACAAACATCTATGAAACTACTTTATCTTTTTTTTAAAAAACAAATGGTAACTACGTTTGGAAGGCAGACACTCAGTTGCACAAAGATTTTTTAAAGACGACATTTAGTAATGAGACATTAAAACTTTAAAGTTCATTAAATTTAAAATTGGAACACAAAATAGTTCTAGCTAATGTCTCTTTAGCATTGATAGGGTGCTAATGTCGTTTTGTGCAACGTAAAAACTACGCTAAGGTGTTCTTTTGACACTTCAATAAATAAATTTAATGGAGCATTAGGGATAATGCCGACATTAAATTTTAAAGTTCGTTTCTGCAACTGGATGTAAGTATGTGAAGACAAGAATATGCGCATACAAACATACATAAAATCACGCCCATTTCCCGGTGGGGGAGGCAAAAATTACAGATTTCCTCTTGCTACGCGCGCTTGCTAGAAAATGCGCATTATATTATTATTCGGTGTAAATCTTATCAAATATTAATTTACTAGCTTTTTCCTGCGACTTCGTCCGGAGAGTATAGTAACTTTGAGATAGTGTGATGGTATATATTATAGTTTATAGCCTTCCTCAATAAATAGGCTATTCAAGACTGAAAGATTTTTTAAGTGGAACAGTAGCCTCAATTGGTGGAATTGAAAATTTACTCCTACTCTATCATTAAAATCAAACTTCTTAGGCCCGATTTTTCAATGCTCAGATAAAATTATCCGCCATTTAAAACTATCACTGTCACTTTCTAAAGTCATAAAAAGAAAAGGGACAGAGCTAACATTTGACTGACAGATAGTTTTATCTGAGGATTGAAAAATCGGGCCTTAGTGGCGTAAATTTTTCCTTCATTTTTCGGGGAGGCGTTATTAAAAATTTTTTAACACTCACTCGCATGGCACCTGTTCCCATAGGAATATCGGGATAAATGGTAGCCTATGTCCTTTCTCAGGCTCTAGACTATCTGTGTACCGTTAACTTTCAGTTAAATTGGTTTAGTAGTTTTGAAGTGAAACCGAGACAGACAGACAGAGACTTTCGCATTTATAACATTAGTATGGAAAACTTGAAGCTACGCTCGTGACGTGTCGCTCTATATCTATAGTACCATTACATACTTCAAGGAGTTAAATTTATTTTAAATTTAAAATGTATAAACTGAAACATTTTATATATTTTTATGATTGGCTATTTAAAAAAGTGGCTCATGAGTTTCTTGCCGGGTTCTTCTCATGAAAAGCCTTACTCTCGGAATCCGGCCGCTTGTATCGATTACAACCACAGTCAACGAAGTACCTGTACTGTCCTGTGGATGTACTTGATACAAGCGCTCGCGGTAATGAAGTTTAATACAATGGTTTAATTTAATACTATAATTTTAAACGAATTCATAATAAACTATTTATTTGTAAAATGCATAATTATGTAAAATGTTGACGATTTTAAGTGCCGAACTTGGCCTATGAAATAAAATTATTTTTGATTTGATATAAAATTTGATATAAAATAGATAGGTCAAGTATCTCCTTAAAGAAAATTTTGACAAAGGATTTTTACGAATGCCAACATTACAATAATCAGTACATGAGATAAGCAATGGTGCTCTATAAGTAATATAATTAGACAGAGTTATATGCATCGACCACTTATCCCTATATGTCAATAGCTAAATAGAGTTTCTGCTTTCGTGACGAATCCAGATCAAAATCAGCAGAATGTGAACGTTGACAATCGACATCAAAATTAAATATTAGGTCCTTACCTATGAAATTGGTGTTTTGTATGGAGATTTTAGGGAATTCTGCATTTTCCATACTAATATTTTATCAGTTTTCTTCACAACGACAAATCCAGAGATAATAATATTTGGCATCTATCATTAGACAAGCTTTAGTAATATGTGTAATATCACACTTCATAAAAAATATTTATCGTTTTTAAGTGAATGCAAATAAAATGATGTATTCGGGAGGCACTTAAAAAAAGGTTGTCTCCGTGTCCAATTTTAACGCAATTAAACTTACAACAAATTATCAAAACAAATCAAAAGAGCTCAAAAATATAGTCTATTTTTAGACGAGGTAATTATTTTTTAGGAATACTCTGAATCTTAATAGTTACAGACAAAATACTAAGAGAGAAAAAAAACACCAATTTCATAGGTAAGGACCCAATAATTATCCGATTCTGATGACGTAAGGAACACGAGTATAAAGCAACGGTTAGTCGTGAAGCATATCCTTCTTCAATATTTTTGTCTGAAAACAGAATCTAACAATAAGTAGTGGTGACAACACCACGCCGCCGGTGCCCGCGGTATGAAGAAGGGGCGCGGGAGGGGGCCACACATCGCGACGAGCCCCAGCTGCGCGTCACACTCACACACTTGCGACCAATACGTCACGCAGAACACACGTTCGTTTGTCGGGCTTAATTTTTACATTTTTTCTCTGATTAAGTACCAGGTTTTATACAGTCCACTATTTTATTTACGCTTACAACCAACGCAACCTGCTGAGGGTCTAGCTCCACTAATAAGTAATACCATCCATTAATACGCAAGACTTCACGTTCTATAAAAACATCAGCATGTATCTGCTGGGCACAAGTCTTCATACATGAAAAAACACAGTATGGGCCGTAACACAACCATGGCTAGTGGGTAAAACAGCTGCCGGGACCGGGACCAACGGCTTAACGTGCCTTCGGAAGCACAGAGGAACTACACCCAGGACTGTCATACGAACCACTACGTCCACGAGTACCTAATTTCGCCGAATGCGAATAAAATCGAGTTTGTAACTTTGTTTCACGCTTAATTATATGACTTACGCCAATAGTTTTATCATCTATCTATATATCTATCATGGTCCATCTTCTAACAGGCTTGAAAGGTCGAAGGCTAACTAATAAGGACAATAATTTTCGAGGTGACTAAAAACTTAAAGGTTGAAGAATATAAATCTTAATAAATGTATAAAATCTTAATAATAGCTGCAACATACAAGTAGAAAAAATATTAAACCTTTCAAAACATTGGCAAGGTAGGTACTAAGAATATTGACATGGCGACTAATATTAGCAGTGGGATAACTAACATGAATTAGTGGCAGATAGAAGCTTCTTTTTTCAAAATTCACTTTCAGGGTGGTTTCATAAGTACGCTTGCCGCACGCGCCGGTCATGCGCGCGCGCTTACAAATACACGGAACTAATAACAACGTTCCACAGCCACACGTTTTTTCACTTTTTTTTTTTAAGTTTTTGTAGCCATTTCGACACGCGCGGACTAATTAACAGCGGCTGACCCCGACGTTTTCTCGGGATTTTCTTACGACGCGCAGTACATGCATTTCGTCATCTATCTAAATGTATATCTGTGGGGCAGATGATACCTACCACTAAATATCTAAAACTATGTAGGTCGAGTAAAACAGCTTTACTTCGGTATTATATCCATACAATGTGTCTGATCCCTAAATGTGTTTGTTCAGTGAAGATTGATAGTTTTCATCAAACGTTTTCAGAATCGACAAAGAAAGTCTCAAAGGTTAATGTACTAAATGACATGTCAATGTCAAATAACTTGAGGAATAGAGGTTATATTTTTCTCATCACTTAGCTCTTAATACCAGAGAATAGAATCTAATATCGAGTCATCGACGAGCACCCATAAATTACAATGTCTTTACCTAAATTAACTTATCATATTTTCTTTGAAGAATCGTCTTTCAAAGATCAACAGAGTATATGAATGTGTGGGTATTGAACAGAATTAAAAAAAAACACTAAATTAGCATATTATGACAGCAAAATATGGATTACAAAATCAGATGCAATATTTAACTGCCACCGCTCTAAGGGACGTTTCCTAGGTACGCTGGTCGCTAGCTCTGGCCAACACCACCAGCGAATTTCCATACATTTTGACGAATAAACGCACGCGTGTGGCTGTGAAACGGTGTTAGTGGCTCTGTGTAATTGCAAGCGCGCGCCGGGGCGTGGCGGCCAACAGCGTAGCTGTGGACCACACTTAATGTGCAAAAAATAGTCTCAAATTTAAGCGCCCTCGAGAATTCCATTATCTATTACTGGATATTGAGTAACGGTTGTAGAAGTGGACGGAGGCTGTGTACCATAATATTAATAACTAAAGTCTATCCATTTTGATATGAGACAAAATGTAAACAATCATAAAGAGGGTTCTTAAAGATGTCATTACTCATTGCCGTAAGGTTTTTTCAAAAACATACGACTATTTAAGATTTTTAATATTACAAACCTTTTAAATTATGTTATGGTACTGCTATTTTTTAACGTAAGTTTAGATTACTAAATAAATCCTTTGCTATTAAAAAATACGAAAAACGAATAGTATTCTCAAACTTTTATCATGAGATGTGACATGACATGTTCATGACACCATGAATCTACTTTGAATAAAAATTTTATAATTCCTTTAATATTTAGTATAATTTGGGTGATAGCAATGTTAGCTTGTTTTTAACTTAATAATAATATAGTAGCATTTAACATATTACTCGGAAAACATTACTTCATTTCACAAATTTATTTATTTTATTAATTTATTTATTGAAGTAATGCTTATATTCAATGACTATTATCAATTAGAGCCCATATTTTTTGTCCCAGAATTGGATAAAAAGTTTGAGAACCTTTTGTCTCAGATCAAAATGGATATAGTATAGTAAGATTAAAAAGCAAGTAGGTACTTTAATTAAATGAATTTATAGCCCTAGTTAATGTCGCTAGTATTCCATAGTAGGGGGAGACGCTACAGAATATCCAGTCTACATCCATCCATCCATCCATCAGCCTATAGACGTCCGCTGCTGGCCGTAACCTTCCCCAACGATCACAAACCGGACACTAAATTTTGGTCAACAATTCCGAGACTAACAATAACTTTGTTTTCAAAATCAATAGTCAAAACATACAAACCACTACAGCACCGAGCTCCTTAGTTTGTTTATTGTTCAATGTTCAATATTTGTTCAATGATAGTTAGGAATCGAAAACGCTCCTCTTTCGTGACTTGTAACACGCACATTCACACCAAATGCATCACGCCGAGTTCGACTGTCGCCAACATTTGTCGGGTGGGCTTCAATCAATTTGCGCTGATCAATCATTTCAGAGCTTTCGTCGGTAGATGGCGCTATCACAAGTACATCTTCATTAAAGGCGGCACTGCTAGCAGTGAAATGATCGTACTGAGCATTTTTGCATCGAGCATACGAGTATGTCTGCTATTAAATAGAGGTATATTTTTTATTTTACTGATAGCTTTCGAGCTCAAAGTTCTTCGGGTATTTTATGTGCTTACATTTTACCTATGTGCTGGAGTGGGTTGGATGAGAGCGGCCGAAAATTGAGAACGGTGGCGTGCATTACGGGAGACCTTTGTCCAGAAGTGGACAAACATAGCTTGTTCATGATGATGATGATCACGATTTGCTTAGTAATGCATTTTTTATTTACATATTGTTAAAGCGGCTATTTTGACCATCTTACACCTAGACAAATTCCACTGCTAGACAAAGGCCTCTCCAGTGCACCCTTCAGTCTGTCCCATCTAGTATCTGCCAGAAACGTTTCTTGTATGCGTTTATTAGCTAATATCTTAATTTGAGATTAAGTAATTACCTTGCTCAATACTTGCAAGAAGTGTTGTTTGTTCATAGCTATAGGTAAACTTTGCCACTACTCTCATCTCTGCCCAGCATCCGTCAAAGTACCGTTTTTCAAGCGAGAGATAAAAAACAGCAGTGGCAGCGAGCGTTATGTAGAATGTACTTTGGACAGATCTCGCCAATCTATTTCGTATTCGCTTTTATGATCGATCTTAATAAAAGCGAAGACGAAGGAGATATCAATCAGACCTACATTCACTGAGTACGTCAGGAAGTTGCAAGAACAAACGTGTTTACGTTATATATCCCAAATTTAACTAAGTCCATGAAAGTTATGAAAGATCCAATAGCCATGTGCAAAAATATCACAAATCGTTTGTTTTTTTCATGAAGGTATATTTCACCGTTAAAGCAACATTCTGTAAGTCTGGGTTTGCAGAATGTTTCCCTTCAATTCTCACACAAAATCCATATCACTTAGCGTGTACGGTATCTCATACCATTAACGAGTTTAATGAACAAAAATATTTGTCCCGGAATACGCAAAGTTATTATTTGCCAAGATCTGGATTGTTTGCGGCTCGCCAAGAGTTGGGGCTTTCTTTGACTTCGCAAGGCTTCCGGATTACAAAGGTATTCAATTAAGACTGTTATTGTTACTGGCATAGGGTTCCCGACCTCTTGTTTCAGAGAAAATTCCAAATGTCATTGTTTTCCAATAAAATTTCGCGAGCATCGTTGTCTGGGGATCTCTGTGTGTGTTTATTACGAAAATTAAATTCGATACATTAATTCTTATGAATACACACATTAAATCGGTTTATTGTTTGGTGTTTATCGAAAGAACAAGTGATACATAATAATAAAATATATAACCTAGATGTTGATAACGCTGTAGAGATCTTTTACTACTAGAATTATATATTTTTTTATCAATTAATCTATTTGTTTTACTCCTCATGTGTTTCTGCATGGGAAAAGTCGTGCCCAACAGTGGGGCGTATATAGGCTGAGAATAATACATAATTTATCGATTGGGTAGCCCAATTAAGTGCTTGGTGGTCGTTTAAACATTCCCCCCCGTGATAGAGGAGTTGAGGAAAAAGGGGCTATCATGGAATGGACATATTTTGAGAAGAGAGATTGAGTTATGAATATGAGAGTGTTTTATAATGCAGGAAAGGAAGACTGAAGAAACGATGGATTGATTGTGTGAATGAGGACATGGCTTGAATGGGAGTGAATGTTGATATGGCGGAGAACGACTAGTTGCGCCGACCCCAAATGAAATTAGGAAAAAGCCAGGCTAATGATGAATGAAAAACATGCTGTAGCCATTTACTTGTTCTTCTTCTTCTTATCAATACGGGCGGTTTCCGCAACTCGGCGTCCAGTTTGCGCCTGTTTTGTGTCGGAGGGTGAATTCTAGATCACTCCAGCCATCCAAGCTCCGCCAGGAAGTCACCCAGCGCCTTCACGTCGCTGATGGCCTCCCGGAGGGTACCCGGTGAGCCCAGGTACTCAGCCCGGCATTCTGCTACCCCGTCACACTCCACCAGGACGTGGGAAGCTGTTTCTTCTGTCGCCATGCACGCCCTGCATAGCGGACTGTCTGTGACACCTATGTTGAAAAGATGTTTGTTAAAAAGACTGTGTCCTGTGATTGCACCTGTTACAAGGCGCAGCTTACATTTATCCAGCCGCATTAATTCCCTGGATAGGCGTGGCTCAACTCGTGGTAGTGCAAGTCTGGCCTGCCTGCAGTCATCCAGGTTGCTCCAGTATTCATTGTGTAAGGATGTCGTGTGTTGTTAGATTTTACCTTTAAACCAACTCATGGGAATGGGTATGATCGGTTCCGGACCCATGGGTGTCATCGCCGAGCCCCTTCGTGCTAGCTCGTCTGCCGCATCATTACCTCTATCCCCACTGTGGCCCTTGATCGATTGATTGATTGATTGATTTACTTGTTTTCCAATCATAGCTGAGTATTCAGGTAAGTTAGGTAATTTATACTTTTAAGGGTACTTTTATTATTGTCTAGGCACGAGACTTCAACGAGTTCTTGAAGCTTTATCAGCAAACGTATGTCATAAGTTCCATATTCATAACAAAAGTTGATATGCGTCGAGAAGATCATGTTGAGATTATTTGAATTCTAATTTATGTTTTTGACGTATTCCTATTTAGATTCCAAAATTTAATAGGTATGGTATACGAAATAACAAAAAACAATTACATAATTACCTATCTAAATACGAGTATATTAACTCAAAGGTGACTGACTGACATAGTAATCTATCAACGCACAGCCCAAACGCCTGGACGGATCGGGCTGAAATTTTGCAAGTCTACCCGCGTGCAAAATTTCAGCCCGATCCGTCCGGTCCCGGTGTTATGACGTAGGCATCCGCTAAGAAAGGATTTTCATTAATTCTACCCCCAAGGGGATAAAAACGGGGATGAAATTTTGTATGAAACTTTGTCAATTTTAAACCGACCGGGCTGAGACTTTGAGAGAAAATTAAAGGGTTTCCGTGGGATAGTTAAAAAAACATAGTTACTGCGGACGAAGTTGTGGGCAACAGCTAGTAATATTACAATGTGGTACATCGATTAAATTAAGTAAAAAAAGGTAGGTTTAGAAGGCTTTTAAACGATTGATAAAAATAATGGATACAGGCATTATGTTATAGTTCAATATAATAATGTCCTGTCCTGTTTGTTCGAACAACGTACTTTAGGGCGAATGCGACTCAGTCAACCATTCCCACGACGTCGTACTTATCTGTCCGACCCCTAGAGTGCAATTCAATAAGGGGGTGACGCGGAAGATGGCTACCCCCACCAGCTATAACAGACGGCCGGGCTCTCCGTAGCGGTCACCGAAGGCGACCAGCAAGCCGAAGCTGCGAAGGAAAGAGTGGGCGCCTGTGCCTTGTAAGGGGGGGGGGGAGGGGATACCTTCCCATAGCGCTATAGCACACGCAAACCTAATTAGCATGCTGCAAATGTCCATTATGTGAAGTTATAATCACTCGTAGATCAAGCAAAATCAGTCGTAATGAAAATTAGGTGCAACTTATTTATATGAAATGAATATTTATGTCTAACATTATAAGGCTAAATGAATATTAGATGAACTGAAATAGGACGAAATGAAATTATACAAAACGTTGTTCGGACGAACATAGGAGAACGCAATATAATAATGTCAAATTAACTCATTTTATTGACGTTCACAACGGGCCTAGTAATACTGCAAGTATTAATTAACTTGACATAATTAGATTTCTGTGATTGTTGTATTAATTGCATTATATACCTAATAGTATATATATTATGTCTACACAATAGATTGATTTTCAACTCCTCAAATGTCTGAATATTGAGCTGCGGTATCGGTATTGCATTACTATGGACTAATATCCAACAAATACCACAGCCATCTAAGCCGTCTAAGATTTAATTGAATTTAAGGATCACTATCTTTCAAATAAATGAACTACAGTTAAAATAGCCAAAGTTGATACCTAGATATTTATTGGTATGATCATTTATAAAAATGTAGAGACATCGTTGCTTATAAACATATCACATAATACGAGGAGCTCGTTTGCGTATAACGCTAACTTGCTATTTGAGCTTTGGTTTAGATATAAACACTGAGACTTTCGCCAAGCCTATCACGGGCTGAAGAGATAAAGGTCCCCGGAGTCAAAATTACTCATTGCCCCTCGCTTTCGCGCAAACGAAAAATCGAGAGGCATTGAGAATTTTTGTCTCCGGATACTTTTTCTCTCAGTCCCGTGCTAGGCCTTCTGACCATGAACAAATGACCAAACTTCACTCATGCTTTGTAACAGTTTCTACCAACTGGGAACGCATTTTTGAATCATTCGAAGTGAATCTTAAATTCATGCACGAAAACAAATTTGAATTTTTAAACGTTTCGATTGCTCCCTATTTTACGTATTCTTGAAACTTTAGAAATGAGTGTTGCCCTTAAACTAGAATTTTATAAAATTTTTCATTTCAAGCAGAAAATATAAAAATCGGAGAGCCCTAACTCGTTGAGTTGATTAAAACCCGGTAATGAGTTAGGGGGGAATGGAACGTAAAAAAATATAATGTCAAAAGAATATTTTCTTGTCAGTGTCATTCTCACGTCATTTCTACTAGAAGAATATCGGAAACGAGTGGTTCGGATCATTCGTGCAAAATTCACGACTATGAATATTCAAAAATAGTGATTTTAGGGATTCGCATACGAATATTGCGATTTCATACGTCATCAAAAACCTATATGGCGGTATGCCTATGCCCAGTAGTGAGACGTATAGACATTGAAGTGTATACGGCAGACCATGCATTACTGTAAATATTAATGTTGAAAAAAAGGAATTATAGGATGATAACAATACACTGACACTCACAAAATATATATTTTCTTTTGTTATTTTTCGAGGACACTTATTCCATATCAAAAGCTAATTTCTTAGACCAAAATCAATATCAATGATATGGTGTTAAATGTAGTAGAACGCTTGATTTTGAACTTCGCCAGAATGTTAAACAAGATGAAGATTAATGTACCGAGTACTCCGAACTTGTGTATCATAACGTTAATTAATCACACACAACACTATACATAGCCCTACATAGTTCTCTCGAAGTTAGACGAAGCAAATAAATTTTAATACAACACAAGATAACTACTGGCAACAAAAAATCTTGCTTGATTATTTTTTTAATTAACACGAAAACAAAAGATCGCACACGTGACCAACCATTATTTTTCTTTCTTTTTTTTACATATGACAGGTGAGCTCACCTTCACCTCACCTGATGGTAAGTGACGATAAAGCCGAAGGTGGAAGCGAGCTTCACCTGTAATGCTTAACAATTGTGGAACTGGCTATCTTACCTCTGATTGCCGGTACACAACAATGCTTAAAACATTGTTATCATGGCGATAAATTTAAGTGAGACGGTGGTAGCTAGCCATGCGGGCTTAGAAGCTTTACCACTAGACCAGAGAGAAGGTTAAAAGACCAGAGAGGCGGTTTTTTTTGTTGACGAGGAGAAAACCATTTTCGGACCGCTCCTACTGCTGGCATGGCAGTAAGCATCATCACCATCATCAGCCCATTCCTGTCCACTGCTGGACATAGGTCTCCGCTAATGCAAGCCACTGCTCTCGATTTGCGGCCGTTCTCATCCAGCCACTCCGGTCAGTGTACGAATATCTTCATCCCATCTTGTCATAGGGCGTCCCACACTACGTTGTAACGTGGAAATTCCGTAGGCCTTAATATGAACCACGGAATCTTCACTTTACTTGGGGTGATAAGGTGTTACACGGAGTAGTGTACTTGTCAGCCGGTGAGGTGAGACTAGGTGACCAGGGTGTTGGTGAGTATCAGGGCCCAGAGGGTGGATTAGGCAGTTTGGAAGGCAACAGCAAGATAAATTAATTTAAAGCAGGTAATGGGCGCCTTTCCTGCCACTGCTTATACTTGCCTGATCCTACCTCAAAGCAAACAGATGTGATGTGGAAAGAAAAACAGACAAATACTAGGACAAAGGTTTATTATTGCTTGTTCAATATGTTAAACAAAAAGAAAAGGTACACTCAGTGATGCGCTTAGCGCTTAAGTTATGCTTATATTAAGTAGTTCCTACTTCACATATCTAAGCTAAGAGTAAATTCGTCTTAAAATTTAATATTCTAGCAACTTGGGTCCTAATCATACGATTGACTAGACAATCAACTTGGCATGACTTTGGTTGTTATTCAAAATTTAGATTTTAAATTATTAACATACCTTAATGTGAGCAACTTATCAATAGAGCATCCAGAGTAGGGCCTACATTTAAGAGATGCCGGCCTCGTGGATCTCCGAGCAAACTTAGGTCGACCAACGCTGGGCAACTAGCGAAGGAGCCGGAACGAGTGAAACTGCCATTCGGCTACTCAGCGTTGGGAACAGGATTAAAGCAGGTTACTCCCAATGGTAAAGGTTACTCCCATTAGTAACTCAACTTCATAAAGAAAAGACAAAGAAAAAAAAACCCTGAAACAAAAAGGTTACAGTAAGCATTTTGACACATGTGGCCAAAGTAGTGTAAGTTATTATTTAAAAAAAAAACCAAAAGAACTCCTTACATACCTCTTCATAGGCTGGAGTGGGTTTTCATTACTATTCAGTAAGCACGAGGTGTCAATCACGTCAGCTCATTTTATATAATAATATTTAGGTTGCAGGTACGCTGAAAATAACATGTTTAAGAGGTTAGCATTACAGCACAGAGACGATGCATCCTTGGAGGCTGGTTTTACACATATTTACTCACGTGTTGGTATGAAAGACACCTCTTCGGAGACACGTGGCGTCTGTTAGGACATCTGACTAAATACGGGGTTTATTCTCCCATTGTCTGCTGAAACACAATAAAGACGCTCACTGGATATTCGATATCAAGAATGTAAGTTACCATACCAAACTTCGATGCACAAACTACTCACAAAATTTCCCCTTATACGGGACTTAGGATTTGTGTGGCCTACTGGCCCAGGCTGTAAAAGCAAATGGAGGATGGCAGACGCACACGCAACCAAAACCCAATACGACGTAGACCTGTCGTAGATTTTTGACAGATGACAGCACCTATTGGTCCGAAACGCAGAGTCAACTGTGAGAGGATGCTCACCTTAGGAATATTGACGATAATTATAAGATTTGATTGAGGTTTTTCCTTGAAGTTATGATTTTAGTTTGTTTCGATGTAAGTAGCTAATAATGGAATATATTTAGAAGAAAATAGGGGTGTAATTATCAATGAGATGAGCCGTAAGTAATCGGTAAGCGAGTCGATGTCGAATTCGGACACATCTGAAATTGCATTGGTGTTACCAACTTGGAATATGTTTAATAATTTAGTAATTTTAGACTACTAAAAAAAACGGTGTTACAGTACAGTTTTGATTGGGAAAGAAAATTTTTATTTTAAAATAAAATTTTAAAATAAAAATTTTCGATATTAAATTATCGGACTGACTGTACCAACAAGAAGGTAGATATCTGAACAAGCAAAGATAAAACCTTACGACAAAAATTATCTAACGGACTGTACCCATAATTAGGTACTGGCCCGTAACGCTGCACCTGCAACGAAATAAACTTGACAAGATACGTCGGCATACGGTGCGAGTAAAAAAAAAACATGCAACTAAAATGTATCTGAAACAAAAAAAAAAACAAAAAAAAAAAAAACATAAAACCTATAAAACTGTATATAACATGCAACTTACTCCTAACTTAAAATTATACCAGTCTTCAAGACTGTTAAAGTTTTAGACTCTTTCAACTCAAGGATGAGAGAAACTCAAATTCAATAGTCTACTACACCTAAGAGTAGTATAGACTAATCTAAAAGAGGTACTAACGAACTGGAACTAGCGAAGCTCATTAGTAGTAGGTCCACTCCACTACTAAGTATTGGGAGTGAAACCCACATTGTTCCTGGAATAGACGGGCAAACAGTTAACCACTGTATAAGTGCGACTAAGACGCGTCAAGGAGATCAGGGGTAACCAAGTAAACAAGCCCTACCACCGAAAACACAGGACAAGGAGTGATCTTCACATAATCACTACTTGGGGTACAACCAGTAAGTTAAGGAAAATACTACATTAAAAGAGTATGTCCTTACATAATAAATTAAATTTAAATAATGAATTCACACCATCCTAAGTTTTAGGTGTGCTTAGTATGAGGAGTCTCCCAAAAATCAAGGATACCTAAAAAAAAAACTACTTAAAACTAGGGTTTTGTCCTAAAAACTAAAGGGAACATCCCCTCAGTAATCCATATACTGGACGTACTGGTAATAAAAAAAACAATAAAAAAAATAAACTTAACCTAAAGTCGCTAACAGACACCCTGTGGGTAGAATCTCATACCGACGCCCTACCGAGCGAAAGAACTATTCAACGCCGTACCAAAAAAAAAACACTAACTAGAATGGGAAGTCAGTTTTCATCCAACTGACCCCGGACTACTAGGTCCTTGATATGGAAAGCACCCAAGGGCTTACCATCCAATGATTTCAAAGCATAGACCAATTTACCTTGCTTCCTATCAACCACGCATCTCTCAAACCTTGGAGCAAGTTTGGCTGAGAAATGTTTGGGTGCACTAGATAAAGGAAAGCACCTTTTGTAAATGATTTGACCCTCCCGTAACTCTAACGGTCGCTTACGTAAGTTGTAATACTTAGCCGCGTGTATATGGGCCTTTTTAAGATGGCCCTCAACCTTTTTAAACAAATCTTTCAATTTAGGTAAATTAGATGCAAAGGGCTCAACGTCGATATCAATTGGAGAATCATCAAGTGGCCTATCAGAGTTATATAAGGAACCATCTATTATCATCTCTCTGCCATGATTTAAGAAAAATGCAGAAAACTTAGTACCTTCATGAACATGACTATTGAGGGCACATTGTATCTCCGGAATGTTCTGATCCCATTTGCGATGATCAGAGCGCACATAAGAGGCAATGGCTCTAACTAAGTCTCTGTTGACACGTTCAGTCTGGTTACACTGTGGATGATAACGAGGATTATAAAATATATGAGGGACACCGAAATAAGTCAGAAGATCTCTAAACTCTTTTGAAATGAACTGGGGTCCATTATCAGTATAAAGAATACGACAAACCCCATGTACTAGGAAAACTTGCTTAGCTAGACATTTAGTTATAGATTTAGCAGTAACATTACGCATGGGAAAGAGAAGTACGTACTTACTGAAATAATCCGAGACAACAAACACATACTGATTTCTTGAATAAGATGGAGGAAATGGACCTAGTATATCGCAAGAGATTGCCTCCCATGGCCTACTTACTTGTCGAGGGCTACCCATGAGTCCAGGTCGAGCAGTATTGACCGGCTTATATGAGAGACACACTTCACACGAATCGACGTAACTCTTAACATCCTTGAATAACGAGGGCCAAAAGTACACAGAACTTATGCGTTTATGTGTTTTAGCAACGCCAAAATGTCCGGCCGGAGGATCATCATGATATTTTTTAAGGATTTCAGACCGTTTTTCCAAAGGTACAACTATTTTCCAATCATGTTGTGACGTAAGACTATATTTATTTTTAGAGAGTCTGTAAAGTTTTCCATCTATGATATTAAAGTTAGGATATTTACGAGGATTGTTCGAACAATTTTGAAAGAGATCTATATACCAAGGATCGCTTATGGCATGAGGATTTATTTCTATTGAATCAACTCTTATCCGCGACAAAGTGTCAGGAATAACATGTTCCTTTCCTTTCCGGTGCAGAATTTCAAAGTTAAATTGGCTGAGACGACAAGCCCACCTGTTAAGTCTGCCCGTAGGATTTTTGAGATTATGGAACCATTGTAAAGAGGCATGATCAGTAACGATGTAACAAGTTTTACCTTCCACGTAAGACCGATATTGCTCCAAAGCATAGATAACGGCGAGAAGTTCGCGTTCAGTAGCTGTATAATTACACTCCTGAGCCGATAAAGTACGACTACAGAAAGCAATGGGGTGATCCACATCATTAATTTTTTGGGTTAGCACACCACCAATAGCAAAAGAGGAGGCATCCGTGTGTAAATAGAAAGGCTGGGTAAAGTCAGGACACCTCAGAATTGGGGCTGATATCAGAGCTGATTTCAAATGATTGAAAGATTCTTCTGTTTCTGTGGTCCAAGAAAAAGTAACCTTTTTACTAGTAAGGCGAGTTAAGGGTCTTGCTACTCGAGAAAAATCCCTGACAAAACGTCGGTACCAACCGGCCATTCCAAGAAATCTTTTTACTTCTTTAGGATCTTTAGGAGTGGGAAAATTCATAATGACTTCGACCTTAGAAGGGTCAGTACGAAGACCATATTGATCCACTACATATCCTAAGTATTTAAGTTCAGACCTACAAAAGATAGACTTTTCCATATTTACTGTGAGATTTGCAGCTTTTAGTATGCTATGCACTTCTTTAACCCTCTACTGCATGAATTATTAAGGAGATGAATAAAAAATTTTTTCTTTGTGGATATTGCTTTATTTAGGTATTATTAAGACAAATAAATCGAAAAAATATTAAAATGTGTTTTAATGTTGAAAAAAAACTGCGATACCATATATGGGCTCGTATGCACTTAAACAAAAACTCGCTTGGACATATATGGTATCGTATGCAGTCAAACAAAAACGTAACAAATCAATAAATAAAATAATATTTATTATATTAAAATATTACAAAATTAATATTATTATTAGTCGTTGAATGTATGGAGATAGTTTCATTACCATTGTATCATAGAAAAACTTTGCGTTTTAAGCGTTTTAATTTAGTATATGGTTTCATAGAACATACTATGTAATGTTGGCCTTTTTTAGGCCAATGTCCAATGTTGTCTGTTCTGACAAAGTTCAAGGTTCAAGGAATGTCTTGGTGCCTCTGTAACCTTTGTTTCATCTTTTTAAAAGATACGGGGGTACCAGCATTATCTTCTTCTGAACTTTCCTCATCAGTTTCCAGTATAAAAAGGGGTATTTTAGCTGGGAAAGGAATTGAGGATACTTCGCTGTCGGAAACCAACTCATCATGGTCACTAACAAAACCATCACCCGGAATAGGATTAGCGTATTTGTTTTTGCCATAAAAGCGAGCAGGGTCCATTCTGCCATACAAAAGCAAAGAAGGTGCAATTATAAGATAAACGGGAAGAAAACGAAAAATTATTTATTCCTAATGACCTTAAGTCTCAATGCATACGATACCATATATGTCCAAACGTATTTTCGTCGTACTGCATACGAGCCCATATATGGTATCGACATAAAAGTGAGTGAAAAGAATAGAAAAGAGGTAAAAAGTGTGAAAATAATGTTTGATAGATAAAGAAGATAGTATTCACTTTATAAATATATTTTTTTTATTTACAAATACTTACGTTTTGTTATGGTTTTTGATACTCAAAAATATCTCACAGACACTCGTCTTTTGTTTCACCGACTACCCGCACAAAAGTGACATTATTTCTAAATGTCGTCAAACCATGCACAAACTTATTGCATTTTGTTATTGCTAATAAACCACTACATGGATTTAAGAATGTGGAATTGCTTTGTTATTATATATTTACAAGTAAAACAACAATAAAATCGCCATACCATATATGGGCTCATATGCAATAGAGGGTTAAGGATTTCTACATGCTCACTGAGGGAATTAGTGCAAATGATGATGTCATCAACGTAACAGAAGACTCTGTTGTCAAACTTAGCTGAAAAGAGGTTATCCATAAGTCTTTGCATGGTAGCTGATGCACCAACAAGTCCAAAACACATTACGTTATAATGGAAGAGTCCGCGACCAGGAACAGTGAATGCAGTCTTCTCCCTTGAAGTATTGGACAGAGGAATCTGATGGTAAGCCGCACTAAGATCTAAAGAGGTGAGGAACTTAGCATCTCGTAAATTATCAAGTATATAATTAATGTATGGCAGAGGATAAGCATCAGACTTGGAAACTGAATTGAGCTTTCGGCTATCTAGACAAAGTCTAACATCGCCATTGGCCTTAGGGACCATGGTGACAGGAGAGTTCCACGGAGAGTGGGAAGATTCCACAATATTAAGTTTTAACATTCGGTCTAATTCAGAATTAAGCAATTTAAGTTTTTCTGGACTAAGTCGATAGTATTTCTGTTTTATAGGACGTGTGTCACCGGTATCAATATGATGTTCCATAAGGTGAGTTCTACCTAAACCAACTTTATCAGTATCAATCGTTTCAAAAAGCTGTTTAATATTATCTACATCACGTCTTTCATCAATGGTCAGAGAATCAAAACTACATAAACCAGAATTTTCTACATTATCTAGGTTAAAATCGTCACTATTTAAATTTATTCTGGGCAAACAAGCTAAGATGTCTGGGGCCAAGTTAAAGGCTTTCCAAAAGTTGATTCCAAAATGGATAGGTAAATTTATTTCAGATTGAACATGAAAGGTAATAACCTGGACTGCCTGATTATATTTAATAGGTATGTCCATATAGTGGTGACAGTATACTTCATTGCCGTTAGCAACTCTCAAGATACGAGGAGAATTAAAGTTACGCAAGGGTATATTTAATTTAAGAAATAGTGTAAAGGCATCTTTACCCAATATAGAACAAGAAGCACCACAATCTAAGAGACCAGATACATTTACGTCCAGGACACTAACAGTTAGATAAGGTCGGTAATCATCAGGAGAAGGTTTAAAGAATGTCTCTCTGGAGGTATTAGAACTCAGAGAGACAGAGCAAGCTAGTTTTTTGGCTTCGAGCAAGAAGAACAGTCAGGCGTTCTGACACCCTTTTTTCCGCATTTGAAACAAACAATCTCACGGGAAACACGGCAATGACTCGTAAAATGACTGGAACCACCACAACGATAGCAATTTCTTACAGGTTTGACCGCAAGAGGGTTGGCGTCTTTAACAACTGAGGAAATGTTGCGTGGCCTATCAGTGGAAGTCACTTTATTATTTTGCATGTCCCTAACAACCGAGTTTTTGGAGAAAACAGGTTCAGAAAAATTTTGTGTTTTAATTTTCATAAGTTCCAGTTTTTTCCCTAGCTGTTGGAGTTGTTGGATCGATGTTATTTCAATTAGAGCAAGCTCGCGACTGTATTCAGGTCGGATATTACGTAACAAAATGTCTAGTTGGTGTTCTTCAGTTAGAGGATTAGAAAGGCGAGACATCATTCCTAACATTAGTGACAAATAAACTACCATCGTCTCGTCTTTTGCTTGAGTGCGAGCTTTAATCTCTTCTAGCAAGCGGAAATCGTAGTCAGGAAGGTCAAAATCATCCCTTAAAGCAGCAATCAGTTGGAAGTAATCCTGGAATTCAGACTTATGTGCCCTGTACCAAAACAAGGCTGGACCATCCAGTAAGTCAACAAAACCATCAAAAATCAGTTTCTTCGAAAAATTTCGAGCCGAACACAATTCTTCTAAACGAGTAATAAATGCTCGAACACAAGAGTCACCTTTAAATTTAAGATTAAAAGAATTTAAGTTCAGCTTTGTGTCTTGTTTAAATACGACTGACTGTACTTTCGGTACATTAGCGCGATCGTCGTCCGAATCCGATGACAGGTCTGATGAAACATCTAGTTCACTAAGAAGCTGCAGAAGCGTGGACTTAAGAATTTCAATTTCCGGAGTAGCAGTAGTTAAGCGTGACAACCGGCAAAGCAGGTAGTTTAAACGGCCTGTTAAACGAGAACGAGCAGAGTCAGACAAGCCACCATTAGCCGCTTCATTCGCAATGTCCTCTACCTTGGTGGTAAGCATAGGCAACTCCTCCTCAATATTTTCAGATGGAAAAGCAGAAGGCAACTTTAAACTGCCGCGTCGTGACAGCTTGCATGTCGACCGCAACAATTTTCGTAAGTCATCGCGTTTAGCAGTAGGTTTAAAAGATATATTGCGTATGTTAAGCTCGTGGGATAACTCATCCTTAGATAAGAAAGCAATATCACAACCAATGTCAGCCATGTTTCACAAAAACACAGAAACTTAAAATTAAAAATAAATTAAAAATATTTGTTAAGATTTTATGTAGCTGACTGTACTTGCAGTCAAAAAGCGCGAGTGCAACTGTTGTCTTGAAGTGCAGTAAAAATTCAAATACACAATAATACAAAAAAATCTAGTGGAGAATTTTTTGTTGTTGAATGTACTCAACAGTTAACTTATACAAAATAATTCTATAAAACTTGTTCAATTATTAAGCAAAAGTATTAAGTATTGTCAGGTTATTATCTCTACAGAAATCATCAAAAATTTTTTTTTTTTTACCAAAGTAAAATAATTCCTTCAGAAATAAGTATAACTCAGCTTCAAAACCAAATTATTATTTTCAAATTTGTTCAAACCTAAACAATAAACAGTGTAGCTTAAGATTTAATAATTGAGTTCACTCAAAATCAGTGTTATTACTAAGCTTTCCAATCATACAGGTAAGCAACTTAAGTGTTACTGTATCGAAACAGTTATTAACATTACTTAAAATTATTAATGGTGAAGTTACTAAGCAAAATTACAAAAGTAATTTTTAAAATTAACAGGCAGTTATATTCTTGTTGCAGCAATAATAACTGTAATCAAACAACAACCAGGAAGAATACAAGTACATGCCAAGTGATTTTACAAACCCTTTACATAAAAAAAAAAATTACAAGTTAAACATTCCACGGCAAGATCATAACATCTGTTTTACTGGGCCACACGTTGGGTACGCCACTTTGTAACGTGGAAATTCCGTAGGCCTTAATATGAACCACGGAATCTTCACTTTACTTGGGGTGATAAGGTGTTACACGGAGTAGTGTACTTGTCAGCCGGTGAGGTGAGACTAGGTGACCAGGGTGTTGGTGAGTATCAGGGCCCAGAGGGTGGATTAGGCAGTTTGGAAGGCAACAGCAAGATAAATTAATTTAAAGCAGGTAATGGGCGCCTTTCCTGCCACTGCTTATACTTGCCTGATCCTACCTCAAAGCAAACAGATGTGATGTGGAAAGAAAAACAGACAAATACTAGGACAAAGGTTTATTATTGCTTGTTCAATATGTTAAACAAAAAGAAAAGGTACACTCAGTGATGCGCTTAGCGCTTAAGTTATGCTTATATTAAGTAGTTCCTACTTCACATATCTAAGCTAAGAGTAAATTCGTCTTAAAATTTAATATTCTAGCAACTTGGGTCCTAATCATACGATTGACTAGACAATCAACTTGGCATGACTTTGGTTGTTATTCAAAATTTAGATTTTAAATTATTAACATACCTTAATGTGAGCAACTTATCAATAGAGCATCCAGAGTAGGGCCTACATTTAAGAGATGCCGGCCTCGTGGATCTCCGAGCAAACTTAGGTCGACCAACGCTGGGCAACTAGCGAAGGAGCCGGAACGAGTGAAACTGCCATTCGGCTACTCAGCGTTGGGAACAGGATTAAAGCAGGTTACTCCCAATGGTAAAGGTTACTCCCATTAGTAACTCAACTTCATAAAGAAAAGACAAAGAAAAAAAAACCCTGAAACAAAAAGGTTACAGTAAGCATTTTGACACATGTGGCCAAAGTAGTGTAAGTTATTATTTAAAAAAAAAACCAAAAGAACTCCTTACATACCTCTTCATAGGCTGGAGTGGGTTTTCATTACTATTCAGTAAGCACGAGGTGTCAACCACGTCAGCTCATTTTATATAATAATATTTAGGTTGCAGGTACGCTGAAAATAACATGTTTAAGAGGTTAGCATTACAGCACAGAGACGATGCATCCTTGGAGGCTGGTTTTACACATATTTACTCACGTGTTGGTATGAAAGACACCTCTTCGGAGACACGTGGCGTCTGTTAGGACATCTGACTAAATACGGGGTTTATTCTCCCATTGTCTGCTGAAACACAATAAAGACGCTCACTGGATATTCGATATCAAGAATGTAAGTTACCATACCAAACTTCGATGCACAAACTACTCACAAAATTTCCCCTTATACGGGACTTAGGATTTGTGTGGCCTACTGGCCCAGGCTGTAAAAGCAAATGGAGGATGGCAGACGCACACGCAACCAAAACCCAATACGACGTAGACCTGTCGTAGATTTTTGACAGATGACAGCACCTATTGGTCCGAAACGCAGAGTCAACTGTGAGAGGATGCTCACCTTAGGAATATTGACGATAATTATAAGATTTGATTGAGGTTTTTCCTTGAAGTTATGATTTTAGTTTGTTTCGATGTAAGTAGCTAATAATGGAATATATTTAGAAGAAAATAGGGGTGTAATTATCAATGAGATGAGCCGTAAGTAATCGGTAAGCGAGTCGATGTCGAATTCGGACACATCTGAAATTGCATTGGTGTTACCAACTTGGAATATGTTTAATAATTTAGTAATTTTAGACTACTAAAAAAAACGGTGTTACAACGTTTACCTAGTCGCTAAACGTACAACGTCGCCACAGTAAGCATGTCTACCAGTATACCAGTAAAGCGTCACTAAACTCACCCCCTTCCTCGTCATATCATCATTCACTCAAAATACCTACCAGATCTCCTCGAAATGGTACATTAACAAACATACAAAAATACATACGCTTGTTCAGTTACTCCTAACAAGATAAAATAAAACTCGACAAATTCTGTATTACCAATTTCGGAGGCGAAGAAGCACACAATTTTCTTCATCAGATTAAGCAGTCCTCATACAACCACTAGGTAACATTCTTTTAATAAATCGTGGATAAAATGTTGCCACTCAGCATAATATCGAAATAGATTAGATTAGTTTCTGAGGGTAGGAGGAAAAACTTTTTTTATGAGAGCGACTCGCATTTTGCCATTGATGTCTTGTAAAAACATGTTATTGTTAAGGTTCACTTTAGTGCGGGCTTAGACCCTATGTCATCATCATTTTACTATCATCTTGAATCATCACTTAACCTTGAGACAACAGTGGGCAATTTGGTTGAAGGAATACTTTTTAATATCATTCTAATCAATATAGAGATAAAAAAAACACTTATTAGATGAACTGACTTTGAATGTTTGTTATTGGATCTGTAAATTTTAAACGCAGAGACGAAATCACGCCATTGATTGAAATACACTCAGGGATATATTTAGAGGAACGCAAAAAATGGTTTGAATATGTTTATTATATGCTTACGCACTGGCCACCTATATCATCATTATGCTCAGAGTTAACAAAACGTAACTTGTAAAAACAAAATGTTTATCGTTTTTTTTCTGAGTTTCATTTGTTTTTTCGCAACGTCAGTATTTCATTTGTATGCTGTAATAAAATAAGATTTTTGTTGTTTTTGACATTTTTCCAGGTTTTTTATTTTTCACAATAATTCGTTGTGGTGGTGTTATTTACAGACCATTTAAAACCATAATGCCGGACCTCAGCGTAGCTCAAGCGTCTAAAGCTGTAACTTTAATTGAAAACGATTACCTACACTCACAATCAAGTGGCTCAAATTTTGCGAGTTTCCACGTCTCTTATTTTTCGCAATGTGAAACTATACCGGCAGACAGGAGAGAATACGAGACAAAAGCGGTAAGGTAGAAAAATGTAACCACAGCCATGGCCGACAAATTTATTGTAAGCAGCATGTTAAAAAATCGTACTTTTACGTCTTCTGAGGTCATAGCTAGGCTCCAGGAAGTAAGATATGTGACAGTTAGCCCTAAAACTAGATTTTTTTAAGAAAGCTAGAATAGGGACGTTCGTACCAGCCCGAGGGCGTCTTCTTAACACAGGTCATCGTTTAGCACGGAATTACTTCGCTATGTCATCACAATTGGAATGACAGTGACCGGGAATAAGTATTGTTCACTGATGAGTTCAGGTTTTGCCACAAACCAGATGATGGAAGGGTCAAAGTGTGAAAAAGACCAGGGGAAAGATATCAGAGTAACATTGTCGGAAGAGGATCTTAAGGTGGAGGGTCAGTGATGGTGTCTCGGAAGAGGATCTTACGGTGGAGGGTCAGAGTGGCAGAAGCACCATACAAAATAGACATCTTAGAACAAATTGTAATAGCTTTTGTTCCATACATAAGAGATAATTCTGTGTTAATGCATGATAATGCTCGACTCCACACTGCTGCCATAGTTTTGGAATATCTTCAAGATGTCGACATTTAAGTTTTGGAGTGGCTAACCCGCTCACCAGACCTAAACCCGATATCTATATCTGTAGGCGACGCAAAATGTTAATATAACTAACTATATAATATTTTATAATATTATTATCTATATGCAAAAATAATAATAAGGTTTCATAGATTGCAACCTCCGCGGGCGCGCGCTGCACCCGCGGCGTGCAAGGAGGTTGCGATCAGCGCCGCGAAAAAGTTAGCGATCGGCTTTTGTTTTTTCTTCTTGTAATTTTTTGTCGTCCGAAAAATCCGCGCGCTATATTTTATAATTTCTTTGTTTTGTTTATTTTTCGTTAATGTCTTGTAAATATATAAAGTAAACGACCTGTTAATAGTGTTGCGGGTTTTTATTTATTCGGTGGCACCGGCAACTCTTACAACATCTATATCTATCTGGGATAAACTGGGAAGACAAATTAAACAACGATCACCAGGAGTAACCAACTTATGATTACTCAAAAAAGCGTTGGTGGAAAAATTGGTAGAATAATTTAATAAAAAGTATGCCCAGGCGGATGGAGGCAGTTTTGATAGCAAGAGGTGGTAACACTGGATACTGAATGTGCCTTCGTGTGTCCTTGTGTTCTGTAATGTTATGTCGCATAACATTACAGAATAAATGACTCATTACTCATTTGATAAAGTCTTGTCATTCAATATAATAGATACGAAGAGAGTTTTCCGTTTCCGCACAATACGACAATAAGAGAAAACTGTCAGTCATCAGCCTATATATACGTCCCACTGCTGGGACAGGCCTTTCTCATAAGGAAACACATGAGGAGTAAGGGCCGTAACACCACCACGCTGGCCCAATGCGGGCTGGTGGGTAGCAACGTGCCTTCCGAAGCACGGAGGAGCTCGAGATCACAAAGTCTTGGTCACCCATCCACGGCCTGACCATGGCGAAGGTAGCTTTGTTTTCGACCGAAGCCAAAGCGCACTGACCACTACGCCACCGAGCTCCTCATCTTATAGTATACTAAAATAGATCTATCCGGTTTTCAGTACAAAAACCTGCATGTAAAAACTCAACCTTTATATAATTATGTATTATGTTTTGAGCGTATTGTTTATTGAATTCAGATTAGCCCGACGTTGTTTCATAAGAATCGTAAATGGATCAGGCAATCATTATATCGTTTTTCTTTCTCATTTCCTTGTATATTATTACAATCTAAGCGCTTACATAAAACAAAATGTAATGAAAAAAGTTAATCAATTTAGTTAAAAGAAATGTTCCCGAAATTATTACATAAATTGTACACGAAATTATTGGGAATACAATACTTATCTCGAATTGTTATGAAAACCTTTGTTTGCTGAAAATTATACCGATACTTAGTATTAACATCAAGTCTTGGTTTCTAGGAAAACCATACTCTAAAGAATTGTGCTCGTTGTTTGTTTTTACGACTTCTTGCTACAAGTAAAAACATTCTCCACGTTGAGCGCTATGATACTAAAGATGGTCGGTGGTATAATAAAGTGACACAGCTCTCGCTCACAATAAGATTTTATTTGACCCTAATTCTTACTTTTTATACTTGGCAATAATAATTACTTGACTATTATTTAGGCACGGTTTTTTTTCGTGGTCAGTTTGACCAGTAGGTAAATATTTGATGTCGTGATATGACAGCTTGTCCAATAGCGGAATTTTCAAATATTAATATAATTTTATAATCATGGACAATTTAAACACAACAAAATGGCGGCACAGCTGATGTACAAACAGCAACACTCTTAACTGCCCGTTCGAGACGCAACAAACAGAAAGATAGAAAGAGATGACATTATTTTTCTCATGACAAAAACTAAAGTTTTCATGACATAATATCTATGTGTGTGCGATGTGTGTCTCTTGGCGCGAGAGAACCGTCACTGCTTGACGCTGAGTCTTGACATGCCTGATGACATGCTTTCAGTTGTTGCCGCTCTTCCAAAACAAAGAACAACGTCAACGTCGCATGCTTTTGGATGAAATTGAAATAATGATAAAATTTAATTTTACTTATCCTGCATCCATAGACCGAGTAAGGTATAGATGCAGCAAGCAAAAATAAAATAAATATTCTTTACACTTGCAATATAAAAATTTATTATTAACATTATATCACTCAAATTAATCATAATCAGGTCTGGATATAAATGTAACAAATCGTCGCCGTCGTCGTCGTCAGCCTATGGCAGTCCACTGCTGGACGTAGGCCTCCCCAAATTCACGCCACTTCGATCTATTTTCGGCTTCTCGCATCCAGCTCCTACCAGCCACCTTGCGCAAATCCTCACTCCACCTGGCCTGAGGGCGCCCTACACTACGCTTGCCGAGGGGCGGTCTCCACTCCAGAACTCGTTTACCCCAACGGTTGTCGGTTCTGCGGCTAATGTGGCCAGCCCATTGCCACTTCAGCTTGCTTATTCGGTAGGCTATGTCGACAACTTTGGTAACAAATAAACAATAAATAAATCAAAATATATATTGCGATTTTTCATTAATTTTATTTCTTATTTTTTATCTGTCCTTATCGAGACTCGAACTCAAAATCTTTTCTGATTATGTTAGTAGGATCACTGCCAACTCGACCTATTTATGTAGTTTGTCCTTTGCCCTTATACCACCAGTCACCACGCATATGATTGGCTACATTCCTAAAATTTTTTAAATTATTTCTGTTATTTAAAATATGAAGTAATAATTTTCCAGACATTGGACAATCTATTCAATTCTACTCGAATTTTATATCTGTGACAGCGTGTCTTTTCCAGTTCATAAGCCTCGGTGTTCAAAATGCAAAGATTAGAAAGGTTTAAAGGTTCAAAATGTGTCTTTCTTAAAAATCTCAGGATAACCAAAGGGAAGAAAGTAAAAAATGTAATTTTTACTGTAATATTTTATTACATAAAATTATATAAATTAAATATAAATATACCTACGAGTATTATTCTTTTACTATAATGTTTTAGCGCAATGCGCGTAAATAATTTGTTCGCCAGTCTGAGTAAAAGTAAAATAAAAAACCAACACTTTTTTTAGCAAAATAATTATATTTATAAACTTTAAAATCCAATACACTTTTCAATAATATTATTACCACTTCATAACAATGATCAAACATGGTTGTTTCCGGCGATCAAAGGTAAGATAGCAAAATTATAATATTGAAGACAAAAGGCGCTTCTTCTTTGTGCTGTTGTGTAAGTGGCAATTTTCGAGATGATATGTAATGGTGTAGGCCACCTTCATTAAGCCTACGCTGACCGCACTGTCTGCATGATATCTGCATGATATCTGCAATAAAAGATAAAATAATACTTGAGTGATGAATCCGCCGTATTTCATACTAAAATTTAAAATTCATCAAATTTTTACGGTATTGAACCGCTGAATCGCGAGTGCGGTGGAAGGTATCTTAAGAGTGTATGGCTATAAAGGTTGCGTTCTCTGCCTCCGTAGTCACCCGGGCTCTTGCCCCGCGAGAGCGGTATCGAAGAGCCTAGTCACCACCTTCATCGAACCCCTTGATCCACTTGCTTACCGACCTTCCTTGCAAATAGAAGCAGATGGTGTCTACAAACGTTATTTCTGTGTACAGAAAACTGTTTTAAGTGATGCAAAATTTACTTACATGAAAAATAAAGAAAGAGAGAAAATGTTTTTTTTTAAAGAAATTAAATTAAAAGAAAGGAAAAAACTAAAACAATCGTTCTGACATTACTAAATTGAGAGATTTTTGATCAAAATGACAGAACTTTTTGATGTGAAACTCATAGTTGCAGTTGTTATAGTTCAATTCAAAACTTTGTAACTTTACACACACACACGCATTGCAATAAAAGTGACATTTATGAAGACGTCATACATCTATTCACTTTCTATAAAAAAGTTGGTAGTCACATGACAGTTAAGAGTGTTGCTGTTTGTACATACATATTACTTCGAATTTTCATCGCAATTTGTCAAGCTGACGTCACACGTTTTGGCGTTTCCATTGAAGTTTCTATTGGTCTAGATTTTAGCTATTGAGGTGACTACGGATCAAAGTACTCACCTTAAAGCCTATCTACATTTATTTATTTATTTACATTAGAAAACTAAACGATTTTAAGAAAAGTTCTCAATATTGTTGGAAGACAATGGATGTATTGACTATTGCTTAAAAACCGTCAAATAAAACACAGTTTTTGCGGGTCCTGCAAGGTTTGAAATTTTTTACGAACTTATAAAACAAATATTTTTATATTAATATAAATTCTAATACAAGTTTCTTATAAAGTTTTTGTTGAAGGAGTAGCCCACAGGCAGACGGTTCACCTTATGGAAAGCAATCTCCTTCGCCCATGGTTCCTTATAATTTTCTGGGTTATGTCAATGACCTTACTTCTACTGCTGATCCCCTCGTTCCTGATTCGATATCTCCGAGCATTGACCTCTCGATAGATTTACGCTCCTGTTAGACGTCCAAGAACCGTTTCAACCACTCCTCCATAGACACCTGTCTACGCGAACAAACTTAAGGAAAGATGAAAAGACATTTCAAGTCGACCTGATTTAGTCCCCAGTTTTCTTTCCGCAAAATACATTATTAAGGTACGGAAAAGAGTAAATTGCTCACGTAAATGTAAGGGCGGGAGCGGCTCAAAGGTGATTTGCCGGTTCGATTGACTTGTCGTAGCTTCACGTTCATGTTGCGACTTGTAACGATTTAACGAAGACTTCTGAAATGCTGGAACTTTTCTAATTTCCCAAATTTTATTTCTTTATTGTAATCGCTTTCGTCACACTGCGCGGTACATGGCAACAGGCTCACCTCTGTTACAAGAGGACAACATATAGGTAAAAGCATAAATATTACATAGCTATCAGTATAATTATGTTAAGTCCCGTTACCGTTTATGCCACAGAGGACCTTTGAAACTTATTGTTCATGTGTAAAATTTTAAATACTTTGCTTTTATGAATATATATTTTTACCATCCAAGACATTATTACAGTTTCATAATTAATAACTGCTACTGGATATCCAATTTTACTGACTTCTAAGGTAAGTTAATAAGGGGTTAAAAGAAAAAAACTCTTGTTACCATGATTTTTTTTTTTAAATAAGTCAGCATTATAATTTTGAGAATGTCGATTTTTGTATGGAAGCCAGTACCACGTTGCTTTTTCATGAAATAACTTTTGCTGGTTAGCTTATCGTTAAATATTATCTAAGGCATAAAGCGTTTTTGTTTTCGAATCCGCATTGCTGAGATATTTCTCAAAAATGTAAAAAAATAGTAAGCCACTAAACATTTTTATGAGTTAAGCTTCATACATCCTTACACAAGATATACGTTTGTTAATATAACATGATTATTCTAAACAATAAAGTGCATATTTCCTTTAGAATAGAATTGAATACTGTATTTGTCATTGAATAGGGTAAATAAATGATGATGTTTACTATTTGGACATTAAATAAATACTGAAAAATCTTGAAAACCGTATTATTGTTTGATTACAAATTTATTGTCTAACATGTTTTGACATTGACAATTATTAATGGTTGTTTATTCATTTTTTAATTCGATTCGATTGTATCTAAAATTAATTGATTGAATAACCCGACTCAATTGTATAAGATAAATGAATAGATACGTAAATGAATAGGCATATTTTGACGACCTCCGTGGTCGAGTGGTCTGTATGCCGGTCTCAAGGCGTCGCCATCTCGAGAGGTGCTGGGTTCGATCCCCAGTGGAGGCAAGTGTTTGGGTGATGAATTTTCAGACATTTGTTCCCAGTTTGTTTGTCCAGTCTTGGATGTTCATTATATATGTATTATATTATGCATATTCTGAATAATTATATGTATTTATCTATTAAATATATTTGTCCGTCATCTAGTATCCGTAACACAAGCAGCATTTAGTTGCTTAAAATGGAACTAGTTGATAGGTGTGAATGTCTGAGGATATTTGTCTGAAATCTATTTTAGCAGCGTATCGAACATTTCTATTCCTAAATTCATAAATATTAACATAATAACTTCGGAATCAAATGAAAAATCATTACAACTGTCGTCCATAATCAATCGTTCTGCAGCCGATTTTTTCAAGTAGTTTTTTGTGATGCTAGGAATCGAATATATATTTTGTTACTATGGTAATGCATAGTGCATCTATCAAACTATCAAATTCATGATTACCAGAAATGCAATACACGCAGATGTCAGGTTTTATTAATATCTTGAAAACCCGGATTTTATTATAATTTATAATTTGTTACAGGTAATCACAAATTATTTAACTATTTATGTGGATATGTTAAATGGTTAATAAGCAGTTGGTAACAAAAACGCATAGCAATGAATTAGTGGGCCCTGACACATAAAAAAAAAGATTTTCTGAAGTAATAAAGCAACTACCTACTATTAACTACCGATCATTTAATTTTAAAGTAGTATCGAATGTTGTTTTTACTACCTTTCACTAAATATCAACACCTCGTTTGATTCCGTTAAACGCGATTTTGTAAATGGTTTGTAGATTAGGTTGCTTCTAGATTTATTGTGTTGTAGAGTAATTGGCTTCGTCGTTTAATTTAGTTTCATTATTTCAATTACAATCTAGATAATTGTAGTTTAATTGATTGTTATTTTGAAGACAAAATTATAGTTCAATTATTTACTCCTGTTTATCATATAATATGTAGTAATTGGCACTAATTTACTTGCATATTGAATGTTTTACACGGTTTTTGTGCGGTTTAGTGGTGATTTTGAGTATTTGAATTAATGTGTTTTGCATTTGTATGTCTTATATACATGCCGCTGGGAAACCAAGTCCAAGTTCATATCCCTGACTGTAAATTATTTATATGCTCAAATCAGCAAACCTGGCTATAACACATGCGATGTTAATAGAATTTGCATATTCCTGCAACTCCACAGAGATGTGCGAACGAATGCCTATCATCAAAACCTATTCAAGCACTTTCTATGCAAATAAAATGAATTTAAATATGACATTGCATGATGCCAGCTAGTGATATAAGAATAAATGAAACATATTTCACATGATTAGTCCAATCGGTCTGAAATAGAAATTATTTAGAATTTATGGAATGCTGATTGCACATTTCAAACATTTAATTAAACATGTAATGAAATCAGAAGCTAAACAATACTCTTTACTAAGCTTAAACTTTACTATTTAGAATGAAATTAATGTATTGCGAAACAACAACAATACTCCTGTATTAATGTTATCATAGTGAAGTACTAACAAACACGATTATGAAATAATTTTCAAGTCCTTCGAGCAGGATTTAGATGAACGTGATTTAACTGTCGCCGTACCTAATGCTTCAGCCGTTATCAGTGTAGACGCAACGCTTCTTCCTATTTCAGCTGTGCAAACTTCCAGACAAACATCCTAAGCTAACACACAGATCGAAATGTAACTGATAACCACTCAAGGATTCTGAGTCAATAGTTTTGTGTCTCCCTAAACAAATTATGATTGAGAGTTTTTGATATATTTGCTTCCTTCTCTTGTCTTATGTTGAACAAAGTTGCATCCCTCTATTTAATGTGAAATATTTCTACAACTCAACATATTTAGTACTCTATGTACCAATTATCCAACACCCATCGCTGTTCCCTTCGTGAACGCATAGGTAACAATTTAAGAAATCTTGTATTGCTTTTGTCTTTTCTATTATTAGATTACTTATAGGTATGATCGAACTGTCATGTAAGTATAACTAGTATAATACAAAAATCATTTTTAAATTCACCTCTTGAAACATCAAAATGCACAAAGCAATAAATTCTAGACAGGCGTGAGTTAACCGTGTCATTTTCTCCTTTTACAGCACAGTACTGTTGCAGGATTGTCTTTCCGAAATTAAATTCGTGCGGTATCTCTTTCTCTCAATGTAAATAGAATGTGGACAGGTGTCAAACAAGTGAATCGCATTCAATTTTCAACCGTAGCGTCCGGTAAAAGAGCACGTTTTCAAAAGTATCGCATGCAATGCCTTTTTTAAATTGGATTCCTTGTGGACCAACTTATTTGAAACTTCAGATCCAATATTGGCTGTCTCTATTCTTAACCAAACAAAAATAGATATATAAAAAATATTATGTTTGTTTTTATATCAAAGTCGTGTCCATCCACCGAAAAAAAAACCAGTAAAAAAACTATTTGTATACAAATGAGGTTACGCGAATATTATAATGAGATAACGTTTTGAATCCCAAACTCTATTTTACCATAACACCCTCTGAATAATGACTACGATAAGACACCGTTACCGTTACATAAAATGAAATGAACATTTTAGCATATATCAGAATAAAAGTGTGTCGACCCCGTCCATGTGCTCTGCGTTTGTTCGCATTAAAATTATGCAAAACTTTCCCCAAATGAAAGCGCTGCCGTAATAAATTTGCTTTTGTAACTGGACTTTTACTCTCAACGTGTATAATATGTTTTATTCGTAAAATGAGAAATTCAAAAGAGGTAGAATCCGATCCTCAAAGGATAGCATCTTTCACCGAGGTCAGTCCCTGCTTGGGCGCCAAAAAAAAGAGAAAAGCCTGTAAGATTAAATTTATTCAAATTTTAATGTGCACTACATAAGTATATATGTTTTAGTAAAAAAAGAATGTCCAATTTACTCTAAATCAAATCAAATTTAGTGCCAAAATATTTCCCATACCAATATCTATTAGCTATAAGGCCGCCTGTGTTGCATTGTATTTTTTTCTTTACTATATTTCTGTGTTTTTATTAGTTGCAATAATGAATTTTATCTATCTATCTATCTGGAGCCAATATAATATCAGCACATACAACTGAAGTGAGAATTACTGTAGTTAATGCATATAAATGACATATAAATTTAAATAATTTTAACTTTTATTTCAGGTATATGTTTCACTAACTTTTGCTGTACTATTCGTGACAACGTACTAATTCAAATACTACCTATTTTATAACCTATGGAATGATATTCCTAAAAAAGATGCCATCGACCAACATAAATAATAAAAAATGGATTAGAATTCGTATCAAATTATCTGACATTTACCTTATTATTACCTTATTATACCCTGGCTAACATGCCCGGGTATTTACAAAAACTCTGCCATTTAGATCTATGTTTGCCTCGCTTCAGACCATGTCAGCCCGATTGCATTTAGTTCCAGCGCAACTGAAAGCACACAGGTGCCTTAGGGAGGTCAGTTTTTTTTATTATTACAGCTCTATTCGGAAAAAACGGTTATTCGTGCAAAAGGTCACCCTGAAATGATGTTACTATTTTTGCCTTTCCGGGGATAGAGGCTTCATGGAATGGTTTGTTGTGCTTTTGTGCTTTTATAAATAAATATCTTCTGACATTCACACCACTCAATAAGTCCACATCAAGCAGCTTTGTATGCCTATGTATTGGACGACTGGTGATGAACGGTCGGATGACGGACGGTTATCTCATCTTAAGAGTGGGGTCAATCATTCCTCGTAATACATTCCTTCCTCTGTACATGGTTTTTTCCAGCCACAATACCCTAAAGATTTTTCGCAAGCATAAGCCTACGCGTCTGTTCCATATAAATGAATTTACTGCCAGAACATAGGTGTTGCCAGCACATATTGTAACATTTTTGACTATTTTACAAGTTACTATGTTACAAATAAAGAGGATGATACCTTTTCATACGTTAATGTACATTTTATTATCAGCTTTGTATGTTTTATAGTTATTTATTTTTTGTTATATTTTACGGCTTACCTGATGGAAAGCGGTTACCGTAGCCTATGGACGCTTGCAACACTATCACTGGCGCGTTGTCGACCATTCAAAAACATCTTTGAACCGACCCTTCTTGAAGAACCCCATGCTAAATTCCTTACTGATTAAACAGAGTTTAATGAATCTTTAGATACAATCCCTATACTTAGTATTGACATTTTTTTTTTATACTACCAGGGTGGCAAACAAGCATACGGCCCACACAGATGGGCAGTGGTCACCGTAGCCTATGGACGCCTGCAACACCAAGAGTATCACTGTCCATGTTAGTTAATGCGAACATCAATCCTTTAAAACACTTAAATTTATTTCAATTTATCGGATCCCAAAAATTGTGAATAAAATATTGTATCTATTTCGATTCAAAGTCTCAGTGTTTTCACAACTAAGTTACTGCTGTTTTTATTGGATTTTACGATAACTTTAAGTTTTTTGCGGCCGAGTGCTCTTTCAAAGTTAATCTTTTTTTTAATAAATTTTAAATTTTTGAAAATTATCCAGTTCAGATGGATCAGCCCGCGAGCGTGACATTTGCCCGTTTTTTTTTTAATTATGACAGGTAAGCTCTTGGCCTTCATCTCACCTGATAGTAAGTGACGATAAGGCCGAAGGTGGAAGCGAGCTTCACCTGTAATCCTCAACAACTGAGGAACGGCTATCTTACCTCTGATTGCCGGAACACAACAATGCTTATAACATTGTTATTATGGCGAAAAATTTAGGTTAAATGGTGGTAGCTAGCCAGGCGAGCTTAGAAGCCCTACCGCCAACCAAACCGAGCAGAAAAACCCCTGCCCCCGTGGGAATCGAATCCCGGACCTCCCGATCTACACCCGGTGGTGTCAACCACTAGACCAGAGAGGTGGTGCCCGTTACAAAAACCAATCACCGTCCACACTGTGACAATCAGTACGTACAATGTTTGGCGATCTTATTGATTGAAATATTTTGTATGAAAGTTTGAAATGGAAAACTGATCGTGACATTTGTATGTGTAACAAATGCCGTCCACACTATCAGTAAAGACATGCGTACTTGTCACGGCTATGGTGTTTTGTTAAATCAATGTGGACAGACTGGACCATAAAGTATTATGATTGTCGTGACAATAAAAGTTGAAGGCAACACGAGTCACCGAAAACTGACCTGGTTTTATTTATAAAATTGATTTCATTATTCCCAAGTCAGATTTAAAAGAGCCGACGCGCTGACAAAGGTCAGGGCGCATTACATTTTATTTCTTTCCCGCACAACATTGTTTCGAGGAAATAAATTATAAATAATTGGAACGATTCAAGGTCTTGCCTCTTTGTAATATTGTGTGACGCTTTACGGGCGAAAGTCGAAATCGGCCCACAATTGTTTTAGGATTTTTTTTATAATCTCATGTGATTTTAATTTTAGACGGCTTTATTAAAGAGAACAGCATTTTTTCACTCAATACGCCCAGAAGAATTTTATATTCATGGTAACCGATCGGCTACTATACATATATATTGGGTCCTTACCTATGAAATTGGTGTTTTTTTTTCTCTTTTAGTATTTTGTCTGTAACTATTAAGACTCAGAGTATTCCTAAAAAATAATTACCTCGTCTAAAAAAGATTATATTTTTGAGCTCTATTGATTTGTTTTGATAATTTGTTGTAAGTTTAATTGTGTTAAAATTGGACACGGAGACAACTCTTTTTAGGTGCCTACATCAGTTTATTTGCATTCACTTAAAGACGATAAATAATTATTATGAAGTGAGATATTACACATATTACTAAAGCTTCTCTAATGATAGATGCCAAATATTATTATCTTTGGATTTGTGGTTGTGAAGAAAACTGAAAAAATTTTAGAATGGAAAATGCAGAATTCCCCAAAATGTCCATAAAAACACCTATTTCATAGGTAAGGACCTAATAAATAGGGACCCAACTAGTATAGAAGTTCTATATTCAACTTAATCCAGTTCTTTATTTGCCAATCGTATTTGCTAATAATAATATAAGAGCAATAGAATCTATAATGAACATTATAGCAAGATCTATAATGTTCTTATAGATTCTATTTGTATGCGTACACGCGTCGTATATAATAAAGTTTGATTTACAACTGAGCTATAATCTATTTTATTTCAAAGTAGCCTAGACCCCAGAGAGGTATGATTTACTTTCGGTGCTTAATAACGAATTTTATAAAAAAAATAAACACATAGACATTCACTGAAAAAGTTACTGTACTAGACCCTGAACCAACAAACAGAGCCAAGCCATTACTACCCAAGTCCTTCCACGAATTTTCTCGTAACAAGTCAACCCTTTTAAATGAGTCCTTCAAAGGGCTCAATCAAAAATATGTTGTTTTTTTCATACATTTCACTGTAATGTACCTCATTATTTCAATTCAGTAAATTATTTTATATTAATTTTGAGTTTCAAATGTGATATGGGTACTTATGTTCATGTCAGGAGGAATACGAGTATAAAGCAATGGTACACCATGATTAAAATGGCTGGCTGGCAAAAACACGTTTTATTGTGTTGTAAAATACAACAAAATCCTTGTGAGACAATGTATCCGACTGTGTTTTGAAAACAATGGCTATCATTTCGAACATTTAGGTACAGAGCTAAGGTAAGTAGTAAGTATGCCAAAAATCATTGGGTTCGATTCCTGGCTAAGATTATTGATTTTTCAAAAAATTTCAAAAGTTTTGTTTTCATCGAAGTCGCAATTTGGCCCTGAAAGCCCACGTGAAAAATTCAACCTGTATATTTAAAAAGTCTTGTGATACAATCCAAAATATCGAATTATGGAACATTCCTCATATAATTATGTAAAAAAAAGACGTGTGGCACTCGGGGACTGCCGCGGTAAAGCTATTGCATAGCATTTTGTATCAACTTATGCAATTATAATTTTATTTATTTATTTTATTCATGTAGTATTTCTTTTTCTTTGATATTAATTCAAGTTACACTTTTTGAGCGTGGTGACCGATAAGAAAACAAATTATATAAACTGTTGGTAGTTTGCATATACATTATTTCGTTCGGATCACTTATAAGTAAATTAAATCATAAAATAATTATCTAAAATAAATGTTAATAAACTTATTAATAAAATAACAAAACTCATAATAAACAATGTGTAATAGTTAGCTTATAAATAAAACCAAATTGGCGTCTTTGTTAAAATTAGTTCTTCGTTGTATCACTAGATGGCGCCACCTATCCTTTAAAACGCCCTATTGTTTACTCTCATAGACTTATATGGTCAAGCCGATGTTAATTAAAATTTGTATTCGCCTTGGACACGGTGTTTCATTTTGGTAACTACCTTGGGTTTTAACATGCACGGCCTTCAAGCCACACCTCCTTGCGCATCGGATTGGGGAGCGTGAGGTTTTTTCGTTACGGAATTTCTGGATTCGGTCCCCGCGCTCAAGGCCCGCGATAGAAGCTATGCAATAGCTTAAAAATTTCGAATGTTTTATGCTCTCCAGGAATAATCTAGCCTCCAAGGTGCGGGCTTGGAACTGGCAGGTGTGGAACTTTTTGAAAATTCTATCATATTCAGAATTCTGTTGTTATTGTTCCTGGTGCATTGCCTAAATCCACCTAAACCAGAAGCAATATACACAAATCTAAGCTCGGATTTATAGTAGGTATTGTAAGATTGCTGAGTAAAACAAAACATTACATCAACAGTCTTTGGTCTTGACATGATGATTGTCAATTTTCTACGAGCCAAAGGTTATGAAAGTTTTTGAAATGTTTCGAACCGTTCTTTGTATTGCGTTCGAAACGAAAACAAAATGGGAATGTTTTCAAAAACCGATTTAATGGGCGGGGCTTCCAAGCGCGAGTCGGGCGGCGAGTCACCACCCGCCGCGGCAACAAATATGGAATCTATGGACACAAAAAAGACGTTTCTGTTAAAATAAAAACGTTTTACGAATGAAATCATTATGGATGGGATGGGTGACCAAATCTTTGTGATCTCGAACTCCGACGTGCTTCGGAAGGCACGTTAAGCCGTTGGTCCTCGTTGCTATTGCAACCGTTACTGCCCATCAACGTTGGGCCAGCGTGGTGGTGTTACGGCCCATACTCCTCATGTGTTTGTTTCCATAAGGAAGACCTGTGCCAAACAGTGGTACCTAAATAAGCTGAGGACGACGAAAAGAACAATCTCCTGGTACAAAAATAGATATTACAAGTACTTTATCTTTATAACATTTTGTCTTCCAATATCGAAATATAAAAGATAAAATAACTTATTCAGACAACGCCGTTGTTAATATTCACGGTGATACGTGTTCAGCTTCTAGACTATTATCAGAGTGAACGAGGGTACTAATGTCACCTTTATCTATATTGTCTTAAGGTCAAGCATATAAGCGCTATCTAATTATCCAGTAACGGCATTAGAATGGAAAGATAAGCATTATTCGTTATGCTTATATCAACTATGTCCTTATTGACTAAGGAAAAGCATTTAAGCTCCATCTATCATCGAGTTGGTAGTAGTATTAAATGGGTATCTAAGCGTCATCAAGAATCGAATAGCGGAATTATAAATAGGAAGGATACGTGTGCTTTTGAATTGACGATCTCCGTCGTCGAGTGGTCTGTACGCCGGTCTCAAGGCGTTGCCATCTCGAGAGCTCCTGGGTTCGATCCCCAGTGGAGGGCAAGTGTTTGGGTGATGAATTTTCAGACATTTGTTCTCCAGTCTTGGATGTTTATATTTATATATATTCAGGATATTTATATGTATTTATCTATTAAATATAAATTTGTCCGTCATCTAGTATCCGTAACACAAGCAGCATTTAGTTGCTCAAAATGGGACTAGTTGATAGGTGTGAATGTATGAGGATATTTATTTATTTATTTGTTTTACGATTCTGAATTATCCTGTAATAAAAATAATGATGATTTTTGTGTGATAATGCAATGCGTATAGTCTTTTGGTAACTCTTGCCAATATTAATATCGGGACTGTAGTAGGCGTAAGTTGTATAAGTGCGCCGACACTGGTTTTGGGAACAAAATTGTGATATGTGATGAACAGACCTCTAGTACTATATCCCCGCAAATCTTTCTGTGTGCAATGTAGATGAACTACAAGCTTGTGTGCGGGCGCTCCGGAGAGCAAGTATGGCGTTTCTGCACTCTCGTTCACTCCGCTATAATCTCTACTCTATCCATTTCGATCTGAGACAAAAGGTGAACAACGAATTTGTGGTTCTCAAACTTTGTCCAATTCTGGGACAAAAAAAAATATGGACCCTATTTTATATAATATAGGTAATAGAAAAGGAGTAGCCATAATTACAATATAGTCATTGAATATAAACATTATTGAATTGTGAAATGAAGTAAGGTTTTACGTAGATTAAGTTAAGTGAATTAAAAAATATGCTATCATTGCGATCACCCAAATCATACTAAATATTAATGGAAATAGAACAATTTAATTGAATGTGTCGTGAACATGTCATGATTGTTCGTCTTCATTTGAAAATCATAATAAAAGCATAATAAAAGTTCGAGAACAGCATTCATTTTGGGTTTTTAGTATTTTTTAATTTAGTATTTTTAATCAATAAATTTTTTTTTAATCAATGTATTTTTTAACATAAGTTTAGATTACGTATGTTAAAAAAAAATACATTGATTAAAAATACCAAAAATTATTGAAGATGTGAATAATTACTTAATTATCATAATTCAAAAAATTGTAATATTAAAATATTAAATAGTATGTAGTAGGTATGATTTAATTAAACCTTTCGGCAATGAGTATAATGACGTGTTAAAGAACCCTTTTTATGGTTTGTTTACATTTTGTCTCAGACCAAAATGGATAGACTTATAGGTAGGTATTTCTTTACACGCCACTGCCATAAGAGGAACATATTTAAGTGTCTAAGATTTTGAAAAAATACGTACAATACACACAGTTTGTTTGTGATGTTGCGTTAAAAGTATTTTTTTTTATGAAAAATTTGAGTGCGTACGACCACAATCTCGCCTGATGGAAAGCTCCGAAGCGGTCTAAGGTGGAACACGCAAACTCAAAAAGTGCCTATTCACTTATAAAATGATAATGTTTTGGAATATTTCTGTGATCAATTTAATCACATTCGTTTAGAATTTCTTTGAAACTAATTTCATTTTCGGTATATTTTTTTATAGATCGTTCACACACGCTGATCTTGTAGTGTGTGGGTGTGAACACCTCTGTCTATGGGGGATATGTGTGTTATGCTATGGTTGGACTAATGTTTGGACCAATGTATTAGGTTGGGGAAAAAGTCTTTTCGTATTATAGTATGTATAAACTTGTAATAAAATCTCTTTGGCTATACTATTTGTATCTGGCTGGTTTTGGTATCATTGAAAGTTTAAATTTTAAAGAACATAATTCCAAATTCAAATTAGGAAAATGTGTGATTTTCATTTGTTTTTCGTACCGCCAAGATGAGTGAATCTAATGAAGAAATTCGATACATTTTAAAATTTTACTACAAAAAAGGTAAAAATGCAACGCAAGCCGCGAAAAAAATTTGCGATGTTTATGGACCTAGTGCAGTGTCTGTGAGAGTAGCACAAATTTGGTTTAAGCGTTTTCAATCCGGAAATTTTGATGTCAAAGATGCACGTCGCTCTGGTCGCCCTATTACAGATAAAATGGATGCCATTTTTGAAAAAGTGGAGCAAGATCGGCATGTCAGTAGTTACGACGTAGCTGAAGAACTGGGAATTGACCACAAAACAGTTTTGGCGCATTTGAAAAAAACTGGGTACACAAAAAAGCTCGACATTTGGGTACCTCACGAGCTCACTGAAAGAAACCTAATGAACCGTGTACTCATTTGTGATTCTTTATTACGACGTAATGAAACCGAACCATTTTTGAAGAAGCTGATAACTGGTGATGAAAAGTGGATCACATACGACAAGAACGTGCGAAAAAGGTCGTGGTCAAAGGCCGGTCAGGCTTCACAGACTGTGGCGAAACACGGGTTAACTCGCAACAAGGTGATGCTGTGTGTGTGGTGGGATTGGAAGGGCATTATTCATTATGAGCTGTTACCACCAGGCAGGACCATCGATTCTGAACTCTACTGCATTAGGCATTGCATCGCGCGTAAACGTTAGCGCGATACAACACCGTGCAGCGCTATCTATTGGTGGCATATGGAACAAATTTTCCTTAGTAACATTTTGTATGCACTATTTGATCTTAAACATGCTATGTGCGTTACCTAAACCGTTCTCAGTCGTGTCTGTTCTTTTCAATCACAATTCATTAAAAACCTTTTCACCCAAATAGCTGCCATGTGGAAATATTCTGAATCTTTGCATACTTTATAACTTTAGTGTCACACAGTGTACATATAGGTAGAAGGTTAACCATATCATGTATTACTAGCCGTTGCCCGCGACTTCGACCGCGGTTACTATGGTTTTTTAACTAACCCATGGGAACCCTTTAATTTTCCGGAGTTAAAAGTATCTAAGATCACCATGTAAAATTTCATTGAAATCGGTCCAGCCATTTCGGAGATTAGAACGAACAAACAGACAGAGAAACAAAAAAATAAAATAAATAAAATTTTTTGGTATTTTCTCTTACACAGGCATTCATCCTCTACAGTTTTATTACATGTTTCGATTGTCTATTGATATTCACATAATTAAATACATGATCCTTAATGTGTGTACAGACTAGTGAATCGTAATATTCAATAGAACACGCAATAAAAGAAATTGCAATACAAATCATTGCAATGTATCATGTAAGTCCTCAGCCTATATACGTCCCACTGCTGGGCACAGGCCTTCCTCATGGAGAAACACATGAGGAGTATTGGACCGCAACACCACCAAGCTGGCCCATTGTCTGTCGGTGTGTAGAAACAGTTGCAATAGCGACCGGGACCAACGACTTAACGTGCCTTCCGAAGCACGAAGGAGTTCGAGATCACAAAGTTTTGGTCACCCATCCACGGCTTGACCCTGGAAAAGGTAGTTTTGTTTTCGATCGAAAGCCAAAGCATACTAGCCACTACGCCACCGAGCTTCAGGTAGTGTGGGTGTGTCCGCTGCGTACCACTTCTGGGATAAATTCGTGATGATATGAATGTATGTATCCTACTGACCTCCCATATACTTTTTTAGGTGAGAACGTTGAGTAATTCTATTCGACGCCTAAAATGAGTAACTCAGAGTTATGAGTCAATTCACTCTTTCCTCCTCCGCGCTCATCCCAACCAGAAAACTGGTTTATTACTGTTTTAACATAAAACTCGCGTAAAACTAATTTATGGTGACTCCGGCAACATCTACCCGCATTTCTATCGCCATTCGCGGGTATTTCTGATACAAGTGATCGTCCTCTGTCATATTTGTGTCGTGCAAATCTAGTCTTTATTTAGATAGGTTTATGTTTCATTTTATTAGACAGGTTTGTTGTTGCTAATCGAGGATTATCATTCGTATAACAATAGTTTCTTGGAAACTGCACAACTTCTTCAAATTATGTGGTATATTTATATTAATCCATACTACGAGTAATATTATAAATGCGGAAGTATTGTCTGTCTGTCTGTCTCGCTTTCACGTCAAAACTACTCAACCAATTTAACCGAAATTTGGTACACAGATAGTATAGAGCCTGAGAGAGGACATAAAGTCTACCTTTTAACCCGATAATCCCATGGGAACGGGTGCCATGCGGGTAAATGTAAAAAAAAAAAAATAACGCCTCCCAGCGCCACTATGAACTTTCTAATAGTATAGTAGGAGTTATTTGAAAAATCTTTCAGTGTTGCCTTGCCTATTTATTGAGGAAGGCCTTTTTATTGAGGACATACCATCACACTTTCTCAAAGTAACTATTATATGCGGACAAAGTCGCGGGCAAATGTAGTGCTTGTTATAAAGACAAGTTCATTCAAAAAGGTGTCCTTACCTATGAAATTGGTGTTTTTATACTGTCTTAGCAATTTGTCCGTAACTATTAAGTTTCAGAACATTCTTATAAAATAATTGGTAAGGACCTAATAGATGGATTATATACAATGAAAAGTAAGTTCTTGGCAAAACTACTCATTTCCTTTTTAACAGACTTCAAGAAAAAGAAGGTTATCAATTCGACGGAAACTTTTGTCCATTTTTTTTCGTCTGTAAAATATAAATAACATATTTCTTGAAGTCAGAATAGTTTGAGGAGTTCTTTAAATTTTCCAGTTAAACCAGCTGGAAGTGCGCAGCGCACTCTTTGTTCTTCTTCTTTTGTTTTTGCTTATCTTATTTCGCTATTTAATTCGCTAAATAGAATTATTTTTACTTAACTGTGTTTTTACTAAACTTATAAACTTCGGTCAGTTCGGTCGGTACGTAACACAAGCAGCATTCAGTTAGCAAATTAACATGTGACTAGTTGATAGGTGTGAATGTCTGAGGATATTTATTTATTTATTATAAACTCATTTGCAAAAAAAAAACGGGCACCTAAGCAATAAACCATTTCAAATGTTAATATTGCTTTGTTCGATAATTATAGGTAATTTTATCCTCACAATTTGGTAAATTAATAAGAAAAGAATCGTTTTCATCAGTATTTCATAAAATTTTGATACAATTTATGGGAAATAATACTAAACCTCACTAGTAGTGTATGTTCGCTAGTAGTGCATATGCTCATGAAGTAAAAATAAGAAAGCTTTTTTGTTTGTTTTTCTTTAATAAAGTAAAAGCAGATAAATGTTTAGTATCGAGTGTGACCCCCTCTAGCTAAAATCACAGCTTGAATTCATCTGGGCATGCTAGCGAGTATATCCCGGATACTTGCTTGCTTGTTGTGATGGTCTGCGGAGCTGGTTGTACTGATCTCACACGCCGTTTCAGAACGTCCCAGACTTGCTCTATGAGATTGAGGTCGGGACTTCGAGCTGTCCAATCCAAACGACGAATGCCGACCTCTTGCACATACGCTTTAACATCGCGAGATCGGTGGGCGCGAGCATTGTCGTCCATAAAAATCTTCACCTAGAGCGGCCAATGCGGGCTGTGCATGAGGAATTAGAACTTCCGTTATGTATCGATGCCCAGTCAGTGAGCCGTTTTCAATGAAGACTAACTCTGTACGATCCATTGAATTTATTCCTGCCCAAAACATAACAGAGCCCCCACCATAAGGTGTGATTTCTTCGAAACATGCCTCTGCAAAGCGTTCTCCTTGTCTTCTTAGCACTCGCCGACGTCGATCTTCACCGAACAGAGATATGCTGGCTTCATCAGAGAACAAAACCCTATTCCAATCTTCTTGAGTCCATGATTCACAATTTCTAGCGAACCTAAGCCTGTGAACTCGGTGCTCACGGAGTAATTTGGGGCCGCGGGCCGGGCGGTGACTGCGTTTATTGGCAGCGAGAAGCCTCCTCCTGACCGTCCATAGACTGATATGCACATTTCTTTCTTCTTGGAGGTTGTTCTTAAGATCCACATACGAAGATTTGCGATTACTCAATGCGCGACTCACAAGAAAACAATCATCCCGTGGTTGGGTACATGGTTTTCTTCCAGAACCAGGCCTCCTCTCGACGGAACCAGTCTCCTGATATCGCTGCCAGGTCTTTTGGACCGTCGAGCGACTAACGTTTAGCCTCCTAGACACGAAAGCATTGGCTGCAACCCTCTTCAAACAGCGCGATCATTTTGGTAGTTTTTACTACTTTATCTACCATTTTTGATAGATATGAAATTAATCGATGAAAATTGAATAAAAGTTATGAAGTCGATGTTAACTTCTGGAATTTCGCGCCAATAATGTAGGATAAAAAGGGGTTTTCTGTAAAAATGAGCATCAAATGAAAATTTGAATTTAGAACGTACTTTTTTAAATACCACGGCATTTTTAAAACCGGCCAGTAACGTGTACAAACGATTGAAACCTTTTTTGTATTGTATCTTTTTAAAGTTGAATGAAAATCAAAACCGCCCGTTTTATTTGCAAATGAGTGTATTTATTTTATTTAGTTTTATTATGATCCGTGATCAGTTTGACTAGTTGGCTAAAATATTGTCCAATGGCTTTTTTTACACATGACAGGTAAGCTCTTGACTTCCATCTCACCTGATGGTAAGTGACGATAAGGCCGTAGGTGGAAGCGAGCATCACCTGTAATCCTCAACCACTGAGAAACTGACTGTCTTACTTCTGATAGGACACAACAATGCTTAAAACCTTGTTAGTATGGCGACAAATTTAGGTAAGATGTGGGTAGCTAGCCAGGCGGGTTTAGAAGCCCTACCACCAACCAAACCGACCAGAAAATCTTCTGCCCCCATGGGGAATCAAACCCGGGCCTCCCGATCAACACCCGGTGGTGTGGACAACTAGACCAGAGAGGTGGTTAAAACGGATGTCAGGATATGTGAGCTTGACCAATAGTAAAATTTTCAGATATTTAAATAATCATAGAAAATTTAACCACAACACGCTGCTGGGATTAGCAAAATGGCGGCTAGCGGCACAGGTAATGTATATTGCTCTCAGAGTAAACAGAACTGAAGTAGCCTTTGTCTAACATTCCCCTCTGCCAAATGCACAAGCATCGGATGCTTGCACGTTTAATAAAACTAGTTGAGCCGCCATTTTGACAGCCATAACATTGTAAACGTTGCGGCGAACAGAGCTCCCGCAAAAATGCCTGCCTGTGCTGTTTTTTGTTGTAAAAATAAATAGAAAACATCGAGTATGCTAAAAGATGGTGTCACCTTTTATTTGTAATTATAATTTTTAAGATTTCATGATTATTTACTTCATTATTTCATGTTTAGAATTCTACGATTTCAAATTTCGAACGCTAGTCTCGTGGAGAGTGCGGCTGTGACGTTGTCAAAACGCACACCCCACGTGACTATTTTAAGCGTGTGTGTGCGTGAAATTTAAATTTGTGTGTCGAATTATGCATGTGTGCATTTGTAAGAACGGCTGGGTTTGAGTGTAGTGGTAACCTCACCCCCCGCAAGAAATGGCAGAAAAAAATGTTAGAGAAATTGACTAATGGCTACTCCAGTTCTGTTTACTCTGAGATATTGCTTTAAGAATGCATCGCAAACTTAACCATTGGTCTGACGTATTGGTATTTCTAATGACGCCATTGGTCTAGATATTAACCATTGGTTTGAATATAACTACGGATAAAAAAACTAACCCTTAGTCTATGAGACCTTTTTAATTTTAATTTTACAAAATAAATAAGTAGCGACTCGCCTCGACTTCGCATGACTGCGATATATTAGCTGTACTTTTACTACAATATATTACATAAACTTTGGCAATATTTTTCATGAGCGTGCTCAACATTCCAACATGAGTACTTTATTAACTACAACTACTCATCTCTTGTACAGAGGAGGAGATACAAATACAATGCTGCTTTAACAATTTTCGAAGCTTTTTAACTAACACATTAACTATAGTGTCAGAAAGTTAAAATGGACCAATGGCGATAACGAATGATGTCGTGATATGACAGCTTGTCCAATAGTCGAAAATCAAATAATCATAGACAATTTAACCACAACACGGTTCTAGGATTAGTAAAATGGCAGCTGGCGGCACAGTTGATGTACATTTCTTGGAATTTCTTTTGTCAAGCTGACGTCACACATATTGGCGTTTCCATTGACGCTATTGGTCTAAAATCAAAAAAATCAAAACCAAAAATAATTTAATTTCATAGGCTAAATTCGGCACTTAAAATCGTTAACATTTTACATTATTATGCATTTTACAAATAAATAGTTTATTAAAAGTTATTTTAAAATTGCAGTATTAAATTAAACCATTGTATTAATGTTCATTACCGCGAGCGCTTGTAACAAGTACATCCACAGGACAGCACAAGTACATCGTTGACTGTGGTTGTAATCGATACAAGCGGCCGGATTCCGAGAGTAAGGCTTTTCATGAGAAGAACCCGGCAAGTAACTCATGAGCAACTTCTTTAAATAGCCAATCATAAAAAAAAATCTATTGAGATTTTTCTATTCTGGATTTTAACTATTGAGTTGGCAGAAACGGATTGAAAAAATCACCCATAATAAGTCAAGCTACCTCTATTATAATATGAACTTATGTACAGTTCATTGTGAATATCGCGTACCTCATATTGTACGGCAACAAGTGGCGAGCCTTTTGCCATGCACTTAACATATCTAGCGAAATATTGGTGTTGACACCTCTGCCTACCCCTTTGGGGGAAAAGGCATGACGATAATATGTTTGTTATAGTTTTATGTATAGGTACTTATGCGGCGTTTTCTCCTTCACTCTCAAACTCTTCATTATTTTACAATGGGAAGTAATTAATTGGGCAGCCATTTAATTATTTGGTCAGCAACAAAAATGTCAGCCGAAAAATCATTTGGGCAGCCAACAAATATTTTGTCAGCAATATAATTATTTGGCGGCCAAATAATTATTTGAGCTGCAAAATAATTATTTGGGCAGAAATATATAAATTACCAGAAATGTATGAAATCTTGGAAAAGAATCAATGAAGGCTCAAGGATCAAATATTAAGAAATGTATTCTGATAGATATTAGGCTAAAGGCGAATTCGATTAAATTGAGATTAGTAACACGGGAATAGTAATACCAAACTGAGTTCACACGATTGGTCTAATCTGCCCTAAGGGCGGAGCCGTTTAGCTATCCTAATTTTTTCATGTTTGGCTACACGCGAGTAATATTATTTTAACGGACTACCCAGTTTTTCGCGCACAAACGTGTCAATGTCTCGTTTGACACAGGGCAGATTCGACCAATCGTTTCAGCTTAGTTTGGTATTACTATTCCCGTGTTACTAATCTCAATTTGGTCGAATTCACCCTAAGGAAATTTTTTATGACCCTTAAAAACACATTACACAATTTGGCAGCAGAGAAAACATTCGAGTTGCTGCCCAATTAGTTATTTTGCTGACAAATTAGAAATATTTGTAACCCATAAGTTGCTGACCAATAAGTTATTTTAGCTGACCAAATGTATTTTCTTTAATAACCAAAATTCGAATATTTTGCTAACCGTTTAACCTTTTACAATCATTATCAACATTGCTAACAGATACTTTATAAGTAGTATTAAACTAAATGTTCGGAATATTTGCTCTTACCTCTATAAGGTGTGTTTAGTCATCAAATCCAAAATTAATCTTGAAATATGTATGGAGTAATTAATATTTACCTTGTGAGAATTACGGAGCTTAACGCTTTGTAAAATTTAGGGATGAGATAGCAATATTAATATTTAGTACGTTATGGCATATTTAAAATGGTTTTGGTGACAGAAAGGCTGATCCAATCCCTTATTCTAAACTGTTGTAAACTAAACGAATCACGGAATGTCTATTGCTGTCACTTTTTATTGCGGCGAATTAGAGCGAGACGCGACGTGACTTTCCAAATCGAATTCGTGAACCGACACTTTAAAATAAGGGGGCTGAGTCCGTAGTGTAAGTTGTCATTGTAAAAAAAACTTCATTTTTTAGGGTGGGTTCCAAAACGAGTGATATCCACTCGGAGTAGAGTAAAGTTTACTCTAAGCCATTCCAAAATACACCCAAGTCAAACCAAATGTATGGAATTTACTCCAAATTTACTCTGGCAAAGGCAGCGGTAGCCGAGTTGGGACGGACGGGGCATTACTTGTTCGAGAGGCCGCGGGAAACGCGGGTTCGATCCTACCGCCAGTACCACATTGTGCCCGGTGCATGGCAACAGGCTCGCCACCATATAACTAACATATCTTGCGAAGTGTGGGTGTTTAACACCTCTGCCTATCCCTTCGGGGAAAGAGGCGTGATGATATGTTTACTCTGACAAGGGCGATTTTTACCGGTGGCGGTAAATTTTACCCGTTTTGACAATTTCTATGGGAACGTAAAAAGCGCCGTGAAAAGTGGAAGGTAGCTAAAGTCACGATACTCATAGAAATTAAAATTCTCAACGCAACTAAAACGGTGATGTTTTTTAACAAATAACTTTCATATACTGTATTTCGCGCAAAGAATTAACTTTCCCATTCATAGAGACAATTTAATCAGCCTTCTGCTTACATTTCCTGCGATCAATGACCTTGCAAATCGTTATTTATTGACAATGTTGTTAATTTTTCTTTGAAATGTCAGAAGGGTATTCTTGTTGGGTTAAAACAGGCACATTTGTATGTCTTACTATAAAGGAATATCTTTGGTTCGTCTCGTGTATTGAAATAAATGCTATTTATCAAATCTTTTTCAAATATTCATTCTTTTATAAACCTAAAACGTTAAAACGCATAATGGAAAAATGGGTGCTAATATCGAACCCTTCAATGAAACGAATTGTCAACCTTAATAAATGATACAAAGGAATTTTGAAGAAGAAGTAAAGACAGATCACGTGTAGACTATATTTAGTTCAGTTATTAAAATATATGAAACTCCAGAAAGTAATTAAGATTCTATCCCGGAAACAAACCAAATGTCAAATTTTATCGAGCATTTCATTCAACCCCAACGCACATCACTAGTCATTATAATTTCTGGAAGCATCTCTAGACGATCTCATCACTGAACGAGAGGCGTGGGTGAAATTCTGTGAAGAGGCAAAGGTGAGATGTACAGGAATTTTAATGATTTCTGTCCTTGTTTTCTCGATAGGACACGAAAAACAAATCCTATTGTGTGAAGGCAAGGGTTGCTTGTAGAGAGAATTATTTGGTACATACAAGTTCTGAGCATACTACAGTTTTAAATGAGGACAGAACGCGACGAGAAGTTTTGTAAATGAATATGGATGTTGATAGGTATGTGTAAACGATGGATGATTATGGATTTAACAGTGTAATAATGAAAAGTGAAAGGGCAGTTGTGTAATAATCAATATATTGCGCGGCAAAGATCAACAGTAACGGAGATTAATAAATTATGCCCGGACTCCATCAAAGCGGAAATGTGCGGCAAAGTCCAAAGTCGAGATGATAAGCAATGTTTTGTATGTGTGAATAACAAAATTCTATTGGTTGTTTAAAATACCGCTCTTCTCCGCTCGTCTCGTCTCTGATTTGGTGGAGTCCGGGCCTTATTCTCGTATTTTTGATTTTGAAAACAGAACACAATACATAGAAGAAACAATAATTGGCAAAGGCGAACTTATCCCCTACAGAGATATCTTCCGATCAACCCAACAACCAGTCAAAGAGTATTTAAACCATACTCATCTTTGTATTTAGCCTTTATTCTTAAATTCGGAGCAGTAATGTCACATTTCGGGACTACTTACATGAAAAACAATCCTTTATAAGATATAGCTGATAGCCTATAAGATAGGCTGAAATTAGATAGCAATCACCGGGGAATGCTTATTTGCGAAACATGTAACATAAAAAACATTTTCCAAGACATTCTCAGTGATTTCGAATATTTTGGGCTAAGGAAATGGAAGAATAATTCGAGCACTTACGCAAAAGGACCAGCAATTGTTGTGAAGAAACATTATTTACTTTTACAATCTGAATCGCCGGGCCGAATTGGTCTTGATAGTATCCCTGAGGACACGGATCCAATGAATAAAGAACCTTGAGATAACTTAATAGAATCTCGAATATTTTGGCGATATCTTTTGCTAATCTCTATGAAGATTATCGTTCTTTTAAAAGCGTTGTAAAAGGAAAATGTTTCGTTGAAAAGATAGGATGCTTAATTTTCAATCCAACCGCCGCAATTTCAGAGTAGTCTAACCAATAACTGCTTAAGTATTATAAAACGGTTCATTAAATTCCTCACTCTATAACGACGACAGGAATCTCACATTCTCGAAAGGAAAATTAGCAGCAAGTATTCCTTGAATCGATTCATTGTTTCGACAAAGTGTTTCTCAGAACGCGCGGGTAAGAAAACGGTCCAAACTCCCATAAAGGAATCTCAATAACCCAGGGGAGCTATTCCCACTAAATTATAACAGTCAAATTACAGAAACGCCCAGCTAAAGGGCGACACTTACGAACAAAAACCACTTAAGGAGTTTCCCGTAGTATAATACATATCTATGTAATCCGTTTTAATGAACCCGAGTAAATCAACGGTTTGGCTTATTGTTATGCCGTCCGCAGACGCATTTTAAGCTTGAAATACTTCTTCGTAGTTATAAAATATAATTTGTAAAATGATGGAATAAAAATGCGAAAAGTTATGCCAACGTGTTGTAAGAAAAAAGTACAATAAACATGCCAAGTTTTTCCCTCCGATTACTCAGTATTCAAAATTACATAGAAATCGAATGTACAGACACGTGTATTGAATTTATCCGTGACAGTTTTTTCAATAAATGAATGCAAGTAATTTTCCTGAAAAACCGCTTATTTTCTTCAGAACACGGTTACATGACTCGTACAGACAAGTTCAAAATGTGAGTGCACGATTGACGGTAAATAACTCTTATTACCTGTCAAATATTCATATATGTTTTTTTTTTTGTAAAATTCTCCCATGTTGGGAAGGCAAAGGAAACGAAGCCCATACAGCCAAGTCTTCAGTATACATTTCAACAGTAGTTTGCATTGAAATGCTAGTGTAATGCATTTCAATCTCAGAGTAAACAGAACTGGAGTAGCCTTTGTCTAACATTCCCCTCTGCCAAAGTACAAGCATCGGATGCTTGCACGTTTAATAAAACTAGTTGAGCCGCCATTTTGACAGCCATAACATTGTAAACGTTGCGGCGAACAGAGCTCCCGCAAAAATGCCTGCCTGTGCTGTTTTTTGTTGTAAAAATAAATAGAAAACATCGAGTATGCTAAAAGATGGTGTCACCTTTTATTTGTAATTATAATTTTTAAGATTTCATGATTATTTACTTCATTATTTCTTGTTTTAGAATTCTACGATTTCAAATTTCGAGCGCTAGTCTCGTGGGGAGTGCGGCTGTGACGTTGTCAAAACGCACACCCCACGTGACTATTTTAAGCGTGTGTGTGCGTGAAATTTAAATTTGTGTATCGAATTATGCATGTGTGCATTTGTAAAAACGTTGTGCGTTGTGCTGGCTTTGAGTGTAGTGGTAACCTCACCCCCCGCAAGAAATGGCAGAAAAAAATGTTTGAGAAATTGACTAATGGCTACTCCAGTTCTGTTTACTCTGAGATTTCAATGCATCTTGGGAGAGTTTGGCGTCAAACGATCGATTGCAGACACTATGGTGCTACTTCGGAGTGGTGGATTACCACGATAAAAATCTCATCGTTTTTCACACCACTTGACGATTATTTAAGTGATCCTCCATATTGCTCATCATTATAGACACTTATTACTCAAAACTACTCTGATTTTACGTAACAAGATCCACTCCAAAACAATATTACAATCACTGAAATAAAAATCACGTCCGCCATAGTTGAATGCCGCCAAAAACCTCCTCATATATGTTTTTTACTTTACGACTCTTCTGTATACGAGACCCTACAAGAAGCTATGAATCGTTTTCGTTACTGAACATTATGTTATTGACAAATAAGGTTTTGAACGTGATGAATGACGTTGGTAAGTAATGTAGCAGGCAGTGTGATTGACAAAAATTATACAACCTTTTTCCAATGAGCGGAAATTCATTTTTCGCCCATACCTACTCCTGGCTGGACGGTAGGCGTGTGAGTCACTACAGTCTGAATAATTTAATAGGTGCATTTTGACAGTTATTTGTAGTGTATTTTGACAATCATCTGTAGTGTATTTTGACAGTTGTTTGTAGTGTGATAGCGTTTCCCATACCAATGTAAATGGTCCATAAAGCTCATCTGTCAAAATGCACCTATTAAATCATTCAGACAGTAGAAATGCCGCTTACTCCCCGCTACAGCCATTCAAACCCTACCGCAGGAAGGACCCTTGTTTGTAAAACGGCTCGTCACGACAAATTGTGAAATTTCCTCTTCATCGAACTATATGTGTGAATGATTAGAACAAGATGACTCTTTTTTAATTGTATGAGGAAAATAAATGGTGTGGGACACAGGACGCGAGAGTGCGGGCAAGGGGCCGTCCATTTTCTGACAGAACTTTCTAACTTCTTTATTGAGTTGCACAAGTAATACTTTGCTCCCGTAAAAAAATACGAGGATTATAATGGTACCATTATTTTTTGAATTTTCTATACAATGTTTTGGTATTATAGGTTTGAAGATTGTAAGTTCATAGATTTCATTTTTATCATAATTTATGACTTTATTATATTCCTTTACCATTTTCCTTACAATACAAAAATACTACAAATAAATTATGAACCAAATAAGAAGTAACTAGGCCAAATCTCAAAGGTCCATCAGAAATTTCAGCTATGATTTCAATATCCGTTGAATAACAAAAGAGTACAAAGCTGCTTACAGTAGGGTTTGGTAATAGAAAATCTTACTTTGAATTACTTACCTTAGAATATATAATATTAATTCGTTCTTAACCTATATACGTCCCTGCTGGGCCCAGGCCTTAGTCATGATGAAAAACATAAGGCTGTAGGACCAACACGCTGCACGGTGGATTAAACGGTTAAAATAGTGGTTAGTACGCTTTAGCTTGCGATTAAAAACATTGCTACCTCCGCCATGGTCAGCCCGTGGATGGGTGACCAAAACTTTATGATCTCGAACTCCTCCTTGCTTCGGCAGGCACATTAAGCCGTTGGTTCCGGTCGCTATTGCGACTGTCTCTACCCGCCAACCCTCATTGGACCAGCGTGGTTATGTACGGCCCATACTCCTCATGTGTTTCTCGATGAGCAAGGCCTGTGCCCAGCAGTGGGACGTATATAGGCTGAGGACTGGGATAAAATCCTACAGTAGGGATTTGAGTAGAATTTCATTTGTTTAGCTATCCTTCCCTTGAGACTCAAAAATCCCTCAAACCTAAAACAACTTTCACTGTGATTGATAACGTAGTTGAATTACCAGAAGTCCATGACCTTCGTGCTACAACCACTATAAGGTATTCAATTAATTTTGTAATCGATTCTACCTACCGTCATTTGGTTAGTGAGGTGACATTTACCTTTTGACGTATTATTTACAAAAACATGTAGTATTTTTAATCCGCTGTTGTAGCGGATACTAATTTTTGTTCACGCACTAAGCGACATTCGAATCGCGCGCGATGCCTCCCGATCCGTTATCGGGAGTAGTCGTTGGTTTCCGCCCGCCCCGAACGGCGAGCGAGCGAGAAAGTAGAAGAGTTCAGTTGGTCCGCTCTGACGCTCGGTGCGCAGCTTACTATTACCTTTTTTACCTTAATTTAATATATCGCTCATCCAAAAAATATTGACGTAATTACGTTTTTGCGATTTTTCAGGAGAGCGTTTTAAAAGTTTAACATCGAAAATATTGTGTATTTCCAATCATTCTATTGATATATTTTAATAGTTATGTTGTGTTACTTTACTACCAATAATATAACATAAAAAGTTTGCGAGAAAACTTAAGATAACTATTTGAAAAAACGAAATAAAACAAACCAGACGTACATTTATGACATTTTAAACATCAAATAATACAATTATGACATTAAACTAGGTTTGAATATGGGAATAAATCATGAATTTAAACAACATTATATTCAATTTTAGTTTTATTTTTATAAATCTGTCTACATTTTATAAACTTTGTCGATGTTTCAGCGTATCCTTTCGAAGTATAGGCCAACACCATGACGGCAATGACTCTCTCTTTCGGAAACTAATGGAACAACAATTCTGTCGTTTTTACCGTAGATAAAACGTGCAAAACATGAAGTTATGGCATCAAAAACTCATTTTCGACTTTTTGGTCATTATGTCATTATTCTTTTGGATGAGCGATATGTTAGTAATGTTGTTATTTAAAGTGTAATTACCTGTGTAATCAAGTGAATACACTCGTTCAGATAAAGCACTTGTGTTGTTTTATCGCTAATCCCGCTACACTGTAATGTTTTGGTGTAAATGGAAAACATGCATACAGGGCGTCCCACGGCCATGCCACATGGAGGGAAAGTATATTAAATATTGAAGATATGATGTTTTACTTAAAGAAGACATCATTTTATTTTTTATTTTATGTGGAACTGCATTCATAGATTTATTTAAAGTCGCCTGCCTCTACCGGGAATTGAACTCGCGAAATGTGAAAAAAAAACTCCGTGTATTTTATGATAACCGTCGAAAGGGTTAATCACAAGGATTATTTTTTCTTCAGGAACATAGCATCTTCAATGAAAGGAAAGAAAATTTCGTCAGGAAAATTTCGTCTGACTCTGCCGTGTTTCTTATAACTAACATGATCATTGGATTATAAGTACTAACATTTGTTATAAGTATGTCATAAAAATAACAAAACGATACACATACCGTTTGTAATATTTGAATACTTTTTTTTTACTAATTTCAGCCAGCCACATTGTAATTGCGTGCTCATAATGTTATTAATAGGAAACACGGCAAAGTCAGACGAAATTTTCCTAACGAAAATTTTAATAAAATTTTAAATTTCATGATCTTCCTTTCATTGAAGATGCTATGTTCCTTAGGAAAAAATAATCCATATGATTAACCCATTCGACGGTTATCATAAAATGCATGGTGATTTTTTTTTTCACATTTCGCGAGTTCGATTCCCGGTAGCGGCAGACGATTTTGAATAAATCTATGAATGCAGTTCCATTTCTTATAAAAAATAAAATGATGTCCTCTTTCAGTAAAATATCCTACCTTCAATATTTAATATACTTTCCCTCCATGTGGCATGGCCGTGGGACACACTGTATACATAACATATCATCACGCGTCTTTCCCCGAAGGGGTCGGCAGAAGTGTTAAACCCACATTTCGCCAGATATGTTAGGTTGAACTGTACATATGTTTTATTCAAACTTAGTGGTACAGGCGGTGGGATCGAACCCGCGCTTCCCGCGACCTCTCGAACAAGCCCCGTCCGTCCCAACTCGGCCACTAGGTCGAAAAAAAAATTTAATCCCAGCATTTTTAAAAAAATTCAAAGTACTCAACGAGTCGACTCCGAAAATATGCGACCTCTTTTGGCAGTAATGACTCTTATTAGAAGGAAATAGAGATTGTCACCTCTAAAATGAGTACACATATTTTGTACTCGACTGTACAATAGAAACACGACGAAATATAACACTCCAAAATTAAAATGATGACCTAAATAATATTACATTTTCCAACCACCCAACGTATAACAGGATTCAAGTAAGGCACAAATGAATCGTCGTGGTTTGTGTGCGGCTAAAAGATGTGTAATTACTGCAGTAATTATGAAATTTACGACCATTTAAATATTTTTGCCCTCTGGAGTACAAAAGATGTGGGTGGGGGTTCTGATGCCAAATTATGAGCTAAAACTTACGACATAGTAAGAGCGGTAGCGGTAGCGACATTCGATTAAAGCTCGGTGTTCGACGGCGTAGTGGTTAGTAAGCTTTAGCTTTCGATCGATTACAAAGTAAATTATTTAAAACACCTTGTTGCTTGGACTCACACGGGAATTCGCCGTATTTCAGTCTTCGCCCGCTACTCGATATCCATACTTGGAATGCTGACGCGGCGTCTGCGCAAGGCACGGGTCGCTCTGAAGTGTGGGTATTGTAACTAAAAGATGTAATAAACTTAATAAATAAAAGATGTGTGTTCGTTAAGACGAGTGTATTCAGACTGCCCCTGTTTACATAATTATATCTGATTAATACTACTTAGAACTAAGGTAACACCACACTACTCTACCTTCGTCATAGTCAGGCCGGGGATGGGTGACCAAAATTTTGTGATCTCGAACTCCTCCGAGCTTCGGAAGGCACGTTAAGCCGTTAGTCTCCGACACTATTGCTAGTGTTTCTACTCACCAATCCGAATTGGGCCAACGTGGTGGTGTTACGGCTCATGAGTTTCTCCATGAGAAAGGTCCAGCAGTGCGACGTATATATGCTTGACCAATTTTTGATAATGACTGCATTATACTGCAACTACAATACTAGTCGCCTAATTATTAAGAGAAAATATTAGGTCCTTACCTATGAAATTGGTGTTTTGTATGGAGATTTTGGGGAATTCTGCATTTTCCATACTAACATTTTATCAGTTTTCTTCACAACAACAAATCCAGAGATAATAATATTTGGCATGTATCATTAGACAAGCTTTAGTAATATGTGTAATATCACAGTTCATAAAAATATTTATCGTTTTTAAGTGAATGCAAATAAAATGATGTATTCGGGAGGCACTTAAAAAGAGTTGTCTTCGTGTCCAATTTTAACACAATTAAACTTACAACAAATTATCAAAACAAATCAAAGGAGCTCAAAAATATAGTATATTTTTAGACGAGGTAATTATTTTTTAGGAATACTCTGAATCTCAATAGTTACAGACAAAATACAAAGACAGAATAAAAACACCAATTTCATAGGTTCTATAATTCTTAGCGCCTTTCAAGCTCTAATAGATCTTAGTAATGTGGTAATTTATACTACTTGCGAGGAATCTTGGGTGATAGTCATTCTTATTTATTTAACATTTTATTGTACACAAAACAATTATACAGAACACATAAATTAAATAGAAAGTACAAAGGGTGTGGCTTATTCCTAATGAAATCTCTACCAGCCCACATACAATAGGAGATAATATGGCATGAAACATAATTGCCGCATGTACTCTATAAATACATGTAAATACTATATATACTATATATTCTTCTAATTATGTTACACATACATACATAATGTAACCACAACTATTATCCCCTAAGGGTTAGCCAGAGACTAGGCAAAAGTCCACTGCCTTAGTCCGCGCTTCAACAAGCAGTGACTGCACGTGTGCTCACCGTGACAGGTGGTGAGCCCGTCGCCGCTATAAGCTATTGGATGGTTGCGCAGTTCTAAGTCCAATAGTTGCCTTTTACGACGCCCAAGAGAAGAGATGGGTTGGTAGTATTCTTTTAATGAGCTGCCACCACACGACTAGACGACGAATTATGTTAAGTAGAAAAAAACAAACTTGAAAGTCTTTGTTTAATAACAATTGTCACGATATATCATGAGCATGAACTCCGTATTTTGACATTTGACGGATTTTTATCACGTTCAACTCTCAAGTCGTGTGGTAGAGGCTCATTAAAAGAATACTACCATCCCATCTCTTCCCTTGGATGTCGTTAAAGGCGACTAATGGACTTAGAAATGCACAACCATTCAATAGCTTGTAGCGGCGACGGGCTCACCACCTCTCACGTTGAATGCAGTCACTGCTGGTGCAGCGCGGACTGTGGCAATGGACTGCTTTTGCGGTGTTTTTGCCTAGTCTCTAACTAATCCTTAGGGGATAATAGACGTGATAATATGTATGTATGTCAACTGTCAAAGTACTATGGAATTTGACAATTGGGCGTGATAATAACGTGATAAATATCATATCGCACTGCTCCTGCTACGGCAAGAACCGTGGTGCCAGTTTTGATATTTGAGAATAAAATAGAATGCAATTATTTATTTTAAGTTTGTTAAGGCCATGATTCTTGGATAAGAGGAACTATAAGAGATACACTGGCATTTAATTGACTCAAGGTTTTATCATAATCCAATCAGAAATAAGTATATCTACAGAATTAAATGAGATCACCATCACAGCTCAAAGAATTATGTGCCAAACAACCGTCAGTTCTGTAAGCACCTTCAAGTCTTCAAATATATTATTATAATCGTAGTGTCCTTGAGTATGCTTCTGTGGTATGAAACCCGGAATATAAGGTACATAATAATATAGATTCTATCGATAGAATTAAAACGATAATGCCATAGTTTCTGTCCTTTGGGTCATTTCGAAATAACCAGAAACTAATTTGTATTCCTCCTCTGGTGGACCACCGCGTGGAAAAAGACTATGTGTTTCTTTTTAAGATTTTATGTAACCTCATTGACAATCCTTTTTTATTGGAGAATATTGGTTTATGGTTCGGACAGGTTTCTATCTTAACAAATTATTAGATATGCCAGAAATTTATTTCTGTTCAGATGTTCAAACGTGTCTACTGAAAGATTTACAAATATAGATTTATTCGATTGTAATGTTGGAAATACAAAAACTACATACATACAATCACGCCTGTAATCCCGAATGGTACGCAAAGTCCAAGGTGCACTGTGTTCCTTAAGACCACATTTAGCCATACAAAAAATTGGGTTTGGTCACATGGAAAATCGGGAGAGAGTAAGTAACAAGTGGCTAGCTCATCACACAATCACAGACCCAGTACCCAATACGCACTTAGTCGCCTTTTACGACATTCTAGATAAGAAAAGCAGTTGGTACATTCTTTTTGTGTCCCTGACCAACACGAAAAAACTGAAAGAAGAAGATTCATGAAATACTGAAAGAAGCTAATGATAATGTACAAAACTTGTAATAGAATTTTTAGATTTGTAGTAAATTGTGTATTTGTCAGTAGCAATTATATGTATTATATAAACTGTAGTGGAAACTTTACTGATCTCTGTGTAATTTTTGTGTGATACATATTATTCTGCAACTTGTATTATTTGTTTCTCAAATTAAAAAAATAAAGTCACTTTGCATACAGAACAGACAGCTGTTTGGGTAGAAGGTTGTGGAAGTGAATCACAAGTGAATTGACGATATATCAAAGGTTGAAGAGAATCGTAGTATTTACAATCGTTATAGGTAAAACAATAAAGACGCAACTAAACCTCGTTCCGCTGATCCGAGACCGCACCCGAAGGAACCTAACGAAAACAAAGATGTAGTAAAATCTACACAACATAACAACGCGCGTTTTCCTTGTAAATATGAAAATGAGTAACAACATTCTTCAGCTGAAATTATTAGGTCCTTACCTATGAAATTGGTGTTTTGTATGGAGATTTTGGGAAATTCTGCATTTTCCATACTAACATTTTATCAGTTTTCTTCACAACGACAAATCCAGAGATAATAATATTTGGCATGTATCATTAGGCAAGCTTTAGTAATATGTGATAAGATTGACAGTGTCAGAATATTAAGAAAAATATAAAGTTGAACTAAAAAGAGGTTTGTTACTAACACAACTAATAGACTAAGGCCCAATTGCACGATCGAGAGTTAGAGCCTAACCCAGGGTTTGCCCATATATTTGCCCCAGGGTTAGGTGCTAACTCTCTAACGCGCAATTGGGCCTTAGAACTGCACAAACTGCATCCAATAGGTTATAGCGGCGACGGGCTCACCACCTGTACGTTGAGCACATGTGCATTGTGCAGTTACTGCTTGGTGAAGCGCGGATGGCAGTGGACTTCTTCCTTGTCTAATGCGGGTTGGTGGGTAGAAACAGTTATAATAGCAACCGGGACCAACGGCGTAACGTGCCTTCCGAATCACGGAGGAGTTGGAGATCACAAGTTTTGGTCACCCATCCACGGCCTGACCATGGCGAAGGTAGTTTTGATTTGTTCTAACCACTACATCACCGAGCTCCTCAAATCAAACATTCAAAAGTCCAATTAGAAAAGTTGTGAAAAGTACTACTATTCTTACTCCTCCTCATGGAGAACATCAAGAAGGTCTGTGCCCAGCAGTGGGACGTATATAGGCTGAGCACGGACGGACTTAGCTTGGTATCGAAAACAAAGCTACCTTCGCCATGGTCAGACCTTGGATGGTGACCAAAACTGCGATGTCGAGCTCTTCCGTGCTTCGGAAGGCACGTTAAGCCGTTGGTCCCGGTCGCTATTGCGACCGTTTCTACCTATCAACCTGCATTGCGCCAGCGTGGCGGTTGTTACGACCCATACTCCTGTAATTCTTCATCAGGAAGGCGTGGGCTCAAAGATTTTTACAATGATTACTTACACGGGGTGCTGATGTCTACTTGCTACGTTCCTGGCAAACATATATTTGAAGATCTCCGTGGTCGAATTCTCTGTACGCCGGTCTTAATGCGTCGCCATCTCGAGAGGTCTCCGGTGGGGGCAAATGTTTGGGTGATGAATTTTCAGGCATTTGTTCTCCAGTCTTGGATGTTTATATATATTTAGGATATTTACGTACGCCACGTATCACGCCTGTAATCCCCGAAGGTGGGCAGAGACAAGGAGCACTGTGTTCCTTAAGACCATATTGAGCCATACAAAAATTGAGTTTGGTCAGATGAAAAATCGTAAATGAGTAGTAACAAGTGGCTAGCTCATCGCGTTACAATCGCCTAATAATCGCCTTTACATGCTAGGCAAAAAAAGCAGTTAGTACAATATTTTTGATATTTACATGTCAAAAATATATATTAAATATTTTTATCCGTCGTCTAGTGTCCGTAACACAAGCAGCATGAGTTGCTTAAAAAGGGGCTAGTTGACAAGTGTGAATGTTTGAAGATATTTATATTCATTTATTTTATTTATATTGGCATATAAACATATTTATATGTTGTTCTGCACTTATATATTCCTCCTCAACTAAACCTTAACTAAACTAGACGTCCAACTATTTATTACGACTTCAACAAAATATTCTCAAAATTAATAATTTCGCAAATGAGTCTTAGATGGGCAACGATATGTTTGCGATACGTTCGGCTCTGATGTCCCCCCTCCCCTTCTGGAAGCTTAAACGGTTTTAAATGACCGTAAACATCACCGCGAAATACTCAAGCATACCTCCGATGTAAGATGAGCTTGGTAAGAGTACGGCAAAATAATAAGATAACAGACGCTATCGATAAAAACATACAAGGAGATTTTGCCTGAATCCTTATTCTAAGCTGTCTACCCCCTCCACGAGATAGAATTATCAATATATACATAATTAATTATGTTAGGAAAATAACGTTTTATGCTCAAATCGGTCTATAAAATTCGGGTCCAGCCGTCACAGTCCAGGTTTCTCCCGGCCGGTATACACTAACATTTAACCGTGTTATTCATAAATAGTTATTTATTATACAAGAGTGGAAAGTTCCTTTTTAACCGCGTGCTCGATTTGGATGACCGAGCAAGCGAAGGATTCTTAAGTTGAATCACGAGCGCAGCGAGTGATTCTAAATTAGAATCCTGAGCGTCAGCGAGGGAAACAAACGAGCACAAGGTGAAAAATCTTTCCACTCGAGTGCAATACGTAACTTTTCATCCCACCTCAGCGAGGAAATGACAAAATGAAAAAGAAAACAATTTATAATGACAAAATATTTTTTCACAATTTAAAAAGTTCTAATCATAAATTTGGCACCATAGAGGTTACATTAAATAGGTTTAATGACGTTTTGAATTTACAATTATATTGAGTACTCATTATATGTGATGTTCTAAATTCAAATCTACTTTGCCGCTCAAGCGAATAAAATAGAATTTTCCAGCCAGATTTCGAAGCGCAAAATTACACTTTCCGAGGTGGTGGGATGAAAAAAATATTAAAGGCTTAATAAACCTCCTTTAGTTAGACACTTTCTTTCTAATTTAGATTTTTGTTTGAAATAAGAAAACAATTCTTTTAAGCCTTTAATATTTTTTGTGAATAACAGAGTTACATTCTAGTTCAAGTCACAACACGCCGGTTACAGGTTGAAGGTATTGCTAGTCTCTTTGTCACACTAAAACTTTACACTAACCGCCTCATGTGATAAAACGTCAATATTACCGGGCCATCTTTGCTCAGCAGTACTGCTATAAACAACATTTTAGTGACAGTAAACGACGTACCGTCAAATAGTAATAGTTCACAGTAAAAATGAAAGTCGGGTGTAATCTCCCGAACTCAGATACTTTGTGTTTTATGCTGGCATTATTGGTCAGGTGGTTTTTATACCTTTAGATGATTATTTTAGTACTTATACTGTCACGAATAAAAAGAATTCAAAATTTTTATATACCCATTTTTATATTGGATATGATTAATAATAAAATTTTAATTACGTTCTAGCTTAATTGTTAAACCCACCTTCGGTCACGATGGTCTATCAATTATATGTGCCGTAAGGTCACGATTTTGGTAAACAATTCAATACGCATGCGATACACAGACTGACACAGCCGTCAGACATGCTTGATTGGTGGCGACTGGTGGCTGACTGGGAACGGCTTAACGTGCCTTCCGGAGCACAGAGGAGTTCGAGATCACAATGTTTTGGTCACCCATCCACGGCATGACTATTGTGAAAGTAGCTTTGTTTTCGATAACGAAACCCAAAGCGTACTAACCACCACCACCGAGCTCCTCAACCTTATCGGTGACCTTATCGCTAGGTAATGATCGTTGGCCAATAATGTTTAAAACTTTTGTCCAACGGGAATACACCGATATCGTTCTCGTAAACTTTAGCCTTTAGTTGAGAACAAGTTTAGTCTCTCCTGTCTCTATATTTATCTTTTCACTTCTCTTTACAAAGATTAGATAGCTATCGTGTCTTCAAAGAATTTTTACCCACTAAATTGTTTATTTAGCCTTAAAACTCAATCCCGAAGAAAGAAATTTGATTTCTCACGAGGAAAACCTGAAATTGATTCAATGAAGATCTCGAGTTTATACGAAAAATAATTAAGATGGCGAATGAAAATAAACGGTGATGTTTGTGAATAACAGGATTTAGTGGAATTGAATTTTAATTTGTTTGAACAATAAAGAATTTATAATTTATATTTTCAGCAGGCGGCTGGCGTGCTCGCAGCCAGGGTGGCGGCTTGTTGTCTAGTATGAATATATTGGATTTTTTGCCGCGATCACGGCCGCAGGCTTAGGCCGAGTCTGACTCGTAAAGGCCTTAATCAGCTGTCAATTGTTCTTAAAAGCGCTGATTCAGCAAAGCTTTTTTTATATATGACAAGGGTGGTAATCCTGTAGATGCTCAGAGTACCTTTGACACAACTCACGTTTTGCCAAGTATAGAAATCTAGAGAAAACCAGTTTTCAATTTATTTCTTATAATAAGGTCGAAATCAATTCATAACAAATCCAAACCTTCAGCGTAACCTCTTAACTATCATCTGTGACATTTGTAGACACAACAGGAAATCAGAAACAGATTTAATATGCCAGCAATGCACGTGTGACCTCATTGTTTAAATAAATAAATACCTACCTATCAACTAGCCCCATATTAAGCAACTAATGCTGCTTGTATAACGGATACTAGATGACGGATAAATACATATAAATATCCAGAATTTCCTGAATCCACAATAATAAACATTCAAGACTGGAGAATAAACGCCTGTATTCATCAGTTTCATCACACAAACATCTGCCCCCACCGGGGATCGAACCCAAAATCTCTCAAGATGGCGAGCGACGCCTTGACACCAGCGCGCGGGGCTATTTTGAAACTTCGGAAACTTTTCGAATCCGAATGTCATTCTTTTCGAAACGAATCCGTTTGAAAATAGCGTTTTCCGAATGACAAAATCAATTCTTAACTGTCATTGTCAGTTAAGAATTGATTTTGTCAAGTAAGAAAGCCATGTCGCATCTCGCTCTGGTTGACCGCGTCAAAAAGTGACAGTTTCGTTTTTGGCTTTAGATGTTGAGAATTAGGTTTGAAATTCGGATTCGAAAAGTTTCCGAGGTTTCAAAATAGGTTTCAAAATCCCCGCCCCGCAGCGTAAAGACCACTCGACCACAGAGGTCGTCGACCTTTTAATTAAATCTAATTACTTGATGTTATTGTTATAATAGCAATTATTATTATTCTGATGCTCAAAGGTTACAATCTCTTAGAATTTAGGTGTATTCATAAGAGTATGTAAATACCTAATCTGAATAAATAATTTTACTATATTGATTATTGTGGTGCTTACAATAAGAGTAATATTTGTCTGCAACTTCAACACTGACAACACACTGCTATATGTCACGTTACCAGCTAATTAGTTCTCACCGCTGGGCAGTCTGGGCACAGCCTTCCTACATGGAGAAACACATGAGGAGTATGGGCCTTAACACCACCACGCTGGCCCAATTCGGATTGGTGGGTGGAAACGGTTGCAATAGCGACCTGTACTAACGGCTTAACGTGTTTTCCGAAGCACGGAGGAGCTCGAGATCACAAAGTTTTGGCCACCCATCCTAGGACAGACCATGGCGCCAGTAGCATTGATTTCGATATCGAAAGCCAAAGTGTACGAACTACTACGCCCTCGACCTCCCCATGTTATATGTCAACAAGTAAAAAATCAAGGAATTTTGAGTCTTAATACGTCTTTTGATCTCCTCGCCCATTCCTTATTGTTTTCCAAATACAAAAAGGCTGATAATAAAACCAAACCTTTCCTAAACTAGATAACATTCCCTTTACCAACACGTTAATTATAAATCTTTAACTCATTTAAAAACGAACAACGTTCGCTGGCTACGCTCGCTCGCTCTTTGTAATTGTATTTATAATTCAATAAGCCATTGGCGCCCGATTTACAAGATTATTATTGATTAAGAAAACGGCGTTATTGGAAATTTAAACTTTATTATGTTAGCAATCAAACCGTGTTTGAAGGGATTTACGCAGTGTGCATACACAGTGTAGACAAATACAGTAGGTCTACATTTGCATCATACATAGGTGATTCGTGAGCCAGGTGTAAGTGAACCGTGGTAGCGGCTCATTAAAAGAATACTATCAACCCATCTCTTCCCTTGGGTGTCATAAAAGGTGACTAATGCTCATAGAACTGCACAACAATCCAATAATTTCTAGCGGCGACAGGCTCACCACCTGTCACGCTAAGTGCAGTCACTCCTTGGTAAAGCGCGAACTATGGCAATGGACTGCTTATGCGGTGCTTTTGCCTAGTCTCTGACTAACCCATATGGGATAATATTGGTGATTATAAGTATGTATGTGTATAGGTGATTCTCACAACGCTGCACGACGGACGGAGTATCGCGCGTGAATGCACGGCATCTAGTGCGTGTTTTCTATACAAATGAAGATAATACAACGTTAGAAGAGACGCAATAGTACGCGCGAAGCTGCATCGTCCGAGAGTTTGAGTCGCAGTAAGTTCACGCCTATTTTTATAGGGAGGGGTAGAGAATACTTCTTTCCACTTGCTACGATCCTTATTCCGCGTCTATATGTCCGTATACGACCTCCGTGGTCGAATGGTCTGTATGCCGGTCTCAAGGCGTCGCCATCTCGAGAGGTTCTGGGTTCGATCCCCGGTGGAGGCAAATGTTTGGGTGATGAATTTTCAGGCATTTGTTCTCCAGTCTTGGATGTTCATATATATTCAGGATATTTATATGTATTTATCTATTAAATATATATATACGTCATCTAGTGTCCGTAACACAAGCAGCATTAGTTACTTAAAATTGGACTAGTTGATAGATGTGAATGTCTGAAGATATTTATATTTTATTTTATTTATTTATACGTTTGCCGAACTTCAACAGCTTTCAAATTTATACGTCACAGGGGTTTGCCGTGGTTTGTGTCCATGTTGTGTCCGTTTCTTGTCACAAATCAAATCAGAACAAAAGAGAATTTGCCGCGAGCGCCTGCGTCTACACGTTTGCACGTTTGTAGAGGTTTGGAGTGCCAAGCGTGTGGATGCCAATATTAACGACAACGTTGACCTCTATCGAAAGGAGACATTTTGAAAATCACTATGGTTATATTATATAGCTTTCAAACTGTCTTGCGAAAACTTTTGCAATATCGCATCGCTACGATAGAATGTTTTTTCTTTTTTTTTTTGCGATAGGGAGGACAAACGAGCAGACGGGTCACCTGGTGGTATGCAACTAACGTCGCCCATTGACACTCGAAACACCAAAGAAGTCAAAAGTTCGTTGCCAGCCTTTTAAGCAGATGCGGATATCCATACTAATATAAATGCGAAAGTAACTCTGTATGTCTCGCTTTCACGTCAAAACTACATAACCAATTTGACCAGAATTTGGTACACAGATAGTCCAGAGCCTGAGCTAGGCATAGGCTACCTTTTATCCTAATATTGTCATGGGTACGGGTTCCATGTGGATGAATATAAAAAAATTAAATAACGCCTTCCAGAAAAATAAAGGACATATTTACGCCACTATGAACTTTGCTTCTAATTGTATGGGAATAAATTTTCACTTCCACCAAATGAGGCTACTGTTCTTATTTGAAAAAATCTTTCAGTGTTGAATAGCCTATTTATTGAGGAAGGCTACGAGTACAGGCTACCATCTCACTGTCTCAAAGTAACTATTCTACGCGGACGAAGTCGCGGGAAAAAGCTAGTATATTATATTAAAACCTGCCCCACTGAATTCTTCACACTGTGCCTAACTTGAGTGTACAGACACGAGATTTGCTCCCCAATTCACACTTGCCGAATATCGGTTTTCATTTAATACAGCATCTAGAACTTGACACGTGTCTCCAATTCAATTAGCAAACGAATGTTTGCTTATCGCGATCGAGCGTTTAAAACGATCACCGTTTCACTTTAACTCTCGGTCGTAAGGCTAAGCGGCTCCAGAGTGGCGCCCAAAATTGAGTTTGTTGAAGAAAATATTTACTCTTCAGTGTAGAACGATATTATTTTTAATGAATCTTTTATACAAGGTCGTCGGATTCCTTTTCAGTACCAGCCTTCATAGCATGAGAACTGTAATATGATATTTGTCAAGTTTTTATCACGACCAATTGTCAAATTTCATAGTACTTTTTTATGGGATAGGGGGCAGGCGAGCAGACGGGTCACCTGATGTTAAACAACCGCTGCCCGTGGACACTCACAACACCACTGGGGTCACAAGTGCGTTGCCGGCCCTTTAGGTGGGAATACGCTCATTTCTTGGAGGTTTTCATGACATACTGGTCCAGAAATACCGCGGGTGACAAGTCATTCCACAGTTTAGTTGGGAGGGGTAGGAAGTTCCTATAGAGAAGCGCACAAAGGAAGCATCCAGACGATGGGAGTGGATGTCATGTCGCGCTGAACGATGACGGAAAGTGGCGGCAGGTATCAAACCGAACGATTCCTCGGAACACTCTCCATAATAAATGCGATAGAGGATGCATAATGAGGCCACATCTCTACGGAACGCCAAGGGGTCAAGCCGACTTGAAATGGCCTGGCTGTCGATTATTCGAATTGCTCGGCGTTGGACGCGGTCGAGAGGAAGAAGTTGGTACTGAGGTGCTCCCGCCCATAGATCAGAATAGTATTCCATAGGGCCGAACCTGTGCCTTATACAACTGCAAGCGGTGGGCCGCCGGCCGGTGTGAAATACTGCCTCGATCTGTTGAGCACACCAGGCTTCAAATACTTTGACAAGTGAACGTGATAAAACGCGATAGATACCAGAATGCGCTCTGTTCATGCTTTTTATACAGGTTAGTATTAATTCCAAAGTCAGTATGTAAAGATAGAAAGAAAGAAAAACATTCCGGACAACGTTCTGGTATGTCCTCGAATTAGTCAAGGTACGTTCACGGAGGTCGTTAACCTCCAAACTTCCTATTCATAATTTATTGGTTTCATAAATCTGTGGTATAAAACCTACTACATTCGTTCATTAATCAGTTACCTGTCATTTTTTATATCCGCTCATTTGCCAGTATTATTTATGGACGTTTCATAGGTACGCTGGCCGCTAGCGTAGGTCAACAGCGCCGGCGAGATTTCCATACATTTTGACGTACAAGCGCGCGTGTGGCTGTGAAACGATGTTAATAGCTCCGTGTAATTATAAGCGCGCATCCATCTTGCGTGAACTGGACATCAAACAAAGGTTCCAGCAGAGAAGAACCATCTATCTGCGCAAGATACTGGAATTTTATCGGTCACATAGCCAGAAAAGTAGGCGGCAACCTTAAACAATTAATTATTACTGGCAAGGTTGATGGCAAACGACCCAGAGGCCGCAGTCTAGTTGACAGATCTGCTGCCCCTCTCGGCCCTGTAACCAAATTCCAATGAATATGAATTGGATTTCTGTTATATAGAACCCTTTTTTGTAATTACCAAAACAAGACATTTTGACGTTGCATTGAATCAATATTGATTTGTCAACATTACGTTACACGGCAGCTGGTCCGTTCTGCCCCCACATCCTAAACTGTCGGAAACTAAACGAATCACGGAATCTCTTTTTACACTTTTTATTACCACGGATTAAAGCGAGACGGGACGCTATTTTCCGAATCGAATCCAATTTCAGAATAGAATCTCTTGATACCCAGCTACACGTCGCTTTTCACGATGCCAAGAATCGACATAGATGACGGTGTTTGGTGAAATAAAAATAGATACCTCGGGACCTCATGACCCTCAGTAATAAGGAACACCATGCGAGGAGTCTCATTAAACCCATACATGTAGTACAACGTAAATACAACGTAGCAACATTACTGAACAATATTATAAGCAGCGCCATCTATCACAGTATACGAAATTAAATTGCCAGGTAAAACATTTTGGTTCCTGCTTTTTACATTGAAGAAAACACAATATTAGTAGCAAGCTATGAGGACATATGCTAGAAAGAAAGAAAGAAAAACATTTTTGACTACAGACACAAACAAGACGCAAAATACACAAACAATCACAGATAAGGTCAACTAGGACCCGACCTCAGCACATACTGCATCAGGCAAAGCTGGCTAGAGCTAAATCCTTGTGCCCAATAATAAACAACAATTCAACAATGTAGGTAATGTTTATTTTCTTCCGGACTAGCTATCGGCCTATATATTAATATTTTGGAATAAAAAATGGCAGGTGCCACTGTCGGTGTCTGGTCAACTCTTGATAGCCTCAGAGTAAACAGAACTGGAGTAGCCATTAGTCAATTTCTCAAACATTTTATTCTGCCATTTCTTGCGGGGGGTGAGGTTACCACTACACTCAAAGCCAGCACAACGCACAACGTTTTTACAAATGCACACATGCATAATTCGACACACAAATTTAAATTTCACGCACACACACGCTTAAAATAGTCACGTGGGGTGTGCGTTTTGACAACGTCACAGCCGCACTCCCCACGAGACTAGCGCTCGAAATTTGAAATCGTAGAATTCTAAAACATGAAATAATGAAGTAAATAATCATGAAATCTTAAAAATTATAATTACAAATAAAAGGTGACACCATCTTTTAGCATACTTGATGTTTTCTATTTAATTTTACAACAAAAAACAGCACAGGCAGGCATTTTGCGGGAGCTCTGTTCGCCGCAACGTTTACAATGTTATGGCTGTCAAAATGGCGGCTCAACTAGTTTTATTAAAAGTGCAAGCATCCGATGCTTGTGCATTTGGCAGAGGGGAATGTTAGACAAAGGCTACTCCAGTTCTGTTTACTCTGAGTTGATAGCCCATTTATTGCAGATTGCTACAGACTATATTACATCACATTAAGACCAATACGAGCGGAGCACCAATGAAGAATGTTTCGAAATTGGCTTGTGCTAGCGGTGTGTACATACTTAAGGTATGATTATTAACCGATTCCACCGCCGCCACCGAGTTTTGAATAAAATCTTATGTTCAGTTCATTGTGTATAATATTGGGTCCTTACCTATAAAATTGTGTTTTTTCTCTCTCTTAGTATTTTGTCTGTAACTATTAAGATTCAGAGAATTCCTAAAAAATAATTACCCCGTCTAAAAATAGACTATATTTTTGAGCTCTTTTGATTCGTTTTGATAATTTGTTGTAAGTTTAATTGTGTTAAAATTGGACACGGAGACAACTCTTTTTAAGTGCCTCCTGAATACATCATTTTATTTGCATTCACTTAAAAACGATAAATAATTTTTATGAAGTGTGATATAACACATATTATTAAAGCTTGTCTAATGATAGATGCCAAATATTATTATCTTTGGATTGGTCGTTGTGAAGAAAACTGAAAAAATTTTAGTATGGAAAATGCAGAATTCTCCAAAATCTCCATACAAAACACCAATTTCATAGGTAAGGACCTAATAATAATAATAATCATTTCATCATTCATCGTTTCATCGTTCATTGTGAATATCGCTTGCCTCGCATTGTTCCCGGTGCATGGCAACAGGCTCGCCACCTGTTACATGGGGACCTAACATATCTGGCGAATGTGGGTGTTTAACACCTCTGCCTACCCCTTCGGGGAAAAGGCGTGACACTATGTTATGTTGGAGAAAAAATTAAACAACTCAGAGTTATAAAAATCACAGTCGTTTATTATTAATAAATACTGGTAATTAGGATAGGTATAGAGATTTTACCAAAAAACCTTAGTGTAATGAAAGGTACTTCAAGGATAAATCTAATCTAGAAATGTAATGTTCAAGTGAGTACATACGAGTAGAACGGCCTAGTCGTCGCTTTGTAAATACAGAGCCTTTCTGTTTTAGTAGCCACTATCAATCTTAGCACTATAATAATAAAGATCAAAATTGATACAGATATAAGATTCTAAAACAACAACTTGATTTCAAAACATCGTCACGCATTACACATTCTCCTGAACAATAAATAAAAGTTTTAGTTTAAACTACATATGGTTTTATAGGTACGCTGGTTCCAGCCCGGTCACGCGAGCGTGCTTATACGTCAAAATGTATGGAAATCTCGACGGTTCTATTGGCTAGCGCTGGCGGCCAGTTTAACTATAAAACGAACTTATTAATGCTGTTGCTTTAGATCCTTTGAGCGTCTACAGCTACTAGAACAGAAAGATCTTTTAAACTAATATCAAAATTACCAAGGAACTTAATATTAAGTCATGGGCCCAATCTCCTATAAAACCTTAACAGCTAACCCCTAAAGGTACGCATAAACGATCTAAATTAAACATTAATCTGCTTACTATAAAGCTAAGTATTTCGAAAACTATTCATCTCTGAACAGGAGTAGGCAGGGCTTGCTCGAAGCTTGGGGAATGCATAAAACCGCAGACCTGTCCAAACTAACTTATCAACCGTGGAATCGCTTTTACAAGCTTTGTGCATCTATTCTACTGCATCATCTTCAGTTTAAACCTTAGCACTAAGTACGAGATTACTCTTATGAAGATAAAGAAAGCGGACAGAGCGCCGACGTCGACCCAGAAATTAGCTTGATCCATTGTCATCTCTTTGAGGAATTTGCCTGGTATCCTAAAGTGGCAGTAGTCTTCGGAGCAATGCAGTTTTTCTCTGTCGTACCCGTAGACTGCCAACATGGCGCCCTCGAAGCCGTAGCGGACGTAGCTTAAGTAAGTGAGCCATTGGAGATAGGAGGGGATAGCGTTGAAGTTGACGAAGAACCCGGAGAAGAGAACGACGGGGATGGTCGTGACGGGGCCGAGGTAGACGCCGGTCTCGATCTTCATGGCCGCGCCGATCAGCAGCCCCAGAGATTGCGCCACCAGTGCCGTTAGGATGTTAATGGTGACGAACATTAGCACCCGGTCAGTTTGCATAGGCTGCCCCGTCATAAAGTACACTATCATTACGTAAACCCCGCTGAAGACAATCTGGAAAACAAAACATGGAAATTAGCACTCCTGCACAGTTTTAAAGGTATCTTGTTAACATTATTGGCATAAACCTGGTAGCGAGCTCAGTGAGGTGACCTCAATATTATAAAAAAATCTTCTGTTCTCTCTATAAAATCAAAATACGACACAAAAATGTCTTTTTTTACTTTCGTCGTCGTCCTCAGCCTATATACGTCCCGCTGCTGGGCATAGGCCTTACTCATTGCGAAACTTATGTGGAGTAGCCGTAACATCACCACGCTGCATCACCAGCGACGGTTCCGAAGCACGAAGAAGTTCGCGATCACAAAGTTTTGGTCACCCATCCAAGGCCTGACCATGGCGAAGGTATCTTTGTTTTCGATAACGAAAGCCAAAGCGTGCTAACTAATACGCCATTGAACTCCTGTTTCGTGACTCTAAAAAATATATCAAAAATGGCTATTTGGCGATTTGCAGAGTTCAATTTTTGTATAATAATGATTGACTGATTTAGGGTTTCATACAAACATAAATCTAAACTATTTATCTATCTAAATTGAATGAGTCTGTACCTGGAACGGTAAATCGGCCATAGTTTTTGCGAAGTAGAAGGCCTTGAGCGAATACCAATAGTTTAAATGTTCTCTAACGAAGACACTCATTTCTGTCGGGACTGAAACAAAGAAAATAAATTTTAAAAAAGAGCCACAAAATAATACATAAGTAGGTATAGATATTAAATAAATTGTTCGACTTTAGACTCTATCTTAAGGCGTTAAGAGCGAAGCTACTCGCCTGCATAAAGTGCAACAGCTTATCCATTAAGTTTCAGAATAAAATATAAGTGAAGAATGATAGATGCAAAATAATAGTTGAATTTAGGTTTTGAAAGATGTTCAGCGGAACTTGGGTTTAATTTCTTTCTTCCTTTACAACTCATTATATTTATGGCTACTCGAACATATTTTTATATGATGTATTTATTATTTTAATAGCTGCCTGTTATGCATACACACAATCACGCCTGTGATACCCGAAGGGGTAAGCACAGTCCAAGAAGCAATGGACCACATTTAGCCCATACAAAAATTGGGTTTGGTCAGATGAAAAATCGTGAAAGAGTAGTAATACGAGTAAGTGGTTAGCTCATCGCCTACACAATCACAGACCCAGTACCCAATACGTCTTTAGTCGCCTTTTACAACATGCTAGGCAAGAAAAGCAGTTGGTGTACATTATTTTTGTGTCCCGGACCAACACGGGCCTGTTATGCACTGCTGTTATTTTACGAAAATCTTTCTTTTTATCTACAAAAGCTAAGGCTTCAATTGTAGAATTCTTTACTTTCAGAATCCACATTGCTCATGGCTCATTGTTTCATATAGACCAGTTGTTGGAATATTGGTTAAATTGACATCAAACAACATTCCAACAATTGGGTGCAATGTTTGACATAAATTTGCTGAGAGTTAGATAATACAGACAGCATCAATTCAAGTAATTGCACCCAAACGACCAGATAAGACCATTTAAAGAACATATCAATAAAATCGTCGACATTCTTAGTAACGTTTTATTGATTCCTGATCTATAAATAGCATCGAGGAATCAGATCAATTGATGAAATTGTTTGTTTCTACCCGTCTTGTGTCTTGGAAAGCATTTGGAAGTAATTTAGGTCTTGTAATTAATTTCCTATACGTGGATGTAATTTAAGATTTATGAATCGTTATAATTATGAATCTATCGATGGAAATGTTGTAGCCATATCGAAGAATTGACCAAATCGTTAAGCCTAACGTTTATACCGTGTAAATGTTTAAGTCTTCGGTATTTCACGACCTGCCCTCTTAGCATGAACACCGCAATATGATATATCCAGGTTTCTATCACGTTCTACTGTCAAAGTACTATAGAATGGGTGTGATAAAAAAAACGTGATAAATACCATATCGCACTGCCCATGTTACTCAGACTGGTCTATCCTACGATAATCAAGACAGAAAGATTGTCTAAAGTATGATAATATGACGAGTGAGTAATGACACATCTTGTGACAGGAGAATGTGGAAGACATGGTTTTGCCTACCCTAAAAGAATTATAACAGGGCATGAGACAGAAGAAGATATGAACAGATGATTAGAACACAGAAAGATACACGCATGGATTCTATGTTGTTGTATTCCTTTTTTCCTACTCACAGATATAAATTTAAAAAGATGACACATATGCGAGTACTGCGCGTGTTCGAAAACCCCGACAAAAGTCGGGGTTGGCTACCTGCTAACTTGTCTGCGTCCGAATGGCATGCTTTTTTGTGTGATAATTGGCGCAGGGGCATAAGCAGCATCGGTATTTTTGAATCAGTTCGGATCACCCGTCTCCAAATTACGTCAGTGACGTCACAGTAGATGTTAAAAGTTGCTACGCTTGATTTCAATACCAATCGTTATATTTGCGTTATCTAAGTAAATCTTAGTGTTTGCATGCTGCGATAACCTGTCATTGTCAAGTTATATTATTTATGTAATTTTTGTGCTGTTTCTTATGTTGGTAATCCAAATAAATAAATATCTGTGTTCCTGTTCATTTTCAAAATTATACTTTTTTTAATCAGAATTCTGAACATGGTGAACTCTTTGAAGCATGTTACATCTAATATTATGATTGCGACTATTTAAGAAATAAGGCCACGTACTTAGATTATTTCGCAATGCCGTTGATGTTAACCATAGTATTTATACGGAGACGAGGCCAAACCGATTTGTCTGTTAGTCAAGCAAGCTTAAATTGCAATCACATTATGTTGGATTGACTCATATTTCTCTCATGTTATACCTACTACACCTACTACAGGAACCACGAATGCAAGAGAATTTTTTTTTCCTTAAATAAAAATACTTTAATAATAAAAAATATTAAAAAGACTATAGTGTCGGCCTGCTCGGTATTGTGGTTAATGCTTGTTAACTTCGAGCCCGGTGTGAGTAGATGTTAGTGTGACAATTATAATTCGTTCTCCAATTGAAACCCCTTGAGGACAAGTGATTTAAGTTTAACGTTATTATGGAAGAGCCGTGTGGGAGCGGCTCATTAAAATAATACTACCAACCCATCACTTCCCTTCACTTCAATAACGAATAACGATTAGGCTGGCAGATTGGCAAAATTGGCTGTTTCTTAAGGAGAACCCGTGTCAGTTAAAACCATTTTATTCCGAAAGTTTAAAGACATACAAAAAAAACGCTCCCTAAATTAGAAGGAATAAATTAGAGGAAAAGAAAAAGGTATATGGTGTTATATTGTGCAAGCCACTTCCATTACCTCGTTTTTTAACACAAATATTCATATGCAGCATATTATATATATATGAATAGACTTTGATCAGGACACTATCCATCCAACAAGTTTGGATATCTTATGAAGTACTGTAGTACTTGCGGAGTAATTGAAGATGTCCATCACTTATTAGTGGAGTGTTATGATACCAGACACAGAGGCAGATTTTATTTGAAAATTCAGGTGTAGTCAACACAGATATTGGCATTTTTCACAGCATTTTGGGTCATCCAACATCTAGAGACGCCAAAAAGTTGCATAGGTTTATTAGTCCCCCGCAACCATAGTAATATTGATATTAGATGCCTAGTGTAGTTTATATAAATTAGGCCCAATTGCGCGGTCGAGAGTTAGCACATAACCCTGAAGCAAATATATGGGCAAACCCGGGGTTAGCTAACTCTCGATCGTGCAATTGGGCCTTATTGAGTTATTTTCTATTATGTTTGTATAGGACTGACATATCTGTAAAGAATGTTGAGCCGCAATGTATACTTACATGTGAGAATAGTAGGCATCATAGCAGTAAACATAGTAAACATCACAGTAAAGAATATGCAGCCAGCGTTACTCATAACTTTAGCTGCATCAGAGCCAATATCGTAGTACAGAAACCCGATGAGTAGACCAACGATGGTATGCGAACATAGCCTCAAATGCGTTAGCATCTGGTCTCTCAATATACTCCTGAACGTTCGCTTCAATAAGATCCAAAATTGCTTCCACCCTGACGTTGGGAAGCCTGTCTTGATCGGTTTCTTGGTGAAGCTTTCGCTGGAATCCAAGAGTGATGTCGTGCATGTTACAGGAGCTAAATTTGTTGCATTTGGTAAGTTTTGTTTCTCAGGTATCAGAGTGGGCTCTGACATATCTATCACAGTACAAGTTGGTTTATCTGAAATGAGAAAAAGTTTTGTTTAAAACCATGGTTCTAAAGGTGATGGGTTGCTCCTATAGGCCTAGTACGGGCCGGAGAGAAAAAGTCCCTGGAGATAAAATTACTCATCGCCTCTCGCTTCCGTGCGAACGAAGAAATATAAAGACGAGGCAAAAAAGGATGTTAAGTTAACGACCATTTATAGACGATTGAAGAAGATGCAATTGAAACATCTTTAGGTGCCAAACTACCAATCATCTATATCATCCTAGAGTTTATATTATTAGAAGGCATGGATTTATTTTTTCTATTAGTTAAAAAAATGACTAATTACAAACCTAATAACTACTCTTCGAAATTATTCTTCTTTATCATGTGATGACAAACTGGCATATGGTTTATTTTTACATTTGTTTATATTGATGATATTGTAAATAGTTGAATTTTTAAAACATTTTCATAAAACCTACCTATCACAATTTCAAGGGCCTCAGCCTTCTGAGCATTATTTTTGCTGCTGAGATTATTGTAGATGATGTTCTGTGGCACCGACGAGGATGACGAAGACGACGACGACTGGCCCCGGCCGCAGTTGCCTTTGTTCACAGCCATCACCAGTTTGTGCACCCAATCACCGTGCTCTCCGGTCGCCACTTCCATCACTGGAATAGACATAACACATGGCATAATCTATCATCGCAGCTCTATCCTCGAAAGGGCATGAATAAGTGTTAACATAAATTTTAACCAGATGCACTGCGATCTCTAAAATCCTTATGATATTTCTCATTTATTTCTATCACTTCAGTGTCTGTATTTGGTAATTTATGATTACAATACTCATGCGTTACAGTCATTTTAAATAAATGGAAACGTGCATACGTAATTTGTGTGAAACCATGTCAAAAGTCAAGGCAAAAGTCAGTCATGTATAACACTTATGACGCGTCAAAACATTATAAAATTAAAAAACTTATATTAATTACACAATTCTATTGTTCACCTCTTAAATTTTTACTTCCTGTTCACTACCAGGAAGTCTTGTCTAGAGAAGATATAGGCAAGAAACCCTGCAAGGGTCCTATACTCACTTTACATGTTGTTATAAGATTTTACTATCAATTCATCATATACAAGGGTAATTTTAAAAACTGGCCAAGAGCGTGTCGGGTCTTTATGTAATAAGGTGTGCGTAATGAGGTGGGGGTGTGTAATGAGGTGCGTGAATTTAGTTAAAAAATAATTTTGCAAAATTTATCAAAAACTGTTCAACCCATAAAGTTCAAAATAATTTTCCTAGAAAGTACTTATAAAGTTCTACTTTTGAGATTTTTTTCATATTTTTTGAACTTATGGATCAAAAGTTAAAGGGGGGGACTCCTTTTTTTTACTTTCGGAGCGATTATTTCAGAAAATAAAAATTGTATCGTAAAATTATGTTAGGATCCCCCTATTCATTTTTGAATAGCTAACCAACGACATATCACACGTTAGGGTCCAGAGGAAAAAAAATCAGTCCCTACATTACGTGTATGGGCACCCCCCTAATTTAATATTTTATTCCACTTTAGATTTGTGAACTTTGTCGGCGTTATTAATATACATATTTATTCAAAATTTCAGCTCTCTAGTGCTAACGGTCACTGAGATTATCCGCGGACGGACAAACAGATAGACAGACATGGCGAAACTACAAGGGTTCCTAGTATACTAGGGAACCCTAAAAATAATGAAAAACGACAAAGTTTGTATAAAAAAATGATAGTGTAAATACAATTAAATATCTTCCAGCATTAAATATTATTCAATAGAAAGAAATTGCTCAGTTTTTGTCCGATTCTCAGAACAAGATAACGAAAGGTTGGCTTGGCATAGCTTCTGATGTTCAAATTAATATAAATACGTAAAACAAATAACATTACTGTTAACATCAATATTATTGTCTGTGATGTTTATTATATTATCGTCCTATTATATTTATACTCTTCTTAGTATCTACATAAACTTGATATCAATATCATTACGCACTACGACGTCTTCATTAATAAAATGCTCAAATAAAGTTTGGTATGCAATTAAATAATTGAACGTATGTTCAGCATTAACATATATATGCTTATCTCTCAACGCACTGTACTACAACTCAATCATGTGATGTTAATACGTTTTTTTCTTTACCATTGTTTGGGAATTTGATCGCACATTGTCGCATTTCACAATAACAAAGCAAATGTAGACAGAACGGAATCATAAAGAGATGACACATAGAAGCAAAGGTTAAAATGAATCACTGGGTATCATCAGAATCCAGAGTTATTATGTTTTTATTAACAGTTGTAATTACATTATCAACTTTTGTAAATGTGTCAACTTTTATCAATATAAACACACATGATTCGTCAGTTGAAATACAATACTTGTTTACTAATATTTTAAGGTTGCGCTTTTAATATTTATGAAGTAAATTTTTTACAAATGTTATTAGAATATTAATTAAAAGTAGAAGAAAGTATTCTCACCATAATCCGCTGGATTGTGATAGCTAGGACAGTGGAGTCCCATCGACGATAAGAATGGCACTAATCCTCTGACTTTTCCTTGATATATACATTGACCTTCAGCTAAAGTATACAAAAAGTCGAACATTTCGAAAAGCCTAGCGGACGGTTGATGAATGGTGCAAATTATCGTTCTGCCTCCTCTTGCAAGCGATTTCAGTAGCGATATGCATTGGAAACACGACGAGCTGTCCAGTCCAGACGTGGGCTCATCGAAGAACATCACAGGAGGGTTGTTTACTAACTCTAAAGCTATTGACAATCGTTTCTTCTGTCCACCAGATAAATTGATTGCCCTAGTGTCACTAGCTTCTGCAAGGCCTAACATGTCTAATATTTCTTCAATCACAATCTTTTTGGCAGTGACTGTCATGTCTTTCCCTAGTTTCAGATTCGCTGATACGTTCATCGCTTCCCTCACCGTTAGGTGCGGCAACAGACAATCATCTTGCATTATATAACACGATAGTTTTCTAAAGCGTCTAAGATTTCGTTCCTTTCCGTTTATAAGTATCGATCCGCTAACGTTCGACGTTCTGAAAGCATGAAGAGATTTTTGTTAAGTGGAGTCACGAAGAAATAAGGCGCATTTTATTTTGGCAAGAGATCAAAAGGTACACAAATGGATTTTCGTAAATGTAAAACAAAATTAATTCTATATTCTTGTTAAAACAGTATAAATTGAAGTATTATATAATATTAACAAAACTTACTTGTAACCTGCTAATATGTTCATGAGGGTACTTTTGCCGGCACCTGAAGGTCCCATAATGGCGGTTAGCTCTCCGGAGCGAAAAGTACCATTGATACATTTTAAGAGTGCCTTGTAGCCTCTCTTTCTTCCTTCGCTGACTGAGTAGGACAGGTCGGTGAACTCTATGTCGACTGGCGGCCGCTTAGGCAAATGAGTGAGGGAGGCCATAGGTTTCTTTTGATCGCCTAATCCATTAGGAATCTTTGGCACTAGACCCGTGATAGCCGCAGTTCCAGCACCTCCGTTGCACAGATTAATTTGTGAGCCCCTGAAATTGTGAAAACCAAATATTAGTTAAAAATATTCCAAATGGCAAATTATAAAACAAGGATATGTAGGAAAATTAAGATTGACGGTGTTTGTCTGTATGTTATAGAAAGCAAAAATGTAAACACTGAAAAAACAAACAGTAAAGGAAAATGGAAGTGAAAGACCGATACTGAGCCAGATGTAAAGTGAATAGAGGCTATGTAAACATCAGCGTTTTAACATATTGAAATCATAATATTTAAAGTACATAAGGATTTACTAGAACAAAATGTTTCAGAAGAAAAACATCACACTCAGCAAGTTAAACACCGAAATGAAAATTTTGAGAAGACTTGTTTACAACAAGGTCTTAGTTACACATATGAAGTTTAATTAAATTCTATGAGTATTGTACATGGTTATATTAATTCAGAAACGGCTCGTCTCCAATTTAGTATAGTAGGTACAAGTCTTTGGAACCGTGCCAAACATCGGCACAGCCGGGCTGTTACGTACGTAATAGAATGCCACGTTTACGTATTGACCGAATAATTCATAAGAGCTTTAGTTTGGGCTGGTTTGTGAGATCAATGATTTGACTAAAACGTAGTCTCTAGTTTGAATCTAAAAGATTCTGAATTTGATAGACTTTCACTTAGGAGTATATTCTGTATATATTGTTTTCCATCTTTGAATCTGCTGTGTAACATTTGAAATTATATTACTTTTCAACAATCTTCTTGTGAATATTTTTACTGACAGAAAATTCTACTCCAGAACCTGGATTTTATATTTACTCAAAATATTACTAAGAATGCTAACATTACTTATTTCACTAATAACCTTATTAAATTGCTACTAAATAGAAACTATTTATAAGAATGTTCCACTTGACCTTTTCTATTCAAGGACTCCTGAATGTTTAACTACGAGTACCTAACTAGAACATAATAAAACTGAAATATCAACCGCGTTTTATGAAGTCCTGGTAAGAGTTGTTCCACATCATTAATTCAAATTGACGACCTCCGTGGTCGAGTGGTTTGTATGCCGGTCTCAAGGCGTCGCTATCTCGAGAGGTTCTGGGTTCGATCCCCAGTGGGGGCAAATGTTTGGGTGATGAATTTTCAGGCATTTGTTCTCCAGTCTTGGATGTTTATATATATTCAGGTTATTTATATGTATTTATCTATTAAATATATTTATCCGTCATCTAGTGTCCGTAACACAGCTCTTATTTGCTTAATATGGGGCTAGTTCATAGGTGTGAATGTCTGAGGACTATTATTAAATTTAAAATTCAATATCGTTTATTCAATTTAGATGCGTCTTTGCACATGCTTATGAACGTCATAAAAATCAAGCAATGTAAGATGAACAATAAGAATGCAGATTACATATTTATATAAGCTTCGTTTTACAAACATTGTTTTTGCAATCGCTGTTGATTGTCTCAATTGAAAACGAGGCAACATTCACACGCAGTAACTGAAAATTGTTCAAGTGTTTTTCTGTTTATAATCCGGATGATATCTTATCTGATAATATAATTAGGCTTCCATTCCCTTTTGTTTGGCGTCGTAATTTGATTCTTGAAAACATATAGTTAAATTTAGTTATACGTATTCGCCTTACGTAACGAAAATTTTTCTTTATTGTTCAATACCCTGAACTTCTAATCATTATGATAACAAAACACCATCCATATATGACATGAAGATGCTAAAACAATACGTAGAAGCGCCTCACGACCCAAAAGTAAGTTAAAAATTAATATAAAGACTGTTACAAATTAGAACGAAACCATATCGACTCTCACATTTGTTCCTTCTGAATGTAGGCGAAGATAATTGGATTGTTCACGCCCATTAGATGGAAATATTCGTCCTTGAGCTGTGACGTGGTTACATTAGCACACCTCATTACATAAAGAGCATTGTAAATAAATTTAACCATATATCTATATTTTGTGAACTGATATCCAAACCACTGGTTCAAGGTTTCAGTCATTTTAACTATGTTAATAGAACGCAGATATATTCTGCTACTAAGGACACAGTAATAGATAATGTTTTCGAGATCAAGTATAGTAATGACTGGTAAAGTTTAACAAGTAATGGTGACGCTTAATAAGGTTTTGGAGAAATTCTGGAGTGATATTGTGAAGTTGGTATGAACTATAGTCCTGCTATAATGCTATAACTATAGTATTGACCCCGAATCTCAATTGCTGATTTTTAGGTCTACCGTCTTGAAATAAATTTCAAATACCTCGTGAACTTGAAACCGCTTTGGATTTGGAAATATTCAGATTGGGGTTAATATAATGCTAACGGACTTTCATGAACTGAACCGACAAATACCGTTGTTTTCCATTCTTGGAAACACTTTTTAACATAGTAACAGTGTTAAATTCCGAATGAAAGGTCATATTTGTAGTATTTCTTATTTTCGAAAGGTTCTGAATACAAACACGCGATCCCTGAAGGCAAGGCAGTAATGCCTTTGTCGATTGCTATTGTATAATAAATTTTAAGATTTAATGTCTCGACTGAATAATCTTATTTATATCACTGTAATCGTTTGTTTCTACAGGCAAGGACCCACGAGGAATAAGATTGGTATTATTATAGCCAGATCTAAATCCCCCCTGCCAATTTTACGAGCGTCTGGTACTAAACAAGTGGTCATTCCATCTCAGTTCTGTCGGGTCTTGGTGTTAGTTGTGTATAAGCTTTTATTTTATACTTAATTCAGTTTCCTAATTTTTGATATAGAAATTCTTACAAGCTTTTTAGTGGTACTAACCCAATCAAATTTCTTGTTATTTTGATCATTATCAAAGTTAGAACAATAAAATCTTTGTTATTGATACTAAATTATTTAACTTCAACTGCAGGTTTATTGATCAGAATAATCATTTTCTCCTAACAAGTCCACGGAAAAGTTTGTTAATTAAAAGTTTGAGCTTTTGAGAAGCAAGCACGTTGCATGTCCATTTATTGTGAAGGTTAAAACATCTATTCCAATAGGTTCTGGACTTTTATTATAATAATATGACAAATTAGATTTTTATTCGTTGTTTTATTTCTTCATAATTTGTTTCTCGTTATCTTTCGTGGATCAAGGATCCCTTACCCTTTACATCCAATGTATAAAAAATTCAAGTATACTGTGGTATCTGTGATATTCTGACTCATGTTAATTAAGTCAAACACTTCGGCAGTCATGGTGAATGAAAAAGGCAAACTCAAGCGAATGCTCAAGTTAGACGCCTTTGAAGGTTTTGTTAATTTAAAGGTCACGAGATACTTCTACATGAAAAATACTGGGAGATTTTCTCTTAAGAAAGTTTCCTATTAGTTTCAAGAAATTGTCGAAAGAGTAGCTATCTAGGGTTTTTGATATTTATGTTAGGGCTTTAATTAAAACTTGTGGAATCCTGCTGATGAATTTAAAGAATGAGCAGAATTTCTTAATATTTTATATCTAACTTAAGATTGTAATAATTTCAGACCATACAGACCACTCAACCACGGAGGTCGTCGAATTATATGTATTTACCTATTAAATATATTTGTCCGTCATCTAGTATCCGTAACACAAGCAGCATTTAGTTACTTAAAATGGGAATAGTTGATAGGTGTGAATGTCTGAGGATATTTATTATTTATTATAAAAAAAACAGTTCTGAAAGATCTCTGCTTATGTTAATTCCAATTACTTTAAAAAAGCAAGCATATTCGAAATTTTTCATTATTAGCACTAGCAGCAGCTAAGCTAGAATTAAAACAGTTAAACAAATAAAAACAATTACGTTTAGGCCTATAACTGACAACCGATTAAAGAAATTTGAAGCAAATGTAATTAATAGACTCCACCAAATAAATGAAATAGATGATCCAAACCTGTCATATAATTTTATGTTCCAGCAACTAAATGAAGAATTTCAAAAAAACTTTCCACAAAAGACCATTACAATTAATCTTAAAAAGAAGTTTAGTGATTGGGCAACTCCAGGAATTTATAAAAGCCGACGGAAATTATATATGACTTATATTCTCAGAAAGTGACTTCCACTGATCCAGTTTTTATTGATTATGTTAGAAGGTACTCTAAAGTTTTTAAGAAAGTCTGTACTATTGCGAAAGCAAATTTTCTTAAAAACAAAATCAGTAAATCTGACAATAAAGTGAAGACTACTTGGACTGTAATAAATCAAGAAACACGTAATAAAAAACACACTGTAGATCTTTGAAAATAAATTTTAATGGCTGTATTGTAGAGGATGATAATGGAGTTGCAAATACTTTTGAATCTTTCTTCTGCAATGTACCCATAAAAATTACTAACGAAATAAATTCGAGTACTAAGCGAGCACTACATGTTTTAGAATTAAGTGTTGATAAATGCTATACCCCTTTTGATTTTCATGAGATCAACTGTAGTACAATTTTAGAAGCTTTTAAATCTTTAAACATTAAAAAAACTGAAGACCTATGGGGTATGTCTGTTAGCTTTTTAAAATCAGTAATGAATTCTGTAACTCCTCATTTGACATTTATTTTTAATAAATGTATTAATGATGGAGTTTTTCCAGATAAAATGAAATTAAGTAAAGTAATACCGCTTTTTAAAACGGGAGATAATAGTGACCCCACGAATTACCGTCCCATCTCTATTTTGCCCACTCTTAGTAAAATTTTTGAAAAAATCATTTTAAATCAATTACTTTCTCATTTTACTAAAAATAAATTATTTCATGAGAATCAGTTCGGGTTTACTAAAGGTAAAAATACTACAGATGCAGGAATTGCACTTATGAAGCACATTTTTGACGCTTGGGAGCATCAACAGGATGCTTTAGGTATCTTTTGTGACTTGTCTAAGGCGTTTGACTGTGTTGATCATAAAACGCTTTTGGGCAAATTAAAGCATTATGGAATTTCTAAAAATTCATTAAAAATTATCGAATCATATTTAAGTAACAGGATACAAAAAGTTGTTATAAATAGAACTGAGTCTTCCGGAGCGCCTATGCGTATGGGCGTTCCTCAGGGATCGATATTAGGACCACTACTTTTTTTAATTTATATAAATGACCTACCTTACTACTCAAATTGTTTATGTGATACGGTATTATTTGCAGATGACACATCATTAATTTTTAAAATTAATAGAAATAAAGTTGATTTTGACGATGTAAATAATGCTATATCAAAAGTACTTGGCTGGTTTGAAAATAATAATTTGTTATTAAATTCAAAGAAAACTAAATGTGTTAAATTCTCTTTACCAAATGTAAGACAGGTCAACCCTCAGATTAAAATAAATCATGAAATTATTGAATGTGTAGATTCCACAGTGTTTTTGGGTATTACATTGGATTCAAGATTACAGTGGTATCCTCATATTTCTTCCCTCTCTGGAAGACTCAGCTCCGCGGCTTATGCTGTAAAAAAAATCAGATCCTTATGTGATGTGGATACTGCAAGACTTGTTTACTTTAGTTATTTCCACAGTATCATGTCATATGGTTTACTGTTGTGGGGGACAGCAGCTGATATTAAAGATATATATATTTTGCAAAAAAGGGCCGTGCGTGCTGTCTACCAACTTAAGCCACGTGACTCACTAAGAGATCTGTTTAAAGAAATAAACATATTAACTGTTGCATCCCAATATATTTTTGATAATATTTTATATGTTCAGAAATATTTACACATTTTTAAAAAACAATGTGATGTTCATAATGTCAACACTAGGAATAAAAATAAACTCGCTGTTCCAAACTTTAGACTTCATAAGACAAGTCGGTCATTTATGGGGAAATGTATACACATTTATAATAAAATACCACCAAATTTAACTGAACTGCCTTTACACAAATTCAAACTATGTGTCAAACAAAATTTAATAAAAAAGGGTTACTATACAGTTCAGGAATATTTGGACGATAAAAATGCGTGGACAGATTGACACGTCTTTGTTACATATTGTGCTGACTCGTAATGTGGGATGTTGCCAGTCGCTTTTTAATTGATTTGTTTTTATCTTAATTGCTTAGCGAATTTCAACATCGTTCATTGTTTCAAGTGCTCATATATTCTTCCTGATTATAATGCTAAAAATCTATGTTCATAATATGTTACCCATTTGATTGTACTAGCCTAACATTTATAAAAAACAAGAATTGTAAAAAATTTGAAAAAAAGAGCAACCCTCGAGTTTCTGGCTCGCTCTTCTCGGGGATGTCTGCGTTCCGAGCGAGTGGTAGATTCACTAATTTATAAATTGACGTTTTTAAGTGTTTGTATATCAAGCCTATAAAATAAAGATATTTTTGATTTTGATTTGATATATATACACACACATACATACATATATATATATATATAAGGAACATTTTATTGTCATGGACAAAGTGATATTAGGGCTTATTAAATATACCATACAATATGTGTTCTCCGTTATTATTTAATATTTATCCTTCTTAGAATAAATCTGTCATCGCAAATATTTATTTGTCGTTATATTATGTTTGTTACTTGCTTTGACATTTTGTCATCCACTAGATCTTATCTCTTAGTTTAATTATTATTGTTTATTTAACCGGGTTGTCGGCACAATGTTTAGTTAAACTTCTTTTTATCACTGTTAAAGTTGTTGCATTTTATGTTGGCGAGTAGCTTCGCTCTTGACAACTTAAGATAGAGTCTAAAGTCGAATGATTTAATCGCCATAGTGAATTGCAATATCTATACTGTTTAATTTACCCGCTTTCAAGCCGCTCATAAATATTATTCAGATGTCATTACCTCGGTGACTAAATGTTCATTGTATTTACAATTTTAATTGAAATTCTATGTTCATATTAGAATGTCATTGTCATATGGCTAATATTTAACAGCAAAACAAACATTTTAGGATCGAAAATCAGACAATATTTTGTTAAATTTAAAGAAAATTCATAGAATAGAATAGATTCATAGAATTCGCTCTGGACATATCCCACTAAAAAAGTTTGGGTATTTAATGTAAAAAGTAAGCTCACCAAATTGCGCATTTACCATGTACTAGTGGAATGTGTAAAGAGCCAAACACAGAGGAACAATTTAGTTGCTAGTTTGGGGGTCAATATACTTGACATCGGCATATTTCGAAGTATATTATCCAATCCTACATCCCATGACGCTATGTTAACCTACAAATTTGCAGCTGAAAGTCTGAAACCTGTAATGTAATACCAGTTACAGTCAGGATGGGACTACCATGTAATGCTTTTTTTAAAAGTCCCTTAAATAAAGATTCCCTTAATAAAAATTACGCGAAATATTGATGTGGTTAATGCGGATTTTTTTCTAGTGGCCATACAGCAAATATTTTACTAAAACCTTAAAATAAAAAGGTACTAAAATGGGTACATCTTAAAGAACTCACCCCATCAGCTGTCCATTATTGAGCTGTTCTGAGAATGGCGGCGACTTTACTTGTGAGAAGAGGACTTTATCGTTGATCTCCCCTCGGCTTCCGCGGCCCATCAGCGGGAGGTGGATCTGAGTGCCTTTCGACTCCATCTTCAGGCCAGGCGTCATCGCGGCATTACCATCGTGTGTGAGGAGACTCTGAAACAAAAGAAAAAGGAAATAAATATTTGAATCATAATCTTTCAAATGTGTGAGAAGGATTTTGTGGAGATTATTCGGTTCTTCTTCATTCTGTGATATAATAAAGACAAGGAGATTAGATAGGGAAAACACCAATAGCGACCAATAGAAACTATGTCATACTATAGATAAATTAAACGATCCCAATCTTAATGGCATTGTATCGTTTAATTACAGACTTCCTATGGCCACCTTCCAGCTCCATCATCAGATCAGCTCCAAGTCATAATTATATTGCAATGTTTTCCGATTTACAATAAGAAGGAAAAAGGTATTACTTAAAGTAATATCAACAAATTACTAAATTCTAATAAAGGTAATAAAAATAAATGAAGAAAAGGCACAGTATGTTATATAAAAGACCCGTTTGACGTCATTGTTTGGACGTCAAGTTATCACAGAGAACTTTACATTTTTGCACAAACAGGAAATCAAAGTTAAATGAATCAATATTTAACAAGTTGAATGTAATTTCACACGTTTTTGTAGAAAAACATTTATTTGTTTCTAAGTCCTTACTTTACAAAATCTTAGAGACACTTGAATTTATGAGAATCCAAACTAACCGTTTCAGTATTTTTGGAACAAAAAATTCTCGGTATCCCAATGTATGTTAAATCATTTTATCATCACGAAACAGAATCAATCATACTTACTATTTACAAGTCATACAAATTACCAAGTCCCAACTTGCATAGAGTTCAAATTCGTTTGCTATACATAGGTTAAAGAAGAAATATATTCAAATACGTCATTGTTGACTGTGAATGAATATGTTAAGAATGTTCATTGAATACATTTGCTTTATAAACTGCTCTTCTGACAAGAATCTTACTATCGACAAGTAAGCATCTAAGCTATGTACACTATAAGAAACAAAGACGTGGAATTTTAGGGAATTAGTCCAGAATATATAACATACCATAACATATCATCACGCTTTTTTCCCGAAGGGGTAGGCAGAGGTGTTAACACACACGATCTGCCAGATATGTTAAATCCCCATGTAACAGGTGGCGAGCCTGTTGCCTTGCACCAGGTACAATGAGAGGCAAGCGATATTCATAAACAACTGAACTTAAGTTTTAATCACTCAGTAGTACAGGTGGTGGGATCGAAACCGCGACTACTGAACGGGTAGTGCCGTCTTCACCAACTCGGCTACCGCTGCCTTCATATCTAATACGATTATAATAGTAGTTTATGTAACTGTCACATAATATAGGTTATTAAAACACGAGCATGGTTTTAAAAAACGAGCCTTGGCGAGTTCTTTAATAGTCTCACCCGAGTGTTTTAATACCGAGTTATGTGCAGTTACATACACTACATTATCTACACTAATTATTCAAATAAATAAAACAAAAAAATTATTAATTTTATTTATTGTTGTCTGTCTGGAAAACATTTGCCATAGAAAAATAAGTGTTGCATAATGAGTCCAAACGGTTGCATAATGGTCATTATGTTACAGTTTCCATTTTTAAATTTCCGTTTTTATCATCTGTGTTAAAAAGTATGTCATTATGAGTTCGAATCTGAGTTCATAATTCGAGCATTATAATATGAGTGTAGATAAAATAAATTATGATTTGTAACTCTCACGACAATATTTATTTTTTTATTTAAAATTCTATTGGTATGTTATTAATTTTATCTGCCATCGATACATCGATATAATGATTCGCCAGAGCTGTTAATTAATTTCTGTTTTCTGTTTGTATGTTACGTTTTGGTAAACTATTCCTTATTCTGAGCACTTCCATTTCTAGTAACAAATTACACAAAAATACACTTACTACCAACCGTTTATGTTGTAATTAAAACGATATTTCCCTACCGAAAGCAAGTTAAATTAAGAGCTTTAAGCCAAAGCCCCAAAGCTCAATTCGCAAAGATAACGCTGGAAATTTTATATAGTTTCACCAAAACTTTTGTGTAACGCCGGCCCTTAAATTGCCGACGCGGGCTATTTTCAGTAGCACGTGGTGTAATAGGTACTATATAGGTACTCATCGAGCCAACCGCCCCAGACGCTGACTCTGAAAGCAGTAAAATTCGAGAACAAAACAATGAAAAAGAGACGGTAAGTTTAAAAACAGAAACAAAGAGCAAATCGTCAGAGAAGAGCGCAATAACAGCAAAGAGTCGCTAATACTTATATAGCGCCTCGTTACACTATATACTGCTCATGTGTTTCTCCATGAAAAAGACCTGTGTCCAGCAGTGTACGTATATAGGCTAGGAATATAGTATAGGCATATTATTATTTTGACATTTGTGACTAAGAGTATTATATAATACACGTAAATTTTATTAGGTTGTAGAATATATTGATGTAAAGGGAGGACGGAACCCTTACAGAGTTTCTTGCCTGTATCTTCTCTAGACAAGGCCTCCCGGTAGTGAACAGGCCGAAAAAAAAGTAGTGGTCTTGTCAATTTAAGGATACTTATAATTTATTTTGTTTGTTTTGACTTGTCAAAAGTGTATTTGATGATACCAATTTGATTAATGACTTTGAGTTTGACACACACACACACACACACACACACACGCACACACACACACACACACACACACACACACAAACACACAATAATATGTTATTTAACAATATACTATAACACTCAAATTTGTTTAATAATGTAAGTAGTCTGTTAATGTATTATTAATATCTTAGTCTTTTGTAACGCTGCTATGGAGGAGCGGTGTTTCCTAACACAAGCAAATAATTTGCTTAATGGGAAGTACCTACCACTTTTTACTGCATTAAGCTAAGTTACCGTAAATAAATATTTTTGATTTGATTTGATTATTTAGACCCTTAAATTGGAAACTTTTTACCCAGGAAACTTATATGAATTACAACTATATGTTTTTTTTCGTAGAAATTAAATACTTGGATGTTTTTAACTTAATATTAAATAGTCTTTTGTAGAACCGACAACATCGACGTCAAGTCTACTCACGTTGCAGTCATGTGTGTACATCACCCTTGTTTTTGAAGACCAAGAGTTGCTGAAGCATTATGCATAATTAATCTATACATATAATAAACTAGGTCGAATGTCTGTACATAGAAAAAGAAATGCTTAAAATCAAGTCAGGGAATGTAAAAAAAAGGAAAATAGCAAAAATTTTGATACCTTATATCCCTGGTGGGATTATATCCTGGGGATAGTTAAAAACCATAGAAACCGCGGACAAAGTCGCGGGCAACAGCTAGTAATTAATAAAAAAAATGAATAACCTCAGGAAGACGGTGTATGAACTGGATAAAGCTATAGAACAGCTATACGAGTATACAGAACACGGCAACCTCGCACTGTAAACGTGATTGTTACCTCAGTGCCTTGTGTAACTGGCTTATTCTTGTGGCTCGTGGAGTTTAGAATAATGTGGAGAATTTGAGTCGATATTTTTACAAAAAAAAATTCAGTAGATGCTTTTGTGAAGTATTTCAATGAAACACAACATGTTACCACAACTATTTATCGGTATGCAGATGTGTTGAACTCCACTTTGCGCTCAACATGTTTATTTTCCAGCGTAACAGCCGTGTGGTAGCGGCTCATTACAAGAATACCACCAACCCATCTTTTCCCTTGGGTGTCGTAAAAGGCGACTAGTGGACTTAGGACTGCCATCCAATAGCTTATAGCGGCGACGGGCTCACCACCTGTCACGCTGAGTGCAGTCACTGCTTGGTGATACGCGGACTATGGTTATGGACTGATTTGCGATGCTTTTGCCTAGTCTCTGACTAACCCTTAGGGGATAATAGTCGCAACTATATTATTATATACGTATGTAACAGGGGGGAGCCGGTCATCATACAGTAGGACAAAAAAATTATTAAATGGTAGGTACTTACATTTTTATCCAAAGGCAATTGTAGGACATACACCCAGTTGCAGAAACGAACTTTAAAATTTAATGTCAGCATTATCGCTAATGCTCCATTAAATTTATTTATTGAAGTGTCAAAAGAACACATTAGCGTAGTTTTACGTTGCACAAAACGACATTAGCACCCTGTCAATGCTAAAGAGACATTAGCTAGAACTGTTTTGTGTGACAACTTTAACTTTAATGAACTTTAAAGTTTTAATGTCTCATTAACAAATGTCGTCCTTAAAAAATATTAGTGCAACTGAGTGATAAGACTATTTCACGAACATTTAGTGAGTTGATAATTTTTCCCAACAACTTATAACGTATCCTTGCATGATGTACCAAAAATTGACAAACAATGAAAGTATATCAAATAAACAATCCATACAGAACCTGACAAGAGACACCAACATTATTAAACTGTCCTTCAATAAGGAGAGACTACTAATTAGGAATATATAAGTTAAACCAATTGAATTAGGTCTGTATCAAGCTGATGTTTATAAGCTCTACAGTCCAGCATAGTTTAGAGAAATGAATAATAAATTGGAGAAATAGAAAGCCTTGATGTCATTTGTACTAAGTGACCGAGGAAAATATGTCAAAGGTAAATAATCTTATGAACACTAGATCGTTTTTTTCATCAAAGTGTACAATATCTGTTCGCGATTTTTCATCGAAAGTAGTACTGACAGTAGGGGTAGTATTAAGTTGGAAATAAATGCGACTTATGTTCATTTATGTTGATCTGTGGGTGGTATATACCCGACGCGCCTACGACGAGTGCAGTGTAATAACGCCTTTAGGATGTTGTTGGGACTACTGTGGCGCTGCAGCGCATCTAAAATGTTTGCTGATATGCGTACCGACGATTTTCATGTCCTAATGCGGAAAAAAGCCGCGACCCTAATGCAGCGTTTACGTACTAGTTCAAATATCATCCTGAAGGCGTTTGCTGTCAGAGTTGACTACCCCATCCAACAGCATTGGATGGAGACTGCTATGGGTTTTATACAATATTATAAATTTTAGGTTGATACTAACAATACTGAAATGAAATGAAATCTTTATTCTGCAATCAGATTTACATGAAATACTTTTGCACGTCAATATTTTTTTTTCCTACTAGCACTTCGACGTGAATGGCCTGTTGAGAAGAAGTGCCGCAAGAAACTCAACAGTTAGCATTTTTTAAACAGCCATAATAACAAAAGGAATTTAGAACATTTTAAATATTGTAAAATAAGTATGTGCAGAGGAGCAAATTATAGTAGCCACGAATTTTTATCTGTAAAATAATCTTCTATCTTATAATATAGTAAGTAGTACAAACATTGTTACTAATACATACTAATCAAATATGGATGTACCTACCAAAGTCCGAAATAAAGATTTATTATTATTATTTATAGTCTCATATTTCCCATTCCATATTTAGGATACTTATCAACAAGATAAAACCCACTGAAAAAACCTAATCAAATAGTCTTTATAACTAATTTCACTCAAGCGAAGGTAGTTTCTAATTACTCCAGCGACACGCCTTGGCTTCGTTTGTATCTGGAACTAGTGATGTAGAACTTTCGATATGACTTTCTGCTGGACCTTGAATATTGATAGAGCGGACAACGCAAGCTATCATATTTTTTTATTGAACTAGTTCCAACATAAGAGCGTTGACTCTCCTGCATGAGATGATAGACTGGTAACAGTGGATTGTAATATTTGGAATAGTCAGAGGGAAAATGCATAACACAGGCATCCGTAATTATCATATTATAAATAAATAACTTTATTTGAAGTAAGTGTTATTTGTGCTCAAGCAATAAAATATTTTTTATCCCATAATGATTTAACCATCTCTTTATTTTTTCCATTCTTATTTTTATCTAAGTTGTTTTTTCATCTTAATAAAAATACAACTACAAAATTTATATTAATTTTAATATTATCAAAACACCAAAACAATCTGTTGTCCTCAGCCTACTATGCTAATGATATTTAATCCGATAAGAATTTTTTTTTATTGTATTGACTGTCGATAAATCAGGCCAATGGTGAGTGACGTCACTATTTCGCGCAGACTTCGTTTAGGTAATGCAAATTATAGCCAGTCTCGCCGCGACATTGCTGCGGCGTATCTTAGCATAATAAATGGCATTAGGGGAGCTTAATTTTAAAATTACTAGCAGAGGCGTTGCTTTGCAAAATACGCTGCGGTAATCTAGTTTAATAGTAAAAAAGTTGTTGCTCATTCTATTTAAAAATGTCTATTTTTTCATCGAGTTCAAAGTTTAACTTTTACTATCTTCGATATCTTAAGCATCACTAGCTCAGTAGGCCAATTCTGCTTTTTTATTTTGGTCTGAAACGCATCAGGTATGTACGCTTGTGTTCGAACGTTATTGGTATTCTGCTAGCAAAACGCAACCGTGCGATTCGGTTGCCTTCGGTTCCATTCGGTTTGCTAATTTACATAAATCAAAAGCTTATATTTCAATCATCAGTGTTTATTCTGCAAAGCTTTCTTTCTTCAAACGCATTGGTTACGCGATTGTAACGATTCGGGAGCGTCCGGTTTTTATAGTAGAATTGGGGTGTAGACCATTGCAGAAACGCATTCAGATTAAGAAAATTTCTGTTATAACGAAAATGATAATGAAAGACATAGTAAAGCACGAGTGATAAGCCATTGGAGCTATGATCTCCAAGTCTCCAACCGGGATTACTAATAATCAAAAAATAATCCTCACGATGAAAGCTCTCGATCGGTTTGAGAAAGTTAGAGAGTAATTATTTTTCTCGTGTCACGGGTTTGATTCCCGGTTCGACCATGTAATTATTTAAATACCTATGAATGCCGTTCAATTTGTTTTTGAAATTCAAATAAAGTCTTCTTTCAGTAAAACGTTCTATCTGTAATATTAAATATACTTTCCCTCCGTGTGGCATAGTCTTGGGACGCCTGTATTATGCAAAATATAAATTTTCAACGGTCCGTATTTAAAACGAGTCGTTTTCAAAATATTGGAACGCTCATAATCATACACGTGTAAGATTCAACTTTTCTGTATTCCCAGATATAATGAATGGAGGTGTAGGGTGTAGCGCATTCACAAGGTGCTCAGCGTAAGCTTTTGACGAGACTCAGCAGTCTTAGGAACTAGGTCGAGACACAAAGCGGCTCATAGAATTTAGACACTACTATTTGCCCTAGAATGAGAATTTTCATATATTGACACAAGATGGCGTTGTACGGACTTTTTGGTATTAGTTGTATATTGGAAAAAAATCACACTTTTTTATAGGTAGATAATTACTAATTAGCTACAAAACAAAACAAAATTCTTAGGCGTGACTATAGATCAAAACTTAAACTGGCAACTACATGTAGAAAAATGCAGAAGAATTAATCAGTTCGTATACGCCCTCAACATAGTCAGTAGAGTTACTGATAGAAAAACCGCTGTAATTACCTATCGTGCATACATAGACTCAATATTACGATACGGTATGATAATATGGGGTAACAGCACAGATGCCAAGAAAGTGTTTATCGCACAGAAGAAATGTATCCGCGCTATCTGTGGTATCCAGACGCCACCAGACGTGTCCTGTCGTCCATATTTTAGGGGCCTTAATTTGCTGCCGCGACCATCCCTGTATATTTTCGAAATTGGTTCTATTGTACATTGCCACATCTATATAAGAAAGCTCGTGATTTAAACCCTAGGCTCAAGAGAAATCCTAACAGATTAATTTTAAGTGATTTTCCTAATTTTGAAATACAACAAAAACGGTAAAACTATGTATGTAAAACTAAACTATGTGTGTACGTATTTTTAATAAGATACCTAATGATTATAAAAATTAGAGCTTTAATCTGTTCAAAAATAAATTGTATCAGTGGCTAAGGAATAGGACCTTTTATGACATAAAAAGTTTCTTGATGAATAGTTGTAAACTAGGTCTAATTAAGTATAAAAATTTGCATGCAAATTCAAGGTACAAAACGTGAGATCTTTAATTGTTATTATTAACACCTTTGTATGCCGTGTTTTATGCAAATAAATAGGTATATCTTATCGTATCTTAAAAAACTGCAATGAAAGTTGCAGAAATAAAGATTTACAATCATAATGGTATAATCTAATGTCATATTTTAACACTCTTTCGTTTACGAATGACGTTTATAAAAGCGATTTATGTGAAAGTTAAAAACTATATACTTTACCTAAAAACAACTTCAGTCCTTTTCTCCATTAACAAAATATCGATGGTTTTTAACTGATTAACACCTTACATGTTATAAGCATTTGCTTGTCTTTATGTATTTCATATTGGCATGCAATTTTAAAAAATGCTTATCTTAACGATTTCGTAATTTCAGAAAAAGTCTCGTCTTATTTATTTAAAATCTGCGAGTTTTGTCGCAGCAAATTAAATAACGCGATGAGTTTCGCAACCTTTATATTATATGTGGTTTCGCTATAGTAGACTCCTGAATGGGAGGTTTTTGGCGGCATTTGACTATGACGGACGTGATTTTAATTTCGATGATAGTAATATTGTTTCGGAGTCGATTTTGTTACGTAAAATCAGTGTAGTTTTTTGAAATAAGTGTCTGTGATAATGTGCAATGAAGAGGAACATTGAAATAAGCGTCAAGTGGTGTGAAAAGTGATGAGTTTTTATCGTGGTAATCCACCTCATCAAAGTAGCACCACAGTGTCTACCACCGACCATTTGGCGCCAAACTCTCCCAGTATGCATTGAAATGTATTATACATGCATTTCAATGCAAATGAAGACTTAACACTACTAAAGACTAGTCTACACACAATGTATACGACTGAAGGACTCTGTATCCGTGCTCATGACATTAAATAAAAAAAATCTTCTGGGTAGGGTTTTAAAAAACGCACCGAGCTGATGTGTGTACATTCACTATAATGTTACTTTGATTGAAGAGCTTTTTGTAAACACTGGACTCCTGGGGTCCGATCAAGAGACGAGGGGATAATCAGAATAAAATTATAAACCTTGACAAGTGAAAGTCGTTATTGCCTTCCATCAATAAACCTTGATTTACAGCCAGAAGTAACTCTCTAATAAAGTCAATCCTTTTAAATACCGTACATTTCATCCACTTTTCGGAAAGGGGGTAGTATTATTTTATTCGCAAGTGTGTCGAAAATCGTCGTATAATACACGTGTGTATTGAAGATTACAGATGATCGCCAAATTTACACACTTGTTGGTACAATTAAATCGATTACTGCCCATCAAAGAGATATATCACCTCAATATTATCATCAATTAATTATTGAAGATTTATATTATAAATTATTCCTTAAATAAGTAGGCTCAGAAGACTCAAAGCTCAATTGAGAAATAAATATGTTACACAAAACTCGTTAAACATTCATATAGAGTAAATCATTGTTTAATGAATCATAGAGAAAATAAATCTGTTTCATTACAGCCTGTCTTTGGAATTAATTTATGTAATTAATTATTATTAATGAATTGCAGCGATTTAATTATGCGTAATATTACTATCTTAATAACTAGTTTGTTTCTGACGTTTTTTTCATTTTAAAGAATAATAATATTATTATTGGATAAACTCAATGTATCGTCAAGAAAAATTTTCTTTGTTACATTATTGTGTATAGTACATAGAAATTTTCTTTGTTAAAATTATTGGAGACGGCTGAACTTTCTACATTAAACCATAATCTTGTATGTTATAACATAGTCATCTAGGAATACACGATAATATTTCTCAGAAAGTTACACAATTCTGAGTAACTATAATTTTCAGAGCTCATAACATGTGAATTTGGTTAGATAACACTCGACTATCGTAATTTTACCCCTAACCTCCTTAAGCATTCATAATTTGTTTACCGCAACTGCGTATTCAGAATTGTGAGCCTTAAGTGGAAGGGGTAGGGTATATTGTTCGATCTTGTGTGACGCACAGCGTTAGTAAGTCCACGAGGTGGACCGACGATCTGGAGAAGGTCGCGACATGTCGCTAGATGCGAGCACCGCGGAATCGATCTTTAAAGAAATCCTTGGGGAGGCTTATGTGCATGTGCAATCTCTGGTTAAGGCATGTCTGGGCAATACAACATACATACAATCACGCTTGTAATCCCCAAAAGGGTCGGCAGAGTCCAAGGAGCACTGTGTTCCTTAAGACCACATTTAGCCACACAAAAATTGGGTTTGGTCAGAAAGAAAATCGTAAAAAGTAGTAACAAGTGGCTAGCTCATCGCCTACACAATCACAGACCCAGTACCCAATACGCCCTTAGTCGCCTTTTACGATATGCTAGGCTAGGCTAGCTAGAAAAGCAGTTGGCACATTCTTTTTGCGTCCCGGACCAACACCGGGACCGGGGGGGGGTTATTTTTAATAGTGCCCTTGTTTGCATAAAATTTTCAAGCATAATATGAATTGGCATAATGGAATCTACACTAAATTTACGCATAATTTATTTTGGCCTAAATTGTATGCAAATGGCATAACCATCTTATGGCATAATTAAATATTCGCATAATTTTCTTGAAATAATTATCAATAAAACATATCGATTATGGCGCGCAGGGCGCAGTTCTACCTGATACTCCTCGCTTCGCTCGTCGTCGTACCTAGTCGACTTTACTTTATGCCATTAATTATTACGCGGAATAATATTATGGTTAATAACATTAGTCTAAATTATGCGAAATTAAATATTGTGCCAAAAGAAAATTATGCTGAAGTTATTTTATGCCAAACAACATTATGCCAAAGTATCTTATGGTTAAAAATATTATGCTAAAAAAGGATCACATTTTTAATTAATCAACAACCTCGCAAGACCAGGCAGCTAATAGCTTAAATAATAAGATTTGTTCAAAAATGTGACAAATTATCAAAAGTACAAACCTAGTACTTTTGATAGGAACTTGGACCCTAGACAAACACCAGCTTTTTTACCTCACCTTTGTAATTTTCGACCTTTTCTACATAAACAATTTAACTGCAATTCAGTCAAAGCGTCCTAATATGTTTTCCCAAAGCTGTTCTATTTATAACTAGTTACAAAACAACACGAGTTTGGTAAAGTGCGAAACGGAACACTTTGTTTACAGCTTTGAATGTTCCCTACGCATTGGATCAGCAAAACAAACCGTTACAGTGATTCGTATTGTAAATGCCTTGAAAAACAATGCGACGACGTAAAAAATTGGGAGTTTTGGCACAAAATTAAACAAAAAGGTTAGAGAATTCTTGTAAGAAGTGCTGCGATTCATTGAGCCAATTCAAAATTTGATATAAAAAGCAAATTTTTTATGCAGTGACTGTAAATTACATTTTGATTTAACTTTATGTATCGCCTAAAGCGCCAAAGGAGTTAGGTTTGTGTGTGTCCCGAGCGTATATACGTGCCACTGCTGGGCACAGGCCTTCCCTATGGAAACAAATGAGGAGTATGGGCCGTATCACCACCACGCTGGTCCAATGCGGGTTGGTGGGTAGAAACGGTTGCAATGGCAACCCGGACCATCGACTTATCGTGCCTTCCGAAGTACGGAGGAGTTCGAGATCACAAAGCTTTGGTCACCCATCCACGGCCTGACCACGGCAAAGGTAGCTTTGTTTTCGATATCGAAACCCAAATCGTACTAACCACTACGCCACCGTCGAACCTATGCAGAGAACCAATTAAGCTTATGTGAGGACTGTAATGAGAGTTGATGAAGTGAAAGAAATGTGGACGGATCATAGCAAGAGTAAAGAAGTATCATCCATGTTCCTCGCGTATGTAGGAGTTGAAATTAAAACCCTTTTTTTATTTGCAATAAATAGGGTAATTACAGAGTTATTGTGATAATTATAAATTAACTCGCTTAAACCTATTTAGCCATAATCTATAGCATGCAAATATTTATGTCAATAACATTAACAAGTTAAAACTGCGCACCGACCGTTCTATACTTCCAAAAATATATATTCTTTATTAATTTATTAATACACCATGAATTCATCCACTGTGTAGAAGCTGTGTTGTAGCAGCCATTTGCGTAAGGCCCTTTTGTATTTGTTTATTGGAAAACTTTTTATTTCGTCTGGGATCTGGTTGTAAACGCTCACACACATCGCTCCAGAGTTTTTTAGAAAACGTTGTGTTCTAGGCGCCGCCTCCAAAACTAATCTGTCCGGGTCCCTGTTGCTCCTACTTGAAATATCTCTAGACATTTTAGATTTATTAACATTTTGGTGAACCTTATTACGGCAGTATCCTCTCGCTTGACATGCCGATTTAAATCAGGTTAATAATAACGAGCAAAGAATTCCAATCAGTTTATAGGTTACGCGTGTTGTCGATAGAAATAGATTAAAATATTTTCGTAAACAGATAGAACATGCTCCTGTTTAACTAATAGGGGAATTATATACTTGTTTTTAATTTAAATTGTAAATAAAATGGACTTGATTTGACTTAAACAGCAGTATAATTATGATGTCAATAATTGGGAATATATAAAAAAAGGAATATAAAGAAAAAAGCTTACATTTAAAACAAAAATTTGTAAAATATTTGTTGGAGTGAATGGACCCAGAATGACAGAGAGACTAAAGAAGTGAATACATTTCCCAGTCAACAGCGATTACGTAAGTAAAATGCCTCATGTCCAAAAGCAAATCATTGAAATTTCCTTAGACTTGAAACAAATGGATTTAGAGATGCCGATGTCTAGCCAAAAATTACACGTCTGAGAATATTTTTTAGCATAACTTTAAAAGTCAAGATTTTCGACACATTTGTTGAAACTATAGCTCAGTTTTTAAAAATGGAGAGTAAAATCTATTGATACGTATATTAAAGCAATAACATCTATCAGATTTCACGGTTCAGTTTGTGTATTTATTACAATCAAGCCGTATCATTCTGTATTTGCTCCATAAGGAAATACTACTATTTGACTAAGAAAGTACTTGAAATCTTATTTAGTACCTGCTACACGCACTTTAATCGACAAAGTGTTATTGTTATCCTGTACAGAAGCAAATCAGTTCAATTACATTACAACGTAATACCGATATCTTTTAGTTCTTTTCCCTGAATGGTTATTAATCGTGTTAGTATCTTGACAACAAAGCATATACGCGTTTTCGTCGTAAGAAATGTTGATTATCAGTAATTACATTAAAGATTATATTAATCTAGCAACCCGCTGACCGATATGATAACAAACATTGTATAAGGCTTAAATTTGGTTAGAGACTACAAAGTATTGGATAAGCATCTCGATAATTGAGTGATAGTGTTTTAATTTTTTGTAATGACGCAAATTTTACTGAATTCCTTCTTTATTTCTAAGCATCTGAAATTCTTAAACAACGTCATGATAATTCATAAGTACTAAATGGGGTGATATCTGCTACTTATAATTAATTTAAGGCTCCCAAATTCGACTCCAGAAATTATTATGCTGATTTCGGGGAAAACTTTTTTCTGAGAAGAACATACTCAGCTTAGAACTCAGCTTAAATCCTTCCCACAATAAATACTCTTTCAATTTTGACTCTATAATAATATATTACAGAACAACGCTGTTATTTAGACGACAATTTTCCGTATACATCCTTGAAAGTAGTTCCTCGTCACACTAGGGATTTAGTATGACGGAGAGGTCCTAGGTTGTTACCCTGAAGGACCCCACACTTCAATGAAGGACTCCATGCTTGTTGCTTGACTGCATGCTTTAATAACTAAGGACCTACCAACATGTCTTTCTTGCAAATATAATAATGAAAAATCATAAACAAGAGATAAAGTAAAGTGTGATATTATAATAAAACCCTCACATAAACGTATAAATTGTGTTTATGTTGCTAACAATAGTGTAATTCTATCACTTTTACTTGAATCGCATAGGTTTCCGGCTGAACTGGAAATATAATGTCTGTGAACTGAATACCTAAAATTAAGAATCTATTTTAAGGGAAAATCTATTATTTGTAGTAACAGTGCCGCATTATTAATGTCTTTCGTTCGATTCTTGTTCCATTTTATTTATAGTTACGTGTTAAAGTCGTACTATTAATTATTAAACTTTGATGTCTACCATTCTGATTGGAATACCTAACTTTAGCCTTTTTGATAATGAAAATAATAGAAAATATTGGAGCGTTAAATGTTATATGTTTTAGTGGTGCTGATGTAAAGTTTTTTAAATAAGTCAGTATTCAAGACACAGAGAAGACAACTCTTATGCATTGAACAATCTCAATCAAAATATTTTTTAATTTGAAAAAAATTTCAACATAATTATGATAGAAATAACTCAAAACAATTTAATATCTAAACATTATATAAACTTTGTCGTTGTTTCTTATTTGATTCATTCAGTCTTCTCGTAACCACGGTAACAATATAAAAATCCAATTGGTTAATTGGGCCATCTTGTCTTTGTTGGAGTAAATCGAATTTAGTTTCAATGTGTAACCCCCCAAAACCAAAGATATTAATACTTCATATATTCAAAATTTAATAATGAAAAAATAGAGCTGTTAAGGAGGATAGTCAATAATTATATAGAATAAATAAATGGTTTAATACATCTAAAATGAAGATTGTAAATAAATAGGGGGACAGTAGTAACTACTTACAAATAAAGTCAAAGTTTGTTTCTTTGTCAATGATATTACATAAACAATAATTATTCAATGACATTCGAATAGATTCTTCCAATAGATTTTACTTTTCCTGTCCTTGAATCACAGACAAGTGTGGATCAAGGATTTTACATTAGGCTTTGAATTGTTTGATACAACGCAGTAGTCTTAAAATCGGATAAAGTAAAAGTAATGATTGATGCAATAAAACGCTATGCGTACCTATCTTATCGTATTCGTCGAAGAAACAGGGGAGTATATGCTTTTAATCAACTTCCATCAATCATGTTAAAGGCCATTACCAAATAAAAAATGCTACATTCTTTAAAAACAATGTTATTCTTAAAAAACGTAAATCAAGAACTAAGCATTTTAGGACTCCAGAATTATTATGTTAGCTCATGGAAACGGTTTGATCAAGTGTGTGAGGTGTGACCTGGGTGTGACATGAGAAGAAACAAGTGCATATTGAACTAACTAGTGACAGAAAAGAGAGAACCCCACCAAGATTTTAAAAAAATCAGGGAGAAGATCACAGTTAATGCAAATCAAACTGAAAATGGAAGTCTAAAATATTATATAAATATATATCACTAATAAATATAGAAAAAGTCAAAATGGAACACCTAAATTTAAACCTTGTTGATATTCAGTTAAAGTCCATACCTGAAGCCACGTTGAACTGACGTTGGCCAACATCACCGAGACACAACTACACGCGCGTACGCAAAGAACCGAACCAAACGAACGATTGAACAATAAAATAGATTATGATCGATCATTACGTCCCTATCTTCTATTATATCTGCATATTTTATGATATTTTCCTTCATCGTGTCAGGCTGACATTATCATTTTTAAATAGGTAGTGCGAAATTAATAGGTTTATCTTAAGTTTTAATATCTTTAGACCTCTTTTCAAGCAACAGAGTCTGAAGTATGTGATGTAAATTTTATATTAGGTCGCATTCAGTTAGGTAGAAAAAAGTAAAACTAAGTTTTGGAATATGAAAGTACAGTAATGTTTATACTAAAATAATATTATTTTCTTCTGTGCTGGCTAGCTGGAAGTAGTAAAGTAAAAAATACACAAGGTGCTTTCTGTGCCGGGGCACATTCACATATAAAATAATAAGGAAATGAAAATAAGTTAAAAATACAGGCAGGAAGGGTTCTTGGCTTGCTTGATCGATATTGGTGGGTAGAAAGTATATTATAGAACTTTATGTAGACCTCAATAATCTCCTCCAGGGGATGCTGAGAATTATCTAGCCTTTTTAGGTAGGTAGGTACCTTATGACTGGTACAAACTTCTATTTCCTAACTAAATTCTCTGAAGTTAAGAGACGAAAAGAAACTTTAAAATGAGTAGATGTAATCTAACAGTCTTTATTTTATTAAAATTTTACTTTAGATGTAATTCACGTCTTGGTAGTCAGATATGGTGGTCTTCGTATAAAACCACTCGCAACCCGACCGCTTATACAGATCGCTGGAACCAAGAAGACGAGCTAAAAGAAAGGATAGTGATTAGCACACCACCAGGATAAATCATTGTAAATTGAATAGTTGGCTTACAAAGGTTACTCTAGTATATCAAATAAATTTTTATGTATTAGGTAATTAACTTTTAATCTGGAATATTTCAATGTGAAATAAATTAATTTATCTACATTACTAAAAGCTGGTTATTTATGCCTATTAAGTTCAATGGCTTTTTATGAAACAAAAGAGGATCTCAATTAACAATGTCATTCACTAGAAAAACAGTGCTACAAGTACAAGGATACAATGAAAATTGATTCAGTCATTGACTAATAAATTGATTCAATGACATTTATTTGTTTTAAACAAGGAACGCATTCAATATCACTTATTTAATAAACATGTATTATATTTTAGTCATAAAGACTAATCTATGTGAACGAAGTCACATGCAAGGTAAAGAATATCGATTCTTTGCTGTATTATCTACAGGTAACTAGATACATAATGGGAACAAAATTGACGTCAAGCGAATTCAAATATTATAGTACTTAGTAAAATAAGCACCATTACTTTGTATCAAGTTTCGTGAGTAGACACTTAAAGAGAATAAAATTAAGATATTGTTAATATTGAACGACAAACAAACGTGTTTTTCCTAAAAAATTGTTACAATGTTGAGAAATTTAATTCAAGCGATTTGAAACAATTAAATATACAGAAGTAAGATAATAATGCTGATTTAGATGACAAAATGTTAAGTCGTTATAAACATAATTAATATTAATAGAGAGATATGATAAGAATTTACTGTCAAAAGTCAATTTACATTTAGATAACCGAAACTAATAACTCGATGTCTAAAGTCGTATGCAAAGCTAAACTTTCTAAGCTTCCAAAAGCTAAACCTTCCGTAGAACCTCATAAACTCAATCAAGCTCAAACAAGTTCAAACAACTAACTCAGAACTTCGGGTTGTGAAATGAGACACGCTAAATATTATCCTATTCATAAATAATTAAGATTGAATACTGCAGCTGTGTAACAACTACTGCCAATGGGGATTGTCTAATATTTTCGACATGCTGTTTTTATAGTTGAAATGGATAAAATAGATCAATTTGAGAAACTAATTTCAATATTTTCGTTATTTTTAAAGTAATAACTTTTATACGGAATTTTGAAAAAACGTGATCGTTTTATTACGATGACGTCACTGTTGGCGTAACATTGTGTAACACCTTTGCTTCAAGGGAAAAAAGAATGCCGTCAAACAAATGTCAACAGTCATGTGTCACTCATTCTTTTATTTTTGTCTACTGTAAAAATACCACAAGCGACGCGAACTAACAGTTTTCTTATTATTTCGTGAAAAAACTACTATGTCGTGAAATAATTTTGTCAAAACGGACTCACGGAATCTGCCGAAAGTAGAGATTGTTATGATTTTGGAATATATGTCTACAAATAACCAACATAACCTTGCTGAAATAAGAGGAGCCAAAAACTTGAAGTGAACAGTACAGAATAGCTTGAGAGAAAGTTGTTAGCACATACATAAAAATGAGGAAATAACGGATAAATTAGAGTCATAAATTAGTCATGTGTTAAATGATGACTTGTAATAAATATGGGGGGTTATTTTGTGTTTCTGATCCTTTATTTGAAACCACCAAGAACATCCATATTGTTTGGGTGGATTACAATGAAGCCTTCATATTATTATTTATTTTTTGAATTACTTGATAGTGTTAAAAAATAAACATCTTTTAAAATATTATCTATCTAGAAAGAGAAAAAGAAAGTGTGTTAATAAAAACATTTTTACTCAATAACTTTTTATTATTTCTCCTTGTAAATTGATTAGTCCACTTACTATCATGACTATTTCGTCCAAATATGGTACAAACTGATAGTTCACTACAGAGCGAGGTTTAAATAAAGCATACTCTCTTATACGTCTAATAACTCTCTACATGAACATCCTTAATACATTTTTGGTTTCTTAAATACTGTGTCTAACATAATTTTTCTAGACGGGAAGATACGTTGATTCATGCACTGTAGATAGATTCCTCAGTCTCTGTTGTACATCCAAGCAAAGGAGTGGTCACAGATGATGTGTCTTGTGAAGATATCACTTCCACTGTAGCAATATTAGTTAGCGGTTTTCTACTCATATAGTTAGTGCTCTTATGCACCATTTTTATTTCATACTGTGTTGCAACATTCATCTGTAAAACAAACGTTAATGTTATTTATCAATAATATAGAGACATAAAAATATCTTCGCGACTATTAATTATACTGTTTCTTTAGCATTGTTTTTCTCAGTAAAATATACTTTACCTTTGTGGGCATGGTAGGACACGTAGAAGTACTGGGCATTACTATTTCGTCACGTTTTCTTTTCAATGGTCTGCTACTGCTTGTAGGTAGTTCAAGTAACTTGTTCAATTCTGAACAGTCTTCGCTTGCATCTTGAGCAATTTTACGAAGTGAAGCCGACGCTATGAGTTTGAGTTCTTGGTTCATTAACTTACATTGGTAATAATTACCTTACAGGTAGGAACAAAGCACTTTCTATATTCCATAATTATTAAACGTTTGTTTATTAAAACAATGAGAACAAATCGTATTTACCTTACAATGTAAGGTTATAATTTGTTGTTTGTGACTTATGACACTTGTGTTTGTAAATGTCATTTCTGTCATTGCTGTCATAGCAAACACATTACTGATATTCAGCCAACAGTGACGTCATTTGAAGGGCAAATGAAGGTTATTCATTTAAAGGCTAAAATATTAATAATCCATGATTATTTTCGCATTCTAACTAATAGGCTACGATCAGCAACCTTATTCCTCGAAATGGTTTTCACTTTATAACAATTTAAAAAAATGAGACAATCCCCATTGTTCTGCTACACCTAATTCTATTTTTGTTAAACAAATAAAAATTTTCTTCTCTATCAGTTATGATATTCTACGTCTACTCTCAAGTTTACATGAAATATGTAATAAAATAGGATTGATACGAGAAAAAAATTGTTGCGTCTCATGATAAATAGTGTATCTTAAATCACGTCAAGGAATTCTTCCTTCGCCTTAGACCCCTTGCGATCTAATTGCTTAGTACTCAAATTATATCTTTTTGTATCGAGTATAAAGATTCAAACAGCTGATTGTCAAAAATATATTAAACACGTAAATCCACATTGCAAGGACACTCTGTCAACTCTTTTTTTTCACAAGATATCCCGAATAAACCAGAACATGCATTTCACCAGGTCCTTGCAGGACCTTTTCAGGTCCTTTTCCGGTTTTAAGGACTAAACCAAAAAGAATAACTTAGCTAATATTCAAGACAAGCACTTAGTAGCCCAATTGATATTCAAACTGTGATTTCGGATGCTTTTGTCCTTTCCTATATAGACGAGGTGAGGCCATTAAGCGTACTCGTACCAAGGGAAATTCATACCTATTTCTTAGATAATACGTTACAAAAAAGAGTAATCCCTTCACAAGTACTTCCATTGTCATGGCTCTTTGCCTTTCCTTCTTAAACAATGATTGATTGACTTGAATTAGTTTCTATTGACTATGAATTAATTTGTGGCTAGTTATTTATTTTTCTCATCTATCCAGATTGTCAGATTTCGCTTGTCGGAGAAGCAGAGGAAGATTTTTTTGTTTAAGAAAGTAGTTTTATTTTTCAGATCACAAATTTTTCTTTGCATTGCTTTGCTCGTATGACAATTAATGCTATTATAATAATAACGATTTTAACAATGGATAGTATTCTACTAGGTACAAATAACAGTACGTGATATAACTTTACAATTACACCATTGAGACATGTTCGATTTCGAATGCCATTCAAATGACCTTTGAGCTCATTAATATTAAGGTAGTCTGGTAAAATTATCTGTGACAATAACAATATTAAAATAATGTACCAACTGCTTTTCTTGCCTAGCATGTCGTAAAAGGCGACTAAGGGCGTATCGGGTACTGGGTCTGTGATTGTGTAGGCGATGAGCTAGCCACTTGTTACTACTCTTTCACGATTTTTCATCTGACCTAACCCAATTTTGGTCTGGCTAAATGTGGTCTTAAAGAACAAAGTACTTGGACTCTGTCTACTTCTAGAGATTATTATGATTTCTCCTCTGATCGCTTCACATGTCGTACCTAGATGGCGCTGCTCTAAACTGTTAATATTAAGAGCGCTTACGTAGTTGAAATATGAAAGTAAAATTTTCCTTTTTAAATTAATTTTTCAATTGTTCTGAAATATCACAATACATCAGTTAAACAACATTGCAGCAAAATACTGACACTTACAAAACAAACTGAAAGCCAAGTTTAGAATAACAAAGCCGACTTAGGAATTAGACTTAGTATGTCTCATTTACATAGCTCATAACTGGAATTTTGGCCTAATCTCTTCGATATTGGATATCTCAAGAGCAGGTCGGCTGAAACTAGCTCGAAGAATAGCTTCGGCGTAAATCGCTACACGGAAAAGCTCGAACCTATCTGAGAATTATCAGTAGTTCCAGTGCTAATGGGTGGGTCCTCTTAGTTAAAAAGGGTTTTAAAGCTATTTGTCTGGTTTTCATAAAAAAATATATTTACTTCAATTCATTTTGACCCCAATATTTCTGTTGAAGTTTCAAAAATATACTTCTGAGATGATGAGATAATTCATTCAACCTTGCCCACACCAGAACTTATTATTGTGTGAGTTTGAAAATTAAACTTATAATCAACATTATCTGATAGTATTATACATATTTCATTATTAGATATTACAGGCACGACAAAATAAAAGAATACGTTATTCTACGAAATATAATCAAACAAAATGACAAAACATTCGAGGTCAATATGAAAAAAAACTAAACAACAGTTTACAACATATGATCAACTTAATTTTTATTGTTACGAAGTTGCGATACCTTTCTATGTCCATTTCCTTGAATTCTCGGATCGATATAAAAGATATTAATAAACCTTATACTTCTCGATTGCATACAATATGTTGAATGGCCCCACTGATTGTTGTGAATCGTATCTTTTTATCATTTAAATTAGACAAGTGTGTAGCTAGGCAAGTTTGAAATGTAGGTCGCGCAATAATATTTTATCATCTCGGACATTTGGTTCTTGTGAGAAAGACAGTTTAGCAGTATCTTTTATGCCATTTACTACTCATACAAACACACTTTCTTCTAATGTTGGTGATTTATCGCATGGAAAAATAAGATTTCTTACAAAACTGAAACAATTTACCAAAAAATAATATTTTGTTTGCTTTTTGCGATGTGTGACTCCCAGACGACTCAGGCCTCCTCCAATGGGGATTGTCTCATTTTTTTAAATTGTTATAAAGTGAAAACCATTTCGAGGAATAAGGTTGCTGATCGTAGCCTATTAGTTAGAATGCGAAAATAATCATGGATTATTAATATTTTAGCCTTTAAATGAATAACCTTCATTTGCCCTTCAAATGACGTCACTGCTGGCTGAATATCAGTAATGTGTTTGCTATGACAGCAATGACAGAAATGACATTTACAAACACAAGTGTCATAAGTCACAAATAACAAATTATAACCTTACATTGTAAGGTAAATAAGATTTGTTCTCATTGTTTTAATAAACAAACGTTTAATAATTATGGAATATAGAAAGTGCTTTGTTCCTACCTGTAAGGTAATTATTACCAATGTAAGTTAATGAACCAAGAACTCAAACTCATAGCGTCGGCTTCACTTCGTAAAATTGCTCAAGATGCAAGCGAAGACTGTTCAGATTTGAACAAGATACTTGAACAACCTACAAGCAGTAGCAGACCATTGAAAAGAAAACGTGAGGAAATAGTAATGCCCAGTACTTCTACGTGTCCTACCATGCCCACAAAGGTAAAGTATATTTTACTGAGAAAAACAATACTAAAGAAACAGTATAATTAATAGTCACGAAGATATTTTTATATCTCTATATTATTGATAAATAACATTAACTTTTGTTTTACAGATGAATGTTGCAACACAGTATGAAATAAAAATGGTGCATAAGAGCACTAACTATATAAGTAGAAAACCGCTAACTAATATTGCTACAGTGGAAGTGATATCTTTACAAGACACATCATCTGTTACCACTCCTTTGTTTAGATGTACAACAGAGACTGAGAAATCTATCTACAGTGCATGAATCAACTAAGAGTATCTTCCCGTCTAGAAAAATTATGTTAAGACACAGTATTTAAGAAACCAAAAATGTATTTAGGATGTTCATGTAGAGAGTTATTAGACGTGTAAGAGAGTATGCTTTATTTAAACCTCGCTCTGTAGTGAACTATCAGTTTGTACCATATTTGGACGAAATAGTCATGAAAGTAAGTGGACCAATCAATTTACAAGGAGAAATAAAAAGTTATTGAGTAAAAATTTTTTTATTATCACACTTTCTTTTTTCTCTTTCTAGATAGAAAATATTTTAAAAGATTTTTTTTAACCCTATCAAGTAATTCAAAAAATAAATAATAATATGTACGCTTCATTGTAATCCACCCAAACAATTTGGATGTTCTTGGTGGTTTCAAATAAAGGATCAGAAACACAAAATAACCCCTCATTTTTATTACTCATCATTTAACACATGACTTGTGTTCTAATTTATCCGTTATTTCCTAATTTTTCATGTATGTGCTAACAACTTTCTCTGAAGCTATTCTGTACTGTTCACTTCAAGTTTTTGGCTCCTCTTATTTCAGCAAGGTTATGTTGGTTATTTGTAGACATATATTCCAAAATCATAACATTCTCTACTTTCGACAGATTCCGTGAGTCCGCTTTGACAAAATTATTTCACGACATAGTAGTTTTTTCACGAAATAATAAGAAAACTGTTAATTCGCGTCGCTTGTTGTATTTTTACAGTAAAAAAAATAAAAGAATGAGTGACACATGAGTGTTGACATTAGTTTGACGGCATTCTTTTTTCCCTTGAAGCAAAGGTGTTACACAATTTTACGCCAACAGTGACGTCATCGTAATAAAACGATCACGTTTTTTCAAAATTCCGTATAAAAGTTATTACTTTAAAAATAACGAAAATATTGAAATTAGTTTCTCAAATTGATCTATTTTATCCATTTCAACTATAAAAACAGCATGTCGAAAATATTAGACAATCCCCATTCCCTTGATGATTAAATTTGTGAGGATTTCAAGCCAGCAAAAAACTTTTCAACTAAATTGCTTTGTCTGAGCTGTCCACAATATTTAATGAGCAAACAAAAACATATTATAAAAAACACCGCCAAACGATCATTGACCTCTTTACGTTTGTACTCTGTACCCACCAATTTCGATGGTTTTAGAGGTAAACAGTTCCCCCCTTAAATAAGTAGCGTTTATGATTTAGAGGGGGGGGGGCTCTAAATCATAAACGCTACTTATTTTAGCAAAACTTTAAATGATGTTTCGGACATAATTATCACTTCAAAAAACCCTATTCTATGTTTGAAATGTGACATAATTATGTCACATTTTATTTGAAGTGGAATAAACTTATTTGCATGGTGCATGGCAACAGGCTCCCCACCTGTTACATGGGGACATAACATATCTTGCGAAATGTCGGTGTTTAGCGCCTCTGCCTACCCCTTCGGGGAAAGAAGCGTGATGATATGTTATTTATTGAAATAGGTAATAGCGTGTGGCCTCCCCAGTCAAAACAAAAAAGAGCTAAATGCTAAATGCTCTATGGTGGTGAAGGATTATCAGAAGAGCAGTCGAATAGGGTAAAAGGTTAAGCAAATTTATAGTTCCCACATTAGACTTCATTCTCGCCTGAACAGCGAAATGAGCTGGAACGAGGAAGGGGTGGATCGATAGCATGGTTCCCCGTGCATGCAGCATGCAACATAACACTAGTTTACACTAGTTATACCAGTCTATGGTATACGTAACATGAGCGAATACCATGAACTCAAGTAATTACCTGCAAAATATTACCTGTTCAAACGCAATTTAAGTACAGTCTCCTTAAGGAGTATTATTTTAGTCAGCAAGTGTTATGCGAAAAAATAGAACACCCGTATATACTCGTGCTATTGCTCAAGAGCCCCTGCGAACAATAAGCGCTAGCAATACGTTCGGCCAGCGGACCGCGCGGTATATGGTTCCCCGTTTAATAAATGAACTACCCACCTCTATTAAAAATAAGTTAAATGAGAAAAATATTAAAATTACCCTTAAGTCCTTTTTTATTCAGAGATTGGTTGATCCGTGTAATGTTTAAATACACATAAGAAGAAACATTGCCTGGTTCTCAAAATCAATACCTATTTGGCTAACCTGTTACCAAAACTGTAAAATTGTGTACTTTCGTGATGATCTGATCTGATTTCTACATTGTCGCGAAACCTCTGTGGCTTATGTCAATGTATTATTTTCAACTTTATGTATTATTTTGTAAACTATAATAAATGAAAAAAAAAAAAAAATTGGTGTGAGAAACAATTGACACACTCGAAAAAATTTCTAGGGTATTCACACACAGGCTACCTTAAAAACTTTGGGAAATTCAGCAGAAGTCAAATCCGCTGCCTTATGGGTGCCCTGACTGGCCATTTTAATACAAGAAAACATCTGTATACTTTAGGCAAAGCTGATCACCCCACCTGTAGACTGTGCGGTGAAAACAATGAAAGCATGGAGCATTTATTATGTGAATGCGATGCTCTAGGGAACAAACGACTACGGTTTCTAGGGGCGGGTTATTCCAAACCCGAGGATTTTATAGGCATGCCCCCAGCCAACATCATAACGTTCATTCAAGACATTTTGGGTGATGGCTGGAAGGGATGAATAGGAAAGGGGAAGCACAAAAGATCGTATAGGGTCGAAGTGCCCTGAGTTATCTTAGCCCCATCGCAAGAATAGAATAGAATAGAATTGGTGTGAGACTGTGAGCTTGGTGGCGATGGCGCTTTCGTATACTTTGGCTTTCGCCAGGGTCAGTCCTGGTATGAGTGGTCAAAACTTTGTGATATCGAGTTCTTGTGCTTCGGAAGGTTAAGCTCCGGGCCTACTCATCAACCTACATTGGCCCGTGTGGTGTTATGGTCCGTACCCTCATGGTTTCGTTAAATTGGTTTGTTTACATCAGCGGGAGTGTCGCAACAAGTTCTGAAATATTTTATTAATTGTTGACCTATGATCGAGTGGTCTGTCAGCCAGTCTCAAGGCGTCGCCATCTCTAGAGGTATTTATCAATTAAATAAATCTATCCGTCATCTAGTATTCGTAACACAAGCAGCATTAGTTGTTTAAAATGGGGCTAGTTGATAGGTATGAATATCTGAGGATATTTATTTGTTTAATATTTTAATTAATCATTTGGTGACAGAAATTCAAACTTAAACTTTAGGTTCGCTGTGATTTTTGTTTTTAATTTGCTTATAAAAATAGCTTTTACCTGCAAATCAAAGTCCAACCTTTTGTCAAACTCCTAGTACTAATTTACAGTAACATTTGATAATTTGAGAAGGATAATAATGAAATGAAATTCTTTATTAAATCATTTAAGTAAAAGTAGATACACTTAGCGTCAAAACAATAAAAGTTTACAAACAAACTATATACTTCTACTTGTATACCTCTACATTTTTTTCTTCCTGTTCACTACCGGGAGGCCTTGTCAAGAGCAGATACAGGCAAGAAACTCTGCAAGGGGTCCATCCTTCCTAGAAATAGAAACCTAATGGAACCTTTGCATATTATAATAAAGTAGCTTTTGCCCGAGACTTCGTCCGCATCGAATAGCCTTCATCCATTATGTGCTATCTAACACTGAAAAAATATCTTCAAATCCGACCACGTTCCTGAGATTATCCCGTTCAAACAATCAAACATTAAAATATTGGTATATATCAATTAAAGAAAAGACTTTTTCCTTCCTTGACATTTTCATTTATTGCCTGCTTTGGAAAATGAAAACCTCTGATGTTAATGTCTTGACAACAAGCCGAAATTTAATCCCCAATCCCTATACGTATTCATATTCAAGCTAAGCCACTTATCGTGCTGTGACCAAACTATCGATTCCGCACCACAAAATTGGATACACACGAAGATTAACTAGGTTACTAGACTGAACTGTGTATCAGAAAATTAAAGCGTTGATTTGACTAATAAGTTATTCGATTGTTAAGCATAATCATTAACATCGTCCTCAGCCTATATGCGTCCCACTGCTGGGCACAGGCCTTCCTCATGGAGAAACACATAAGGAGTATGGGCCGTAACACCACCACGCTTGCCCAATGCGGGTTGGTGGGTCGAAACGATCGCAATAGCGACCAGGACCAACGGCTTAACGTGCCTTCCGAAGCACGGAGGAGCTCGAGATCACGAAGTTTTGATCACCCATCCACGGCCTGGCCATGGCGAAGGTAGCTTTGTCTTCGATCAAAAGCCAATCGTACTAACAACGCCACCGAGCTCCTCAAACTTTACATAGAGGACTCAAATGCATTTTCTGCGCCTGCTCGAAAACCCCGACAAAACGTCAGGGTTGGCCACTGATAACTAGTATGCGCACGTCCTAATTAAGCCCAGCAGTGGCTTAATTAGGACGTGCCATGTATATAGGCTGAGAACGACATCAATCGCAGAGATTTTTAATACTAAGAGCACTGCTGACACCGAATTCATCTCAAGTGAAAAAGCGTATGGTGTACGAAAACCCTGACAATCTTCTTCGAGGGATTCTACAGGAATATCTTAATCCAAATAGTGCCGAGTCAGCTATAGCGCAAACAAGAATAGCCCCGATTTCGGTCAACGACCTTTTGACTACAGAATGATTCGTTAACTGTGTTAATAGGTTGCTTGCTGTAGGATCATATGATTATTCGCATGTGGAGTAAATAACAGAATTTTTTGATATTTTCGTAAAACAGGTTTCGATTCTAACAGAACTACGAGTACATAAATAGAGCAAGACAAAACATATTAGAACAGCGCGATCATGCATAACATTCTAGACAAAAAATAAAAAAAATTAAAAAAATTTGACGGTCCCAAAATGGTCCAGATCGTATTCAAACAACCAGTTAATGTAACAGGAACTTATCTGTAGGTGCAACCGGACCCAAAAGATTTATTAATTGATGATAACTCTAATCAATGCAATATTTCTGCACAATAACATATTGATAAAATCGTAACGTTCGAGAGTATCTGCCGAAAGTCATAAATAATTGTTTAACTACACCTCTGTCATAATACGACTTATGAGCTCAAAGGTGAACACGTAATGACATCTTTTTAAAATAGATAAATAAAACGAAAACTGAAAATTATAACCAGTTCTACAGAATTCTTGAAACTTGCAAATTTTATCCTACTCATCCGGGGATGTAGGCGTTCTATTATGTATATGTTTATCACCACTCCTAGCTCCTTCGAGCGTCTCATGTTTTATATTTTAAGCGTACAGACTAAAATGTCGATGACCTCACGTTTGAAGGCGTCTAATAAAACATGGTTTTTTTTGCGATACCTATCTTTTTAAGGCTCCGTAATGCCATCTTATCCATCTTAAAGGCTCTGGGCTTAAAATTGTATACAAAGGCAGGTACGATATAACCTTTTCTTAGAATATCGTAATTCTTTAATCTCGTCAAACCTCTTCGAAATAAATATTTTTACTTTTTTTTTGTGAAAAAATAAGATCACGCTCATAAGACTGAGGGTGGTTACATAGGTATGCCTGGCCAACAGCGCGTTTCTGTGGAACGATGTTGCAGTGGCCGATATGGAAGTCCCTAAACCGTCTGCGAACGCAGGTCGGTCGCTGTAGGGAGAATTTGGCAAGATGGAGCTTCATTGACTTGGAAAACACCAAGTGCACTGTGGAGCCCCGTCACAATCCATGCCACATCTGATGTCGTGTCCCCTGCTGCCGTCCACCTGTACCATGGAGGAGCTGAATGCGGCAGCACCAAGAGCTGTAGCCGTCGCCGAGTACGCGTCATGATATTTGAGCTATGACATGAAGAAGAAGTAGCACCGTGTAATTTAAAGCGCGCGCGCGTGACCGGCGCTGGTGGCCAGTATACGTATCAAACCACCCTAACGGAGTTTGAGCCCCTGTGCAAGAAACAAGTCATGGCCGGGACTAACATAACACAATAACTTAGTATCACGCCTCTTTCCCCGAAGGGGTAGGCAGAGGTATTAACACCCACAATAACCGACCCGCCGGGACTAAGCCGCGAAATATTACCTTTTTTTTTATAAAAAGCTCAACAAATGTCTCCACACTACCTGATGATGAGCAGTAGGAGTCCATATGTGAAGATAGCTCGTGCAGCATGCTGACATACTGCCCTAGCCATCCTCACCTTGCCGGCACAAAAACTGCTTTTTCACGCATCTTTTGAAGGAACCCATATTGTAAGGAAGGAATACGTGTGCCGGTAATGACAGTTACTAAGTCAGTTTTCGTTGCCTATTTATTATAAGTACCAATTTTAATCAATATCAGTAGAAATCAAAATTTTTTTACAAAAACATCCATCCAAATCCAATTTCACTAAAACTCATTTTTGTTTGTATGTGATATCACACGATTGGTGGACCGTAATCCAATCAGTGCATAGGTTTAAAGTGCAACATACTTTAAACTCTATTTTCAAAGCAATGAATAATAATTTCTTCTAAGATAATACAAATGTCAGTAGAAGCTATCTTCGGAGTCTATGTTGAAAACCACAAACTAAAATTTGATTATATGTGTGCAAAAATAGACCTTCTTGTTGTGTGACATGCCAACGATATCTATACATATAATAAAACTGTAAAGGTCGAATTTCTGTACATAGAAAAAAAATGCTTAAAACCAAGTCAGGGGGATGTAAGAAGGGAAAATACCAAAAAAATTTTTTTTTTTAATATTGTTTCTCTGCCTGCTTGTCTGTTTGTAAGAGCTAATCTCCGAAATGGCTGGACCGATTTCAATGAAATTTTGCATGTAGATACCTTATATCCCAGGTCAACATCTTAGATACTTTTTATTCCGGAAAAGGAAAGGTTTCCTGTGGGATAGTTAAAAAACCATAGTAGCCGCGGACGAAGTCTGCAACAGCTAGTTCACTCTAAGTTGGTAACACAATTTTATGATCGACTACACATTAAGTGATCTCTTCGTATGTGTATCCGTTCTTATCGCCGCCTAACGATACAAATTATGCTAATATTCTCCTTAAGCCTAAACAAGCTAATGTATTGGTATTCATTAATATTCATTAACTTTGTACTGAATAATTACACTGTTTCTAATTTCAGCGCAATAATGAATGCGAAGAGATAGACAATCAGAACATGTTCTTAGTCCTCAGCCTATATACATCCCACTGCTGGGCACAAGCCTTCCAAGTGGAAAACACATGAGGATTATGGTCCGTAACACCACCACGCTGGCCCAATGCGGATTGGTGGGTACGCTACTGGCTCACTGGCTCTCATTCGCAACTATCACCTCCACGCAATGGTCAGCGCTAAAATTTTGTGCCGCTGCTTGTACTATTTGTTGTATCCGCCATATTTATGTTAAATGGTGTTTTGGCACTGCCAAATCTGGCCCAATATTAGTACTAATTGATAGCAACATAGTAACATACGTACGTGAGGAGCTCGGTGGCGAAGTGATCAGTGCGCTTTGGCTTCGATCGAAAACCAAGCTACCTTCGCCATGGTCAGGCCGTGGATGGGTGACCAAGACTTTTTGATCTCGAGCTCCTCCGTGTTCATAGGAAGGCACGTTAAGCCGTTGGTCCCGGTCGCATTTGTGACCGTTTCTACCCACCAACCCGCATTGGGCCAGCGTGGTGGTGTTACGGCCCATACTCCTCGTGTGTTTCTCCATGTGGAAGGCCTGTCCCAGCAGTGGGACGTATATAGGCTAATGACGTAACTATACGTTACAAAAACAATTAACTTATTCTAGTACCAAGAAGTTGCCAACAATAGACCGCTATCATTATTTTCGTTTGCATGTCAACTCCATTTAGATCAGAGTTGGACTAATCGAGTCAAGGTCGATGACGTCATGAACTACGAATTAATTGATACAGCTTTTATGCGGCGTGCCAGACGCAGCAGCGAAACTTTTTGATCACAGACAAGAAAACTGAATTGAGTGGCTACGAACTTGAACACGTCAAGAATGACGCCATGAATACCAGTAAAAAAAGTGTCCGGTACCGAACACAAAGGAATATTTTCTTTTATTCAACGTGTTGGGTACCAGAACACCTGGCTAAACATGACCAACATGATGATAAATCTTTTTATCGCCAAGAATTGTCGAGACACTTAAAGAAAATAAATTCAAGATTGCTACAAACTCCATAGCATATTGATATAGATATGACTACATAGATCACTATGTATGTTGTAAGCCCAGTTCCACACGAATCCATACCTAACCTTCTTCTTCTAGCTCCTCTTAATCCCTTCTCGTCACATGTTCGTACCACCGGTGATCGCAAACAATAGATGTTTCCATTGTGTCTGGTTTCCTGACCATTGAAAGGTTAAGATTGACAGTAGGCCGACCGCTGCAGAACCGATCGTTGCGGAGATGATTGATTGGGGGGGGGGCTATGTCCAGCAGGGGACGTCGATAAGCTGATGGATGGATAGATATGTGACGTGGTGGACCGATGATAAAGGAAAAACTCCAAAAACTGGACGTCACTATTTTTATTTATATTAAGACACAACTGGATCAAATATATAAAAAAGTTAAATGTCACAGAACACACAAAACTGACTCTTGCAAAATGAATTTCGAGAACAAAACAAATAAAAAGAGACAGACAGTAAATTTAAAAACTGAAAACAAGAGAAAAATGGCCAGAAAAGCGCAATACCAGCAAAGAGTCGCTAATATAGCTATAGCGCCTCGCTACAATACCCGCAGAAGAAGAAACTAATTACCATGGGATGAGAATGCTCGAATAGCAACAGTATGGAATAAAAAAAATAATAACATACACTTAACAATGTTATCGACGAATCCAACCCTCGACCCTGTTTCAGTGAATTCGTAAATGTATAAAACAAAGAATTCTTAACACGTTATTCTGAGAAAACATAAACAGTCTTCCGCGGAAGTGGACAGAGAACAGACAGGAAAGAATTACCATTGTTAATGAAATTTATGATAAACTAAAACAACATCTCCCGTAATGAGAATTTTATTGGAATATTTAACCTCCTTATTCATAAACGCTTTTAAGGTTTAGCGTCTATGATTAAGGAGATATAAGTTTTAGCCAAATATCTTCTGATACGTCTATCAATTCTCAATTTACGCTTGTTTTACTTTTTCTTTCATCTGCCAAAAACGCTATCCACCATGTTCGTGACATTAGTTATGTAACAATTCATGTAAACAATTACTACGCATTATCAAATTCCGTCACACGCCAGGCGCAACCAACAAAGCATGTCTATCGACTTTGTCAAACTGTATCACGCATGCGTTTTGAATTGTTTACAATAATCGTGACGCTACGGCACAGATAATTCATAGACCATCAGGACCGAAGGCATTTTTGACATTTAAGCAAAAACGTAATTTATTATTTAAAATTTATTGTATTATAGGCTTCAGAAAAATATTGTATTATTTTTTAATGTTGATGGGTATCAGTAATGCATCATTTGGGGCCCAATAAAAAATGGGTCAACTAGCCTATTCTCAATTTACGCTTGTTTTGTTTTTTTTCTTTCATGGACTATCATATCAGTAAAAATTGTGAAGAATTTTCACAATAATTATATGTCAACCCCAGATAAAGATTACAGGCCTCCACTTCCTACGATCCTGTCCCAAACTCTTGGCTTCATCTGATCATGCGCACACGCCAGTCTGTTGAAGGTGCTTTTGACATGACTTGTTATCAACATCCTCGATAACAAATATAATAAAACTAAACATAGAACCATTCACCATTGATGAAAAGGTACCAGTATTAAGGCAACAATATAAAATTACCATTTTAATAGCTAAAATTTTAGTTTTAGTTATATTCTCACCTGGATGACATGACGAGAATAATCTTCTAATCTTCTAAGAATCCCTTCTTAATCTTTGATCTTCAGGGACGATAGTTTTTATTGGAACTATATCTAATCATCGTCAGCCGGCTAATGGTAGGCAATTACTTCATACAAAAGGCTATCGTAGGTACTGCCTAATTATATTCAATCAGTGGCATTTTTAATAAAAAGTTGTTATTCGCTGTTGATATTGGGTCTTTGTTTTTTTGCCCGATTTATTTACGAACGTAATTAATGGTACCACAGAAGTAATTTCAGCTGTAATAATCTATTTCTGGTTTTATTTGCGTGTTGAACAGCAGGAACAGTCTCATCCCCAGCCTATATACGTTCCACTGCTGGGCACAGGCCTTCCCCATTGTTGCGTCCAACCTGCATGGTTGACTCTATGACTGACGACGATATCACTGATTGACGTACTTTGACTTTTGACATCAAGACAATAACAAACGGCAATATCCTTTTTATTTACAACAAAGCCCCTAGATGACAATATACTCATGGAGAAACACATGAGGAGTATGGGCCGTAACACCACCACGCTGGCCCAATGCAGGTTGGTGGGTAGAAGCGGTCGCAATATCGACCGGGACCAACGGCTTAACGTGCCTTCCGAAGCACGGAGGAGCTCGAGATCACAAAGTTTTGGTCACCCGTCCACGGCCTGATCATGGCGAAGGTAGCCTTGTCTTCGATCGAAAGCCAAAGCGTACTAACCACTACGCCGCCGACCTCCTCACAGTACCAGTAAAACAAAGAGTATATTTATAAGCTAATCGTAGAGGGGTAGTTGTATTAAAATCTACATTACACCTATATCTTTACAAATATTTTTTTGTACATTCTCTATAGCCGAATTATAACAAACACTTTTCATTTATTAAAAGTATTTTGTTTTTATAATAACTTAACCTTTTTCATTACTTTCGATCTTATAAAATTCGATCTTAAAAGATTCTTCTTGATCTATGAGATATTCAAATATTCGATGACTTTTACTAATATGTGCATCAGAATAGGTAAAAAAGTCAATATCCAAGCACATTTGAATAAATGATAATTTAAACTACCCCCAAACCTTATACCTTGTCCAGTGATCCCTAAAACTTGGGCAGAAAGTTACCAGCTAACCTTGCGGTAAAGGATAGATCCGTATTCGACTTCCCTGGGTGACAAGAACAACAATAAACTAAAAAGTTTCATATCAAACTCTTACATTACTAAAAAGGATTTACAATTTTTTTTTTGTGTAATTTGAAAAAGTTTCCTGCCAGTTTCTTTTTATGTCAAGGAGTTTGTAACGAACAGCGTCAGAAAGAACTAAAATTTTAATCTTTTTTCTTTCTTTATCCAATTTACTAATTGTTCTTTTTTTAATTTAGATGTAAAATGGTGTGATAAATACATTAGTGGACTAGTTGGATAGTGAACTCCAACTAGAAATAAAGGCAAAAAAATGTAGAAATAACGGAATAACGCTTCATTTGTATCAAAGTGTTTTTGTAAGGTAGAGTCAATGAATGTACTAGACCTCAGTCGGTCTAGGCGTCGCCATCTCGAGAGGTTCAAGGTTCGATGCGAGCAAATGTGTGTGTGATGAATACAGGCATTTGTTCTCAAGTCTTGGAAGTTTATATTATATATTGTCTATTTTCTGAGTATTTATATGTATTTATCTATTAAATATATTTAGCCGTCATCTAGTATCCGTAACACAAGCAGCATTACCTGCTTAAAATGGGGCTAGTTGACAGGTGTGAATATCTGATGTTTATTATTTATTTATATATCTACAATGGCATATGCTTATTTTGTGTGTAAAAAGCGCAATATGAATGCGAAAAATTGACAGTCTGATCAGCTGACACACTGACTGACACACTGACTGTGTACCACATCAAATTAAGTCCAGTCGGGGTCAAACTATCTGTCTATATACGTGTTTATACTTAAGATATCTTTATATGTATTTACAAGTCAAGCAACACTTACTCATTTTAACGTGATATTATCACAGTAACGTATAGCTTACATATTCCTTGATATTTGAACATAGCACTAAAGATTTTGACTTATTAGTCCTCAGCCTATATACTTACGTCCTACTGCTGGGCACAGGCCTTCCTCATGGAGAAACACATGAGGATTATGGGCCGTAACACCACCACACTGGTCCCATGCGGGTTGTAAGGTACTAATAGGTACCCAAGGTAGGTAAGGTAGGTTCCCAATCCTTAGCATCCTTTAATAATCTGGTCCATACCCATTTCCTTCATCTTTAACCCCTCCCTCAAACGCACATTACTGTTTTCGACTTTTCTGTGTTGCTTTTAATGTAGGAATATATTGCTAAATAAAATATTTAAACTGGTTTATAGCATTTATGATATAGTTTGTAATTTTATTTATGTATATGTTTATAATATATTATGTAATTTATATATAGTAGTTTATATATGCACCTTATATATGTAAGTATATTACACCTACCTTTTCTTTAATTCTCTCTCTGCCCAAAGGTTGCCTGGAAGATATTGCTATTAGCTATAAGGCCGCCTGTGTTGCATTGTATTTTTCTCATTACTATATTTCTGTGTTTTCATTGGTTGCAATAAAGAATTTTATCTATCTATCTAATAGAAGCTCGAGATCACAAAGTTATGGTCACCCATCCACGGCCTAACCATGGCAAAGGTAGCTTTGTTTTCAATCGAAAGCCAAAGCGTACTAACCACCACCGAGCTCCTCACTATTGACTTATTATAACACAAGATTCTAATAAGAATCAAGCTTTAATATATAATATCAAGTTTATATTATTATCAGAACAAGGCCTCCTGGTAGTTTTGTGAACGGATGGCGTAGTTTATCGCTTGCACGAAAATTTGTAAAATGCTTTTGACGTTCATAAGCATGTGCAAAGACGCATCTTATTTGAATAAAGGATATTGAATTTGAATTTGAATTTAAGGTAATAAATGTAAAATTCCTATGGCTCAGCAAATGTTGCCTGGCAAATCCACGTTTTATTATCAAAACAAAATGCACGAATTTGGTTAAATCGTAAGATCTAACATAACGTTGCCATTTGCAAAAACAGAAGAGGAAACTAAGTGAAAGTCTCGAATTGTAAGTGAAAGAAATGATGCGTCAATATTATAAATAAGCTATTCTGTTTACCTCATAGAGGGGGATGAAAAGTATAAAGTAATATCATCCGCTGACAAAATAATTTTTTTCTTGGGCGATTATTGCACTTAATATTTCAAAAACATACAATGATTGCTCTTTAAGAAACAATCTAGTTTTGTTTATTATTATGGACTAGCTGTTTCCTACGACTTCGTCCGCGTTTACTATTTTTTAACTATCGCACGGGAACCCTTTAATTTTCTAGCATAAAAAGTATGGAAGATGTTGACCAGGGATATAAGATATCACCTTGCATCGTCATCAGCCTATATACGTCCCACTGCTGGGACAGGCCTTCCTGATGGAGAAACACATGAGGAGTAAGGGCCGTGACACCACCACGCTGGCCCAATGCGGGTTGGTGGGTAGAAACGGTCACAAATGCGACCGGGACCAACGGCTTAACGTGCCTTCCGAAGCACGGAGGAGCTCGAGATCACGAAGTCTTGGTCACCCCATCCTCGGCCTGACCATGGCGAAGGTAGCTTTGCTCTCGATTGAAGATCCTCCATCCTCCGATCCTCCACCTGGGGACCTCCCTGGGGATATAGCTCAGTGGTAGAGCATTCGACTGCCCCATGCATAATTTCATTGAAATCGGTCCAGCCATTTCGGAGATTATCCCGTACAAACAGACGAGCAGACAGAGAAACAAAAAAAAATTGGTATTTTCCCTCCTTTTACATCCCTCTGAATTAATTAATTAATTTTAAGCATTTTTTTCTATGTACAGACACTTGACCTCTACAGTTTTATTATATAGATTTTGGGGAATTCTGCATTTTCAATACTAAATTTTTTTCAGTTTTCTTCACAACGACAAATCCAAAGATAATAATATTAGGCATCTATCATTAGACAAACTTTAGTAATATGTGTAAGATAACACTTCATAAAAATTATTTATCGTTTTTAAGTGAATGCAAATAAAATGATGTATTCGGGAGGCACTTAAAAAGAGTTGTCTCCGTGTCCAATTTTAACACAATTAAACTTACAACAAATTATCAAAACAAATCAAAAGAGCTCAAAAATATAGTCTATTTTTAGACGAGGTAATTATTTTTTAGGAATACTCTGAATCTTAATAGTTACAGACAAAATACTAAGAGAGAAAAAAAACGCCAATTTCAGAGGTAAAGACCCAATATATAGATTTATCTAATTCAAAAAATATAGAAAATACGTTTATTGCTGTTTAAATTCCTTACAATACTGTGTGTCTAATATATCTTTATTTTTATTCCCCTCGATTCCTCACCAGCTCGGCTCAAAAGCTATCAAACGTAAAACTGTCTAATTCCATTTCATTTAACCTTAACAGGAGTTTTAGGCGGCATTTGACTAATGGCGGACGTGATTTTTATTCCATTCATTGTAATATTGTTTCGGAGTTGATATTGTTACGTAAAATCAGTGTAGTAATTTTGTGTAAATGTCTGTGCTGTATTGTTGTTGTGGAGGATCATTGAAGTAAACGACAAGTGGCGTGAAAAATGTTGAGTTTTTAACGTGGTAATCCACCTCATCGAAGTCGCACCACCGTGTCTACCACAGATCATTTAGATCCATAATAATATTATAAATGCGAAAGTAACTCTGTCTGTCTGTCGGTATTGTTTTCACGTCATAACTACTGAACCGATTTATTCGAAATTTGGTACACAGATAATCTAGAGCCTGAGAAAGGACATAGGCTCCTTTTATCCCGATATTCCCATGGAAACGGGTACCACGCGGTTGAAACCGCGGGAGGCCACTAGTACTTAATATTTAAAAGAGTGACACATAATCTATAATCTTAATTCATTTGACATTGTATAGATTTTTTTTCATTTTTCCCCCAATCCCATATTATTATTGATATCTTTTTAAATAAATTAAGACTAAATTGTATACTTGTATATTTGCACATCGAACTCGATAGATTATGTTGGGAAATGATAATTAAGATCAATACTGTAACCATAATCTAGCAAATAAAGAAATTGAATTGAATTGAAAACTGGTGAGTTGGTGACGTTGTAGGTAGAAATCTCTGGATCTACTGAACCGATTTTAAAAATTCTTTCATGGATGGGAACTACACTATACTACACTAACCCCGAGTGATATAGGCTATATTATATTTTGAAAAAGAATTTTTTAATACCTATCTGCCCGTGCGAAGCAGGCCCGGCCACTAGTAGTTATATAAATTTAGTTTTTTTTCTACAACTTTTAGCAAGACCGTTTATTTTTTTACTTCCATATCATCACGCCTCTTTCCCCGAAGGGGTAGGCAGAGGTGTTAAAGACCCATATTTTTTTACTATTTATTTTACTCATTCAAAATAATTTCCCAAATAAAAATCAATTTTTGAAAATTACATTGGTTTTCTGAAACTATCATTTATAGGCATTTATTACTTTCATTTTACAGAATTTTTTTCTTATTTTCTCTAGAAATTGTGTGTACACGTACAATTTCTTTACTCACATGAAAACGGAACTTCACAACAACAACATATCATCGCGCTTTATTCCCCCGAAGGGTTAGGCAGAGGTGTAAACACACATTTCGCTAGATATGTAAAGTCCACGGAACGGAACTTAAATCTGTTGATAAAGGTTTAAATTTGATGAAGTCCTGTTTCCAATTAATGTTTTTTTTATAAAATAAAACTTATATGAATACAAATAAAATACAAACACTGTGCGTCATGAAATATTCATTATGAAAATATTATTGTATTTAATTTTCTTTTATGATATAATAGATCCGACGTAATCATCGTGGTATTGTACTCTTATGATGGTTAGCACTATTACATGATACAGAATGTATAATGGTTAAACTTTTAGGTCAGTAAACTCTAAGGAGTAATTAAACACGGTTGCGGCAATGCGTCAATTGTAGAGTCGCTAATTATTTTTTAATTAATCCCTAACTGCAATACTTAAAACTTTTAGCTGAAAAAATTTTGAAAAAAAAACGACACTGTCTAGCAATGATTAACTCTACATTTCATTTAAAAATAAAAACATTTGAAATATAGCTTCTGGTGTAAGCTTGTAGTAGGCATTTTGGGAAAATAGAAAATTTCTCACTGATTTAGACTTTTCTTTGTTAATTGTCAATGAAAATCTGTTAAATTCCTTTGTGAACTTACCATTGTAATCCGAAAGCGTTCATAACAAAAACAAAATAGAAATAAAGAGACCGTTGACAAAAATACATTACCTGAATCACGAAATAGCGAGAGTAATCCACACAAACACAAAATTAGCACCACACGGTCACACGCGTAATATTTCGACGATTTGTTACGAATGCAGTTGGCTGGATTACGAACGACACAGCGCCTTCGCTGACGGCTCTCTCACCACTGACAACGAACTCGCCTCGGCTCGAGCAAACATTTTATTCACAACTGTATGTCCCTGCCGCCGAACATTGACGACGACGCCCGAGCCGCCACAGCTGTTAATGTTTGTGAACTTAACATCGATTGGAGGTATGATGTAACATAAAAACAATGGGTTTTAAACCTTTTTGGAACTATTTCAGTAACGATTTATGCTATACTTTACATGTATATACAGTTTTAGTTTGAATGTTGCAGAGAGATAGGTCTACCTTTTGCCAGTGCAAACTCAGTGCGACACGCACTTAGCCAAACCAGTCAGTGCATTCTCAGTGCTTGTGTACCGGTGTAGAAAGAGACGGATTCACATCTTCTTCTGTTTAGCATCGATTTCGGTCATTGTCCCCATCTCTGTTCGGTGTAGAGCACTGTCTTTTTCCTGTGCGCTTGGTACGCATGCGCTCGCTGCGGATGGAAAACTGGAAAACACAGGGAGAGTATTTGGCCCATTTTGAATCGCACGGTGGTTCTATTAGGTGTTTAGCAGTCATTAATGATGAAAAATTTTATAGGAAAACAAACAACTGCATTAATACGTTGTAAAAGTCACGAATAAAAAAATGATGCTGATCAGGAAAATGGAATTTTAAGACAAATTCTTCGCACAAATTCTTCGTATGCAATATTTATTTCTACTAGCTAAACGACCATCAGTACGTCAATGGGCTATGATAATAACATACATTTACTAAAGTTTATGCACTCCTAGACACTGTAACTTTCTAACAGTGAAAGTATGTATTTTAAAAATCTCGCTATCAATATCGTCAAAAGGAAAGTATAAGCGACTTGACAAAAGTTTTCGTTTATGAGTTAACTAAACTATCAAACGTCCTTGTCAAATTCTATATTTTGTTTAACATTTTGCCATTTCGAAACATATCCTGACTAAAGGATCAGTAGTCACGTGCAAAAATTTGCATACAGTTTTAAATAATGACAGTTAAAATAGTCTTATTAGAAAGAAATAAAGACTTTAACCTGTCAAATGTGTACGTTTTTTTGAATGTGTACAGGGCAGGACTTGCAACCGGTTATTAGTTCGTTCATTGCATTTATCAAATGAAAGTAAAATTGAAGTAAACAAGTGCCATGGGCCGTAAACGGAAACGCATTATTTACACCTATTTGTGACGGGGTGAAGCCAGGGATAAAATAAAAGACGCTGTTTCGTCACTTAGGTATTGTAGGTATATTGTATGTTAAGGAATTAAGGCACAACTGAAACAATTATATAAAAAGGTAAATTACACTGAACACAAAACAATTTCACATTTAATACTAAATATATTATAAAAAGGGTAGGGCTACTTACAATAGTGCCTTATAGAGACTTATAGACTTTGTTATTTATCAGGACCTGATCTAATGGGTTGTTGTAACTTTTTTTTAAGCTTATTAAATTGATCATCACTTTATAAATATTATATATTACAATTATTGTTAGCTGTGAGTCAACCGCTCTACGCGCTGACTCGGGTAAGAATGAACTTCGAGAACAAAACAAATAAAAAGAGACAGACAGCAAATTTAAAAACGGAAACCAAGACAAAAATGGCCAGAGAAGAGCGCAATGACAGCAACGAGTCGCTAATATAGCTATGGCGCCTCGTTACATATTTATTATAGAACGAATCAAACCTATATAAACCGATTTATTAACTCAAACCCCTTAAATATTGCTCTATTGGTGGAGCCGGTTTTTTAGGGTAACGGTAGAACCAAACCTTTTGAAATCGTTCCATACGTACTTGTGGGTGATTTAGGTTAAAAAATTAACTGGTTAACAAGCCCTGGTACAGGGGTTTAACCCCGATCACATACATACAATAACTCTGTACAATAGGTATAAGTGTGCTATGCATTGTTTGAAGATCTCGTTGGGTAGAGGTTTGCATGCTTTGGCTTTCGATATTGAAAACAAAGTTACTCTCGCTACGGCCAGTACTTGGATGGGTAACCAAAACTTTATGATCTCGAGTTCCTCCGTGCTTCGGAAGGCACGTTAAGCCATTGGTCCCGGGCGCTGTTGCCGTCTCTCTCCAATCTGTATTGGGCCAGCGTGGTGGTGTTACGGCCCATACTGCTCATGTGTTTCTCTGTAGGAAGGACTGCGCTCAGCAGTGGGACGCATTTTTAAACTAACTTTAGTCCGCTACAAACCCATTATTAAATAGTCTAAAGATATGATAACGATAAATCTTTACCTACATAAGGAAAATTCCCACCGCCTATACAATAAAACATATGTACAGTGCATTGTGAATATCGCTTGCCTCGCATTGTGCCAGGTGCATGGTAACATGCCTTGCCACCTGTTACATGGGGACCATGTTAGGTTCCCATCTGGCGAAATGTGGGTGTTTTGCACCTCCGCCTACCACTTTGGGGAAAGAGGCGTTGTTATATGTTATGTTATGTATACAAACTGTTCTCTGGGTCTCGATTGCTGTAATAAACCATCCCATATGTATTTATTCAGTTTTGTAAAAATCGACATTTTACAAATTTATTAAACTCTTTATTGCACCAATAAACAAAATTGTAGTAAATACAAAAAGTAAGCAAAGGAGGTCTTATCTCTAATAGAGATCTCTGCCAGCCAACCTATCACAGGTGTGTGAGATTTAGTAAGGAGAGGGAAGAGACACCAGTACAAAAGAGGAAAAAAAAATATAAAGATAATAAAAACTAAAATTCAAATACAATAATATAATAAAATAAAAAGAAATAGATAAAAAATATATATATTTATATAGAATACATATGTCTATATAAAAACAACAGAATAAAGGAAAAAATATATGTAAAATATATGATACATACTATATACACTATGTCTGTATTGAAAAGAAGAGAAATGAGGAAATGTGTAGATACAAATTAAGGAAGAAAGATTTATCAATATAGTTGAAAAATTTTGGATTTATGTAAAACTCTACGTTTCTTTATTCCATTCCATCCGTGCCCAAAAGTTGCCTGGAAGAGATAGCTCTAGTGATAAGGCAGCTGCTGCCTTTATATACCTTTATATTATAGTAATGTTCTGTTGTTTGTAGCAGTAAATAATTAAATAATAGATCTTTACCTATGAAATTGCCGTTTTGTATGGAGATTTTTGGGAAGTCTGCATTTTTCATACTAACATTTTTTCAGAATTCTTCACAACGACAAATCCAGAGATAATAATTGTTGGCATGTATCATTAGACAAGCTTTAGCAATATGTGTGATATCACTATTCATAACAAATATTTATAGTTTTTAAGTGAATGCAAATGAAATGATGTATTCGGCAGGCACATAAAAAGAGTTGTTCTCGTTTCTAATTTAAACACAATTAAACATACAACAAATTATCAAAATAAATCAAAAAAGCTCAAAAATATGGTCTATTTTTAGAGGAGGTAATTATTTTATAAAAATATTCTGAAACCTAATAGTTACAGACAAAATACTTACAGAGAAAAAAACGGCCATTTCATAGGTAAAGATCTATTATTGAAACTCTACATAGATAACTAAATTTTATTACTTATCTCCTGATCAGTTGTTATTAATAACATAATAATATTTATCTTTACTCATGTTATAATGTTCGAATTATGAACTCAGACTCTAACTCACATACTTTTTAACGCAGATGATAAAAACGAAAATTTAAAAATGGAAACTGTATGTGACCATTATGACCATTATATTTTTCTTAAAAACACAAAACTATGGCAAATGTTTTCCAGACAGCCAACAATAAATAAAATAAATAATTTTTTTGTTTTATATCTTTGAATGATGAGTGTAGATATAGTAGTGTATGTAACTGCACATAACTCGGTAATAAAAACTCGCGTGATACTATTAAGAAACCTATATTATGTGACAGTGACATAAACTACTATTATACAAAATTTTAATATTTTGTTGTACGAATGTACATCCGAATAAATAATAAGAAATAATCAAATGCTCAGTTACAGGGAGGTTAAAATCTTGCTTACTCGTTCTCTGAACAAGACCTGGGCCCCGATCGCACCTAATAACGTATCCATAACCAAATCACTTTTGAAAACGTTAAGGCCCCTCACTCTTCATTCTCTCGTTCCCGCGTTCCTTGTGTCGCCTCGTGGAGTGTAGATGAGCCCTAACGTTTTCGACTCTAATTTGGTTGTGATAACTACATTCCTATCTAACGCGATCAGGCCCTGGTAGCGGTCTTGCATGACTGTTTTAAAATAAAATATTTTTATTCATGCCCTAAGACGTATCTTATTACTAAACCTGTTTGTATTGACATCTCATTTAGGCGCGTTGTAGCGGATACTAATTTTTGTTCCCGCACTAAGCGGCATTCGAATCGCGCGCGATGCCTCCCGATCCGTTATCGGGAGTAGTCGTTGGTTTCCGCCCGCCCCGACGGCGAGCGAGCGAGAGAGTAAGTAGTATAAGTTGAGTTGGTCCGCTCTGACGCTCGGTGCGCAGCTTACTATTGCTTTTTTTTACCTTATTTTAATATATGTTAGTAATGTTGTTCTTTAAAGTGTAATTACCTGTTTAATCAAGTGAATACAAGCGTTCAGATAAAGTATTGGTGTTGTTTATCGCTAATCCCGCTACAGCGTGAACCTTTCGGTACGGAACGATACTCTGTCGGACGCCCATCGGCTTGCACACACCCAGACCACTTCAAGCCTTAACTCTGAATAAAGAACAAGAAAATGGCGGTGATCATTCTGGATTTTTATTAAATATGACAGGTAAACTCTTGGCCTTCAACCTCAACTGATGGTAAGTGACGATAAGGCTGAAGGTGGATGCGAGCTTCATCTGTAATCCCCAACAACTGGGGAACAGGCTATCTTACCTCTGATTGCCGGAACACAACAATGCTTATCTTATAACATTGTTATCATGGCGACAAATTTAGGTAAGATGGTGGTAGCTAGCCAAGAGGGCTTAAAAGCCCTACCACCAACCAAACCGAGTAGAAAAACCCGGGGAAACGAACCCCGGACCTCCCGACATACACCCGGTGGTGTTAACCACTAGACCAGAGAGGCGGTAAAATTTTCGGCAATGTGCGCTTGTCATTTAATGAACCCCTCTACAGTTAGAGAGGTTCATTAATATTTTTGAATTTCATTAGAATTTTTGTATTGTTATTTGGTATTTTTGTAACACCGTGTATAATAACAAGGAAAAACAGCAGAAAAGCGAAGTTTTAAGTGCATCACTTCTTGTAAGTCTGTAGTTATGAAGTAGTGGTGTATCATTAGTAAGTAATACCACATCAGACTTACCGAGTCTTTAATAAAGCCCGCTTATTCATAAATATTTAAGTTTAAGCAAGACATTAAACACGGGAAGTAATTAATTGGGTCGCCATTCAATTATTTATTTTGTTCAGCAACAAAATGGTCAGCCGAAAAATCATTTGGAACGCAAACAAACCTTTTGTCAGCAATATAATTATTTGGGCAGCAAAATAATTATATGGTCAGCAAAAGAATTTGTTGAGCTCCAAAATAATTATTTGGGCAGCAATATATTGGGTCCTTACCTATGAAATTGGTGTTTTTATTCTGTCTTAGCAATTTGTCCGTAACTATTTAGTTTCAGAACATTCTTATAAAATAATAGCCTCTTCTAAAAATAGACCATATATTTGAGCTCGTATTATTTAATTTGATAATTTTTTGTAAGTTTAATTGTGTTAAAAATTAGACACAAAGACAATTATTTTTAACTGTCTCCCGAATACATCATTTGATTTGCATTAACATAAAAACGATGAATAATTTTTAACAAAAGTGTTCACACACATATTGCTAAAACTTATCTAATGATACGTGCCAAATATTATTTTCTCTGGATTTGTCGTTGTGAAGAAAACTGATAAAATGTTAGTATGTAAAATGCAGACATCCCCAAAATCTCCATACAAAACACTAATTTCACAGGTAAGGACCTAATATATGTTACCGAAAATGTATAAAATCTTGGAAAAGGCTCAATGAAAGATCAATTATCAATTCTCAGGAATTGTATTGTGATAGATATTAGGTTAAGATAATGTTTTATGACCCTTCAAAACAATATTCGTATCATCATTAGTTGTAATAGAAAGCTTTACTACGAAATGTCAAACACATTTATTAAAGTGATAGAATGAGAAGGAACACCTACTGATCGAGACAAAACATTGCCTCATGCTATATTGTATGGGAGTTTGGCATCCATCTTGAGAAAAATCAAAATTCTTGAGATACACTATTAATATGATGACATTTCTTGAATTAGAGTAGTGCATACACAGCTCGGAAAATTGCTTCGGCTAACCCCCGAGGGATCGAGGTAAGTAATATTAATGCAGTAAGTATTATGCAATTACAAACATGTTTTACTTAAAAAGTTTAACATTTATGAAAGATCAATGTATAACTGTTTCATAAAAGTAAACATTTTTTAAATGTTAAGCAGTGTATTTAACATTATAAACTAATGGATATACAAAATATTAAATAACCGGCCAAGTGCGAGTCGGACTCGCGCATTAAGGGTTCCGTACCTTTGACTGGATCAGTATGTACACAAAAAATTACTTTTGTTGTATGGGAGCCCCCTCAAAATTTATTTTATATTGTTTTTAGTATTTGCTGTTTTAACGGCAACAGAATTAATGGTTTGTGAAAATTTTACTTGCCTAGCTATGGTGGTTCTTGAGAAACAGCCTGATGACAGACAGATGGACCAGACGGATGGATAGACAGCGAAGTCTTAATAATAGGGTCCCGTTTTTACCCTTTTGGGTACGAAACCCTAAAAACTAACATACTTTTATTTATTAAACATAACTTTTATTCTCCAATAAGGTTTATTGTCCTCTGTTGTTTATTTTTTTGTTTATCCAAAGCTGTTAGGCTGCGAGTATGCTAGTTTGTTTTTTTTGGCTCCTGTTGATTTTAAGCAAAAATAACAAGTTTAAAATTCCTTTTATGTGTATGTTTCGAGTTTATACATGCATCACGCAAAACAACTAGATGAAATAGAATGTACAGATAGCTTTAAAGTCTTTGCTGTCTTGCCAGAGGTCAAAATCACATTAATAATAATAAAAAATGTGAAAAAAAAATCTAAGATGATGTTCACTCTGCAATCAGCACAATTCATCAATATAAGTACTAAAGTTTCGTGGTGAATAAATAAAAAAAAATCTTTTATTAATAATAACAATAATAATAAATATACGCTTCAAAACTTTCTTTGTATTTTTAAAAAATACTGCAACAACATAATTAAAATCATGCCTGCAATCCCCGAAGGGGTAGGCAGAGTACAAGGAGCACTGCGCTCCATAAGACCACATTTAGCCATACAAAAATTGGGTTTTGTCAGATGAAAAACCGTGAAAGAGTAGTAACAAGTGGCTACTCATAGCCTACACAATCACAGACCCAGTACCCAATACGCCCTTAGTCGCCTTTTACGACATGCTAGGCAAGAAAAGTTTGTAGTACATTATTTTTGTGTCCCGGACCAACAATGTGTCAATGTGTTATGTGTTGTATATTAAGTATAAGTATAATAATAATAATAATATCCTCAGACATTCACACCTATCAACTAGCCCCGTTTTAAGCAACTACTGCTGCTTGTGTTACAGACACTAGATGACGGATAAATATATTTAATAGATATACATATAAATATCCTGAATATATATAAACATCCAAGACTAGAGAACAAATGCTTGAAAATTCATCACCCAAACATTTGCCCCCACTGGGGATCGAACCCAGAACCTCTCGAGATGGCGACGCCTTGAGACCGGCATACATACCACTCGACCACGGAGGTCGTCATTCAAAATTTTTCTTTTGTGTACTTTAAATAGTTAAATAATAATAATGAATTAATAAACTAAAATCCGTATCAATCACCTGTACCTTGTAAGCCACTCTAGCATGAAGCGTGTTCACGCCTCTTTAGGACCCGGGGGTAATTGCGACTAATCAATGTCACACATCGACTGTGACATAGATGTTAGTATATAGTGTAATCAATTGGCACGCATGCCTGCAGTATTGATTCAGGTCAAATATCGCTCACGGCGTAACTGCAACACGAAATTACTTTCAATTACTGGTCATAGTGTTTAACGTTACAGTATTTCTCATCAAAAAGGATTAGATAGACTTAACGTGACGATAACGCGACGATAGCGTGACGATAACGCGACGATAACGTGACGATAACCTGGCGATAACGCGCCGATAACATGACGCTAAAACGACGACGCTGTCGTCGTCGAAGATTATGGTGATGGTATAGATAGATAAATTAGGAAACACAAAATAATCACATCAGAAATGATGTGATCCGACAGAGAACTAAAGTCACCGACATGGCGACCTCCGTGGTCGAGTGGTCTGTACGCCGGTCTCAAGGCGTCGCCATCTCGAGAGGTTCTGGGTTCGATCCCCGGTGGGGGCAAATGTTTGGGTGATGAAATTTCAGGCATTTGTTCTCCAGTCTTGGATGTTCATTATATATGTATTATACTATGTGTATTCTCAATAATTATATGAATTTATCTATTAAATATGTTTGTCCGTCATCTAGTATCCGTAACACAAGCAGCATTAGTTGCTTAAAATGGGGCTAGTTGATAGGTGTGAATGTTAGAAGATGGATATTTATTTATTATTATTTATTTATGGCCCAACGAATTAGCAATCTGAAGTGGCAGTGGGCTGGTCGTATTAGCCACCGAACTGACGACCTTTGGGGCCGTAAAATTCTCGAGTGGAGACCGCGGCTAAGTAAACGTAGTGTGGGATGCCCTGTAACAAGAAGTGATGTCGATATTCGTAAATTGGCTGGAGTGGGCTGGATGAGAACTGCCGAAAATCGCGAGTGGCGTGCATTAAGGGAGGCCTATGGCCAGCAGTGGGCCAGCAGTCCATGAATGGGCTGATGATGCCGAAACACAAACTTGAAGCACGATATCGTGACGAACATATTAGGTCCTTACCTATGAAATTGGTGTTTTGTATGGAGATTTTGGGAATTCTGCATTTTCCATACTAAAATTTTTTCAGTTTTCTTCACAACGACAAATCCAAAGATAATAATATTTGGCATCTATCATTAGACAAGCTTTAGTAATATGTGTAATATCACACTTCATAAAAATTATTTATCGTTTTTAAGTGAATGCAAATAAAATGATGTATTCGGGAGGCACTTAAAAACAGTTTTAACACAATTAAACTTACAACAAATTATCAAAACAAATCAAAAGAGCTCAAAAATATAGTCTATTTTTAGATGAGGTAATTATTTTTTAGGAATACTCTGAATCTGAATAGTTACAGACAAAATACTAAGAGAGAAAAAAAACACCAATTTCATAGGTAAGGACCCAATAGTTACGTTTTCTTACAATGTCCATTATATCTTTTAACTGTCGTGATAGTAAATAAACAAGTAATATTAATTGATGGAGACATTTATTGATATATGATCAGTATGTCAACAAGCAATAGGTCGATTGTTCACTGCCTACAAGTTTATCGTTGGCACGTGTTACTGATATTTACTTTTTAAGAAACATCCAATATTTGCCATACTCCTCTTCTTCTTTGTCCTGCTCTGTTCCCAATTCTATTTGGGGTCGGCGCAACATGTCTTCCTCTTCCACTCTCCTCTATTACTCGTCAAGTCAACACTCACGCCCATCCTCATCAAATCATCATTCACACAATTCATCCATCTTTTCTTTGGTCTTCCTCCCCCCACACGCCCATCCACTTTAAAGTCCATAACTTTCCTGGTCAATATTTATATCATTCTCAATATTTGCCTTACATAACATAGAATAAGAAAAAATATGAAAAAAGCTTAAAAATCTCTACAAGAAAGTTGGATAATGAATTTTTCATATTTCCATTAATAAGAAAGTAGCTATTTTTTTCTTTTCTTTTTTACTTATACAATGGACCAAAGATCATTGATGGAATCATTGATATCATGTTCATTATAAAAATAAATAAATAAGAAACATGATTGCCTAATATGTAACACTAGCTGTTGCCCGCGACATCCTCCGCGGTTACTGGTTTTTTAACTATCCCACGGGAACCCTTTCATTTTCAGGAATTAAAAGTATCTAAGGTGTTGACCAGGGATATGAGATATCACCATGCAAAATTTCATTGAAATCGGTCAAGCCATTTTGGAGATTTGCCCGTACAAACAGACAGAGAAACAAGAATTTTTCTTTTTTGTATTTTTTTTTCTCTTTACATCCCCCTGAATTGATTTTAAGCATTTTTTTTCTTCGGACAGATATTCGACCTCTACAGTTTTATTATATGTATAGTCGGTATAGTGTATTACATAAAATATGTATAGATAACCATAAAATAAATAAATATGATAAAACGATTTTACCAGCTCGTGCCAAAGGAAAACCCAATATTATTTATAGACATTCATACTCCCGAATCAAAATTAAAAAAACTAACAAACCACCTCAGCAGACGCCCGTATCACAAAAGAGCTCCTTAACTTAACTCTTAATGTTTTGTAATAAGATTTAAAATTACCGATGGGACTTCAAAAACGAAGTCTACGTCTAGTCTAGATCTAACTCGAACTTCAGGACAATGACCGGGTATTGCCTCGCACCTAATTTCATGGTGACGAGAATTCAATCGATTTACGTCTTTAACGCCTTTCAATTGAATTCGATTTGGAATGTGCTTCTTTAATTATTGTGCACGGCAGTGCTTATCGCAGCCTTTTTGGGTAATAAGAGGTACATGCAGCAATTTGAACAGAACAGTTGATTAAATAATTGTATTAGGTCCTTACCTATGAAATTGGTGTTTTGTATGGAGATTTTGGGATGTCTGCATTTTACATACTAACATTTTATCAGTTTTCTTCACAACGACAAGTCCAGAGATAATAATATTTGGCATGTATAATTAGACAAGCTTTAACAAAATGTGTGTGAACACGCTTGATTAAAATTATTCATCGTTTTTATGTTAATGCAAATCAAATGATGTATTCGGGAGGCAGTTAAAAATAATTGTCTTTGTGTCTAATTTTAACACAATTAAACTTACAAAAAATTATCAAATTAAATAATACGAGCTCAAATATATGGTCTATTTTTAGAAGAGGCAATTATTTTATAAGAATGTTCTGAAACTTAATATTTACGGACTAATTGCTAAGACAGAATAAAAACACCAATTTCATAGGTAAGGACCCAATATTTACTTTCTAACTAAAAGCTCGCTATCGTAAACGTTTGAAATTTTGATTGCTTTGGTTTCGATATCGAAGCGATAAAGCAACTTCTGCTTTAGTGGGACCCGTGAGTAATATTATTTTCATTTACTTGCGTTTTTCAATATAACTTTTTAGGGTTTTTATACTAGGTAACTAGGATCTCTTATAGTTTCGCCATATCCGTCCGTCCGCGAATAACCTCAATGACCGTTAGCACTAGAAAGATGAAATTTGGTACCAATAAAATATATCAATCACGCTGACAAAGTGTTAAAATAAAAAGTGGAAAAAATGCTTTATCAACCTTTTGCTTTATTTTTTTTTGCTTTATTTTTTTTTTTTTTTATGCTTCTTTTTTTTGCTTTTGCTTTATTTTTTTTTTATGCTTTTTTCAACCCTAACGTGTGATATATTTTTGGATAGGTATTTAAAAATAAATAGGTTTTAGTAGCATAATTTTTTGATTAAGGTAATATTTTCGGAATTAATAGCTGCAACTTTTGAGCAATAAGTTTTAAGAATATGAAAAAAATCTAAAAGGTAGAACATTATAAAGACTTTTTAGGACAATTTTTTTTAATTTACTCCAGAAAAATATATTAACATCTTGGATTCGTAACACATATTTACGTATATAAGTCACAAACAGCTGCTCATAGTTTATTAAGCTATTGATGGATAACACTTCTGAAAGTTACCTTACTTAGTATAAAAGTTGCGGAATGGTAATACCACCATTAAGAATAATTAAAACTAATCGCTCTTCATTTCCAACATAGCTTATTTACAGTTCATACATAATTAAAAATGGGAGCCTTTAAAAATCGACATTTATAATCTTAGTGTGGATAAAATTTTTTAATTATACATATTTCTTTCATTCTAGACCTAGACTCACCCACGTCCATAGTAAAATACTCAACTTTTGCCAAATAGGTGATGTTTTAACGAACTGGCTAAATTCGCAAAAAAAAATATTTTAGCTATATTGTCGCATAATCGAGAGATAGAGAGAGATCATATTATTTAATTGGAAAAACATGTTATCGTTTTATCATATCGCATCACTTAAGTTTTCGATATTACTGCGGGCTATTCCTGTATTCGAAGTATTTCTGACAAATCATATTGAAAAAAGCTTTTTGATTTAATGTTTTAGCAGTCAAACTCAGGTAGGCGTTTGCTTGACGTAAAACTGTCGTAATTTAGCGCAATAAAAGAATAATTACGCATAGAATGAAATCAATATGGTAATTGATAACAGTATTTTGAAATAAACACAATGGATACTCGATTGTGTACAAAATTAAACAAACAATATTTATTGCGCAATTACAGATGATGTAAGTAGCTTAGATTTTATCATACCACAGTGAGTATCGAACACAATAATTTAAGTCTTATTTCAGCAGCGATAGCAGTGATGGAAAAAAACGCCGCGCAAGAGTTCAATCTCCGCATGAACAGTTTTAAGAAACGAATGAACAATTTATAATGGTTTTCCCCTAGATTGAATGGGAAAATATATAAAACAATCATAAGACCTGTTGTTTTGTATGGATCGGAATGTTGGGCTATGAAAAAGATGGATGAAAATAGGTTGCGTGTGGCCGAAATGCGTATGTTAAGATGGATGTGTGGAGTGACGAAGATTGATAGAGGGAAGAATGAGTACATCAGGGGATGCCTGAAAGTTGCTCCAGTGATAGAGAAGTTGAGAGAAAAGCGTCTGTCGTGGTGTGGACATGTTTTGAGGAGAGAGAATGAGCATGTAACGAGAAGAGTTATGAATATGAGAGTGGATGGTAATGCAGGGAGAGGAAGACCAAAGAAGAGATGGATAGATTGTGTGAATGAGGACATGGCTAGAATGGGAGTGAATGTTGATATGGCGTGTGATAGGGGAGAGTGGAGGAGAAAGACTCGTTGCGCCGACCCCAAGTGAAATTGGGAAAAGGGCAGGATAATGATGATGAACAAGGCTCGCCATCTACATGGGACTTCGGAAGTTCAGACGAAATGTAGCTGTACACTCAGCATACCCTATCGGGAATACACACCTGATGCAATGTTATTTATATCCTGACACGCAATAAAACTGTACGCAGCATCGCCTCCAGGGCCTCGAGAGTTCTAGAAAGACATAACATGACTGTGTATGTCCGATCCATAATCCATTCTAAATTGAAACGCGATGTCACGCGAACTTGTACGTGTAATCTTCACTTCACTTGGCGTATCGTGTTTGCGTATTTGCTGTTTATCCGAAAACGGCCAATGGAGCAAAAAACGCATATAGCGTTTCCGTCCAGTTGGTTTTTAATCACACATCAAAGGATTGTTTGAGTAGTTTTCCACACTGTCCACACTGTGACAATCAGTACTACAATGAGAGTTTTTGGCGGCATCCAACTATGGCGGACGTGATTTTTATTTCAGTGATTGAAATATTGTTTCGGAGTTGATCTTGTTGCGTAAAATCAGTGTAGTTTTGTGTAGTAATTGTCAATAATGATGAGTAATATGGAGAATCTTTGAAATAATCGTCAAGTGGTGTGAAAAACGATGGGATTTTTATCGTGGTAATCCACCTCATCGAAGTAACGCCACAGTGTCTACCATCGATTGTTTGACGCCAAGCTCTCCCAAGATGCATTGAAATGCATTACACTAGCATTTCAATGCAAACTACTGAAGAAAAGTATTCTACTGTTAACGTGTGGCTCATAAGGTCCTGAAACCAGAGCCGTAAAATTGAATACCAAATAAAAATAAACAGTACTACAATTTTTGGCGAACTTATTGATTGAAATGTTGTTTATGAAAGTTAGAGATGGAAAACTGATCGTGACATTTGTATGCGAATGCTGTCCACACTATCAGTATAGACACACGTACTTGTCACGGTTACGGTGTTTTGTTACGGTAATGTGGACGAGCCATAATATTAGTAACTAAATACTCATTCCAGATGTTGTACTTATATAAGTACACAAGATATTTCGTATAGATAATAAACGTCTATCGTTTTTATTAGAGTTAACTAGTGTCAACGATAACATGTCAACTAGTCTGCGAACTCGAATTGCTACTCGATACAATTGTATCGAATACCGCTCGATTAAACTATATGGAGTGGTAATAAAACCGATTAATTCAAAGGAATTCCGCCTTCAAATATTACTACCTACTTTTAATCTGAAGTAAGCGTTAAAAATGTGTAGAAAACAATATTGTAAAGTAAATAATAAGAAAAAAATTTAAAGAGATAAGCAACGAATAAATAAAAACAAAGCCCCACCCCAACCCCCAACTCCCATCCAACCCTACCCTTGTGTTAAAAAAAACAGTAGAGCAAATAACTAGTAAAATATATAAATTTAAGAATGATTGAGATGAATGAAAGAAAGACAAAGTATGAGGAATAAAAGTACGAGAGGCATTAAAAGATAGAACTGGAGTGAACGAGTTAACTAATAAACGAATAGATAAAGAAAAGCTCTGTCCGCCATGTCAGGGGTATATAAAAAAAACTGAAATAAGCAGTTATTTTATAAAAAGATTCTACTAGTTTTTAATTTATTCGCAAGACGGAGTTCGTGGTCAAAGGACTGTACGTACAGTAGTTTCAAGACGATTATCACTACACAGGTTCTGGGTTCGAATCCCAGTGGGGCCAAATGACAATGTGATAACTAAAGGCGTTTGTATTCCAGTTTTAGAATATTTATAAAATATTTATTAAAGAATAAATATCCGTCTTCTAGACCTAGATACTAACTAACTAGTGGTTTAGACTAGAAGGTGTTTGTATGATTTTATTTATTTATTACGCATTAACTAAACAAAGGCTGTAATTCCTGTGTCATAGCAGATTACCGATCCGCTGTTCGATTTCACAAATAAAAAAGGAAGTCATCGACATGACTTTGACGACATCCGGGTCCGAGTAAGAGAACCTCTATAAATGTTTCATTCGATTTTGACCCTTAATTTCTGAGACTAGAGCACAAAAATTATTATTATTATTATTTATTATTTTATTGTTGGTTTGAATTAAGTAATTCTGCTAGTATAGTAGCGATCTTTACTACTTAATTTATTTATGGTATGTAGGGACATACCTAAGCGTGTTTACCCAAATAGTAGTGATAAAACAGACAAAGAAATTTTATATTTCTTCAAATACTTTGCCGCAAATTCCATAGTTAACAATATATATTAGTAAAAATACAATTGACTTCGTGCGATAAATTTTTTAATAACTGCGAAGAATTTGTTGTGACGCGGTCACCGGTCATCCATGACAGATCATTAAAGTCTGGAAATAATTAAACAATCTTATGAATATAATCTTATGATTGAAAAGTTTTGGTTATTGATTGAATCGGATACATGCACGCACAGTAAACAGCTATTCAAACTACCTCAAACTGTAAAATTGTCCCAATTATTTTTGCTGACTATATTTAACGGCTTAAGATTGTACAAAGTTCTAAATCTTGGGAAATACCCAAGAAACGCTGACTGGACGTCGTTTAATCAGACATGAGGGTTAACAACCTTTCATCAGAGGATGCCGAAGACCGAGCCGAGACTAGTAATAAAAAAATAGCTGCGACCTGTGGCTGCTGCGGCTTAGTGACTGACAAGAATTTTGTACTTTATGATGGATGCCAAACTCCCATACAATAGCATGAGGCAATGTTCTGTCTTGATCAGTAGGTGTTCCTTCTCATTCTATCACTTAAATGAATGAGTTTGACATTTCGTAGTAAAGCTTTCTATTACAACTAATGACGTCCCCCAAAAATACACACAAATTTCGCAAACAAATACTCTCATTTAATACGTAATTATTGACTCACCTGTGAAATGATAATGTACATCCAACATGTAACAACACAAAAAACAACGCACGTCATCACCAGTTTTATAATTTTTTATTTATAATATTAAATTACATTTTTTTTTATCAATCTTCAGTCTAGACGTGAAAATGGCGTAAATATTACAGGTGAGACAGAAACTATTGATAGAAAGAGAGAAAGAGGATATCCCACGGATAGCCTTCATTCATAAATAGTGATAGAATGAGAAGGAACACCTACTGATCGAGACAGAACATTGCCTCATGTTATTGTATGGGAGTTTGGCATCCATCTTATAGTACAAAATTCTTGGTGACTAAGGACTGGTGATGAAAACTAATTATAAGAATGACGTAACATAATATAATGACATTCAGAAATAAAAGCAAAGAAAATACACACTGGTGATCCATACTTAATATTATAAATGCGAAAGTAACACTGTCTGTCTGTCTCGCTTTCACGTCAAAACTATTAAACCGATATAATCGAAATTTGGTACACAGATACTCTAGAGCCTGCGAAAGGACAAAGGCTACTTTTCATCCTGATATTTCCATGGCACCAGGCATCACGCGGATGAAACTAGTTTACTATAAATGTTAAGATAGTGAAGTCAAAAAAGAAGGAGGCTTTACGTTTCTCTGTCAGTATATTTGTAGGTATCACAGCGTCCAATGAACAATTTGAAACAGAATACTTGACAATTATGTAATTTTATTTTGCCCGATATTTATAATAGGTCTTTACCTATGAAATTGCCGTTTTTAGTTTTTAGAGTATTCTTAAAAAATAATTACCTCCTCTAAAAGTAGACCATATCTTTGAGCTCTTTTGATTTGTTTTGATAATTTGATGTATGTTTAATTGTGTTAAAATTTGGACACGGAGCCAACTCTTCTTAAGTGCCTCCCGAATACATCTTTGATTTGCATTCACTTAAAAACGATAAATAATTTTTATGAAGTGTGATATCACACATATTGCTAAAGCTTGTCTAATGATGATACATGCCAAATATTATGGCCGGTATGGTGGTCTTTATGCCGGTCTCAAGGCATCGCCATCTCAATCCATTACTGATATAAATACAAATTTATCCAACCAACACTATTTAAACAGTTTGCAGACACAGGCAGTGATGCTAACACCAAAATATCGACGAGTCCACATACGCCTTCGAGTCATCGAACATAAAATATCATTTTGTCCTCAGGCAGTTATCATCATTACTTAGATGATTTATGTTATGTACAATAAAAAAAGTACGTACCTAAGTACTACGTACGAAGAAAATTACCATTTTACACATAGTTTTATTATAATTTATCGATGAATAGTTCTTGGTAAAATGTATTTCTAGAAATAATCTCAGCAGGAGGTTAGGGTGACTATTATGGGCGTAAAGTTCAGGATAAAAATAATACATATCGTCATCCTCTCAATAAGGATTAAAAATTAAACATTCTAATATAACATTTCATTTTATTTCATAAACCTTTCTCTCTTCCTCAGCCTATATACCCACTGCTGGGCACATGCCTCCCTCATGGAGAAACACGTGAGGAGTATGGGCCGTAACATCACCACGCTGGCCCAATACGGGTTGGTGGGTAGACCGGGACAACGGCTTAACGTGCTTTCCGAAGCACGAAGGAGCTCAAGATCACAAAGTTTTGGTCACCCATCCACGGCCTGACTATGGTGAAGGTAGCTTTGTTTTCGATTGAAAGCCAAAGCGTACTAACAGAGTGAACGAGGGTGCAGCATCAGTGCCTCGATCTTGATTCGACGTACCGATAGGTGTATATCGACAAGGGTTAATACACACAAAAGCTATTTTATAAAAATAATCCGTGTTATCGTCATGCTACTATTACCCATATCTCTATTAGCTTAAAGTCTAGCACCTCTGCCTACCCCTATGGGGTAAGAGGCGTGATTATATGTGTAATATCCAGTAGCGTAATTAGATAGGAAAGATAAACAAATTTTTGTCATGCTAATATCGTCTATGTCCCTATCGACTTAAGGAAAAGCATTACAGCGCCATCTAGAATCGAGTAGAGATATTTAAATTTGGTAACGATACAAGTCTGATTTAGGTAAACCGAGTTTTATATACCAAAATTCTTAGAAAAAAAAGCTTCCTTTGGTGCATTCGGATCTAAATTAACACTTTAATTAACGAAGTTAGACATGTACTAAATGATTCATCTAGCATTAAATTTTCATGTCATGGTGGGTACAAGTCAACAAGTATTCTTATCAACACACAAATATTTAATCCTTTTTGTTATCAATGATCTTACTAAAGTTGTATTTAGCGTTGTATTTAGGTATATTTCCTGTGCGTGTGTGTGTATCGATATATATTTATTTACTTCAAATGTTTGGTGTCGAAATATATTTATGTATAGATAATATTTAAATCAGTTTACACAAAAATATAACAAAATATAAAAAATATAACAAAGATTGTGTGGATTTGAATTCATATTCAAGGCGAAATATTTCGTATTATCATATAAAAATCATCTTATACCACATGAGCTGCTCAAAATGTATGTGAAAATAGCAACAAGTAGGGAATTCAATCCAGATAATTCGTAACCCAAAAAATCTGGATTTACGCAAATTTTCACTCAATTGCCAATTCAAAATTGAATCCGGATTTATCGAATACAAAGCAATCGTAACTCGAGGAATACATTACACCGAATGATTATGCTAGAGACGAATTTTAAAAGTTTGTGGCTGATGTTAAGAGCGTGAATAATTGAATGATTATCATAAAAATACTGTTTGCAGAAGATTTAGTAATGAATGTGATAGGTATATTAGTATATGTACCACAGGCTGGATGTGAGGAGACTATGAAAGAGCAAATTTATGAGGATCCTGATATAATGATATTGGGAATACTTCAAAGTGTGAAAATATGGGAGGGAGTGTTTGAGAGACGCATTATTATTTTGGATCCTTGCACACTTCGACAGCTATGCGAAAAGTATCGGCGTGAATGCGACTAATTGAAACGTGCATATTATGGTGTTCCTTAACCTTGAAAAGTTATATGACAGGGTACTCCGCGATGTTTTATGGTGGGCTTTGAATGTGGGAAGTGTGCCTTGGAAAAAAACTTGTAAGGAAGACAAGACAACATAGATAGAGCGAGTACACAAGCAAGCTCCGAAGCCGATCCAACTGACGAGTTCAATGTGGCTGTTGGTTTGCACAAGGGATCAGCTTTAAACCCATACTTGTTTCTTCTTGTCTTGCTATGGATGCGCGTATAGCATGAAATTTATTAATACAAGAATATTACTTATAAAAGACATCGCACCCTGGTGTATGACATTAATTATTCTTGTAGGAGAAAATGTACCTGACGTCCAGAGCAGGAGAAAGCTGAAGTGTCGGTTTACTAGGACAGTAGAACGAAAACGGAATATTTGTTATTTTTTGGGGCATCCTGTTTTTTTGGATATTGCTCTGATGTCCTGTATCTTGAATCATTAAACTAAAACGATGCTGGATGAATGATATGTCGACATGATTTTGTAAAAAAATAAGTCTCTGGAGCAGTGTGCAACCTAAGATAAACTTACGGGGAAAATCTAAGTGTTGTTTTTAACTGACTTCAAAAAAAGGAGGAGGAAAGACATGCAAAAGATATGTAGTTTGTATTTACACTGTTTTTTAACAACAGACCTTCAGTATATTGCACGCAAATCTTTCTGTGTGCAATGTAGGTGAACTACAAGTTTGTGTGCGTGCGTTCCGGAGCGCATGTATGGCGTTGCTGCAGTCTCTTTCACTCTGGTACTACTCGTAACCACTACGCCACCGAGCTCCCCAAATCTTCCTCATAAACGTTATTTATATAACACCAGAATACTCAGTAGGTACTTTATTTACGTAAGTACCTAATTCATTCGCAGAACACAAATTAATGAAACTATTAAAACCGATTTAATTGTATAGCTAAACAGCGAACAAAGGACCTAATGAATCAGGCCGCATTCACGATGATTATAGCAGTGGGAAGACAATTACACCAACCGCGACTAGGACAAATATTACAATGAACGAACCCTTTTTTTATTTTTTTTATAGAGGCCAATTAATATTTCTGGACCATATACATACAGTATACATATGTTGGACTCATTAGTAATACTGTGCTTTACCCACTTAAACTTGCCGATATAACCATTAAGCCAACCTACCTTGGAGCCGATTATGCCGAGACAATTATTATTCTCAGGCCTGTTCCCACGGGTGGAGTCCCTATCTAGTCGGAAACTATGTCAGGTTATATACCTACGAGATCCCGAGTATCTTCGGTGCTGTGCCCACAAGGTGTTACCGCTACCATCGTTTTATTTACCTCTTCGGCTGTGCTAACCCAACAAACAAGGAGAAACTAGGCCATCGAATGGCACTCACCTCTGTGATGCCATCTACATCTCACCGCATCTCTGATCTAGTGGTTCACACCACCGGGTGTTGATCGAGAGGTCCGGGTTCGATTCCCCATGGGGGCAGACATTTTTCTGCTTGGGTTGGTTGGTGGTAGGGCTTCTAAGCCCGCCTGGCTAGCTACCACCATCTTTCCTAAATTTGTCGCTATAATAATAATGTTTTAAGCATTGTTGTGTTCCGACAATCAGAGGTAAGATAGCCAGTTCCAGGTGAAGCTCGCTTCCACCTTCGGCTTTATCGTCAGCTTACCTGTCATATGTAAAAAAAATCAACAGCCTACATTGGTAAATCCTACTCTTGGCACCTTTCTACGTGGTATATACACATGAGGAGTATATTACGGTAGTTTAGTGAATATTCTCTTGCTGCTGGGTAAATCCCACACACGCCTACCACCCCGTTAGGGGTAGGAAATGTCCATTAATCGATTCCTCTCCGTTACTGAAATAAAGCATTAAACTTAGTAATCATTGAGATGGCGGCCTAATGGTCACCCTAACGTCATTATGAGTAGGTCCCACTTCGGTGCGTGCGCACCTAATGCACTCAGATTGGTCTGTCAACTCCAGTCGTTTGTAATGTGATGTCATCAGTTTGTTGAACAAAAAAGTGAAAGTTAATTTCAGAAGCCGTGTCAAACAAAGACTGATAGCTTTACTTTATGTTTTAATATGACTGCATAATTTAAAACAATATATATACTAAATCTATAATAAATTATTATAATAACAAATAAATAATTCTTCATGTTATGTAAAAATATTTATTCTGTGACAATTTGAAGCCCGTTATTATATTGTTACTAACTTTTGCCCGCGACTTCGTCCGCCTAGAATAGTTGCTTTGAGATAACAAAATATGGAATTATTACCGCCCGTGGCTCGTATGTAGCCTATAGCCTTCCACAATAAATAGGCTAGTCAACACTGAAAGATTTTTTCAAATTGGAACAGTAGCCTCAATAGGTGGAATTGAAAATTTACTCCTACTCTATTATTAGAAGCAAAGTTCATAGTCGCGTTAATTTTTCCTTAATTTTTCTGGGAGACATTCACGCGGATGGCACCCGTTCCCATGGGAATATTAAGATAAAAGGTAGCCTATGTCCTTTCTCAGGCTCTTGACTATCTGTGTACCACATTAACGAGTGGCGGCCACGTACTGGGAGGCACAGCGTTGGTAGACCCCCCACGAGGGAGCCCACAACTAGTGAAGGCAGAATGTCACTGGATGAGCAATATTCATATGTATATATACCGCCTTCTATTTGGAAATCCATGAAGGAGGCCTATAGGCTCAACTTTGGACGTCTCACGGTAAAAATTATTAATATTTAATGGTTATTATACCACTGTAACAATCCACATACGAGAACAAACAATCGCAGATAGCTGTGTACTCTTTGTTGTTCAATTATTTTTTGCTTATCAATTTGCTATTGATATCAAAGTTCGTTCAGATGGAGCCATATTTTTTATTTTGAAGACATAATCAGTATTATTTTTATTTGAGAATCTAGTCTGTCTATAAAATGTCGTTTTTTAGAATAGGCTTCTTGACCCTGTTATTTATTGGGCCCAAAATAATTAATTACCGTTAACCACCACCATTAAAAATAATATAATTTTTTTTGAGGCATATAACACAATCAATTTTAAATTACGTTTTTGCTTGGCAAAAACGCTGTCGGCCGTGATGGTCTAAGAATTATCTGTCACGATTTTGGAATACAATCAATACGCATGCGTGACACACTGACACAGCCGACAGACATGCTTGATTGGTTGCGACTGGCGTTTGACGGCTTTTGACGATGCGTAGTAATTGTTTACAAGAAGCGTTACTTCACCAATTTCACGAACATGGCGGATAGCATTTTCGGCAGATGAAGAAAAAAGTAATAATAAAACATGTTTAAATAAAATTTCTAGAGCAATCCCTTTTTTATATTTATTGAATTTGGTATATTTAGGACCCTTGTACTAAATACTATGTGAATTAAACATTATTTTCATAACTTTTGATATGAGTCAACTAGCCTATTGACACGAAAAGAGAGGTTTCATGAACAGTACCCATTTTTTATGGTTTCTATCATGATTATACTTAACACATTATCATGTCTGTATTCCCGAAAAGGTGCTCAAAGATACCCAAGTACCAGGTGCGAGCCTGTTGCCATGCACAAGGCACTATGTAAAGCAAATGATTTTCACAATAAGCTGTCACGTAGTTTTATTAAAATTTTATAAAGCATTACATATCATCTCGCTTCTTTACCCGAAGGGGTAGGCATGGGTATTAAGCACCCACATTTCGCCAGATATGTTAGGTCCCCATGTACAGGTGGCGAGTCTGTTGCCATGCACTGGACATATTGCGAAGCAAGCGATATTCACAATAAACTGTACGTAAGTTTTATTCAAACTCAGTGGTACAGGTGGTGGGATCGAACCCGCGGCCTCTCAAACAAGTAGTCCGTCCCAACTCGGCTACCGCTGCCTAATTTAATAAAGACCTAGTTTAAATAGAAGATTATTTCAAGAGAAGAACAGTTCCCGTAGTGTAAGTTATCATTATATAAACTAAGTTTACGTTTTTAGTTGCGTTATGAAGCTCAATTTCTATGGAAAACGTAAAAAGTGCCCCAAGCGGAAAGTAGGTGCAATTAATTTCCCATAGAAAATCAGCTACTTAACGCAACTAAAAACGTAAAGTTTTTCAAAATGTCAAGTTACACCAGATATGCTGTTTTCTCATGTCAGCTCTGAATGCTGCATTAGAAAGTGGATGTTAAAAATATTTTTTACTTTTTAGAAAACCATTTTATGAGAGCGGCATGTAGGAAGCCACAAGCCAGATATTGACAACCCTACCAGCGAGCAAAATAGTCGCAGTAATCGTATTTTTTACAAATCATACGAAGGCCGTAGTGATAACGCAATCAGGACAACGTCACAACTGATTAACTGGCCCAAATCAACACTTGGTCAACGGGTCAAGCGATTCATATGAACATACATACATACATACAATCACGCCTGCAATTCCCGAAGGGGTAGGCAGAGTCCAAGGAGCTCAGTGTTCCTTAAGACCACATTTAGCCATACAAAAATTGGGTTTGGTTAGATGAAAAATCGTGAAAGAGTAGTGACAAGTGGCTAGCTCATCGCCTACACAATCACAGACCCAGTACCCAATACGCCCTTAGTCGCCTTTTACGACATGCTAGGCAAGAAAAGGAGTTGGTACATTCTTTTTTCATCATATGAAGGGTACGGCTATTGTTGTGTTATGTCAGTCTTTGATATGGGAGTCGGGATTAAATCCTCATTGGGCCCTGATTGCGGTAAATACGAACGTGTTTACCACAACCTAATCTTAGTCGAAAACGTTACGGCTCACACTTCACGAGGCGACACGAGGGAATGCGAGTTCGTCCTCAGCCTATATACGTCCCACTGCTGGGCACAGACCTTCCTCATGGACACACATGAGGAGTATGAGGACACCACCACGCTGGTCCAATGCGGGTTGTAGGATAGAAACGGTTGCAATTGTGACTTACCAACGGCTTAACGTGCCTTCCGAAGCACGGAGGAGTTCGAGATTACAATGTTTTGGTCACCCATGGACTGATCATGGCGAAGGTAGTTTTATAAGATTTTAAACATTCGCGTTGCATTGTATATTGGGTCCTTACCTATGAAATTGGTGTTTTGTTTCTCTCTTAGTATTTTGTCTGTAACTATTAAGATTCAGAGTATTCCTAAGAAATAATTACCTCGTCTAAAAATATACTATATTTTTGAGCTCTTTTGATTTGTTTTGATAATTTGTTGTAAATTTAATTGTGTTAAAATTGGACACGGAGACAACTCTTTTTAAGTGCCTCCCGAATACATCATTTTATTTGCATTCACTTAAAAACGATAAATAATTTTTATGAAGTGTGATATTACACATATTACTGAAGCTTGTCTAATGATACATGACAAATATTATTATCTTTAGATTTGTCGTTGTGAAGAAAACTGAAAAAAATTTAGTATGGAACATGCAGAATTCCCCAAAATCTCCATACAAAACACCAATTTCATAGGTAAGGACCTAATATAAAGGTTACACTAATAATATAAAATAAATAATAACGTTTATTATGTCGCGTGTAGTCCCGTTAGTGTAACCTGAAGGTAGTTTTGTTTTCGATATCAAAGCGTACCACTAGAGTTGGAATAAAACAAATACTGTTTATCCTGATTATAGTTTACCTGATGTGCCCGGTATTGAGTTGATAAGTACTTACCTAACTCTGCCACGCCACCGCTTTCGATCTACAGACATCCTCAAAAAACCTTTTTTTTCGGAATTGAAATCGAGACGAAATCTATTTATGGACCTACCTGCCGCTGGTAGGCGTATGTGGTCCTCGCTGCGCGGCGGCTGAGAATACCCACTAAAACTCTTCGATATACCTTTCTGTGGGAGCGACGCAGGATCTGCAATTCTCCGAGCTAGTCTCAGTGACCAGACCTAGTCAGTAAGTCGGGGTTTTCGCCAAAGGAACCTATGAATATCTTCACATCGATTTTGCCGCAGGGCGTCTCGCGTGTCGCTTCCTGAGTCGTAATCTCCACTCTAAAACATACGCACGTGTTTGCAATTATTATTATTATATTATTCTTTTCTAGCTGTTGCTCGCGACTTCGTCCACGGTTACTGGTTTTTAACTTTTCCACGAGAAACCTTTAATTTTAAGGAATTTAAAGTATCTAAGATGTTTACCAGGGATATAAGGTATCACCATGCATTTCATTGAAATCACTCCAGCCATTTCGGACATTAGCCCGTACAAACAGACAAACAGACAGAGAACCAAAAAATATTTTTTTTTTTGGTATTTTTCCGGTTTTTACATTCCCTTGACTTGATGTTAATTTTTTTTTCTATGAACAGACATTCGACCTCTATAGTTTTATTATATGTAAAGTTTTACTAAAACACTAAAATATAGAACTGCAGCTGCATAAACAGTTAAACCTAATTAAGAAATGTAAACCTCTAACTGTGGAGCATTTCGTAACTGATTCGGTGCGTGCGTACTGAAAACGTACTAAGAACCACAGGTCATGTACAGATGCAGAACGTCAACTCAAATCTTATAAGGGAACTGCTCACTTTTCGTATGAGCACTTTCACTTATTAAATTTTATTTAATACCTATTTTAGTAGCAATAGCCGGGTTGGAGGAGAAGCTCGGTTGGATAGTGGTTAGTACGCTTTGACTGAAAGTCTAAATATCGAAAACAAAGCTACCTTCCCATGCTCAGGCCTTCTGATGGGTGACCAAGAAGCTCGGTGGTTTTTCAAAATCAAAAGCATTTATTCAGTTTAGATGCGTCATTAACATTTTACAATATTTCGTAAAAGAGAAAAACTACGCCATCCGTTCACAAAAACTACCAGGAGGCCTTGTTTTGAGAAGAATGGGCTAGAAACTCAGCAAGATTCTACCCTCCCTTTGCATCACGAACTTCTTCGTTCTTCGAAAGGCACGTTAAGCCGTTTGTTCGTGGTCGCTATTGCCTCCCAGCCGCATTCCGCCAGCGTGGTGGTGTTACGGCCCATTCTCCTCATGTGTTTTTCCATGAGGAAGGCCTGTATCCAGCAGTGGACCGTTTATAGACTGTGGACAACAGTTCGTTGTGAATATCGCTTGGCTTATTCTGTGTCTGTGCATGGCATATCTAGCGAAATACAAAGGTGAACATAAAAAACAAATCAAGTCCTTCAATGCACGTTACATATCTATAATGAAAGTGACCGGCTGGCCCTACTCTTTAACCTAATTTCAATGGATATGAATTAGAATTCTGTCATTTCGAACACTTTTTTTCAATTATTACAGGACGTGGCATTTGAAGGTGCAGTATATCAATATTTATTTGTCAAATTTACGTTACAGAGTAAGGCAGCAGTTCCTTCTTAAGAGTCATCGTTATTTTTTGCATGTAAATAGCGTTCTTCTGGACATTAGTCAGATAACTCATAAGAAAGCAATAAAAATAAATGTATTTTTATAGCCAACTACGCGCACATCTATCGACAAAAATAATAATTTCAAACGATTTAAGCACGCAAACATAAAGTGGACTAATAAAAATTAAAACCGGCTTATTTTAATGACTACTGTTATTTAATTAATCTGTGTCATTGGCGCAAGTGTACTGAACGCACTCGCCCCATACTCGAATGCAAAGTTCAATGATTGGAGTAAAGTGGTACAAGTGACGAATGCACGCGGAAGCGTGAGTCAGTGGAAAAAACGATGGAAACAAATTTTACAAATATTTTACATACATATTTTACATATAATATCTATGAACAGGAAAAAAATGTAAAGGTGAACAAGTAGAATTGTATAAATTGTTTGTTAATTTTATGTTTTTGACGCGTCAATAGTGTAAATACTTGTTACCTAAATGATTAAATAAAGCATTTCGTTTCGTTTCATTTCTTTTTTTTTTACACGACAGGTAAGCTCTTGGCCTTCATCTCACCAACTCAGCCTTCATCTCTCTCTCTCCATTTCATTTAGTTTTACATGTAACGTTTATAAGGTAGACGGTAGAGAAACGGTTCGTAAGCATTGGTTTCTATTGAAAGTAACTTTGGCCATTATCACTTTTTTGTGTGGTTTTTCAAGGCAGAACGGACGCGGTACCCAGTACCACTGAATTAAACTTATATACAGTTGATTGTGAATATCGCTTGCCTCAATTGAGCCTGGTGCTTGGCAAAAAACTCGCCTGTTATATGCAAAATGTGAAAAAGGCGTGATAATATGTTTTTATATGATCAAAACATTATGTGCTCGAGTTCCGTTCTTCAGAAGACACGTAAAGCTGTTGGTTCTTGGTCGCGATCGCTATTGCAACTGTTTTGAAACCCACTATGGTGGTGATATGTGATGTGATGAGAATATATAGTGAGGAATGAATATTGGGTCCTTACCTATGAATTGGTGTTTTTATTCTGTCTTAGCAATTTGTCCGTAACTATTAAGTTTCAGAACATTCTTATAAAATAATTGCCTATTCTAAAAATAGACCATATATTTGAGCTCGTATTATTTAATTTGGTAATTTTTTGTAAGTTTAATTGTGTTAAAATTAGACACAAAGACAATTATTTTAACTGCCTCCCGAATACATCATTTGATTTGCATTAACATAAAAACGATGAATAATTTTTATCAAGCGTGTTCACACACATATTGCTAAAGCTTGTCTAATGATACATGCCAAATATTATTATCTCTGGATTTGTTGTTGTGAAGAAAACTGATAAAATGTTAGTATGTAAAATGCAGACATCCCCAAAATCTCCATACAAAACACCAATTTCATAGGTAAGGACCTAATATATTAGGGGAACTCCGAAAGTTGCTCCGGTTGCTGATAAACTGAGAGAAAAATTGTAATGGGCATGTAATGAGGAATGAGAATGATCATGTCACCAAGAAAGTTATGGATTTGAAAGTGGATGGGCGTGTGGGGAGAGGAAGACCAAAGGAAAGATGAATGGATGTGAATGATGATATGATGAAGATGGAAGTGAGTGTTAACTTAGTGTGTGTTAAGAGAGAGTGGAAGAAGAAGACATGTTGCGCCGACCCAAATACAATTGGGAACAGGATAGGACAAAGAAGAAGAAGAGGTGGTAATATGGCTTGTACTCCTCGTGTGTGTCTCCATATAGGAAGGTTACCCAGTAGGACAATATCTGGTGATGTCCCGTGACAATACATGAGACAAAGAACATTGACCATGTTTGGAAATGGGGTGAAGAGGTATGAGTTACGACAAGTAATGTACGCATTAGGAAAGGTACCAAAGGATTTTAGAAATAAAATATCAGCCGATATGTTGCATACATTAATGAAATTATAAGTAAATAGCCTATAGAAATTGTGTTATTATACGTATCAAATAGCCGCTTGAATGTGACTTTATTCATATAGCCAGAGCCTACACTAGCATATTAGATGAAACACCAATATAGTCACCCACCCACCACTCAGTGGGAAAAGTTTGTGGGTGGATGTCGACAGTTTGGGACGGTCATTTAGTATTCCGTCTTAGCATAAGGGAACCAATGATCTGGCCAAGGAAGTACTGCCACAAAGTTTTATTGACTTGCCCCTGCATAAATTTTAGTTAACTGTTAAAAGCTGTTTAATGAAAAAGGGGTATTAAAAGAAGATTATTTTAAAGAAGAGAGACATACTTATTTTACAATATTTAAAATGTTCGATTTTCAAAAAAGGCTAACTGTTGAGTTTCTTGCGGCACTTCTTCTCAACAGGCCATTTACGTCGAAGTGCTAGTAGGAAAATATTGACGTGCAAAAGTATTTCATGTAAATCTAATTGCAGAATAAATGATTTCATTTCATTTCGTTTCGTTTCGTTTCGTCTCGCTTCGTCTCGTCTTCTCTCGTCTCGTCTCGTCTCGTCTCGTTTCGTTTCATTTCATTGCGAAGGCCCACATTTACGCAAGTATAACGATTTGTATTGAAGCCAAGCGTGTCAACTTAAACGTCTACTGTGACATCATAGCCGTAATTTAGAGACGGGAGATCCAAACCAAACTGATTGAAAGATACCGATGCAGCTAATGCCCCTCCGCCAATTATCACACAACGAGCTATTTATTTAGTAATTGCAGCCATTCGGACGCACGCAGACTATGTTAATGTAGATCTGTAGGAAGACCATTTGACATTAGAGTAGAGACGCTCACAGTTAGACATGAGCCATGTGATGTGAGCGTCTCTGCTGATGCTGAAGCTGATGATGATAAGTATGGAATTTGTTGTACCTGTTCAATGAATTTTGAATTGATTAGTTGCTAGAAGGTTGCTAGCCTACATTCATAAAATTACTATCAATCAATACGAAAGAAATATTTAATCTATGTTATGGCCGGCCTTGAAGAGATTAGCCGATAACGTCCGTAAATAGATATTTAGTTAAAATACTTTTTTGATATTTTATTATAGGTATGATAGAACACAAAAAAGGTAATATACCTATGGAGCTAAGACGCAGGGTCGGATTACCGCCTCCGCATAAGTTTCTGGTCAAATAACTTAAAGATATCTGAAGAAGATGGAAAGCGAGAGCAATTGAGCCCACACGCTCATTTGTGTAGTAGCACACTGACGGTAAAAAAAGTGCAATCGCTTCCATCAAAAAAGCCTTACATTCTGAATAGTGAAATAATGGGAATTTGGAATTAAGGTCCGAAGTTACATGGTGCTGGTTGCCAACATGGCCTTCGACGGTGTGTAGCACCCAATTATTGGCCACTTTACGTGGGGGCAGGCGCATCACACCCCCTCTAGAGGCAACATCTACGACCCGTCTATATCTATATCGTCTTTGCCCGGATAAGTGGTGACTATTCGTCCTCGAGGTCAGCTATTCCTGGGTAAAGTTCCCGCGGCGATATAGACCATGTCCGCAACCTTAAAGTGCGACGCTTGCGTGGGACTGTTTCGACAAGGTACGAGCAGGTTTAACAATTGTTTAAAGTGCTGCCAGAAGTTGTCGGCGAGTCGCTGGGCCTTTCTCCAGTCTACTCGCTGGTGTAGGTCTGCGTCATCGAAGGTCTTAGTTTTGAGGTCATTGCTAGACGTTCCGATCAGGAAACTAAAGGGTGCGATGGCGGTGTCTGGTCTACGTCCACGGAAACATGCGTAAGGGGCCTGGATTTGATGACGGTCTCTGCCTCCAGAAGTAGGGTGTGCACGGCCCATACTCCTCCATGAGGAAGGTCTGTGCCCAGCAGTGGGACGTATATATTGGCTGAGGACAACTATTAATATTAGGTCCTTACCTATGAAATTGGTGTTTTGTATGGAGATTTTGGGGATGTCTGCATTTTACATACTAACTTTTTATCAATTTTCTTCACAACGACAAATCCAGAGATAATAATATTTGGCATGTATCATTAGACAAGCTTTAGCAATATGTGTGTGAACACGCTTGATAAAAATTATTCATCGTTTTTATGTTAATGCAAATCAAATGATGTATTCGGGAGGCAGTTAAAAATAATTGTCTTTGTGTCTAATTTTAACACAATTAAACTTACAAAAAATTATCACATTAAATAATACGAGCTCAAATATATGGTCTATTTTTAGAAGAGGCAATTATTTTATAAGAATGTTCTGAAACTTAATAGTTACGGACAAATTGCTAAGACAGAATAAAAACACCAATTTCATAGGTAAGGACCCAATATAAACTACAAAGATTTTTACGATTTTACTTTTACGATACTGTGATATAAGTTACCTGTAGATTTCTCAACACTTTTCGATGCCAGTCATTATTATAATGGTATAACTTCGCATTGCAATTTAAAAAAATACGGGGATTTTTTTATAAAATTGCTCCCATGGTAATGAACTAAGAGTAAGTAGATGTCTTTGTTACTATGTTGAGTCATTAAAGCATCATTGACACGCAACCGGTAGCGCTGTTTGTAGAATTTAAAATATTATTTTAGAGTCAGTGATATTTAGATATACCTTGGGTGAGTTTTTAAATCCGTAATCCTGGCAACCACAATAGTTAAATTCTAGACTAATAGCGACAATGGAAACGCCAAAATGTGTGACGTAAACATGACAAATTGTTAAATTTGCCATGAAAATTCAAAGCAATATGCAGCTATGCCTATTACTCCTGACACACTATTTTAAAAAAATACATAAGTAACCAACCTTATTAATTATCTAATTTAAAACTCTAATTTCACTTTGATGTAACTATGATAATAGTTGATTTTCCAGTATGTTTTTATTGTACAACATAGTAAAAATGTATATTAAAGAATCAGAAACAATGGCAAAGTCTTGGTATCTACTTTGCGATTGTTTCTGATTCTTTGGCATAGATTTTACGTTCACAAGTGCAGTAAAATAAAACTAGATTGAATTAATGATCTGAGATTGAAATATCTGAAACAAAAAATATCATATTAAAAATAAAGATGCGCCGCTAAGCACTTTTCTCGAATGTCGAGGTAAATCAAGATCCTGACTGAAGAGCCTATCGTCCTTATCCCACCCTCTTCCTACTAAAGAGCACGCGCGCCGGATTTCGGAGTTATTTATATCACGATAAATTCCTCCTTGTTATTATGAAGAGGTTCAGGGATAATTTTTGTGCACTCATACGAGCATAGATGTCCGTAATTTCCGCCATCCTACAGTATGGTTTCCTGAAAACTGAGCTCGACTTGAAGACCAGGAAGGTGGAGGCAGTAAAGCTGCTTTTTTCGTTTTTTTCGGCCCTATCTACCTTCCGGCGCATGTGGTCTCATCTACTGATTAAGGTGACATTTTTTTTTAATCCATGACGGCATAATAAAATGGTCGTAAGTTATTTCTTGCTTTTTATATAAAAAAAGTATAAAAAAAACTAATCCTGCTACTCTGCAAACCATATGACTGAACGTCTAAAAAAATTATCTACGTAACCAATGACTCAGATTTTATAAACTTTATGCTTCGCTTTCATACCGACACAGTGTGAAGCGTCCTCCCAGTCCCTACATTCAAATAGACATGCGGATGTCGGCAACCGTGATTGCAACAAGCCCGGTGTCTTCGGTGCGCGCGCACTTGAAATGTACTCGCGTGTTGATAGTACGAAGTCCGGATTTCACGGTGGTTTGAGTTATAAGATTTTTGGGCTTATGGTTTGTGTAATATCTAAAAGCGAAGGTCGCAGGAAGTCGCTGGATGCAGGCGGCTCAGGACCGCGAGTTGTGGCAATCATTTTTTTTTTTTTTATAAACGTCAAAAGCAGTTAACAAATTTTCGTGAAAGCGATAAACTACGCCATCCGTTCACAAAACTACCAGGAGGCCTTGTTCTGAGAAGAACGGGAAAGAAACTCAGCAAGTTTCTATCCTCCCTTTATATTGTTTTTTTTTTTTTAATGTCATAAACTACAACGTCATTGAAGTTTTAGAAGCTTTAGAAGTTTGGGGAGGCATTGGGGGAGGCTTATGTCCAGCAGTGGTCGACAATAGGCTGATAGATAGCTAGAATATCTAAAATTATTTATTCGTCCTTAGCCTATGACATACGTCCCACTGCTGGGCACAGGCCACATCGAGAAGCACTAAGCATATGAGGATTATGTGCCACCACCACCACGCTGGCCTAACACGGGTTAGTGGGAAGAAATGGTTGCAATAGCGACCGGGACCAACGGCCTAACGTGCCTTCCGAAGCACGGAGGACGAGATCACAAAGTTTTTGGTCACCCATCCAAATCCTAACCAGTGCGAAGGTAGCTATGTTATCGATATAGAAAGCCAAATCGTACTGACCACTACACCACTGAGCTTCTGTTCTATAGTACGTTTGTCATAAAAATATAGTTTAAATAAAACTCATACTGGGAGCACCAAATATTAGGTCCTTACCTATGAAATTGGTGTTTTGTATGGAGATTTTGGGGAATTCTGCATTTTCCATACAAATTTTTTTCAGTTTTCTTCACAACGACAAATCCAAAGATAATAATATTTGGCATCTATCATTAGACAAGCTTTAGTAATATGTGTAATATCACACTTCATAAAAATTATTTATCGTTTTGCAAATAAAATGCTGTATTCGGGAGGCACTTAAAAAGAGTTGTCTCCGTGTCCAATTTTAACACAATTAAACTTACAACAAATTATCAAAACAAATCAAAAGAGCTCAAAAATATAGTCTATTTTTAGACGAGGTAATTATTTTTTAGGAATACTCTGAATCTTAATAGTTACAGACAAAATACTAAGAGAGAAAAAAATCACCAATTTCATTGGTAAGGACCCAATAATTCCGATTCCTTAAGCACAAACTAGACCAAACTAAACAAAATTTTGTTTTAGTGCTGTCAGATCCTCTCTACTCTCTCTTCTCCATATAGTTAGAGAACGATCTTCTTTGTCTTGCCTTTTTTCTAATTCTATTATTTGGGGACATCGGTGCATTATGTCTTCTTCTTCCACTCTCTACTATCACTCGCCAAGCCAACAATTACTACCATCATCATTATAATATCATTAACACAGTCCATCCATCTTTTCTGTGGTCTTCCTCTCCCCACATGCCCGTCCACTTTCAAATCCATAACTTTCCTGGTGATCATTCTCTCTCCTCATTACAGGAAAGTCGTTTCTTCTCAGTTTATCAGCAAAGATACTCATTTAGTTGAGTCCTGTCAAAACTTAAATTGTCTGTATGGCACCAATATTTTGTAAAACTTTAGTCAACTCGCTTATAACTTAGACTCTATTGAACTGTCTGATTGTAGTGTTGGTGACTCAAATCCATTGTTAGCGAGTTATGTTGACACATCCGATTATGATACATCGAGTTGAATCGAGATGCGGTCTTTGTCGTGGACTTTAATTCAAACTCAAACTCAAAGTCATTTAATCAAATTGGTATCATCAAATACACGTTTGACAAGTCAAAACAAAATAAATTATAATTATCCTAAAATTGATAATACCACTACTCTTTTTTCGGCCTGTTCACTACCGGGAGGCCTTGTCTAGAGAAGATATAGGCAAAACACTCTGCAAGGGTTCCATCCTCCCTTTACATCAATATGTTCTACAATAAAATAAAATTTACGTGTATTATACAATACCCTTAGTCACAAATGTCAAAAATGAATTGGAAAGAAAATGCTCCAAAAGCGACTATATTAATATATACAAGTGATTGTAATAGTAGTTAATTAATTGTCGTGTCTATTCGGAACACTTTCCAGGCCAAAACAAAAAAATAAAACAAATTATATATTATGTAATATTAATGGATACAATAATGATACCTATGAGACCTATATTATATACCTTAGCTACCTTATATAATACTTACCTTATATATTAGGTCCTTACCTATGAAATTGGTATTTTGTATGGAGTTTTTAGGGATTTCTGCTTTTTCCATACTAACATTTTTTCAGTTTTCTTCACAACGACAAAACCAGAGATAATAATATTTGGCATGTATCATTAGACAAGCTTTAGTAATATGTGTAATATCACACTTCATAAAAATTATTTATCGTTTTTAAGTGAATGCAAATAAAATGATGTATTCGGGTATAAATGATGTATTAACACAATTAAACTTACAACAAATTATCAAAACAAATCAAAAGAGCTCAAAAATATGGGCCATTTTTAGAGGAGGTACTTATTTTTTAAGAATACTCTGAGACTTAATAGTTACAGACAAAATACTAAGACAGAATAAAAACACCAATCTCATAGGTAAGGACCCAATATTACCTAGAAGACAAAAATACTTGGCAATAGTTTTCATTATGTTTTCCTATTGTAATGTAGATACTATTTTTTAGATTACAATTTAGACTATCACCGTACATGTTTGTAATGAAAAATGTGGTAAACTGCAGAATATTACTCAAATAAGACATCTATCTTTTGTTATTTTTAAACTTCAATGACGTTGCAGCTTATGACATTTTTTAAATGATGCTATGTAAAGGGAGGGTAGAAACTTGCTGAGTTTCTTGCCCGTTCTTCTCAGAACAAGGCCTCCTGGTAGTTTTGTGAACGGATGGCGTAGTTTTTCTTTTTCACGAAATATTGTAAAATATTTATGACATTCATAAGCATGCGCTAAGACGCATCTAAACTGAATAAATGCTTTTGATTTTTGATTTTTGTTTCACAAAAAAGTTTTGTGGTAATATGATACGAAAAAAAATGTATTTAAGATAGCTAAACAAAATGAATGATAAAAAAATAACCACTTCAATAAACAATCACGAATGTGACCAAATGTATGATTGCAGTATGGATCAATCTATATGTCCCATTCATGACTATCATCTTAATAATCATTGATTTAATAATAGGCTTTTTTCATGGGTTTTTTTTTCAAATTCTTTAAACTTTGTATCGGTCATATGGGTAACATTGATTGGTAGCATATTATAAAATCTTACACAATTCATTAAGAAAGATTTATTCGTCTTACTTCTCTTGTAACTTGGAAGGCGAAGTTTATATTTATTTCTTGTGTATTGAGACAATGACCTTCACTAATCTGAACGTAGCTGTGAATATGGAGAATAGGAGAGACGTGTCATCCACGAATAAAACTATGTCAGCCATTTCTGTAACCATGAAAGGAAGATCATTAATACATACGAGAAATAGAAATGGTCCTAAAATTGAGCCTTGGGGAACACCCGTTTTTACTATTGATGACCCGTTTCTACTATTGATTGATATTTAATACATTTCTTATTTTATTGTTTTACCAACTTTTGGCCACGACTTCGTAAGTGTGTTTTTAGCATAATAACAGCATGTCATCACACCTCTAACCCTGAAATTGTGCCCCGAAAGGGGTAGGTAGAGGTGTTAACACCCACATTTAATGTAGATTCAAACAATGCAAAAGAATTGCCGCTTATCAGTATTCCATACAGATTTGGACATGTCCGATTTGCGATTTTACGAAGTTACTATACGTGATCGCAAAAGTAGGCACGTAATGATATGTCAGCAGGTATAACGAGAGATATATTATCGCGGTTTTTTTAGATGACTCCACGAGTGGCGTGAGTTTATTAAGGCATTTAGTATGGGAAATAAACCTTTTGTGCACTGTGTAACAACATAAATATATTTGTGTAAAATAAAATATTAATATCAACTGTCTATTTCCTACTAAGGCCCGAGTTCACCAACATTTAAAACAACTGATTATAAGATAAACAGCTGTTTAAATTAGTTTTTGTATGAACTGCATTTTAACCGCCTCTCTGGTCTAGTGGTTCACACCACCAGATGTTGATCGGGAGGTCCGGGTTCGATTCCTAGCTAACACCGTCTTACCCAACTTTGTCGCCATAATAACAATGTTTTAGGCATAGTTGTGTTCCGGCAATCAAAGGTAAGATAGCCAGTTCCTCAGTTGTTGAGGATTACAGGTGAAGCTCGCTTCCACCTTCGGCCTTATCGTCATATACCATCAGGTGAGATGAAGGCCAAGAGCTTACCTGTCATATGTAAAAAAATAATTTTAAACTGATTAAAAATTATAATAGTACATTATGGTACAAGTGTGTAATGTTGGTGATTACCGCTGAGGCGCATTGAGGCCCGAGCCGTCAGGCGAGGGTCTTAAGGAGCCGAGGACGGTAATCATCAATACACACGTGTATCATACAACGTTTTTCAACACACTTCTGAATAAAATAATACTTAAATAAAAAACCATTTTACATAGTAGATAAAAAGTTTATTTAGAGAAACAATTAGTAAATGTGCAGTTAGTAAAATTATAATTAACTATTTTTTCCTTTGAGTTTTCTGGTAGTAAACTTTCCATAACGTTCTGGGCTTCACATCTTATATCGGGCGGTGTACAACATAAATCATTTTCTTCATAAATTGTATTTGCAGACATCTTAATTAATAACTAACTAAATAACTTCAAAAGAGAAAACGAGACGAGTTGTGAAAAATGTTTCGTAATGGCGGGAAAAATTAATCAGTTTTCCTATGCGCGCGCATCGGCCATAGACTAATAAATTTCGTAATGGCGGGAAAAATTAATTAGTTTTCCTATGCGCGCGCATCGGCCATAGACTAAAAAATGAGGTTTCTTTTTTTTGGGCTTTTCGCGGATAGCTTTTTAGCGCAAATGTAACGGTAACTCAACCAATAATATTAAAAAAAACTATTACTCACTCGTGAATAATAGTAATGAAATAGTCACAGTTTGATTATAGGTGTCATTATGTGCCTAATTGCCATGGGATTAGAGCCACTTTATAAGGAATGTTGAAAATAATATTATTCAATAAAGTATTTAATTCATCAATTTGTAAAGTAATAATTTGTATTGGTTAACGAACGGTCCTACTTCGATATTTTCATGCGCCTACGCCGAGCCGTGGCCTGTTATTATAGAACTGCGATATGTTCCAAGAAACTCATTGAAATCGGAAGATGTGAGGGCAAAGTTCTTTTATTGAATCCTTGTAATTAATAACGTATTTATTTGTTTAAGAACAAATCTTATATCTTTATATAAACACCTTCACAAATAATGCTTTATAATTTTAAAACTTTGGTTAGCATAATAAAAGTTATAATGAGTCAACCTTATAAGGCACATTTATGCTGCTACAGACTTTTTGTTTAGAACCATTAAAGTGGAACAATACTGTCATACATTATTTTAGCAAAAATAACTGTTTCGCAGCGCACGATGTAGAATCTCTCAAATGAAAAAAATCCCGATTTTAAATAATTCTTTATTGGTGCTCCGTTTGAATTGGTTCGTCCTCAGCCTATATACGTCCCACTGCTGGGCACAGGCCTTCCTCATGGAGAAACACATGATGAGTAGGAATTGGTCATAGCGTGATGTTATAAAGCCTTTAATAACCTTCCTCAATAAATGTTCTAACACTGAAAAACATTTTCAAATTGGACGCATACTTCTATAATCTGATTATAGACTCTTATTTAATTTATTTAGAGCTATCCTCAATACGACTATTTTAGCCAAACGCTCTAGTCCCTAGCCAATCACCGTGGCATGCTAACCGCACCCGCCGAAGCCAGCCCCTAGACAAGACCACAGATTAGAGAGATATGGACTAGACCGTCTACGTGGCCAGGGCGTATCAGGCCGAAGGTGGAAGCGAGCTTCACGTGTATCCCTCAACAACTGAGGAACTGGCTATCCTACCGTTTTAAGGCGTCGATTCAAAGTGAAGTCTAATATTTATGTAATGAATGCATTTATTTTTCGTGTTGGATAATGTAGCAAGCGACTCTGGACTTCTAAATTAAGGGTAATTATGGTTTATCATCCTGCCTACCTATTCCTATACCATAGGCAAAGGTGATAAGTCCATTTAACAGCGGGCAAGCCTGACGCCACGCACGGGGCAGTCTAAATAAGATAAATATAAATATCTTCAGACATTTAACTAGCCCATTTTAAGCAACTAATATTACATGCCATACTAGATGACGGATAAATATATTTTTTGGATAAATACATATAAATATTCAGAATTTATACAATACATATATTATAAACATCCAAGACTGGAGACCAAATTCCTGTATTGATCCCACAAATAATTGCCCCCCCGAGAATTGAATCTTGAGCGACGAACGACGCCTTGACACCGGTGCGACGCACAGACCACTCGACCGCGGAGGTCTTATAATAAAATGAATTTAATTTTAAATTTATTTTATTTCGCAAGCATGGAGTTTTATTTTTAATTCAGAGTAGGCATAGACCAGAGGCAATATAGGCCCCACTGTTGTAATTCAGAATGTTAAGGATGAAGCGGTTGCAATAATAGTCTCAGGGTAAGTCGTAGAGTAATCTTGAGGAACGGCTTAGCCTTCCCACACACGGAAATAAAATACTCGAAATCTGTAAACTCATTATTAAACATCCAAAAAACATAAAAAGGGTTTACATAAAATCTCAAAATCTGTACTTTACATCTATATCATATGAATAGTTGTTAAATACCGGGCGATTGTTTGGTTGCTTTTTAAAATAATTAAAACAAATCTAATTTAATATTTTTTTATTTATGAACCTAGCTGATAAATAATTAAAAATAATAATTAACAATTTAAAATTATTATAGAAATTTGCAAAATATGAGTGAATTATTTAAGAGCGCCATCTATTCACAAATCTTGGAACTACAGTTTACTTCGTTATTTCCGACACCAACTCTAAACAGTCTTAGTAATTAATTTTGAAAAATATAAATTAACATATATAATTGTTGATACCTATCGTGTATTCCGAATTTTATTACTATTTCAGTTTAAATTAAATCATCATTTTCTTTTTTCACAACTTTCTTTGTAAAAGCTTTTACTATAACCTCATTTCTTTAGATTGGTACTAAAATGATTTTATTGTAAGAGTTGGCCATAGTGACATGAGTGTTACCAATACTAAAATATTGGCATGTACATTGTAGGGGTACTTGTAGGTTGTATTATTTTATATTAGTATTGAGAAAAACTGTTATAGTTTTTCGTAAAGCTTATGTAAATTTTAAAACAAGACCTCAAATCAAACGCCTTACTTAAATGTAACAAAAAGATTAATTATCGGTTATTATTGCTTATTATTCTCAGTCTATATTTAAAGTATGGTTTTAAAGAAATCTTCACTTTTCTACCCATACAAGAACCTCAGTATTATAAATTAGTTTTTTGCATTTTAAATAGTAGATTTAACCTGAGAATATTTTATACTTCTCTAAAATTTTTTAAATTAATGTATTTAAAAAACCCAATGTGCTGCACAATTTATACATTATTAAGTTTTTATCATAAACTAATTCTTGACTCACAAAGGGCAAATTAAATAATATTCCTCGATGGAATAATAGTCAAATAAATTGAAATTTTATAAAATTGAACTAGAGACTCCGGATATCAATCATTGAACCACGCCTGGGTAGCACATTTTACGTGTGGCAACATTTTAAAAAAGAAAGTGAAGTGAAAGAAATGAATTTACGAGAATAGGTCGCAAGTCGCATAGATTTTTGGTTGATTTCCTTTTCACTTTGCTTTCGTATTCTCCAAGATCTAATAAACTAACGTTATTTTGTGTTTCTGGTCATAATTTGATTCAAAGCATTCGGTGCTGTGGCACCGAAAACAGGATAAGTACAAGAGTGAACAGCATCTTATTGATTTTCTTACCTTGCATATGCTTTCAACCAACGCGAAGTGGTGTTGTTATAGTTTCGTAGAATTCAAGTTCTAATTAGAATATAATACAACTAAACCAATAATTCACATATCCAGTGACATTTTACCTAATTTGGCGTAAACATAAAATAGCGAAAATGATGGCAAATCCTCTTGACACGGTGAACGCGAACCAACCCACGCAAAATGGTAGCAAGCTCCAACCTTGCAATAACGAGTCAAAAACTAATCTTATAGTTAACTATTTGCCACAAACCATGACCCAAGAAGAGATAAGGTCGCTGTTCTCAAGCGTCGGCGAAGTAGAAAGTTGCAAGTTAATTAGAGACAAAGTGACAGTGTTTCCTGATCACATTCTCAATGGACAGAGCTTGGGCTATGCGTTTGTCAATTACCACAAAGCTGAGGATGCAGAGAAGGCGGTGAACACGCTGAATGGATTGAGGTTGCAGAACAAAATCATCAAAGTGTCTTACGCTCGGCCCAGTTCTGACGCGATCAAAGGCGCTAATCTCTACGTATCTGGTCTTCCGAAGCACATGACGCAGCAGGAACTCGAGAAGCTCTTCAGTCCGTTCGGAACCATCATCAGTTCGCGTATACTGCATGAGAACGTGAATGTTGGTCACTTGCTCCAAGTGGGCAGCGACGACGGGTCTATTCAGGGACCGTCCAGAGGCGTTGCTTTCATCCGCTACGATCAACGGTGTGAAGCTGAGGCAGCTATCCGTGAGTTAAATGGCACTGTTCCACCAGGTGGCACGGGTCCTATTACAGTTAAGTGTGCTAACAATCCGAGCAATCAGAACAAGGCATTGGCTCCATTGGCAGCATACCTAGCACCTGCAGCTGGACGGCGCTTCGTGGGACCGGCAGGAAAGGCTCTACTGGCGATCAACAAGGGTCTCCAAAGATTTTCACCTTTAGCTGATCCCCTCATCCAAGGCAACGCTCTAGGTGGTTCAGGTTGGTGTATCTTTGTGTACAATATTGGAGCTGACACTGAAGAAAGCATTCTTTGGCAGCTCTTTGGCCCATTCGGTGCCGTCCAAAGTGTAAAAATTATAAGAGATCCCACAACTAACAAGTGCAAGGGGTATGGTTTTGTCACAATGACCAATTATGACGAAGCTGTGGTTGCCATCCAATCTCTTAATGGATATTCGCTGAACGGTCAAGTTCTGCAGGTCAGCTTCAAAACAAATAAGAGTAAATCTTAAGTTAATTAAAATCTAGTCAATAAATTTATAGCTAATATATAAAAAAAATGTTGATCATTAAGCTGTCATGGTTTTGCATCAATATTGATTAATCTTAGTACTGAGTAGTGAATATGAGTGATGCAGATCATGACACAACGGTTAGAAATGGTGTTCAATAGAAGAAGTACAAATAAAAGTTCAACCAAATTTGCCATAGCATTGAGTGGGGTACTAAATGAACAGAAACCAATATTTCCATCATATTGACTTAATTCAACCACAAATGTAAAATTCAACATGAACATTTTCAATAACAACTCCATTTATCAAATATGATGAATTGTACCTTCTATTTCAACTACAATGGTATTTAATTGAACCATTATTGATTTTCTTTACAAAACTATGACAACTTTATACAGAGGCTAGCTTAAACGAGGTATTTTAGTATTAGAAATGAGATCATACAATTACTGGACAGTTTCAAGAAACATTGCCAACAAAGTGTTTTCAATGCACATATTCCAAAATTTAATAATGATACAGTACATTTTGCTTCGTTGTGTCAAAATGCATTGTAATTTTTTTTTAATATACAAATTGACAAAAAACATTTTAAAACTAATGAAAATCAGATTTGTGTTTTTATTTTAATGTAAGCAAACATATTTATTGAATTATAATAAAAATGTACATCTTTTCAATTTAGGAAATGTGAAAAATAGTTTAGAATAATTATAATTAACAATGTTTATTTCTAATTGAGAGTAATATTATTTCTAAAATATAATTCCAATACAGAAATAACTTTGTATTTGCTGATTGATTTTAATGTAATATTTCATAGTAGCTCTCATAGTTGATTCAATGATTACTCTCACTTTGAAATTGACAATGCCATCAAGAGTCTAATGCAATAACAATAATGATAATTATATCTTGATACTGTGCAATATAATACTATTTGCTTAAAGTAAAAGTATATATATTATCAAAAGTTACTTAAAATACATATATGTATGTTATATTAAAAACCTGTGCAATTATCTTCTTATTTATCATCTTTTTAGATGTTGCAATAATAGAATTTCACTAATATATTCACTCATAAGTTCTTGAGCCTACCAAAGATATCAGAAACGAAATTATGACTGAATAATTCACTTTATAAGTAGTAAACGTTTTTATAAATTATATGTAATTTTACAATCTCTTCCATAGGTACATGTTTACATTAACTATGATGGAATGATGACATTTTCATCAATAAAATATTAATGGTACTGACAAAATGATTCCAATATTGACAAATGCACAAAGGTGTTATACTTAAATGAATAATATAATATATTAGAATATTAATTAATAATTTTATATTAATTATTCATGTTGTAATGTCTCATTGTCCCTGTTTATTTCTCATTATAAATAAATATTGAATAGAAAATCCATATTTGGCTATGTAAAATGGTAATCTCAATAAAAATTATGAAGTGTAAGGACCATGACATAAGTAATTAGTTATTGATCAACATTTTATTCAACTAAATTTTGTAATTGTGACTTAATACATGTATCTGATATATGAACATTATGACTACCTAGCGTATTGAGTGAAAGTCAAATTGGATCTTTTTGATACAAGATGTTTGTTGTAATATTTTATGGAATATTCATGTGATATTTCGCTCCTGTGACAAGAACACCAGTTTGATATAAAATGTTTAAACTATAACTATAAAGGTATGTAGTTTGAAATATTTTGTATGTAATAATAATTGATAATATTGACGCGGAGTATTAACAGTTTGACTTTCACACCATGATATTGTCTCTCTAATTATTACTTTGTATAATCATATCTATTTATTATTAAATTTAAGTAACTTTTCAATTCACTGTAATTTATTATAATCATAATAGATATATAGATTTCATTTGATGTTATATTAATATATTGAACATTTAGAGTAAGTTCAAATTAGTTGGATCAGTGAAATTTTCTTACAGTTAACCTATCTCCTCATGTTTTGTATTGTTGCAGATTGTGGCGACATTCTGAAATATACAATATTAAGTAATACACATAACTTTTTTATTAATTTCTGTTCTAAAAGTTTTAAAAAAACACCTTACTGTGAAAATTGTACACATTGCCCACCCTCTTTCTATTTATATTAAAATAAAGTAGTACTGTACAAACTCCTCAAAAGTATATTTCAGAATATTACCCATTAGTAGTTTATTAACTACTCACACATAGCTAAATTATTCATAGATAAATGCATATCATGAAAATAAAGTGGTGAGGAATTCTGAAAATAGATGGGCTTTGAATGATGCATTTTAAATAAGTAACTATAATTTAATTTCTATAATACTGATAAGGATAAATGATTCAATAAGATTAATTATTATTATTTATTGAAAGTACTTAACTATGCAAAACTAGTCAGTTATAATTTTGCGCAAGATTAAAGTTATAAGTACCTACCTATATTTAAGTATTTATAAAACTGTGTTCTCTTATTTAAATGTAGACATTTAGAATTTGAGTTAAAATTACGTTGGTGTGGTGTTCGGTTAACATAAGTATAATATACCATTGTATAGTACACAATACATACATAACAATACATGATGGTGTGTATTAAAACTAGTCAAAGGTAAAATTATACCTCTATTCAAGACTGCTCTGAATCTCATGTCCGCATTCGGTCCCTAGGCATAATGTACTCTTAAACTAATACAAGGTGCTAATGTATGCTCGAAACAGTTGTAAGCTCAATAATGAGGATAATTATAAATTGTTCATTGCTTTAAAATGGGCACCAGAACCAATCAAGAAGGTTGTAATATCTACTTGTTATGCAATTTGGCACTTTCGTTCAAACGAATGTGAGCCATTTTTGTGTGGTTTGTAAAACAATTTTAAAGTTGTGCAGATTATGATAACTGTGCGCGGAAGGTTCAGAGCAACGTTTTAATATTACTTTGTGTTGTGTCGTCCCGGAGAAGTAAGTGGTCCTCCATCATCAGTATTGTGACGCCAATACACACCTGTCCCTTTAATTGTTTTGTTCTAGTATTTTGTGTTCTAAGATGTGGTATTTTGTGTTAGAGTAGTTTCTGTTTATTTAAAAAACTAACATCTCGATTCTCTAGTGTTTATTTAACCACATTTAACGATTTGATTTTAATTTTTTTTTTGTTTGTGTTACGTTGGGCAGGTTTGGGTATTGTAAGGGTTTGGCCTAGGATGTAGCTAGTGTTATTAAGACAGAGTACAAATCGCCGATAAATGTATGAGAAATGTTTGGCTTTCTTACAATTAATTTCGAAATAATGTCAACGAATGTAATCTGACGTAGGGAATATTGATAGACATTAAATATTGACATTAGCAATAATATACCTAAAACCATGTTTTATTTAAATCTGACCCTATAATTACTATAATTTTCATAAGTACTAGTGTTTCATATCATAGTACACATTTGACATGCATCACCCGAGCGGGTACTCAGGGTCAGGGACAAGTTATACATTCAGAAAAATTGAAAAACCGGCTCAGTAATATCCGGATGTCACAGTATCTTACCGAAAATTACTCTAAACGTCCAAAACCTCCAAACTTTACATAAATAAAAATGTCTTTCTGTAAAGTTATAGGTATCCTATGGGCGGATACAAATTCTTTTCTTCATCGAAATTCGTAATAAAGTAGGTAGGTAGGTACCCGTCTCTGACAATTAACCTAAAAATTGTGAAAGCCGCGCATAGTAAAGTAGGCATATATAATTACCTACTCATATTATTATAATTAAAACTGCTCAACACTAGCTATTCAACCAGTGCCCCAATTTTGTATCAAGCAATGTGAATGAGGGATGAAAAGCGGACTCCCTGTCACCCTTCTGAGAGAGTTCATTGAACTCGTACGCTCCGTTCATTGATCGCATTCGATTTAAGAGCGTGACAGGGGTTTTTGTAGTTGGAATAAAAAAAGGGGCTTTGTGATGTCATTGACAGAGGGTGTCATTTTTAATATTTATATTTTTATAGTGTTGGTCAACATACATATTAATATTTTTTTGTAAAAAATTGCACTCAATTTACTTATAAAAATGTTCTATAGAGTGGTGATATATTAAGTTAATTAAGATTGTCAGGTTGAAACAACAAATTTCATTAATTAAAGTCGTGCGGTTAAATAATGCGATTTACTTTGATGATATCCTAAAATCAGTAGGTATTGGTCCGGGACACAAAAAGAATGTAGGTACCAATTGCTTTTCTTGCCTAGCATGTCATAAAAGGCGTATTGGGTAGGTACTGGGTCTGTGATTGTGTAGGCGATGAGCTAGCCACTTGTTACTACTCTTTCACTTTTTCATCTCACCAAACCCAATTTTTGTATGGCTAAATGTGCTCCTTGGACTCTGCCTACCCCTTCGGGGATTGCAGGCGTGACTATATGTATGTGTATTATAAAGTTATTATTGTACCGTATACTCGTATGGGTACTAGGTAGGTATTACCTATTAAACTCAGAATCTAGACACAATAGATCCTATTGTTTGCGAATACCGGTGTTCGCGCTGTTTCTCAAGGAGCTAATTTATATAGAATGTTACATATGAGTAGGTAGTATAACTAGTGTGCGATATGAAATATAGATGACTGCTGGCTGACCCGAAATTCATTCGTCGACTGAATGTCGGCGACTTGAATTCTATCCGAATTTCGACTTTCCGACTTTCTATATAAGGTCAAAAATTAAATAACTTGCCTCTCATCTCTTTACAAAGTTGTAGACTGCACGTCTCGGGTGACTCAAAATTTTTCAATTGAATTTCTACCTTATATTCCTAGTAATAAAGTGCAAAAATTATTCCGGAACTTTTTTGAAGTAAGAATAGGTTTTTGACAGCAAATGACTCGTAGTAAAATAAAATAAATATTGTTGTATCCTCTAAAATGTGTTTAAATACTCGACTCTACCTATTGTAGAGATGGGGCGACTTGCTTTATCCTTATCTTTGTCGAAAACCCGAAATTCGCAGACTTGAGTATGTGTATAAAATTAAATCGAAACTTGAAATTGAGTTTGAACCTTAACTAGGTAGCTATAAAGATCATTTTGTGGTAATATGACTGACCATTGTGTCCAGATAAGGTCAGATTCGACCAAATTGGATTAAAAACTTATTTAAACCCCAGTAAAATAACATTTACAACTAAAGATAATATAGATAAAAGACGAGCGAGGTCTGCTCGGCCTAGTCATACGATGGGTCGATGACATCGAGCGAGTCGCAGAAAGACCGGGCGGCACGGTAATATTATTACCGTGAATACCGTGCCGGCGGATTGCACTGGAGTAGTACTGGACAGGAAGGATCGGCTTATGAAAGCAGGCTTATGTCCTGCATTGGGCGGTAACGAGCTGAAATCATGATAAAAAATAATTATGCACCTAGGTATAATAGATACAGCGGCGAACAATAGACACTTATTTGCAAACTCAAACTAGGGACATATTTTTGCTCGATACTGTACTTTATTTTGTGCTAAATAGGGTGCCCTTAAGAGGAAGAAATGGCGCCTTCTTGCTTGTAAACTTAAGATTCTTGGATCCTAAACGAAAGTATAATTCTAACTGAGTAGATGAGGAAAATCATCAAGGTAAGTAAGGCCAGAGGTCTCCAATATCGCCCGGGGCTCCGTTCGCGCTAAACAGTAACGTATTTCTCAGTTTTAGGATGAGCCTAATCGTTTTCGACTGTGATTTGGTTGTGGTAAATACGTAGGTATGATTCTTATTTGCGCGATCGGGATCCTGGAACATGACGGTAGCACTAAGTTTGAATTAAACTTAGTACTTAGGTAGGTACAGTTTATTTGCTCTTACGTTCTCAGTCCATATACGTGGTACTGCTGGACCCAGGCCTTCCTCATGGAGAAACACATGAGGAGTATGGGCCGTAACATCATCACGCTGGACCTCAGAGTAAACAGAACTGGAGTAGCCTTTGTCTAACATTCCCCTCTGCCAAAGTACAAGCATCGGATGCTTGCACGTTTAATAAAACTAGTTGAGCCGCCATTTTGACAGCCATAACATTGTAAACGTTGCGGCGAACAGAGCTCCCGTAAAAATGCCTGCCTGTGCTGTTTTTTGTTGTAAAAATAAATAGAAAACATCGAGTATGCTAAAAGATGGTGTCACCTTTTATTTGTAATTATAATTTTTAAGATTTCATGATTATTTACTTCATTATTTCTTGTTTTAGAATTCTACGATTTCAAATTTCGAGCGCTAGTCTCGTGGGGAGTGCGGCTGTGACGTTGTCAAAACGCACACCCCACGTGACTATTTTAAGCGTGTGTGTGCGTGAAATTTAAATTTGTGTGTCGAATTATGCATGTGTGCATTTGTAAAAACGGCTGGCTTTGAGTGTAGTGGTAACCTCACCCCCCGCAAGAAATGGCAGAAAAAAATGTTTGAGAAATTGACTAATGGCTACTCCAGTTCTGTTTACTCTGAGCGCTGGACCCATGGTTTGTTGGTCGAAGTGGTGTGAAAAACGATGGGATTTTTATCGTGGTAATCCACCTCATCGAAGTAACACCACAGCCATCGTTTGCTTGTTGCCAAACTCTCCCAAGATGCATTGAAATGCATTAAAGTAGCATTTCAGTGTAAACTACTGAAGAAATATTATTGCGAAAGATATGACTGTATGGGCTTAGTTCCCTTTGCCGTCCACACACCTCAGCTGGTTGACAGCTGGGTGACAAATTTCTGGTGTCAGCCGTCACAAATTTTTGCTGTGGTTTTGTTTGTTATAAAGTGTTTAGAGGTATTTTTATTTATTTATATAATAAGAACTTAAAATTTCATATTCATAATTTTAAGAGACCTTTAAGGTGCTTAACACACAAAATTTAATACTACTAACGGTGAAGTGACTGATTTGTACGAATTTGTAAAGAAAACCTGAATTTCAATAAATCAAATGGAATCCTTATCAAAACAAGAGTTAATTTCGACTATTACCAAGCAAGCAGATCAAATTAGAAGATATGAAGGTCGACTTAGAGGTAAGTATAATTGTTATTCCCTAAAATAAATGAAACTTCAGAACACCATATGGTAGGATTTACAAATCATATTAGATAGTTTTTTCAATTTATGCCCGCGAGTATTGTTAAATACTTACTTAAAATTATTTAATAAAATATTGTAACTTTTGTATTGTTTAAAAAGTGTCAATACAGTATTGAAAATAGTTAAATCATAATATTATATAGATATTTTAACTTATGTACAAATTTTGTCGCTCTGAATTTTAGGTTTTTCCTTATTTTAAATACAACTACAACCAAAATGATTTAATGAGGCACCAAAATCAAAGAAAATATTCTGTTGTCTTCTTCTGTAGTTATTTTTTAGTACTGTAGTTGGTGGAAAGAAGCATGCTTAACGTTAAGCTACATAACAAAATCAGATTAAAAACCATCCGTGACCAAACCAAAGTAGTGGATGTAATATTTTGCATAAAGAAATTGAAGTGGAAGTGGACAGGTCACATGATGAGGAGTACAAAGGACAAATGGGCGAAGGTTGTTACTGAATGGTGCCCTAGACAATACAAGAGAAAGAAAGGGAGACAACGTCGGCGTTGGGAGGACGACATTAGGAAAGTGGCGGGAACTGCATGGTCAAGGAAGACACACGATCGGATCCTATGGCAGACTTTAGGGGAGGCCTATGCTGGAGAGCAAGACAATCATTCAAATAGAAATGTTAAATTTTTTTAAAGTGATATTGTAAATGATTGTAAATAAAGGCTATTATTATTATTATTATTATTACTGTAGTTGGTAAAAAGGTATTATAGATGTGTTAATTTCCAGATGTTGTGGCGGCTTACAAAGGTTTGGTCAAGGAGAAGGAAGCCCTGGAAATAAGTTTAAAAGCTCTAAATAAAACGGAAACACAGAGCCAGGAAGGAGGTAAGTAGTAGAATTTGAATTAAAACTTTTTGAGACTGGTCTTAATGTATATGACTAGACTGACAAATCAGCATATAACCCCCCTGATTGTAAGCGGGTATGATTCTTTTAATACTCATAGCAGATTAAGCATTACTCATGTGCTGCTATGGCGGTTACCTTAGAGCCATTATTGGGGCAGTGGAGAGGAGCGCCCTAAATTGCCTCCTCGATCGCCATGTGTGTAGGCAAATCGTTACAATCTTTAGTGTGTAGAGTAGCAGCCAATGTTAAGACCTATTTAAAGGCCGATTTAAAGTGAGTATTATAAAGTTCAAGGACACACTCCCTTGATCAAATCAAATAAATGTAATAAAATATGATTTATAAATTTATACCTAAGATGTATGCCCTTAAAGTTTCAGATGATTCAGTAGCAGCTCTCACCATCTCCCTCTCAACGCTGACTGCAGAAAAGAGTAGACTAGAAGAAGCATTTCAAGCCGACAAGAAACTTACAAGGGACAAGGTATTTGCATTTGTTATTATCATAAGTACTTATGGTGGCCTGTTGGTTGATAGGAAATTCTTTGCCTATGCACTTACGAAAATTGGTCTGCATAGCCTTATCTATTGCGCCCCTAAAAATAGTCCATGTTCTTGAAATGCAATAGTTAAACTTTTAATGACGATGCAAACATTGAAAGACGATTGAAACTATGGATTATTTTAAAGCCCGCTTAAACAATCCTCTAGTTGCTTGTATTTTTGTCCTCTAGTTTTGTGGACATACTCATGTTCGTCATGTAACTAATCTATTGCCTTTCTGTGTGAGAATAAAGAGTTTTGTTCATTGCCAGCCCAGAAACGCCCACATGGACATAAGCCATTGCCAAAGATCTTAACAATGATCGTTCCTGGACCGCCCGCATCCAGCGTCCTTCCGCGACATTCACCAGGATCAAAGCTGTAGTGTAAAACACATCAAAAGTTTTTTGACGTTTTGTACAGCCAACTTCCAAAAATATGTAACCACTTTTGACAGACAGGGGTAGGCAGAGCTGTTAAACAACCACATTTCGCTAGATATGTTAGGTCCTCATGTAGTGGCAAGCCTGTTGCCATGCACCGGGCACAATGTGAGGCAAGCGATATTCACAATGAACTGTACATAAGTTTTTATTCAAAACTTTGTGGTGGCGACGGGGGGATCGATCCCGTGTTTCCCGCGGCCTCTCTAAAGAGTAATGCCCCGTCCGTCCCAACTTGGTTACCGCTGCCATTTTTACTCTTAATAGATGAAAATAAAGATTGTCACTTATAAAATGTGTATATATGGTTTATAACTGATTTTCTCATTTCTTTTCCAGTATGAAAATATAATAACTGCAATGAAAGAAGAGACAAGATCATTAGTACAGCAACATTTGGTGGAAATAAATAATCTCAAAGCGAAAATTGCCTACGAGATACAAGAGAGAGAGAAGGAGAGGGCTGACCATGGAGCTATGATGAAGTAAGATTATAATAATGGTTTACTTTTTGCGTAATAAACTCAGTGCTGGAGGGCGGAAGAGCTAAATTTGATTGGCATTCAAGATGAATACTAAAAGTAATTTAGTCTTTATTATAATAGGCTAGTTGACTCATATCAAAAGTTATGAAAATAATGTTTAATTCGCATAGTATTTAGTACAAGGGTAATTAGGTCCTTACCTATGAAATTGGTGTTTTGTATGGAGATTTTGGGGAATTCTGCATTTTCCATACTAAATTTTTTTCAGTTTTCCTACAATGACAAATCCAAAGATAATAATATTTGGCATCTATCATTATACAAGCTTTTGTAATATGTGTAATATCACACTTCATAAAAAATATTTATCGTTTTTAAGTGAATGCAAATAAAATGATGTATTCGGGAGGCACTTAAAAAGAGTTGTCTCCGTGTCCAATTTTAACACAATTAAACTTACAACAAATTATCAAAACAAATCAAAAGAGCTCAAAAATATATTCTTTTATTAGACGAGGTAATAATTTTTTAGGAATACTCTGAATCTTAATAGTTACAGACAAAATACTAAGAGAGAAAAAAAACACCAATTTCATAGGTAAGGACCCAATATTTAGTACAAGGGTAATATATACAAAGTTCAAATTGAAATATACAAAGTTCAATAAATATAAATAAGGCATTGCTGTACAAATTCAATTTAATCTGCCAAAAAACTATCCACCATATTCGTGAAATTAGTTGAGTAACACTCCATGTAAACAATTACTAAGCATGGCCAAAGACCGTCAAACGCCAGTTACAACCAATCAAACATGTCTGTCGGCTGCGTCAACCTGTGTCACGCATGCGTATTTAATTGTTTACCATAATCGTGACTTACGGCACAGATAATTCATAGACCATCATGACCGAAAGCTTTTGACATTTAAGCAAAAACGTAGTTAATAATTTAAAATTAATTGTGATAAAGGCTTCAAAAAAATATATATTATTTTTTATGGTGATGGTTAACTGTAATGAATAATTTTGGGCCCAATAAAAAGGGGCAACCAGCCTATTATACAGACCACAATAAGGAGTTCATTTATTATATTTTTAATATCAAACTAGTTCTATGATACTGGTTTCTAGAATTGATTGCATAATTATATTGGAATGTGGAAAACCAGGATACTATACTATTGTCCTAAGACAAGACCTTTTAGAATAATAGCATTTTGTTCGTCTTATAATACCTATTTCCCATACTTTTAGGTTAGATACTGAGTAAGTTAATTTTTGTTATAAAATGCCACAAATCGAGTATTTACAAAAACGTTCACTATGTTTAAAATGTTAAACTGTTAACATGACTACACTAAAAAATAATTAATTTCTTTAATAGTACTAAGTATATTAGTGCCGAGTTTATTATACCTATTATGTCTCTTCGTAGTGTGTAGTCTAGTTTATATTTTATTTATTTTCAGGGAACTCCAAGTTAAATGTAATACTGAAAGAATTTCCAAAGAAAAATTGGAGGACAAGGTCGTGCACTCTTCAGAGGCTCAAGGTGATAATATATTTCACATAATAATAATAGTAGATTAGTAGCCAAGGGCTGTAAGGCAGCAATTGCAGCCCGAGATATTTAGGCGCACGAGCGCAGCGAGGGCGCTTATAGTTCGAGGGTGCAATTGATGCTTACACCCGAGCTAACTATTTTCAAAAACTAAATTTAGCTTCGCCGTTCGATATTCAAAATTGATGAAAATAGCGAAGCGACCTCTTTTGTCACAAGAATAAATAAATTTATTTTCAAGAAATTAATTTAGCTTCGCCTTTCGATATTCAAAATTGATGAAAATAGCGAAGCGACCTCTTTTGTCATTGGGCTGAATGCATGATGTCTAGTGCCAGTAAGATGGTTAGATGTACGCGAACTTTTTGAAAGAGATTTTTTTTTAATTACTTACCGCCCTAGGGCGTTTCTAGCTACATTATTAACCTAGGGCGGTAATTGATCACTTACAACCCGCATCTGGGGGTATTAAGGACCTACTTACCGAACATGAGAGATGTAAAGCTTATTTTACTCCATTTTCCTGTTTTTTTTTTTTTACATTTCAAATGATAGGTTTATGTTATTGTATGTTGAGTATAAGCCTCCTCCAACTCATTTCATTCTTCTCTGTTCTTCCCAATATTTAGTCAGTTTTTGCCAGCAACTGTAATTATGTCTGCCCATCGTTTTCTTGGTCTTCCAACTTTCCTTTTTTCTAGTGGTCATATTTCACATACATACGTAAAAACTACATGTTTTTAATGTTTTTACTATCTAATATCTTCAGTAACTTATTGTAACATGCACCCGGTAGCTATAATGCAATGCAGCTGGCCTTATCGCTATGGGCCATTGCTTCAGGCAACCTTCCTTTTTTGTATACTTTAGTGTACTTTTTGATGTGCAAAGAAAATAACAAACATTTTTTTATCCTTTTAAATAAAAAAAGATATTATATAATAAATATAATTTTTACATATCACTACAATGCCTATTAGTAAAGAATGTGAGTAATCAAAAGAAAGAAAAACTGTTTATTCGGCACTAAAACTATAAATACATTTTAAGGACATTTAAATGGTCACATAAAATTAGTACCAAAAAGGTCTGCGCTCAGCAAAATGTCGGTGCTTAATTTAATCACAACAATACACTTACAGTAATGTAATTCATATAATAATTCTATAAATATTAACCAAAAATGAACCTTCTGCCTACAGCATCACAGTCAGAATTAGAGAAGCGAGTGCGTGACCTAAGCCGGTCCTTAGAGGCGTCGCAGCGAAGGTTGCAGAGGGCCGAAGCCAGAACAGTTGAGACTCCAGCATTGCTTGTACGATTACAACAGAAGTTGGCGTTACTGGAGCAGTCACATTCCATTGCTATTAGGGAGGTGAGTCGTATTCGAAAACGAACCTTCTGCACATAGTATCACAGTCAGAATTAGAGTGACCTAAGCCGGTCTATAGAAACGTTGCAGCGAAGGTTGCACAGGGCCGAAGCTAGAACAGTAGACTTCAGAATTGCTTTTACGCTTACAACAGAAGTTGGCGTTACTGGAGCAGTCATATTCCATTGCTGTTAGGGAGGTAAGTTTTATTCAAAATTGAACCTTCTGCCTATCGTACCACAGTCAGAATTAGAGTGACCAATCCAGTCCTTAGAACGTTGCAGATAGGTTCCAGAGGGCCGAAGCTAGAACAGTCGAGACTCCAACATTGCTTGTACGATTACAACAGTAGTTGGCGTTACTGAAGCAGTCACATTCCATTGCTGTTAGGGAGGTGAGTCGTATTCGAAAATGATCCTTCTGCCCAAAGTATCACAGTCAGAATTAGAGTGACCTAATCCGGTCCTTAGAAACGTCGTAGATAGGTTGCAGAGGGCCGAAGCTAGAACAGAAGACGCCAGAATTGCTTGTACGCTTACAACAGAAGTTGGCGTTACTGGAGCAGTCACATTTCATTGCTATCAGGGAGGAGAGTTAAAGGTATTCATAAAATTCAGGTGTGGCGAAAATGTAAAAAAATTTTTACGGCACTCAAATTTTTGTTATATTATTATACAGGAAGGATTTTTGAAACGGGGCAATAAGGGCAGACATACCTTAAATGGCTCCAAGGGGCCTTTTGACCCCACATAAAATAGAATAATTATATTAGGTCCTTACCTATGAAATTGGTGTTTTGTATGGAGATTTTGGGAATGTGTGCATTTTACATACTAACATTTTATCGATTTTCTTCACAACGACAAATCCAGAGATAATAATATTTGGCATGTATCATTAGACAAGCTTTGGCAATATGTGTGTGAACACGCTTGATTAAAATTATTCATCGTTTTTATGTTAATGCAAATCAAATGATTTATTCGGGAGGCAGTTAAAAATAATTGTCTTTGTGTCTAATTTTAACACAATTAAACTTACAAAAAATTATCAAATTAAATAATACGAGCTCAAATATATGGTCTATTTTTAGAAGAGGCAATTATTTTATAAGAATGTTCTGAATCTTAATAGTTACGACAAATTGCTAAGACAGAATAAAAACACCAATTTCATAAGGAACCAATATAAAACCTCGTATAAAATTGTGGACAAAGGTTTGGTTTGCATTTTTTGTTGATCATTCGTTGATCTTTTTCACTTTATCTGAGTACAGTTAAAACATCTCTAAAATTATAAGTGGTTTACTGCGCATGCTTTCCCGTTTTCGTACGTAATTTTTTCATTAATGATTCAGGAACAAATAAAATCAAAACGCGCAGAAGAGTCTGCCCGCAAGATCTGCGCCAGACAAGAAGAGCGCGTGGCTTTGCTCGAAGGCAAATTAGCAGAGCTGTCGCAAACAGTAGGCCAGTACGACTTGCGAAGACGGAAGGACCAACAGCTAATACAGCAGTTGAAGGATTCTTTGAATGGAAGCCTTATGGATAAGATCGCGCCTAGTTCTGATTATCGTAAGACATTTTGGACTCTATAATGTAGGTTCTAAAGTAGGACTAGGGGCCGTAACACCACCATACTGGTTCAATTTCATTTGATGATTGCAATAGCGACCGTGGCCAACGGCATAAAGTTGCCTTCCGAAGCACAAATCCTCTCGAGATCACTAAGATTTGGTCACCCAGCCAAGCACTCACTATGGCTAGTAAAGCTACTTTTACCTACTAACCACTGACCTCCTCAAGTAATATTTACATTTCTTATTATTGATTTATCAACGGGAAGTAATTAATTGGGCAGCCATTTATATATTTGGTCAGCAACAAAAAAGTCAGCCGAAAAATCAATTGCGCAACAAAGAAATATTTTGTCAGCAATATAATTATTTAAGCGGCTAAACAATTATTTGAACAACAATATCATTAATTGGTCAGCAAAATAATTAATTTGGCAGCAAGATAATTATTTGAACAGCAAAATAATTAGTTGAGCTGCAGAATAATTATTTGGGCTGCAATATAAGTACATGTTACCGGAAATTTATAAAATCTAGGAAAAGGATCAATGAAGGATCGAGTATTAATTCCTAGGAAATGTATTCTGATATATAATTTAAGATTATTTTTTTATGACCCGTGAAAACAATATTTGTGTCATCAAAACATATTATAAACATTTGGCAGCAGAGAAAACATTTGAGTTGCTGCACAACTACTTATTTTGCTGACCAATTTAGAAATATTTGCTACCCATAAGTTGTTGACCAATTAGTTATTTTAGCTGACGAATTGTATTTGTTTGCTGACCGAAATTGGAATATTTTGCTTTGCTAACCATTTAAATGATACCCTTTGTCAAATATCGATCGAGCACACCTTTCCAAATTCAGTTCATTGTTTTCTTTTTCAGTTGAACCTCAACAAAAAAGCGAGACGGATAATGAAAAGCTAGCAGACAGTGAATACCTCCAAACGTTAATAGACAAAATACATATTCTTAAAAAAGAACTAATAGCAGAAAATGAAAAGCTAGGTAGTCCTATAGATATCACTACAGTTTTCAAAGTAGAAGGCTATGAAAATGTACATTCCAAATGTAGGGAGGAATTAGAAAACGTAAAAGCTGAATTTGACGCGTATAAAGTATTAAATGTAAAAGGTCCCGTAGGGGATGACGTACAATGTGAGATAGAAGACATGAAGAGTGAGATAGCGATACTGAAGGAGAAAGTGGAGACTTATGTGCTCATGCTAGATGAGGAGAAACAAGATAAGCTGGATTCTTTGAAGTTGTACGAGGAGGTAAGTAATCTATACATATAATAAAACTGTAGAGGTCGAATGTCTGTACAAAGAAAAAAAATGCTTAAAATCAAGTGAAAGGGATAAAGTGGGTTTTTATTTATTTACTGTTTCTCTGTCTGTTCGTCTTTATACGGGCTAATCTTCGAAATGACTGGACCAATTTCATTGCAATTTTGCATGGTGATGTCTTAAATCCCTGGTCAACATTTTAGATACTTTTTATTCCGGAAAATAGGAGAGTTCCCGTGGGATAGTTAAAAATCATAGTAACCGCGGACGAAGTCGCGGGCAACAGCTAGTGTTTAATAGTTTTAATAACTTCAATGCTAGGGGCTGTTTCGATACAACTCAAGCAACCTTTTTAGATTAAAGTGTCTGTGTCATCATGTTTAACTTTGAAAGACATTCTGAATCAATAGGAATTCAAAATTAACAAAAATAAGTGTTCTAGATGTAAGCTCATTATGTAAATAAAGCCACAATAATGATTTTCTGGTTTAGAAACAGGGCAGAACCCTGTTTCCAATATTTGGGTTTTTTTTTTAATCATTAGCTATTATTTAAGCTAGTTAAGGCAGAGCGCTTTTGACTACGGTCAAACTTTAACTGCGTGTTTTTATTTGTAGTTACCAAGTGATTTTATTGTTTGCACGATGTTTTATTGTTATTTTGTATAGGTTCTATGTACAATTTTAGCTACGTTTTAATGAGTACTGAATTAACTAAGGTTTTTTATTTGTTTTATTGTTGAACAATTACTTGTTGAACTTTTTGATGTGCATAAGAAATTGAAATTAAATATAATTTAAAGGTTAAATACATATATATTTTTATTCAAACATAGATAAATTTAGGTATTGTAAAATTTTTTAGATTACATACAATGTTGTCTATGTGTTTCAAAAATAGTTTGGTCGTCTCAATATTTGGGGTTGGCGCTATACTTTTTAATACTCGCCATGTCGCCACTCCACGCCATGTTATGCATATTAGAGGTCCTTATTTAGGCCCATACCGTCACACCGGCCACAAATAGCGTCTGTCTAATCACCCGAAAATAGATGGTATGAGCCACTAACTAGAAGAATCTTTTTTTTACATATGATAGGTAAGCTCTTGGCCTTCAACTCACCTGATGGTAAGTGACGATAAGGCCGAAGGTGGAAGCGAGCTTCACCTGTAATCCTCAACAACTGAGAAACTGGCTATCTTACCTCTGATAGCCGGAACACAACAATGCCTAAAACATTGTTATTATGGCGACAAATTTAGGTATGACGATTGTAGCTAGCCAGGAGGGCTCAGCAGCCCTACCATCAACCAAACCGAGCAGAAAAACTTCTGCCCCCGTGGGGAATCGCATTTCATTTGTTGTTGAATGAATGCGATATGCCCCGAGAGCGAGCGAATAGGAAAGTAGGATTTTTCGAGCACCAGAGAACAGTGCATATTAGAAAACGACGAACATATACGTGAGGGACGATACCGGATATTCTTTAATTTCATTAAAAAGTCATAATCCCATTAGGAAACAGTAGCAACTTGCATGAGTGACATTAGGCCACTGCGAAACAAAAATCATTACCTGCGAAATAGCACATGTGCAATCATATTATAAAAGTTCATCATTTCATTGAATGATAATAAATGAAAAGAAGCAATCATTGCCATGCCCAGTGTGAACCACTAGACCAGAAGGGCGGTTAAAATTTACTAACCTCTGTACTAATATGAATTTCTCCACAGAAAATAAAGAACGAAAAGGAGTACCACAAAGAAATAACTTCAGAGCTCAAATCTCGCGTACAAAGTCTGGAGAAGCAAGTGCAGACGCATCGCGAGAGGTACGCGGCGCTGCTGGACGAGACCGACAACTACATGCGAGCGAGGAACGACCGCTCCAGGAAGGTCAGCGAGGACTCGCACTGGAAGGAGGGGCTTCTGGTTAGTACATCGAGATTTTACTATATTCGTCATCAGCCTGTATACGTCCCACTGCTGGGACAGGCCTTCCTCATCGAGAAACACATGAGGAGTAAGGGCCGTGACACCACCACGCTGGCTCAATGCGGGTTGGTGGGTAGAAACGGTCACAAATGCGACTGGGACCAACGGCTTAACGTGCCTTCCGAAGCACGGAGGAGCTCGATCACAAAGTCTTGGTCACCCATCCACGGCCTGACCATGGCGAAGAAGGACGCTTTGTTTTCGATCGAAGCCAAAGCGCACGGACCACTACGCCACCGAGCTCCTCATTTTACTATATACTGAATTGTAATTCATAGAAACAACAGGATATTGCTAAAGCACGATTTAATACGTCAATAAAATATTTTAATATAATAATAAATTATTTTCATAATTCAGCAGGTACAATAATAATTCATAACTACCTACACTAGGATAAATTTGTATCGTAGGTAATTAAACATACCTTAATATAAATAATCATACAGCATACATAATAAAAATATAATGTAAATTAACAAAAATCTTTATACAATTTTTTACAAATATCTGATTACATATTAGGAATAGCTAACCATCGCAAACAAACCGGTCATTTTAACGTCACCAAAACAGATTCGGTCATTTCATAATTGATCAATAGATCTTTACCTATGAAATTGCCGTTTTGTATGGACATTTAGGGGAATCCGCATTTTCCATACTAACATTTTTTCAGATTTCTTCACAACGACAAATCCAGAGATAATAATTGTTGGCATGTATCATTAGACAAGCTTTGTCAATATGTGTGATATCACTCTTCATAAAAATTATTTATCGTTTTTAAGTCAATGCAAATCAATTCGGGACCGGGATTGGACTTTTAACACAATTAAACTTACAACAAATTATCAAAACAAATCAATAGAGCTCAAAAATATTACAAAGAGAGAAAAAAGTGGCAATTTCCTTGGTAAAGACCTATTATTATAAACTACTGTTTTCCGTTTACAGGATGTGTCTGCGCCGCCGCATATGCTGCACTATGCGCACGAGTTGGCGCGCAAGGATCTCGACATATCACAGCTGAGGAAGGAAAAACACGTATTGGAGGGTCAATATAGGTACTAAGACAATCATTTGCCTACTTTTGCCCAAAAAGCTCTGTGGCTTATTGGCAAGACTTGTCACTAGGAGTTTGGCGCCATTCAACTATGGCGGACGTGATATTTATTTCAGTGATTGTAATATTGTTTCGGAGTGGATCTTGTTGCGTTAAATCAGTGTAGTTTTGTGTAATCAGTGTCAGCTTCAAGTGGTGTAAAAAACGATGAGATTTTCATCGTGGTAATCCACCTCATTGAAGTAACACCACAGCGTCTGCCATCGATCGTTTGACGCCAAACTCATATAAATTGAAATGTGTTACACTTGCATTTCAATGCAAAAATACCGAAGACATGGCTGTATGGGCTTCGGTCCCTTTGCTTTCCATACATGGGAGAATTTTACAACATATTAGAAGTAGGAATAGTTATATATTTTTAAATCCAATAGGCACTAAGAAGAGAAATTTAGGTCACATACAGAAAAACCCCTGCAGACACTTCATAGGTGAAATTCACCATTCACGCAACCCCTGATCGACCATCAAAATACTTCAATTCAGAGCTCTTTTTGAAGTGGTCTTTTATTTCCTCGCTCATTTGTTTCAGAGACTGTCAACGTGAATCAACTATTGAGAAAGAGCGGTTTAAAGAAGTTATCAGAACTCTGAAGGAAGAAATTGATAGGTATGGTTATTATGGAATATTAACGTTGGCATATAAACATTAAAGCGCAAAAAGTATCTCGATGTTACTGTCTCATAATAATAAATAAATAATAAAATAAATAAATATCTTTAGACATTCACACCTATCAACTAGCCCCATTTTAAGCAACTAATGCTGCTTGTGTTACGGACACTAGATGACGGATAAATATATTTAATAGATAAATACATATATACATCCTGAATATATATAAATATATATAAACATCCAAGACTGGAGAACAAATGCCTGAAAATTCATCACCCAAACATTTGCCCCCACCGGGGATCGAACCCAGAACCTCTCGAGATGGCGACGCCTTGAGACTAGCGCACAGACCACTCGACCACGGAGGTCGTCAATAATTGCTTTAATATCATGATCATCTTCATTAGCCTATTTCAATTTCAATTTATTGGGTCCTTACTTGGGTGTTTTTCTGTCTTAGCAATTTGTCCGTAACTATTAAGTTTCAGAACATTCTTATAAAATAATTGCCTCTTCTAAAAATAGACCATATATTTGAGCTCGTATTATTTAATTTGATAATTTTTTGTAAGTTTAATTGTGTTAAAATTAGACACAAAGACAATTATTTTTAACTGCCTCCCGAATCATTTGATTTGCATTAACATAAAAACGATGAATAATTTTTATCAAGCGTGTTCACACACATTGCTAAAGCTTGTCTAATGATACATGCCAAATATTATTATCTCTGCATTTGTCGTTGTAAAGAAAACTGATAAAATGTTAGTATGTAAAATGCAGACATCCCCAAAAATCTCCATACAAAACACCAATTTCATAGGTAAGGACCTAATATTAAAGGCTTGATTTTATGTATGTATGTATCATATCAGCCCGTTACCGCCTACTGCAGGGCATAAGCCTCCTCTCTCTTGTGCCAATCATTCCCCAGGTCTTTCCCGCAACTCGCTCGATGTCGTCGACCCATCGCATTATAGGTCGACCTCGTCTTTTCCCTTGCCTTGGCCACCATTCTGTTAAGGACTCCACCTGTCGTCTTCATACCTCGCCAAGTGTCCTGCCCACTGCCGCTTAAGTCTCAAGATACGCTTGCCAATATCCTGGATCTTGGTCCGACGGATCTCTATGTTTGGCACGCGATCTATTAACTTGATGCCTAGCGCTCTATTATGCTACGCTACATTAAATATAAGTAATAAGAAATGGATGTTATTTACACGGTTAGCAAAATATTCGAATTTTGGTCAGCAAAAAGAAATCACATAAAATAACTAATTGGTCAGCAACTTATCGGCAGCAAATACTTCTAAATTGGTCAGTTAAATAATTAATTGATCAGCAACTTACGGGTGGCAGATTATTGTAATTTGTCAGCAAAATAACTAATTGGGAAGCAACTTAAATGTTTTCTCTGCTGCCAAATTGTTTAATATATGTTTTGATGACGCAAATATTGTTTTTATGGGTCATAAAAAAAATTACCTTAACCTAATATCTATCAGAATACATTTCCTAGGATTAGATCCTTCATTGATCTTTTCCTAGATTTTATACATCTCCGGTAAAATACCTATATATAAATTGCTGCTCAAATAATTATTTTGTGGCCCCAATAATTATCACGCTGGCCAATTAATTCTTCTGACCAAATAATTATATCGCTGTCAAAATATTTGTTTGCTGGCCAAATAATTTTCGGCTGACTATTTTGATGCTGACCAAATAATTAAATGGCTGCCCAACCAATGAATTACTTCCCAGAAATTATATTAATCGTTTTATATCTTTTCTCGAATAGGCTAAGAAGAATCCAATCCCGCGAAGGCGCGAACCTCGAGTATCTGAAGAACGTAGTGATGGCGTATCTGATGTCCACCGACTACGCCGGTCGCAAGCATATGCTGAACGCCATCGCCGCCGTCTTACACTTCACCGATGCTGAGAAGAATACCGTCTTATCTACATTAAGATAGTAAAATATCCCCTTGGCGGGCACCGCGAGCACCGGTGCTCGCTAACAATAGATGTTTCTATTGTGTTTTGTTTTAGCCCGTTGTCTAGATATAGTTAAGAATAATTCCTCACAGGGTTGTTTTTAATGAATCAACAACCTAGTAAGACTGTACAACCACCATGCTGTCAAGGTACTAAAACATCGAGTGTACTTAGGTATGAACCATAAAAATAAAAAAACCCTGTACAGTCAGCTGTATCTTTATTTGTACCGATATTATTGACCTTTTGGTAGTATATCTAATTGAACACCCTGAGTGTCACTAACTATTTGATGCTGACTGTACAAACAGGTTTAATGGATAGCTTATTTCATACAATCTTTCTTAACCCCATATCTCACATACAACAAACATCGTTAGCGCGATGTAAGAACATGCAGCGCCATCTCTTGGCGTCTCAAAAAACTAATTTAACAAAAAGAGAAGTAAAGTGTTATACAAGGACTATGCGGCTAATGTCACGACGTTATAGGCTTGTAAAATCAGTTATAATTAATCTATGGAGTTATTAAAGCTTAAAATAGGCAGCGGTAGTCGAGTGGGGACGGCGAGGCACTACTAGTTCGAGAGGGTGTACGAGGTAGTGGCTAAGTAATAATAATATAATAATATCCTCAGAAATTCAAACCTATCAACTAGCCCCATTTTAAGCAACTAATGCTGCTTGTGTTACGGACACTAGATGACGGATAAATATATTTAATAGATAAATACATATAAATAACCTGAATATATAGAAATATATATAAACATCCAAGAATCCAAGAACAAATGCCTGAAAATTCATCACTAAAACATTTGCCCCCACTGGGGATCGAACCCAGAACCTCTCGAGATAGCGACGCCTTGAGACCGGCATACAAACCACTCGACCACGGAGGTCGTAATACAACTTGTTGGTGGTTGGAAAAATAATGTGACGTCATTTCTAGAACAGTGGTTCTATATAGTCAAGAATAACCAAAATTACATGTAGGTGTTCTACAAATTACAACAAAGTTTCGTTTTCCACTCACAATAAAAAATATTATTAAAAGTATGTGGTATGACGTCACAAGGGGGGGCGTGATGATTTGGTTTTGTTATTGAGTTATGGTGAAACCCGTAAAACTAATTTTGTTTTTTTTGATGTCAGCTAGCAAATCTTGTGAGGTTTATTCATTGAAAAATCACCCCTATACGGTAGCTAGATACATGCCTTCCGGCATAACTAAACATAATTTCGTTAAGGTATATAGTGATATACCTTAACGAACACTTATTTTTCCCTAAACTCGCTGTAGAAATTGCAAGGAGATGAGTTCTTACAGGCTGTATGTATTCTATGCGCCACAAACAATTAACTGCCCATGGCTACCATGGGCAGTTAATTGTTTGTGTTGATGATGAATAAAGCACATAAACCTCGTCTGGAGTCTAAGAGGTCTTCTTATACAATGAGAATGCTGTATCTAGGTCTTATCCACGCTATGATAATGTGGATTTGCATGTTGTAACTTGCAGTCTTATCCATCCTACGATAAAGCTGAAATCAATGTTAACATGTCTACTTATTATAAGAAATTTTTGAAACCTTTTCACTATAAAATTTTTTTCAATTGCTTTCTGGGTAATATAATTATAATAATGAAAATATTTGTTAAGATGATTGTTTAGTGAGATTTTCACAAATATCATGCAGTTTTTTAAAAGTGTCAAAGTAATAATAATAAGAAGGAAGAAAGGAAAAGTATTTAAAAAAATATATAACAAACTACCAACCCAACCCAACCACTAGTAAACAATACTACCAACCCATCTCTTCCCCCGGGTGTCGCAAAAACCGAATAATGGACTTAGAACTGCACAACCATCCAATATATGTATAGCGGCGACGGGCTTACCACCTGTCACGCTGAGTGCAGTCACTGCTTGGTGAAGCGCGGACCATGGCAATGGATTGCTACTGCAGTGCTTTTGCCTAGTCTCTGACTAACCCTTAGGGGATAATAGTCGTGATTATATGTATGTATTTATATATTAAAAACTAGACAATTTATTAATAATATATTATATATTTTTGTAGTATATAAGACATATTCCCACTACCTGTCTAATATCACTAATAATTGCTCTTTACTTTTATTGTTTTAAGGTTCAAAATCAATTAAGGAATGTGAATAATTTTTAATAGTCTTGACTTGCGGTTGACTGCATGATTCAATGCAATAACTTCATAAATACGGGATACACCCACTTGCCGAAATTTCGTTTGCCTTAATTTCATCTGCTATCATTATAGCAGATGAAATTAAAAACATATTTATGTTGCAAACCATAATTTTATATTAATGCCTTAGTGCAAGTGCAATTCGAAGTAAAATGGATGTTATGGTAAAACCAGTAAGGTCTAAAGTGCTTAGTACCTATCAGTTCGTATTGTTATATTTAATTTTATCCTTGTTAGTATCAGATTAAAAATTATTTATTTTTCAAGTGTTTTTTATTGTGCATTTCTTTCCGACAAGGTGGCAATATAAAAAGTGACGTGTTGATCAGATTTTATCGATATCTTCCTTATTAACATTCTTATTTAAATTGAGCATTTACCTATGTTTGAAATTGCAAATTATAAACACATAAATAGTATATTCTTGGTTACGCGTTATGGCTTATTCTTCAGGTGTCCAGATTGAGTGATCCAGTCAATTAGTTCTAACTTTCTTTGTTTAGGTTTCACAATTTTTTCCTTTATTTGTTGTTGATGAATAAATTACATAAACCTTTGGAGTCTAAAAGGTCTTATAAAATGAAAATGCTATTTCTAATGGCCTTATCCACGCTATGATAATGTGGATTTGAATGTTGAAATTTGCAGTCTTATCCATCCTATGATAGAGCTGAAAACAATGTTAAAATGTCTCAACCCAACCACTACCTTACCATGAAGCTTTCACAATTATTTCCTAAATCCTCCTATAATTTGGTTGTGGTTGGATGAGTTTTTTGAAAAGATCATTCAGTCCACACGCACATGAGATATTCTTACTTTGTTGCTTATGCATGCTTATGCATATTTACATTTGCCACATAAAACCCTGATGCGTGACGAACTGCCGATGCCTATATAATGGACGCAGGCCCTTAATTTTCTAAGGTAGGTATTCTACTTTTCACTCAACGTTTTTTCCACTTCTGCAGCCGACACCGCTAGTCATAAAATGATAATTTTATTCCCACAAACGCACCAACGTGACATAAAAAACGCCGTGTCAATAAGAAATACGTACTAACGCAGGTGGCAGTGTGTAAAATATTTTATTTACGACCTACCCGCAGTCGAAGCGCGCCATAATGTACGGTAGGGAATTATCACCTTTGCATTTACGAGGGTAGGTGGAAACTGGCTAGATTTTTTATTGTTTTCATTCAAATTATCTCACTAGAAAATGACAAGAGGGATGCTTTTGATAATGTCATTGAATTATGAGCTTTGTTCTGTGTACTCGTAAGTAGAATTTATTACTGAAGATTTATGTGTTGGAGTGGCTTCCAATGGTTGTGGCGGAGATGTTGCTCTGTGATTTGATTTACCTACTACCTAATAATAACTCCATGATAATATTAGGTCCTTACATATGAAATTGGTGTTTTTATTCTGTCTTAGTATTTTGTCTGTAACTAATGAGTTTCAGAGTATTCCTAAAAATTTATTACCTCGTCTAAAAATAGACTATATTTTTGAGCTCTTTTGATTTGTTTTGATAATTTGTTGTAAGTTTAATTGTGTTAAAATTGGACACGGAGACAACTCTTTTTAAGTGCCTCCCGAATACATCATTTTATTTGCATTCACTTAAAAACGATAAATAATTTTCATGAAGTGTGATATTACACATATTACTTAAGCTTGTCTAATGATACATGCCAAATATTATTATCTCTGGATTTGTCGTTGTGAAGAAAACTGATAAAATGTTAGTATGGAAAATGCAGAATTCCCCAAAATCTCCATACAAAACACCAATTTCATAGGTAAGGACCTAATATCTACAAAAAATTACCCCATTGTTATTTTTAAGGTTTTGAAGCGGATTTCTTCTTTTAAGTTTCTGAGAAAAGTGCCTATATAAAAAGTAAAAAGCTGTATATTTGTAACCGCCTCTCTGGTCTAGTGGTTCACACCACCGGGTGTTGATCGGGAGGTCCGGGTTCGATTCCCCATGGGGGTCGAAATTTTTCTGCTCGGTTTGGTTGGTGGTAGGGCTTCTAAGCCCGCCTGGCTAGCTACCACCGTCTTACCTAAATTTTTCGCCATAATAAATAAATAAATAAATATCTTCAAACATCAACTAGCCCCATTTTAAGCAATTAATGCTGCTTGTGTTACGGACACTAGATGACGGATAAATATATTTTATAGATAAGTACATATAAATATCCTAAATATATGTGAATATATATAAACATCCAAGACTGGAGAACAAATGCCTGAAAATTCATTACCCAAACATTTGCCCCCACCAGGGATCGAACCCAGAACCTCTCGAGATGGCGACGCCTTGAGACCAGCATACAGACCACTCGACCACGGAGGTCGTCGATAACAATGTTTTAAGCATTTTTGTGTTTCGGCAATCAGAGGTAAGATAGCCAGTTCCTCAGTTGTTGAGGATTACAGCTGAAGCTCGCTTCCACCTTCGGCCTTATCGTCACTTACCATCAGGTGAGATGAAGGTCAAGAGCTTATCTGTCGTATGTAAAAAAAAACACTCATTAAACAATCAAGAAGTCAAGAAAATTTCAATAAACACACGTCTGACCATGCGTTCGACCCAAAATACCGATAATACCAAAATACCAAAATACCTTTTGTGAAAATAAGTTAATAATATCTAATCCTTATTGTGAGCTTATTAATTACTTTGTAATCTCGTATATTTAACTGGATATTTTGTCCTCTTGAAGTATTAGTAACAGTGCTGAACTAGCACCGAACAAAGGTCATACAAATCCATCAATCATTTTCCTTTCAATAGATGACATTAAGTCAGGGCTGTCGACGAATACTACTGTCTGAATAATTTGATAGGTGCATTTTGACAAAAAAGCTCGCAATTTATGATGTCCATTCACTTTTAAGCCATGAGACGCTACGCAAAACATTTTCTTTTGTTAATAATGTTGTGTCCGACCGAATATTCGGTTTCGTCAAAAAAGCGCGTTTGGGTTAAATATAAAATACTCTGAAGTTACAGATTTTAAGCCTTTATTTAAAATCTGCAAGTTGCCAGCCCTAGCTAGTGACGTAGCGGAATAGCACGATTACATCGATTGTCTCAACTCTTTGTCCCCTCACTGGCTTCGAATGGGCTTCATTTGATTAATAACTCTCGAGGTTTCAACCCTTTGTATTTTAATTAGTTCATTAATTCATCGCTTCTGTAACCGAGGTGCGACAAAATAGCTGTCGTGGCGTGTAGCACGACATTTTATAACGAATACCAATAAAACAGAAGTACCGTCGACTACGAACCAAGTGTAACGTTGTGACTTAATAATGTTATTGTGTAATAAAATGTGATCGAAGAAAGTAATAAAAAAAACCGGCCAAGAGCGTGTCGGGCCACGCTCAGTATAGGGTTCCGTAGTTTTCCATTTTGTAAAATTTTTCTAAAACTTATCAAAATAATTTTAAATCAGTCCCTAAATTACGTGTATGGGCATCCTCCCTAATTTAATATTTTATTCCATATTTGATTTATGCACTTTGTCGGCGTTATTAATATAATGTACATATTTTTTCAAAATTTCAGCTCTCTAGTGCTAACGGTCACTGAGATTATCCGCGGAGGGGTAGACAGACAGACAGACTTGGCGAAACTATATGAGTTCCTAGTTTACAACGGAACCCTAAAAATGACGTTAGGGGGCTCGCAGATTAAATTGTACAAACTTAAATTGTTACCTTAAATCTTGTTGCTTACGGTGGATTTTGCAACACGAATGAAAGTGACTTCTTTATAGCTATCGTTGTCTAAAAGTAACGTTTATCAAGAGTTGATTATTTTTTTCATATAGCTAAGTTAAAATATTCGTTCAATGTATTACAAAATAATGTAGTTTGTAGGCATGTTAAGAAAGCATTAAAAAAAAAAAACAAAATATGAATGCCGCCTATCAATACTTTTTTCTAATCTGTGCTAAATATTCATAAGATTTTTAGATAATTTTTATAAGATTTTTAGCGTCCTATGCTTTGTTGATCATGGCTCAAAAGTCGTTGTGACGAAGCCAAAAAACACCACTTGCGGATCATATTGTATCTGTTCCGAGCGATGCAGACTAGATGGCGCCGCTCGGGCGCCGCCGCTTGCGCGGGCCACCGACGTTTGTGTACGTACTTTGTGAAATTGCTATGTTGTGAGTCCTCTCTTGTTTTGTTTTACAATACACAAATTTCCGATACATTGAAAACAATTCGGTTCAAAACTAAAGTTCTGGTTCTATGAGCTCGCGGTCGTCTGCGCATCTATTTGCGTGTGTCTCGTACAGTAATCTTGTGATATTTTGTGAGCGTGTAGGGTACCAGTGAATCAGTGAGTGCAATTACACATAAAAATCAGTGTTAAACCGCCTAATACCGTGCCGTGAATCCATTACGGCAGGAGGACTAGAGACGCGGACCAGCTCCAGCAAAATACAGTTCATTATCATCCAATCCAGGTACGCAGCAATAATTATTTTCATCTCGCTTGCGAAATATGTACTTTACGGTAGAACGGTAGAGGTTTCGCCTGATATGTAAGATTTTATTTACATACCTACATATTAACACTCCTATATTCCTAGGGGTAAGCCGAGGTGCATTACACACCCAATCTTTGCCAATCTTTGTTCCGTGAGACAAGTTAGGGGGGGTAAGCCGCCCCTCCCCCTCCATAACGGTATGGTCTGTGGTCCCGAAAATTTCAATAATCAATAAAATCATACGTCACCAGTCTACATATTTTTTGAGTTGACTGTACAGGCATTCCTTTATGAAGAAACACATGAGGAATACTGAGGCGCTGTGACACCACCGCAGTTTTGGGTTAGAACGCATAAGTGGATTGCTATTTAGAAACGGCCGAAAAAGCTACGACTTATCGTGTGATCAGATGTACGGAAGGATTGAAATCACGAAGCTTTGCTCACCCATCTAAGGTTTACCTCGGTGAAAGAAATTATTGTATCATACCCAGAAAAGCATTATAATGTATTAATCATTCAAACATCTGCCCCACAGGGTATCGAACCCGGGTCCACCGAAATGGCGACACCTGCGAACAAGTCACTCGGTATGTAGACTTTTTCATTTTTATTGACAATTTTCGTAAACTTCATAAAGATTGTATGAAGTTAACAGGGAAGATTACATCTTCCCTAATTTAAATATTATGTAAAGCGAGGAAAGAAGCTTGCTGAGTTTCTGGATTGTTCTTCTCAAATACGGCATTTTAGCATTGTTGTTTCGTAGCTTATTCATAACACTATGTAAATCTACTTTTAAAGAACAATCATTACGACCAATAATTTATTAAAAAACAACTATTAATAGGTATAATTTTATTTAAATTATAAATCGTCCTCAACCTATGTACGCCCCACTGCTAGACACAGGCCTTCCTCATGGAGAAACATACGAGGAGTATGGGCCATAACACCACGAACGTTGGCCCAATGCGGTTGGTGAGTGGAAATGGTTGCAATAGCGACCGGGACCAACAACGGCTAGACGTGGTTCCCGAAGCTCGGAGGAGTTCTAGATCACAAAGTTTTAGTCACCCATCCAAGGCCTGACCTGGAGGCCTAGCACGGGCCGGAGAGAAAAAGTCCCCGAAGACAAAAATGCTTATTGCCTCTCGCTTCTTCGTTCGCGCGGAAGTGAGAGGCAATGAGTTATTTTGTCTCCGGGGACTTTTTCTCTCCGGCCCATGCTAAGCCTGCTGAAGGTAGCATTGTTTTTGATATCGAAAGCCAAAGCGCACTAACCACTACGACACCGAGCTACGACCAAACCACCCCCTTAAATTATATATCACGAAAAACTATTATGATGATGACATGCGAAGCGCTGCTGGCAGATACTGGATGCGATACAAGACCAGCAGTGGAATAAGGTGGGCTTATAAGGATGGATGGAAATTATAAATGACTGCATTAACTTTAAAAAGCAGCGGTAGCCGAATTGGGAAAGACGCACTCCTCTTCAAGAGGTCGCGGCCTTGATCCCATCGCCTTTACCAACTAGTGAAATAGTTTAAATAAAATATAAAAAAAATTTAAAAATAAATAAAAGGCATGTTGTAATTATATTGTAACGAGACCCTATATCAGTATTAGCGACTCTTTGCTGTTATTGTGATTGCCATTTTCTCCTTGTTTCTGTTTTTAAATTAACCATCTTCATCTTTTTCATTGTTTTTGGTCTCCAATTTTCATTCCTATTAGAGCCAGTGTCAGGAACGGTAGTCTCGACGCCTATACATTTAATTGTTGATAATAAAATTATAATAATATAGTATTATAGTTAATAAAACTATAACGTTATATATTATATTCAAATAACTTTTCCAAGGCACTATTGTAAGTAGCCCTACCTTTTATAATAATCTTTAAGTTTTATGTTGAGGGATTTGTGATATTTAGTATTTACCTTTTTATAACTTATTCTACTTGTGCCTTAAGTTCTCAATGATAAAATAAGTGACATCAAACAGTTTTATTTTTATTTTAACGTCGGTATCCACCGCGCCACAATATCGCTCATCCAAAAGAATATTGACGTAATTACGTTTTTACGATTTTTCAGGAGAGCGTTTTAAAAGTTTGACATCGAAAATATTGTGTATTTCCAATCATTCTATTGATATATTTTAATAGTTATGTTGTGTTACTTTACTACCAATAATATAACATAAAAAGTTTGCGAGAAAACTTAAGATAAGTATTTGAAAAAAACGAAATAAAACAAACCAGACGTACATTTATGACATTTTATACATCAAATAATACAATTATGACATTAAACTAGCTTTGGATATGGGAATAAATCATGAATTTAAACAACATTATATTCAATTTTAGTTTTATTTTTATAAATCTGTCTACATTTTATAAACTTTGTCGATGTTTCCGCGTATCCTTTCGAAGTATAGGCCAACACCATGACGGCAGTGACTCTCTCTGTCGGAAACTAATGGAACAACAATTCTGTCTGTTTTTACCATAGATAAAACGTGGAAAACATGAAGTTTTGGCATCAAAAACTCATTTTCGACTTTTTGGTAATTATGTCATTATTCTTTTGGATGAGCGATATAATATATGATACATGATAACTTTAACATATCTGAAGAAACGTGGGTGATGAGATGAGGTAATAAAAGGTGAACCTCTGTACAGTCGAGTTCAAAAATATATATGCACATTTGACGGGTGACAGTCTCTATTCCCTTCCAATAAGATTCATTTTCTGGCAAACGTGCATACATATTTTTGAAATCGACTGTACCTATGTAATGTTTATCTTAAATAATTATTACCTTTTAAAATAACGCCTCCAAATAATCTCAAATGTTATCAGAAATATATGATACTAAGACTTTTTTACACCAATCCTATACTAATATCTATCCGGTAAAGACTGCTATTATGCGATGTAAGTCGTATAGCGTGACAAGACGCCAAATTTGGCCGGCTGCCATATGTTAAGACAAGCTGGGGGAATAAAAAATCTTTTACGGTATTAGTTTGGTTGTATTCGTAGTGAGGCAGTTGTGAAGGAAAAGGCAATAATTTTCTGCAAGATTTGCAGTTATAAGGCATCTTGGAATAAAATTAAATAGTATAGACAGGAGCTCGCTGGCGTAGTGGTTAGTACGCTTTGGCTTTCGATCGAAAACAAATCTACCTGCGCCATTGTCAGGCCTTGGATGACCAAAACTTAGAGATCTCGAACTCCTCCGTGCTTCGGAAGGCACGTTAAGCCGTTGCTCCCGGTCGCAATTGCAACCGTTTCCATCCACCAACTCGCATTGGGCCAGCCTGGTGGTATTACGGCCCACTCCTCATTTGTTTCTTCATTAGGGAGGCCTGTGTCAGCAGTGGGTCGTATAGGCGATGATGATACTTTTACTATTGGTAGTTTAATAAGAAGTGTCTCGTATGTGTTGTCAAAATCTGTTTGGTTCAATGCAACAGCCTCATTAGTAGAAGACAACTATGTTTCGCAGCGGTCGCTTCCTCGACGAGTCGTATATTGGCGGCGAGCCATACGCCTAGGGTATGTCTCCGTCACTCTACAATGAAAGTTTTGTTTAGGACGAGAAATATTTACGCAATATTTAGAGGGAATTCTGAGAAGAAATTACATACATACATACGTATAATCACGACTATTTCCCCTAAGAGTTAGTCAGAGACTTGGCAAAAGCACTGCAGAAGCAGTCCACTGCCAAAGTCCGTTCACCAAGCAGTGACTGAACGTGCTCAGCGTAATAGGTGAGTCCATCGCCGCTGAGAAAAAATTACTTATAAACTAAAAAAAAAAAGTAAAATTACTTATAAATTACATAATAAATTAAATTTTTCTTTTTAAATAAAATATAGTACTATTCTATCATAGATTATAGACATGATACAAAACCCATGAGGATTTGATACACTATAGTCGGTTATGCTTACCCATTCAGGCTCCGTGTTCAATATGAAAACCGAAGTCTAGAAATCATAAACACTCAGATCAATAAATAGGATTATAACTACTGAACTACCAACTGGGTATAGAGGTTCAATTTTATTTACACACCAAAGTTGCTGCAGTAGGTACTAGAAGAAGCACAAAAGATACCATAGGGTCGAAGAGCCCTGAGTTATCACAGCCCCATCACAAGAATAAGGTACTAAAATCCATATATTTTTGCCACGACTGTACATTGCGGATTTCACTAATATCATTTTCTACCAGTTAACTGTTATGGTAAGCGTAAAATAAAAAGCGGCAATACGTAAAAACCAAAAAAATCGTATCATTATTTACATAGGTAGGAACTACCTTTTTTTGTTATTCACACCATTATAGTCAATATATCTCATTTCAAAATCAGTCTAACCGCTCGGAATCTACATGAGTCATAACGTGTTGCAACACAATTTTAATGGTACCTACCCCTACATTTCGTTGAAGGCTCCGCTGGGACAAGTATAGCTTGTTTGTCAGTTGCCTCCTCACGTGACAAGTGGGGAGATTTGGCGGCGGGCCACACGACAGGACGATTTGGGCCGCGTGACGCGCAACCCAAGCAAAGGTATTAGTATTAGCTATAGCGTCCTTTAGCTATCATTGTTACACATCGGTGGTATCTATAGAAAGTATAATATGACTCGATGTCACGGGGAAAACATGAAATAGGATTTTAGGAGAAAGCAGCGGTAGCCGAGTTGGGACGGCCGAGTACTCGTTCGAGAGGCCGCGGGAATCGCGGGTTTAATCGCACCGCCTGTACTACTGAGTTAGGATACAACCACAGCAATAGATTTACATAAAAGACGCAAATGCTTGTATTACGCCTGTTTAAACCCCGAGAAATCGACGAAGTTGGTTGGAGTTGACAGTCCGAGCGCAGTTTAACTGTCATTGAGGCCGGAGCTCCGTGAAATCTAGAAAAATGCCTCATTGCGTGATAATTAACTGCAATAGCCCAAAAATTTCTTACTTACAGACAGAAACATAATTATTATCTATCAAAAGTAAGTTATTATTAAATTATATTATGTGCAAAATTATTTTAAAACTGTTTTTTAAGTATTACAAGCTACGTAAAATATTCCTGAGACATTATAGACTGCGTGTTCGCTTTGAGCATTTCATCTGACGTTGTATGTAATGAAAAGATGAATATCGCAACAAACGATACTGTTTGTCGAATTTTGCGACTAGTGTTGTTCGTTTTGCAACGTGTAGCTATAATCGATTTTGAAATCGAAGGGGACAGACAATTGATTTTATAAAAATACATGCATTTAGTATATTTCATATTATCGTCGATCGAAGGCATCGATCAACGGCGATCGATGTTGATCGTTAAACGTTGATCGATGTTGATCGTTAAATGTTGAACCTTAAACGTTATCGAGGAAGAGAAAGGTAGAAAAGGTACAGTATATTGTAAAATGTGGTACCGATAATTACCTTTACATACTAAAGAAAATACTAAAAAGGCTTTCAATTGAAAACAAAGCTACCTTCGCTATGATCGTGCCGTGGACGGGTGACCAAAATTTATCTCCGTGTTTCGGAAGGCACGTTAAGCCGTTGGTCCCAGTCGTTGTTGTGACCTTTTCTTGGGAAGAAACGGTCGCTACAGCCAACCAACCCGCATTGGGCCAGCGTGGTGGTGTTACGGCCCATATTCCTCATGTGTTTCACCACAAGGAAGGCCTGTGCCAAGCTGCAGATATATACATCTCCATAAATACAAAATAAATAAATCTTTAATCTTTATTACTTTCAGTTTAAATTGCAAAGTCACCAATATGAACATTGGACGAAACTCATAAAGTTATTTCCAATAAACGAACAACCAACAGCAACAGTTGAAATGGTTCAGTACAAAATAGACAACGGTTGTATAAATTACTGAGCATAAAAACATCTCCGACAGCGATTTGGTTGTGCCAGCCAACGCAGATGAAATATACGAGCAGATACTGTGACAGGTTTAGAAAAAGTTTGTTTCTATTCTGACAGGTTTAGAAAGTTTTTCTTTTATGTATTGAATAACGATTTAGGTTTTTACTTAAATATTTGAAAATAATATTTGACAGCCTCCGAACCGAACAGACAGCATGGTACTCTCATCTGGTTTTAAAGTGTTGCAATTTTGCAAACTTGGACCAGGCATGAATTTGTTTTCTTTATTTTATTCAGAACTAGTTACCCGCGACTTCGTCCGCGGTTACTGATTTTTTAACTATCCCACAGGAACCCTTTATTTTTCAAAATAATTTGTTTTGGAAAATAAAAATAATCTAATTTAATTTTTATTTATTTTTTATTCTAGTTAAAACTTTTTTTTTGCACTGGTGTCGTTTTTGTCACTATGAAATCTCACACATCTGTGTCGGGTTGACTGGAAGAGATCTCTGGATAATAGGGATAAGTTCTCCCTTGCAAACTTGTATTCTTCACTGTTTTGTTTCTTTTTGTTGGTGCAATAAAGAGTTTAATAAGAATCTAAGATGTTGACCAGGGATATTAGGTATCACCATGCAAAATTTCATTCAAATATGTCCAGCCATTTAGGCCTTCTTGTCCCTTCTTTTACATCCCCCCCTGACTTGATTTTGAGCATTTATTTCTATGTACAGACATTCGACCTCTACAGTTTTATTATATGTATTTTATAAAGGTACAGAAAAGACAAAAATAATTTTGAGTTACAATATAAGTGTAGCAAGTGAATGTGTCGTAAGTAGGTGTAGTGCCAATAATAATATCAATGTAAGATATTTTAATATGTAGTATGATTTGTTGATTACACATAACGCATTTAGTATTCGTATGTGTATTGCTCAAACTATATTATAAATAATAATATAATTAGGATTAGCAATATTTTTAATATAGATTTTTTTCAAATAATATGATTCAATAGGCACTAGGCAATGGCCATGCGAAATATTGGGTCCATACCTATGAAATTGGTGTTTTTTTTCTCTCTTAGTATTTTGTCTGTAACTATTAAGATGCCTCGTTACAAGATTATTCCTAAAAAATAATTACCTCGTCTAAAAATAGACTATATTTTTGAGCTCTTTTGATTTGTTTTGATAATTTGTTGTAAGTTTAATTGTGTTAACATTGGACACGGAGACAACTCTTTTTAAGAGCCTCCCGAATACATCATTTTATTTGCATTCACTGAAAAACGATAAATTATTTTTATGAAGTGTGATATTACACATATTACTAAAGCTTGTCTAATGATAGATGCCAAATATTATTATCTTTGGATTTGTCGTTGAGAAGAAAACTGAAAAAAATTTAGTATGGAAAATGCAGAATTCCCCAAAATCTCCATACAAAACACCAATGTCATAGGTAGGGACCTAATATAAGTCATTCTGTTCAGTCTTAGAAATCTTACTACACCTATAAGGCAAAATCCACACGCGCCCGCTCACACCAGACCTCCGTATGTTTCCAAAACTTTGGCCGCTAGATCGCACCCCGTGGTGGCCTGTAAAAAGTGGCTCGTAATTAAATCCACTGTTGCCAAGAAACTGTCAATATCTGTAGGCTGCTTATAACCGAGCCGCCATTACGACTTGGCAGGTGCTGTGCTTTGAGAAAAATTGCATTCTATCTGGCAAAGGCCGGGTGTAGATTGGAAGGCTTTAATAAGGGTCCATACAATATTTTTTTTGTGTCTTAATTATTTTTGGAAGGTTTTATTCCATTGGTTGTTGAACAATTGGTTTCACTATCTGACGTGATTTTTCTTCTGTTTTTTTTGTGTAACGTTGGATTATTTTAATTAAATTTAATAAATACAGCACTATCAGAGAACAACAACGAACAGAACAGTGACCAATAATTTGCAAATTTATTTTGAGACAGTTCAGCGTCATTATGTACTGTGACTTACCATTTTCAGTCATTTTCTCATTCATTATCATTTCTGTTTGAATTTAATGTTTTTAATGAAGAAATATTTTATCATTAACGTTACTGGTAAGAGTTTTCTACATGAGTCTTGGAAAATAATTTATTTGTTAGTAACTCTGCGTGGTTCCCGCGTGGCAACCGTTCCCGTGGAAATGTCGTGATCAAATATAGCCTATGTCAGCTTCAAGCTTCCCAAAGCGAAATAATTTTTGAATTCGGTTAAGTAGTTTCGGAGGCTATTCAAACAACCAAACCTCTCCTCTTTATGGTATTAGTATAAAAAAACAAGGCGATATTTTTTTACCTTTCTGTCCGTAAAGCTCGCGCGATTAATGGATACCACGGAATCGATAATGAAGGTGGAAACCACTCCGCAAGGACTTTTCTACCAGATGCTTATTAAGTCAATAATAATTTCAAATTAACGTTCAAATATCTCAAATGTCTGCAAGGATACTATTGATCAGTAAAAACTTCATGGAGTACTTACACGGAGTAGTTTAATGCTATGTTGTAGAGTGAAGTCCAAAAATATATAACCTCTTTTGACAGGAAATGACTCTCATTTGAAGGAAATAAAGATTGTCACCTCTAAAAAGTGTATACATATTTTTGTACTCAACTGTACATAAAATTGGTCTCATAATTGATGACTAAAGCCCACTTGCAGGAAATTCAAAACTAGTTTAAAACTAAATTTTGTAATTTTTTGACATTTCAGCCATATTAGAATTGTCAAAAAATTACTAAATCTATTTTTAAATCTCCTGCAAGTCGCCCTAAGGCATTAAGTTCACATTTTGGTTGGAGACTTTAAACCTGAACCTGTATGATACCAAACAATCTTTATTACCGCCCATACAAACTGTCTATTTGATTACCCACGGTTCATAAAGATTTTACTGCATAATTTTTCCCGCGTCTACACAGTTGTTTACCAAAATGGCGGATTTTATGACCTGCTAGCGGCTGGTGTAATCCCGTACGATACATAGTTCGGTCCTAAGGACCCACATGTTTATCGCACGCTTTGTCCGAAGTTGCGGTGTGAGGGTTGATATGAGTTTTATGACGTACTCGGGTAGTTGAAATTTTGTATTCGTAACGCTACGTGACATACAGCTGATAAAGGATGGTCAACTACCGTAGATAAATCATTTTCGTTTTGTGGGACTTTGGCCATGTACTTTCGTCACAGTTAGTTTTGGGATGGGTCACCAAAACTTTGTGATATCGAGTTCTTTCGTGCTTCGTTTCTATCCATACGTTTCACCATGTAAGAAGGCCTACATGGAGCCAGCCTGGCCTGTGCCCAGCAGTGGGATATAATAGAGTGGTAACGACGAAAATGTGTCCTAGACTAGTGTCCACTGGAAGAAATGGGCCTAATCATTACACAAATGGGACTATTGCCAAAAATCATCATGTATTCTCTTGGATTTTACTGTAAAATATCAATATCTCAGACTATGAGACAAAGGTAAAGAGAAAGGTAAGAATTATAAGGGGCACGGTATTGATATCCATTAATTTCATGTTATTGCCAGCGCAAAAAAATGTTATGTAGCATCGATAATTTAATTGATGTTTTTTTTCTCATTTCCTCAAATTATTATCCCATGTTTTATAAATACGTAGGTATTAAAAGAAACATCTTTTTTGATTGAGTATTATTATGAAGGAATCATTAATTAGAAAAGAATTTATTCTAAGCAGTTTACCTATCGATTCAACTATAATTCCAAAGTATTTTTTAATGTCGGCAACTATTAATGAGACATCTAAGGAAACATCAGAAAGCAACAGACGTTCAATCATATTATGCATTTCTATTAATTCTGCATATCAGCAGCAGATAAACCAATAAACAATCCTACACACGGCTGCAAGTTAGTCATGGCCTACCCGTATGTGATAAAAGGTGTTTTTTGTAGTACTGTAAGTACCCACACTGTATATTGACGTGTTGCCTAGCTGTTCAAATCATTTTAATATTGCTTTTAAGTAAAAAAGGCGCGAAAAACGATATTAAATTGATTTTAACTTGTCCAGGCTCATTTGTTAAGACTTAATGAAAAGAATAGGTACGTTTATAACTAACCTAACTTTTGACCAAAAATAAATATTAATATTTAAGACCAAACAGTTTCATCTTCTAAATAATCATTAATACAATAATATCCGTTAGTGATCGATACATTCTTAATGTGTTTTTTAAACGAACTAAATGGTAGTTCCAGTACATTGTTTGGAATCTTGTTGTACTTAAGTATGCCTTCGCCCATAAAAGTCTTGAAAACTTTTCGTAAGTAATTGAGGCCGTAAGTATTTGATAAGTATTCTCGAAATTTTTCATTTAATAATTATTTGAAACCTCAGAGTTAACAGAACTGGAGTAGCCATTAGTCAATTTCTCAAACATTTTTTTCTGCCATTTCTTGCGGGGGGTGAGGTTTCCACTACACTCAAAGCCAGCCGTTTTTACAAATGCACACAAATTTAAATTTCACGGACACACACGCTTAAAATAGTCACGTGGGGTGTGCGTTTTGACAACGTCACAGCCGCACTCGCCTCGAGACTAGCGTTCGAAATTTGAAATCGTAGAATTCTAAAACATGAAATAATGAAGTAAATTATCACGAAATCTTAAAAATTATAATTACAAATAAAAGGTGACACCATCTTTTAGCATACTCGATTTTTTCTTTTTATTTTTACAACAAAAAACAGCACAGGCAGGCATTTTTGCGGGAGCTCTGTTCGCCGCAACGTTTACAATGTTATGGCTGTCAAAATGGCGGCTCAACTAGTTTTATTAAACGTGCAAGCATCCGATGCTTGTGCATTTGGCAGAGGGGAATGTTAGACAAAGGCTACTCCAGTTCTGTTTACTCTGAGACTAAAACTAAAACAGACCACAATGTAATACGCGCGATCAGTTGAGTGACTTTTGTGGTGCGACCACATTGATAATAAGGGGTTAATATTGCTTTAGACTCTCAAGAACCGTATGTTACATGCAGCCGAGATATTGTGATATATTGCGCGAACAATGTTGCAAGTTTATCTTTCAAATATAATGCATTAACGGAACACTTAAGCAAGAGCATGTTTTACGACATTGTGCCGTCTGACGACATTTTGATTCGGTCATATATAATTTTATCGCTACTTTGAAACTTCCAAAATGTAAACTACTGCGTATAATCTTATACATATAATAAAACTGTAGAGGCCGAATGTCTGTACATAGAAAAAAAAATATAAAACCAAGTCAGGGGGATGCAAAAAGAGGGAAAATACTAAAATGTTTTATATTTATTTTATGGTTCTCTGTCTGTCTGTTTGTACGGGCTTATATTTAATATAAATATTTACCCTCACACCAATACATACATATCGTCCTCAGTCTATATACGTCCCACAGCTGGGTACGAGCCTTCCTCATGGAGAAACACATGAGGAGTAGAATAGAATAGAATAAAGTAGAGTAGAGTAGAGTAGAGTAGAGTAGAATAGAATAGAATAGTTTATTTGCTAAAAAGTATCATATGAGCCGTAACTCCACCACGCTGGCCAATGGAGGTTGGTGGTTAACGGTTACAATAGCGACCGGTGCCACCGGCTTAACGTGCCTTCAGAAGCACGGAGGATTTCGAGATCACAAAGTTTTGGTCACCCATCCACGGTCTGACCATGGCGAAGTTAGCTTTGTTTTCGATCGAAAGCAAAGCGTACTGACCACTACGCTAAAGAGCTCCCCATATCATCACAACTTTATCCCTAAAGATGTAGGCAGGTGCATTACACTGCCACTTTGTCAGTAATTGTGTTTGCCCGACGTTATATTGCCATTACCGGGCACTTACGAAAATATATAACCACTATGTGTCAAACTCTGGTGTATCAACTTAATCAGTTTTTGCGAGGCTTACTTTATGCTGATTGGAGAAAAATTATACCTTAACGAAAGCGCAAAAGTTTAATTTGAAAAAGATATGATAAATAAAAAAATTTAAACTTTGATTGACTTCTCCATTGACATGTATTATGTTACTAGTAGCTTCCCGCAGTTTCACCCGCGTGGTACCCGTTCTCATAGAATATCGGGATAGAAAGTAGTCTGTGTCTGTTCACAGGCTCTAGACTATCTCCGTACCAAATTTGGATTAAATCGGCTCAGTAGTTTTGACGCGAATGCGAGACCGACAGACAGAGTTACTTCGGTTCGCCTAAAATTTTAGTCATTATATTTCATGGCCAAACCGTAAACCGTAAGCCGTTGGCCTAAACTTAAAATGAACAATTATTATTTCGTCTAATAATTATTTTGCCACAATTAAAATTGGGTCTAAGAATTCAAAGCACAAATTTTAGGATTTATAATATGAAATATCCTAAAATATTGTGGCATTACGACGATTTCGCTTATGAAAGCTCTAATATTAGCATATTTAATATTAAATGTGCCAAAACCTTTCTTCGAGGACAAAACTATTTTATTGAAAAATTAATTGATATAAGCGAATCACTGCAAATGCGACTCCACGTAGTCTTGTCTGCCCTACTGAGCTGGTGGCTTCGCCGGCCAGCCTCAGCCACGGCGGCGAGCGAAAACCATCTGCGACGATAAGTTCGCGTGGGACCGCCGGAGTCCCGCAGCGCCGGAGCCGTGACAGAAGCCATCTTGCATGCTTGCTTGCAGCTGCATGTCTGCTTGTATGGCATACCTGCTTACATGCTGCATGCCTAACTGCATGCTACGTTTAGTATTAATGAATATTAATAATTCAAAGAAAAAATGCAATATCATGTTTCGAGTTCTTTGTGTTTATTGTGAAAACAAAACAAGTTACATTGTCTTTTTTTCGGAAGTTACATTGTTGGAAGTTACATTGTCTTATTGGAATGTGGTGGATTTCGTATTTTTATTGAAGGTAGTTTCAGGATACTGGCAATTATCTTAGGGTCATCCTTCACATTTTTCTCCACATACCCACATCATGCGCACATATTAATACGCCCTCTCGCCTTGTATTTGTCGATCCTCAAGTACGCTTGTTCGGACGTAATTCGCTTTATGTTTTAATCGTCCTCGTATTAATCAGCAAATGGACTATTTTCATCAGACAATTATCGTTCTGTGCTGTGTGAAGTGCTATCACATCAAGAAGTCCCGGTGACACCGGGAGGAGAAGCAGAACATCAAAGGTTAGTGTGCATGGTTTCCTATCCTTTTTCCTTGATGTCATTATCTTGTTCTTCGTCCCAAATTGCCCAGGGATAATTGCCAGTGCAGAAGGATTCGCCTATATTCAAAACAAAAAAAAATACAGTCCACTATTATCAGTAATTTATTTGTTGCACCACCAGAATGGGTAGGCGTTTTATACTTTGTGATTTTTAATTTTATGCTAATAGATTCAGTAACGGCAAACTTTAGGGATTACTATTTTTGTTGTCAAATGTCGCATTTGGTAAATAACAATACGGCGATAAAATGTTAGGCGAAATGAAATTGGACTAAACACGATTATGAAGAGTGAAATTATGCGGAAAAAATTTAGGCTAACCGTTTGTGTGCTATTACCAATTAGAAGTATCAAAAATTTGGCGATCTGATATATACCCGTTGAGTAGTTTTAAAGATAAAAATTCAAAATTTAAAATCATTTATTCAATTTAGATGCGTCTTAGCGCATGCTTATGAATGTCATAAACATTTAACAATATTACGTGAAAGAGAAAAAACTACGCCATCCGTTCACAAAAACTACCAGGAGGCCTTGTTCTGAGAAGAACGGGCAAGAAACTCAGCAAGTTTCAACCCTCCCTTTACATTAGCATCATATTAAAAAATGTCATATGAGTTGACCAGACACCGACAGTGGCACCTGTTCACAGGCATGACGCATGAATCAGCCATCGCTTCACTCAACCATATTTGATACCACCAATACCACACACCACACCACCGCCATCACCATCCAACCACTGCATAACCATGCAATAGCTTATAGCGGCGGCGGACTTACCACCAGTCACCCTGAGTGCAGTCACAGCTTTGTGAAGCGCGAATTACAGCAGTGGACTGCTTTAGCGTTTCTTGCCTAGTCTCTGACAAACCCTTAGGGGATAATAGTCGTGTTTGTATGTATGTATGTACGGTCGCGGTCAGAAAATGTTTACCACCATAAGGATTATAACTGCATGCACACATTTAGGTCACAAGTTCTAAATGTCTTTCATAATAATTCGATTGATCAAAGATTATCTTTTTTCTGTTGACATAACAATCTAGGAGATGAACTGACTTCTATCAAGGTTTGATATAATATATATATATATATATATAAATAAATGTCATTATAACAAATAAATAAATGAGTTTCGATATCAAAAAGTAAGTATTAGTAAGTAATACTTCTTTTAGTTATTCTCGATGCGTAATTTTGCATAATAACTTTGAAAGGTAATAAATTACTTGATATGGCAATTTAGACTTTAGTGAAAAAAGTCTGATATAGAATCTAATTTCAAAACTGGTAAACATTTTCTGACCGCGACCGTATATAGATTTAAACATCTAAGCTTACATAGGAACAGATACAGACTGTTTTTCACTGTGTACTGAAATGTGCAATGCGCTGATGCTGCTTTTATCACACAGGTTAGAGCCATAACACAAGAAGCGACACATTCTATATTAAAATTATCTCGCTATCCTAAACTTAACGCGACGACAATGTAAAAGGAATCGTGTCGTACGTCGTTATAATGTTCCAATCTATTTGTAAATTCACTTCCAAGACTTCACGAGTTCAAAAGAACACGGATTGTTGTCTAAGGAAAAGAATTTTGTTCGTACGTTCCTAAGGGGTTATTCCCACTTAGTGATACTAGTTTTGTCTTTGGTTACGCCAATTATTAAATTATCAAAATTAAAAATATATAAATCAGGTACATACTTCCTTTTGCCCACCGAGCACGAATTGCCATTAAAAAAATTCCGCTTCGCGCTAGTTGATAATTACTTTGCTCGCTTTTTAGAATAATATAAATGAATAAACCGCAACCGCATTAATCTGACATTGAGTCTTTGTAAATCCGCAAATGCGTCGTGCCATCCGCAAATACAATTGAAGAGAGAATTTCATCATCACGCTATCTCCGAAGACATTGCCTGGAGAACAGGCGGGCCCGCCGATACTTCGTTGATAAAGAAGCTTAGCGAGCTTGGTCCAAGGCTCCAGTAGGTCAGTGCGTAACATTTCTCTTACAGTTGTATGTACCGCGCAAAAATACAGTCCACTTATTTACCCATCGAACATATTGGCGCGACCATTCTCTTTCGGTAATAAGTAGGTATATTTTTAAAAAGTCCCGCTCATTACCTACCTTTTTCTATTGCCTTGTTCCCAATTATATAATTATTTTGGGTTGGCGTAATTTCCGCCTCCTCCACACTCTCCAATCAATCGTGATATCACCACTCTCACTCCTGCCCTCATCTAAGAGTGGTTTCACAGGTACGCTGACCGCTAGCGCCGGCCACGCGCGCTCTATACGTCAAAATGTGTGGAAATCTCGCCGGCGCTGTTAGCCAGCGCATGCGGCCCTTATGAAACGTCCCTAGCTAACACGATTTATTCACACGATCGAATCTCCTCTCTCTCTTCGTGTCATAATCATGATCGTCCCTCATCACCTTCAATAAAAATTTATTTGAAAACTATGATAAAAATAGCATTTGACATTTTGTTATAATATCACATTCTAGATGGAGTCCGCTTAAAATAATGTCCACTCTCCTCTCTCTCTCTTGTTATTAATTTCGAATCTTTGAATAAGAAAGTAATAGAGACTCTCATTGCAAATTAAAAGTTGTTCCAATTTGCAAAATAATTTTTATTTCTAGTGGCCAGTATGATTTTTATGAGATATTTGAGGTAGTTTGACCGCAATCTCACTGATGGACAGTGAGATTTTTTTTAAAGACCCTGGCGACGAAATATAATAAAAAAAAAAAAAAGAATTTTTTTGAACAATTCTTTTTCGTCGCCAGGGTGAAGGTGGCAGACGGGAATAACCCGTCCCTAAATACATTACATGCGCCGCCCGAGGGCGTAGCCAGAGTCACGTGTTAAATCTAGTATTTTATTTTTAAAACATTCCATTTCAAAAAGTTCTGTTGAGGATGTGATTCAGGGCATTATTATGGAAATTTTGAATGTTGGAGCGTTGTGTTTTCTCGCAAAATTAACGCGTAGTACAGAATAAAAGAGAGTTCTTATAAAGTGCATTTACATCTCTCATGTTCGGTAAGTAGGTCCTTAATACCCCCAGATGCGGGTTGTAAGTGATCAATTACCGCCCTAGGGTAATAATGTAGCTAGAAACGCCCTAGGGCGGTAAGTAATTACAAAAAAACTTTTTCAAAAAGTTCGCGTACATCTAACCATCTTACTGGCACTAGACATCATGCATTCAGCCCAATGACAAAAGAGGTCGCTTCGCTATTTTCATCAATTTTAAATATCGAACGGCGAAGTTAAATTTAGTTCTTGAAAATAAATTTATATACGAGTATTCTTGTGACAAAAGAGGTCGCTTCGCTATTTTCATCAATTTTGAATATCGAACGGCGAAGCTAAATTTAGTTCTTGAAAATAAATTTATTTATTCTTGTAATGCCTTTTTTTCCACTTACCTCACAATCGAGATGTAAAGCAGAGTAGTTAGCTCGGGTGTAAGCATCAATTGCACCCTCGAACTATAAGCGCCCTCGCTGCGCTCGTGCGCCTTAATATCTCGGGCTGCAATTGATGCCTTACAGCCCTTGGCTACTAATCTACTATTAAAATATGTTGTTCATTGTCATTAGGCAGCGGTAGCCAAGTAGGGACGGACGGGGAACTACTCGTTTGAGAGGTTGAGTTTGAATAAAACTTGTACATGAGTTTTATTTCAGTTCATTGTGAATATAGAGATGATATGTTATGTTTATTATCGGAGGTGACGTGTTTTACTGTAATACAATGCTTGAAACTTAAAATATTACAAACCATGTTTTTGGTGAATAATAGATAGATAGATAGATAGATAAAATTCTTTATTGAAACAAATAAAAACACAGAAATATAGTAATGAAAAAAATACAATGCAACACAGGCGGCCTTATAGCTAATAGCAATATCTTCCAGGCAACCTTTGGGCAGAGAGGGAATTAAAGAAAAGGTAGGTGTAATATACTTACATATATAAGGTGCATATATAAACTACTATATATAAATTACATAATATATTATAAACATATACATAAATAAAATTACATACTATATCATAAATGATATAAACCAGTTTAAATATTTTATTTAGCAATATATTCTTACATTAAAAGCAACACAGAAAAGTCGAAAACAGTAATGTGCGTTTGAGGGAGGGGTTAAAGATGAAGGAAATGGGTATGGACCAGATTATAATAAAAATCTATTTTTTTTTCTCCTTTTCCCTGTAATAACAACATCTTAATATTCAATGTAAAACATATTTACGATATTATTTATTGCTGATAATTAAGAGTAAAAATTTAATGTTTTCATTATGTTATTCCAATTTAGCGTGGTAGCGGCTCATTAAAAGAATACTATCAACCTATCTCTTTCCTTGGGTGTGATAAAAGGTGACTAATGGACTCAGAACTGCACAACCATCTAATAGCGGCGACGGGCTCACCTGTCACGCTGAGTGCAGTCACTGCTTGGTGAAGTACGGACTATGGAGTACTTTTGCGGTCCTTTGGCCTAGTCTCTGACTAACCCTTAGGGGATAATAGTCGTGATTATATGTATGTATTCCAATTTCGTTATTCAGTTAAATTCAGAAACACACAATTTTCTCGTGTAATTACATCATGTTTAAAAAACAAAAACAATCCCTATTTCTCAATGTTTTCCTATTTCTACAACTGAACTTTGCCCTCTTTTATAAACCAATAAAATATATTATTATCTCCTTCAATCTAAGATTATAAAATGCTAAACGTATCATTTCCACATTAGGCAAGTGTTGAGTTTTATGAAATCTTTTTTAAAGCTTATATTGGTATGGCAGGTGGCACAGACGATGTGTTATCCACAGTACAAGAAAAATAATGTATAGTGCTACCAAACACGAAAGAACAAGACTAGTATAAATCACCTAATTAGTTTAATTCAGTGCCCGTGTCCGGGCTAAACGCGAGAGCGCGAATGTTTCTAGAAAAATAATTACAATCGTAAAGGTTATAAATATTCGTGAAGGAACACAGCTGTTGATGGGAGTACAGCTAAGAATTATCTGCAACGATTGTTGGATTTTGAAATGCTCCTTGTTCTTGTGGGAAAAGGAATTCAGTTCATGATTAAGGACTCTGCCCACTACACCGCAGTGTATCACGACGGTGTTAAAAATGTACGAGAATGTTGTTCTACCCACCAGTGGGCATCATACTCTCATATATTTTTATGTCTATCCAAACTAATATTATAAATCCGAAAGTAACTCTGCTTATCTGTCTCGCTTTCACGTCAAAACTACTGGACTTATTCAACCGAAATTTGGTACACAGGTAGTCTAGAGCCTGAGAAAGGACACAGGCTACTTTTTATCCCGATATTCCCATGAAAACCGGGCCATGCGGGTGAATATTAAAAAATTTAAATAACGCCTCCCAGAAAAATGGAGAACAAATAGAGTAGGAGTAAATTTTCAATTCCACCAATTGAGGCTACTATTATTGAGGAAGGCTACATACCATCACATTATCTCTAAGTAACTATTCTACGCGGATGAAGTCGCGGGAAAAAGCTAGTAAGAAGAATATTTTTTTGTCTAAAACGGTCCTACAATTTCACAAGTATTTTTTTCCGTTTCACAAGTCCGTAACAATTTTTTTTAACAATCATAACACGACACATTATTATCATCACGCCTTTGTCCCTCAATACAGAGAGAAGAGGCAGATGTCAATACTCACATTTCGGCAGCAATTCATTCAATTTTAGGAAAAGGTAAGGTAGTTTTTAAAATTAAAGTACAAAAAGCAAAACTAGTTACTTTGGCTACGTTGCGTGGGCCGATAAATATACTTCTTTAAATATAGAGCTGCACTTAAATAAACAACTACTTGTCTCTAAAATCGTTCTTGAGAAGGCTCATGTCAAAAGTACCCATAATCGCCGAGCATGTCTAAGGAATGTGATTAGAGTTGATTAAGTAAAGCAATTATGTAAGGATCGTAGCAAGTGGAAAGAAGTTATCTATATGGAGAAAGATGGAGGAAGGCGTGACCTTATTTATTTATTATTATTATTTATTTAGATACATAATTATTCACAAATAATATTTACAAAACTATGTATGTCTCATAAATCTCCGTAAATACCGTTATACGTTAGCATTAAGACAAAATTAAAATTTCGCCAATTTGAATACCTTAGGTAATAATAATTCATCACTGTCAAATGTCCAATTCAAAATCACAACGACAAGAACCAAACGCTATTTAAAAGTTGGAGGCGAAATTCAGCGCAGCAAAAAATGGTCCTAAATCCGAACGGTTCGTCTAAAACCGGACAATTCGTCCTGAAACCACCGGGTATTTGTCCCAGGATCGGACGCCCGTTTATTGTGGATCTGCATAAAAATGCATTTGTTTCTGTAAGGGCTGGCAAAAAAGGAATTCATATAAAAGTCTTAGGATACCAAAGTCTTCGGATATCGGCTTGAGTATAGGTAAAAAGAGATGGTGCTATTCACCCCACATAGCGTTATAACGGGGTGAAGCCGGGGTGAAGAAGGGGGGATAAAGAAAATACAGTTGGGTTGTTACTTAGGTATGGTATATTTTATATTGAAGAATTAAGGCACAACTGAAACAATTATATAAAAAAGGTAAATTACACTGAACACAAAACAATTTCACATTTAACACTAAATATATTATAAAAAGGGTAGGGCTACTTACAATAGTGCCTTAAAGAAACTTATAGTCTTTGTTATTTATTAGGAACTGATCATGTGGTTTGTTGTAACTTTTGTTTAAGCTTATAAAAATTGATCTTCACTTTATAAATATATTACAATTATTGTTAGAAGGGAGTCAACCGCTCTACGCGCTGACTCTGGTAAGAATGAACTTCGAGAACAAAACAAATAAAAAGAGACAGACAGCAAATTTAAAAACGGAAGCCAAGAGAAAAATGGCCAGAGAAGAGCGCAATGACAGCAACGAGGCGCTAATATAGCTATGGCGCCTCGTTACAGCGTTATCCCTTTCTACCTGTTCAAAAACCGATAATCTACTCTTAAGATCGGTTCTGTAATACTAAATTGATTGTGACTACTGCGTAAAATGTCTACATAAATGAAATTACCACATGTCTTCGAATGTAATTTAACTTTTCTAAAATTACCACCTAACTACTCTTTTATTTAAGAACTTTTTTTGTATTACATTAAAAGGTGAGATGAACCACAACGCATATTTTTTTATAACTCATTTGCTCGTAAAGGGTCTTTTATTTCACCAATTTCAATATCATAATCTATCCCATTACGTACTTGTGCGTTAATGTAAAGTAAAACGCACAATTAATGATGTTCCGTCTAAAAACGAACGATGCTTTTTAAAATCTTAGCAAAGAGTTTTTATGTCAGATATGTAGTCAACATTTCTTAATAAAATTACCTTTGGGAGATGAAATATAATAAATAAACATTTAATTCTTTAATTTAATTAACAAGTGATTAGTTTAAGAATGTCTGAGTTTTATTTATTTCCTCGCAAATGTGTTATCAAACGTCGTATGACATATGTGGGGTTTGATAATTACAGCCTCTGCCTTCTTATAGCCCTCACCTACGGCTAGCAATATCGCCTTGGCTGTAATTTTCAACTTCCCGCACTCATATCATAATGTACTATTAGAGTGGAACAGACGAAATGAAGTACGCGTGAATTTAAGGATCGAGTATTACTACTTGGTGTTATTAATTAGAGTAAACTGAACAAAATTCCACGCAGTAGATATTTGCGTGATGTGTGTATTGGGTCCTTACCTATGAAATTGGTGTTTTTATTCTGTCTTAGCAATTTGTCCGTAACTATTAAGTTTCAGAACATTCTTATAAAATAATTGCTTCTTCTAAATATAGACCATATATTTGAGCTCGTATTATTTAATTTGATATTTTTTTGGAAGTTTAATTGTGTTAAAATTAGACACAAAGACAATAATTTTTAACTGCCTCCCGAATACATCATTTGATTTGCATTGACATAAAAACGATGAATAATTGTTAATCAAGCGTGTTCACACACATTGCTAGCTTGTCTAATGATACATGCCAAATATTATTATCTCTGGATTTGTCGTTGTGAAGAAATCTGATAAAATGTTAGTATGTAAAATGCAGACATCCCCAAAATCTCCATACAAAACACCAATTTCATAGGTAAGGACTTAATATAAATAATATGTTTCGGCTGCTGTTGCTTGAAAAAGGATGTTTTCAATATCTACTGGCCTGTTACAATTGTATTTGTATTTGATGCTAATTTCAATTCTATTTTTGCCAACCCTGTTTCTAAGCCTGCCAGTCGCGGCGCAACTACCTACGCATGTGCAACTTTCTAGTTTTGTATGATAAGCATATTTTGTCTGCCACTGATATTGCGCTAGCTGTACAATAATAATGTGTTATGATATCCGACGATCGCATAATATGTTAAGCAATTGTATACGCGACTGCATTTAGAGGCAGGCACAATAAAACTTCGTATAAGTAAACGCATAAATTAGCGACTGTACCTGGGGAAACATTTTCAAAAGCAAGTCAAATTTTATGCTCGCACGAATCAGTCTGAGAAGTGAGAAGAATCTTATGTGCCAGCAAGGTGGTGGCTAGACCTAACTTCATTATTTCTATCACATGAACATCTGCGTTGGAACTCGCGTAGGGACATAATAAATGGCAAAATCTTGAAATCGACCGACTTACAGGTCAATTATTATCGAGATAGTCTACAGTTTGAATGTATCTGAAATTTGAAAGACTAAATGCAAGTATACGGGCTCACTGTAGGTAAAAACATTTTATTTTCACCAGCGACCATGAAATTAAGTATTGAGCTTGAAAAATCCTGTCCAAGTTAGTAATAGCATGTCATTTGTCTGCGTTCTGTGAAAGTACATCTACCAGCATTGTCTAGCCCCGACGAAGTGGAAAAAGTACGATGGCTGAAAGTTTGAGGGTTCAAAAAAGCTTTAGAGCAGTTTATTTTCATTTCTCATCTGATGCTGACGTGACGTTCTGACGTTGAATTTTTTTGACAGCTTTAGGGAAAGGAGTTTGGGTTTTTGTTTGGCTTGTGTTTATATAGAATAGAGGGGCCAACGAGCAGACGTATTATCTGATGGTACGTGTTTACTGACACCCCCAACACCAGAGGTGTTTCCGCCGGCTTCCTAAGTGGGAGTACAATTCCCGGCAAACTTCCTGAACATACTGCATTTACCTCTTCCGCATGCATTTACCTGCATTTACCTTACCTCTTCCAGGACTAAATTGTTCAAGAGATTTGTCGGGCCCTTTACACTCTTTTCTTTATTTTTTATTAGAACTAAAGCTGTATAATGCATAAAAGCAATAACTTCATTATTGCATTCATTACTAGCTGTGTCCGCGACGTTGTTCGCGTGGCTATCGATTTAACGCCGATTAAAGTTTACAAACATTACATTCCTACCTCTTATTAGCAAAATGTTGATTGTTAATAGTTGAACCTTTAATTATTAAAATAATGAAAATAACATTTCTGTCATAAATTGTTGTTATGGTGCTAAATCTCTGTTACGTTTCATTATCTTACAATGCCGAGAAATTTTAAAATTCGAAATGAAATTACATTTCGACGGAATATGTCACAAAATACTCGGTCGAGCAGATATTGCTAACCACGGTTACACCCGCACGGTACCCGTTCCCATGGGAATATTGGGATAAATCATCCACATACACATACTCCGAAAACCATTAGTAAGCCGGACAGAACTACAGCGAATATATATCTGTTACAAAGTCCCTGATCTAAAAGCATGTACACCTTGTTTGTCTCCTATGGTGTTAATATAAGGCCCTTAACAAACGTTAACGGCGCGCGTGCGCAATGTCGATGCTGCGTAAACGCACCCTCAATCCCGAGTCCGTCCCTATTGATTTGATACGGGAGTTCGCAACGGTATCGTTGGACAAACGCAGCGCTCGCAATACACCAATGTGATAGAGGACTAAAACTTCACTTTACTGCCCAATATTATTATAATACAATAATATTATATATTGACGACCTCCGTGGTCGAGTGGTCTGTACGCCGGTCTCAAGGCGTCGCCATCTCGAGAGGTCCTAGGTTCGATCCCCAGTGGAGGCAAGTGTTTGGGTGATGAATTTTCAGACATTTGTTCTCCGGTCTTGGATGTTTATATATATTCAGGATATTTATATGTATTTATCTATTAAATATATTTGTCCGTCATCTAGTATCCGTAACACAAGCAGCATTTAGTTGCTTAAAATGGGACTAGTTGATAGGTGTGAATGTCTGAAGATATTATTATTATTATTATTAATCAGTTACTTTGTTTGCCATTCTTATCGTATTAGAACATACTAGTTAACGTACAGGAATAATTAAAAAAACCCAGTTCTAGACAACACGATATTCACATCTCTATGCTACTATCACCTCATCTGCATACACCAATGCACTTCGCAAACCGAACTGAACCACAGCCAATATATTTCTGTTACAAAGTCCCTAATCTAAACGCATGTACCTTGTTCGTCCCACTCGTTATCGGTCCCAATAAATAGTTGGGTCCACGCAGCGACGGAATCGTTCGGTCAAAGTCTCACTGTAGGATTAATTGTGTGTCGGGTGATGGTTTCGGTCTGTTTTGGGGTTTGCTGGTGTGATTGATTCGCCTTTATTGCTTTGACAATAAAAACTCTTTAGTATTGTTGGTGAATCGTATTTAATATCAATAATTAAATAGTGAAGAAAGTATTATTTGAGCAACTTATTATAATCACAACATTAATCACACCTATGCGACTGTTTTAACAGGAATAAAAATGAATATTATATTTTTAGCTTTGTTGAGGAGCAATAAATTTACAGTATTTTTTTAAATATTGTCTAGTTTGATTGTAATTGAGGAAAATGATAGCGTTGAATTAAAAATTAATAAAATGTATTCAAAATCCAAGTCACGGGCTACGCTGTAGTAAATGGCTACGGTGTAGCCCGTAGCTATGAAGGACTACGACGATTCTTAAGAAACTACGGAAGAGATGTCAGGTCAAAAAGGTTCAATGTCAATTTTAATTTGTAAGCTAGATAAAAGGCACTCGCTTGATCGAAAAATTCTTTACGTTTTTGTTGAATTTTGTACAGTGGTGACGTCACCAGCTATTTTGCAATTACGATGTTTTCACACAGCATAGTGTAGTGAACAACCAGTGCAGTTCAAACTATTTTGGTTTTCGTAAGATTAAAGGGTTCTTACTGGAGACATCTGGCAAGGAACTGTGACAATTAGCAGATCAAAGCTGATGGAGAACGACGATGTGGACTCAGGAAAACAAATAATGCCTATTTACTTTTTCATATATCTATCCTGTACAAACCCACCAACCTTCCATTGGCCCTCTCAACCTATCTTGGTTATATGGCCCGAAACGCCGGAGTGCGCGCGGCTACATTTCGCGCGCACATCGTATTATTTCGTGATATTGCCGCCAGCAACCAATAGTTATAACTAGCTGTCGCCCCCAACTTTGTCCGTGGTTACTGTTTTTTTTAACTATTCCACGGGAACCCTTTAATTTTTCTGCATAAAAAGTATCTAAAATGTTGACCAGGGATATAAGGTATCACCATGCAAAATTTCATTGAAATCGGTCCAGCCATTTCGGAGATTAGCCCGTACAAACAGACAGAAACAAAAAATAAAAATAAAATTTGTTTTACGATATATGGACATTCGACCTCTACAGTTTTATTAATATATATGTATAGATGATTGAATTCTTAGCTTTTGTTTAAAGTCAAGAATAGAATTCGCGATTTTCGATTTTTCGCACGAGAGCAGTGCAATCGAGGAGCTCGGTGGTTGGGCTTTTGATATTGGAAACGATGTTACTTTCGCCATGGTCAGTCCTTCGAAGGGTGACCAAAACTCTCCGACCTCCAACCTCCTCCGTCCGAGCCGTTGGTCCCGGTCGCTATTGCAACCGTTTCTACCCACCAACCCGCATTGGGCCAGCGCGGTGGTGTCACGGCGCATACTCCTCATGTGTTTCCTGTACCCAGCAGTGGGACGAATATAGACTGAGGACGAAGGATACTACGCAGATACCGAAATCGCCGATCATGTCTATTGTAAGACTGTAGTCAGAGAAGATGAAGCGACAGAATTAGGTAAGGATCGTAGCAAAGGGAAAGAAGTTATCTCTGCGCTTAGGATGGAGTCCCTTTCGGATAAGTGTTGTATGAGACCAAGATAAACTTCCCTCCTTGCGTTGGATTCCTCACTGATGAGGGTCGTGACCTCCCTTCTCCACCACTTTCCACCGTACGATGTTTTTACAGTAGCATCTGTTTCCAGCGGCACGGAGAGCTTCGTGCACTGTAGTATCAAGTGTGGTGCGGATTTGGTCGGACCAACGGACAACTTTTCCAGTCACAATAAGCTTCTCAAGATTCTCACTGGCTGCAATGTGACCCAAGTATTCAAGAATCCTGCATAGACACACCGATGACAGCCGCGATGAGATGTTCAATTCACGCAATATGGAGACGTTGGTCCGAAATGCTGTCCAAGGGATACGGAGCATCTTTCTCCAGCACCTCGAAGGCGTCAATGCATTTGCGGTCAGCAGCCTTCAGTGTCCATGTCTCACCACCATACGAGAAGATCGAAAAGACAAGAGTCCGTACCAGTTTCGTTTTGGTTTTTACGGAAACGTTGCGATCTGTCCAGACATTTCCAAGATAAACTAGCCTAAACAAAACTTCACTGCGCTTCACAGTAGCTATTTTCCTTTTTTCAAATTTCACACCTCTCGCGGGCTCCGTACAAATCGTCACATTGTCTCGACGTGGCGCGCGTCCAAACTTGTTCCCGTTTTTTTTATCTATTTTCGTGGCTGCGCCGTTTTTTGGGATATTAAAGTCTGGCTGTCTGATGTATATGCATAAATCCGGGTGCAGCTGCATACATGTTTATTAAATTGTTTGTTTTCGTTCTGGAATTTGTTGTTGGCGAGGATGGTCCCCAAATGTTAGGCTATTTGTAAAGTGTTGACTCTTTTAAAGTATCAGAGCTTGTCGAAGTACTAGTTCGATTCAATGAAAGACAAGCAATCATGGTATTGATTGGATCTTAGATGGGTGATCAAATAGTTACGATCTTGAGTTTCATGCATCGGCACGTCAAAGACGGTTGCTGTGATAAAAAAAAACAAAGCAAATAGATTACTTGCATTTTTACGGGTGATCATTATCAATATCAAAACAAATCATAATAAAAATGTTATAAAGCTTAAAATATTTTTAAAATGTTTAAAATTTGTTATTCTTTGTACATCATAACACAAAAAGCATAAATTTCCCTCCCCACTAATTTTAACTAAAAAATCCGTTAAATTAACATGTCTGCAGTAAACTATGGCCTCTTATTAAAATTTTCTTAACAATACCGTTTTTTTATCTAATAACTAGGTTATTTTGCATTCAGCCCGTGCCTGGTATCTCTTGAAGCATCGTAAAAATGCAGAGTCGGCTTCAGGCGTCATAAATATTTTTAATGACCATATTTAATTAAAGAGCCGTTCGCTATAGCGATATTAATAGCTAATGAGAATGAATTGTGTACAAGGAGTAAAATATGTTTTAAAATCTTAAATTGCGTCTAGAAAATGAGCGTAAATTTTAATAACCTTTTAATTTGAGATATCTGTTGTGTCTTAAAGAAAATTCGCTTTTCTAATGATCGTCCTATTAAAAAAAATATTTCGTGTGATAGTAATCCTGTATGATTCAGATTCAGATACATTTATTCACAAGAAACACGGTTTTACATAGATGTTATTACAGTACATATGTATGGTATGTGTTTGTATAAATCACAAGTATGACAGTATTAGGGGTACGCCAGCTTATGTAATTAAAAAAAAATAAGAACTTCATATTGCATTGTAAAAGAATACTACCAACCCGTCTCTCCCTTGGGTGTTGTAAAAGACGACTAATGGACTTGGAACTGCACAACCATCCAATAGCTTATAGCGGCGACGGGTTCACCTGAGCACGTGCAGTTACTGCTTGGTTGAGCGCGGACTGTGGCGGTGGACTGCTTCTGCAGTGCCGTTGCCTAGTCTCTGACTAACCGTTGGAAGATCGTGATCGGGATATGTATGTACATATTGCATTGGAACAAAACGTGACAAATGAGACTTACTTAACTCCTATACCTTCATCTATATTCCTATTCCTATTCCTCTATATTTCTATTCTATTCTATTCTATTCTATAGCCTATAAACGTTACACTACTGTCCATCCTTCCGTTCTCCTATATACGTCCCATTGCTGGGCACAAGTGTTCCTCATGGAGAAACACATCAAGATTATGGGCCGTAATACCACCAACCTGACCAACCCTCATAGTAGAAACAGTTGCAAAAGCAACTGGGACCAACGGCTTAACGTGCCTTCTGAAGCCCGGAGGAGTCCGAGATAACAAAGTTTTGGTCACCCATCCAGGGCCTGACCATGGCGAAGGTAGCTTTGTTTTCGATATCGAAAGCTAAAGCGTACTAACCACTAAGCCACCGAGTTCCTCACTACTACTGTATAATGTATAATGGAGAAGCGCCGAATAGTGGTTTCACCGAATAACCGAATAACGAATATTATTCGGTTTATCCTTTACCGAAACGGATGTTCGGCTGAATTATTCGGTTTACAATTACTTGGCTTAGCCAGGGAAACAAAATAGACAACATGTACGTTTCGTGTCTCTACAGGCGATGTTAAAATAAAAATTTACTATTCTGAACTACCAATACTGAACTACATATATGTTACAGAAGAAGTAATATTTTTTGTTCTATACCCGGTCACCTAGCCAAGAAAATACAACCGTATATATTCGGCACAAAAACCGAATAATTCGGCCGAATATAAATAGTGAAATGATTCCGAATACGCCGAATACTGAATACAAAACGAATATTTGGCGCATCTCTAATGTATATAGATCATATTATGTAGAAAGACACAAGCGGACAGATATGGAAATGGTAAAAGAATCCTAGACCAAAAACGGTTTAACGAGATTTCCGAAGCACGATGGAATTTGAGATCACAAAGTTTTGCTCACCAATCCAAGGTTGAACCATAGCAAAACTTACGTTATTTATTGACATTATTTGAATTATTATCAATTTTATATTCAAAGATCAAATTGTTTAAAGATCATAATTAATTGTACATTGGACGATTTTTTTCTAATTTTATTTTATGATAACTTATCATGTAATTGCGTGAAAATGAAATAAATAAATCTAATCTAATCCTATGAAATTGAGATTTTGGGGAATTCTGCATTTTCCATACTAAAATTTTTTCAGATTTTTTCACAACGACAAATCCAAAGATAATAATATTTGGCATCTATCATCAGACAAGCTTTAGTAATATGTGTAATATCACACTTCATAAAAATTATTTATCGTTTTTAAGTGAATGCAAATAAAATGATGTATTCGGGAGGCACTTAAAAAGAGTTGTCTCCGTGTCCAATTTTAACACAATTAAACTTACAACAAATTATCAAAACAAATCAAAAGAGCTCAAAAATATATTCTATTTTTAGACGAGGTAATTATTTTTTAGGAGTACTCTGAATCTTAATAGTTACAGACAAAATACTAAGACAGAATAAAAACACCAACTTCATAGGTAAGGACCCAATATTATCGAAACTGAACTACTGCACCTGTTATTATTAATCCCTACTGACAAGCTGTTCAGAATGAAACTCTTAATTACAATAATATAATATTGTAGAATTGCATACTAGATTACCCATGAACATTTGCAGATAAATCTCAGGTAACCGGGTATAATATTAGGTATATATCAGATGGAATTGGTCCCGTGGGATGAAGCCTTCCTCAGATCATTCCTGCGGCCACCAGCGCAGACGTTTCGTGTAGGCTAAATTTCTACAGTACATTACTTTGACACCACTACTAATTGTTCTCGATTTTATTTAATCTATTAAATTGGGGCATGTCGCACGTCTAAGAGTCTAAGGGTGAATTCGACCAAATTGAGATTAGTACACGGGAATAGTAATACCAAAGTGAGCTGCAACGATTGGTCAAATCTGCCCTGTGTCAAACGAGACATTGACACATTCGTGCGCAAAAAACTGCGTACTCCATTAAATAGTTATTTATTATACAAGAGTGGAAAGTTCCTTTTTAACCGCGTGCTCGATTTGGATGACCGAGCAAGCGAAGGATTCTTAAGTTGAATCACGAGCGCAGCGAGTGATTCTAAATTAGAATCCTGAGCGTCAGCGAGGGAAACAAACGAGCACAAGGTGAAAAATCTTTCCACTCGAGTGCAATACGTAACTTTTCATCCCACCTCAGCGAGGAAATGACAAAATGAAAAAGAAAACAATTTATAATGACAAAATATTTTTTCACAATTTAAAAAGTTCTAATCATAAATTTGGCACCATAGAGGTTACATTAAATAGGTTTAATGACGTTTTGAATTTACAATTATATTGAGTACTCATTATATGTGATGTTCTAAATTCAAATCTACTTTGCCGCTCAAGCGAATAAAATAGAATTTTCCAGCCAGATTTCGAAGCGCAAAATTACACTTTCCGAGGTGGTGGGATGAAAATAATATTACTCGCGTGTAGCCAAACATCAAAATACTAGGATAGCTAATCGGCTCCGCCCTTAGGGCAGATTCGACCAATCGTTTCAGCTCAGTTTGGTATTACTATTCCCGTGTTACTAATCTCAATTTTGTCGAATTCGCCCTAAGAGACTAATCTCGCGGGTTAGTATAGTATTAATTAGCACATATTATTTTTTACTTAAAACTTAAAGTTATAGTTTATATTGTTTTTTTATATTTTTTTCTGTTTACTAACATTTATTTAAATTAAGTGTTTAAGCTTAAGCTGCAAGAAATAAAAGGCTTTTTTATAATTTTTTTATTATTAAATTGGACATGTGCTATGAGACATACAGGTATTTGATTTTTATTCTAGGTAGGAGAACTTTTACAGATTCTCTGTCATCGTCTTCAGCCTATATAAGTCCCACTGCTGGCTTTGCGCCTTTCTTAAGGAGAAACACATGAGGAGTATAGGCCGTAACACCACCACGCTGGCTTAATACGGGCTGGTGGGTAGAAACGGTTGCAAGAACGACCGGGAGCATCGGTTTACCGTGCCTTCTGAAGCGGAGGGGTTCAAGATCACAAAGTTTTGATCACCCATCCACGGCCTGACCATGGCGAAGGTTGATTTGTTGTTGATATCGAAAGCCAAACCGTACTAACCACTACGCCGCCGAGCTCCTCTTCTCTGTAGTACTAGAAAATAATAATAATAATTAATGCACTCGAATCAAATTATTCTTAAAAAGATGCTAAATTTGCCCGAAGTAATCATCTTTTTAAGAATAATTTATAAAAGTACAACTTGGGAAAATGAATCACCAATGGCTGGATTTTGAAATTTTTTTGAGAACAGAATTGACATCCACACCATTCATTATTTCCTACCTTGTTTTTTACTGTTTTCTATTTTAAAATTTTGGATAATTGATAATTTTAATCTGTAATTGAATTGATAGTTAATGTAGCTCTTCCTTTTTCATTTTGCTGATAATAAACACGGGTGCATTTTTCTGTGTTCTGTGGGGCGAATAAACTTATAACGACGTAAAAAATGTAGACTAAATATGAAGAAAAATTACAGAAAAGAAAACAGATCTTCTCTAAAGAATGTCTTGTTATAGTTTTTATATTCTCTATCTTCCTTTGAAAAAAGGTATACTTAATACGAAGATTGAGTTGACTATGTTATCAGACTATTTATTGTTAGTTTATTTATTTTATTTATCTTGATATTCCAATAGAAAGTGATGATAAGACCGAAGCTAGAAGTGAGCTTCAGTGAGCCTCAACAACCGAAGAACTGGCTATCTTACATCTAATTCCCGTAACACAATAAGCTTTTAAACATATTATTAAGGCAATAGATTTAGGTGTGGTCGCTAGCCAGGCGAGGAAGGAGCCCCGCCACCAACGACAAAACACTCGAACCCCGGACCTCCCAATGAAATTCCGGCGTCAACTAAACTACGAGGGCAGTTAAACACTATCCACATATATTATCAACTTAAGGCTCGGTCCTGGTCAATATTACGTTTGTTTCTACCCACCAACCTACGTGGTGGTATTACGGCCTATACTCCAGTGTATATAGGCTGAGGACGAGGACGACTAAAAAAATCGAGTCAAGTGATAATCTTTCGAGTGTGTTTCGATAGTAGGGCGAGTGTACGTTACATTCGCTTGGGACAGTTTAAGGATTCGTGCCAAGAGAAGTGAATTGCGGACCTTTCAGGTGAGGATTACTTTTGGCTTGCAGTCAAAGTTTAGGACTTGGTTTCTTTAAACATTTCGTTGTACAGAACTGTATAAAAATTCCTAAGAAATGTTTCATGCTTATGTAATGGAATTAATTTTTAAATTGTCACCTGATACGTTTGTAGACACACACAGTCTCGTCCAAAATAGGATTAGTGTCAGTCCAGGGGATATATAGGTAGAAGTCAGCCTATAAAATACTTTTGGAGATAGTACTGGAAACTCATAGCAATTATTTTTGCATTTTACGTGAAGAGGTTCAGGGAATCATACTTTACTCGTATATCCAGAGCATAGAATACCGGCAGACGTGTTCCTTACACCCTACAGCATGGGTTCCTTCAAAGGAGGCGTGAAAAGGCATCTTATGAGCCAGCAAGCTGGAGGTGGCTAGGTCTGCATTCTATGGTGCTGCCCTAGCTTCCTTCGCATATGGACTTATCTACTGCTTACCATCAGGGAGTGTTGAGTCATTTGCTGGGCTGATTGTAAGAAAAAGAGTATTGAGATTGAAGATCGATAGAAAAAATACTGCCAAAGATTGATTGAGGAGCTCGGTGGCGTAGTGGTTAGTATGCTTTGGCTTTCGATTGAAAACAAAGCTACTATCGCCATGATCAGGCCGTGGATGGGTGACCATAACTTTGTGATCTCGAGCTCCTCCGTGCTTCGGAAGGCTCGGTCGCTATTGCGACTGTTTCTACCCACCGACCCTCATTGGGCCAGTGGTGGTGTTACGGCCCATACTCCTCATGTGTTTCTCCATGAGGAAGGCTTGTGCCCAGCTTTGGGACGTATATAGGCTGAGGACCTATAAAATGACTTCTATAATAACATAAATATCGCTTTGGTAGTACTCCAAGCATCCGTACTTTAAAGATATATCACGGAATAATGGCGTCCACACGCGGATGAGAATTTACGCGGCGTACGATTGTTGTTAATGGCGCGGACGCAGCCGTCCGCGCTCACTCTAACTATGAGCTGTGATAATTGCATAATTGCCTTTAGAAAATTTAGAATTTCAATTATAAATAATTATGTATTTTTCCCAAGAAATTAAAGCTCATCACAGTTTGTGATTAATATTAGGTCCTTACCTATGAAATTGGTGTTTTGTATGGAGATTTTGGGGATGTCTGCATTTTACATACTAACATTTTATCAGTTTTCTTCACAACGACAAATCCAGAGATAATAATATTTGGCATGTATCATTAGACAAGCTTTAGCAATATGTGTGTGAACACGCTTGATAAAAATTATTCATCGTTTTTATGTTAATGCAAATCAAATGATGTATTCGGGAGGCAGTTAAAAATAATTGTCTTTATGTCTAATTTTAACACAATTAAACTTACAAAAAATTATCAAATTAAATAATACGAGCTTAAATATATGATCTATTTTTAGAAGAGGCAATTATTTTATAAGAATGTTCTGAAACTTAATAGTTACGGACAAATTGCTAAGACAGAATAAAAACACCAATTTCATAGGTAAGGACCCAATATATTGTTACGAGCAGGGGCTCTTTTTAATAAAGAAAATGCGTTTTTTTTAATTAACAAACTCCTTTAAATTTACACTAATTTATCGCTTTGCAGTTCGCTCATGTTGCTTCGATGAACACTGTCTCTGACGGCCATCACGCTCCGCTTACATGTATAGGGCCTTTGAACCTACCAAAACAAAGTTCTACAAAGACCGCGAAAGCGCGTCACAAGAAGTCTAGGCGATTCTATAAAGATCCACTATCTTTAACTTCGCTACTCGACATGAGAGGCGCAACCCGTGGCACGGTACATTAGAAGAACGTAATGTATGCATAAAATTGGTTAATTAATTCCTTTCTGCAAGTATACACTCGAAGAGCTCGGTGGCGTTGTTGAAGAGCTCAGTGGCGTAGTTGAAGAGCTCGGTGGCGTAGTTGAAGAGCTCGGTGGCGTAGTTGAAGAGCTCGGTGGCGTAGTGGTTAGTACACTTTGGCTTTCGATTGGAAACAAAGCTACCATCGCCATGGCCACTGGCGGCTCGGTACATTTCCCCAATATTCCATAATTCTTTCGAACGTTCTATAGCCTTACTGAAAGTTCAAGTTCAATAGCTTCTACAATACACTATGCATCCATTCGAGAAGGATTTTTTGATTTAAAACACCAAAACAGTATTCAGCAATAAATATGAACGAATCAAAACAAACTATGGGACTACAAAATTTAAATTTACTTTTATCGTTTTGACTACTTGTTACCTAAATGATTAGTGCAGTAAAGAGTATAAACCATTAAATAAAGAATTTCATTTCATTTCATTACATTCCATTTCATTTCATTCCATTCCATTTCATTCCATACCATTCCATTTCATTTAAAACTAGTTTAATAAAATTGGTAGAAGAACGTAATGTATGCATAAAATTGGTTAATTAATTCCTTTCTGCAAGTATACACTCGAAGAGCTCGGTGGCGTTGTTGAAGAGCTCAGTGGCGTAGTTGAAGAGCTCGGTGGCGTAGTTGAAGAGCTCGGTGGCGTAGTTGAAGAGCTCGGTGGCGTAGTGGTTAGTACACTTTGGCTTTCGATTGGAAACAAAGCTACCATCGCCATGGCCACTCGCGGCTCGGTACATTTCCCCAATATTCCATAATTCTTTCGAACGTTCTATAGCCTTACTGAAAGTTCAAGTTCAATAGCTTCTACAATACACTATGCATCCATTCGAGAAAGATTTTTTGATTTAAAACACCAAAACAGTAATGAGCAATAAATATGAACGAATCAAAACAAATTTAAATTTTGTAGTCCCATACTACAAAATTTAAATTTAATTTTATTGTTTTGACTACTTGTTACCTAAATGATTAATGCAGTAAAGAGTATAAACCATTAAATAAAGAATTTCATTTCATTTCATTCCATTCCATTCCATTTCATTCCATTCCATTCCATTCCATTCCATTTCATTCCATACCATTCCATTCAATTGCATTCCATTCCATTTCATTTAAAACCAGTTTAATTAAAATGGTAGAAGAACGTGATGTATGCATAAAATTGGTTAATTTATTCCTTTCTGTAAGTATACACTCGAAGAGCTCGGTGGCGTAGTGGTTAGTACACTTTGGCTTTCGATTGAATACAATGCTACCATCGCCATGGTCAGACCGTGGATGGTTGACCGAAACTTTGTGATATCTAGCTCTTCCGTGCTTTGGAAGGCACGTAAAGCCGTTGGTCCCGGTCGCTATTGCGTCTTTTTCTACCCACCAGCCAGCGTGGTGGTGTTACGGCTTATACTCTTCATGTGTTTGTCCATGAGGAAAGCCTGTGCCCAGCAGTCGGACGTATATAGGCCGAGGACAGAACTATACCCGAGTAAACTACTGAAATTGTTCTAAAAATTTTACTCAAACTTGCCCTAAATAAGCGTTCCAAAATTTAATAGGATTCAAATTTCACGAAGCGGCGCTTCGTTAACTCTTAACGAACGAAAAAAATATCACATTAATTAAAGAGCTTTTGCTGAATCTTGTAGATATAATATTTTGTGTAGCTTTAGAACATTATTTTATACTGAGCTTTTAATAGAAATTAAAATAAATTTGGTGACGAAAATGCTAAGAAAGCATGGTAATAACCATTTCTTTTTATTTTTCGTGAAGCGAAACTGAATTATTTCAGGAAATTAAAACAAGTCTCTCTTTCATTATAACATAGAAGTACACTTCAAAGGTCTCATTTATTCGTTTCTTACAGAAAATATGAATTTTAATATTTTACACTGTTTTATTGGCTGCTGGCGTAAATGCTGTCAATTTTCAGTTTCTTTGTATGACTTTTTTGTTGTTAAAATGCGTGTTTCCGAGCTTTCGTAAGGCAATCAGCTGAAATGAAGAATGTCTGTATATAAAAAAAATGAAGTCAGGGGAAATAAAAAGAGGGAAAATACAAAAAAAAAATATTCCGATTTTCTGTCTGTTTGTACGGTTAATCTCCGAAATGGCTGGACCGATTTTAATAAAATTTTGCATGGTGAAACCTTATATCCCTGGTCAACATCTTACTTTTTTTTCGGAAAAGTAAAGCGTTCCTGTGGGATAGTTAAAAAATCATAGTAACCGCGGAAGAAGTTGCGGGCAACAGCTAGTCATACTATAAAAATATTAAAAAGTAATTGGCAAAAGATTTATTTGCTTTGATTTTTATAGATGTTTTTTTTTGTTTTTCGGTCTAATTATTTGCAGGCTTTCTTACTCTTTCCTTTCTGATGACAAGGTATTTAAATTTTGTTTGATTTTTTAAAAATTATGCATACAGCTAACATTAAAATATTATTAGTAAAATGTTATGAAATCAAATCAACCTCGTACTGAAAGAGCATGTATGAAGTTAGTAATGAAAGTTGGGATATGAGATATGAGAATAAACGAGAGAGAGAGAGAGAGAGAGATCTGTTATTTCTGCCTACACCACCAGGAAAAAGACAATTTGTAATTGGCATTTCAAACGATTGACTATGCACGGTTAACTAGAAAATATTAAGAAATCCATACTAATATTATAAATGCGATAGTAACTCTGCCTGTCTCACTTTCACAATTAAACTACTGAACCAATTTCACCGAAATTCGGTGTACAGATTGTCTAGAGCCTGAGAAAGGACATAGGCTACCTTTTATCCCAATATTCTTATGGGAACGGGTGACATGCGGGTGAATGTTAAAAAAATTAATAACGCCTCTCAGAAAAATGAAGTACAAATTCACGCCACTATGAACATTGCTTCTAAAAACAAAACAGAGTAATTTTTCAATTCCACCAATAGAGGCTACTGTTCCAATTTGAAAAAATGTCTCGGTGTTGAAGTGTCTCTATTTATTGCGGCAGGCTAGGCTACATTCCATCACACTATCACAAAGTAACTATTCTATGCGGAAGAAGTGGCGGGCAAAAGCTAGCTTTAAATAATTGGAGTTTAAAATTGTCTACAGCTATGAAACAGTAGCGGTGTGCAAGTGCCACAGATCACAGTTAGAGTGAGCGCGGACGGCTGCGTCCGCGCCATAAACAACAATCGTACGCCGCGTAAATTCTCATCCGCGCGCGGACGCCATAATTCATAATTCCGCCATTGAACCGTGATATATCTTTAAAGTACGGACGTTGGAGTACTGGTTACACGATATTTATGTAATTTTTAAAGTTCATAGCTATTGTACGTTTAAATGTACTATAATTGCAAATACGTGGGTAGCACTGAAAATTTTTACAAAATAAAAAACGGGTTAATGTAGAAAGTTGCCAATACTTTTATTGTTTTTCAAAGTAATCTCCGTTCCTCTCTACACATGCGAATACCTCGAAGTTTATCTTTAGTTCTTGGGTATAAATGAAAGTCGCAGGGCGCCAGGTCGGGACTGTATGGCGGATGACTCGTTATTTCGACACCTGTCATAGTCAAATATTCAACAGTCTGTTTTGCGGAGTGCGCTGAAGCATTGTCGTGGTGAAGGACCATCCTGCTTCGAGGGCGCTGCTGTTGAATTTTTTTGAAGACAACAGGCAAACAGCGATTGACATACCAGTCTGCAGTAACTGTCCTTCCATCTTCTAGCATAACTGTCGCGAAATGACTTTGCCGACCAAAAAACGAGGCAATCATCTTTTTTCCTTGACTTCTTCCTTTTTTTACCTTAGTTGGCCGATCCTGAAAAGGAAACACCCACTGAGCTGAATGTCTTTTGGTTTCGGGTTCGTACCAATATATCCGGCTTTCGTCACCTGTGACGATATCAAATACAGTATTTGAGTCACCGCCGTTGAACTTATCTAACATTTCGCGACACCAGACCATACGAAGTCGTTTCTGGTGGTCGGTTAAAGTATGGGGAATCCATCTGGTACAAAGCTTCCTAAATCCTGAATGTTCGTGTAATATTTTTTGAACTTGACTTATACCAATGCCTAGGCTTGCCCGTATCTGCTGATAGTCGCACAGCACTGATGTTATCTTCAGTAGTCGCCGTTAAAGGATGTCCCTCACGCGGATAATCACTGAGATTGCTACGTCCACGCTTAAACTCGTTAAACCAATTGTAAATAGTGGCACGAGATGGGGCTTCATTAAGAAATGCTAATCGCAGCCTCTTATAGCTTTGTTGTTGAGTAAGCCCGCAACGAAAGTCATAATAAATCATTGACGAAAAATTTCCCGCGTTAAGTTAATTTTCACGTGTAACAAGAGTTTTAGATTTGCCGCCAATTCACAAAAACAAATGACAAATGAATGCAATATACAACATTAGGTTACCAAAGAGTTCTATAATTGAAATATAAAAAAGTTTTCTTTTGCAATATTTCTAACTGGCCAGTTCTAAACATTTTCAGTGTTACCTAGGTATAAACAATATCTCTCATTTCGATTGCTCATTTTCTTTATTATCTCGATGTCATTGTTTGATTCAATGTACTTACTGTGTTTTGTTAATAGAAATAAATATGAAAATAATTCTTAACGGCCGTAGTAAATTTATGTATATGTTTAAAAACGTCTGCTGTAAACTCCGCTTTTCTACGAATCTAACTTTATCATATATAAAGTTGTTGACAATAAACATAATACCAATAACTATTATTGAATATTTTAGTTATGGCAACTTTAGATATACTTTGTAACTCTGTCTGTGGTTACTATCTATGGCACTTGAATAAGTCGTTTGTTCGAACTCTGCGTTTCTTTAATTTCAATTCAATATCATTATCTATAGTACAGGGGAGTTTTGGCGGCATTCAACTATGGCGGACGTGATTTTTATTTCGATGATTGTAATATTGTACAGAGTGGATATTGTTACGTAAAATCAGTGTAGTTTTGTGTAATAAGTGTCTGTGATGATGTGCAATATGGAGGATTATCGAAATAAACGTCAAGTGGTGTGATAAGTGATGAGTTTTTTATCGTGGTAATCCACCTCATCCAAGTAGCACCACAGTGTCTGCCATCGATCGTTTGACGCCAAACTCTCCCAAGATGCATTGAAATGCATTACACTAGCATTTCAATGCAAACTATTGAAGATATATATATTGCAGACATGGCTGTATGGGCTTTGTTCCCTTTGCCTTCCCGACGGGAGAATTTTACAAAAAAAAAAAAAAAAGAAAATATCTATAGTACAGTGTGAAAGGCATTTTGTGTTTGTAAGATTCGCCATCAGGCTATATACGCCCCACTGCTGGGACAGGCTTTCCTCATGGAGAAAGACATGAGGAGTATGGGCCGTAACACCACCACGCTGGCTCAATGCGGGTTGGTAATTTTGATTAAAGGTGATAATTTTTTTTTGTAAGATTATGAGACATTATTTCTGTCGTGACTGTAAACGCCTAACATACAAATCATTACTGATATACAATATGCGAGAAAATCTTTAACGGAGAAATATTTACTTGTTATTCGAATAAACAAAACAAATTTTGAAACATATTCATCAAATATTAATGTAAGTGGTCTCGTAGTTTTTCGCATAATGATACAATTTCGGTGAGATTGCCGGCCCATGCATAATGGAAGTAGGCCTTGCCAAAGTGTTTCCGTGAGTATATCATGTCTCCTGTAGTTAGGAGTTGCATGTTTTCGAAATTCCGGGGACAGGATGACATTTGTTTTTTTTTACTTGGAAAAATTAAATTAAAACACTTTTGAGAATTTCTGATCATTAAATTTAAGAATTACGTCGTTCTTTATAATTTTGCTACGTGCGAGTGTATTTAGTTATGACGTTGAAAAATTATTGTTCATAATTATCGTGTTAAGAGGTAAGCAATATCGTATTTTATGCATTAATGCTTAGATAGTTATACTATAGTAATTTGAATTATATCAGCATTTTCTTAGTTTCAATTTATTCTCAAAGTATAAAGCTTCAAAAAGCATTAGTATTTAAATATCAAGCCTCTCTCAAGCACAAACGAGTGCCTGTATAAAACTATAGACTACAAAAACACTCTTGTTATTTTAAGAAGTGACATTTAATGGACGTTCAATACGATAAATAAACGGATAAACTAAGGCTCTCAAAGTTTGGTCACACATTCAAAGGTTTAAGGTCGTCTTTGAAAACGGTTCATTCGAATGAACAACTACAACTTTTCTTTGTATACACATACATGAAGCATATAATCACGACTATCATCCCTTAAGGGTTAGTACGAGATTAGGCAAAGGCACCGCAGAATTGCCATAGTCCGCGCTTCACCAAACAGTGACTGCATTCAGCGCGACAGGTGGTGAGCCCTTCGTCGTTATAAGCCGTTTGATGGTTGTGCAGTTCTAAGTTCATAAGTCGCTTTTTGCGACACCCAAGAGGAGAGATGGGTTGGTGATATTCTTTTAATGAGCCGCTATTAAGCTCTTTGTATATGACTAAGAGGTAATGTTTAACGTCATGATCATGATATTATCCGAAAATAATCCCATAATCATGGCTCCCCTATACGCTTGTAACGGTATAATGTTATGAAAATTTACATTTCTTTGGGCACTTACATCATGTGCGAGCAATAAATTCTTGTCTGGCGATGAAACTTTCCAGCCTGGCTAGATATTTTTGGGCCAGACTATTTTTTATTGGAAACTTTTAAACATACATTACTGATACGAAGGTTGAGTGAAATAGTGACTTCGGATGCACGTCTTTTGATTAAAATTTGTCGAATTTTTCCTGCTTTTTATCGTTATGAGCTGCTATTTATAAAATATTGTTAAAGTGTTATAATCATTTCACCTTTGGTTGGAGTTTATTCCGATGTATATATAATAAAGGTATGTGGTGAATTGGGAAAATATTGTTCATATTTTGCCTTCTTCACCGTATGCACTTTGTACACTCAAGCCTCTTACTAGAAAACTGAAAGAAAACAACATACTAGACAATTTCTTACGAAATCCAACCAAACCAAGATAATATTTATGCCAATTGCCTCCCTGTTTTAAGAATATGGCCGCTAACTGATGATTAACATTTTTGGCTATATATTGCCGCTAACTGAGAATTCCCATCGGCTTGATGGGACGCGAATTTTACGAGCAAATTCTTACTAAAAGTCAACCAGTTATAACTATTAGGGTTAGAAGAGGGACCAAAGGACCGAGGATCTATAGTGCGCGCGGAACTAGTTGGCCGCGCCTTAGGTATGTGAGGGGTGGGACGGAGAGGCGGGGGCGCTTGCTGTCATTACTCAGTTCGGCGCCGTACTTCGCGACGGCAACACGCATTGAAAGTTCCGGCTACTTCAAACAAAACGCACATGAGATTGCAATAGCGAGATGAGTCGCCGCCTAAGGCGCGGCCAACGAGTTCCGCTTGCACTGTAGTAAAGGTGATGGAAATCTAAAGTTGGCGACATCCCCTGGATGTGTCCTCAGTCTATATACGTCTCACTGCTGCGCACAGACCTTCCATGGAGAAACACGTGAGGAGTATGGGCCGTAACACCACCACGCTGGCCCAATGCGGGTTGGTGGGTAGAAACAATCGCAATAGCGACCGGGACCAACGGCTTAACGTGCCTTCTGAAGCACGGAGGAGTTCGAGATCACAATGTTTTGGTCACTTATCTACGGCCTGACGATGGCGAAGGTAGCTTTGTTTTGTTGTAAAGCCAAAGCGTACTAACCACTACGCCTCCGAGTCCTTGGCTGACATATTGATAATGATTTTCTTACCAACAATCGAAAGGCAGTGGTTATTACTATTCTAGAACGGCTTTAACTTTAACAACAGTAACTTTATCCTCATCCCGACTACGTAGATCTAATGCATTTTCCAGAGTGTTTAACAAAAATGATATTTACTTACCGAATGTAGACCCCGCAGCTATTCCAATATAACGTCGTAAGTGCGCGCCAACTCTCAAGTGCCGAGCAAAGTTTTTGTGACAGGCCTAACTGAGTTGCGCCGAATGTTTGAGTTAACTACGATTTAGGTTCAGACGAGCACCGACATTCTTACTTAGTTAAATCAAGTTTCGTTGCTTGGCTGGCTGGCTTGACGTAGGCACTTTACGAAAATGGGTCTTGGCTATATTACAAGACATACATTTAGAAAGGGCTATGTTTTTTGTTGCTGAAAGCAGACTTCATTTTAAAATTGGGGTGTGTCTGGTCTATACTTCGTTATATTATTTCAATTTTGGTTTTAAATATTCAGCAAGTAATTCCTAATGTGTTAACTAACATCAGCACGTCAACCACGTCTCTGTCATATAATAACATCACCTTTTAACATCATCACTAGTCATCATCACTAGTCAATATACGTCCCTCAGCGCACTCTTACTTTATGAAGGAATATGTGACATAATTAGCCGTGATGATCACTCTCCATCATGTGAAGTTAGGCTGTGCTGGTTTTCCTCTTCATCTCATCAATCCCAATTTAATTTCGGGTCATGTCCTTTTAACCGCCTTAAAAAAGGAGGTTCTCATTTCGTCGAAATCTTTTTTTCAAGAAACTTCAAATTTTATAGGCACTCTTGAAGCGATTAGGGTATTTTATTCAAATTGTGAGTCGTACATTCGTTTTTTGATAGCATAATTGGGTGAAGTTAAAAGGGCGGTTTTTTAATCAATTAAACGTTTTTTCTTCCGTTCTCATCTGTCTTTTACATCATTTGCTATATCAACAATTACTACCTAAGCTTACGCCCAGTTTACGCTGGCCTTTGTTGAAAGAAAAACTGTTTTCCCCCTCTTCCTTTTTTATTAAATTCCTTTCCATGTCATCTACCATAAAGATCCTTCATGTAAAAATAAAATTCTGTTCTACATGGGCGCTCAACTGTGTCTTAAGTTGTAAACTTGCCAAGCCTCTGTAACACGTGTAACTATAGTTAGAAAATATAGCTTTTTTCCATATGACAGGCAAGCTCTTGGCCTTCATCTCACCTGATTGTAATTTATTTATTTTTTACATACGACAGGTAAGCTCTTGACCTTCATCTCACCTGATGGTAAGTGACGATAAGGCCGAAGGTGGAAGCGAGCTTCACCTGTAATCCTCAACAACTGAGGAACTGGCTATCTTACCTCTGATTGACACAACAATGCTTAAAACATTGTTATTATGGCGACAAATTTAGGTAAGACGGTGGTAGCTAGCCAGGCGGGCTTAGAAGCCCTACCACTAACCAAACGAGCAGAAAAACTTCTGCCCCCATGGGGAATCGAACCCGGATCTCCCGATCAACACCCGTAGGTGTGAACCACTAGACCAGAGAGGCGGTTAAAAGATTGATTGAATTGAAGATAAGGCCGAAGGTGGAAGCGAGCCTGCACCTTCCTTCCTTCAGAGACTCGAACTCGAGATAGAAATAAAAGGAATAATAGCTAATATCTTGTTAATAGGTACTTAATTAATATTTTATAAGTAATTAATCAATTATTGTGATTTTTTTATAATGTATTGGCCGTTAGAAACAGTCTAGCATGGATTTGATCCAGTAGCTGTGTAATAGTAACCCAGTGAACTTTTGAGCCATTATTTATTTATGTATCTTGTATTTGCAAAGCATACAACAAATACACCTAATCATGTACTACGTATACAACCAAAACTTTATGTTTAGTTCTAAGCAAAATCAGTGATTGAAAATAATAAATTCAGCTTTTATTTATTTTAGAAAAGCAACAAAGAGAGAAGAACTAAGAAAAGACAAAGAATGTAATTTAAAATCATTCTATTTAAACACGATCTGAACTCCTTTATACTCGTAACTCTGAACCTATATTGCAATAGGTAATACAATACACATACATAACCATCATAATAACATATATAAAATTATCTATATTAATAATATAAAGGAAAGTAATTGATTCGGCAGCCATTTAATTATTTGGACAGCAACAAAAAGGTCAGCCGAAAAATCATTTGGGTTGATGCCCAAATGATTACAAATATTTTGTCAGTAATATAATTATTAGGGCGGCAATACAATTATTTGGCCAGCAGAATAATTAATTGGGATGCAAAATAATCATTTGGGCAGCAATATATTTATATGGTACCGGAAATGTATAAAATCTAGGAAAAGGATCAATGAAAGATCAAGGATCAATTCCTAGGAAATGTATTATGATAGTTATGGTTGTTATTTTTTACGACCCATAAAAAAATAATTTTGTCATCAAAGCATATATTAGGTCCTTTCCTATGAAATTGGTGTTTTGTATGGAGATTTTGGGGAATTCTGTATTTTCCATTATTTATCAAAACAAATCAAAAGAGCTCAAAAATATAGTCTATTTTAAGACGAGGTAATTATTTTTTAGGAATACTCTGAATCTTAATAGTTACAGACAAAATACTAAGAGAGAAAAAAAACACCAATTTCATAGGTAAGGACCCAATTTTAAATAATTTGGCTGCAAAGAATACATTTAAGTGGCTGCCCAATTAGTTATTTTGCTGACAATTTAGAATTATCTGCAGCCCATAAGTTGCTGCCCAATTTAGAAAGATTTGCTGCCCATTAGTTGCTGACCAATAAGTTGTTTTAGCTGATCAATTGTATTTTTTTGCTAAACAAAATCGAATACTTTGCTTACCGTTTAAATAACACCCTAATATAAATTCGAAAGTAACTGTCTGTCTCACATTCACGACAAAACTGCTGAACCAATCATTGAAATTATTATTAAGCTACAAAGATATTCTAGAGTTTGAAAAAGGACAAAAGCCAATTTTTATTACAATATTCCCATGGAACCGGTTATCGCGCAGATGAAACCGCGGGAAGCCACTAGGGCTTGATGAAAATATGAAATAATTGCTTAAAAGTCTGAAACAAAAACTTTAAGGGCCACTTGCAGGAAATTTAAATCGAGATATAAACCTCGTTTTGTCATTTTTTGAAAAACGATTTTAGTCCCGTGTTGGTCCGGGACACAAAAAGAATGTACCAACTGCTTTTCTTGCCTAGCATGTCGTAAAAGGCTACTAAGGGCGTATTGGGTACTGGGTCTGTGGTGTAGGCGATGAGCTAGCCACTTGTTACTACTTTTTCGCGATTTTCCGTCTGACTAAAGCCAATTTTTGTATGGCTAAATGTGGTCTTAAGGAACACAGTGCTCCTTGGACTCTGCCGACCCCTTCGGGGATTACAGTCGTGATTGTATGTATGTAATTTTACTATGGCCCTTATTTCAAAAATTTACAAAATCGAGATTTAAACTGGGTTTAAAATTTCCTGAAAGTGGCCCAATCTTTGACTAATTCAACGATAACATGGCCACTTATAAACCTGATTCTCAAATGAATTTTCGCAACATCTCTCCAATTTCATATTCCTCCTAAGCACTTGTACCGTAAAATGAACACTGTCCTATTTGAATATCTAAATTGGCGGTTCAAGTTTCTCCATTACTCGTTCACCTGTTAATTTTTTCCCGTGATATTCCCTGGTTTACGGGTAATTTTTATTGTAATTTATTGGGAGACCGTGACTCGGCACTTATAAGGTGGGAGATTGGAGATGAATGTAATTATTTCGAGAATTCTCAAAGTGCGTTGGATCTTGGACCAGCTGATTAATGGCGTCGTGATGACAATCTTGCAGTGGTTGTTTGAAAATCATTTACTTTTTAATTTCTTTTTTATTTGTCGTCGTCCTCAGCCTATAGTAAACGGCCCACTACTGGGCTTCCTCGTGGAGAAACATGGGGAGCATGGGTCGTGACCCAATGCGGGTTGGTGGGTGGAAACGGTTGCTATTGCGACCGGAACCAGCGGCTTAACGCGTCTTACGAAGCAAGGTGAAGTTCGAAATTAAAAATTTTTGGTCACCCATCCAAAGCCTGACCATGGCGAAGGTAGCTGTGTTTTAAATATCGAAAGCCAAAGCGTACTAACCACTACGCCACCGAGCTGCCCCTCTTTCTTATTGCGGGGAAGGGTTTTGGGATTTTGCTCTTGCTAAGAATGGCTCGCTGACTCGGGGACACACGACATTGTCATATTGCAAATATTTTTACACTCTTCACAGCTAATCTACTAACAGTATTACACTTTAGGAGCTTTTGGTATAAAAACGACCATGCGTTAGAAATTATGCGTATTTTTGACCAATCTCGAACATTACGTTTAATTTTATAAGAGTACGAGATATGTATTATGTGTTTCATATGTATTATACGCCCACAAAAAAATTGTATGAACGAACACAAATATTCGATATTACAGACACATACACATACTTGACATGTATACTTATAAGAAAAATAATTAATAAGGAAATTCACACTAATATTACGTTTACCAAAAAATGTCAAGTACAAAATATTAAATTACGTAACAGCAAAAACCTAATTATTCGACAAGCCAGAACAAATTATGGGAAAAAGAATATTGAACATGATGGTGCTCAATTATATAATAAGCTTCCAATTTGGGTAAAAAATGCTCAATCTATGGTAGTTTTTAAAAAAACTCTAAAAACTTACATTAAAAATCAAAGTTAGTTAAACCGATTTTTATCTAATATGAAAAATAAATAAAATAAAAAACATATTTAAAAATAATACTATCTTACTTAACAATTACGTTATTTTAAAATCTCCGTTAAATTAATAGGAAAAAAATAAATAATGAACTCTAAACTTACATTAGCAATTATTCGCGAGCAATCCGTCTTTCTATTCATATTCCTCAATGCCTTATCTAGCAATGGTATGTTTTTCGTTCATCCATGTAAGTATGACGCGCGACGAGTGATCATACTTTTATTTGCAAATCGGGCGGTATTCGAAAAAAAAAAAAAAATTTCGTCGTCTTGTTTTGTATACAACAAAATTAAATATGTTTTAATAACTTTAATAAGTAATATTGTGTTTCAAGTGATGTGTAAATATCTGGATGTATGTGCTCGAATGCTGATTTTATATAAATGATAAGTATTTGTTTCTCAGTAAGTGAATTCCTGTATATTCTAATGAGAAATAAAGTTCTTTAACCATATTTCAAATGTAATTTTAAATATTATAGAGAAAAACCTAAAAATGATAGATAAATATCTTCAGACATTCACACCTATCAACTAGCCCCATTTTAAGCAAATAATGCTGCTTGTGTTACGAATACTAGATGACGAATAAATATTATAATAGATATATACATATAAATATTCATAAAATATATCATTGATGTATATAACACTAGATTTGCAAACTGCATTAAATTGCGTCAAAAAAAGCGTAGCCGTTTCTGAAACTCAACGACGTAGCTTTGAAACCACTATACATTGAAAAAATAAACATATATCTATCTCACTTACGCAAGTCGCAAAAGCTACAGGTCAGCGACTGTACCGCCTCGCTCGGATTAGACTGGAGTTGACATATCGCAAAGTCAAAGTGAAATGGTGGAAGTGTTCCCTGCTCATGAAATTTTACCCCATTTTTATTTTTTAATAATATATATAATTTTAAAATAATTATGTTAATATTTTTTATTTCTTATTGGATGTATTAAATGAAGTTTAAAGATATCGTGTTTTGTTAATAAGGTATTATAGGCTGGAGAACAATGAAAATACTTATTTAAAAATGAAGTAAATAAGTATTGAAAAATAAGTGTCGTTAGTGTAAGACGTGTCAATTTTTATAAATAATTCATTAAACAAATATATTACTAATGTTTGGTAATAAAATAAAAGAGATCTTCGTATTATTATTATTATATATTATTATTATTTATTATATTATATTTAAAATTACAGATAGCGAGTCTGTTGCCATGCACCGAGCACAATGCGAGCAAGCACACAGGCACTTCACATAACCTCTACTTCTATGATTTTGACTAAACATTTAGACGAGCAGTCTTGTTGATTTTGGTGGAAGCCAGTCCGTCTCCTTCCGCAGCAATCAAATTTTTTTAATCCACCTATCCCGGCGTGCTGTATTTCTAGGCAAACTGCAACATTATTACTATTTAAAAACTTACATAAAATCACTGATTCCATAAATTACAATATTCTCCCATAAATATGGGAAACCAATAATAAGTTTTTAGTGGCAACACTGAACCAATTTTAAAACATTTACCATTTTTATTGGTTTTTACATAAATATGAATATAAAAAAACAAACTTACGTGTGGAAAGTAACACTCATTGCTTTATTATGTTTTTGAGACCTGGATTCGCACATTTTGATTGCAAATTTACCCATAGTTAATTATTTTTCGTCCCGCTTTACTTAGTTGACGTCTGAAAGAGCACTAACTGACATAAGCCTCACATATGGCTGTGGCCATATGCCCAGTGGCTACGCTTTAGCGCGGTTGCTACAGATCTAGTGTTATATACATCAATGAAATATATACAGCATATAGAACAAATGCCTGTATTCATTACAAACATTTGCCCCCACTGGGGATCGAACCCAGAACCTCTCGTCATGGCGACGACGCCTGTAGACCGGCGTTCAGACCTCACGGCCACAGAATAGTTGCAATAGAAACCGGTACCATCAGATTATCTCGAGATCACAAAATTTGGTCACCCATCCAAAGTCCAACCTAGTCAAAAGGAGCTTAGCTTTCAAAACAAAATCGAGAACTTTCGAACCATTACGCTATGTAGAACAAAGGCGTTACCGACGTGTGAAACATCTACAAGGTCAAGGGCAATGTAAGGATATCGATTAATCCTCGCGAAACTTCAAATTAAGAAGTATTCTTACATGGTTCAAGTGTTCATACCATTCATCCTTCGACCTTGGCATTGTCAATACTTGATTTGTATGGTACAGTCGGAATAGTGCGGCAGTACATCGTTGGAGGGCGGGCGAACTGCGCGCCGTCGCGCGGATAACTGTCCCGATGTAGTGTTTGGTGTATTTTGTTCATAACATTCTGTGTCTTGTTTTGTGTAATATAGGTGATGTTCATGTGAGTATAACTTAGATATCAATTTTTTTTAAAGAGTCACCATTGTTATACGGTGACGAACTTCGTAACGGCCAGTTTGATAAGGTAATGGATGCTATTTCGAGGGCTATCTCAGCTTTTAGATTTCACGTGTGTATTAGCGTGTAAATAAATTCTCAAACAAAAATGATTCTTATTACAAAAACTTACGTAAATAAATCCTTTTTAAATTAATAAAACAGTTAAACAAATTCAGAGTTTAAGCGGCAGAAAATTAGTTCAAAACGACAGATATTTGAACAATGTAAAAACCATCTCGCGGGATAAAATCGAGGTTATGTTATCGTTAAACCAAGCAAGGTTATATTTACTGCGAGGTCGTTGACCTGCGCAGTCGATAGCCTGATAAGGCTCGGAGGCTTATAGCTTATAGTCTGTCGTTTGAGTGATACAGCTTTGATATGGATAATCCCTATTAACAATGTCGGTTATGTATATTTTACAATTTTCACTTTTTTATATGAATAGATTCACGATAACAGTTCTATAGCACGCGTACAACATATTTAATTTTTCTGAAAAACGTCTATTTCAGCCACTTTCTAGGTTAATATTGTCGGTTATGGTAACTAGGTCCTTGCGACAGTGTAGGTAGTAACAGAACTGGCGTTGATTGCGGGAAGGGAGTGGGGATGCGCGCGGATCTGCCATTATGGACTTTGTCACGGGGGAAGTGCTCGCGCGCCGAATCTCTACCGAATTACATTTTGTTTTTGAATCTAACTTCTTTTTGTGTAACTAGATACGTGTATGTTCAATGTCAATACTTCAAATAGTAAATTTTGTCGCATACACCACTTACGACATTATTATATGTACGCCTAGAGGACTATTTTGTTGGATATACCACTTCCAACCTTATTAAGCTTACGAATATCCATGATTTTGTTAGATGTGTCACATTCGATATTGTTAAAACCGCGCATTTTGTCAGATGTGTTACTTCCTCAGAGTAAACAGAACTGGAGTAGTCTTTGTCTAACATTCCCCTCTGCCAAATGCACAAGCATCGGATGCTTGCACGTTTAATAAAACTAGATTATGCATGTGTGCATTTGTAAGAACGGCTGGCTTTGAGTGTAGTGGTAACCTCACCCCCCGCAAGAAATGGCAGAAAAAAATGTTTGAGAAATTGACTAATGGCTACTCCAGTTCTGTTTACTCTGAGGTTACTTCTGACGTTTTTATATGTAACTTTATAAGAAATGTTATGCCGGTTGTGTTACATCCGGCATTTTTAAACGTAACTTAACGTTACTAGGTCTGTTGGATGGCTTATTTCTTAATTCTTTGGCGGACACCTCGATCCAATAGGTTCGCAAACAATAGATGTTTATATTGTGTCTCGTTTTGTGTCCGTTGACTAGTTAAGCGCAATACACACTGCGCTTACGAGGCTATCGGTCTGTGTTTGGTCATTGGCAGCAGAAAATCCTATACAAATGAGGCAGGGAATAAAATTATTTGGGAAGCCGTATAAAGAAACAGAAGAAGAATCCAGTTGGGTTGGGCAGCGCTTAGGAAATTACATCGAGTATTCTCATCGTCGATCCCACAATGCCTAAAGACGAAAGTCTTCAATCAGTGCGTCCTACCCGTTATGACATACGGAGCCGAAACGTGGACACTGACGGTACGGCTGGTCCACAAGCTTAAAGTCGCTCAGCGAGCTATGGAAAGGGCTATGCTCGGAGTTTCTCTTAGGGATAAAATCAGAAATGAGGTGATCCGACAGAGAACCAAAGTTGTCGACATAGCCTACCGAATAAGCAAGCTGAAGTGGCAATGGGCTGGCCACATTAGCCGCAGAACCGACAACCGTTGGGGTAAACGAGTTCTGGAGTGGAGACCGCGCCTCGGCAAGCGTAGTGTAGGGCGCCCTCAGGCCAGGTGGAGTGACGATTTGCGCAAGGTGGCTGGCAGGAGCTGGATGCGAGAAGCCGAGAATAGATCGAAGTGGCGTGAATTTGGGGAGGCCTACGTCCAGCAGTGGACTGCCATAGGCTGACGATGACGATGATAAAGAAACATGCCACAATCGTTTTCAGCCTATTCCCACTGCTGGGCACAGGCCTTCCTCATGCAGAAACACATGAGGAGTATGGGCCGTAACACCACCACGCTGGCCCAATGCGGGTTGGTCTACGGTTGCAATAACCAACGGGATGGGACAACTGCTTAACGTTCCTTCCGAAGCACAGATGGAACTCTTACAGAGTTTCTTGCCTGTATCTTGTAAAATGTAAAATGCCTCTACATTGAACAAGTAGAACTGTATAATTAATTTTATAATGTTTTGACGCGTCATAAATGTTGTTACCTAACCAATCACGTGGCAGTTTGCCGCGAGCGCAAAATCCCAGCGAGTGGCGGCCGCCACCTGTGCGCGGGGAACAGTAGCAGTACTTTGCCGATTTCTCGTTAATTTTGTATGAATGTCATAGTAAATGTATATATGTTTAAATTCTGTATGAAATTATCTGTATATATATAATAGACTCTTAACAATAAGCAAAATTAGAATAATTAGGCTATGCCATGTATGTGAATCAGAGGAAAGTAAAAATGTCCGTGTTATGTTGTTAAATCATGTTTATACTTTTTTTTAATTTATATTAGGTCCTTACCTATGAAATTGGTGTTTTGTATAGAGATTTTGGGGAATTCTGCATTTTCCATACTAACATTTTATCAGTTTTCTTCACAACGACAAATCCAGAGATAATAATATTTGGCATGTCTCATTAGACAAGCTTTAGTAATATGTGTAATATCACACTTCATAAAAATTATTTATTGTTTTTAAGTGAATGAAAATAAAATGATATATCGGGGGGGCACTTAAAAAGAGTAGTCTCCGTGTCCAATTTTAACACAATTAAACTTACAACAAATTATCAAAACAAATCAAAAGAGCTCAAAAATATAGTCTATTTTTAGACGAGGTAATTATTTTTAAGGAATACTCTGAATCTTAATAGTTACAGACAAAATACTAAGACAGAATAAAAACACCAATTTCATAGATCCTACCCAATATTTAACGGTGGACCTCAACATCACAAAGTTTTGGTCACTCATCCCAGTGCTAACTATTGCGAAAAGCTTTGTTTTCAATATCGAGACCCAAGGCTTACGAACCACCGACCTCCTCAACCCTAAATTCATAAGCAATCAATCAATCTATGAAGGTATGTCAGCATACAGAGTGACAGAAACATGTTCAGAAACACCCATGAGTACCGGGCCTGCCTATGCTTGTTGTCCATGTCCTCAGCCTATATACGTCCCACTGCTGGGCATGGAGAAGCACATATGGAGTATGGGCCGTAACACCACCATGCTGGCCCAATGCGGGTTGCTGGGTGGAGACAGTCGCAATAGCAACCGGGACCAACGGCTTAACATGCTCGAGATCACAAAGTTTTGGTCACCTATCCACAGCTTGACCATGGCGAAGGTAGCTTTGTTTTCAATCGAAAGCCAAAGCGTACTAACCACTACGCCACCGAGCTCCTCTGCCTATGCTTAAATCTCAGAAATTGGCATAAAAACCTTTTTGGCAAATCACAGCTCTTCAACAACCTGTGAGAGAATTACACGCTGCACATTCACTTCGGTTCACTATCTGATATTGGCCTGAATCGAACCATTTCGGATCTTTGTACCCAGCTGTGGTTAGGGTTCATGCTCTAGATATTTCGGAATCTTTTAATTTTTAAGATTTCTATGACAAATTATTTATTTATTTATAAAACATCCCATATAAAACATCCACAAATATATTTTTTATAACATTTTCCCAAGAAGAAAACCGAACCTTTTAGATTTAACTGTTTACGGGGGCCGTTCTCATACCGTTTTTAGGCCTTAAGTTACACTTACGAAATTAACATAATATTTTGAGATCCGAGTTTCATACGAGTATTTTGTAAAAAGCATTATTTGGTTATTTACATTACATTGGATTGATGGATTATTTTAGTTGCTTTACTTAGTCTATGGAAAACACAGGCAGGAAAAGAGCGGGATGCTGCGTTCCAAATTTGAAAATGCCGCCAAACCTTTACCAACTAGAGCGTCTGTCAAAATAGCTTAAGACTTTTTCGCTTTTGTTTTTTTGAATCACACTTATTGTAATGTTTGTATTACAGCTGTCAGATTATTTTTCTATCTTTGTATGTTGGCTTATTAACCCTTTCCTTATCAAAATCTTCATCATAACACATTCACAAACATTTGAATTTCTTGCGCAAATGTCTGCTAATTTGAAATTGAACGTTACTAGAAATGCGAATTCCGAACCCCAAATTAATTCCTAAGCTACGATCATATCATAAACAGCATATAAATAAGCGATATACCTATTGACAAACCAAACTATAATAAACAAATTTGTGTATCTATCCTTCTCTAACTATATGGAGTAGAGAATCTGACAGCTCTAAACCAAAATTTAGTTTAGTTTGCGCTTACGTTATTGGCATTGTTTATAAGATTGTAATTTATCAAACAAGCTAAATGATTTTTATACAGACTTTCGTTTATTCGTGGCGTATTTTAGCGAAGCTCGAAAAATAGAAAGTACTCGATTTTTGAATGCAAGTATTTTTTATTCTATTTAAAAAGGCGAGTTGTGTGTGAAAAGGAAAACGAACCTTGAATGGTAAAAGTGGTTTTATTGCTTCAATAAATTACCTGAAATGCAGCCTCGGAACTTCTGTTATCTAATGAGTATTCCGAAGCTTCAATTAAGGCTGTATTTACACCGGCCATATTTGTGCAGGTGCTTCCCTGATGCATTGTAAACAGAATGGTTTGCCGGCGTTCTACACTCTGCCTATGTTCGGATAATTTTGATTAATTACATATTGGTGTTGACGTTGCGACAGTTTCAATAAGGCGAAACTAAAATGCCCTAGAAATGGGGCAGGTGTGGGTTACATAATATTACGGGTTACGTAATTTAGCTTTTGAGAGTTGGGAAATAGCGTTTATATTGCGAGATCCAGAAGATTTTATACAGGTAATCATCAACTACCCTCATAGTACATATATAGGTTGGCACTGCTGAACACAAGGTTTTTCAATGAAAAATCTATTTGTTGTTTATGCATGAGAATAATTACTGTTATACCATACAGTTTGTTGTAAATTTAGCTTTATAACATAAGTAAGTACTTCTGCCTACCCCTTCGGGGATGGAAGCCAATGATTATTTTTGTGTAAACAACATGTCTGTGTAGTCAAAGAAGCGGAAAAAATCCAAGTACATACCTGCGATCTATAAACGTGGTTGTCAATAAGGTGGATGCGCCCATTAAGCTGTGTTTTAATGATAATTGAGTTATTCGCCATCGCGCTTAGAGCGAAGTTATAGTTAAAGTACCTATTTCTTTATTGCGATTGTTACCTCAAAAGTGTTCCAAGGAACAGTTGGAGGACTGATGCAAAAATGACACAATATCTTCTTCGGTGCAGGCATATGATAGCTCTTTACGTAATTATTCGGAATATAGAAGAGAATAAGTTAGAGGTTAAAGAGAAAAGTATTTTTTGGTGTTCCAAAAGCGTACTCCCACTGAAAGGCCAGCAACGCACTTGTCACCCCTCCGTGTTGCAGTTGTCTATGGGCGGCGATAATCACTTACCATCAGGTGATCCATCTGCTTGTTGGCCCCCTATTCCATAAAAAAGTGGAAGTAGCTTTGTTTTCGATGGTATAGGATCGGTGACCGAGTCTTTGTAAGCTCAAAACCTTCTAGCAATCATCGATCACAGCCGTTTCTACCCTCCAATAATTAGGCCAGTGTGACACGAACACTGTTTTCATTATTTGATGAAAAAACATTTCATCTTCAACTTTATTTCCGTTAAAGGTGATTTCAATATCATTGACTGCGTGCCTCGAGAAAATAACTTCGCAATTCCCCCATATTGTAGTAGATGGGACATAACAGATCCAATGTTTAGATAATGGTAGCTTAAATATTAGACTTCGGGTCGCTATCAGAATTTATATCGATACTGTTTGTGAGGTGGTGTCGCAGAACCGCCGTGGTCATGTCAATTTCCTTGTTAATATTCTGGCAGTGTTCATAAATTTGTTGTTTTTCAGCATTAGACGTAATTCCCGTAATGTTACACAGTCATATTCAATGTAGTGATAGAAGATACAGTACATTGAATATGACTGTGATTTGCAATATAAGTTATCTTTAATAGGATTAATTGAATGGTTTGCAGTATTTTAGGTTGTATATTACCATTTTATTAGGTCCTATGAAATTACCTATGAAATTGGAGTTTTGTATGGAGATTTTGGGGATGTCTGCATTTTACATACTAACATTTTATCAGTTTTCTTCACAACGACAAATCCAGAGATAATAATATTTGGCATGTATCATTAGACAAGCTTTAGCAATATGTGTGTGAACACGCTTGATAAAAATTATTCATCGTTTTTATGTTAATGCAAATCAAATGATGTATTCGGGAGGCAGTTAAAAATTGTCTTTGTGTCTAATTTTAACACAATTAAACTTACAAAAAATTATTAAATTAAATAATACGAGCTAAGACAGAATAAAAACACCAATTTCATAGGTGAGGACCCAATATTATTATTTACCTTGAGATTTTATTTAGATTTTAGTCAATAAATACGTAGGTTTGCGTTGGGACGCGTGATCATGTTATGTAACTTGTCATGTTGTTACAACATTGATTTATTATTTATTAGTACTGTTCCCAAATGTTCTTTTACATCTCTCATGTTCGGTAAGTAGGTCCTTAATACCCCCAGATGCGGGTTGTAAGTGATCAATTACCGCCCTAGGTTAATAATGTAGCTAGAAACGCCCTAGGGCGGTAAGTAATTTAAAAAAAACCCTTTCAGAAAGTTCGCGTACATCTAACCATCTTACTGGCACTAGACATCATGCATTCAGCCCAATGACAAAAGAGGTCGCTTCGCTATTTTCATCAATTTTGAATATCGAACGGCTAAGCTAAATTGAGTTCTTGAAAATAAATTTATTTATTCTTGTGACAAAAGAGGTCGCTTCGCTATTTTCATCTATTTTGAATATCGAACGGCGAAGCTAAATTTAGTTCTTGAAAATAAATTTATTTATTCTTGTAATGCCTTTTTTTCCACTTACCTCACAATCGAGATGTAAAGCAGAGTAGTTAGCTCGGGTGTAAGCATCAATTGCACCCTCGAACTATAAGCGCCCTCGCTGCGCTCGTGCGCCTAAATATCTCGGGCTGCAATTGATGCCTTACAGCCCTTGGCTACTAATCTACTATTATTAGTTTTGTTTCAAAATCAAAATAATCTTAAATCCCGAGTCAGAAACTAATTAAAGTACTTATTAACAATTTGATTCATTTTAGAATATCCACATTCTGACGAGTAATGAAGTGAAATTTTGCGATCCCTGGTTATAAATTAAGTCTATTTTGATAATCCAAATATATTTACTTATTGTGATTTAACCCTTGCAGTTCAAGAGGACATTCCCGCATGCTCATAGATTTTGCTATTATGTTTCTCTCCCACGATTGAGTGGTTAAGATACAATTGCGTCATAATCAAAACATGATAATTATATAAAATGAACAATGAACCCTAGTAAACACGAGTAATAACAATTTCAGCTTAAAACATCGGCCAAAATGAGAGCCTTCATTAAATATTATTTGACCTCTTTATATCAGTTTCCTGTCAACTGTCTGACACGTTTCAGTAAAGTATTTAGGAACTAAAATTTGTAAAATTTAAATCGAAACCGTGTCCACGAATCGACTGTACAGTCACCAGCAAAAAGATATAAATATTTTAGTACTTTGTCACTCTAATAATATGACTACACTCGCGAGCAAAAATTAAGGGTCGGTTAAGAAAGTTAGAATATCTCGGAAGATAAAGACGCTAGCGAACTGAAATAAACTGTGCATGATTGGCAATTTAATATTCTTAAAATAAAATATAAAAACGTAAACGAAAAAGGATATCTTGCGTAAACTTAAATAAAATGGATAAAACAATATTTTTCATTAAATTTTATTTTTATTTAATTTTTAGTACTTGGTATTGCCTACTGAGAGCACACGGAGGAAATATTGTATTATCCATTTTATTTAAGTTTACTCAAGGTATCCTTTTTCGTTTAAGTTTATTAAATTATTAAATTAATTGTGAAAAATATTTCACTTTATTTTAGAATATTAAATTGCCTATCATGCACAGTTTATTTCAGTTCGCTAGCGTCTTTATCTTCCGAGATATTCTAACTTTCTTAACCGACCCTTAATTTTTGCTCGCGAGTGTATTTACTTTATATTAATATGTAAATTGTTTTTGCGGCAATAAAGCGGACGAGATCGGTGGTGTAGAGGCTAGTACGCTTAGGCTTTCGATAAAGAAAACAAAGTCACCTTCGCTATAGTCAGGCCTTGGATGGGTGTTCAAAAATTGTGATCTCAAATGCCCCCGTGCTTCGGAAGGCAAGTCAAGCCGATGGTCACGGTCGCTATTGCAACCGTTTCTACCCACCGACCTGCATTGGGCCAGCGGCAGCGTGGTGCGGTCGCTATTGCAACCGTTTCTACCAACCTGCATTGGGCCAACGTGGTGGTGTTGCGGCCCACACCCCTCATGTGTTTCTGCATGAGGCCTGTGCCCAGCAGTGGAACTTATTAGGTCCTTACCTATGAATTGGTGTTTTGTATGGAGATTTTGGGGAATTCTGCATTTTCCATACTAAATTTTTTTCAGTTTTCTTTACAAAGACAAGTACAAAGATATTTGGCATCTATCATTAGACAAGCTTTAGTAATATGTGTAATATCACACTTCATAAAAATTATTTATCGTTTTTAAGTGAATGCAAATAAAATGATGTATTTGGGAGGCACTTATAAAGAGTTGTCTCCGTGTCCAATTTGTTTTTAATTGTGTTACAATTAAACTTACAACAAATTATCAAAACAAATCAAAAGAGCTCAAAAATATAGTCTATTTTTAGACGAGGTAAGTTACAGACGTGTGATGTGAAACGACAAGGTATTAAAATAGTCATATCTTATTGCTGGCGACTGTACTAAAAAGAACGTGCAAGCCACCGTCGCGAAATTTTGGCAATGATTCATCATTTGTTTTGGCTATGAACCACGTCGGCAGTCGTTTTAAAAAGAAGACTCCCTGACTGACTAATGGACTCAATTCTGTTTGCTAGTGTTGGGATTTATTTATTAAGGTTTCTGATTAAATATCTCAGGAGACGTATCATAGCAACTGGAATACGATATACCTACAATAGCAATTTGCAATTTATCGTTATAACCTGTCAAAGAACGAAACGAAAATTTTAAAGTAAAAATTAATCTTTGTTTGAATATAATTTTATTGATTTTCGTTTATTTAGCTTGGGAGAACTGTGAGTTTATATGTATCGATAAATAGGGCAGACTGCTTATGCGGTGCTTTTGCCTAGTCTCTGACTAACTCTTAAGGGATAGTCGTGATTATATGTAGGTATGCATGTATGTATAATAAAGCTGAATTTAACCAGGTATTTTGTTTGCAGGTAAATCTCCTAACTGTACGGTGATGCTGAAAATCGTAGCTGCCGAAGGTAAGCGTCCTTTTGTACTTGTGAATCGCTGTATCTTCTATTAGGTGTTCTTTCTGATATGTTTTTTAATACTATATAAATATATATTTAATACTAGTGGCTAAATTTCGATTAATTCGGTTCAGTGGTTTTGACGTGAAAGCGAGACCGACAGACAGACAGAGTTACTTTCGCATTTATAATAATAGGTCCTTACCTATGAAATTGGTGTTTTGTATGGAGATTTTGGGGATGTCTGCATTTTACATACTAACATTTTATCAGTTTTCTTCACAACGACAAATCCAGAGATCAGTAATGTAATATGTAGCATCATTAATGTAATATTTGGCATGTATCATTAGACAAGCTTTAGCAATATGTGTGTGAACACGCTTGATAAAAATTATTCATCGTTTTTATGTTAATTCAAATCAAATGATATATTCGGGAGGCAGTAAAAAAAATTGGCTTTGTGTCTAATTTTAACACAATTAAACTTACAAAAAATTATCAAATTAAATAATACGAGCTCAAATATATGGTCAATTATTAAAAGAGGAAATTATTTTATAAGAATGTTTTGAAACTTAATAGTTACGGACAAATTGCTAAGACAGAATAAAAACACCAATTTCATAGGTAAGGACCCAATATTAGTATGGATGTATCATGGGTATAATTTAGGCGAAACATTTAGATTTAGGGCAAACAAAAATTTATAACTTTTCGCTGAAATATTTTTAAGACGAAAGATTTTTTTTTACTAGTAGCTGTCATGTTACGCACGTGGCTAAAGGCGAATTCGACCAAATTTCGATTGGAGTAGTAATACCAATAATGCTGTCAAATGCGAACACGGCAAAAAATCACCCGTGTACGCAGGACTCTGTCATTATACTCGTAGTGGATTCGACCGATGAAAATTAAGCTTTTGTTGGTGTTCCAATCCCCGTGTAGTAGCACGGAGTATAGTCGAATTTGCCCTTAAGAACATAAAGAGGACTAGGAGGATATTACTATGTATAAATATTAATATTAAACCTAATCAGTCGTCGGGTAAAATTTATAAAACCAGTTATTTTTAAACTTTTGCGTATCCGTTCATCAGATTGTTCACATCACTAGCAGGACATTGAAAGCGGACGTTAGAATAACAATTTTACACTCTGCGAAAATTCTAAAATGCACCATGGTAATTCTTTGGAATCGAACTGGACTCGTAAAATAGAAAGTCGTCATAAAGAACAAACCCAGGTGTGTTCACTATTATACTGGACTTTAGAGAAATAAAATCAACTATTTTCTTATAACTGCGAAGTGCGAAGTAATAAAACTATTTCAAATGCGCCAAAATTCTGGAAAAGCTTGTGCCATTTTGAATTATGTAGAATTTCATGTCTTTGATTCATTACAATAATAATCATTGGCACCCAAAATTTTCTTATTTTCGATATTAGAATGTTCTTGTTACTTAAGTAATATTAGCAAATTTGAAAGAAATTAAACGAATAAAGACTTACCAACCCACATTGAGCCAGCAGCGTGGTGGTGTTATGGCCCATAATGGGCCAGCACCATGTTTGGTTTGTTTGAAGGCCTTGCCCAGCGGTGGGACGTATATAGGCTAAGGACGGACTGCAACTTAATTATTTCCAATGATATATTAATATCCAGGTTGAAATACAATCTATTTAATAGCATTATTAATGTATTCAGTTGAAATCAATCTGAGCTATGTGCTAAGCCGGCTCACGGCGAATGCCAAATCCATACACCATTCGGTTTAGCAGATCTTGTTAATTAAATCTAATAGAGATTGAAATTGAATAGCACTCATTAAACTCTCGACGGTCATAAACGAGACACAATAGAAAAATATTATGTTCGCGAATGCCGGCGTTCGTTTGGTCAGTGTTGTGGTGTTATGGCCCATACTCCTTGTGTTTCTCATTAAGGAAGGATGTTAAACATGTATAGACTGAGGACAAGGGAGGTATATGTCCAACAGTGGACTGATGATGACATACATACATACAATCACGCCTGTAATCCCCAAAGAGATAGGCAGAGTCCAAGGAGCACTTTGTTCCTTAAGACCACGCCATACAAAACGTGGGTCAGATGAAAAATCGTGAAAGACTAGTAACAAGTGGCTAGCTCGCCTAGAGAGTCAGTAAAAGTGCAATAGAGTATGCTTGGAGATTCTCTTTGGAATCTTACCGTTTTGAAACGTGTTGGCAGCAGTAGCATGAGCGATGTTTTGTATCCTGACATGCTTGTCGTAGTGGAGACATCTGGCCAGCAGGCGACGGAATAAGGTTGTCTATTGAAAGAAAGATAATTGTTTATTTGGTGTTACACAAATACAATTTTTAAAGCTCAATACAAATTGATGAGTAACACCAAAAAGGCATCCGCCCAGCAAATGTCGGACCACATAGGTGGCCAGACGCTGATCTTCCACGAACACCTTATATGGGAGGTGATAAGTGCGTATTGAATTCCCTTGTTTAAGTTTTTCCAATCGGGACTCGCACCCAGGATTCCGTCACCTGGCTAAGAATAATAAGAAGCTTTCCACAACGTTTCATAATCGATGAGTGTTCAAATATATTTTTTTATTCAACCGATAATGTAATTACAGTGCCTCATAAATTTTAATGCCTACCAACAAAGATAAAGTAATAACACTGTGACAGACGCGATCCGTTGATCCCGCCAGGAAGCTCGTAGAGGCTTAAAAATAAAATTGTGATTTTAATAAAATGCAAATCGCGCGTCTGATGGAACAGCTACATCCAACATTTACTGTAAGACCTGTTCCACATTTGAGGCTAGGTAGTGGAGGAAAGAATATTTCGATACAATTGAATTATGAAACCTCAGCTAAAAGTTTTACATATCCGTGGCTTCGTATCTCCTCAAGGAACAGCACGATTATGTTTAGTGTTTTTGTTCAATAGCCTATTTAACTGAGTTAGTTCTTAGTCTCATTTAAGGAAATGGTCAGGCGTGTTGTCATTGAAATGACTAAAATGAAAAAAGGAATCAAAGTAAAATCAAAACATTTCGTTTTCGCTCTAATATCTATCAGAATTAGGGTCCATGAGTGTAGTTGTTGTATTTTTTTGTTGTCTTAATGCTTCGAAATAGAGTCTAAACTCAACAAGAAAATACAGTCCAATTGAGAACTTGGTTTTTTGCCTTTAAATTTGCCGTTAATTATTACCAAGTGTACCATTCGAGTCCCGGACACTTGAGTCCACACAAAGCAATTTCCTCAATATTTCAATACCGAAGTGGATTGCGCTGTTGCCGTTATTTCTACACCGATAACATCAGGGTATTGTGAGGGGAATTTGTATGTGTACCAATACGTTGCAATTTCCTCCGTTCATTGGAATAGGTTATTCGGAATTCAATCTTATACTCACGGCATAGAACATTCTTTTCTAAGAAGCTTTGTTTAATGAATTCTAAGGTTCTATCAAAATTGTTATCTTGACAGGCGATAATCTACGCTAATTCGATTTCGTTCGGTTCAATGTTCTTTTTTAATCTTCGGCTGGAAATAGGAATATTTTTTATTTTTCGGGTCTCTTGTATTTTTTAATAAATTCTTATTGTATTTAAGCAAAAAACCGCTGACCTACCCTTAAACTCCTGTTTCGAATTGCTGTTGTGTCCAATGGACACATGTGGGTTGGTTGCTTATTGATTCCCTTTATTTAATTGAAATATAAAATTAATAACATTTAGTATATTTCGTCGTGTGGTAGCGGCTCATTAAAAGAATACTACCAACCCATCTCTTCCTTGGGTGTCGTAAGAGGAGACTAAGGGACTTAGAACTGCACAACCATCCATTAGCTTTTAGCGGTGACGGGCTCACCACCTGTCATGCTTAGTGCAGTCACTGCTTGGTGAAGCGCGGACTATATAAACCGCTTTTGCGGTGCTTTTGCCTAGTCTCTGACTAACCCTTATGGGATAATAGTCGTGATTATATGTATGTATATTTATTTATGAAATAAAGTTATTTTTGTTTGGTTTGTTTGTTTGATTACACTTTGGGATTCTTGACGTCAAGTAAGATTCAAATGCAAGGGTAGCCGCCTCCTTATTCTCAAGTGTCGGAAACAAATGAATCAAGGAAACACTACCTGTTCCTATCTATTGTGGCGAATTAGAGGGAGACGAGGCGTGGTTTTACGAATCCTACAGTTGAGAGAATAAGGACAGTTAAAACGCACCATGCACCTCATCATCCGGCATCCGTCAGAGGAGTGAAAAGGAATCGTCCTTTTCACTCCTCTGATGGATTCCAAGTACCAGTCTCTTTAATAGGCTAGTTGAGTCTTCTATTGGGTCCCAAATGATTGAATGATAATATATTTTTTGAGGCCTGTAACACAATAAATTTTAAATTACGTATTTGATTGACAGTCTTAAACGCCTTCGGCAATGATGGTCTATGAATTATTAGTGCCGTGAGGTCACGACTTTGGTAAACAATTCACTACGCAGAACTTGGTATAATAGGTTGGGGAAAAAGTTTCTTCGCATTTTTTAAGAAAATTCAAAACATTTTTTAATATAGCTTATTTACATTTAACTAAAGTATGTAGGTACCATTTTGTTCGATAGCTTTTTGCCATCTTGTAGGTAGGGACATGATCCCATTGCTATAGAAATTTTGGGACTTCTGGTCAAAATACCGCGACAAGTGGTTTTGGTAGTCCTCTCGTGATGTTAACCTGACACTGCCTAAAGAATTCTGAAGAGATCGAAACAGGTGGAAATCTGAAGGTGCAAGGTCAGGACTATACGGCGGATGCATTAACACCTCCCAGCCAAACTCTCTTAATTTTTGCTGAGTGGCTAAAGATGTGTGAGGTCTAGCGTTATCATGATGAAAAACCACACCCCTTCTGTTGATTAATTCCGGCCGCTTTCTCTCAATTTCTTGCTTTAATCTCATCAGTTGTTCGCAGTAGAGTTCAGAATCGATGGTCCTGCCTGGTGGTAATAGCTCATAATGAATAATGCCCTTTCAATCCCACCACACACACAGCATCACCTTGTTGCGAGTTAACCCGGGTTTTGCCACAGTCTGTGAAGCCTGACCGGCCTTTGATCACGACCTTTTTCGCACGTTCTTGTCGTACGTGATCCACTTTTCATCACCAGTTATCAGCTTCTTCAAAAATGGTTCGGTTTCATTACGTCGTAATAAAGAATCACAAATGAGTACACGGTTCATTAGGTTTCTTTCAGTGAGCTCGTGAGGTACCCAAATGTCGAGCTTTTTTGTGTACCCAGTTTTTTTCAAATGCGCCAAAACTGTTTTGTGGTCAATTCCTAGTTCTTCAGCTACGTCGTAACTACTGACATGCCGATCTTGCTCCACTTTTTCAAAAATGGCATCCATTTTATCTGTAATAGGGCGACCAGTACGACGTGCATCTTTGACATCAAAATTTCCGGATTGAAAACGCTTAAACCAAATTTGTGCTACTCTCACAGACACTGCACTAGGTCCATAAACATCGCAAATTTTTTTCGCGGCTTGCGTTGCATTTTTACCTTTTTTGTAGTAAAATTTAAAAATGTATCGAATTTCTTCATTAGATTCACTCATCTTGGCGGTAAGAAAAACAAATGAAAATCACACATTTTCCTAATTTGAATTTGGAATTATGTTCTTTAAAATTTAAACTTTCAATGATACCAAAACCAGCCAAATACAAATAGTATAGCCAAAGAGATTTTATTACAAGTTTATACATACTATAATGCGAAAAGCCTTTTTTCCCAACCTAATATTTCGGACCTGAGTACTAAATACTATGTAAATTAAACATTACTTTCATAAATTTGATATGAGTAAACTAGCCTATTCTAGAATAACAACCACAATAACGAAGTTGTCATGTAAAGTCCAAACCGATGAAAAACAAAGCCATAATTGAATTCCCATACAAAAATAATGCAACCTTTCCACGAATTACAAAGGCTGGAATAAATTTAGAATGATTAATTATTGCTTGCAAAAACAATGCTTTGAATTCGTACCGTGGCCATGTAAAGTAGCGGTGTTAAAAATGTTATTTTCACACGAAACTACATTTGTAAAGGACTGCATACATGTGTTCTAATGATTGTGAAACCCCCTAATAAACTCTTTAAGCAAGGGTGCAAATAACTTAAGGCGAAGACGTGTTTTTATATTATAGCTTCGGCGCATACAATAAACGCGAGATAAAAAGATAATCAAATATCTTCGTTACAGTTTCTTGGACCTTATGACAAAATATTAATATAATTTAGCCCAAAGAAGGCCATTGTTGGAGATACTTGTGGTCCTCTCCTAATCTATAGGTCCTAGGTCCGGGCCAGTAACTTCTCTCGACCTTCGAGAGATCGTCAAAAAACCCTTTTTATACCTAGGTTCCCGATGGTTTGCCTGTTGTGAACTAGACGCTGAGCTGTGGATATCTATCTGAAACCCTTTGCTAGCTGTATGAAAAAAGCTGGATTGTCATGTGTCACACGCACCCGGATCTTGGAGCGAAGGAGCTCGGTGGCGTAGTGGTTAGTGCGCTTTGGTTTTCGATATCGAAACAAAGCTAGCTTCGCCATGGTCAGGTCGTGGATGGGTGACCAAGACTTTGTGATCCGAACTCCTCCGTGCTTCGGAAGGCGCGTTAAGCCGTTGGTCCAGATCACTATTGCAACCGTTTCTACCCGTAACACCTCCTGTGTTCCTCCATGAAGACCTGTGCCCAGCTGTGGGATGTATATAGGCTGGGGACGAATAGGAAAAGAAGTTTTGCTAAGGTATTGTGTGGTTACACAGCTGAGGAGCTCGGTGGCGTAGTGGTCAGTGCGCTTTGGCTTCGATCGAAAACAAGGCTACCTACCTTCGCCATGGTCAGGCCGTGGATGGGTGACCAAGACTTTGTGATCTCGAGCTCCTCCGTGCTTTGGAAGGCACGTTAAGCCGTTGGTCCCGGTCGCATTTGTGACCGTTTCTACCCACCAACCCGCATTGGGCCAGCATGGTGGTGTTGCGGCCCATACTCCTCATGTATTTCTTTATGAGGAAGGCCTGTCCCAGCAGTGGGATGTATATAGGCTGATGACCACACAGCTGACCAACAGCGCTGGCGAGATATCCATTTATTTGACGTATAAGCGCGCGCGTGTAGCTGGCGCTAGATACTAGCGCGAGCGGTGGTCACGCATGCGCGCTTGCACGTCATATTGTATTATAAAACGTGAAAGGCGTGCCGGCGGCGTTGTTATAAAACGCCCCTAATGTTTACTAAACTCGTGGCAATAAAATTCTATTTATTGGCTAAGTAAAGTTATGAAAAGACCACACACTACACTATACATTTCTTCATACCATAACTTTTATTTAGCTTATTTAGCTTTTTGTAACGTTTAAAAACTTGTTGGCTACTTAACAGTAATACCCGCAACGGCAGTGGCCACATTAGGGTAATGTCTTAACTGTACAATTCATACCCGGGCTTTTATTTCGTAGTTTTACACGGGTTTTGAGAACGAGCTGTCGAAGTTTTTATGTATGTTTGCTGTTTCGTGACGGAAAACGTTCGTGATGTGTTTTTATGAAAAATATTCCAATGTTTTCGAAACTTAAAAAAAGACCATTACTTATTTTAGGTTTCTAAAACAAAAGCGGAAATTGATAGACGTGTGAAATATGTCGGTGTGTAGAGGAGCACGGTGGCATAGTGGTTTGTACGCTTTGGCTTTCGATTAAAAGCAAAGCTACCTTCACCATGATCAGGCCGTGGATGGGTGACCAAAAATTTTGTGTTCTCGAGCTCTTCCGTGCACGACACGTAAAGCCGTTGGTCCTGGTCGCTTTTGCCCACCCTCCAACCCGCATTAGGCCAGCGTGATAGTGTTAAAGCCCATCCTCCACATGTGTTTCTCCATGAGGTAGGCCTGTGTCCAGCAGTGCGACGCATATAGGCTGAGGACAGTGAAATATGTCATTCTTCTTTCTGCTCTTTTAAGTATTTAAGTTTGGGTGGCACAGTAGATCATTTTCTTCCTTTCTCTTCTATATTTCTATCCATCAGCCTATTGTCGGCCATTGCAAGACTTAAGCTTCCCCCAAAGATCTCCACAACGACCGATCCTGCGCCGCCGGCATCCAGGGACATTCCGCGACTTTCACCAGGTCTTCGGTCCACCTCGTTGGGAGCCATCTTATGTTGTGCCACCCATTACGTTGTCGTGGTCGCCACTCGAGAACCTTTCCGCCCAAACGGCTGTCAGTACTACGAGCAATGTGCCCTTTCACAATTCTGTGGGCTATGTCGTGACCGGTAGTTCTCCTACGGATTTTCTCATTTCTGATTCGATCACGAAGAGAAACTCCAAGCATAGCCCTATCCATTGCCCTTTGAGTGAGTAAGCGGCCACCATCACTTTACTTAATTTTTTTTTATATCAAGTTCTTTATTATCTTAGTTTTTTCTACAACAAAAACTATATTATTATAGTGGGACGTTTGTGCTATTTTATGTAATAAAAGTATTTACTATTCCAGACTATCTCTTCCCTAGTTAATTATAATGTAATAAGAACCTTAATATGCCCATAATTTACGCTGCGTAATAGACTGTGGAGCGATGCACTTTGAGCTATAGAATTATTGAGCGCTTGGTGTAATTTACAGGCGATATACCAACTAAAGCAAGTGTTTTCTAATTGTCCACATCGTTCAAAGTCGTCGTAAAAGTATTTGGTCTGACGCTGAGTTCGCGATTGGTAAAGAGGATTGTATCAAAATCATAGATATGTTTATTTCATTGTTCAAGCTTGTCACTTGCTTGTCACTTTTAACCGTCAACATTTTGCATATTAATCTGAGTAAAAAAAAATTTACTACTATGAAGTAGATCCACAGCATTTTGTGGTTGTAATCGAAACAAGCGGCCGGATTTAAGTTATAAAATCAAAAACTATTTTGTCAACTTTTATCGGCATTGAATCAATGCACCATGCGAACGACGTCGAGGCACAGCTAGTATAAGTATATATATAAGTTACATACTCTTCGGTGGATTTCTTTTAGTTATTATGTGGGATGACTTGTTCTAAGCCGTAGGAGGTATATACGCTGGAGGCGATATAAAGGTCTCAGTATCGAGTCTGCCTTTGGTGTTTCTGGTAAAGAGGAGATAGTAAGGCATTCTATAAGACATGGAGATGTTGTCCACTGGAGGGCCACACGAACGCCGGCGTTTTCGAACAATATAATATAAAAAATATGATTCTATTCTGTCTCATTTTGAAGCCATTTATAGGTTTGAGCTTTTATGTTGAAAAAAGATAACGCAACATGTTATAACTTACACCACAACCCAAGGGTTAATATCTCGAACATTCCAGATCGGTGGAAGTTCAGTAAGCTGATAGTTCAGTCCAGAACAATCTCAAGATCCCCCACATCGCATCTCAGTTTTAATTAATTACCAAATATGTCTTCTAACTTTGATAATTTGATATCTTTGTAGTTGACGTCGAGTGTTCAAACAATCGACTTTATGTTTATGTGGGATTAAGTTGAAATTTGTTGGTGACTTTACATTCATTTACATAGTGCTCAGTGACAGCTTTCTGTCAAATTAAATAATTATGAGAGTTATTGTGAGGTAATGAAAACAAATGAACGCAATTTGTAGGCTATTGTAGAACGACCTCCGTGGTCGAGTGGTCTGTACGCCGGTCTCAAGGCGTCACCATGTTGAGAAGTTCTGAGGTCGATCCACGGTGGCGGCAGATGTTTGTGTGATGAATACAGGCTTTGTTCTCCAGTCTTGGATGTTTATATAATTATTATATAAAATGTGAATCTTTATTTCTATTTATTTAATAAATATCCGTTATCCGTCATCTAGTATCCATAACACAAGCAGCATTAGTTGCTTGAAATGTGGCTAGTTGATTAATTTTTAAATTTTATTACCGTTTATGAAAAACGTTACCCAAATGAAAGAGAGCTGGAGAAAGTAAGAAAGTCAAATTTAATGACAAACATAGTAATGAATTGGTGTCTAAGGCCCAATTGCGCGATCGAGAGTTAGCGCCTAACCCAGGGTTTGCCCATATATTTGCCCCAGGGTTAGGTGCTAACTCTCGACCGCGAAATTGGGCCTTAGCGTTTAGTTTAAGGCTTAATACAAAATTGCAACCACAGACAATGATTTACATAGATAACGCAAATATAACGATTTGTATAAAAACCGTGTCAACTTTCTAACGTCTACAGACCGTCTCAACAATTTTAAAGACGGGAGATCTAAACTGATTGAAAAATACCGATGCTGCCGATACCCCTCCGTCAATAATCACAAAACGAGGCTTTTTTTTAGTTTTTGCAGCGATTCGGGCGCTCGCAGACTAGATACAGCGGCCAACCCCGACGTTTGGTCGGGGTTTTCGAACACGCGCAGTACAATGTATTTACGTCATCTATGTCATTATGTATATGTGCTTGCGACACTTTATTCAGCATATTGGACGGTTGTCACAGATATTAATATTGTATAACTGACAAGCAATCGTACACCATATTTTTAGTAAATAAATTATTCTTATTCATTCGACGGTAATCTTCCGTGGTTGCCGACTTCCATGAATGAAATCAATGCTCCTTCGTAACCAATCTTTGCTTTTCATCAAGTGATGTTGAAGTAGTTGTAAAGTATTGTGGATATAGTTTCATTAAAGGAACGCAATTTTATTATTTAAAAACAAATACCAAAAAAGTGTACATAATATAGGTATAAAATCGAAAACCGAAATACCAAAAAGTTGTTTTGAAATTAAATTTATTGTTATATAAAATTATAAAAATAATTATTACCTTAACAACTATTAGAAAAAACAAAACAAATAAAAAAAACAACGTATCTGCAAGCGAACACAAAAAAACTAATTCTAACAGTAAATATAATAATATATTAAGTAATTTTTGAATTTATGTAAGAAATATTAGTCCTGTTCTATTCTCGGCCCATGTTTTTGCCGAAGACTTGTAAAGTTCCGGGAAGTCACGTTCGCTTCCGAATTTAATACAAGTTTTTTGTCGGCCTTCTGAAAGCAATTTGGGAGACAACTTTGAAGGCAATAGGACGTTTTGGTGTTAGGTTTTTGTATTTATACAATATTACAAAAGTATGCGTTGTAGATTTTTTTTACTGCACATACTACGAGTACAACGTTAAGAATTATAAGATTAAAATGATTTATATTGGGTCCTTAACTATGAAATTGGTGTTTTTCTTCTCTCTTAGTATTTTGTTCGTAACTATTAAGTTTTAGAGTATTCTTAAAAAATAATTACCTCCTCTAAAAATAGACCATATTTTGGAACTCTTTTGATTTGTTTTGATAATTCGTTGTAAGTTTTATTGTGTTAAAATTGGACACGGAGACAACTCCTTTTCAGTGCCTTCCGAATACATAATTTAATTTGCATTCACATAAAAAAGATGAATAATTATTAAGAAGTGTGATATCACACATATAGCTTAAGCTTGTCTAATGATACATGCCAAATATTATTATCTCTGGATTTGTTGTTGTGAAGAAAACTGAAAAAAAAATTGTATGGAATATGCCGAGTTCCCCAAAATCTCCATACAAAACGCCAATTTCATATGTAAGGACCTAATATTACATATAAAGACACCTCGATTTTTTCCTAATGGCGCGGGTAGTGATTAAGGAAGTGATTACTTCTTTCCACTTGCACTTACAACGATTTTTCGCTTCATTTGCACTCATTACACTCCACACCGAGATAATTATGTTCCCTTATTATTGTCACCGTTATTATTATTAATATATATATATATATATTATTAATATTAATATATAAAATTAGATACTTTTAAGCAGCATCAATAAAAGTAGCATGGATTGTGAAAATGATGAATGATATGAAGAGGAAGAGAATGGAACAAGACAACACGATGCTAAATCCTAAACTATAGTCCATTTTTAATAGTTCTTAATAATAACATTGATCAATTGACTTATGAACAAATTATTACCTTTCTAACATTTTAAGCGACCGTATTTATTGAAATACCTAATCAAAGTAATTTGACGTGGATTTGACAGTTCTAAATGCCATTTAGAATAATTTATTAGGTGTACTGACGTAGGCAGAATCACTGTAATAAAAATAATAAAAATAGGTGCATTTTGACAGATAAGCTTTATGGACCATTTACATTGGCATGGGAATCGATTAACACTACAAACACCTGTCAAAATGCACTACAAATAACTGTCAAAATGCACCTATTAGATTATTCAGACTGTAAGGCTAATTGACATTTCAACGACGAACTGTCAAATGATTTTGACTAATAAAATATGGACTAGAACAGGGCAAGAATAATATTGAGACTAGCTTATTTTAATAAGCACAATGCAACAGTTAATTATTTTTTTTATTTTATTTATTTATTTGGTATATACTACAGTTGACAATCATTGTTAGTATAACAGTAAATATGTTAGTAGTTAAGGGCTAGATTGACAACCTAATTGTATACACACTACATGCTTATTGGCCAACAGTAGCCACGAATTGGCGCGATACAAAAATTAGAACGTTGCACTAAGTAAAGAGAAAACATAAATTTAACTCTAATTTTTAATATTAAGGTTACCACCTTTGGCGAGACAATTATGACCAGTTTAGTCCATATGAAAGATGTAAAATGCTATAACCTTTTCAAGAAAATTTTATAAAACTTCACTGCAGTCTATTGACTAACAAAATCACATCACCTACCAACCCATTCGAATTATGGAAACTATCGGGACGGAATAATCAGCCTCAGTTATTGGAGGAGAGTGCCAAGAAACCGGCCTAACGCTATCTCGGAGTGCCACTCGCGTCGCCGATGTAAGGCTTGTGGCCTGTTATTAGCGGTACTGAAGGTTTACGGCGATATTATAGTATCGGATTTTGTTTTTTGGAGTAAGCTCTTTTGGTTTATACTGAGAAGTCGGTCGCTCAGATTATTTTATTTAGTTGTAATATCTGATTTGCTAGATTGCCCGGTAACGCCTGTTGAAGATAAAGTTAAAGCAAAAAAAAACTGGAAGTTATTATGCAAATAAATTTTTAATTAAATTAAAATTCAAAGTATAATAACGTGAAAAAACAAAATCTTTGAAAAGTATAAATAATAATAATCATCTCTTCTTTTTCCTGCTCTGTTCCCAATTCTATTTGGGGTCGGCGCAACATTTCTTCTTCTTCCACTCTCTTCTAGTCAACACTCACTTCCATCCTCATCACATCATCATTCACCCGATCCATCCATCTTTTCTTTCCCCACACGCCCATCCACTTTCAATTCCATAACTTTCCAGGTGACATGATCATTCTCCCTCCTCATTACAAAAAATAATAATCATCAATCAGAAAAAAAACCAAAAAAGCGGTTGCTAGCTTAGCATCGGCAACAACGGCAATAGGCTCACACCAGGCTCACACCAACAAAATTACTGGCGATTTCAAGGATTTTGACTAATATTGAGGTAGTCTAATATATTATAAGTTTATGTTATTTAGCACGATGCCTATGATTTGTCTGCGTATTCGTTTCCGCTACTATCTAAACGTGACCTTAGGTTTTACTCCCATAGGATATGAATTTTTATTATATACTCTTTTGCTAGAGCAATGCGAATTGGGAGGTGACTATCTATTTTTAGATGAGCGATATCATTTTGAAAGGTAATTCCAAAGATAATTCTCTTAAAGAACGATTGAGAATCTGTTTAAAGTTAAAGTAATTAGAAGTAGTTTAGAGCGACTTTTGATTAAGACTTAAAGATGTTTTTTATCTGCTATCATCGGAAATAACATTCACAATATTAATGCCTTGACTTTCATAAACCCAGGTTTCTATCCATACTAATATTATAACCACGAAAGTAACTCTGTCTGTCTGTGTCGCTTTCATGTCAGTAGTTTTCACGTGCAATTTAACCGATTTTTTTTATTTATTTTCTCCATTAACACAATTACAGTACTTCATTACACAATCTGCCGAATTGTACAAAAGTTTGTCGGCAGTATTTGGTACAGGGAGCCTGAGAAAGGACATAGGGTAACTTTTATCCCAATAGGGTAACTTTTATCCCAATATTCCCATGGGAACGAGTGCCATTCGGGTGAATTAAAAAAAAATTAAATAACGCCTTTCAGAAAAATGAAGGACAAATTTACGCCACTACGAACTTTGCTGCTAATAATAGAGTTGGTGTAAATTTTCAATTGCACCAATTGAGGCTACTGTTCCAATTTGAAAAAATCTTTCAGTGTTGAACCTATTTATTGAGGAAGGCTATAGGCTACATACCATCGCACTATCTCAAAGTAACTATTCTACGCGGTCGAAGTTGCGGGCAAAAGCTAGTAAATTAATATAACCAATAAATACAATATAAGAGAGAGGCCGGTGCTTAATTGTCTACACGGATCCCACTATCTTACCATTTTTCTGATTCCAGTCGGACAGTGTTGAAAGGTATGTCGGACAGTGACTTGACATCTCATATCATAGTTGACAATACAATGTGCTTCTGAAGGAGTTGTAATCAGGTTGTAATAGATGCAGTTCTTCTACGTGTCATTTGTATGTTTTTCAACTATAGCTACTTACCATTTGCTTGTATTTCAACTTTGTTGAATAAAAAATACTTTCATATCGCCTTGTAAAATAGCGATAGTTTCCGCTTATTTTATATGCGATAGAGAATTTGAACAAAGCCAAAGCACTTTTACAGAAAGCTTTGTGCTTGTACCGAGCACAATCTCAAAACACAGACTTAGGATTTCCTCTATAGTAAGCACATTGTGTTTTCGCTAGATTTATTCAATATCATAAGTACCGATATGGAAAAAAAGGAATTTTGAAGATTATTTTAGTCATCAGCCTGCATTCCTCGTGGAGAAACACACGAAGAGTATGGGCCGTAACACCACCACGCTGGTCCAATGCGGGTTGCTGGGCAATAGCGACCGGGTATGTTTGGTCAACCCATCCACGGCCTGACCATGTCGAGTCGAAAGCCAAAGCGTAAAGCCAAAGAGTACTCGTACGCCACCGAACACCTCGAATTCTATATTGATCCATAGCAATGACACCTGTCTTGTTCTATCTTAATTTATATTATCAACGATAATGGAATAATTAAGTTCTCTCCGAAAGTATACTCAATCTTTGTGTTAAACTTATCAAAACCCCGCGAACGTCAATACGCGATTCAATTTAACGATATCACGAAACTTTCTAATCAAAAACCTAATTAAGAATTTTTTTCTCATAAGTCAGCTGTCGACGGTGATCCGCTATCGTCCGAAGGTCACTGCCCTTGAGTTTAACGAACGGATCTTTCACAGAATTCATTTGACCCATGTTATTTGCTATCCGAGCTCAAATGTCTTACGAGAGAATTGGTATGAGAACGTTTTGTCGTCGACTTAATTTTGGAATTTGCTACAATTTTCTTCTAGATAATAAATTCTCATTGTGTATATGATACTCGTAGTATAATAGATGATGCAAGGTAAGGTCATTTTATGGGTGTAGCAGTTCTTCTTTAAATTATCATCAATCATCATTTCATAATTCTTTTAATAATCATCATTTAATAATAAATTTTGCATAGACTTATTTTAGGGTGGTTTCATAGGTGGGCTGGCAGCACGCGCGCGCTTACAATTACAGGAGTTACCTAACATCCAAAGCATACATATACATAGCAGTTGGCATCCTCTGTCAGACCTAACGGGTGCCTATTGAAAGTCATCGTCAGATCATTTTGTTCTCGCGGAATGCTGAATTGGGTCTCCCATTCCATGCAGTTGTAGGGCTTTTTTTTAATGTTAACTAAGTTTAAGTACTTTTATTCAACCTAAGTTTCACAATTTGATGGAAATAAATATGTTTTCTTCTTTTTCTTCTTCCAAAGCCACACTCACTTTACGTCAGAATGTATGGAAATCTAGACGGCTCTGTTGGCCAGCGCTGGCGGCCAGCCCACCTATGAAACAACATTTAGATGGAAATGGTATCTTTATTTATATTAAATATTAAATAAATCAAATCATATATTAACATAAAATAGTAAAAAATTCACTGTAATCATGAGACAATTGCTGAAAATTCTATTTAAAAAATTTCTTTATTTCTATTAATTATATATTTCTTCTATTTATTCTACTCGTAATTGTACTCCCAACATAATTAATATCGTATATTAATGATCATTTTAATTCATAAGAATCACACAAATCATTTCTTTTTGACTTATGTCAAGTAAAATTGGATATTTAAAGCATGTATCCAGCAGTGTTACTTAAATTAACGGTAAATAAATGATTTGACTTTTTCAATACAACATTATATATATTTTTTTATGTATTTAAAATGTATTATACATAATTTTATATAATCTTAAATAAGTTTTTAATTCATGAAGCAAGATCCAGTACTTTTGACGATATTGAAGATTTTATAAGTGACTTTAACGACAACTATACTGAACAATAAAGAAAAGGTGCTCAGGTCGTTATTCAGGTAGTTAAATATTCAAAAATCACTAGGCGAAAACCTTCAAAATCTTAAGTTAAAACATACAAATGTATTGTACATTTGTACGTTCCTCTCGTACAGCGGAATAATTCATGAGAGGATATGATGTCTTCATCGCCAGTAATGGTATGGCCGTTTTACAGTAATGCGATCTTCGAATTTAGTAGAACCTATCACAAGGATTTAGACGCTTATATCGGCTATGACAACGTTTTAGCCCCTAGAGGGTCAAGCGAACGCTGGCGTTCTTCACCAATAGGTTTTTCTATTGCGTTTTGTGGCCATTGAGGAGTTAAAGACAGTTGAGAAAAGTTGCACTAATGCTGGCAATATCTTGTTTTACACCACAAGATTCTGGAAAATAAACACAGGATATTGAACTTTAATTTTTATACAGCTTAGTACATTTTCCTTCACCTGTTTTATTTTATAGTTAAAGAGGTTTATTTTAACATGAAAAGAAAAACTTTTAACTAATACAAATTTTTATTCATTTTTATTTTCATGCAGTCAATCAATCTACGAACAGTCAAAACAAAACATGCAAGTCACCTTATAAATCCAACAACGATAATAAAGCGGAATTTATTATAAAAGCTCCGATGAATTTGACAGGCGGTGCTCGTAGCCGTAGCAGATGCGCTACGAGGCACCTACGACGTAGCACGTAGCGCATCATTGACGCTCTGTCGAACAGATTGTATGAATCTGGATATTAATTAAATTGTAAATTATATGGGTCTTTTTTCATGACCTATAAATTTAAGCATTTTATAATTATTATGAAATAAATTGCCATATTTATTAGTACATACATGATTATGATATTTTTTTTACTTCCAAATGATTTATAAACTTTGCCCCTTTAAAGGCCAGTATCTTCAAGCGAGACATTACCCAGCGGGTGACTGGCAGAAGCGGACACGCCTTTGCTTTTTATGAGATGTAGAAACGAATAAAAACCAAGTTAAAATATTGAGTCACAGAACAATTTAGACAATGAATGTCGAATATTATCTGTTTTTAAATTTTCAACATTACTTGAAGATTATTATTGTGTTATTAATCTTCATGTAATCTTGAAAATAAGTCAAAGTAATAATTTGAATAATAGTTTTAAGTTATGTTATATTATGGGCAGAGCGGGAAAGTGATCAAACACTTTCCCGCTCTCAACTGTTTGATTGTTCATTCGTTAGTGTAGGAGTATTTGTTTTCGGCAAAATTAAGTCTTTTGGAATGACTTTGTCTAACCCCAAGCTATTACTTACAACGCCATCTGTTGTGTGATGACAGAAAACAGCTATATATAACGTGTACTACATTAAAAAGGCCCCAGTGACGCCCGGCTAGGCGGCTCTCTGCCAAGCTATCTGCGGGCCGCACTCCCGCGCCGCGATTTATAACGAAAGTTGTTGGCAAGCCTAAATTCGACCACCGAGTATTAGCCGAATATATTGTGCGGTGTAAAACCGCTTAAGAGTTAGTTTTGGCACGGACCCCGAAATTCAGTCTAAGATGTTTCGATTTGTGCTAATCTGATATGGGGACGGAATTTTATATAAATAGTTACGTTCTGAATTCTACGAAAACTTACTGCAGGTAGACAGATGTAGAAAAATCTTAGGTTTGGTGTTGCATGAAAATCTTGGATTCTCGAGACGACATACAGCTGTACATATACAAAGTATAGATTCTATTGTCGCGTGCAGTATTTCTGGACCGATAGGGTAAAACCGGGATAGAGATTAGAAAAAGTCTCCTATTTTCTAAAATATTACCACCCACATTTTCCAAAAAGGTCCATTGAGTCCATAAACGGCAATTGCTTCCAAGAGACACGGGTAGAAGGAAACAATAAAATTTTGTGCAATGAGTAAAAGATTCAAATATGAATATATATATAGGTATGAAATGGACGTAAACAATTTCAAATATATACGTTTTGCCACCATATAGTGTGCCTTGGGGCCCGAAGGACTCCTTAACTATCCTTTTTGCTTGATTAAGGAATTTTATTATTTTATAGATCCACACTTAATAAACCAGTACATGTACATAGAGATCATGGAGAAAATAATATTTTATTTTTAAATTATAAAGTTATACGATGGCAAATACTGACCTTTCAATCTTTTACGTCTTGGAGAAGTTCGTCGCGAAACTGAACTACAGTCTACTTTTATCAGCAAAGGACTTCTATGACAATTGAATGGAGACGTTCATTGTTCAAATGTGTACCTAATTACCTATAGATTGTGTTCGTCACTGTACCTATTGTTGTATATCAATTATGTAACGCTAAGATCACTCTCCACTAATAGCTTTAATGGAGTACGCTTGTTAATTAATCTAAATTTATTAATGCTTAACGAAGCACAGGGCTTACAGATTGACAAACAATGTAGAGATCTGTGGGGCATTCTAAAGCATGCCTTATTTAATAATAATAATAGCTTATTGGCCATTTAAATATTTAAACCTAAACATTATGGAGACGAATTTAGGTAAGACCGTGGTAGTTAGCCAGGCGGGCTTAGAAGCCCTACCACCAACCAAACCGAGTAGAAAAACTTCTGCCCCCATGGGGAATCGAACCCGGACCTCCCGATCAACACCTGGTGGTGTGAAACACTAGACCAGAGAGGCAGTTAAGGATAAAATTATGGGGAATTAACATATCTGGCGAAATGTGGGTGTCCAAAGAAATGTGGTGATATGTTCTTTGTTATTTTATATTTACAGGAATCAACTCATAAAGGATGTGACTCTTGCGTAACCTGACAAACTAGATTTTTGTTACCGGAATCTAAATCGGGGGACACGGCAGTGAGCCCGCCGAGTCGAGCGCGAAGCAAACACTGCCGTACCATCCTTTACTGAAACCAATTCGCCACATTTTCAGGCCCCTATTTGAGAAGCTCTGAATAAGACCAGAAAGCAGAAATTTTTCGTCATCCATTAAGCTATAATTACATACTTAAAATCCAAAATTTGAAGTCTGTAGGTGATTTAGTTCCGAAGTTAAGCGAAAGCAAAGTTTCGCATTTACGACACTCACGTGACACTCACTCACTCACTCAATCACTCACTCATGAACATCATAATAGAACTAGTACTTCCCATAAACTCAGAGAGCTGAAATTTGCTACAGAGTTAGGGTTTAATGGCCACATAAAGGGAACACTATAAAAACTAGGATAATCGAAGATCTGGAGTACCTGGTGACCCTGATTAGAAAACTCAAGAGCCCAACCAAACTATAAGAGATCGACCTATACCGCCTTTACAAAAAATATTCAACTTTGTGGGCCCCTTCATTTGGTGTCAAAAATCGAAGGTCTGAAGTATCTGATGAAGAACCCTCAGCTGGTCTCAGCTGTATTAGAGATATGGTTATGCCCCCTTATACTACTGGTACATAAAAAAATCGACCGTCATTGCAAAAATCCAGCGTAGTGGGACACATTTTCAAATTTAATCTAGCATATAGCGTCCCACTACAAATTCAATATGGCGGCCTCCCCAAGATGGCGGACGGGCTTTTTGATATCCACCCCACACATGATATAGATATCAAATGAAAGGGTTTGCTGTCAGAAATACTAAAAAAATAGTCACGTGACTTAAATCCAACATGGCGGATATCCAAGATGGCGGATTGGCTATTTGAAATGCACCCCCATGATATGGTTATTAAATGAAAGGGTTTGCTGAATGGTATACGAAAAAAATTATCACGTGACCTAAATCCAACATGGCTGCCGTCCCAAGTAGTAATTAAAGTTTTAATAATAAGAAGACTAAAAAGAATAGAATAAAAATAATAGTTAAAAAAACTAAAAAAAAATACGCTTTTAGCACACACTAAAAATTACGAAAAGAAAGCGTGGAGCGTTTTGTTCAAAAAGAGTTAGGATTACATAAACGCTATTTCGTGAGGTTAAACTGTGTCAAATAATAAAATGTAATAAAATAAAATCAATATGTCCACGTTTCTACAAAAATAAGTGAAATCCCACCAAAAACATTCTGTAAAAAACTAGCCAAGTCTCGATGGAGCTGCTTATCTCTAAAAAGTAATGAAATCTAGACAAAGTCGTGCCAAGTCTAAGGTTACTTACTGCGATTTCTTTATTATTATAGTTAATGTTGTGTGACTTGGCCGTTTGAAGGGTACAAAACCAGGTGCTCCATTGCATCTGTCGCCAGAACCGCTACCCATTGACGATGGAAAATAGCTATTTGGAAAACGTTGATTCAATAACCAGTCAATTGTATAAAAGTTATAACACCGGAACTACACGTGACGTACTTTATGTAGTATATAGAAAATCAATCAGTCAATTGCAGGCTTCATAAAGCCACTAACGTATAAAGAATGTGCAACGGCCAAGTCACACAACATTAACTATAATAATAAAGAAATCGCAGTAAGGAACCTTAGACTTGGCCCGACTTTGTCTAGATTTCATTACTTTTTAGAGATAAACAAGCAGCTCCATCGAGACATGGCTAGTTTTTTACAGAATGTTTTTGGTGGGATATATATAACTAAAAGTTGACTGGACTGGACGGATCGGGCTGAAATTTGGCATGCAGGTAGATGTTATGACATAGGCATCCGCAAAGAAAGAATTTTGATTAATTTTACCCCCAAGGGGGTGAAATAGGGGATGAAAGTTTGTTTGAAACTTTGTTAATTTTAAAACGATCGGGCTGAGACTTTGAGAGAAACTTAAAGGGTTCCCGTGGGATAGTTAAAAAACCATAGGAACCGCGGACGAAGTCGTGGGCAACAGCTAGTTATTATTATATTTTTGGGTATTACCATGTAATATCACTTGCCTCACGTTGTGCCTGGTGCATGGCAACAGGCTCGGCCCGTTACATTAGGACTTAGACATCAGAATGTGGGTGCTTAACACTTTTCTCTCAGCGCAGAGGATTACGAGATCTCAAAGCTTTGGAAAGCTATCCTGGTGCAGATAATAGTGTCCTCTTTGTCCTCAGCCTATATACGTCTCACTGCTGGACACAGGCCTTCCTCATGTAGAAACACATGAGGAGTATGGGTCATAACACTAACACGCTGGCCTAATGAAGGTTGGTGGGTAGAAACGGTCGCAATATCGACCGGGCCCAACGGCTTAACGTGCCTTCTGAAGCACGGAGTAGCTCGAGATCACAAAGTTTTGGTTCACGGCTTGACCATGGCGAAGGTAGCTTTGTTTTCAATCGAAAGCCAAAGCGTATTAACCACTACGTCTAGCAACGAACACCAGATAATGGTGATGGTAGATTTATTGCCTTCATCGAAAGGCAAAGCACGCCTACCTTATTTGAGTTTGCCTGTTGTCAAAGAAGTGTTTGTCCACGAGTAATTTGATTTGTCAATTTTATATTCGTCTAGATATGAAAAAATATGTGTGTACTTTCGTGATCAAATAAAAATTGAAAATAGGTACAACCCCGTCAAAATATATCGCCACAACGAACTATAAACGAACGTCAATGTATTGAAGTGTCGACGAATGGTACGCGTAAACACTCAACAGGCCAATCTACGTTGAGCTGTCTCGTTTGCTGCCTGTACCAGAATTGTAGGTGATGTGAGTGTTTGAGGGGTCGAGATGTCCTGGCCGGCGTGGCGCCAAGGTTCTTTATTGAGAGGTGCGTGCGACAGAGAGGCGTCTCTGACGTCATGCGTAAGTTAATTGCTTGTACCGACATAATTGGAATGAAATTGTTGCTGTCATTGTTTTTATTTACAGAAAAATCATTGCCCATTTGCCACGCGCCCAAAACGCTATGGTTCGTAGTTGCATTAAAGTTTTTATGATAATTAATGACATACAGTCTAAAAATTATTGCATATACGATCGGTTTGGAACTCTTTTAATTCCTGACTGGTATTTTTTTACTGTTTTTACTGATATAACCTCATGACTATCATCGGTCATATATAACACCCCACCTCGCTTAATTTAGAGCTCGTGATCTTCTTAGCCTTCAAGGTAAGAAAATATTAGCCTATTAGAAATTAATTATGAATGTATGATAGTTCAGTGGCGTAGTGCTTAGTACGGTTTGGCTTTCGATATTGAAAAAATATCGATACATCATATCAAATTTCGATTAGGGACACTGGTGTAGTAATACCAAAAATGCGTACACGACCGAAAATAGAACGATTTGTAAAGTAAGATATGAAACCCTTCAAGAAGGGAGAGTCCGTCGTCCTCAGCCTATACACAGGCCTTCCTCACGGAGAAACTCATGAGGAGTATAGGCCGTACCACCACCACGCTGGCCCAATACAGGTGGGTGGGTAGAAACGGTGGCAGAAGCTACCGGAACCAACGGTTTTACGTGTCTTCCGAAGCACGGAGGAGCTCGTGATAACAAGTTTTGGTCACCCATCCACGGCCTAACTATGGCGAAGGTAGCTTTGTTTTCGATCGAAAGCCAAAGCGTACCTAACCGCCACAGAGCTCCTCTTTAAGGACAGTATTCCCACTTAAAAGGCCGGCAACGCAATTGTAACTCCTTTGTCGATGGGCGGCAGTAGTTGCTTACCATCAGGTGACCCGCCTGTTCGTTTGCCCCCTATCTCAAAAAAAACTACCACTATGTTCCATCCTTGACGAACGCTTTGTCATTTTAAGTTGAAGAAAAATTTAATATCGGGAAAAGATATTTCGAACACACCAAAGCATGTATGATAAATTTCAATATCCAGTAAATCAAACGTGACGAGCAACTTTCTCTTTAGGGAATTCTGTTTGAAGTTAGGTTTTCGGAACCGAACCTGTAACTTGGTAACTCAAGTCCGAGCACTTCCGGACACGTCCGAGGAAAGCCGAACTTTAATGTATTGTTGTTATATTGGTTAACTTGATCACCTTGTCAGTTAATGACATAATAATTTAGAGTATTAGTGTACGTCAATGTGTGAAAAGAATATTAGTAATTTATTGTGGCTTAAAGCATTATCTTTTTTGTAAAAGATGAAAACTTGCAAAGTTTCTTGTTCGTTCTTCTTGGGACAAGAATGCCACCCATCATTATAAAAAAGAACACAGCAAATACATTAACACTCTATTATCATTAAAATTTACACAATCCATCCATCTTTTCCTTGGTCTTCTTGTAACAGTACACACCCATCCATTTTATTTCTTTAGTAGTTTGCATTGAAATGCTTTTTTCTTTAGTAGTTTGCATTGAAAAATTCTTAGGAGAGTTTGGCGTCAAACGATCTATGGCAGACACTGTGGTGCTAATTGGATGAGGTGGATTACCACGATAAAAAACTCATCACTTTTCACACCACTTGACGCTTATTTCGATAATCCTCCACATTGCACATCATCACAGACACTTATTACACAAAACTACACTGATTTTACCTAACAATATCCACTCCGAAACAATGTTATAATCATCAAAATAAAAATCACGTCCGCCATAGTTGATTGCCGCCAAAAACTCCTATTTTTTTTAATACTCCCATATTGGGGAAGGCAAAGGGAACTAATCCCATACAGCCATGTCTTAGGTATTTTTATGTCTTCAGTATTTGCATTGAAATGTAAGTGTAATAAATACATGATCGATGGTAACCACTGTGATGCTACTTCGATGAGGTGGATTTGCACGATTAAAAACTTTGTTTTGTAAAGTATTACAATCATTGAAATAAAAAGCCACCATAGCCGCCATAGTCAAATTCCGACAAAAACTTTTTCTTATATTTTTTACTTAATAATAAATAATAAAAATATAATAATTTTAAAGAAATTTGGAGGGTTTTCATAAAACAATAGTGATAAAATTTCTGTACCTACTGTTGTTTTCCTAGCCAATGCTACGAGTCCGACTCGCACTTGGCCGGTTATTTTTAAACTTAAAAAAAAAACTAATGGCTGCATATAGCATTTCTACACCCTACATTAAGAAAGGCTCCACCGTCGCAAGCAACAGGTCGTAACGTGTTTCAGTTAAGTTTTTCTCAAATCACGAGATCGTTGGCAGCAGTCCTCAATTGAGTACGAGCCGAGTTTACCGCTCAATAGGTGTAAAGAAAATGTCTGATACCGCTATAATTGGCAGCAGTTCAAACTTTACTACTTTGTAAGTTCACTGTCAAAGCTATCTGTTTAATTTCTCAGACATAAAACCAAGGTTTTATGTTCGCCCTGCATCTAATCGAAGCGATTTATGTGGTCGACAAGACATTACCACGACAACGTCATCATCAGCATCAGCACACACCACAGCGCTGACTCAATCCCCAACATCTTCTACATGCAAAAAATATTAAAATATTTGTGCAATATGAAGCATCTCAAATTCTGTCGTCTGTACAAACGCTATTTACTGATTGCATATTTCAAAACAGGTTTTAAAAAGCTTGCAGGGTAAATATTGGAAAAAATCCCAAGGTATCCCACCCCCTCGGGGTAGGTACACATTATCGGGGCGATCCATGCCTCACTATTACAGTTTACATTCGCGGAAGTAGTGTAAGGGAAAGGCGAGGAGCGGTACGGGATAGTTTATTTAATTGTACAGACAGAGATCCGTTCAGTTGTGGGAAAGCAAATATTAAAACGGTAGACGTAGTGTAGATGCCCTTTGGCAAGAAAGAGGGATTTGAAAATTACAACTGGTAAATGATAGATGCGACCGGCCTATTATAGGGTGAAATAGTGAATATTGGAGGAGGTTTATATCCAACAGTGGCAGCAATGGTCGACTACGCAGATCCACGAACTTAAATAAAATAATTTATAAAGAGCCAGACAGGCCAGGCATGGGATCCTTTTTTTGGCATAATGTTGTTTGGCATAATGACCCTTCTACAAGCTGAACGAGCTAACAGGTCCCTTCTTAAAATCTTGTTCAAAATACCTTTTAGACACCCTACAACCTCCCTATATAAAGAAGCAAAAGTCCTCACCGTTCGTCAACTTTTTATCTTGAAATCTAGTATCACCAACCACCAACAACTAACAAAATCTGAAATTTGTAAAACACTTAAAAAAAAACGAGTTTTTAAAATCCCAATACCAACTGTAAATTCTCTCTTTGCAAGCAGATTTGGTGACTCGATTAGAGAACGAATTTACAATGCCCTAGTGAGTTTCTGTGACATTAAAAATTGTTCGGTTCCGACAGCAAAGTCAGTTGTTGCTGAATGGTTGCTTTCTCTTGACTATATATCTACAGAGGAGCTAGTTAAATGATATGTAACATTGTATTTAAGTTGTAACTTAAAATAACATTAAGTTAATAATAAATAGAAATTAAAACATTTGTATGTACTCGTAATATAAACACTATATATTCATCTATATATATACCTACTATTAAGGATAGCGTCAGTTTACATCGTTTTGTATTTCTCTTCTAGCTGTTAATTGTTAATATTGTGTATAAGGAAAAATTATAAAACTTAGTTTAAGATATACACGTAAGTGAAATACTGTTCATTTCACCTCCAAGTTGGTTACCCCAAGATACAGGAAAAGCCTAGTTTGGGGACCTCTGCCTATTGTTTGTGTTAAGTATTTCTGCAGTGCACTTATTCTTGCTATTCATTATTTATGAACAAATAGGTCTGTATGTGCATTAAAGAAGAATTATTATTATTATAATATAACTTAAGCATAATTTTGTTTTGGCTCAATATTTATTTCGCATAATTATAATATAGACTAATGTAATTATCTATAATATTATTCCGCATAATGGTTTACGGCATAATGTTAAGTCGACGAGGTACGACGACGAGCCCAGCGAAGAGGAGTGTTAGGTAGTACTGTGCCATCAACACGCGAGCCGAGCGAACAAAGCGAACGTACCGCGCGCGGCAGCGATCGGCGAAGCGCCAGAATCGATATTTTTTATTTATAATTATTTCTAAAACTTTATGCGAATAGTTGATTATGCCTTAAGACGGACATGCCTTTTCTAATTATAGGTAAATAATTATGAGTAAAATTTTATGCCCAAATCAATCATGAGTATCAATCTATATTCCATATAGATTCCATTATGCCAATTCATATTATGCTTGAAAATTTTATGCAAACAGATAAACCGCCAGGCATCGAGTATCTCATGCATTACATCCATTCATCCAAACGAGGAACGCCCACGAATGGAAAGGCACAAGTATTGCCTTAATATTAATTTTGGGTTTGAGTTCCGTGACCACACTTGCATAGGGCTGGACTTCGGAGAAATAGGCGTTATGATATTACCATAACTTACAATTAAAAACTTTCCGCTTTCTGCCATACCTTGGGCCAGACGATGCATCTATCGCGGAGATTGGCCTGGGACGTATTCAATTTTGCACCGTGCCCTATCTACGGGTCTATTAGCCAACTTGATGCACGGGACAGATTGCGAGCTTGTTGCACCAACGGAACTTTACAATATGATTGATTTTATACATTGCGCCATTGGATTGCGCCGTTGGTTTGACTTGATTTCAAGAGCTTTTGCTCTTATAGCCGCATAATTTAAGATTGATTTGGGTTAGCTTAGATTGCATGCAGTTTGAGTTGAAATTTTTTTGAGCTTTATCGTGTTCTTTTCAGTCTGTTTAGCGTCTGTATAGTTTTTTTCATAAAAACGAACACATTTACCTGATAGTAGTGTGATAGTGAGTGTGATATATACCTGAGTTTAGTTTTTGTGCGCAATTGAGTGAAATTAATTAAAAAGAACCCCCTGTTAACCCCTTGTTAATAGTTCTAAAAATAATATATAACTCAAAAGCCTACCAACTACAACAACTAAAGTTAGCAGCTGGGTGCTCAATCACGGAACCTGAGGGATGGCTGAGAGAGCTGACACCTTGAAACCGGTGTACGGATCATTACAGGATATAATCAGGATCATCATCGGATATAATTTTATAACTCGTTATTTAATTATTTGTTTAATAGACAATATTTTACATTATTGTAAAATGCCTAAGGTATACAATAAAGTATAGCTTCAAGATTTATTGATATTGATATTAAAAAGGTTTCCGATTCCCAATGTTCGCAGTATCTCATACCATTGCAACAAAACAAACAAAACCATTGTTTTATCTGCTGTTTGCTGCAAGTTGCAATTTGTTTGAGTACTGTTTTATTGGTCGATAGCAATAGCAATAGGAAGGCGATCAATTCTTTTGCGCTCACAGTAAATCATGATAATGAATGAGCTCTGTACTATTGTGAGTTTAGTTTTTAGGGTTTCATGCCAAAAGGGTAAAACGGAACCCTATTACTAAGACTCCGCTCTGTCTACCTGATCGTGTTTTACCGTGATGAGCCGTGATAAACAGTTGAAACAACAAATACTAATAAAGCAAAAAAAATATAAATAAACTCTTATGGGACGCCTTTACAAAAACGTGTTTTTTATAGATAATGGCACCCTTAGTGCACGAGTCCGACTCGCACTTGGCCAGTTTTATTTAATTTGGAAAGTATATTTTGCTACCGTATAATATAACTATAGGATCTGTACAACAGGTCGCTCCTAATTATGTAATGGAAAAGGTTCTTTTTTTTTTCGAGCCTCTGAAGGAGGACTCTTAACTTTACTATGCGGGAGAAGGAGGTGGTGAATCCCTCATTGGATACCTACCGGCCGGCTGCGGGTTATGTCGGACTCCTACCGACTAAACACCACCTTGCTTTAAGCCGTTTTACGGGCCTTGGTAAAGCATAACCTGAATGCGCCCCCTCCCTCAGGAAAGGGAGAATGAATGATGCCTTTATACCGCACAAAAATATTAAATTAAGGTTTAATAAATCCCACCAAAATCATTCTGTAAAAAACTAGCCATGTCTCGATGGAGCTGCTTGTTTATCTCTAAAAAGTAATGAAATCTAGACAAAGTCGGGCCAAGTCTAAGGTTCCTTACTGCGATTTCTTTATTATTATAGTTAATGTTGTGTGACTTGGCCGTTATACGTTATAAAAAATACGACTTTTAATAGTTTGACGCTGTCATTTTACTGGTATAAATAAATTAATATCAATTTCTGAATTGGTCTAGCTCTGTGCGAATCGCGCGAGCGGCGCGCGTGTTGCCTTTACGAACGGAACATAGACTAACTAATGTCACGACAGTATATTAGAAGCTTGTCATAACATTGATTTCTGGTAAAACTCGTAGAACCAGTGTTGCTATTATTTAGAAAAATTGCTGATTTAGCTACCAAAAAAAGATTTTTTTTTGTTTTTTTATTTCTCCGTCTGTTTGTACGGGCTAATCTCCGAAATGGATGGATGGCACATACTTCAATAAAATTTTGTATGGTGATACCCTATATCCCTGGTCAACATCTTAGATAATTTTTATCCCGCAAAATTTAAGGGTTCCCGTGGGATAGTTAAAAACCATAGTGACCGCGGACGATGTCGCTGGCAACAGCTAGTATAGTATATATTCTTTTATGTTCGTACAATGTCTAGTTTCTGTGTCGGAATAAATGTTTTTTCTTTCTTTCTATTTACGATGTAAGCAATGTTTTGCGAGGTTGTTGAAAATAAATTTTATAAAATCTATAATCTGCATAATAGTGATCCTCCGACGCAAAACAGGCGCAAATTAGACGTCGAGTTGCGGAAACCGCCCGTATTGCTGAAGAAGAAGAAGAAGAATAATAGTGATCGGTTTGATTGTGCACGTTAAAAGGCGTTTTTTCAAGAAGTAGACAATCTCAAATTGAAGGATCGTCGATTCGTTTTTTGAACACTCGAAATAACAATGTTTTGGTCATACGTCCAAAGTTCATCCAAAGTGAAAATTGCTTAGATATTTATCGAAATCAAAGCGATCGCGATCTAACCACTATGTTATAATTATGTTAGTGTCATATTTTTTTCAATAACATCAACACACAACATACATACAATTTTCTTACACAATTACATTAGATTACATTAGCAATTTTCTTCATTCTTTCACAGGCATGTCTAGTGTAAGAAATAGCGCATTTCAATCCGTAAAGTACACAAAACAATTCGCTTACTTGTACGAAAAATCTTAAACCAAAATAAAATGCTTTGAAAACGAGCAAATGACTCGTTTGTTGCGAGGCCATCATCTTTAAAGGTCGGTATTATCTCTGTTCATCGGTGATACAGTGAATAATGAAACAGTTTTGATTCGAAAGTAATCTTTGGCGAAGCAACTTGGTGAATTATTCAGAGGGATTACATGATAGTCTTCCGAGAAAAAGGAATCCCGTAATATGATATCGTTGGTACAGAGTACGGGTGTTGCAGTTGGTCCGTTTTAGATTAACAGGTTGGCAAACAAACAAACAAAAATAACTTTATTTCGTAGGCCAAATCTGACACTTGAAAACGTCAATATTTTACAATTTAGATATTTAACAATGACATTCAATAAAAAAGTATATTATATGTTAAAGTTCACCACCACTGAGCTCCTCCGAGCTCCGATTACTGTTGTGAAATTGGTAAACTGTAATTTCATTAAGCTGTGGCATTGAAAAACCTTTATCGAGTTCATTCTCTTGTTATTAAATACTTGAGGGTTTGTGGTGAGCGTAATAACTGGTTTACGGCCTGTTTCAAATTTTGTTTTTTTATACAAGGGTGTATATGTGATGAGTATCTGCGGGGTTTGATACTTTATCATAGCTTGTGACATAAAAATATAAAAAAATGCACATTCATTAGCTTTTGCTTGGAGACCTTTTAAATATATTATCAGACAATAAGCTAATAGACTCATATCAAAAGTAATGAAAAAAATGTGTCATTCACATAGTATTTAGTACAAGGGTCCGAAATATACCAAGTTCAATAAATATTAATAAGGGATTGCTGTAGAAATGCAATATAAATATGTTTTTTTTTTACTTTTCTTTTCATCTGCCAAAAACGCTATACACCATGTTCGTGAAATTAGTTGAGTAACGTTTCATGTAAACAATTACTACGCATGGTAAAAATCCGTCAAACGCCAGTCGCAACCAATCAAGTGTAACTGTCGGCTATATCACGCATGCGTATTGAATTGCTTACAATAATCGTGACGCTACGGCACAGATAATTCATAGACCATCAGGACCGAAGACGTTTTTTGACATTTAAGCAAGAACGTAATTTATAATTTAAAATTTATTGCGTTATGGACTTCAGAAAAAAAAGGATTATTTTTTAGGGTGATGGCTTTCAGTAATGAATCATTTGGGGCCTAATAACAAAAAGGGTCAACTAGCCTATTCAGGCCCATCTCGCTTCGCTTCGCTTAGAATCGCCAGAATAAAAGGTGACTGGTATAGAGCTACTGCCATTCAATTGTTTTTCGACAGCTGTGAATGAACGGCCCAAGGAAAATGATGATGGACGATTTACAGACTAAATAATTAAAAGAAGTAAACAGAATCATGCTTCCCTAATTTACAACACAATTCGGTTTATTTTCTGATAAAGCGTTGTGGAGTATTGTCTCCTTCAGTTCATATATTATCACTAATAGCAACATACAGCGGGATATGTAAGCAAGTAAACGCTATTAATTACTTGAAGCCGATAAATCGTCGCTTTGTACTTTCCATATTTACTATAGTCAAGGCTGAAATCAAGGATGAATTAGATAATCCAAAAATCTATTTTTAAATAGAAAGCTTTTTCTCTTATTCTACCTCTTTTATCATGGGTTTCACAGACCATTATCCTCAGCCTATATACGTCCCACAGCTGGGCATAGACCTTCCTCACGAAGAAACACATGAGGAGTACGGGCCGTGACACCACAACGCTGACCAATGCGGATTGGTGGGTAGAAACGGTTGTAATAGCGACCGTGATCAACGGCTTAACGTACCTTTTGAAGCACGGAGGAACTCGAGGTCACAAAGTTTTGGTCACCCTTCCAAGGCCTGAGCTAGCTTTGTCGTCGATATCGAATCCAAAACGTATTAACCCCGACGCCACCGAAATCGTCAATCATAATTGTATTCGTAAATAGAATTCACCTTTAGCGCAAGAAGCACTTCAAATTGACAAAGTGAGTATGGCTGATGCTGTTCTTTTCCGCACAAGCAAATAACTTTCGCGCATGGGTTCCGCTCTGACTCAACTTAGGTAAGATGGAGGTCTTATAAAGTGCAATAATATTATTGAGTTGGGTTTAGCCGATTTTTTACATATCATTCGTAAGAACTGCGCAAATCTATCGTGTTTCAGCCATAATAACCCAGAGGTTGGTATCACCTTTCTAGGTTGAAGTCGTTTTGAAAAAAAAATTGCATCCTAGACTTATGACTAAAATTTTTATTTTCTTCGGTTGGAAAATTCTTTTGATACAATTTTCTATATTAGCCTTCTACAAAATATACCTCAATCCAGAGTATCGCGTGGTACATGTGTTTGTAGCACAGCTAACCGCATTCATTGCCCGCAATCCGTCGCTGTGATCTGTATACATTACCCACAGTTTGTCCATCTGTCTGTCCGAGAGTTACGAGCTGATGCAGCTGAACTATTGCCTGGAAACTCGTTTGAATGGTAAAGAGTAAGTGGAGTTTTATTGATATATTTTAATTGGTTCTCTATTCCTTTTTCACTAAAGCTGGTGTTGCATTGGCATTTTGAAAGTATTTACGATTTTGTCTTATTGTATCTTATCCTTAAAATATGTAACGTTGTGCGTTACATAGACGCATTTATACAATTTTATCCTAATAAAAATAAGATATTTACCTAAAAGATATACATAAAAATTTAATAAAAGCGTAAAAATTCATAGTTAATTAATTCTGGGTGGTGTAGGAGCTCGTGTGTTATACCCGTGGCAAATATAAAATAAAAAAAAAATAAAAAGGCATCTTGAGCCAGCAAGGTGGAGGTAGAGGTCAGCAAGGTGAAGGCCTGCATCCTTTGGTGCTACCTTAGCATCCTTCGCATATGGACTTATCTATTTCTTACCATCAGGTGGTATTGAGACTTATGCTGGCCTGATTATAAAAAAGATGGCGGTGATGGAATTGAGTAAACTGAGAAGAGACAAACGGGCAGACGTTTCACAAGATAGAAAGTGATCACCGTCGCCCATAGACTTCTGCTGCACTTGAGGAACTGCAATGCTGCTGAGTTTCAATAATAAATCTGGTTATTATTCGATTAATGATGAATATTGCTGGCTTCACAGTGTCCAGTGTATAGTGAGAGGCTCGCCACCAGTTACATATAATATATATCACGTGAAATGTGAGTATTAAAACCTCATCATCTCATCATACTTTCAGGCTTACAGACGTAATGTTATGAATGAATGCAATATAAAAAACACAAGTAAATTAAGAAATAACCAGAAAAAATTTTTTCAGCATTCGCCATATCTCTAAATCGTCAGTATTATATAAAATTCCATTCCTGTCGCTTCTAAGAAATTCACCGCTAATGAAAAATACGCACGCCTCGGAATTCGGCATCGATCCGCGCTGACGCATCTTCGACGTTACGTGACTGCTGGGCTGCGTTTACACAGCACCGTTATAGTAACACAAACATACTGCGAACGATGTCAAAATACGTACGCCTTGAAATTCGGCATCGATCCGCGCTGAAGCATCTTCGGCAGTACGTGACTGCTGGTCTACGTGTTAACATAGTAGTTTAATCATTACAAAAATATTTCGAACAATGTCAAATGCATATTTAATAGACGGATGTGCATGAAGACAGTAATGAAAAAAGTTATAGCAAGTGGAAGGCTGTAATCAATGCCGTGCTAATGGCGTGAATGAAAAAGATCTTACACAAAAGGCGAAATCCTATACTTACAGGACTCATAACATCTTCATCACCACCTTGCTAATTCACGTCTCACTCTTGGGCACATGCTGTCTTAAATTTTGGAACACCATGCGTTTTACTTTACCTAGAGGAAAATTTGTCTACTTTTTGGTATATATCATTATTATTATTAAACTCTTTATTGCACCAATAAACACAAACACCGGTCATTATTTATCAATAGTATACAAAGGAGGACTTATCTCTAATAGATATCTCCGCCAGCCAACCCATCACAGATGTGTAAGATTAAGTTTTGAAAGGGAAGAGACACAAGTTCGAAAGAGAAAAAATTAAAGATATTAAAAATTTAAATTCAAAAAGTACTTATAAGCGAAATATTGATCATGTTTATTTTGAAACCAAAAATGAATTCTTCGATGATTCAATTGATGTTTCAATTATAATTGATTTGTCAGTTACGGTGTGAGCAGCAGCCTATTTAAGCTTAATATGCCGTTGGCGTCTTGGAATATTGGAACAATTTATGAGGAGACCTTTGTAATTTGGAAGTGCTCTCAAATTGGAGGTACGGAGGTTGACACCTTTGGCCGTCTACACTGAATTTAGATGAGTAATTTACCTCCAGGCTCCAGTCTATAGAATTGGAACCTGGCCATCTTTGATTCAAACTATTTCACTTAAGAATCAGACGACAATAGGCATTATTTATTAGTAATTTGATGCTCACTCAAAGGGTGACGTGGATAGGTATTTATGACATCTAAAAGATTTTGTACATTGTTAAATGTACAAATACAAATATTATTCTTATATTTTACAAACAGGTATTATCTGCATTAATGATACCATGCACATTTGCTTTAATTAAAAGATGAAGGTTAACATGTCGCCACTTCTAACCTGGCACAAATAACCAACAATTTACAACGTCTAACTAAACCCAATAATAAACTTTTTGAAATGGTTTTCCTTTCAAAACAATTTACACCTAAAGATATGTAGTATCCTCTTACTTTACACCAGGACACAAACAAAAAGATAACTAAAATCAATTATACAACCCTTATAAATAAATATAAATATAAATAAATATCCTCAGACATTCACACCTATCAACTAGTCCCATTTTAAGCAACTAAATGCTGCTTGTGTTACGGATACTAGTTGACGGACAAATTTATTTAATAGATAAATACACATAATTATTTAGAATATATATAATATTATACATATTTAATGAACATCCAAGACTGGAGAACAAATAGCTGAAAATTCATCACCCAAACACTTGCCTCCACTGCGGATCGAACCCAGGACCTCTCGGGATGGCGACGCCTTGAGACCGGCGTACAGACCACTCGACCACGGAGGTCGTCAAAATTATGATGCCTTATAAGGGGCCTTACCTTTTAATTCGGAAAACAGCAAAGTAAGCTTTGGCAGAAACAGATAAGATAGGTAGCTATCTTCTCCGTAATCGTATGATTGCTCCAAACACAGGCGGATTCTAAAAAATAATTTTAATTTACCATCTGCGGGCTGAGGCTGCCTCAAAGACATGCCGAGAGCTTTTAGTTTTTAATAAACGGCGCTAGGGCTACCACGCACATAAATTACAAATCTGACTAGGGAAAGGTCTGTGTATTTAGGACGGTGATGTTTCCTTAAATAAATCCTTGAAATTATGTATTTTATGGCGAAGACTTATTTTGGAGTATTCGAAATATGATTTTTGAACGTTTTCACTCGAATTAATTTGGTAAATATCTTTTATTCTGGAAGGCAATATCGCGTGCGACTGAGGATTTATTTGTGAGAAAATTTTATCGAAGAAAGTTATGTTATTTGTTTATAGATATGTTCTGGTATTGGAATAGTGTTATTTTTTAGCTGATTTTTGTTTTATACGAAATAATGTAATGCTAAATTAGGCAAGACATGCGTACACTGTAATGTAATATAATACCTTTGAATACCATGTTTTCTGCAAAAAAATATTTATTGTTACTAAAAGTTTTGCATAGCATTGCCCGTATTTTAAATTTAGTGCTGGATAGTTAATACTAAAGAAGGCTGAGTAAAAAATCATCTATAATAATTATTATTAATTATATTCAGTGTTTAAAGTCGCTCAGCGAGCTATGGAAAGGGCTATGCTCGGAGTTTCTCTTAGGGATAAAATCAGAAATGAGGTGATCCGACAGAGAACCAAAGTTGTCGACATAGCCTACCGAATAAGCAAGCTGAAGTGGCAATGGGCTGGCCACATTAGCCGCAGAACCGACAACCGTTGGGGTAAACGAGTTCTGGAGTGGAGACCGCGCCTCGGCAAGCGTAGTGTAGGGCGCCCTCAGGCCAGGTGGAGTGACGATTTGCGCAAGGTGGCTGGCAGGAGCTGGATGCGAGAAGCCGAGAATAGATACTCAATACTCAATATTTATTGCATTCCATAATGTACATTAAGATGGTAGTTTTTAGGATTAGGAACAATTATGGACCCTGGCGGGCACAGCACAAATTATTCAAACAATAGGAGAGAGGAAGAAATTCTTATAATAATGTTATACGTTTTTGTAGCCCTTCCTATAGTTCAAGTATTACTAATTATTTATTTAATCGTATTATGTTATATTTTTTTATTTAAAGTAATTTAGTAGTTTATCATAATATATTTAAAAACTATCATAAATGTTAGAATACCTCATTATAATTACCTATTATTATTATTTAGAATTTAGAAGCACAATAAAAAAATTATAATATAACGTTATCTTTATAGGATAACGTTAATATTTGTTTATTAGATAGATGAATGAATGAATTGTATTAGAATTATTATTATTTTTTTAGATTTTATATATTATTATATATTTAACTATTGGTATATCACGTAGATTTTAAGTTTTATCTTCCAGATATTCTTTTATGCTGTAGTAGGTTTTGTTGATTAAAAAGTGTTTTAGTAAATTAGTGAATGTATTGGATTTTTTCTCACTTCTTATATATTCCGGTAACTTATTATATATTTTTATTGACATAACTAAAGGACCGGATGAATGCATTGCCAGCCGAGAAACTGGTAAATGTAATATGTTTTTATGTCTAAGTTGGTATTTTGTTTGTATGTTTTCTCGTTTCGTATAAAATTCTGGATATTTATGAACAAATTTACATATTTCTAAAATATAAATGGAGGGAAAAGTTAATAGGTTTAGTTTTTGAAAATGGGGTTTGCAAGAGTCCGTTTGTTTAATATTTACCAATATTCTGATTAATTTCTTTTGTAATGTAAATACTGTTAATGCATCGGTACTATTTCCCCACAAGATTATACCATACGTGAGCCACGAATATGCATAAGCGTAGTAGGTGACTAGAGCAGTGGATAAATCCGTGGCCTTTTTTACTTCACGTAGGGCGTATGAAAAGCTGGATAATTTTGACCTAACTTTCTTTACGTGTGGTTTCCAGTTTAAATTGTCATCTATAAGAAGCCCAAGCAGGTTGAACTCATTCACTACTTGTAACTGGATACCTTCAAAAATAACATTTAAATTTAGAGGTGTTTTTTGATGTGGACGGAAAGTCATTAATTTAGTTTTAAGGAAATTTATTTCAAGGTTGTGTTTATTCATCCAGTCTACCATTTTGGTAAGTATAAAGTAAATGTTATCTTTTATACTTGTGTTTAAGTTAGATTTACACGGAACAAGCATGGACATGTCATCCGCGAACAAAACACTTGGTTCTTTGAAAATTTTAGGCAGGTCGTTGATATATATGAGGAAAAGAAGGCATCCTATCACACTACCTTGTGGTATAGAGGCGCATAAGTTGCAACTATTTGATCGGATTTTTTCAATCGTGTTTTTATTTTTGTTGAAATATTCTATTTCTACTATCTGTTTTCTATCAGTTAGGTAGGATGTTAGCCATTTGTGTGATTTGCCGCGTATACCTACCCCATATAATTTATCCAATAGAATTTTAAATATTACTTTATCATAAGCTTTGGTCATGTCTAGGAGAATTCCTATTGCATATTGTTTTGTGTCAATTATATTTAGGGCTTCTTGAATATATTTAAAAACAGCTAAGGTTGTAGATTTATTTTTTCTAAAACCATTTTGACTTTCATCAAATATTTTATATTTTTCGCAAAATGAATATATTCTGTCGCATATGACTTTTTCAAAAATTTTTGAGGCTGTTGGTAAGAGTGCTATGGGTCGGTAATTATTTGGGTCTAAGTTAGAGTTCTTTTTGTGGATGGGTTTTATTAAAGCCTGTTTCAGTTTGTTTGGGACGACGCTTTCTTCGAATGATTGATTTATTAATTTATAGAAAGGGAAAGTTAATTCATAAGCACAGTGTCTGAACAGGATAGGTGGCAGCTCATCGATTCCGTGACTCTTTTTACATTTAAGGTTTTTTAGTATTCTATAGACTTCCTGTGGATTCACGTCGCCAAGGTACATTGTGTTTTCAGTAGGATACATCACCGGGGCACCGGTCGGTTCTACTCCGGACGAAAGGGTTGTTTTTTCTCCAATAGAAGCAAAGAAGGAATTAAAATAATTGGCTATCTGCCTAGGATCGGTGATGAAATTGTTATCTATTTGTAACTGTATATTTTGTTTGTCCTTTTTAGGTTTTTTATTTGTGCGTTCATTTATTACATTCCACATGGTTTTAGTTTTATTGTTAGATTTTAGTATTTTGTTTTTATAGTGAAGCCTTTTTGCTGTAGATATAGTTGTTTTTAATATTTTTTCATAGTGTTTATAGTGTTGTCTAATAATCGGGTTGTTTGTTTTCAGTGCAATAATTTTTAACATCCTTTTGTGTTTACAGGATAGCTTGATACCAACTGTTAACCAATATTTTTTATACAGTGATTTTAATTTAATTTTATGTATCGGTATACATTTGTTCAAATTACTTAGTAATGTTTTGTGGAACGCATTATAGTTTTCTTCTATGTTTTTATTACTTAGAAGAATATCTTTCCAATTTATTGTGTTAAGTATAAATTGAAAGCTTTGCATATTTTTTATATTATATATTCTTTTGTAAGTATACCATGTTATTTGTTTAGATTTGCAGGGTATATCAAGATGAATTACTGTTCCATTATGGTCCGAAAAACCTAGTTCTTCAATTGTTGTTAAAAATTTGAAATGGTTAAAGTTTGTGAAAATTAAGTCTAAACATGTTGAAGTAGTTGGTGAGATACGAGTGGGGTGTTTTATTTGTTGTGTAAATTTGTACTGTAGCATTAAATCTAGGAAAATGTTATTCTTTAAATTGTTTTCTAATATGTTTATATTAAAATCTCCTCCTATAATTACGTTCGATTTTGAATATTTGTAATTTATATATTTTAGAATTTGTTCTAATCGGTAAAGAAAATTATCCTCCTCTCTTCTATTCCAGTACATAGTTAATAATAAAATATTTTCATTAATCAATTCACATGCACACACTTCTAACACGTATTCAATAGACATATCGGTAATGGCACTAATTTCTTTATAGTCTATGTATTCCTCCAGTAGAATGCACACTCCCCCACCCGTTCGTTGGTTTCGGGAATACGATGATGCAATTTTATATCCGGAAAATTGTATATTGTTCAACTTTTCAGGTGAAAGCCAGGTTTCAGATAGGCATATAGCTTTATATTTTGGATGTTGTTCTATGAATGCTTCCAGGATGTGCTGTTTATTGTAAAGGCTTTGTATATTTTGAAATAATATCCTAAACTGTGAGTCTGTGTTTTCGAAATAACTGGCTAGGAATATTTTGATCTATCTCTGATTGATAGGTTTCGGTTCTGTTGTGGCTAGCTCTTTGGTTTTCCTTAAGGGCATTTACATTCTGTAGGTTGCATTGGTAACTGTCAAGGTCATAAATTGGTTTTGATTTTTTCCCCTCGATAAACAATTCATTGTTACGGATTGTTGCGAAAAGGCCCTGCTTTCGCGCTTTGATCATTTCTTCTCGTAGTAGGTATCTTTCCCTACGCGCCTTTTCATCTAGGAAAGTTGATATAGATAATCTGGTTCCTCGGAAAAATTGACTGTTACTCAAGAGATATTTGACCATGCGTTTGCTCAAAAGCTCTATAACCAGAGGCCTGTTATAATTCTTGGTGTAAGTTCCAATCCTATACATGTTCTCTATGAAGCCTCTTAGGTCTACATTCATCGTATCGTGAAATAGTTCAATGAGTCTATTATGCAAGTCGTATTCAGGCTCTCTGCGATATTCGTCAAATCCGTACAGGACAATTTTTTTATCATTAGATTCAGTACAGTGTATTTTAGATGGTATCCCATTGTTGGCAAGGTTTTTTATTTCCTGTTTTAAGTTTTCGTTTTCTATTTGTAATTTATTTATTACAGAATTTATCTCTCTTATATCTGCTTTTGTTTGTTCATTTTCTTTTAATAGGCAGTCTGTTTTTTTATTTACCTCCTCTCTTAGTTGTGTAATTGCTTTTTGAATCTCAGTCTGTATTGTATTTCGTAACTCGGTGATTATTAGGTTATTATTATCTTTCAGGTGGGATACTATTGAATCGTTTATATTTTTTAATAAGGTATTTTCTCCGTCATCTGCGTTTAATGTATCACCTAACAAACTCAAGTCATCAGAGCTTGCGGTGTCATTTTTAGTATTTGTAAGTCTTTTTCTAATAGTAATATTACTGTTGTTATGTGGTGAATGTGTTACCTTGTCTTGGTTATTGGTCAATTTGGTCAGATTTTTGTTAGCCAAAGAGTTTTCTTCTACAGGTACACACCCGGGCCCCCGTAGTGGAGTGTTGTCGTTATTACACTTAGGCAACCGACTTTTACATGCCTGACATGTCCATTGGGATTTTTTTTCTCGGTCCATAAGATAAAAACGTTTTTCGCTGATGTTCATACATTCTATGTCATATTTATCCCGACATTTATTGCAGGTCATAAAAAGTGTGTTCGGTAATTTGTTTTTGCATCCTGCACATACTCCATATGACGACATTATTTTTTTGTTTACCTATATTAATTCACCGGTAACAGTAGGTAGCAAAACACGGCGTCATATATCGTGCGCGCATGCAATCCAGCACTACAAGCGCTTTAAAATAATTTCAGCGTCTGCGGGCGTATAGGTGAGTAGCACTTTAGGTTGCTTCTAGCGCTTAACGGGCATTCAGCGATGGCTCTGCGAGTTGCCCTAGGTCAGGGTCAGCGGCCGTCCGATTTAATTTTCGAGATTATTATTCTTGATAATTGTTTATTTATGCACAGATTCCTTTCACTTTTATATTATTTTTGTCCGTTAGTTCACGCACTAAGTATTGGTACTAGTCACTTATTAAAATAGTTACGTTATCTATTAATAAACTTATTTTAAACGCGGAGCAGATGTTTATTCCATCCTTGATCGTTCCTCACTTCGAAGTGGCGTGAATTTGGGGAGGCCCACGTCCAGCAGTGGACTGCCATAGGCTGACGATGACGATGATATTCAGTGTTTGATAAGTAGTACTAGTCAATGCTCAGCATTTCTTGTATGTTGGCATCAAATAGTAATCCTATCCTGTCTTGAGCCTATATACGTCCCAATGCTTGACGCGGTCGAGTGGTCTGTATGCTGGTCTCAAGGCGTCGCCATCTCGAGAGGGCCTGGGTTTGATCCCCGGTGGGGGTAAATGTTTGGGTGATGAATTTTCAGGCATTTGTCCTCCAGTCTGAGATGTTTATATATATTTATATATATTCTGGATATTTATATGTATTTATCTATTAAATATATTTATCCGTCATCTAGTGTCCGTAACACAAGCAGTATTAGTTGCAAAAAATGGGGCTAGTTGATAGGTGTGAATGTTTGAAAAAAATGGTGGGCACAGCCCTACCTCATGGAGAAACACATGAGGAGTATATGGGCCGCAACTCCACCACGCTTTCCCAATGCGTGTTGGTGGGTAGAAACAGTCGCAATAGCTACCGGGACCAACGGCTCAACGTGCCTTCCAAATCACGGAGAAGCTCGAGATCACAAAGTTTTGGTCACCCATCCACTGCCTGACCATGGTGAAGGTTGCTTTGTTTTCAATCGAAAGCCAAAGCGTACTAACCACTACGCCACCGAGCACCGAGATTAAATAGTGAAACGGAGCCTTAAATCAAATAGTGATCAGTAGCGTCATCCATAAGCCGCACTATCTTTCCTCGACATCGGAAAAGCGTGAAGGTCCTATTAAAAATATGGAAATCTATGCGTAATAAAACTGTAGGGGTCCAATGTCTGTACATAAAAAAATGTTTAAAGCCAAGTCAGGGGAATTTATCGAGAGGGAAAATACTCAAAAAAAATTTTTTTTGTTTCTGTGTGCTTTTCTGTTTGTCTGTTTTTTTTTTTTTCATTTCGGAGATGGACCGATTTCAATGAAATTTTGCATGGTGATATCTTATATCCCTGGTCAACATCTTAGATACTCTTAATAAATTAAAGGGTTCCCGTGGGATAGTTGAAAGCCATTGTAGCCGCGGACGAAATCGCGGGCAACAGCTAGTAATCAATAAAAACCCGAAGAAGTTAAAAACGATTTTAGATAATCGAGTTTCAGACTACTGAACTCAGACTTAGGGTAGATTTTTCATTGATAGTAAGAAAAACAATTTATTTGGATGACGTCTTCTAACTAATTTGATTACCACGCGACAGTCTCCTTAGGGTCCTTTCATACAGACCTGTAAGCCTAGCATGGGCCCCACGGCGACAAAAATGCTCATTGCCTCTCGTTTCCCCGCAAACGAAGAAACGAGAGGTAATAAGCATTTTTGTCTCCGGAAACCTTTTCTCCGGCCTGTGCTAAGACTTCTGCTGACAGGAGAGCATTTATTAATCCCGTTTTAAACAGCTTTGAGACAATGCAATAAAGTTTGTTTTTACATTACACTTCTTTTGCTTTGGCATGCTCAAGAGCATATCCGAACGCCACTTAGGCCCAATTGCACGATTAAGAGTTAGCGCCTAACCCAGAGTTTGCCCATATATTTGCCCCAGGGTTAGGTGCTAACTCTCGACCGCGCAAGTGGGCCTTAGTGTGAAATAATTGGAGTAGCCGATGCTGCTCTTATGATGTAGGTACTCTTCGGCGGTCGGGCAGCCGATCGACCCTGACTGGGCCCATGCTGCGCCGGTTAGCGTAAAAAAAACAAATTAAATTCATAAAACATGGGTACGACAATGATGTAATAATAATTGATTATGTACAGCCATGAGTCACCATAAGGCATATGAACATTACGAGTATTACTAATAAAATCATTAACATACTTAGTCTTCAATTCTGAAAAGTGATTGCATTCCAAAATAAAATTTAAATTCATATTGTATGTTACAAAATTTGTCATGGCGTACATCTTATCGCTTAAAAATAAATTTAACGAGTGTGCTTCGATCCTCTCGGCGCGAGTCTGAACGGACACTTAGCATTCTTTATATAATATTTCCTTCTAAGTGATTTTTTGTGACACAAGATGAAGTTACCGTACCCAATATTTTCAATGCCTGTCTGACTCTTCAAACGAAATATTTGTTCAGCAGTTGCTTATGATCTAAAAAGGGCCCGAAGATCAGCTGTACTTTGTCGGCAACACAATAAAAAATTGCAGTAATAAAAACAAAGAAGACCATACGCAATTGTGTGAATCGGATTTTGCCCTTGACCTTCTGAACACAGCAATGCAAGCAATCTCAGATCACTGGCAGCCGCTTCGCTTCTTAAGCAATGATGCTATTTTAAACCGATTAGTTATTAAATAACTGATATTTCGTTCTTGTTTGTCCCATTCAACGTATCAACGTCAATATTAATGAATAGCATTTGAAACAACTTCCGCTGGACATTTCACAATACTCAACTCTAACGGTTGCATTCAATCATCTCGCTTCCAATTTTGTTCTGTCTTCTCTAAGTTATGGGCGATAGCGTATTTTTTGGAGAGAGAAACGAGAGGAACTTCTTCCTAGAGCCATTGAATTAGACAGTCAATGCATTCTGATAAATATTATCTTTAAATCCAGAGTGAATAGGCGTCTTCTTCACTTGCTATACACACATACATATATATAATCACGACAATTATCCCCTAAGGGCTAGTAAGATACTAGGCAAAAGCAGCGCAACAGCGCAACGCGCTTCACCAAGCAGTGACTGCACTCTGCATGACAGGTGGTGAGCCTGTTGCCGCAATAAGCTATTGGATGGTTGTGCAGTTCGAAGTCCATTAGTCGCGTTTTACGATACCCATGGGAAGAGATTGGTTGGTAGTATTCTTTTATTGAGCCGCTACCACACGGCTCAACGGCTTGCCATCCAACAATAAAATTGTCAATATACGCCGCCAGAAATCAATTATAGGTAATATGCATAATTTCATACATATTGAACATCCAGAAAAACTTTCTTACATTCAAGTAACAAAAGAAAGCTTGGAACTTCCTTGCTATGGTATTCAACAGTTTGATGACACTAAATAAAACACAAGACATCAGGTAAATGCAATCGACATAATGTACTTACACCAAGAATTTTGTACTCTATATGGATGCTAAACTCCCATACAATAGCATGAGGCAATGTCCTGTCTCGATCAGTAGGTGTTCCCTCTCATTCTATCACTTTTATGAATGAGTTTGTCATTTCGTAGTAAAGCTTTCAATTACTACTAATGACGTCACACAAAAATACACACAAATTTCTTTTCTCAAACAAATACTCTCATTTTAAATGTGATTTTTGACTCACCTGTGAAATGATAAGGTACATCCAGGACATCACTCACTTACACAACATAAAACAACGCACGTCATCACCAGTTTTATAATTTTTTATTTAAAATATTGAATTACAAAAATTTGTAACAATTTTCAGTATAGGTGTCAAAATGCCGTAAATATGACAGGTGAGACAGATACTATGGATAGAAAGAGAGGAAGAAAATATCCCATGGATAGCCTTCATTCATAAATAGTGATAGAATGAGAGGGAACACCTCCTGATCGAGACAGAACATTGCCTCATGCTATTGTATGGGAGTTTGGCATCCATCATAAAGTACAAAATTCTCGAGTTACACGTCTCCTCGGGCCGAGCGTCTGTCACAGACTGACACGTCCGACGCCGACGGCACCCGACTGTGACGCGCAATATATTTATTTATTTAAACACCACACTTATCATTAAACAAGTTAGTAGTTAAATAGATGCAAGTCCATAAAATATCATTTTCTTTTATTCTTCTTATGACTTGACCCAAGTCCAGAGGAAGCATTCGTCGCTCCCCGGAGACTCCTATCGCGGCGGGCGGGCTTAATCCAACGAATGCCCTAACGCAACTTACAAATGGAATCCGATTCGTTTAACTAAGAGCTTTCAAAGACCATTTTAGCTTAAAGCGGATCATAACTGTTCTTTGCTGGTCAAGAGACTTGGTCCTTTTTACTACTACTTGACTTTAAACTGTCACTTGTAGGCAATAAAATAATGAAGACATTTTCATTTGTTACTTTCTTTTTCAATTAATTTACATCGCTCATTGATACGGTGTCCAAAGAATATTCTGTTCGTATAAGCCTATTACGTGATTTTGATTTATGAAAGTCTCTACATGCAATTATTGAAAATATTATGATGTTTCTTTTTGGCTACGAACTGTGTCCTACTGTGTTCAGCGTCTGAATTTTCGTCTCATTAATTTTTGGGATTCGTAAAATGACTCAATACTTACACACACGTCATGACATCACCAGATATGTTAAGTTGTTGTTTTGTATGGCTAAATGTGGTCTTAAGGAACACAGTGCTCCTTGGACTCTGCCTACCCCTTCAGGGTTTGCAGGCGTGATTGTATGTGTGTACGTTAAGTTCTCAGGTGGCGAGCCTGTTGCCATGCACCGCGCACAAAGTGAGGTAAGCGATATTCACAATCAACTGTACGTAAGTTTTATTTAAACTCCGTGGTGCAGGCGGTGGGATTGAAACGCGATTCCCGCGGCCTCTCGAACCAGTCACGTCCATCCCAACTCGGCTACCAATCTTAACTATATATTAGGTCCTTACCTATGAAATTGGTGTTTTGTATGAAGATTTTGGGGAATTCTGCATTTTCCATACTAAAGTTTTTTCAGTTTTCTTCACAACGACAAATCCAAAGATAATAATATTTGGCATCTATCAGTAGACAAGCTTTAGTAATATGTGTAATATAAAAATTATTTATCGTTTTTAAGTAAATGCAAACATCTCATGAATAACAAAAACATTAAAAATATTTTAGTTCTTCGATTATTTTAGTATGAATGAACATATAAGAATACGCAAATAGTAGTCATAAGTAAACAATACAATACAATAAAATAATAATATGACTTTCATACAAGATTGATATATATCTAATATCAAACTAGATATAACTGATATTAGCATAGAAATGGAAAGATACATGATGTAAAGATTGGAAAATAATCTCTTAATAAGATACTTACAATTTAACCATTATCAATAGGTATGATAAAATTAATGCTGGATCTTTTAAGCGGTGAATCTGCCCTACCATACGATGTCCTAACAGAAACAAAGCCGATGCAGAGAAAGCTTGTCCAAATACCTAAAAATATACTAACATAAACAATTTGTTTTAGTATCAAATAGCCAAATCTTATAGGTATGGTAATGAAGTCAAACTAACTATTAAGTTTGAGACAGTATTTGTTTATATTAGGTCCTTACCTATCAAATTGGTGTTTTGTATGGAGATTTTGGGGAATTCTGCCTTTTCCATACTAAAATTTTTTCAGTTTTCTTCACAACGACAAATCCAAAGATAATAATATTTGGCATCTACCATTAGACAAGCTTTAGTAATATGTGTAATATAACACTTCATAAAAATTATTTATCGTTTTTAAGTGTTAAATTATCAAAACAAATCAAAAGAGCTCAAAAATATAGTCTATTTTTAGACGAGGTAATAATTTTTTAGTAATACTCTGAATCTTAATAGTTACAGACCCAATAGTTAGTAGTAATAATTCCCATCCTTATTACATAAAAGATAATCTTTGAACACAGCCCTTTTTGCGTTGAATGCAACCCATTCATGGCGTTCGTTACAATGTTTGATTTGATATGATCAGCCGTGACGAGGGTCTGATGGACAAGAACAATAAATAGGTCCTCGTTTATTATTATTCAGGGTTCCATCAAATGCTTGAACCGGTTAGACAAAGCCTAGATCAATCATTAATCTTGATGAGAAAGGAGCAATAGTTATTGTGGGTTGATCGTCGGCTTATGGTGTCACGTATTTGATTGTCAAAATCAATATATGTTCCAGATAACTTTGACGTAATCCAGTAATGTTATTGGGTACCGAAACACCTAAAATGATGTCATTTGACACAGAATGAAAGCAAATTTTCTTTTTAATAGCTAGCCATAGAACTGAAAGTCATTGAAGATGTGAAGTTCTTGAGTGGAGAGCAAAACTGAGAATACGAAGAATAGAATATTGCGATAATACGATATTCACAGGTTAGCTGGAGTGGATATGAGTGGTCGAGGATCGAAAGCGGTTGCGTCTTTAAGTTGTGATTTATGTCCAACTGTTGATGGGTTTATTGATGATGATTGAGTATAAAGGGTTTTTTATTCATACTAAACACTAACGATACTTTATATTTTAACACGTTGTCGCTCCCACAAAACACCGAAACAAGACTTGCAGTTTTGATGCATTTGCACCGTTTAACCAAATATATCCCAGCTCCCAAATCTCAGTTAAGGCAAAAACAATAGCGCAATTAGCATCACACGCTCAGTTAGTGGTGACTTGGCAAGCTCCAAGATACATCTTACAACTTGTACCTACGCCTAGCACTGCTAAGTTTAGCTGCAGTTGTTTCAACTTGAGACGATGTCCGAGGCCCTACTAATGTTCCATACCAAATGAGTTCGGAACGACTTGTAAAGTCAAAGGACAGATCGTTTATGGATTAGTATTTATTCTTGGAATTCTTCAATTCCATACCTCCAGATAATGTAGACCTTACCTAATCTATGACTCAAACTGATATTAAGAGCAACCCCATTTAAAAACGCAATAAAACAAATTTTCATACCTGAAAAAAGTAAGCAGAGGCTCACACCTACTTCGTCATAAAAGCGCAAACCTATTGAATGTAAAAATAAACTTTCAACCGCAACACTCATTTGAACGTTGATGTCACAAATTTGAAACCAGATCATTATTTGCTGATGCATAAAATGTTCATTACCATAACCCTAAACCTCAAATATCAATTGAACCACCAACCCAAACTATTACTGTTAACAGTCCGAATAGAAATACAAACAAGCGATCGTGCACATTAGAATTCCATTCCGCTAATTAGAAAACCACGGTAATTAATATCAGGCGAAATTCGGAACAAATAGTAGGTGTTGACAAATGGTAGTGCACACGGTTTTTGGAGCGGACCGCGGTCCAAATTTAACTGTATTAAATTATTTTCGATAGCACAACAAGCTAGCTATTCCAGTGAAACTTCCAACTGGATTATATTCAAAGCTATTTATTTGCATACAGCGTTAGTTCGGGATTGGGATAGAATTATAAGTTGGTGCGAGGCGCGGACAACGACTAATGAACTAGTTTCAGTGCGGTTTGTCATCTTTTCAGGCTTATGGGTGATTTTATGATGGATACCCTAAAACCACTCAATAAGAAAAAAAAAATTACTCAAACATAATTACGCAGCCCTCTCTTGGATTTCTGGTTTTTGATATAAAGGGAAAAGTGGGGATATAATTATGTATGTTGTTTGATTGGATCAGTACTACATATATTATAGTATAATAATAATAATAATAATATCCTCAGACATTCACACCTATCAACTAGCCCCATTTTAAGCAACTAATGCTGCTTTTGTTACGGACACTAGACGACGGATAAATATATTTAATAGATAAATACATATAAATAACACGAATATATAGAAATATATATAAACATCCAAGACTGGAGAACAAATGCCTGAAAATTCATCACCCAAACATTTGCCCCCACTGGGGATCGAACACAGAACCTCTCGAGATGGCGACGCCTTGAGACCGGCATACAGACCACTCCATCACGGAGGCCGTGAAGGAGTATATCTAGAGACACCCAGTACTCATACCTTTTTGTACTGTATTTTTACATCTTGTATAACAAATTGGCATTGTCCGCTATGGTTAGCTACACTGGTATAGTAACGCCAAAAATACTTCAGCTGCCAAATGCGTACACGGCCAAAAATCGGCCATGTAAGCAGGACTCCGTCATTACAGCGGATTCGGCCAGTGAAATTTAAGCATTTAATGGTGTCCGTACTCCCGTGAAGTAACACGGAAATATGCAACTGATAAAACTTTAACTAACTATACCTGCCAAAGTGTCCGTGTGTGATCCCACGAGTATATTTTGCAATACCATCGTATTTCATCGGGAATAAGTTTAGACATTATACTTTGTAGGCAAAAGTTTATAGCCGCTACTCCCGTGCGTCAAAAGCCGGCTTCCCACGGTCTGTAATATTCCAGACATTCATTCATGAGACAGAGAATCATGAATGAAGTTCATTCATGAAATTGAGACAGAATTTATTCGTGAAATCAAAATCAAAATCAAAAATAATTTTATTTCATAGGCTAAACATAGCACTTAAAATCGACAACATTCATAAATAGTCACATTTATTATACATAAAGTAAATTTTCACTGCCGCGAGCGCTTGTAGCAAGTACATCCACACAGCGCTTTGACTGTGGTTGTAATCGATACAAGCGACCGGATTCCGAGAGTAAGGCATTTCATGAGAAGAACCCGGTAAGAAACTCATGAGCCACTTTTTTAAAATAGCCAATCATACAATCTATTAGTCACAGTGTTACATTTTTAGATTAGAATAAGATTAAACATTGTTATCTCTTATTACATTAACTTGTATGAATGATACATGTATTAACGTCTCATAACTTTAATGTGGCAAATTTAACTAAACATTATTAAGATTAGGCAACGGATGTCCACACATTCCTATCATCTAAATAATCCTGAACTTTGTAATATGCCTTTCCCATGAGGGTTTTCTTAATATGCGGTTTAAACCTGTGCAACGGCAGTTCAGTTACATGTTGTGGAATTTTGTTATATATTTGTATACACTTTCCCATAAATGAGTGACTAGTTTTACGTAGTCTAAAACCTGGAACAGCAAGCCTGTTCCTGTGTCTTGTGTTTAGACTGTGACCGTCGCTGCATTTTAAAAATGTTTTTTTATTTTTATAAACGTACATAATGTTTTCATACACATATTGGGATGCAACTGTCAAAATATTTATTTCTTTAAATAATTCCCGTAGTGAATCACGAGGTTTAAGTTTATAAATAGAACGTATTGCTCTTTTTTGTAATACAAAAATGTCGTGAATATCGGCTGCTGTGCCCCATAACAGCAGACCATACGACATGACACTATGGAAGTAACTAAAATATACAAGTCTCGCCGTTTTAACATCCGACAACAATCTAATCTTTTTTACGGCATAAGCAGCCGAACTGAGTCTTGCCGATAGGGTGTTAATATGAGATCTCCACTGCAAACGAGAATCCAGGGTGATCCCTAAAAATACCGTTGTATCAACACATTGAATTATCTCCTCATTAATTTTAATTTTTGTACTGACCTGCTTTACGTTAGGCAAAGAAAATTTGATACACTTTGTTTTTTTAGAATTTAATAATAAGTTATTATGAGTAAACCAACACATTACTTTGGAGAGGGTGTTATTTACATCGTCAAAGTCTTCTACGTTTCTGTTGATTTTAAAGATAAGAGATGTATCATCTGCAAATAATAACAGTGAGACAGAGAATCATGAATAAGTTCACTCATGAATATTAATATTTATTTTTATTTTCACTCGTATTTGTAATGATAGCTGTTACAGTCTGAAATGGTCTGTGTATGACGTTGCCAAAAACAATTTCTTTGTTTTCTTGACAATGCATACTGCAAAATCTTCCAAAAAAGAAATATAATATTGTAAAGGGAGGAAACAACTTGCTGAGTTTCTTGCCCGTTCTTCAAAGAACAAGGCCTCCTGGTAGCTAGTAAACGTTTGGCATAATTTGACATTCATAAGAAATACCTATGTAAATATCTTAACTGAATATATTATTTGACTCTGACTCGCACCCGTCTGTAATATCACAGACCGTGGAGAAGACAGCTAAAGAATATGTTATGAAATTGTGTGGTTATGGAATTTGTATAATGCCCGATAACGGCAACCGGTTTCTTCTCTTTTAAGTCTGACGAATGAAATGACAGTCAAAGCACAGATTTATAATAAGTTACAAAGTTTAGGCGTGGTACCTCTGCGTGCCCATTCGAGAATAAAGACATCATGGTATCACAATGTATGCATGTATGTATTTATTCTACTTATACATTGTTGACTATGTGTCCATTTCATGAGTCCTCAGGCGATCGTCAGTAGTGGATCATAAAAGGGTATTATTTAAACCGTTAGCAAAACATTCGAATTTTGGTCAGCAGAAAAATTGATCAGCTAAAATAACGAATTGGTCAGAAACTTATGATCAGCAAATATTTCTAAATTTTTCAGCAAAATAACTAATTGGGCAGCAACTTTAATGTTTTCTCTGCTGCCAAATTGTTTAATATACACATATATACTAGACACAAATTTTGTTTTTATGGGTCATAAAAAATAACCTTAACCTAATATCTATCAAAATACATTTCCTAGGAATTGATCCTTGATTGATATTTTCCTAGAGTTTCCGTTTTCGGTAACATGTATATTGCTGTTCAAATAATTATTTTGCAGTTCAAATAATAACCTTGCTGCTTCTTTAATTATACCGCAGCCTAATTAATTATTCCGCTGACCAAATAATTATTCTGCTGACTAAATAATTATTTTGCTGCCCAGATAATTATTTTTCCGCTTAAATAATTACATTGATGCCAAAAATTTGTTTGCTGCCTAAATGATTTTTCGGCTGACCTTTTTGTTTCTGACCAAATAATTAAATGGCTGCCCAATTAATTACTTCCCATCATTAAGCCTACTGAAGTAACATTGTCAATGTAACTTCAGAATTCTTAAAAGAAAAATGTTTTATAAGAATTCCGTGCGTACTTACTTGTAATGAGGGCGTAAATCACTCAATACGCCGCTTTGAAACGAAATAGTGCATGTTTGGAGAGGAGTTATTACAATATAAATAAACCAATCATTAATAATTCAGCACGCACCCGAGCACAAATGGAGCCCTGCATATTCATAGTGGCGGACTTTTTGCTCGTGTTGCCTACAGCCGGCTAATTACAAAAGTCTTGAACGCTTGTATTAGGGTTCTGTGGAGACGTTGATTTAGTTTTGCCCGCTGTTTTATGGGTAATGACTTTTAATAAAGTTGTACCATTACACATTTTTCTTTTCCACTATCTCAACACTTCTTTTTTATTTAATTTTCAATTATTTGTCTCAGTGTTCAATTATCTTTAGTCTTATTATTCTTCTTATTTCGTCTGTTAATCGTCTGCCATTTACTAGTATCAAGACTTTATGACCAATCTAATAAAAACACAAACACGAACCCATAGCCATTTCTTTTTCATAACCAGGCTCTGGCAATCGCTCCGGTTTTGCTTGTCTAGATTCTACCCAAGACTTCAGGGTGCATTGTGAAGCTTTGGATTTTGGTATAAGAGGAAACTATTGATGGACATGAACACCCAGTCTCATATCACAGTCGTTCTTAATCATAACGAAATTACTCAGTTACAGAGCGAGAAGTCCTGTTGTTCATGTTTTAGAACATTTTTGTCAATTCCTACAGGTCAGTAAACCTTTTTAAATGACCACTGATCATGCCAATCTAAATAAAATAATACGGAACTCACACCTTAATTCTAGAACGAGCCTGCCATTTTTCCTCTCACCACTCGCCTTTGATTGGGTATCGGATAGAGAATATGAATTGGTGATTTAATTAAGGCGTTCGTCGGCAGATGTCGTTACAATCAATGGCGATGTTTGAGAATGGCTTTGACGTTATAATGACGCTTGGTTACTTGGGACTAGATTTTTTTCTGTGCAAAAGTAAAGTCTGTTGATGTCAGTTTTTGGGGTTCCTTCTGGTTTCTCAGAGGATTTTTAGGTAAAGTGTGCAATTTGTGGACTTTTTATTGGATATTGCAAACAAGCAAAATCACTAAGTAATAATCGAATTTCTGAAATCGTCAGATCTAAACAATGTACTTTAAAGGGGCGCCTCAATAAGCCTATTGATGTCCAATCAACCAATCAATGAACAGCTACATTCTGTTCTGCTTAACGCAGACCTGCATGACACTGTACATAGTTCAGTTCTCAGTTTCCGCCGTCAACCAGCCGTTGCCAACTGCACAACAATTTGAGTTTAAGTCTCAGAGTAAACAGAACTGGAGTAGCCTATGTCTAACATTTCGCTCTGCCAAATGCACAAGCATCGGATGCTTGCACGTTTGATAAAACTAGTTGAGTCGCCATTTTGACAGCCATAACATTGTAAACGTTGCGGCGAACAGAGCTCCCGCAAAAATGCCTGCCTGTGCTGTTTTTTGTTGTAAAAATAAATAGAAAACATCGAGTATGCTAAAAGATGGTGTCACCTTTTATTTTTAATTATAATTTTTAAGTTTTTATGATTATTTACTTCATTATTTCATGTTTTAGAATTCTACGATTTCAAATTTCGAACGCTAGTCTCGTGGGGAGTGCGGCTGTGACGTTGTCAAAACGCACACCCCACGAGACTATTTTAAGCGTGAGTGCGTGAAATTTAAATTTGTGTGTCGAATTATGCATGTGTGCAAACGGTCAAACGGTAAAAGTTATTGTTTATGTGTGCTGGCTTTGAGTGTCAAACTCAAACTCAAACTCAAACTCATTTAATCAAATTGGTATCATCAAATACACTTTTGACAAGTCAAAACAAAATAAATTACTATTATCCTAAAATTGACAATACCACTACTTTTTTTTCGGCCTGTTCACTACCGGGAGGCCTTGTCTAGAGAAGATACAGGCAAGAAACTCTGCAAGGGTTCCATCCTCCCTTTACATGAATATGTTCTAAAACCTAATAAAATTTACGTGTATTATACAATACCTTTAGTCACAAATGTCAAAATTGAATTGGAAGGAAAATGCTCCAAAAGCGACGTATCAGAATATACAAGTGATTGTAATAACTATACTTAAGTAGTTAATTAATTGTCATGTCTATTTGGAACACTTTCCTGGCCAAAACAAAAAAAAAAATAATAATATCTAATATAAATGGATACAATAATAACTGTTTCACAAAAAAGTTTTGTGTTGATATAATAGGAAAAAAGGAATTTATGAGCTAAACAAAATGTATAATAAAAAAAATAAAAATAAAAAAATTACATTTCAATATACAATTACGAAAGTGACCAAATGTAAGATTGCAGTGTGGAGCAATCTATATGTCCCATGCATGACTATCATTTAAATAATCATTGATTTTGTAATAGGCTTTTTTCATGAGGGTTTTTTTTACAAATTCTTTAAACTTAGTGTCAGTCATTTGGGTAACATTGATTGGTAGCATATTATAAAATCTAACACAGTTCATTAAGAAAGATTTATTCGTCTTACTTCTCTTGTAACTTGGAAGACGAAGTTTATATTTATTTCTCGTATTGAGACAATGACCTTCACTAATCTGAACGTAGCTGTGAATATGTTGGCGAACAAACATAATATTTACAAATATGTATAAACATGGCAAAGTAAGAATATTAATCTCTTTAAAAAACTCTCTTAGGGATTCCCTTGTCTTCATTTTATATATATTTCGAATAGCCCTCTTTTGTAGAATAAATATTGATTCCAAATCAGCAGCAGATCCCCACAAAATGACCGCATAAGACATAAGACTATGAAAGTAGGCAAAATAGACTAAGCGAGCTGTTGGTATGTCTGTCAATTGTCTTATTTTTTTTATTGCGTAAGCAGCCGAGCTAAGCTTTCCTGATAAACTTTTGATATGGGATCCCCACTGTAGTCGGGAATCAATATGTATCCCAAGAAATACAGTATCTTTTACAAGTTCTAAGCTGTTTCCGCCTATCTTTACTTCTAAATCATAACAGCGCGTATTTGGGGGAGAAAATTTTATACAATTAGTTTTCTTTGAATTTAACATAAGATTATTAGCCGAAAACCATTCGCAAACCTTATTCAACGTATTATTTATAAGAGTGTAGTGGTAACCTCACCCCCCGCAAGAAATGGCAGAAAAAAATGTTTGAGAAATTGACTAATGGCTACTCCAGTTCTGTTTACTCTGAGGTTTAAGTAGAAACAAACAATAAAAACCGCCCAAGAGCGTGTCGGGCCAAGCTCAGTGACCGGGTGTCCCCACTTAATACAGTGGTTGTAGTTAAATGCCGGGAAGTATTATTGAAAACATTCACTATATAAAAAAAAATTGAGTAAAAATAAACAGGTTTTTTTTAAATACCTATCCAGCAAAGTAACACACGTTAGGGTTGAAATGAAATAAAATAATATTAGGTCCTTATCTCTGAAATTGGTGTTTTGTATGGAGATTTTGGGGATGTCTGCATTTTCCATACTAACATTTTTTCAGTTTTCTTCACAACGACAAATCCAAAGATAATAATCTTTGGCATCTATTATTAGACAAGCTTTAGTAATATGTGTATTATCACACTTAATAACAATTATTTATCGTTTTTAAGTGAATGCAAATAAAATGATGTATTCGGGAGGCACTTAAAAAGAGTTGTCTCCGTGTCGAATTTTAACACAATTAAACTTACAACAAATTATCAAAACAAATCAAAAGAGATCAAAAATATAGTCTATTTTTAGACGAGGTAATTATTTTTTAGGAATACTCTAAATCTTAATAGTTACTGACAAAATACTAAGTGACAAAAAAAACACCAATTTCATAGGTAAGGACCCAATATATCACTCCCCACTTTACGTGTAGTGGAATAAAATAATAAAAAAATAATTTGTCACTTTTAATTTCACCACTATGTCGGCGTAATTGATATACATATTGGTACCAAATTTCAGCTTTCTAGTGCTAACGGTCACTGAGATTATCCGCAGAAACCGACAGACAGACTTGGCGAAACTATAAGGATTCCTAGTTGACTACAGAACCCTAAAAACTATCCAAACATCTGCAATGATCGTTCCAATTCTACCTGCGCAGGATTTCTAATTAACAGTGTACTCCCATATTCTCTTACCAATAAAGATAACAGAATATCAAGTTTTCGCTTCCCCTTATGGGAACCTATTAATTTTAATGAATATTCCATTTATTGGGCTAGTTACCCGTACCATTTGATTTGAGTGTTTGCAGGGAGGAGTTAAACAGACGAGTAATTCTTTTTAACAATTCATCTCAGTATTAATTGTTTTAAAAAATTTTTTGGCTCATTTACAAGGTATTTATAAAATGGGCAAGGTATTTATAAATGTAGCTTCACTCTGCTTTCCTTATCGTTTTTACCATGGAGAGTGTTCTGAAGAGCTGTTTGACCTGATCCCAGCTGCAGCTTTCCGCCATCGACCATCGCGTCAAGCCTTCCATCCCCACCACCTGGAGGCCTGGCTATCCACAACTGTACGCTTATCGCGTCACTGCTTTCAGCGTACAACTAAGCTGTGGAACTTCTTGTCGCCTGCAGTTTTCCCGGTGCGGTACGACCTCCATCATCATCGTCATCGTCAGCCCATGGCAGTCCACTGCTGGACGTAGGCCTCCCCAAATTCACGCCACTTCGATCTATTCTCGGCTTCTCGCATCCAGCTCCTGCCAGCCACCTTGCGCAAATCGTCACTCCACCTGGCCTGAGGGCGCCCTACACTACGCTTGCCGAGGCGCGGTCTCCACTCCAGAACTCGTTTACCCCAACGGTTGTCGGTTCTGCGGCTAATGTGGCCAGCCCATTGCCACTTCAGCTTGCTTATTCGGTAGGCTATGTCGACAACTTTGGTTCTCTGTCGGATCACCTCATTTCTGATTTTATCCCTAAGAGAAACTCCGAGCATAGCCCTTTCCATAGCTCGCTGAGCGACTTTAAGCTTGTGGACCAGCCGTACCGTCAGTGTCCACGTTTCGGCTCCGTATGTCATAACGGGTAGGACGCACTGATTGAAGACTTTCGTCTTTAGGCATTATGGGATCGACGATGAGAATACTCGATGTAATTTCCTAAACGCTGCCCAACCCAACTGGATTCTTCTGTTCACCTCGTCCTCGAAGTTGTTGTCGTCCTCGAAGGGGTGTAAGGGGGCGAACTACCATCTTGCGCCCCAAGCCAACCTCACCTGCACGCGGTGCATCCTGCTGACTGACGAACGAGGCTCTGGCGTACCGACCGATGGCGGTATAACCTTCCGAACCAAAGGCGCAGCTAAATGTAGCAGGCCGGTGACGGGCAGCAGCGTCACCGGTGCGAGAGCTACGCCCTGCGATCGCCAACCCGCCTGCCCAGCGTGGCGATTAAGGGCATAACCTCCAAATGATCAACCGACATACGACCTCCAAGCCTTCAAAAAAAGAGTGTACTCCCATCTTAAAGGCCGGCAACGCATGAGTGACGCCCCTGGTGTTGCAAATGTCCATGGGCGGCGGTGATCACTTACCATCAGGTGACCCGCCTGCTCGTTTGCCGCCTATATAATAATAATAAAAAAAGATTCATAGTCAAGTTTTAGCTTATTTCTTTCTAATTAAAACGAAATTAAGAGTTGATCTCAATTAATGTAAGAAATAAAATAAACAATGTTGGGGGTGATAATTATGTATAGACCAGCAGTTGCCCGCGACGTCGTCCGCGGTTACTATGTTTTTCACTATCCCACGGGAACCCATAAATTTTTCGGAATAAATAAGTATCTATTGGCTTCTACGGAAGATCAGTGTTGTGAGGACATTACGTTGTCACAACAATATATTGAGAAGTAGCCATTTCTGTGGCACATTTTTATTGTATTATGTGTACTACGAGTAGATAATAGGTTAAGAAGTCACAGAATAAATTCTTTTTCTTTCTTTCTTAAGATATTGACCAGAGATATAAGGTATCACCACGCAAAATTTCATTAAAATCCATTGCGGATATTAGCCCGTACAAACAGACAGAGAAACAAAAAAAAAAGATTTTTGGTATGTTAACTCTTTAACTCTTTATTGCACAAAAACAAAAAAAAAGGACATAAAAACAGAAGTATACAAGGGAGCACTTATCTTTAATAGGGATATCTTTCAGTCAACCCGTCATAGGTGTGTGAGATCTCGTGTTGCGAGAGAAACGACACCATCGAAAAGACGAAATAAAAATATATGCAAAAATATATATAAAAACAGAATAAAAAAATTCTATTTCTAAACAACCTCTTTTTACATCCCCCTGACTTGATTTTAAGCATTTTAAGCAAAAACTTGGACCTCCCGATCAACACCCGGTGGTGTGAACCACTAGACCAGAGAGGCGATTAAAATTAAACAAAAGTAAATCATTGATTTTATTTTTTATCATACAGAATTAAGATTTCACTATTTTAGTAAACTTTATGTAACATAATGAAAGGTAAAGAGAATGTTACGCTTGTTTGGCATATAGCCAGATACTTTTTAACTATTAGGAAGTTTATATTTTATTTTAGAAAAAAAATGTTAACACGTGGAAAAACGTATAACCGAATATTTCACAGCGTGCACCCGAAACGAGGTGAGTAATTGAACGAGATGACAGTAGGCCTGTTTCCCAATTAAAAATCTGCTGCTGGTGTGACGAAAAACTGCACGGATTTCCATAAATGTGTAAGGGTCGTTTGGACAGTTATTTAGACGAGGTTTAAATGTTTTGTCGAAGAAGCAATAACGAGAAGGAATTATAACAGCAGAGTTTAAATTACCCCGTTTGTCCAGTGTTGGTCCGGGACACAAAAAGAATGTACCAACTGCTTTTCTTGCCTAGAATGTTGTAAAAGGCGACTAAGAGCGTATTGGGTACTGGGTCTGTTATTGTGTAGGCCATTAGTTTCCAAAGTGGTCCAGGTGGACCCCCAGGGGTCCACGGGAGACTCGACGGGGGTCTTTTTCGGTAGTGCTTCATTATTTTGAATTTGAAAGACCCGATGGAAGGACTCCTTTGAATATCACTAGGTAGGTTATTCCACAACTGGATCGCTCGAAAGGAGAAAGACCTACAGAAAAAAAATAGTATTGGCCTTGGACAGTTTCAACATTACGAGAACAAGGAACAAAGGTTATCTGAGTACTAATTATACTAATGTAATGTAAAATAAGTAGTACGAGATAGGTACTACTTATTTTACATTTCGTCTACGTTAGTATCATGGGAAGACTGTGTGACAGACGCTAATTCGTCGTCTATGTGATTTCCTGTAACATTGTATATGAAGACTATGCACAGAAAAATAAATGAGAATTACTAGTAAAATAAATCCGCTTCCGCCCATAGACAGCTGCAACACTGAACTAATAATTTCTATTGCCCTTTAGAGAGTTCGCTGTGTTCTTGCAGAACTGAAACTCTTATCGGCAGACGACTCAATCTAGAGTTCCCTCTGGTATACTATGTTTAGGGACGGTTGTTTTATCTTTAAATTGCGATACACATTAATAAAAATTCTATCTTTTAAGCACGCGTTGTGTGTTAGCTCCTGCAGTTTTATTACTTTGTTTTATGTAATTGACTAAGCTCAGTGGCGTAGTGGTTAGCACGCTTTGGCTTACGATTGAAAACAAATCTACCTTCGCCATGGCCAGGTCGTGGATGGATAACCAAAACATTGTGATCTCGAGCTCCTTCGTGCTTCAGAAGGCACGTTAAGCCGTTGGTCGCGGTCGCTATTGCGACTGTTTCTACCCACCAACCCGCATTGAGCCAGCGTGGTAGTGCTACTGCCCAAACAGATGATGTGTTTCTCCATGAGGAAGGCCTGTGCCCAGCAGTGGGACGTATATAGGCTGAGGACGACATCATGTCCTAGTGGAATCCACCTAACGGCTTTAGTATTCCCTATAGCACATCTACACAATATATATTGGATATCGTCTTGGTTGTCCTTTTACCAGTTCGTAAAAGATCCTTCATTCCATATGAATATAAGGAGAAATATATAAAAGCTAATTCTTTACACTTGACAAGTTTATTCATGTTATTGGATCAAACACAACAAGGAATTTATGCTAACCGTATATCCATTAAAGATTGATTACGGTTAACTTGGTTCGTTTTAACCGGCGCCTAGATCGATCAATCAAAATTATATTAGCAATAAATCTGCGGGGCTTACATTTGGTGGCATTTACACTGTGCTATTTCTAAGGCGGCGATATACGTGGGTCGGCACGACTCAAGAGATTTCTGGTTCATAAAACGAAAGTATAGTTTAGTATCGCTCGCGGAGCTGGGTGACGTAGTGGTTAAAATGCATGGGTTTTAGATATCGAAAACAAAGCTACCTTCGCCATGGTCAAGTCTTAGATGGGCGACCAAAACTTTGTGATCTCGAACTCCTCCGTGCTTTGGAAAGCACGCTAAGCCTATGGTCCCGGTCGATATTGCAACCGTTTCTACCCCGGGTATCGTGGTGGTGATATGCCCCCCCCCACACACACGCACGCACACACACACACACACACACACACACACACCCATACACATTTATAAAATAGTTACAACTTATCTTTTACTTTACACAATTCAAGACACTACAACCTACATTATAAAGTATAATTAAATAAAATGTATAATTATGTCATTATGTGTTTTAAGAACCAATGGCAATTGAACAATCAATGGTTGTGTGTGGCAGTAGTTCTCTTTTGCTTTTGTCATTTTTACAATCAATTTTAGAAGGTAGAAGGTGGTGGGGGTCTAGACTGCTGTTCTCTGTGTGTAGTCGAAAGGGTTAATCATAAGGATTATTTTTTCCTATGAAACATAGCATCTTCAATGAAAGGAAGGCCAGAGATATTTCTATATTTTTATATGGCAAACAACAACCGACGATCCGACGATCGCCTCGTAAGCGTGTCGTGTGTATTAAACACCCACGTAACTTCTGCTATACACTGATTGCTTCATAATAATTTATAGAGCGTAATCTCTGAGCTATCGAGCGTGGCGTATTACTCATCGAGCGATAAAGTTTACTGCAGTTTTTTATTTTTATTAGCTTTAGACCCTATAGTATAGATACATAAGCGAAGTAGACGTTGTGTTTTGGTTCATATACTCTTTTTCGCACTATACATTTTTTTTCCTTTGTTCCTGTCTCTTCTTTTTCTTGCCCTTTTCCCACCCTAGGTGGGGCCGCACATCATGTCTTCTTCTTCCATTCTCCTCTGCTACTCGTCAGCTCAGCATCCACTTCTTTTATTCTCATATCATTCTTCACGCATTCAATCCATCGCTTATTTGGTCTTCCTCTCACTCTAGATCCGTCCACATGTTCAGCATCCTTCTTGTAATGTGACATTCATCCCTCTTTATCACATGTGGATACCACGCCAAGTCCATACCATGTCCTGTATTGCAAGAAAATATTGTGACTTTCCATTCGCTACGATTCTAAAACTTTTAGCTTGATATACTTTTAAATACGTATTTAATTATTATGATTCTTCTATTCTACTTCTAAATATGTCCCGTTTTGGAAACTGCTGGACATATGCCTCTCACAACGATGTCTACTCCAATCGCCTTGCATACTGAGCTTTCCGCGACCTTTGCTAGATCATCTGTCCACCTTGGTGACCACGCAGCTTAGGATGATTTTTGACTCAGTGACCAATGTGCCCAGCATAGTACACATAAGGCACAATTCTTGAGCTATGTATGTATGTATGAACAATCGTACAAATAATTAGAAAATTCAGCTAAAAAAAGGTTGGATGGAAGAGAAAAACGCACCTATGTCATTAATTATTGTAGTTTCACACATCTTATTAATTTTATTTTAACTTGACTGTAAATGTATGAGGAGCTCTGTAGCGTAGTGGTTAGTACGCTTTGGCTTTCGATCGGATACAAAGCTAACATCGCCATGGTCAGGATGTCGATGGGTGACCAAAACATTGTGATCTGGAGCTCCTCCGTGCTTCGGCACGTTAAGCCGTTGGTCCCGGTCGCTATTGCAACAGTCTCTACCCACCAACCCGCATTGGGCCAGCGTGGTGGTATTACGGCTCATACTCATGTTTCTCCATGAGGAAAGCCTGTGCCCAGCAGTGGGACGTATAGAGGCTGAGGACGATGTGTATGTTTTAGGACTTAAGATAATTTTATGTAAAGGGATGGAACCCTAAGAAAAAATTATTTTACATTTTAAATATTGTAAAATAAAAAAAATTATTTTACAAATTTTAAAATTTTCTAAATTCCTTTTGTTATTATGGCTGTTTAAAAAAGGCTAACTGTTGAGTTTCTTGCGGCACTTCTTCTCAACAGGCCATTCACGTCGAAGTGCTAGTAGGAAAAAAAATATTGACGTGCAAAAGTATTTCATGTAAATTAAATTCCAGAATAAATGATTTCATTTCATTTTATTTCATTTCAATCTTGCTTGTGTTTTCTCTAGACAAGGTCTCCCGGGACTGTACAAAAAAATATTTAGAGGCGAATAAGTAGATAGGATATACCGTGTTTTTATAATGTTTTGACGCGTAATAAGTGTAACTACATTTATCTACATGATTAAATATATTTGAGTGTGAGTTTACACTGTTTTTCTGCGGCCTTTGAAGCTATTGAAAAAAATACATAATTCTCTCAACTTACGAATTATTTCCCCTTCACCCCAATAGGAACCCTTTCCCCTCACCCCGGCTATTTTACGGTGTAAAATTCTAATTCTCTCGTTAAGTCCTCTGGCCTTTTCTGCCCACATTTCCTGAATATAAAACAGGTAAAATGGATCCGCATCCTGATACTACAGCGTGCTGTAATGAATGAAGCGAGTAGAATGTTTTATTGGGCTGGGAATTGTAAATTGTAAGTTTTTTAAAATGTATATTAGATATTATTTACAATACTCACGCCGAATTGCGTATGTTAAGATGGATGTGTGGAGTGACGAAGATTGATAGAGTGAAGAATGAGTATATCAGGGGATGCCTGAAAGTTGCTCTAGTGACAGAGAAGTTGAGAGAAAAGCGACTGTCGTGGTGTGGACATGTTTTGAGGAGAGAGAATGAGCATGTAACGAGAAGAGTTATGAATATGAGAGTGGATGGTAATGCAGGGAGAGGAAGACCAAAGAAGAGATGGATAGATTGTGTGAATGAGGACATGGCTAGAATGGGAGTGAATGTTGATATGGCGTGTGATAGGGGAGAGTGGAGGAGAAAGACTCGTTGCGCCGACCCCAAATGGAATTGGGAAAAATGCAGGATAATGATGATGACTCACGCGGTTCTTTGTGTAATAAAAAATAATAATGTTTTTGTCATAACACTATATATTATATTTTCATATACGTTGACGTAATGCGCGCGCGTGTAGCGCGAGTGACTGTGAAACGATGTTAGGTATCTCTTCTAATTGTAAGCGCGCGCGCGTGGCCAGCGTTGGCAACCAGCCCACCTATCACCACCCTCAATCTGAAAAACCTGTCATGGGTTGGCTGGAAGAGATGTCGATTAGAGATAAGGCCTCTCTATTAATAGAGTAGTAAAATTGTTTGTATTTTTGTACTTGGTGCAAAAACGATGAAATATTAGGTCCTTACCTATGAAATTGATGTTTTGTATGGAGATTTTGGGGATGCCTGCATTTTACATACTAACATTTTATCAGTTTTCTTCACTACGACAAATCCAGAGATAATAATATTTGGCATGTATCATTAGACAAGCTTTAGCAATATGTGTGTGAACACGCTTGATAAAAATTATTCATCGTTTTTATGTTAATGCAAATCAAATGATGTATTCAGGAGGCAGTTAAAAAAAAATTGCCTTTGAGTCTAATTTTAACACAATTAAACTTACAAAAAATTATCAAATTAAATAATACGAGCTCAAATATATGGTCTATTTTTAGAAGAGGCAATTATTTTATAAGAATGTTCTGAAACTTAATAGTTACGGACAAATTGCTAAGACAGAATAAAACACCAATTTCATAGGTAAGGACCCAATATTTTATTACGCCTTAGCTCTCTTTGTCAGATTATATGCCTCTAACATTTAATTCTATCTACTGTATATACCAACTAGCTGTTGCTAACGACTTCGTCCGCGGTTACTATTGTTTTTTAACTATCCCACGGGAACCCTTTAATTTTCCGGAATAAAAAGTATCTAAGATGTTGACCAGGGATATAAGGTATCATCTTGAAAACATTTCATTGAAATCGGTCCAGCCATTTCGGAGATAAGCACGTGCAAACAAACGAACAGACTGAGAAACAAAAAAAAAAAAAAATTTTTTAATGGTATTTTCCTTCTTTTTACATCCCCTGACTTGGTTATATGCAATTTTTTTCTATATTCAGACATTCGACCTCTACAGTTTTATATGTATATAGATAATACGTTTAATATATTCACATGCCTGGAAACATTAACACTTAAATCTCTCCATTACCAACGGGTGGTTTAAATCAAGCGTCGTTTATAAGCCACAATGAATATACAGTGTGTATTGTTATTTCGAAATGTACGGTTGTCGGTGTGCCGGCTCACATCGGGCTGTCACTCGTGTTAATTAAACGTTCTGGACGCATGTAGAAAGGCTGGATGCGCCGAGAAAAGTACAATGTTAAGGGAATTATAACCAGAGAATAGTTTTCTTGCAAAAAGAAATATGGACGTTTTGAGGATTCCAGTGGCCAAGTCGCTTAGACGCGCTGGATGTGCCGAGAAAAGTACATTGTTTAAGGAATTATAACCAGAGAATAGATTTCTTGCAAAAAGAAATATGGACGTTTTTACGATTCCAGTGGCCAAGTCGCTTAGAAATATGGACGTTTTTACGATTCCAGGGTCCAAGTCGCTTAGAGGGCTACTCCGATTCCGATTCCATTCACCAAATCAATCCGAAAGAACTTTGAATGAGGTAGCTAAATAGTGATCACTTTTTATACCCAATCACTTTCTACATTTTCGGAGTAGGAGTAGGAGGAGTAAGGGCCATAACACCAGCACGCTAGCGCAATGCCGATTGCGGGTGGGTGGGTTGCAATTGCCGGGACCAATGACTTAACGTGCCTTCCGAAGCATGGAGAAGTTCAAGATGTTTTGGTCATCCATCCAAAGCCTGACCATGGCGAAGATAGCTTCGTACTAACCACAACGCACTATTGTACGCAATGCAACTGCAATATTTTAATTTCCTTACATTATTTTTCTCTATGCTTTATGTGTATTGTGTCAAACTGGGTATGGGTTCGGTTGTGGAGTGAGGAGTTGCGAAAGCCCTCCTGATTTTAAGGTGTTACCATCTCTAGAGGTGGTCGAAGTCGAAAACTGGTGGGGGTAGATGTTTGTGTTATGAATACCATTATTTTTTCTACATCGATGGAAGGGTTCTTCTTCCTGCTTTTGTCCCATTGTCCAGGTGAATCGTTACATATGTCTAACTCTTTCATTATCTATCTCTTGTCAGTTCAGTATCCACTTCCCTCCTCTAAGTCAATCCATTGCTTAGTTATTGTTCTTTTATTCTAGGTCCATACTTGAATTGGGTGGGACATAGTAGATGGATCAAAGCGTTGATGGATTGGTGGCCTTTCTCCGGGAGAAGAAGTGTTGGTCGACCACCAGCTAGATGGGTCGACGATATCCGTAAAGTTGCAGGTCATGCCTGGATTCGCTTGGCGCAGGATCAAGATGAATGGAGTACTAAGAGCGAGATCTTTGCTCAGCAGTGGGCTATCACGGGCTAAAAATGATGATAAGTCTTTAACATACTTTGCCATTTTCAAAGCTATGAGAAATTCAATTATAAAATAACGCCAGTGTCACTTTTTGACCAAGACTTTGGCAACTACTTCGATAACAATTTAATTTCAAAGAGACCTTACTGGATGCTTTGATCTACGACGAAATACATGTTTAAGAGAAAGAGTGCGTGATGATGAAATGAATTACATAAAGCTGTAGAGGGAATAGGAAGCACATTCATCAACAGGTTTGACGAACTCCGTGGTCGAGTGCTCTGTATGCCGGTCTCAAGGCGTCGCCATCTCGAGAGGTTCTGTGTTCGATCCCAGGTGGGGGCTAATGATTGGGTGATGAATTTTCAGGCATTTGTTCTCCAGTCTTGGATATTTATATATATTCAGGATATTTATATGTATTTATTATTAAATATATTTATCCGTCTTGTGGTGTCCGTAACACAAGCAGCATTAGTTGCTTAAAATGGAGGCTAGTTTATTTACGTCTTATACTCGTACATCTCACACGTATAAAATACCAGTTTAATTAATAATGGCACTTCCAGTCCACTTATATCGTTAACGCGCATTCAGGACGCGCTTGTGTGCTATAAGTTCATACACATTGTTCAGCGTATTTATAGTTGTGTACAGTTTTTCCGTAATTGGTTTTCGATTTAAATTCGCTACATAAACTGGGATATGCGGTGCTTACGTCTGTTCGTTAAAGAGCCCTCACGTGGAGAAGGACAGATAGTGATGATTGGAATTGGGTCTTCGTGAAAGTCTGATGTCAATTTTATTGTATTGGGAAGAACTATAAAAATTACTTTGCAATACTTTTAGAGTGGCCGGCAGCTCTGGCTACGCGCGCGCGCTTCAATCATACATGGTATACCAACCTAACATCGCTTCACAGCCACACGCACGCCTTACGTCAAAATGTATGGAAATCGAGGAGCTAGGTGGCGCAGTGGTTAGTACGCTTTGGCTTTAGATTGAAAACAAAGCCACCTTCGCCTTGGTCAGGCCGTGGATGGGTGACCAAAATTTTGTGATCTTGAGCTCCTCCGTGCTTCGGAAGGCACGATAAGCCGTTGGTCCCGGTCACTATTGCGAGCGTTGCTACCCACCAATCCGCATTGGGCCAGCGTGGTGGTGTTACGGCACATACTCCTCATGTGTTTCTTCATGAGGATGGCCTGTGCCCATCAGTGGGACGTATACAGTCTGAGGACGTATGGAAATCGCGCCGGCGCTGTTGGCCAACGCACCTATGGAACTAGTGTTACAAATTTTAATCATTTTAATTTATAAGCCTAAAATGCTTTTGGGCTCATAAAAAAAGATTACAAATGTGTTGAAAAACGTTGCATAACACAAGTGTGCATTGATAATTACATTCCAGGCTCTTTACGGCTCGCGATATACCGCCTCGAATGTAATGACTAACTTGGACGACGTTTTAACGACCTCCGTGGTCGAGTGGTTTGTACGCCGGTCTCAAGGCGTCGCCATCTCGAGAGGTTCTGGGTTCGATCCCCGGTGGGGGCAAATGTTTGGGTGATGAATTTTCAGGCATTTGTTCTCCAGTCTTGGATGTTTATTTATATTCAGGATATTTGTATGTATTTATCCATTAAATATATTTATCCGTCAGCTAGTATCCGTAACACAGGCAGCATTAGTTGCTTAAAATGGGGCTAGTTGATAGGTGTGAATGTTTGAAGATATTTATTTATTTATTAACTTAGCACTAGTGACATAATGTACTATTATATTGAAAATGCTTTTAACCTTGCATTTAAAATATCCACAATGAATGAGAGAATTCCATGATAAGCATAATGAGTTTTGGTAAAATTTTAGCTTATGTTTCGTTTGGGATATTTTATAGATAATGATTTCAAATAATATTCGAATGAGTGGCGGCGCATTTAAATTAAAGTGGTAACCGACTGTGACGCCTGGATTCATTAAAATAAGAGCCTTTTGAGGCTTTAAGGCTATATATATTTCAACAGTCTTTCTTTTTGTTTTCTTTCTTTTTAGGGACATCTCCTTATGGATAAGTCTGCCATTGTAAACTACCTATATGGTTGATTACATATTTTGTATATTTTGTTAAAAATGTTATATAGACTATATAAAGTGTTTGAATGTGGGTGTTAACACCTCGACCTACCCCTTTGGGAAATGAGGGGTGATAATAAGTTGTGGTTGGTTGTTGTAGTTCTTTTTATTTTGTTATGTTAAGACCTCATTAACAGAGCGTTATGTTTGGAGCATATCTCGTTCGTTTTCAACAATTTTTTTCTCTCTTGATTTTTATAGCGACATGAAAACTTTCAAGAAAGGAGCGTATTCCCACTTAAAAGGCCGGCAACGCACTTGTGACCCCAGTGGTGTCGCGAGTGTCCATGGGCGGCGGTAGTTGCTTAACATCAGGTGACCCGTCAGCTCACTAGCCCAAAAAAAAGCGAAGTCAATGCATAAGCGTTTATAAGAAAGAAAGAAAACACAACTTTAAGATTCGGTAACCGCTTACCATCAAACATCAGAAAGAAAGAAAGAAAAACATTTATTGACCACAGGCACAAGCAAGACGCAAAATACACAAACAATCACATATAACGTCAACTAGGACCCGACTTCAGCAAATGCTGCATCAGGCGAAGCTGATACAGCGCTGGTATTCTGGCCGGGCCTACATACATACATAATATTATACAAAATAAAAATACACTTAAATTCACAATACAGTACAACGGAAACATCAAATAGAACAAACATATTAATAAAAGACAAATTCCTTAATCAGCATATTTCGTTACAATCATCCATCCTCGTGCTCTGTCTATATACGTCCCACTACTGGGCACAGGCCTTCAGGACAGGACAGGAGAATTACATGAGGAGTATGAGCCGTAACACCACCACGCTGGCCCAATGCGGGTTGATGGGTAGAAATGGTTGCAATGGCGACTGGACCAACGGCTTCACATGCCGTACGTTGCAGTCCGATTTCACAAAGTTGTTGTCACCCACGGCCTGACAATGGCGAAGGTAGCTTTGTTTTCGATATCGAAAGCCGAAGCGACAAGATGCCGAAGAGCTTCAATTTCGATACAATAATAATTTAATGATATTACTGTTCTTTAAATTAAACTCTTTGAACAGCAAGAATTGTAACATCTTTTAAAGCTGCTATTGACCATGGCGTAACTGTTTTTACATCTCTCATGTTCGGTAAGTAGGTCCTTAATACCCCCAGATGCGGGTTGTAAGTGATCAATTACCGCCCCAGGTTAATAATGTAGCTAGAAACGCCCTAGGGCGGTAAGTAATTAAAAAAAAAACTCTTTCAAAAAGTTCGCGTACATCTAACCATCTTACTGGCACTAGACATAATTGGCATTCAGCCCAATGACAAAAGAGGTCGCTTCGCTATTTTCATCAATTTTGAATTTCGAACGGCGAAGCTAAATTTAGTTCTTGAAAATAAATTTATTTATTCTTGTAATGCCTTTTTTTCCACTTACCTCACAATCGAGATGTAAAGCAGAGTAGTTAGCTCGGGTGTAAGCATCAATTGCACCCTCGAACTATAAGCGCCCTCGCTGCGCTCGTGCGCCTAAATATCTCGGGCTGCAATTGATGCCTTACAGCCCTTGGCTACTAATCTACTATTAAGGAAAATTCGCTCCTGAAATCCTGAAGTTAAGGGCTCAAAAGCCTTTTGACTGCTAAACCCATTGCTGCCGCGTAACTCAAGTCAGCAAACTAAAATAATTCGGGAACTAAAGCGGCTGACGTATCTAAATTTTGTTTCCGTTCTCAGCGAAGTCAGACGCTATTAAAACTTTTAATGACTTGAAGCATTCTTTCGGGGCTCTGTTCGAAGTGGTATTAATTAAAAAAGAGTACTCGGATCAGGCTTCCCGGGTTGAGTTACCGAGGGACACATTGGTGGATTGAGTAGTGAACGTGTAGAATAAATATAAAAAGATACTTATGGCTTGTGAAGATGACAACATATAACCAAAATGGCGAAGGTAAACTTATATATACATATTATTATATTAAAACTGTAGAAGTCGAATGTCTGTACATAGAAAATATGCTTAAAACTAAGTCAGGGGGATGTAAAAAGAGGGAAAATACCAAAAAAAAAATTTTTAATTTTTTGTTTGGTGATACCTTATATCCCTGGTCATCGTCTAAGATACTATTTATTCTAGAAAATTTCCCGTGGGATAGTTGAAAAACCATAGCAACCGCGGACGAAGTCGCGGACAACGGCTAGCTTAAAATATATTTATTGACTATCCGAAAGGACAGTGTGCCAGAAAGCGATCCAAGTTCACCGTTATACGTGGCTTTCGGCTGAAACTACTAAGTTTCAGTCACTTTATTGGGCCAATGCGCGGCTCTACCTCTAAGTGGATCTCACAAAAGGATGAAAGCCACTCAGAATCACTTTAACTTATTACATTCGAGTTTTGATTCGGGGGTATGGAGCACCAGCGCACGCTCTGGTTGGAAATAAAATTGAAACTTGGATATATACCTCTTAAGGACATTTTGGGAAATATAAACTCTTTATTGCACAGAAACAAAAATACAGATCATAAAAAAGAGAAGTATGCAAGGGAGGACTTATCTCTAATAGGGTTGTCTTCCAGTCAACCTGACACAGGTGTATGAGATATATAGATAGATTGTAAATTAAACATATTGAATAATATTAGGCTGATAATTCCAACTGCTACTTCAGTTTTTAGTGAAACCTACATTGTTCCAACGTAGTGGTACTTGTAATGTGTTTATTAAACCTTTCAACGACCACAAAACGCACGCCGGCGTTCGCTTGGCCCTCAACGAGCTAATGTTGGAAGGCCTGTGCCAGCTTAAAAACTAACTAACTAGTTTTAAAAACTAACTAACTAGTTTTTAAACTGTGGGGCTTAAAAACTAGCCCATCTGCATCTATATAGGGAGAAATACATTTACGGACCTACCGCTGGCTGGCATATATGGTACGATCATCCAGTGGTAATAGAAATATAAAAAGTGGCCATGAATAGAAATGTATTTATTTATTATAAAAAAAAACAACAGCTTAACACAATAGTAACACTTACAATGGACATATAAAATTATAAATAGGTTTCTTGTTCATCACAATTCGTTTTAGATTTTAATACGAACGCGTAACAATTTGACGGTTGACAAAAATACAGCATATAAGTACAATTTAAAAATAGTGAACCTTATGTTTATTACAAACAGAATAAATTATTAGTTTATATATCTGAAGTTATAAGGCTCTACATGTACACAATAGAAAAGAACTTAAAATTTTGAAGAAGTCACATCGCTAAACTGCTGAGATAAAAAAGAGGTTCTTTAACTTTGAAGAGAAAATATTAATAATTGCATAATAGTACATTGAATATCAGCTAAGGTTATCGCAATAGTGACAATAATGACACTGGATAGGCAAGCAAACATCATAGTCAAGATGAGTTCTGTGTTGGGTCAGGGTAGTCATTTCTTTTTGAGGAACTTTCTGAAACCTTTTAGGCATCTTATTCAGTAATGAGGAGGAGCCGTGTGGTAGCGGCTCATTAAAAGAATACTACCAACCCATCTATTCCCATGGGTGTCGTAAAAGGCGACTAATAGACTTAGAACTGCACAACCCTCCTATTGCTTATAGCGGTGTCGGAGTCACCACCTGTCACGATGAGTGCAGTCACTGCTTGGTGAAACGCGGACTATGGCAATGGACTGCTTTTTTGGTGCTTTTGCTTAGCCTCTGACTAACTCTTAGGGGATAATAGTTGTGATTATATGTATGTATGTAAAAATAGTTTCCTTTAATATCAATACTGAGAATCTTAGAAATTCACGAGACTAAGAAACCCACTCTTATCGATACTCAGAAATAATCAGTATATCACACTTCTATCCTTATTAACTTCCGACCTATATCAACACTGACCCTTTGTCTGCACGTAAACTAATTCTCACAATGACACTTTAACCGGTCTTTTGCAAAAACATCGACTTCCACATTAATAACTTTTATTGAGACCCGGGATATTTTGTTTTTAACTTTACTGTCACACAGAACAATGTTTACGGCATCAAATAGCTTTATTTAAAAAAAAAGGCGACCAAGATTATTTGGAACTTTTAAAATTTGGCGCCTGTTCAATGCACGTGAGTAACGGGCTTAAATATATTGGATAAATAACGAGCGGAATTGCGAAAAGGGGTGCTTTTAATATACAAGGAACAATTTGAGCTTCAGTCTTTTGTAAATAAACAAGACACTGGCGACCTCCTTCGACATTACAGTATTTTTTTTTAATATTATGTATTGGATCCACTACTCTCGGATAGACTCTACCATATCACTGCCATGCAGATGAATAAAAAAATAGAAATTGTACGGAATTATCTATCATTTAATTTATCACGAACTTATTCGGAGGTAGCGAAATATATAATAAAACTGTAGAGGTCGAATGGATTTAAAAAGAGGGAAAATACCTAAAATGTATATTTTTTTAACTTTTGTTTCTCAGAATATACGGGCTAATCTCCGAAATGGCTGGACCGATTTCAATGAAATTTTGCATTGCACTTTAGATCCCTGTTCAACATTTTATATTTTCAACATTTTATATTGAAAGGAAAATTAAAGGGTTCCCGAGGGATAGTTAAAAAACCAAAGTCGGATGAAGTCGCGGCAACAGCTTGTAAGGGTGGTATCGCGATCCAGCGGGCAGCCCACCTAGGAAACCACCCTAAACCTTACTCCTAATAGTGGATGATTCGCACAAAAATACTCGTTATTGACTTTGAGTGAATTGCCTGTAGAAAAACTTTCATTAAATAAACATTTCTATTTGCACCAAAATTGTGCGAGTTATTTCGTGCGAATCGATTAAATGATTTAGTATCGCTTTTTAAATCAATTACGATTATGGGGCTGACGTCAGTAATATTACTTTCTATTATATCTCCGTATCTTCAATTATGATAGTTTGAGCCCGTTTGTTGCTATTGTTATAGGTTTCTGAGAGGCTAAATGGACACTTTGTTATATGTGGCACTAACCGTAAGGGACACTCATGGAATTATCATAGCATTGTATGCCATTGAAGCCATTCAATAATATTTCATGGCATACATTACTGTTTAGTGTATTTAAGAAGGTAATATAGGTTGAGACGGACTTATGTGAGGGATTGCCAGTTCTTTCTCCATTATACAGAATGTTTAAGTGACTACTGGCCCTGTTTTTAATTTATTAGGTTGGGGAAAAAGTCTTTTCGCATTATAGTATGTATAAACTTGTAATAAAATCTCTTTGGCTATACTATTTGTATCTGGCTGGTTTTGGTATCATTGAAAGTTTAAATTTTAAAGAACATAATTCCAAATTCAAATTAGGAAAATGTGTGATTTTCATTTGTTTTTCGTACCGCCAAGATGAGTGAATCTAATGAAGAAATTCGATACATTTTAAAATTTTACTACAAAAAAGGTAAAAATGCAACGCAAGCCGCGAAAAAAATTTGCGATGTTTATGGACCTAGTGCAGTGTCTGTGAGAGTAGCACAAATTTGGTTTAAGCGTTTTCAATCCGGAAATTTTGATGTCAAAGATGCACGTCGCTCTGGTCGCCCTATTACAGATAAAATGGATGCCATTTTTGAAAAAGTGGAGCAAGATCGGCATGTCAGTAGTTACGACGTAGCTGAAGAACTGGGAATTGACCACAAAACAGTTTTGACGCATTTGAAAAAAACTGGGTACACAAAAAAGCTCGACATTTGGGTACCTCACGAGCTCACTGAAAGAAACCTAATGAACCGTGTACTCATTTGTGATTCTTTATTACGACGTAATGAAACCGAACCATTTTTGAAGAAGCTGATAACTGGTGATGAAATGTGGATCACGTACGACAAGAACGTGCGAAAAAGGTCGTGGTCAAAGGCCGGTCAGGCTTCACAGACTGTGGCGAAACCCGGGTTAACTCGCAACAAGGTGATGCTGTGTGTGTGGTGGGATTGGAAGGGCATTATTCATTATGAGCTGTTACCACCAGACAGGACCATCGATTCTGAACTCTACTGCGAACAACTGATGAGATTAAAGCATGAAGTTGAGAGAAAGCGGCCGGAATTAATCAACAGAAGGGGTGTGGTTTTTCATCATGATAACGCTAGACCTCACACATCTTTAGCCACTCAGCAAAAATTAAGAGAGTTTGGCTGGGAGGTGTTAATGCATCCGCCGTATAGTCCTGACCTTGCACCTTCAGATTTCCACCTGTTTCGGTCTCTTCAGAATTCTTTAGGCAGTGTCAGGTTAACATCACGAGAGGACTGCCAAAACCACTTGTCGCGGTATTTTGACCAGAAGTCCCAAAATTTCTATAGCAATGGGATCATGTCCCTACCTACAAGATGGCAAAAAGTTATCGAACAAAATGGTACCTACATACTTTAGTTAAATGTAAATAAACTATTTTAAAAAAAGTGTTTTGAATTTTCTTAAAAAATGCGAAGAAAATTTTCCCCAACCTATTATATAAATGATGTGCCAATTTTGTTACATTGTATTATTTCCTGATGATACTTCCAATCTATATTTGACGATGTAATTGTAAACAATGCCCTGTCTAAAATACTCGTACTAACGTGGTTCACTATTAATAATTTGCAGCTAAATGCAGAAAAGACGAAATGTTCTAAATTTATTTTGATCAACGTTAGAGAGTTTGTTACAGATATCAAACTGAGTACTGAGCCTTTAGATTTAATACAGTCTACTGTGTTCCTAGGGATCACCGTAGATTCTAAACTTCAATGGATTCCTTAAATTACCACACTTTGTATCAGGTTAAGTTCTGCGGCTTAAGCTATAAGGAAAATCATATTAGTGATATTGCCACTGCGAGATTAGTATACTTTAGATACTTCCATAGTATAATGGCATATGGTTTACTTTTGTGGGATAAAGCTGTGGGACATTGAAACCGTATTTATGAGCTTTAAGAGCAATTTCCTGTCTGGGTTATTTTTCAAAGAAATCGGTATAATGACAGTAGCTTCACAATACATTTACAACTGTATAATTCATATTCACAAAAATGTTGATTTGCACTCCAAAAGAAAAGATGTACATGTTTATAATACAAGAAACCAGAACAAACTGTTATTACCAAAGTTTAGATTGCGCAAGGTTTCAAACTGAAACCTCTTATTTATGTCGTTAGTCGTAAGTAATTATGACTATAAATGTATTGTTTTAAAGATATTTTTTAATCCATACTTATATTATTAATGCGAAAGTTACTCTGTCTGTCTGTCTTGCTTTCACGTCAAAACTACTAAACCAATTTAATCAAAATTTGGTACATAAATAGTATACAGTAATTTTTATCCTGATATTCCCAGTTCATTGCATATCTGCACATTTGGACCTGAACATACATACATACTTACAATCACGCCTGTAATCCCCGAAGGGGTAGGCAGAGTCCAAGAAGCACTGTGTTCCTTAAGACCACATTTAGCCATACAAAAATTGGGTTTGGTCAGATGAAAAAGCGTGAAAGAGTAGTAACAAGTCGCTAGCTCATCGTCTACACAATCACACCCAGTACCCAATACGCCCTTAGTCGCCTTTTACGACATGTTAGGCAAGAAAAGCAGTTAGTATATTCTTTTTGTGTCACGGTCCAACACGGGACCTGAAGCCATAGTAAAACTAAAATTGTACTTTGACTTTCTCTATTTCTCTTCTTCTATAATACCTATTACCTTAGATGCTAAGCTTTAACTTATTTTAATAGCTCTGAAGTACTTTTTTCATTTCAGCATTTAAATCTATTCCTGAAAAGTTTTTCCTGCTGTGTACTGAATAAATAAACTCCTGGGCTGAGTCCAGTAATTGGGTTTGGTCCAATTCGTTCCTCAGCCAGACTCTGAATGGAGCCGTACAAAAGCGGAGATAGTGAGTGGCATCTGAGAAAGTATCGCGAACGGGGTGGCCATAGAAAGAGCGGGACTATATGCTGAAGCGATTGGTTTTGGTATAAAAGTAAAGGGTGCATCTTAACAGGCTCGCCACCTGTTACATGGGAACTTCATATACTATCTGTAACCGAATCTACATAAACACTTCTGCTTACCCCTTCGGGTAAACAGGCGTAATGATATTTATGTATGTTTGTCTTTTAATTGAATGACCAAACTAAAAAACCCTAATGTCAGTGAGTTATCAACAATCTGATCAATGACTACATCGTCATAATAAAATGAGTGTCTTGACACAAATTGTTTTTATTATTCATTCTTCTTCTTCCACTCTCTTCTATCACTCGCCAAGTCAACACTCACTTTCTTCCTCATCATATCATATCATCATTCACACAATCCATCCACATTTTCTTTGGTCTTCCTCTCCCTATACGCTCATCCACTTTCATATCTATAGCTATTGTGTTATAATTAAAATTTCCTTTTTGTTCGCCATAAATAACTATGATAATTGTTAAAAGACTTTAACTAAAATAGTTTTATGAAGCCTTTAATATTTTTATGAATAACACGGTTAAGTTGTAACGACAATAAAATTTTAACTTTATGGCCCCACAGAGTGGACAAAGAAAATGCGACAGATTGGACGCGAAGTAGATTTTGTTTATTCTTTGCGACATAAAAAATGAGGACTTACAGCTCCTTTAATCATCTTAATGTAGGCGTTCCTGCTATTTCGTACACAATTTTTTATATTTACGCTGCGTCTGTCCGCCTGAGACGCTTCCCGGGTTTTACTAAATTGCGCAAGGTATATATTTTATTCCTCTATATAGCATACTGTCAACAACTCATCTACAATACTTATTTTGTTATTTGAAGTTGATCTTTACGCGTTGATGTTAAAGATGGAAGTTTAGGTACATATTGAGTTATGGTATTACTTGACCTGGCGTCGATTGTACGCTTGAAAGCTTCAAAAGAAAATTGGAATTCCACTTTTTATTTCGTAATCACTTTGTTAAACAGAAAATGTTGAAGAATTTTTCAAGAAAACCCAAATCCTTTGGATCCTTTTTCCTTACTACAAAACTGGACGGCTGGCTTGGATTTTTTTATTTTTTTGTTATCTTCTGTCCATATAAATTAATAGAACAGAAATTATAGTGCAGTTACAGAAAGCAGTACTATTACATTTAGGCAGAGGTCCCCAAACTAGGCTAAGCCTGTATCTTGGCGAACCATAAACATTATTTTATTTACTGCATCGGAAAATGTTAAAATACTTAAATACAAAGAGGTGAGACCTTTACTATACAAACTACTTTTTTAGAAAATTATAAAAAACATGAGATTATTTGGTTATGAGAAACTTATCAGCAACGTAGGACTTCCTCCGTGGAGGTATAGTCAAGTGATAATAGCCAGGTTGTTAGAATCTTTTTTGCCTTATAAACAGAGCAAGATACTACACTGCAACACCGTATAACCGCATTGTAGACTCACTCACCTGGATGAAGTCACCAAATCTTCCAGCAAATGCCGAGTTTATAGTTGGGGTCGGTAATCTAAATACTCGTTTTGTAATAAGAAAGATAATAATGAATTTATTTAATTCATTAGAAGGAATGAAAGAATTATTCAAGAAATGGTGTAAATGATTGAATGATAGATTAAAACAACAAAACAGTTGTGTTTTCGGCTACCCCTTTGTAGATATGGTTTGACGATTTTATTTTTAAATACATTTATACAGGGTTACAGGTTAAGTCGACCTATTCCCGTTAAGAGCACGTAGTTTACATCATTCTTGACTACTTTCACTATGAAACACCCTGTCCGAAATTTAACCGTTATTGAGATATTTGAATTTAATTGATTTTTAGAAAAAAATTCCGATTTTCAGCTATCTGCTTTGATATCATAAAATGTGGAAGTGTTATCATTACTATTATTGGTTTTTATGTTGTATACAATAAGATGCTTTATGACCTCAATAACTGGTATTGTACGTAAAATAACGAAATAGGTTGTTGTAAACGATTAAAACTTAAAAATTAATATTGAAATTCAGAAAATCTAATTTTCTTTTAACGATAGCTAAAAAAAATAATATGAGGCGTGTTTTGCAGATGTGCTTAATAATATCTACGTTTCATCACATATCCAACGAGGTATAACAATCTAGGGTTTTATCAAAGATTCGCAGAAAAAACTTAGTTGCGAGCCCGCAGGTAGCAATTCCAACACCCCTCGCCTATTGTCCTTTAAGGTTAATGCGGTGCGTGCGAGCGAGATAACTTCTGATTTATGTAAGTGGGAGTGAGAAGGATAATGTGTAGTAACGGGTTTATGAATAGAGTACGTTTTTTGTTCGACTGTGTTGACTGACATGATTATTTTAGTTTAGTCTGCTCATGCGATTCGTCCGTGGTAGATGCGATATTAGTTTCTTTGTTCTCTGCTTTCTACTTGACTTGGCTGTGTTTCTGGATTGTTTCTTGTGATTCTTGACTACTGTGCGCGTAACCTGGACTCTGATTTAAGCTTGTGATATGGAACTAAAAGATGGCGACCTATTCAAACGAGGAATATGCTGACATGTTAGTTTGTTACGGATACTGCAATTGTGTGTCCGCTCATGCTCGCAATGAGTACATGAGACGCTATCCCGGCCGTCGAGTGCCTGATGTGAGCGTGTTCGATGGAGCCTTTCGACGACTTCGCGAAACTGGCTCCATTTCAAAACGACGTACAGACTTGGGAAGACCGCGTGTGATTGATGACGACGAAGAAGGAAACAATGTGATAATGGAACGCTTTCGATTGGATCCAACCACTTCAACTAACATTGTTGCCCGTGACTTGGGACTCTCGCAATGGAAAGTATGGTACACCGTTCACACAGCGGGCCTATACCCATATCATTACACGCCGGTACATGTTATTGAAGAGGGAGATCCCGTGAGAAGACTCGATTTCTGCAGATTTATGCTCAATGCTGATCTAGAAGACCCAACCTTTTTTTTTTAAATATTGTGGACAGATGAGTCGAAATTTGATAAAGATGGGATTACCAACTATCATAATGCTCATTATTGGGCTCCTAAAGATCAAGGAAACCCTAATAAAAAAAGAGTGAAGGGGTCACAACGAAGATTTAGCCTGAATGTGTGGATGGGTATAATTTCCAATCGTTTAATTGGACCCTACTTTTTACCCGACAATTTAAATGGGGAACATTATGAAAATTTCCTAAGAGGAGACCTAAACGACCTACTCGATGATTTACCGCTGAGTTTGATTAGAGACATGTGGTTTCAGCACGATGGCTGCCCAGCACACTACAGAAGAAGTGTCAGACAATGGCTGGACATGGCTTATCCGAATAAATGGATTGGACGAGGCGGGCCTTTACCCTGGCCAGCTAGATGTCCGGACCCTACCCCCATGGATTTTTATGTATAGGGGCACATGAAGAGTCTCGTATACAATGAGCCCAACCCAATTTCATCCGTTGAAGTATTAAGAGAAAAAATAATTAATGCACCAAATGAAATCAGAAGAAATTTAACTACTGGTGTAGTGAAAAGTGGACTACGTAAAAGACTGCGGAGATGTGTTCAGAAAAGTGGCGGACACGTCGCACACTTACTGTGATCTAAACATAATAACTTTTTTGTAATTTCTAGATTAATAAATTAGTATTTTGTACTCGTCTATTGTTTAATTTTTTCTCCCCGATAGCCTAGGAAACGTAAGTTTTGTCTAAAAATTTTTGATAAAACCTTGATTGTTATACCTCGTTGGATAGCTGATGAAACGTAGATATTATTAAGCACATCTGCAAAACACGCCTCATATTATTTTTTTTAGCTATCGTTAAAAGAAAATTAGATTTTCTGAATTTCAATATTAATTTTTAAGTTTTAATCGTTTACAACAACCTATTTCGTTATTTTACGTACAATACCAGTTATTGAGGTCATAAAGCATCTTATTGTATACAACATAAAAACCAATAATAGTAATGATAACACTTCCACATTTTATGATATCAAAGCAGATAGCTGAAAATCGGAATTTTTTTCTAAAAATCAATTAAATTCAAATATCTCAATAACGGTTAAATTTCGGACAGGGTGTTTCATAGTGAAAGTAGTCAGGAATGATGTAAACTACGTGCTCTTAACGGGAATAGGTCGACTTAACCTGTAACCCTGTATAACTAATTTCGATATAATTTCACAAAAAAAATTTTTTTCTCTGATACTCTGACACCTCAAATTCTTTATTGCAATAGGAAAGCACCAAAAAATATATTATGTCGCTGGTAAGTATGTTTATTAGATATGTATAAAAGAGGCGAAAACCTTTATTTTTTACAGAACTTTTAATATCATGTTCGGGATTGTCGACAAGCTCGATATTCAATGGAGTCCGTAACGGGGTTTTTGGGGCAAACACTCCAGAAATAAGGGGCTGAACAAAGAGTTTTTATCATGTTCCTGTTTAAGTTTAATAGCGTCTCTGTATTCCAGGATACATACAAAGGGGCATGTTGCCCGTCAGCGCGCTTCCGAGCTATAAACTGTGTTATACTGCCGTCAAGAACTGGCAACATGAAGTGACATTTTATTTTAATAAAACAAAAGCTAAACTGATATTCACATCGTCAACTAGCCCAAAGTAAGCAGATTATGCTCATGTGTTTGTTATTTTCGATTTTAGGTGACCAAAATGTAAATTGATTAAGAATGTGATCAGATTATCATCATATTAAGTGTCATTAAGTCATAAGTGTAACTACTTGTTACCCAAATGATTAAATAAAGAATAATTATATGATTGGCTATTAAAAAAAAGTGGCTCATGAGTTTCTTGCCGGGTTCTTCTCATGAAAAGTCTTACTCTCGGAATCCGGCCGCTTGTGTCGATTACAATAACAATCAAAGCGCTGCCGCTGTGATTGTACTTGATACAAGCGTTCGCGGTAAGGAATATTAATATTATGATTAATTATTATTATTTAAATTGTAAAATAATTATTTAAAATGTAAAATGTTGACTATTTTCAGTGCCAAGTTTGGCCTATGTTAAACAGAAAATGTTGAAGAATTTTTCAAGAAAACCCAAATCCTTTGGATCCTTTTTCCTTACTACAAAACTGGACGGCTGGCTTGGATTTTTTTATTTTTTTGTTATCTTCTGTCCATATAAATTAATAGAACAGAAATTATAGTGCAGTTACAGAAAGCAGTACTATTACATTTAGGCAGAGGTCCCCAAACTAGGCTAAGCCTGTATCTTGGCGAACCATAAACTTTATTTTATTTACTGCATCGGAAAATGTTAAAATACTTAAATACAAAGAGGTGAGACCTTTACTATACAAACTACTTTTTTAGAAAATTATAAAAAACATGAGATTATTTGGTTATGAGAAACTTATCAGCAACGTAGGACTTCCTCCGTGGAGGTATAGTCAAGTGATAATAGCCAGGTTGTTAGAATCTTTTTTGCCTTATAAACAGAGCAAGATACTACACTGCAACACCGTATAACCGCATTGTAGACTCACTCACCTGGATGAAGTCACCAAATCTTCCAGCAAATGCCGAGTTTATAGTTGGGGTCGGTAATCTAAATACTCGTTTTGTAATAAGAAAGATAATAATGAATTTATTTAATTCATTAGAAGGAATGAAAGAATTATTCAAGAAATGGTGTAAATGATTGAATGATAGATTAAAACAACAAAACAGTTGTGTTTTCGGCTACCCCTTTGTAGATATGGTTTGACGATTTTATTTTTAAATACATTTATACAGGGTTACAGGTTAAGTCGACCTATTCCCGTTAAGAGCACGTAGTTTACATCATTCTTGACTACTTTCACTATGAAACACCCTGTCCGAAATTTAACCGTTATTGAGATATTTGAATTTAATTGATTTTTAGAAAAAAATTCCGATTTTCAGCTATCTGCTTTGATATCATAAAATGTGGAAGTGTTATCATTACTATTATTGGTTTTTATGTTGTATACAATAAGATGCTTTATGACCTCAATAACTGGTATTGTACGTAAAATAACGAAATAGGTTGTTGTAAACGATTAAAACTTAAAAATTAATATTGAAATTCAGAAAATCTAATTTTCTTTTAACGATAGCTAAAAAAAATAATATGAGGCGTGTTTTGCAGATGTGCTTAATAATATCTACGTTTCATCACATATCCAACGAGGTATAACAATCTAGGGTTTTATCAAAGATTCGCAGAAAAAACTTAGTTGCGAGCCCGCAGGTAGCAATTCCAACACCCCTCGCCTATTGTCCTTTAAGGTTAATGCGGTGCGTGCGAGCGAGATAACTTCTGATTTATGTAAGTGGGAGTGAGAAGGATAATGTGTAGTAACGGGTTTATGAATAGAGTACGTTTTTTGTTCGACTGTGTTGACTGACATGATTATTTTAGTTTAGTCTGCTCATGCGATTCGTCCGTGGTAGATGCGATATTAGTTTCTTTGTTCTCTGCTTTCTACTTGACTTGGCTGTGTTTCTGGATTGTTTCTTGTGATTCTTGACTACTGTGCGCGTAACCTGGACTCTGATTTAAGCTTGTGATATGGAACTAAAAGATGGCGACCTATTCAAACGAGGAATATGCTGACATGTTAGTTTGTTACGGATACTGCAATTGTGTGTCCGCTCATGCTCGCAATGAGTACATGAGACGCTATCCCGGCCGTCGAGTGCCTGATGTGAGCGTGTTCGATGGAGCCTTTCGACGACTTCGCGAAACTGGCTCCATTTCAAAACGACGTACAGACTTGGGAAGACCGCGTGTGATTGATGACGACGAAGAAGGAAACAATGTGATAATGGAACGCTTTCGATTGGATCCAACCACTTCAACTAACATTGTTGCCCGTGACTTGGGACTCTCGCAATGGAAAGTATGGTACACCGTTCACACAGCGGGCCTATACCCATATCATTACACGCCGGTACATGTTATTGAAGAGGGAGATCCCGTGAGAAGACTCGATTTCTGCAGATTTATGCTCAATGCTGATCTAGAAGACCCAACCTTTTTTTTTTAAATATTGTGGACAGATGAGTCGAAATTTGATAAAGATGGGATTACCAACTATCATAATGCTCATTATTGGGCTCCTAAAGATCAAGGAAACCCTAATAAAAAAAGAGTGAAGGGGTCACAACGAAGATTTAGCCTGAATGTGTGGATGGGTATAATTTCCAATCGTTTAATTGGACCCTACTTTTTACCCGACAATTTAAATGGGGAACATTATGAAAATTTCCTAAGAGGAGACCTAAACGACCTACTCGATGATTTACCGCTGAGTTTGATTAGAGACATGTGGTTTCAGCACGATGGCTGCCCAGCACACTACAGAAGAAGTGTCAGACAATGGCTGGACATGGCTTATCCGAATAAATGGATTGGACGAGGCGGGCCTTTACCCTGGCCAGCTAGATGTCCGGACCCTACCCCCATGGATTTTTATGTATAGGGGCACATGAAGAGTCTCGTATACAATGAGCCCAACCCAATTTCATCCGTTGAAGTATTAAGAGAAAAAATAATTAATGCACCAAATGAAATCAGAAGAAATTTAACTACTGGTGTAGTGAAAAGTGGACTACGTAAAAGACTGCGGAGATGTGTTCAGAAAAGTGGCGGACACGTCGCACACTTACTGTGATCTAAACATAATAACTTTTTTGTAATTTCTAGATTAATAAATTAGTATTTTGTACTCGTCTATTGTTTAATTTTTTCTCCCCGATAGCCTAGGAAACGTAAGTTTTGTCTAAAAATTTTTGATAAAACCTTGATTGTTATACCTCGTTGGATAGCTGATGAAACGTAGATATTATTAAGCACATCTGCAAAACACGCCTCATATTATTTTTTTTAGCTATCGTTAAAAGAAAATTAGATTTTCTGAATTTCAATATTAATTTTTAAGTTTTAATCGTTTACAACAACCTATTTCGTTATTTTACGTACAATACCAGTTATTGAGGTCATAAAGCATCTTATTGTACAACATAAAAACCAATAATAGTAATGATAACACTTCCACATTTTATGATATCAAAGCAGATAGCTGAAAATCGGATTTTTTTTCTAAAAATCAATTAAATTCAAATATCTCAATAACGGTTAAATTTCGGACAGGGTGTTTCATAGTGAAAGTAGTCAGGAATGATGTAAACTACGTGCTCTTAACGGGAATAGGTCGACTTAACCTGTAACCCTGTATAACTAATTTCGATATAATTTCACAAAAAAAATTTTTTTCTCTGATACTCTGACACCTCAAATTCTTTATTGCAATAGGAAAGCACCAAAAAATATATTATGTCGCTGGTAAGTATGTTTATTAGATATGTATAAAAGAGGCGAAAACCTTTATTTTTTACAGAACTTTTAATATCATGTTCGGGATTGTCGACAAGCTCGATATTCAATGGAGTCCGTAACGGGGTTTTTGGGGCAAACACTCCAGAAATAAGGGGCTGAACAAAGAGTTTTTATCATGTTCCTGTTTAAGTTTAATAGCGTCTCTGTATTCCAGGATACATACAAAGGGGCATGTTGCCCGTCAGCGCGCTTCCGAGCTATAAACTGTGTTATACTGCCGTCAAGAACTGGCAACATGAAGTGACATTTTATTTTAATAAAACAAAAGCTAAACTGATATTCACATCGTCAACTAGCCCAAAGTAAGCAGATTATGCTCATGTGTTTGTTATTTTCGATTTTAGGTGACCAAAATGTAAATTGATTAAGAATGTGATCAGATTATCATCATATTAAGTGTCATTAAGTCATAAGTGTAACTACTTGTTACCCAAATGATTAAATAAAGAATAATTATATGATTGGCTATTAAAAAAAAGTGGCTCATGAGTTTCTTGCCGGGTTCTTCTCATGAAAAGTCTTACTCTCGGAATCCGGCCGCTTGTGTCGATTACAATAACAATCAAAGCGCTGCCGCTGTGATTGTACTTGATACAAGCGTTCGCGGTAAGGAATATTAATATTATGATTAATTATTATTATTTAAATTGTAAAATAATTATTTAAAATGTAAAATATTGACTATTTTCAGTGCCAAGTTTGGCCTATGAAATAAAGTTATTTTTTATTTTGATTTCATTTTTCCAAGCCAAGAGTTCAACTTATACTCTTATGCCTTGTGCCCATTCCAAACGTATTTATTACATATTACGCAAGTTATTACGCAGTTATTTTATTTTTTTCATCATTATTCGTACGGTGGAGTGCCTGAGTCCCTGATAGGTAATAATCTTGGGCTCTTCGAGAGAGTTGGTATATTTTAGACAAGTATGCGTGGTTTAGATCACGTTATCATAGATCATTAGTTCCCAAAATGGTCCAGATAGACCACTAGGGGTCCACGGGAGACTCGACAGGGGTCTTGTTGTCTTCACATCGTCACATTTTTGTTGAATTTGGGGAATATGGTAGAAATTTAGCTGCTTGGGGTCCACCGGAACCAAATAAATTTTGAATGTGGTCTATGAGAAAAATAAATCTGGAAACTTCTGTCATAGATCGTCATAAGAATTAAGATGTTATTCCGTGTTCTCTTCTTCTGCCATTCTCCTGTCACGCGTCAGCCTAACATCTACTTGTTTTCTTCTAATGTCATTCTTTACGCATTCAATCCATCGCTTTTTTGGTCTTCCTCTCATTCTATGCGCATCCACACCTATGCTTAGCATTCTTCTTGTTATGTGGAAACTCTTGCTACTTTGAAACTTCTTCTGACATACTCGTTTCTAATCCTCTCCATTCTAGTGACTCCACAATTCCATCTCAACATTCGCATTTCTGCTGTGTGCAGTTTGGAATTCTCTACCGGCACACGTGGCTCTTTCTACAGCATGGGTTCATTCAAAATAGGCGTGAAAAGGCATCTTATGAGCCAGCAAGGCGGAGGTCGCTAGGCCTGCATCCTTTGGTGCTGTCCTGGCTTCCTTCGCATATGGACTTATCTACTGCTTACCATCAGGGGGTGTTGAATCATTTGCTTGGCTGTTTATTAAAAAAATATTGTGTTAATATTCGTCATTCTCATCAGCCGTGTGTGAACACAATAAGACTTGTACGCCCCCCGGCGATGCACGCTACCGAGCCCAGTTTAATAATGTGGACAGCGGACTCTCATAAGCCGTCTCTGCCCGGATGCCATCCCCACTTGATCACTCTAAGGTACCAAGTCTTAGAGACAATGTAAGTAATTATGCCCTAAAGGTATTTTGACTAAGGGTTACTTCGGCAGGTTTGGTATTGTTTGTAACAAGATAATAAGACGACTTTTGTTAAACATTTTCTGTTTTACGAAGCTTGTGATATACTAAAATATTAAATGGGAGTTAGATGACGTAGAGTTCATACGATGAAGTTACGATATTTGTGGGGGGCACCTTCGACTGCCCCTTTTTGGACTATAAGGTGAATAATAACTCAAGTGGACTGTATTAGTGGGTGGACCAGAGGAGTGGTTTTATCACGAATGCAAACAATGATCGATCGAGACGAGCCAATGAATGAATCATATTGTTGCAAATTGGCGGCCCATATATATGCGCCCACACCCGTGTCGCAACTATCGCATAGGGAGATCAGGCGCGCGGGCGTCTGTAGCGATAGCTGTGACCCGAGCGCGGGGCAAACCACGCCTATATTTCCCCTTCCCCTTTCCACCCAAAACTTTATTCAAATTTTATTTAAACTATTACAATTCTCTTACAACTATTTTCTATCTTAATGAGACTATTTACAGTTTTAATACTATTGTCGCGAACATATTCTCCCGCCGCAGCTGTCAGCTGGTGATACGGTGTTCGCGGCGTCGCTCGTCGTGGCGTCTGTAGTTGCGTCTGCTTCTCGTGAGAGGATGATGACCAGCTTCTTGGTGGGTCGTCTCAGCACACCCTTGTTGGTGCGCACGTCCGCAGCTCGTACCTCGCCGTCTGGGCCGGGGTAGGTGGCGACCACGACGCCCCGCGGCCATTGGTTCCGCGGCAGCGTCCCGTCGGCGATGAATACCAGGTCGCCGAGACGTAGCGCTCCATGTGATGCTCGTGGCTCCCGCCGGTGTTGTAACTCAGGTAGGTACTCTCTGAGCCAGCGGGCCCAGAACATATCGGCCAGGCGCTGGCTCGTCCGCCACAGTCTCTTGCAGTCGACGTCGCTTTCGGTGAATGCACCCGGTAGGGGCACACGTGACGGACCCCCCAACAGTAGGTGGTTGGGGGTCAGTGCTTCCTCGTCGTCAGGCGAAGTGGAGATATGGGTGAGAGGCCGAGAATTGAGTGTATGCTCGGCCTCGACGAGCAGCGTGGTGAGTACTTCCTCCCGTGGGGCCCTTTCATTGAGCACGGCGTATAGGGCTGTCTTGATGCTTCTCACTAGCCGTTCCCATGCACCGCCCATGAAGGGTGCACTCGGCGGTATGTACCGCCACCGGATGAAGCGTACAGTAGCCTGGTGATGTAGAGCTTCGTTCGCTGATTTCTTCATCTCAATGTCTGCACCTCGTAGATTGGTACCTTGGTCTGACCATAGCTCGGTGGGGCACCCGCGTCGTGATATGAATCGACGCAGCGCCATGATTGCTGCGTCGGTGCTTAGATCGCCGGCTACCTCTATGTGGACGGCGCGCGTCGTCAGGCAGGTGAAGATGACACCGTAGCGTTTCTGCGTGGTGCGGCCGACGGTCACCTTGAGGGGCCCAAAGTAGTCGAGGCCCGTGTAGGTGAACGCCCGTTGATGATGAGCGAGGCGGTTCGCCGGGTGATTGCCTGTCGATGGTTGTGGCGTGTTATTTCTTCTTAATCGACACGCCATACAGTCGCGTAGTTCGCTACGTACGGCGTTACGTAGCCTCAGTATCCAGTATCGCTGGCGTACTTCGTTCGTTGTTATCGCGAACCCGCCGTGATGCATCTGTCTATGTACCCATGCTATGTACAGTCGCGTCCATCGGTGATTGCCCTCTATTATTGTAGGCGACTTTTGTTCGTGTGTTATCTCGGCGGTGACAGATATACGTGAACGTATACGTATAACGTTGTCTTCAAGTTCGACCGCTAATCGTGATAAGCGACTATTCTTAGGTATTACACCTTTTCTCTTCAAAATGTCGATTTCACCTGCGAACGATTCTTCTTGTATCGCTCGTACCCATAGCGACTCGGCCCGCTGCAGCTCTTCTATATCAATGTTTACGTAGTCACGTGACCGCTGCGGACGCGTTGCCATGGCAACCCTTTTCTTATCAGCTGTTTGTGTTCTTCGCCACGTAGGATCTTTTTCTTCTCGGGCTTTGTTTCTTTTCGTCGTTACGTTGCAATTTTCTTTCTTCTTGCGTGTAAGCTTGATGAATTGAAGTACACGCGCTGTCGATCTTATGAGTCGTAACCAATCGGAGAAACGTTCTATCTTCGGCAGTGCTTCGCTTAGCTTGTTCGTAGCGCGTGTTATTGTATGTACGCGCTCCTCTTCCGTAGTAGTGACGACGTCCGCCTGCGAAGCGTCTTCATGTGGCCACTGGTCTTCTGCTTGCCAAAGAAACTCGGGGCCGGTGTACCATCGATGCGTCGAGTCGAAGTTGTTAGGTACTTCTCGAGTGGCGTCGTCGGCGACGTTGAGTCGTGTAGGTACCCAACGCCATTCGTTCGTCTTCGTGTGCTCGGCGATCTCGGCGACTCGGTGTGCGACAAAGGGTTTATATTGCCGTGGCCCGTTGCGTAACCATGACAACACCGTACTGGAATCTGTCCAGTAGTATCTGCGTGTTGGCTTGTATTGATGCTCTTCTACGATGTTCTGTGCGAGGCGGCAGCCCACTACCGCGGCCTGTAGTTCTAGCCGCGGTATGGAGACCACTTTGAGCGGCGCGACCTTCGCCTTCCCCGCGACGAGAGACACGTAGATGTTGTTCTCTTCATCCTCTACTCGCCAGTACGACGCTGCGCAGTAGGCCGACGAACTTGCGTCTACGAACGTATGTAGCTGTATGTCCTTTGCCGTAGACAGCTTGGCGTAGCAGCGTGCTACGTGTATAGTAGGTAGGCGCCTCGCTTCACTTAGCCATCTCTTCCAGTCACCCGCTTGTGGTTGCTGTAGTTCGTCGTCCCACCCTATACCCGATCTCCACGTGTCTTGTAGGATACGTTTCGCTTGTACTGTGATGGGTGTAGCGAGACCAAGTGGATCGAAGATAGACATCACGGTGCGTAGAGCTTCTCTCTTCGTTGGCGTTTTTTCGCTGTTCAATATTTCTGCCGGAATCTTGTGTTCGTTGAGCTTGAACGTAAGCGTGTCTTCTTGTGGCTTCCAAATCATACCGAGAATTTTTGTTTTATCGAGGTGCAGCGTGTAATTGTTCTCGCCGGGCGCTAGTTGCGATAAGGCTCTCTTCGAATTTGAAGCCCATCCTTGTAGAAAGTAGTTCGCCTTGCTATGTATGTAGTTTACTTGCGATGATATCTCCACAGCTTCCTCTTCAGTATTGAAGCTCGAGAGATAATCGTCGACGTAGTGGCTGTCGACGATCGCTGTTGCTGCCGCGGGAAAATGTTCTCTATGTTCTTCGGCGTTTTTATTTTTCACGTAGATAGCGGTGCATGGAGACGACGTGGCGCCGAAGATAACGCTGCGCATGCGGTACTCGGTTGGTACAGAGTTCGATTCCCCGTTGCGCCATAGGAATCGTTGCATATCTCTGTCTTCTTCTCTCACTGTTACTCTCATGAACATATCTTTTATGTCAGCTGTGACGGCGATCGGCCGTTGTCTGAAACGCATGACTACGCCGGGGAGTGATTGTAGTAAGTCGGGCCCCGGTAGTAGCATGTCGTTTAAACTGACGCCTCGCGTCTTGGCGGCGGCGTCGTGTACGATGCGTAGTTTCTCTGGCTTGTGTGGGTTAATGACGCCGAAGTGAGGTAGGTACCATAGCTTGTTGGTACCTGGCGGTGGCGCTATTTCGGCGTAGCCCTTTTCTATTAATGTTTCTATTTGCTTTCTATATCTTTGTTTCATGTTTTCATCGCGTTCTAGTTTCTTTTCTATCGAGTTCAATCTTCTTACGGCGGCGTCGTAATTATCGGGCGGAATAAGGTCGTCGCGACGCCACGGTAAACAAGTTTCGAAGCCTCCCGCCGGTAGGCGTCTGGTGTGCTTCTCTAGTAGCTGTAGTGCACGTCGTTCGTCGTCGGTGTAGCTCTTCTTAGGCGTGACGGATAGTGAGTCTAGGCTGAAGTGTTCTCGCATCATATCTTCTATAGTTTGTTGCTCGCCTTCGAAGATGACAGTGTGGTTGACGCGCTGTATTTGATGGCGTCTTGCTTCTTGAGGGCCGTGTAGCACCCACCCGAGATCAGTGAGTGATGCTACCGGCGTCTTCCCCCCCCTCCCCCCGTGACGAATTTCGCTCGCGGTCAGTAGATGCCAGTTGTCTTGACCGATGAGAATCTTCGGTGCGTCTTGATCGTAGATTAATTCGTCTTCGATGTCTTGTAGGTGAGAGTAGGTTTTTATGACGTCACGTGTTATCGATTGCGGCGTCAGTTGCATATCTGTCATCGTGCGTGCTGTGATCGGATGCTTCTTCCCGTTGCGGCCGCGGAGCGTGACGTGTACTCGACGTGACTCGCTGACGTCGATGCGTGCCCCCGCGACGCCCTCTATGTAGAAGGGCGACGGTTCGCCGACGGCGCCGACTTTCGACGCTATTGCGGTCTCGATGAGGCTGCATGTCGACCCGTCGTCTAACAGAGCGAGTGTGTCATACACCCCCGCGGGCCCCTCCATTTGTACGGGAATGATCTTCAATAGTACTGTGTTGCACTTCTCTGTCGTCACCGACGCTGCTGTCACGGGCGTGACAGTGCTTTGTGTGCTGACTCGTTCGACCGGCGGTGACGTGTGGTGCAGTAGGTTATGATGTATATACTTGCACCCGTCTATTTCACACTTCTTTGTCTTGCAGACGTGTTTGAATCTTCTTACACGAAGACAACGGAAGCAGAGTCGATGTTTCTTCGAGAGTTCCCATCTGGTAGGTACATCGGCTTCTTTAAAATCTTCACATTGCGTGATGTTATGTTCTTTCTTGCACACAGGACACGATGGCGACCCTCCCCCCCCGGTTGGTACGTGTTGTACGTGATAGCTTTTCATGGGCTTTCTCGATGGCTGCTCCCGCCGATCTTCAGTAGGTATGTTTTCGACGGGCGCGAAGCTACCGCATCGAGTCGCGGTTCGCTCCATGAAGCTTGCTAAGGTAAGTAGGTCGGGCGCGTCGTCGGGCTGCTCGGCGGCGTAGTCGTAGTAACGGTAGCGCAGAGCCGATGGTAATTTCTCGACGACGTTGCGGACTATTTCTGCGTTATGAAGATACTGTGTCTTCTGTAGTGCTTTCACGGTGGCTGTGATGTTGATTACTCTTGAAGCGAATGTGCAGATGTCACGTGGATTCTCGCTGAGGCGTGGTAAGCTTCTTAGTTTATTCAGTTCGGCCAGTGCTAGGGCGTCTGGCCGACCGAATCTCGACTCTAATAGCTTCATGACTTCATTTGCCGTTGTGACACCGACGAATAGGCATAATACGGCTTCTTTTGCGATGCCCTTCAGACTTCGACGTAATCTCGATAAATTCTCTTGCTCGCTGAGATACGTCGAACTTTCTTCATATGCCGCCTTGAACGGCAACCAGTCGCTTGACGACCCGCTGAATACGGGTAATTCTTGGTTTCTATAGGTAGCGACGGGCTGTACGGCTTTTGCGGCCAAAGTTATGGCCTGGGCTAATCTGTCGTAGTCGATGCATCTATCTTCTCTTTCGACGTACTTGACAGGTACGTGGCTCGATGTGTATGTTGGTGGTGTGACCTCACATCTTCTATTTTGCTGCTTGTTCGAGATGAACGGCGATGATTCTTCTACGTTACTATTGGCGATAGGGTGGTCCCGTCGACCGGCGTCGCTCGGCTGTGGCGGCGCTTGTGGCTCGACGTGGCAGTGGTTGTTCGTGGGCGGATCACGACGACTGGCGTCGCTCGGCTGCGGCGGCGCCTGTGTTCCGGCGTGAACACGGTGATCTTCCCACGACTCTCTATTTCCCTTCTCGTCGTGTGGCTCCAGAGTCAACGCGAGTGTGCTGTGTTGTATCCACTCGGTCGTTCTTTCATCTCGAATGGTAGCTACCTCTTCTTCTTCTTCGTCGTCGTCTGATTCTTCGAGAGCGGCGACGCGTGCGGTTGCTAGTTCTATTTGCAGCTTCAGTAATTCTTGTTTGGCTTTCGTGATTTCCCTGCGACGGGACTTGGTCGATGTGGATCGGGCGCTTGCGGTACGTGGACGCGTGGCTGGTGCAGCGGCGGATTTCGGCGTGGTGGATTCTTCACGCGGTGTGGCGTCGGTTTCCGTCGTTGCCCCTGTTGTACGTGTCGCATACGTCGATCTTGTGACCTCTGTCGCAGTGGTTTCTGTGGCCGTTGCTTCGGTGAACCGCTCCGCTGATTTCATGCTTCTTGTTACAGGCATGACGGCTGATTTTGATTCGGTTCTTCTAATAATCCGGCTCGAAGGACCAAAAATGTGGGGGGCACCTTCGACTGCCCCTTTTTGGACTATAAGGTGAATAATAACTCAAGTGGACTGTATTAGTGGGTGGACCAGAGGAGTGGTTTTATCACGAATGCAAACAATGATCGATCGAGACGAGCCAATGAATGAATCATATTGTTGCAAATTGGCGGCCCATATATATGCGCCCACACCCGTGTCGCAACTATCGCATAGGGAGATCAGGCGCGCGGGCGTCTGTAGCGATAGCTGTGACCCGAGCGCGGGGCAAACCACGCCTATATTTCCCCTTCCCCTTTCCACCCAAAACTTTATTCAAATTTTATTTAAACTATTACAATTCTCTTACAACTATTTTCTATCTTAATGAGACTATTTACAGTTTTAATACTATTGTCGCGAACAATATTGAAACACAGCAACTTTGACCATGGCTAGATTTTATGTTGGTTACCAAAACATTCTTGCTCGTGAGCAGGTTCAGACAACATGTTGTTTCTATTTGATAATGAAGGTTTTAAAAATCCTCCTCATGTGTTTCTCCATGAAGGAGTCTGTACCCCCGTGGGCCATACCTACCGGTGGCTGGACGGTAGGCGTGTGTGGTCACCAGAAACGTCGGAACTACCTTTGTCTTTTGCTCGTGCTTGCTTCAATTGGTGAAATCCTATAGTATTTTTTTAAATGTCTTTATCATTATTTCGTCATACAAAACTAATAATTCTCATATCTTTCTTTGCAGTCTTTTCAGACTTGTAAACTCGAACCTTCGACTTAAGCCCTTATCCGAATAAGCTATCAATAGCGTCGGCGCCCCGTCTTATATTCACCAGTATACAAATACCGGTCTCCAATAAAAAGCAATTAAAGTCTCAGAGCTTGCAGATTTTGTCTTTCAACAAAGAGCTCGAATCTTGGAGAAGGCATTAGGATGAGGTGAATTCACGGTACAGATTGATTGTGTAAAGCTAGATTTTTAATTTTCTTTCGTTTTTTACTTATCAGGCAACATACGGGTGAACACAGACATTTACCTACATATTTATACATCTGTGATGATGTTATCTATATATTTTCTCGTAACATGAGACTGTTAAAAAATCCACTGGTTAGTTACTGATCTGTTTTGGTACAAGCGGTTTAAGGTCATAGCTAGTCAGAGCAACTCGGCACTCGATCAGCACCGCCGTCACACGGCGTCCACTCGTTGTCCATTGGTAGACGCCGCGTTGTGGACCATTGGAACATGAAAGTGGTCAAGGTAAGCGTGCGAGCAACGGGTCCTCACCGAGCAGTCCACCCGCCATCCGCGTTAAGCTCGTAGGGCGAGGCGCTCCAGAAGTGAAGAAAAATATTCTGATCGCTCGAGGCGATCGAGGCCTATGAAACAAAACAAATAATAATAATTTTTTGTACTAATAAATAAGCTATTTAATATTGAACGATTTTTTGTAATTGGAACTCAATTGATGCCTTAATTGGTGAAATTAAAAATTTACTCCTACTCTATTATTAGAAGCAAAGCTCATAGTGGCGTAAATTTGTCCTTAATTTTTCTGGGAGGCGTTATTTAAATTTTTTAACACTCACGCGCATGGCACCTGTTCCCATGAGAATATCGGAATAAAAGGTAGCCTATATCCTTTCTCAGGCTCTAGATTATCTGTGTACCAAATTTTGGTTAAATTGGTTCAGTAGTTTTGACGTGAATACGAGACAGGCAGAATTGCATTCGCATTTATAATATTAGAATGCATTTACACAATTTTGCCTTAACAAAGACTTTGCCTTCAAAGAAGTTTTATTTTAAATTGCAGTACCTACATGGTCCTTATATCCTTGCATCCGTATTGAATCCGCCATTTTATATCCAGTATTTCCATTACTATAAAAATGTATGCTGAAACAAAACATTGTCCAAGCAAATAAATGATAAGTTTGTTTCTCATTAAACAGTCGCACGTGTGCAATAACAATGAAAAGTGTAAACATTTAAATTGGTATTAAGTAAATGTTTGTTGATGAAACGATAATATTCCCATCGTCCTGTTGTTTGTTCAGGGCAAGTTGTTTTCTGATTTCCATTACAGTGACACTGCTGTTGTACAGTCGAGTACAAAAACATGTATACACATTTCAAAGACGAATCTATATTTCCATCTAATAAGAGCCATTCAACAAAAGTGGTTACATGTTTTTGGAGTCGACTGTATATTGTTGTTGGCAAACGACAGAGTGCAGGTAAAGAAACAGTTATTTTTTTTTTCTAGAAGAGAAGGAATACCGTTGGATGGACGTTTGGCTTGTGTCGGACTTATCAGAAACGTTGCCACTTCCCACTAGACCTACCCGATAAACCAATTCGAATCCCCACTGCGGGAACGATCCAGAAAAGATCAGTCACCAAGACTAGAAGTGCGTATGAATTAAATCTGCTGGCAAAATTATAGTTCAAGAAAGTGTCACCGTCTAAGGGCGAATTCGACCAAATTGAGATTAGTAACACGGGAATAGTAATACCAAACTGAGCTGAAACGATTGGTAGAATCTGCCCTGTGTCAAACGAGAAATTAACACATTCGTGTGCGAAAAACTGCGTACACCGTTAAAATAATATTACTCACGTGTAGCCGAACTTGAAAAAACTAGGATAACTAATCAGCTCCACCCTTAGGGCAGATTCGACCAATCGTGTGAACTCAGTTTGGTATTACTATTCCCGTCTTACTAATCTCAATTTGGTCGAATTCGCCCTAAGAGATTTTGTCAACCTGTGACATGAGACACAAAAGACTCGACAGTGAAAAAACTGCATATTTTAATTTGGATAAGACCTCTTTGGGTCAATTTCCATGGGAAACGTGAAATGTGTCCCTTTCGCAAAGTATCTAAATACACGTTTCTCATAGAAAATTACATTCTTAGCGTAACTAAAAACTTTAAGTTTTTTATAATGATTGCTCACAGACCCTGTGACTTACCCTTAGGTGATATAATCGTGATTATATGTATGTATAAGTTACAGCGATAAAAAGCTTAAGAGGTCAAATTGCATTTCTCTCAGCCTAATCCACCTTAGATTTTAGACGAATTCTCTACACCTTTGCAATTCTATTTTATACTGGCAAGTGATCGAGGGAAGGCGCTTGATGCTGAGTTACCAGCGCAAGACAAATTGGTATAAAATTTCCTTGTGAAGTTCATATAATTGTCCAGCAGTCTTTCAGATGAGACTATGGTGAAATAGTTCCTTGGTATCTCCACTCACTAAAGCAGCTCTTGCAATCTATTTAGACCATTCTACATGGTGCCCAAAACGGCACTTATAAGTTTAACCGATATAGTATAAGACTCATCTGACGAACTTCCAATGTGTCGATGCAAATTCTACATGCGGGCTTTGTTTGTTTGAAACTATATTCCCTGTTCCAGTAGATACAGTTCCAGAACATTTTGATTGTAGTCAACAATATGTTAAGTTGGGGCAGTTAGAATACATCTTGAAACGTCAAATCTCAAAATATGTTAATTTCAGGTTCAGTTTTGGGTTATATTTCTATTACCAGAGGGAATCTTTTCTTGTTTGTCGCGAAACAGCTGCGCTTGTATTATTGTGTTCACGGTCCGTAAATGGGTACCTCCTCGTCAAAGAATGTATCACATATCTGTAGGCGACTGCAGCCAGTAACCACCAGGTGGGTAGCATGCTTATTAGTCAGTTGTACATAAAAAAAGAGTGCAGTTGAAGATATTGATAGTATTTTCTTTTGTTTTTCTTTAGTTCTGGATATGTTCAAACACGATTCTAGAAGCACCTCAAGTCTGTAAAAATGATAATATTAATATGACTCGTCCACATTTTAGCGCTGAGTGTGATCGCGGATTTGCCACGGCGCGGCGTAAAGTTGGCCGAATCTGCCGATGCCCAACTATTATTGAGCCGAGCGGATTGAACCCGGACGAATTTTACGGACGAGGTCGGCTTTTTGTGGAGTTTTCTGAATCGGTGGAAATTTTGCGGTAGCGGTCGTATTGTTGAGTTACACATGAGTTTAACTTTTAATTATAAATACGGAAGTGCAATTCGTGCAACTGTAATTGTCGACAACTTATTATTTTTACATTGTTATAGGCAGAGTTGTGTGTATCTGAAAAACATTGTGTTGTTTTCGCTTCAAAAGAATGAAACTCTTATGTTATTACTTTTTTCTACAACGTTATTTAGTTTGGATTTTAGTGTAAAATTCATCGATTTTACCCCGCTAATGAAAACAGTTCATTTACATTGAATTATTGTTTTTATTATTATTTTTGTGGCATTATAGCACACTCTACTCTGGTAAAAGAGATACTACTGTTATAAAACCTATAACTATCAATTCGTAATTAGCACTAACACTTTTATTTTTAAGCACAAAATACGTATTGGTTTTACATGAATTAAAATTGTTATTCGCTTTGCATCGGATGTCATATTCAGCGAATGGGCTATCAACTCGATTACGTCACTAATATAGATGAGTGACGTCAATAGCTTGCTTCATGGAGAACTGAGGCCTGTCATTGACACCTGTCAGCAACTCGTTTTATTATTGAGTTTTTATTTGAATCAGATTTTTATACCGACAATGTTTAAGTATTTTTTATCATGGCATTGTTTGATTTAATTAATCGTAGGGATGTTTGTGTAATGCCTTGCCCTGCAACAGGGATAAATTATGCGACAGTTCGTTTGTTTCTGCTCGTTTTGTCTACGGAAAGTTGACTCGTATCAAAAGTTATGAAAATTATGTTTCATTCACATAGTATTTCGTACAAGAGTCCGAAATGTACCAAGTTCAATAAATATAAATATAGGATTGCTGTGCATATAAATTTAATATGTTTTATTTTTACTTTTTTTTCATCTGCCAAAAATGCTATCCGTCATGTTGGTGGAATTGGTGAAGTAAAGCGTCATGTAAACAATTACTACGCATTCGCAACCAGTCAAGAATGTGTGTTGGCTGTGTCAGCCTGTTTTTTATGGTAGTGGTAAACATTATGAATCCCACCACCAACCCATGGTCTTACCTGCCTTACGGCATACAGACCGAATCACGGGAGAGCGCGGGGTACTTGCGAATGCTCTTTCCCACACCGCGCTTGTTCTATGCTCCCTACAAATTCTATTTCCATCCCTATTGTTGCAACCTCTCCCCCTTCTAGGGCGTGACAGCGACACAGTCACAGGACTTCGCGTCGGGCTGCTCTTCTGCTGATACCCGATCAATCGAAAGCGTGCCTAATGGTGTGCCAGGAGTGCGCGAACTCGCGCAACGCGTTCCAATTGTTGCGGCTGCAAATGAGGTCCTGGTGATATATGGGGCCAGAACAATATGAAAGAATGAAACATTATGAATAATTTGGGGCCCAATAAAAAAAGGGTCAACTAGTCTATTCTATGAATGTTTCAAAGCTTCACTGGCCGCCAGCTCTGGCCAACAGCGCCGCTCGCGAGATTTACACTCATTTTTACGAATAAGCGCGCGCGTGAGCCACTCTAAGCGATTCGTTTTTGGGTATTGGATTATACCATTAGTACTTGCCCATGGATATTTCTTTTACTCCTCGTGTGTTTCTCCATGAGAAAGGCCAGTGCCCAGTAGTGGGACGTATATAGACTGAGGACAATTTTTAAATTACATTGAAGTTTTTTTTTTAATATGTCAATCAAGCTGTCGGCCTTCATCTCAGCTGATGGTAAGTGACGATAAGGCCGAAGGTGGAAGCGAGCTTCACCTGTATTCCTCAACAACTGAGGAACTGGCTACCTTACCTCTATTTGCCGGAACACAACAATGCTTATAACATTATTATTATGGCGACAGATTTAGGTAAGACGGTGGTAGCTAGCCAGGCGGGCTCAGAAGCCCTATCAACAACCGAACCGAGCAGAAAAACCCCTGCTCCCGTGGGGAATCGAACCCCGAACCTCCGAATCAACACCCGGTGTTTTCAACCACTAGACCAGAGAGGCGGTTAAAATGTAGATTATAGGCTTTTCTTTGTTTTTATTGATTAAATAATGTTTTGTTTTTATTTACAGATCCAAAAGGCATCCTCAATGATTGAAGCGTTACCGAGGTAAGAATTAGTTAAGCAATTTATTTTTTAATAATTAATACAATATAACACTGTGACTGTTCGCAAGTATACAATTAGTCACACACAAGCAAATACAACTGCCCGTCTAGAATAACTAACGATAAAAATTATTGTGATTAATTAAAAATGGTGAGGATGCCTATAATTGAAGTTCTGTTTTAGCAGAAAAGATAAAAAGAAAAAGAAATTAAAATAAAATCTGCTGTATTCACCTCACCTCCAATCATCATTGTGGAACTAGACTTTTGTCGTAATATGAATGTCTTATAATTTTCTTAGTTTATTTTTTTGTGTATAGTCAACCATAAAATAGCTTTACCACTTTTGACAAAAACTTCCATCCAAATCCAATTTCACTATGACTCCTTGTTAATGTTCGTGTGTTCGATATGATATGATTGCTGGACCGTAAGTAATCCAATAAGAGTATAAGTTAAAAGTGCAATATACCTTACTGTTTTTTTTTCAAAGCAATAAATAATAATTTCTAGTAAGATAATACATATATATCACTAGAAACTACGAAGTTTCTATGCTGGAAACCACAAAGAATTAAAATTTGATTATATGCAAAAATAGACCTTGTTGTTTTGTGACATCCCAACGACATTAACTCTTATGATAAAGCAATTTTAAACTTCGATTATACAATAAATGATATGTCACAACGGCCTCAAATGTTTTCTAGCCACCAACCTGAAATTGACACAGAACATTCAAATAATGAATCATAGAAATTCCTGCCATCCTTACGACTGTTCTGTGGCAACGACCAGTTTTTCATGACCATTAGGCTTCCACGCGGTCCGTTTCCGACTAATGGATCGTAGAGCAAATAGCCAGTATATGGCCAGTAATAATATGTTCGGGGTTGGATGCACCGGCCAATATGGCGGGGGAGCTATTTTATAGACTTTAATGTCAGCTTTGTGATAAAACCTGTCACTATGACAGGGCTTTTAACGTTTTCGAGTAACTTTGTTCGAAATGGATTCGGTTTTTTTGGAGACACCGACAAAGTAGACATAGCTTGGCTTCGTTCAAAATAGGAGTGAAAAGGGGGAAAAAACTTTTGGGTCAGCAAAGTGGAGGTGACTGCGACTGCTTGTTACTATTTCCTTAAGTAATTTCCATTATTACGAGCCGTGTGGTAGCGGCTCATTAAAAGAATACTACCAACCCATCTCTTCTCTTGGGCGTCGTAAAAGGCGACTAATGGACTTTTTTTTTTTTTTTTATCCTCAGTGGCGACGGGCTCACCACCTGTCACGCGGAGTGCAGTCACTGCTTAGTGAAGCGCAGACTATGGCAGTGGACTACTTTTACGGTGCATTTGCCTAGTCTCTGACTAACCCTTAGGGGATAATAATCGTAATTGTATGTATGTATGTAATTTCCATTATGGGCTCATACTAATTTTTAAGCTTTTCATTAAAAGAATCCAACCGTAACGGTTCCAGTTGCAATCCCTGTAGGGAGAATCCCCTGAGAGGAAGCAAGCGGGCAGACGGTTTACATGATGAAGAGTGATCGCCGTCACCCATAGACAACTGCTGTGCATGACGAACTGCAAATGTGTTGCCGGCCTTTTATGAATCCCTAAGCTCTTTTCTCTTGAACGCCCGAAGGTCATATCGGTCCGAATTACTGCTAGTGACAATTGATTCCACAGTTTGGATGTGCGTGACAGAGACGCAAAAACGCAGGGTCGCTTTGTGCACTGCACAGGTAACCATCCAGACTATGGTGCTGAATTAGACTTCGCAAGTTACAGCAACGTTAAGCAGCGACTGGTATGAGTCCGTCCGCTGTTTGTGTTACGAAAAGAAGGTTCAGTCTGGATATTTATCTGCTGCTTCCTCAGTAAACATACCTGCTAATAATGTGACTCCAGATACAAAAAAAAACAAACAATATTTAACCAACTGCCCTACCAACCAACTGTAACGTAATGTTGACAACTCAAAAAGATGACAAATCGAAATTGATATAATGCAATGTCACATGAGGAGCTCGGTGGCGTAATGGTACGCTTAAGCTTTCGATTGAAAACAAAGCTACCTTCGCCATGGTCAGGCCATGGATGGGTGACCAAAACATTGTGTTCTCGAGCTCCTCCGTGCTTCGGAAGGCACGTTAAGCCGTTGGTCCCGGTCGCTATTGCGCCCGGTTCTACCCACCAATCCGCATTTGGCCAGCGTGGTGGTGTTACGGCCCATACTCCTCATGTGTTTCTTCAAGATGAAGGCCTGTTTCCAGCAGTAGGACGTGTATATAGACTGAGGACGAAGGTCAAATGTCATGTCTTTGATAATTAAAAAAAGTGTTCAAAATGAAAGAAATACAATTCATATCCATTGAAATTTGGTTTGAGAGTAATGCAGCTGATGTGTTTTAATCGAATAATCGTCTTCTGAACACGCAAAATCCGCCGCACCACCAAAATCCGCCTGAATTGAATTGCCAGTAACGAAAGTTCGTTCTAATGAGCACCTAAACTTTTTGCCGAGTTCTTTGCCCAAAGCACCTGAGACCACGTTTTTCCGCCGCTTATGAAGTCTCTGTAAACATTTGTACTATCACGCGGCATTTTGTATGTGCTCTTAATTCTTGTGCAAAAAGTCGAAATGTTTCACTTAACTTTTGCGTGTTGGTTAGGTTAAGCCATTAAAGACAACATTAAGTTGGTAGTTTGTACACAATTTAGCTTTCCTCGTATTTGAACGATTTTGGGCAACGCAAGATTAATCGTAATATTAATAGGAGCTCGGTGACGTAGTGGTATGCTTTGGCTTTCGATGTCGAAAACAAAGCTACCTTCGCCATGGTCAGGCGTTGGATGGGTGACCTAACATTTTGAACTCCATCTCCTTCGTGCTTTGGAAGGCACGTTCCATTGGTCTCGGTTGCTATTGCTACCATTTCTACCCACCAACCCACATTGGGCCAGCGTGGAGTTATGGCTCGTACTCCTCGTGCCCAGCAGTGTAACGTACGCAGACTGAGGACGATAAAGGCCACGTCCAGCTGTGAGGCATCTCTAGGCTTATAAAAGCAGTCGGTAGCATGACGACGAGACGGTTTGGCGAAGGTCGCAGCAAGTCGCTAGATGCGGGCAGCGCAAGGACCGGTCATTGTGAGGCCAATGTCCAGCTATGAACATCTTAAAGCTTATATAATTAATCATTAAGCTTAAGTAATTTGCTGGGCTGATAAAAAAAATAACATGATGATTGCTAGTCTATACTAAAATTGGCTCGGAGAGTTGCTCCGGCAGACCCCGGGTCGCTCCCACAGAAGGGCAGGAACGGGTATATCGGGGTGTTTTAGTGGGTAATGCCAATATGGGAGGTGAGTCCCACACACGCCTACCGGCTAGCCACCAGTAGGTACGGTCCGTAAATAAATTTCTCCTCGTAAAAAAAAAATTTACTTAAATTATAAAGCTGAAAAGTTTGTTCGTTTTGTTTAACGCGCTAATCTACGTAAGTAGATTAGTGAGTTAGATAGCCCATTTGTTGAGGAAGGCTTTAGGCAGTATCGTCCCACTGCTGGGCAAAGGACTTCCTCATGGAGAAACACATGAGGAGTATGGGCGGGCCCCATGTACAACACCACGCTGGCCCAATGCGGGTTGGTAGAAACAGTCGCAATAGCGACCGGGACCAACGGTTTAACGTGCCTACCGAAGCACGGAGGAGCTCAAGATCACGTTTTGAGCACCCATCCATGGCCTGACCATGGCGATGGTAGCTTTGTTTTCGATCGATAGCCAAAGCATACTAACCACTACGCCACCGAGAAGCTCGGCATATTAGAGAAGCTCCGAGATAGGCAATATAACCTCACGTTATCCCTAAATAATTATTTCACACGAACGAGGTCGCGGACAAAAGCCAGTTAATAAATAAAAGCGCTTCTCGTTACGCTCTCTTCAATAGGTTTAATTCTCTAAAGAATGTTAAAAACAAAAAAAAATACTGACTTTTCCCGTCACAAATCCCCCTATGTTATTCATACATAACAAGTACAGTTAAAATTAACTTTTCTAACATAAGTTCATTAAGCTTAATCCAGTGCGGGTAATGAGGAATTTTTGCTCTCTTCTCGAGGTTGGGACCCTCTTTGCAAATACTTTGCATGTGTGTTACTTTGATATGAACTTCAAATAACTTTTCTTATGAAATTAATAAGATTAAGGAAGTTGGTAAGTAAGTTGAAAATTTTGATCAAACTCATGACTGTAAGCTGTAACTTGGGAAATATTTTGAATGTTTAATTAGTTAGATTACATTTAAAATTATACGTTACGTACATTTTTCGTAATTTAATTACTTTTTGAATGATATTGTTTTGTTTTTTATTTGGGAAACAAACAATACAAGTTACAGAATAATATGTATCACACAAAAATTACACAGAGATCAGTAAAGTTTCCACTACAGTTTATATAATACATATAATTGCTACTGACAAATTAAAAATTTACTACAAATCTAAAAATTCTAATCCTACAAGTTTTGTACATTATCATTAGCTTCTTTCAGTATTTCACGAATCTTCTTCTTTCAGTTTTTTCGTGTTGGTCAGGGACACAAAAAGAATGTACCAACTGCTTTTCTTGCGTAGTATGTCGTAAAAGCTGACTAAGGGCGTATTGGGTACTGGGTCTGTGATTGTGTAGGCGACGAGCTAGTCACTTGTTACTACTCTTTCACGATTTTTTATCTGACAAACCCAATTTTTGTATGGCTAAATGTGGTCTTAAGGAACACAGTGCTCCTTGGACATTTTCTACCCCTACGGGGATAACAGGCGTGATTTTATGTATGTATGTATGTTTTGTAAGTGAAACTGCTAACCCAGAGGCTGGGTCTACGGAACATAGGCACTCTCTAAGGATATCTTCAGTGAGCGGTCTGCGATGCCCCCATCCAGCGACTTATTGTGAACTTCGGTCCTTCTCGTCAGCATAATACTAACGTTACGCTTCCCGGCTTGTTGTTGACACTCGAGAACCACCTTGGGTCTTCCTCATGCACCAACGTGGTGCCTGTATACGTAGTCGCCACTGAAAAACATTTTCACCCCCACGGCCGTCAGTTCTGCGAAAAGTGCCCTGAAACTATCATTCAAGACTCGCCAAGAATACACTCCAAAACCCTTGTTATTGCTATTGGACCGTAAGTCCTGTAGTTTCATTACTGGAAACACAACTACAAAACACAACTTTTCATCACACCTCTATACCTTAAGGAAGACAGGGACGTAAATACACAAATTTTTCTAATATAATTAAGACCCCCTGTAACTGGCAACACGTATTAAAAGATCAAAAGTACTAGAAACTAGGGCCAGGTCAAAAGTACTCGAAATCGCCGAGCATGTATGAGGACTGTAATAAGAAGCGAAAGAAATATCCAGGGATCGTAGCAAGTGGAAGGATGTAATCTCTGCCTACCCCTGTGGGAAAAAGGCGTGCATGTATAAACGGGAAAAATCATCAAAAAAAATTCTTTATTAACTTATTATGCAAATGTTTCCTAACACTCAATATATTTCGTACCTAATAAAGACCGCCACGAACAAGCATACCAAACGCAATACTTTAAATGCACCCAATCATCGAAAGCCGAAGCGCTAAGGTCGCCTCACTTACACAAACGAGCCCATTTTACGGCTATGCCCGTGAAAATCGTAAAATGCAGTTTTTATGTGCCCGAAAGCATGGACGGATGCGGCATCTATTGTTTTTTATTTCTGTTTCACTGATGTCAAAGGTTTTTCGGATTTTCTGCGGCGTCTCGTGCTCGTAGTTTTCGATTTGATTAATGATCTTCTAAGGCTTTTACAACACGTTTGAAGAGCTGATTTCGTGTCATCAATATATGTGAAAGACACTCTGCGCTTTTTTTTTTATTTTGCGAGGGTGCGATGTAGATATAAATGTTTGGTCTGAACTATACTCGTATGACCGCTTGTACTGATACGCTTCGTTATCGGCTTAATGCTAAAGTTTTTTGAAGATTTTTACTATCAAGATTTTACATTGAATGAGCTGTAGTTATATAACGGCTGCTTAAATAGCCCTTCAAATTTCCCAAACTTTAGTGTCAAAAATAATACATTGTTTCGCCTTTCGAAAAATAAACACGAGTTGACTTCCGAATTCTCATGGAAAGAAGTTGTGCCTTCTGAATTCCGGGAAAAGATCATCACCGATAACCATAGTGAAGTCACTTTTGCTCACATGGGGATATTTAAGACTTATAAACGTCTTGCTTTACGTTTTTAGTTAATTTAGTGCATACATTTTTTATGTAAAATTTTGTTATCAGAAATTGGTAGATCCTTCTTTTTGAAGTTTATAATGTAAACATAAGTTTCAATATTACTTACACATATGGCATGTCATAAGTAATGTCCATGGGCGTTTGGTAATTACATAATTACCTACTTCTCATCCTGTGAACCGCTGCTCGATTGCGCCCCTGTTTATATAAAATAAATATTATGATAGCTTCGTTGAGTATTTACACAGATGATTGTTTTAACGAATTACTTTGGAAATCGAGAAAAAGTGATAATTATGAAAGAAAGCTCAATAAAATTTCAGTCTACCAGAAATCCCTATTATATGCATTAATTCAGTATAGCAAACAGCCGATTATGACTCGTAGCAACCAAAACACAACGCACATTGTCGCTTAAAATCATGATAGCGGAATGTACGAAACTACAGACGCGCTTGTACGCGTATCATAGACATTTTCACCCTCAATTTAACGAAGGAATCCCTTTGATAATATGTTATCTTTTCAGATAAGGCCTACATATTCGTCTAGCTTGAAAATTATACGCTCCAGACTTCTGAAACCAAACAAAAATTGTCACTGACAGCCATCTTGGTTCCGATATATTATAGCTATGTATATGTCACCGTAAAATTGTAAAAAACGTCAGATTATAATCTATCTCGCGAGATTGTAAACTGTCGAAAGATTGTGAACCATAACAACAGAAGGATAGATTACAATCTGACGAATAATAATACGTTAAATTGTAAGCAGCATGAACGGTTCACAATCCTTCGACAGTTTACAATATCGCGAGATAGATTATAAACTAACGTTATTTATAATTTTACAGTGACATTATATATCCCAATGTTATTATATAATTGTTACTTAAACAACCTCCTTGGCTGAAAGGCTTGTGCGTAAATTTTATGTTGTCGTTTCGCTCGAATGGTTCTGGGTTCGATCCCCATTGTTTATGTGATGTATACAGGCATTGGTTTTCCAGTCTTAAATGTTTCTATATGTATCCTTCATACTGTGTTCGCAACTCATGCCTAAGCTGCTAAATGAGCTCGTCGATAGGTACAACTAATGCAGATATTTTCATTTATTTCCCGTTTTAGAGAAAATGTATGCTTCAACTTATTTTTAAAGAATTCTAAATTCAATATTGGATCGGTGGATACCGCGACTGGGTAAACGTAGTGTGGGACGCCCTGTGACAAGATGGGATGACGATGGTCTTTGGTTGGCTGGTGTGGGCTGAAACGGACGAAAACCGAGAGTAGTTGCGTGCGTTAGGGTTAAAAAAAAAGTCCTATGTCTAGCAGTGGACAGGTGTGTGATGATGATGATGATCTTCAATACAATAATTGTTTTGCATAATTATTATTGTTCGTTTAAATGTTTTTTTTAATTTGAATTACTTAATATGTAATGTTAAAATTTCTTTGCTCCTATACTCACCAACTAAAGATTTATAAATACAACAAAATACCAAAAATACTTATAATTAATACACTTAAAAATTTTGATATTAAAGCTAAACGATATTAAACAATATAAAAACAACAATAAAAACGAGGGCAGGTTGGTTCTGGTCCTGTTTGATCGACCTCGGTATGTATAGGTACTAAACAGGTATAACAAAAATAAATAGGTAACTCTTAATTCTTATAATTATTTATAATTATTATTAATATCTCCCTTTCCCGTTGGTTAGTACTGCATACCTTGTAGGTCCGGATACTGTATTTTAAATTTTATCTTGTCCCGTTGCTCTTTTCTCAAATATCTTGATATACTTCAATATAATATATCTGTAAAACATATTTGTACAACAAAACTTTCTCCTGTTGTAAAAAGCAGACATTCGTACAAAAACAAGACATCTTTCAGGGCTATTCAGCTCCGCCACGTTTTACGACCAGGGTCAGTGATAAGAATTGTTAATTTTATAGAGCGGCATGCTGGCATCAAATTCAATGTCCGCCGGTCTGTGGTCGGCTTTAAATATATATGTGAACGTTTACGAGGCACGTGGACAAAGTAATACGCGTCTGTCTGTGTTTAGTGAAGCTGGCTTTACAACATATAATCATTTATTTATTTAAGTACTGCCACATGTTACACATTAAAGATAATACAATAACAGTTGCGTAAAAATAAACATATCTGATATGTAACACAATTACGGCGTACATATCTCACACAATAACTTAGTTATATAATGTAATAATTAAATGTAATGTAATGTAATAATAATTAAATGTTGTATGTAATAATTTAATCATTGCAAAATATTACCTGTTCAAACGCAATTTAAGTACAGTCTCCTTAAGGAGTATAATTTTAGTCAGCAAGTGCTATGCGAAAAAATGGAACATTCCGTATTTACTCGTGCTATTGCTCAAGAGCGCCTGCGAACAATAAGCGCTAGCAATACGTTCGGCCAGCGGACCGCGCGGTACATGGTTCCCCGTTTAATAAATGAACTACCCACCTCTATTAAAAATAAGTTAAATGAGAAAAATATTAAAATAACCCTTAAGTCCTTTTTTATTCAAAGATTGGTTGATCCGTGTAATGTTTAAATACACATAGGAAGAAACATTGCCTGGTTCTCAAAATCAATACCTATTTGGCTAACTTGTTACCAAAACTGTAAAATTGTGTACTTTCGTGATGATCTGATCTGATTTCTACATTGTCGCGAAACCTCTGTGGTTTATGTCAATGTATTATTTTCAACTTTATGTATTATTTTGTAAACTATAATAAATGAAAAAAAAAAAGTTATTATTTTAAGTGTATGTAGATAAGCTATATAATTTTACAAACGAAATTCATGCCGCTAAATAATTAAAATTGAAATTGAAAATGACTTTTACGACAGGAAGGGAGCCGCTAGCAGTCCCATCACTCCCCACCACTACGACGTACAAAAGCAAAGGTATAACTTACTCCTAAAAGTGCGAATGTTGCCACAGAAAATATCCAAATTCACACCAATCATGGTAACATAGATAGTAGATTTTTCGCAAGGTGGGTTTCAAAGTATTTTTTACAATGTCGATCTTTACATTCTCATTTTGAAAAAGCAAGAAAATCGAAATTAATAGCTTTATGAAATATTTTTCGAAGCTGCTTCCATGGAATCGTTTGTGCAACGACTTGCGAATATTTTTAACGGATTATGGATTATTTTGACGACCTCCGTGGTCGAGTGGTCTGTACGCCGGTCTCAAGGCGTCGCCATCTCGAGAGGTCCTGGGTTCGATCCCCAGTGGAGGCAAGTGTTTGGGTAATGAATTTTCAGACATTTGTTCTCCAGTCTTGGATGTTTATATATATTTATATATATTCAGGATATTATTATGTATTTATCTATTAAATATATTTGTCCGTCATCTAGTATCCGTAACACAAGCAGCATTTAGTTGCTTAAAATGGGACTAGTTGATAGGTGTGAATGTCTGAGGATATATTTATTTATATTTATTTATATATTTTACTAATAATATGATATTTGCATATATGATTTGAATTTGTTTTTGAGCCGTTCACTTTTAAAATGTTATTGTTTTAGTATGATGAATATTTCGTTATACTTAAGTGTGTTATACATAGTTTAATTTACTTTCTAATTTACTCGCTGAAAAGTTATATTGTAAGTCGTAATTATATCGTCAAAACCAATGCTAGTTTATCGTCAGTTTTCCCTGGAACTCTGTCATAATAAATAACATATGACAATGTTTCTCAGCAGTAAGCTCATGCTACGATCTCTTGGTGTGCTTAGGTACTTAGAGGCTGGTCGATTAAGCCTTTGTGCTGAGTGGTCCTTAATCTGCTGAGTGCTTGCAGTTCAATCGTGGAACTGTGGTACTACCTACATATAGTAACACCGAATAATATTAAACAAGCTACTAGGACATATGGACGAAAATAAAAGTCAATAAAAAAATTAGGTTTTAAGAAAAATTAGGAATTTAGAATTCTTTAAAAAAAATATGTTTGTCCTATTACTGCTTCAGGACGTGAGAAGCTGAGAAAAAGAAAACCAAAAGAAGTTTGTACACATACGTTCTTTTAAATTATATATTATAATCTTACGACATTCACACCTATCATTTAACCCCATTTTTAGAAACTAATAATAATAATTCTTTATTTACTCTTCACAATAAGTAAAGGAGAAAGTAATGACGGATAAATATATTTATATAAATATCTATACATATCTTTCTATGTATAATAGAAATATAGAGGCCGGATGTCTGTACATAGAAAAAAATGCTTAAAACCAAGCCAGGGGGATGTAAAAGGAGGAAAATTACCAAAAAAAATTTTTTCTTTTTTTTTCTTTCTTTGAAAATGAAAATGAAAATGAAAATTTATCTGTCTGTCTGTTTTTTTATTTATTTGTCTGTGATTTATTTGTCTGTTTGTATGAGCTACTCTCCGAAATGGCTGGACCAATTTTAATGAAAGTTTGCATGGTGATACCTTATGTCCCTGTTCAACATCTTAGACACTTTTTATTTCGGAAAATTAAGGGATTTCCGTGGGATAGTTAAAAAACCATAGAAACCGCGGACAAAGTCGCGGACAACAGCTGGCCCCTAATAAATAAATAAAATAAATATAAATATCCTCAGACATTCACACCTATCAACTAGTCCCATTTTAAGCAACTTAATGCTGCTTGTGTTACGGATACTAGACGACGGATAAATATATTCAATAGATAAATACATATAATTATTGAGAATATACATAATATAATACATATATAATGAACACCCAAGACTGGAGAACAAATGTCTGAAAATTCATCACCCAAACACTTGCCTCCACTGAGGATCAAACCCCGAACCTATCGGGATGGCGATGACATGAGACCGGTCTACAGATCACTCGACGACGGAGGTCGTCAAAATGACAAACATACACAAACCCATCTTATTTAGGTAAACTGATATTTATTTGCTTTAACTTTAGAACATGAATGTTAATCCAAACAACACATAACTAAAATAGCACACATTCACAATAACCTACATAAAATACAATAAATGATAAATTTATTGTTTCCATTATGTGCTTCATACTTTTAGTCCACCTCCAAAGCAATAACAAAATCTATTATCGAAATCGTGTAGACATTCCGCTATTTTTAATCGATTAAGCACATCGGTTGAACGGGCATTGTTCTTCGATTGTTAATAGCTGGGAAAAGTTTTAAAATATTAGGTGTCATAGTACAGGGCACGCGTGCTCGAAGTTGCACGTAGCCCACAATAATAGCTGCTAGCAAAAACGGATCTTGAAGGTTATGTGGGAATCGCTCGAGTGGAACTGATAAATTAAGTTCTAATATTTTTCTTTTAATCCTGCAGTCACACCTGTCTACTTGCATAACGTTGGTTTAATTGATGTCATTGTGACGGAGAAGAATCTTAATATTTGTCTAAGGAAAATTTCGTCATAAATTCCCATCCTGTTTCCGATTCTTAATCACTCGCAAGCACTCACTTCTATTCTAGCTAGGTATAATATAAATATTCATATAAAACAAGCATACACACATCCATTATCCATCACTATAAAATATGGTTTTATTCCTCTCTCAAACATCTGACCTCGTCGGGATTAGAACCGAGAAACTCTGAGATGGCCGGGCCACCTCCGTGGTCGAGTGGTCTGTATGCCGGTCTTAAGGCGTCGCCATCTCGAGAGGTTCTGGGTTCGATCCCCAGTGGGGGCAAATGTTTGGGTGATGAATTTTTAGGCATTTGTTCTCCAGTCTTGGATGTTTATATATATTTCTATATATTCTGGTTATTTATATGTATTTATCTATTAAATATATTTATCCGTCATCTAGTGTCCGTAACACAAGCAGCATTAGTTGCTTAAAATGGGGCTAGTTGATAGGTGTGAATGTCTGAGGATATTATTGTTATTATTATTATTATTATTATGGCGACACCATGATCCGATATACCCAAATAAACTACCCCAAAAGTCGCCATTGATTGGGATATCACATGCGTTATTACGAACACTGAGTTAATTGACAAGACATTTGCTGAAAATAAAAATATTCAAACAAAAATGATACTACTTTAAAGTCATTAAAGCCCATATAGTTGCAAAGCCATAAAGGACACCAACAAAATGTTTAAGCATTTTAAAGCCTGTTGTGTGGTTAATAAATTAGGAGAGTTTCTAGAACTATCTAACAAGTCGGCAGAGAACAGAGTAAATCCTTTTAAACTCACAGGCTCGGTAATGCGCATGTGATGGCCGAGCGGATTTCAACTTTGGCATGTGTACTGGTAAATTATTCTATAACTACGATGTAAGTTAACATCATGACTGTACAGACGAATTCTGATAAGCAGCTTACGAATATTCGTTAGTATTGACGTTATTATTGGAGTTAGTGAAAATGTTGATGTTACATGGAAGAAACTTATATACGAGAAATACTTTAGCTAAAAACTTGCTAGGCTGAGATAAAACTAGAACATTTCTGAACCTTTGAAAATTTATTCACGTAATTTTTTGAATAACCATAATTATTTAGGATAAGCCTTTAAAAATCCTTGGCAGGGATTCCTGGATGAATCCGGAGGGTCCACAAAAGAAAACTTCTTCTGAAGCACACGGTCCGGAACTAAATATTGTGTTGGGTCCTTACCTATGAAATTGGTGTTTTTATTCTGTCTTATCAATTTGTCCGTAACTATTAAGTTTCAGAACATTCTTATAAAATAATTGCCTCTTCTAAAAATAGACCATATTTTTGAGCTCGTATTATTTAATTTAATATTTTTTTTTTAAGTTTAATTGTGTTAAAATTAGACACAAAGACAATTATTTTTAACTGCTTCCCGAATACATCATTTGTTTTGCATTAACATAAAAACGATGAATAATTTTCATCAAGCACATATTGCTAAAGCTTGTCTAATGATACAAGCCAAATATTATTATCTCTGGATTTGTCGTTGTGAAGAAAACTGATAAAATGTTAGTATGTAAAATGCAGACATCCCCAAAATCTCCATACAAAACACCAATTTCATAGGTAAGGACCTAATATTTCAGATGTAAGGATGAAGTCATAATCGATGACGATTATGATGACGCTTCGGGAATATAACTTAAGTAATTACTCGTAACTTCTCTACCGACTCCAACATTGCTCTCAGAACAAAACAATTGACACCAGCTACACAAACTATTGCGCCGCCGGTGCAAGCAAAAATTTATGACTTTTGTTCTCAGATAGTTTCGTTAGTTATCGAACATATATTCAGGGGTTGATGCCGAATGGGGGCCGGGAATCGATGCGTTTGTCTCAGTCTAGCAGATATTGTTTCGTAAGTAATTATCCTTGTGTAAATATAGATTTCTAAAATAACAGTTCATGAAACCATTGCGTTGAGGATATGTTAGAGCTACATATACATATACTTGTCGTCCTACTGCTGGGCACAGGCCTCCCTCATGGAGAAACACACGAGGAGGGTTACGCCAAAACGCTGGCCCAATGCGGGTTGGTGGATAGAAACGGTGGCAATAGCCGGGGCCAACGTGCCTTTTGAAGCACGCAGGATTTCGAGATCACGAAGTTTTCGTCTCCATTCAAGGATTGACCATGGCAAGTATAGCGTGGTTTTCGATATCGAAAGTCAAAGCGACCGCTACGCCACCGAGCTCCTCGATGTATACCTACTCGGGATTATAGAAAATAAAATTGTAGCGTAGATGTTCACAGCTGTTTACCTCTTTGAGGATGAAGTCCTGATGATATGTTCAAATAACATTATTACTATGATATCACCACAATTCTCATCCTTGATATTAGCATTTCTATATTAACTTTCAATAAGAATGTTGAAGATGACGAGAAATAATAATATTAGGTCCTTACCTATGAAATTGGTGTTTTGTATGGAGATTTTGGGGAATTCTGCATTTTCCATACTAAAATTTTTTCAGTTTTCTTCACAACGACAAATCCAAAGATAATAATATTTGGCATCTATCATTAGACAAGCTTTAGTAATATGTGTAATATCACACTTCATAAAAATTATTTATCGTTTTTAAGTAAATGCAAATAAAATGATGTATTCGGGAAGCACTTAAAAAGAGTTGTCTCCGTGTCCAATTTTAACACAATTAAACTTACAACAAATTATCAAAACAAATTAAAAGAGCTCAAATATATAGTCTATTATAGACGAGGTAATTATTTTTTAGGAATACTCTGAATCTTAATAGTTACAGACAGAATACTAAGAGAGAAAATAAACACCAATTTTATAGGTAAGGACCGAATATATTAAAATAAACAATATAAAATTCAAAATATATACACGGTGTTTCAAAACTCCCCACTAAAAACCAATTTTATTATTTTTTTTTTTTTTTTTTTTTTTATCTATTTCTTTTTATTTATTATATTATTGTATTTGAATTTTAGTTTTTATTATCTTTATATTTTTTTTTCCTCTTTTGCACTGGTGTCTCTTCCCTCTCCTTACTAAATCTCACACACCTGTGATAGGTTGGCTGGCAGAGATCTCTATTAGAGATAAGTCCTCCTTTGCTTACTTTTGTATTTACTACAATTTTTGTTTATTTGTGCAATAAAGAGTTTAATATTTTAAGTACCGCCTAGTAGTAGCTACCAGGAGTTAGAACAGAGTTGAAAATTTAGGAAGTCATTTCTACTAGAGTTGCGCTTTAATGTCGATAGTTTAAAATTTTTGGTAAAAATAATAAATTTTGTGCCTGTTAAAAACATCAAGCTGTGGTCCTCATATTTTGGCAATGAGTTATGTATACGACCGTATCCTTGGGACACCCTTTTGGCTGTTTATTTATTTTTGGAACACCTTATATATACACCAACACCGACTGACACAGACAATAGAATAACAAAACCAATCAAAATTAAATCTGTCTATCAGAAGGAAAAATATAAATTATACCTTTATTAAAGTATATAACACAAATTAAACCCATAATATCTCTGCTTTCACCTTCAGAGAAAGAGGCGTAATTATATGTTATGTTATAATATTATTTTCACAAATTTATCAAAAAAAAATTTGTTCATTTCGCGGGTGAAAAATAAACCGCCACAAAGAAACAAAACCCTTACAACCAAATCAATCCGCCCTCACCAACAAACCTAATTAACAAAACCACTAACAACCCTCCAGAACAAGAGCGCAAGCCGCGAGGCAGAAGGCGTTCGCGTATTTTCCGAAAAAATAGAAAAGTGCAGGAAATTGTGGCGGTGCAGTACGGATTCGTTGAATTTCCGGCGTGTAGCGAGCTCTGATTAAATTTGCAGGTAGATGCTGCCGTCCATTGGCCCAGTGGATGGTGAGACAGAGGAATAAATGGTTTTAACTAATTATACAAATTCTTTTCGGGTTCTTTTAAAAGAGGTCAGCATATTTTGATAAGGCCCATGTCATTCTGAGTTGCTAAATGTTGGTTGTACTGTAGGTTATATTAGTTTTGAAAGAACTCATTACAACTACTGTAATAAATTCTACAGCCAAGCAACAAAATAACGACTTGGAATGGATAGCCACATATTCATTGTCATATAAAAAAATTATCGGATGCTTCAGATTGCTTTGTTTGATAGTATAAAGCTTGATAGTATAATGGTCACCAGTCCCGTTTCCAAAATAAAGTTATTTGATTCGACATATTTAAAAAAATCTCAAATTCTTTGCACTACTAACTAAAGGTGAGTAAAGTCTAGACCAATAGCGTCAAAGGAAACGCCGAAATGTATGATGTCAGCTTGATAAATTGTTAAATTTTCCATGAAAATTCAAAGCAATATACATTAGCTGTGCCGCCAGCCGCTGTGTTACTAATCACAGCACTGTGTTGAGGTTAAATTGTCTAAGATTATTTAATTATATATTTGACAAATTTTATTTAAAATTATAATATAATATAATTATGTAATTATAATCATTGTTATTATTATTATTGTTCTCGGAGACACGGTATTTGTAAACGCATCAATTAGGCTCATCAAACACATACATGCAAACCACTCAAACCACCGCAAACACAACACACATCACAACAAACATCACAATCATAACCAAAAGTAAAATATACTTAAAGGGGAATAAATATCTTATTTCCTGAAGGGATCAAGACAGGATATTTATTAATACCGACAAAACTCAAAAGAATAAAGATAATATAATTATAATATTAGGTCCTTACCTATAAATTTGGTGTTTTGTATGGAGATTTTGGGGATGTCCGCATTTTACATACTAACATTTTATCAGTTTTCTTCACAACGACAAATCCAGAGATAATAATATTTGGCATGTATCATAAGACAAGCTGTAGCAATATGTGTGTGAACACGCTTGATAAAAATTATTCATCGTTTTTATGTTAATGCAAATCAAATGATGTATTCGGGAGGCAGTTAAAAATAATTGTCTTTGTGTCTATTTTAACACAATTAAACTTACAAAAAATTATCGAATTAAATAATACGAGCTCAAATATATGGTCTATTTTTAGAAGAGGCAATTATTTTATAAGAATGTTCTGATACTTAATAGTTACGGACAAATAGCAGACAGAATAAAACACGTCTTAGCAGACAGAATAAAACACCAATTTCATAGGTAAGGACCCAATATTTGAAAATTTGACTATTGGACAAGCTGTCATGTCACGACATCATACGTTTTCGCCATTGGTCCATATTTTAAACTACGAATAAAAAAAAACTAGTACAAACTCACCCTAAAAAGTTTTACTGAAAACACTTTTTACTGTGCTGCGAGAGACGAGTTGTAATCAGTGTATTGTCTGAAAATAATTTTAATATTCTCCCTTCGAGAAGGAAATTATTATGAGCTTAATTGTAAATTACCTGCGTTGTTGCTATGGCCTCCCGCGGTTTTGCTCGCCTGGAATTGTAAATATGTGTGCGAAGCGTGGAGAAAAATGAGCCTAGGTAGTAAATAATAATTGAGATCATAATTGCTTGTATTTATCTCGGCAGGGAAATATAAATATTGAAAGTTACATTTTCATACGCCGTGTCGAGTTTATATAACGCTCAGAATGTGTTTACGGCTGTTGTCTCACACGTGCAGCAGAGGAATCAATGTCTCTCCACTAAGAAGATACCTTCTAATCATATTAGGTCTTTACCTATGAAATTGCCGTTTTGTATGGAGATTTTGGGGAACTCTGCATTTTCCATACTAACATTTTTTCAGTTTTCTTCACAACGACAAATTCAAAGATAATAAAATTTGGCATGTATCATTAGACAAGCTTTAGCAATATGTGATATCACTCTTCATAAAAATTATTTATCGTTTTTATGTGATTGCAAATCAAATGATATATTCGGGAGGCACTTTAAAATAGTTTTCTACTTGTCCAATTTTAAGGCAATTAAACTTACAATAAATTATCAAAACAAACCAAAAGAGTTAAAAAATAAAGTCTATTTTTAGAGGAGGTAATTACTTTATAAGAATATTCTGAAACTTAATTGTTACAGACTAAGGCCCGTATTACAGAACCAAACTCAAGCGTAGATCTCTGCTCGAGCACTGTTAGAGAGGGATGGCGCGATTGATCCCACACAGCGCCATCCCTTTTTAACTGCGCTCAAGCAGAGATCTACGCTTGAGTTTGGTTCTGTAATACGGGCCTAAGAGAGATGAAGAAGTCAATCGGAGTCACAGAACTATTAACAACGAAACGACCGCGGACATTTTTGGACACTGGTCTTTTACTGTTCTAACAGAAAGCAATTTCTCCTGTATAATTTACATTTTTCGGTTACCGACTCTTTGCTTGGGGGCTTAGAGTTGTTTAATTTTAGTTTTAGTTTATTTTTGAGTTATATTCCCGATGTGGTTTGGTAGAAAGCGGTTCTATGTAATAGCAAAGCCAGATTTACATTACTATTCAAGTAGTATACTTTATAGCTCAGTCTGGAAACAGCACTACTTGTACATGAGGGAATCGTTTGATTCCCATATAAACTATTAAAATTTTATAAAACTTTAGTATGGTTCATTATGAGTATCACATGGCTGGCTTCTGGCTGGCTTAGGGAGATGAACAAATATTAAAAAATATGGAAAATGTTTGCATTTCTCCCCACCCCTTCGTAGATAAAGGCGTGACAAAGCACGGATAAGTTCGAGATCACAAAATTTTGGTCACCCATCCACGGCCTGACTATGGCGAAGGTAACTTTGTTTTCGATCGAAAAACAAAAGCGTACTAAGCACTACACCACCGAGCTCTTATGTTGTTATTCGACGATAAAAACTATTAAATAAATAAATATCTTCTAACATTCACACCTATCAACTAGCCCCATTTTAAGCAACTAATGCTGCTTGTGTTACGGACACTAGATGACGGATAAATATATTTAATAGATAAATACATATAAATATGATGAATATAGATAAATATATATAAAGATCCAAGACTGGAGAGCAAATGCCTGAAAATTCATCACCCAAACACTTGCCTCCACTGGAGATCGAACCAAGGACCGGCGTACAGACCACTCGACCACGGAGGTCGTTGATTGTTGATTTTACAGTCAGTTCTTTGAAAAAACTGGAGTGAATATATCCTCAAACCTTTCCTCATTCGTTTAGGTAATATCACAATATGGATGGGGAACTACAGATAACCCTGCCTGCACAGCGGTAGACACAGCGCAGTAGAATTAATATTTCTCTTAATCTATGAGTTGTGGCCGCTTGTAACTCACTGAACAAACTCATAGCGCAGGCATAGTTAAAAGAATGACTATAGATAGTCTTATTTAAAATTTATTTCTACTTTCATAACAAGCATGTAAAAAACTCGGCTCGGTGCTCGGTGGCGTAGTGGTCAGTGCGCTTTGGCTTCGATCGAAAACAAAGCTACCTTCGCCATGGTCAGGCCGTTGATGGGTGACCAAGACTTTGTGATCTCAAGCTCCTCCGTGCTTCGGAAGGCACGTTAAGCCGTTGGTCCTGGTCGCATTTGTGACCGTTTCTACCCACCAACCCGCATTGGGCCAGCGTGGTGGTGTTACGGCCCATACTCCTCATGTGTTTCTCGATGAGGAAGGCCTGTCCCAGCAGTGGGACGTATATAGGCTGATGACGATGTAAAAATAACCAATGGGATTATTTCGTCTCACGTGACTTGTAAAATGTGCGCCATCTTATTGGTCAATTTTTCCTCGCACACCAGTTAGCTGAGATGAAAAATCACTCGTCAGTAGTAAAATTGACGTGAGTGGTTTTGAGGATTTCCGTAGCATACCGTCTGTGACAACCTCAGCCCAGCTCGCGGTGCTCGTAGCATTCCGTTTGCCGTAGCGTTATCCGTAGTTCACCAATATCCGTAGCATGCAATTTCTCTGGCGTATTGTTTGTTAGGCACCGTGGTGAAGTGGTTAGTAGTCAAATCAAAATCAAATCAAAAATAATTCTATTTCATAGGCTAAACATAGCACTTAAAATCGTCAACATTCATAGATAGTCACATTTATGATACATAAAGTAAATTTTAATAAAAAAATTGACAAAAAAGACTTAAGATTCACTGCCGCGAGCGCATGTAGCAAGTACATCCACATAGCGCTTTGACTGTGGTTGTAATCGATACAAGCGACCGGATTCCGAGAGTAAGGCATTTCATGAGAAGAACCCGGTAAGTTCTTCTCATGAAGTCTTTCTTAGTACATCCAAGGCCTAGCCGGGGCCTTATCCAATAAAAATTGCGTGGTCGTACTACGGCCCATACTTCTGATGAGGAGTTCCCCATGAGGAAGTTCTGTACCTAGCGGTAGGACATTTATAGGCTGATGACACATTATTTGTAGCAACCATTTCATATTTTCTTCTCTTTTTTCTGTAATGAATTTTAAATATTTTTTTTATATCTAACATTTATTGCTTGTTTAAGAAGTTTTCACTAGAATTCGCGTTTCTATACTGCTTGCGCTTTATACTATGCCAAATTTGGTCATAAAGCCGCATCACTGAAAAGTTATGCATAACCGAGAAAAGAAAAAAATCGGGAACACCGGAAAAATATCTGCAAAACCGGCACATATCCGTAGAAATAACAAAACGGCCGCTGCATTGTCTGAACGTATCGCTTAATTCGTGTTTTATTTATTTTAAATTGCCTCGTTTAATTGAAAGTGCTTTATTTTAATTTTTACTGTTATTACGCCGTTTATTTGATCATTATAATATTTCATTTTGCTATACATTGTGTATTCAAAAACATTTAAGTCTTAATTTACATTGTTTTACCTGCGAAATTTTCACAGCGTCATTATGGGAATTATAGGGATGAATCCCAAAGTGATACATACAAAGCAATGGCTTGACAATGATAATACCGCTATTACCAATGATAATCACGTGTTATTATTGTACTATTATATTATTGTTTCATACTTGAAAATGGTTAGTAATTTGCTCATTATCATCAACGTTTTATGATGAGGATAGAGAATGATCATGTTTTTTTTTTATTTATTTAAGGCTCACAAAACAAATTACAGTCACAAAACAGGTAAATACATTTTACAAAAAAGAAAGCCCAGACTATAACTCTTAATATGTAAGCATAGTATGATTTAGGGTTAGTTACTTAATTTAGTCTTAAAATTATTAATAATGTGTCACCAAAGTGTAATGGATTTTAAAGTGGATGGGCGTGTGGGGAGAGGAAGACCGAAGAAAAGAAGGTTGGATTGTGTGAATGATGATATGATGAGAAAGGGAGTGAGTGTTGACTTGGCGAGTGATAGGAGAGAGTTGAAGAAGATATGTTGCGGCGACCACAAATAACAGAATTGGGAACAGGGCAGGACACAGAAGATTATATCAAAGAAGATGTCTGCTGGACATAGGCTTCTCTCAAGGATTTGCATATCAATCGGTCCATAGCTGTTCGCAATCAGCTTCGTGCAATTCCACCAGGACGTCGGTGGGCGGCCTACCAGCGCTGTGCTTTCCATGACGTCTTTCGCCGTCATTCGAGAATCTTTCCGATGCAAAGGTCATCAGCTTTAGACTATGTCGTTGACAACACTTAGAAACACTTCAAGCATGAACTACTGCAGCTCTTACTAAAAAACTTTCTTTCCATTTATTTATGTTATTAAATATAAAAGTATATGTATGTATATATGTAAGTATATAAACGTTACAGAAAAAAAGATTTTAAAATAAAATATTTAGAGCAATCTCTCTCTCTCACACACATACACACAGTAATATTTACTTATTAAATAACAAAATTTGTTATGGCCTATAAATATTTTTACTCCAAAAATAATGTTATTTCTTATAATCATTTTCTTTTAAGACTGTTTAACTTCGCAACACAAAGCTCAGATTAACTGGCTAATTTCACAAAAATATAAGTGCAATATGAAACGCCATAAAATGTTTGGGACGAGATCTAGACGTCTTAATAGTTAGTTGGCAAGCTTTGTTATTTGTGCGGCTGCGCTCGTAATGTGCAACACACTGTCCTCTAATTGCGGTCCTAATTGCACAAAACAGATACGTACAGAAGACCATCTCCATACAAAGTGCGATCGAGCAACACAGTTCGGAGTTCGGACCACTGCGAGAGTGTGTTAAGTATCATCAAACGTAAAAGTGAAACACCACTCACTTTATCACGATAACCCATTTCACACGGGCAAAACGGGACTAGGAATATCTTGGAAGATATATGCAGTACACTCGGACATTTGTGGTCTACAGACTTAGATTTTGACAGCTAGGTTTCTTATAAGGTCTAGACAACGGGTAATAGAACGTAACTCCATCCCTAAAGGGGTAAAACGGGGGTAATCTGTGCGAAGCCGGAGCGGTTCGCTAGTCGTTCTTAATAATAAATCAATATTACTAAACTAGCTGTTACCCGCGACTTCGTCCGCGGCTTCTATGGTTTTTTAATTATCCCACGTTTCGGAGATAGCCCGTATAAACAGACAAACAGACAGAGAAACAAAAAAAGAATTTTTTTTTAAAAAAGCACAAAAATCGAATAATTCGCCCGAATACAAATAGTGGAAAAGATGCCGAATACGCCGAATACCGAATACAAAACGAATATTCGGCGCATCTCTAGTAGGCATGAAAAGTGAGCACATACAATAGATTGCCTTCTGCGCGTATTCATTTTGTACTAATTGCCTTCTCCCTTCTTTCCCTGGATGTGCGGGACTGATCAGCGGATGGATTAGCCTAATGTTGGCCCCTTACTTTGGAAAATTAATTAAACTGACTTTTCCGAGTCGTTAATTCGTGACCCCTTTTTAACGTATTTTTTAAAATTTTACCGTTCTGTTAATTACACGTTCGTGGTTGGTGAATACAAATAGGACTGCTAAAACTAACAAAATTCACCAAATTTGAGGAAAACCAGCGAAGGAGTATGTTGAAGGCCAGAAAAACAGTTAAAATCCAAGTGGATATAAAATATATAAGAATGTGGCAAAAAAGATATCAATAATTATCAGTTTTTTTATTGTTACCCTAATTATTTACGGATAGCAACAAAAAATTATTGCTTAATATCACGTTCGATGAGTCATATAAAAAATAAATTACTCTTTACTCAAATCAAAGTACTCTTTTAGTAATCGTCCTCAGTCTATATATGTCCCGCTGCTAGGCACAGGCCTTCCTCACGAAGAAACATATGCCCGGCATGTGCCCAGCAGTGGGCCGTACATAGGCTGAAGAATAATAAAATACTACTCGGAAACAGAAGCTGAATTGACTCATACAAGGTTAGAGCATCCTCAAGTTACATTCCTTGTTTAACTCGGCCAACATATGGCATCTGTTGGCTCAAGAAAGGCCTACACGATGCCAAGATACATTTCTAATGGCCAGATTACACCACGGTTATTTAAACGCCACATTTAATGTCCTAACAAGGGCTGCAGGAAATGTGGTCAATTATCTTGGAGAGAAATGTTGCCTTTACTTTTGTTGGACGTGCGAACTTCACACAAGTCTGGGCAATTTTATGTTATACTAGCTTCTTTTCGCGACTTTGTCCGCGTAGAATAGTTGCTTTGAGATAGTGTCATGGTATGTAGCCTATAGCCTTCCTCAATAAATAGGCTATTCAACACTGAAAGATTTTTTCAAATTGGAACATTAGCCTCAATTGGTGAAATTTAAAATTTACTCCTACTATATTATTAGAAGCATTGTTCATAGTGGCGTAAATTTGTCCTTCATTTTTCTGGGATGCGTTATTTAAAATGTTTAACATTCACCCGCATGGCAACCGTTCCCATGGAAATATCGGGATAAATGGTAGCATATCCTTTCTCAGGCTCTAGACTGTCTGTGTACTAAATTTTGGTTAAATTGGCTCAGTAGTTTTGACGTGAAAGACAGACAGACAGAGTTACTTTCACATGTATAATATTAGTATGGATTAGACTTTAACGTCAAGATAACTGGAGCGCCTTCACTAACTACCCACTTATGTAGCAATGAAGCATTTGGTAAAACGTTTTAAATTATTGTATTATAATTATTATGTCTGAGGATATTTATTTTTATTCATTTATTGTATCCCAGACATGAGGAGCTCCATAGAGATGTGGCTCGTATGCTTTACAGAAACTGATTCATTGATTGATTTTCACCACGTTTTTATTAACTCACTTTGTTACAAAAAATATAAGATTATATTAATATAATTAATGTCCAAGATAATATAGTTTTTATCTCTAATAAAATACATTTTAACAAGACATTCAAAGGATTATTGGCTGTATTAGCTGCAAATGCTTCCACCCTCGCAATATTTGTTCCCCGTTCGCCCGCAAATTGTTCTTACGGCTTGTTTACGTTGGCTCTCACACCTGCTTGCTTGGAGGGTAGGTGAGGGTCTGGGTGACTGTCGATTTCAGTATTACCCGTGTTATTGTCTAACGTATGTTTCTTTGTTTTGTGTTGTTAACGCTTTGTATTGCTTTGAACAGTACAAGGTATTAAGGTGGAAATTGGAATGATTTCTTTTTACTGTGTAACGGAATATACAAATCAAAGTGCATAATCATGTAGGTATATGTATACAAAAGCGTAAGTATTTAATAGCTGCTGCCGGGGTTAATAGCTGCTGCTTATTTAGGCAGCTGTAGCCGAATTGGGGTGGACGATGCACTACTCGTTCGAGAAGCCGCGGGGAACGCGGGTTCTTAACTAACTATTTTTTAATAACTTTCTATTTTTTATTTTCGTTACAAATTGGAAATTGCTAAACGTTACTCTACAACTATAGAGGTAATCTATAGAGGTGATAAACACCCAGATTTCGCCAGATATGTAAGGTCTCCATGAAACAGGTGGCGAGCCTGTTGCCATGCACCGGGCACAATATTCATAATGAACTTTACATACGTTTTTATTCAAAACTCAGTAGTACAGGTGGTGGGATCGAACCCGCGTATCCCGCGCACTTCCGAACGAATAGTGCCCCGTCCGTCCTAACTCGGCTACCGCTGCCTTGCACTCTATAAGTGATAACAGAAATAGGCTACGCAATCCAGTATTCAATATTTGGTATTATTTAATTTCTAATTTGTAGCGAAAATAGACTATAGGAAGTTAGTTCACATAATAACCGCATAAAATTGAATCATTGAGGCGCTTTTGTTAATTTCTATAGTGTTCAATGACAGAAATCCGGTTTCAATCCAAAATATGATTATAGAGTAGAGCAGCTTTTCATACATCGACATTCTTTTTTATTTTAACGTTATCAAAGTATGTGTATAGTTATTCAGCTATACGAATTAATGCTATTTGATTTAGTAGCTTCGCACGAGTGTATTATGTATATATTTTGTAAACTTTCCTCTTGATTCACTCTATCTATTAAAAACGCATTAAAATTCGTTGCGCAGTTTTATAGGGGCAGACAGCGGGAAGCGATTTACTTATATTCTATTATTATTATACTTTTTATTGTTGAGAAAAAGAGTTATAAATTTAAAAACAACACATAGTATGCAATGGGCGGGCTTATCTCTAATAGAGATAAGCCTGCCCGTCTCTCATCTATGTAGGGATGAATTATTATTACCGAAAAAATTTATGTTGTCCTGTGGTACACGCGGTAGACAAAATAGGTTATAGCTACATATTTTGTCTACCGCAAAGCAAACAAGTGCCTAGTACAACCAGCATCGAATAGTTAGTGACACTCAAGGTGTTCAAATAAATAGAAACTACCAAAAAGTCATATATCGGCACAAAAAGGTTTCCATATTGTTGCGAACAATATGGAAGCAGTTTTGTATTGTCAACAATGTGGAAACCACATTTGCACCGATATTATTGCCTTCTTGGTAGTCTCTATTTATTTGAACACCTTTAGTGTCACTAACTATTTGACGCTCACTGTACACAGGCATGTGAAAATTGAAACGGTGTCCATAAATCGCGCTAATAGACTCAGAGATTATGCGTGTATACGGCGAACGGTTTTACAATACCACACCGGATTTAGCCGCTTCTATAAATTCGAATCGGTCAGGTCATTAGCGTTGTTTTAAATAATAATATTCCTATATATAATATTCCTACAGAATTCTAGATAGATTGGGAACACGAAGACTGTCTGGTCGTATGTGGCTAAGTTCGCCTTTAATCTTATTTATACATACATATATAAAATCATGACTATAATCCCCTAAGGGTTAGTCAGAGAACAGGTAAAAGCACCGCAAAAACAGTCCATTGCCATAGTCCGCGCTTCACCAAGCAGAGACTGCACTCAGCATGACAGGTGATGAGCCCGTCGCCGCTATAAGCTATTGGAGGCAGTTCTAAATCCATTAGTCGCCTTTTACGACACCCAAGGGAAGAGATGGGTTGGTAGTATTCTTTTAATGAGCCGCTACCACACGGCTGCAAACGGTATTTATTTATTTATAAAGGGTTGTTCGGGGCTGTTTCACGTTACTGCGACCTATTGATCTTTTGTGACCAGCCATGTATCTGTATCTATGTATGTTCTAATAAGGCGGTATAGTAGCTCCATCAACTGGGCACAGTCTAAGAAAAATGAAATCTTTCAAGTTTGGATTGTTTTAATTTCACCTGGGTCGAGTGTGTGTTCCCATGTGCCTGCTTCTTTTGTGAATCAGTGGTTCACAAGAGCACAAGAGGTGCATTGGTGTTTCACGTCCTTGTTCGTAGAATCTGCGAACATAGAGTTCTATAGTCTCATGTTGTAAAGATGTCGGTTTAGCTTGCAGTGGCCGGTCAAAACCCAAGACATCACGCTCAGGTTAAAATCAAAATCAAAAGCATTTATTCAGTTTAGATACATCTTAGCGCATGCTTATGAATGTTATAAACATTTTACAATATTTCGTGAAAAATAAAAACTACGCCATCCATTCACAAAACTACCAGGAGGCCTTGTTCTAAGAAGAACGGTTAGGAAACTCAGCAAGTTTCTACCCGCCCTTTACATAGCAGCATTTAAAAAAATGTTATAAACTACAACGTCATTAAAGTTTAAAAATAAAAAAGATAGATATCTAATTTGAGTAATATTCTGCAGTTTACCACATTTTTCATTACAAACATGTACGGTGATAGTCTAAATTATAATCTAAAAAATAGTATCTACATTACAATAGGAAAACATAATGAAAACTATTGCCACGCATTTTTGTCTTCTAGGTAATCATTAACGGTATAGTAACCTTTAGACATTAATTTTGTTTTAATATATGTCTTGAATCTGTGCAAAGGCAGTTCTACTATTTTAATAGGGATCTTGTTAAAGTAGCGTATACTAAGTTACTCTCTAAGTTACTAACTAAGTTACTCTTGTTGAGCATATTAAAGTTCATATTATGGATCAAATTTGTCCTTTTCGACAAATGGTAAGGTTCGAAGTTAGATGGCCATCAAACGACTCACTAGTCACGCGTTGCTTGTTTCTTTGCATAGCGTAAAAATTAAAAGAAAGTGATATTAACTGTGCTTCGGAAGGCACGTTCAGCCGTTGGTCCCGGTCGCATTTGTGACCGTTTCTACCCACCAACCCGCATTGGGCCAGCGTGGTGGTGTTACGGCCCACACTCGTCATGTGTTTCTCCATGAGGAAGGCCTGTCCCAGCAGTGGGACGTATATAGGCTGATGACGATATTAACTGTAAAACTAATAAAATAGAGGCTACATTAATGATAAATGTTATACTTACGGGACTACACGCGGTGTACATCATGTAGTATAAGATAACTCAAGATAACTTTTATATACAATGCAACGCGAAAGTTTAAAATCTTATGAATGATAAATATTCGACAACAAAAAGAATTTGTTTTTTAAAATAGCATCAGCAGTACCTAGATTACCTAACTCAACTCTTTATATTAAGCTCTTAATAACAAAGAAAATGGAGTCGAAATATAAATGCATTGAAAGACCAAATTTAGTTTCCCATCCATTAACCATACCCAACTTAACTTCTCGTTGAAATCTGTAGAGAGCGCAATATGCACCTTCGAAATTAAACACTCCATATATTGGGTCCTTACCTATGAAATTGGTGTTTTTTTTCTCTCTTAGTATTTTGTCTATAACTATTAAGATTCAGAGTATTTCTAAAAAATAATTACCTCGTCTAAAAATATACTATATTTTTGAGCTCTTTTGATTTGTTTTGATAATTTGTTGTAAGTTTAATTGTGTTAATATTGGACACGGAGACAACTCTTTTTAAGTGCCTCCCGAATACATCATTTTATTTGCATTCACTTAAAAACGATAAATAATTCTTATGAAGTGTGATATTACACATATTACTAAAGCTTGTCTAATGATACATGCAAAATATTATTATCTCTGGATTTGTCGTTGTGAAGAAAACTGAAAAAAATTTAGTATGAAAAATGCAGAATTCCCCAAAATCTCCATACAAAACACCTATTTCATAGGTAAGGACCTAATATTTACTTCGACATTAAGTAAAGGATGCACGTTACTCATTTGCATATCACTTGAAAAATGGCGGATTCAAACTCCGTCCTGGTCTGGACCTAAAGAGCTAACGCTACCTTTCAAATACGAGAGAAATCTAGGCGGGCACACACAGCCTATATAATATCAGTACCCCTATTGTATGTTTTCATTGTAAAAATCATTTCAGTTTTAGTTGCGTTAAGAAATCTCAAGAATGTCAATTTCTATTGGAAACGTGAAATGCGCCCCTAGCGGAAACTAGTTGCAATCACAAATTGACATTTCTTAACACATCTGATACTAAGAGTACAAAGTTTTAAACATAATATTAAAAATAAGCTAATATCTAAAGCATACTATAGGGTCAAGGACTTTGCCGAAGATAACAATCCTTGGCAAGGAAGGATTTTGTTTGGTATAATTGACGTCAATAAGTGCTTGAAAAAGCCTACATTGAATAAATTAATTGAATAAAAAAAAAAATTATAAAATAGTACAAATGGGGGACCTCCGTGGTCGAGTGGTCTGTACGCCGGTCTCAAGGTGTCGCTATCTCGAGAGGTGCTGGGTTCGATCCCCAGTGGGGGCAAGTGTTTGGATGATGAATTTCCAGACATTTGTTCTCCAGTCTTGGATATTCATTATATATGTATTATATTATGTTTATTCTCAAGAATTATATGTTTTTATCTATTAAATATATTTGTCCGTCATCTAGTATCCGTAACACAAGCAGCATTTTGTTGCTTAAAATGGGACTAGTTGATAGGTGTGAATGTCTGAGGATATTTACAAAAATGGGAAGTGTTTAACAATAAAAATACTACGGGTACGGAAGGATATGTGTAGAAGCGATTGTCCTCAGCCTACTCAGGCCATACTCCTCATGGAGAAACATATGAGGAGTATGGGCCGTAACACCACCACTTGGTCACAATACGGGTTGGCGGGTAGAAACAGTCGCAATAGCGTCCGGGACCAATGGCTTAACTTATCTTCCGAAGCACGAAGGTGTTCGAGATCACAAAGCTTTGGTTCAATAACCCTGCCACCTACCATGACGATGATAGCTTTGTTTTTAATCGAAAGCCAATGCGTACAAACTACTACGCCACCAAGCTCCTCAGAAGCGATTGTTAAATGTAAAATCTTGTGAAATTAAAAGATACCTATTTCTTCCGGTAAAGTCTTTGTACATAATAAAGTATTATATTTGAGATTTTCACCTGCTTACAACTCACAGTACAGTAATACACACTCACAGTGTATCCTACTGTTAACCTTTGATTGAAGATGTTAGCTGAAGAAGGCTCATTTTTGAGGCTCATCCTTTTTACAGTATCATACAATTCCAATTAGTGTTATACATTACATACATTAGTGTTATACAAACACCAATTTCATAGGTAAGGACCCAATATTATGATTAAGAAACTCAACACTGCTGCTTCAAAGTGGGTGGCCTGTTCGATCTGCTGAGCAGGTACAAAATGAGAGTTATTCTGCCTACCCCTTCGGGGGAGAGGCGTGACGTTAAATTATTCCCAGGATAAAGCAACAGGCGAAAACATATCACGGGAAGCGTGGGTTAAAGTAAAAGGGCTCTTAGTTAAAGTAAAATGATATAGACTTGAAACTGGCACGTCTTCTATAATCGGCTTATAAAATTAGGCTGTGACATCACCCAGACAGTGAAGATGCAATTTGAGCGTAGGCGGAATAGTGTGCGGATTCCAAGCGCGTACCCGAACAAATCCGATAACGCGTCATGCCGAAACTTACAGACTCAATTTCAGATGGAACACGATTACTTCACGCTTCGCACAAGAGTTGAATCCCAACGTCTCGTTTGTGATGCGGTGTTCCTAGCCTGTGTTGCATGCAGTTCTTTCCTGAAACACATTGGGTTCTATTGATTGGTTAGTCGAGTGTGGTAAATATTTTAGAGTTAATAGTACTAAGTGTTTGAACAGGTACTGATTTATATAATAAAGCTGTAGAGGTCGAATGTTTGTACATTGAAAAAAAAAAATGTTTAAAACCAAGTCAGGGGGATATAAAAAGAGGGAAAATACTACAACAATCTCAATTTTTTTTATGATTGGCTATTTAAAAATGTGGCTCATGAGTTTCTTGCCGGGATCTTCTCATGAAAAGCCCTACTCTCGGAATCCGGCCGCTTGTATCGATTACAACTACAGTCAACGATGTACTTGTACTGTCCTGTAGATGTACTTGTTACAAGTACTCTTGCTAATGAACTTTAATACAATGGTTTAATTTAAAACTGTAATTTTAAAATAATTTATAATAAACTATTTATTTGTAAAATACATAAAAATGTAAAATGTTGACGATTTTAAGTGCGAACTTGGCCTATGAAATAAAAAAATATTATAAAAAAATAGGAAAGCACGTTAAGCCGTTGGTCTCAGTCGCTATTGCGCCGGTTTTTACCCACCAACCCGCACTGGGCCAGCGTGGTGGTGTTACGGCACATACTCATCGTGTGTTTCTTCATGAGGAAGGCCTGTGCCCAGCAGTGGGACGTATAAAGCCTGAAGACGAATTCAGAGTCTATCATCTCGCCAAACTCTCTTAAGATACCTTGAAATGGTTTTACCCTCGCATTTTAACTAGAGAAATATCCCACGAAAGACCAAGAAAGTTTTCAGTAGCTTAATCTATTTCAACCCTATGTCCAGCAGTGGGTGTCATATCAGCCAAGATGTGATTATTATTCAATACTTTTAACAGCTTGGATGCTTAGGTCCTACTTTGAAATATAATCAGGACAAATGCCAAGCACTTCTCCCCACTTGGCATGGAATGGCTAATAGTTACAAAAAGAAAGCGTTTTGTCCAAAAAAGTAAGATTACATAAACGCTTCAAGCTTTCTTTTTGTAATTTTTAGTGCGTGCTAAAAGCGTGATTTTTTTTTGTTTTTTAAACTATTGTTTTTATTTTATACTTTTTAGTCTTCTTATTTCTCAAACTTAATTAACTACTTGTAACGGCCGCCATTTTGGATTTAGGTCACGTGATAATTTTTTTCGTATCCCATTCAGCAAACCCTTTCATTTGATATCCATATCATTTCAAACAGCCAGACCGCCATCTTGGGGAGGCCGCCATATTTGATTTGTAATAAAGTTTCTAAGCTAGTCATGTATTGTCATCAGAACTCAGAGCGTGTGTAAAATTTCATCCTAATCGAAGACCGGGAAGTGGGTCAAATTAAGAATTCAAATTTTGACGCAGACTACATACAAACAGTCTGAGTTAAATAAAAGCGTGTAGGAACGATGCATATCAAAACACTGCAGATGAACGATACTACGAACCAAACCATCATAATCTCAATGCAAAGAATGCTAGCAACATACCTAAAGGATTATAAAGAAACCTAAAGTAATTTCATGTTATTTTACTTACTGTTACAAAGTCTGACTTGACTTATGACGCGTCAGTCGCAGCCGAGTGTAAAGAAACTATAAAACTGGCAACTCGTCGACGGCAGACAGGCAATAAACTGTGTGAAAAGCACGACATAGTCAAATGCCATGACATTTCGTCTCGACGGGTTGAGCACCCCTGAACCCGTTATAGTTACTTATTTCAATGACGAAAGGTCAATTTTAAAGGAACCTAAAGCTTAACAACCTTTTGTTGTATTTTTAGGTGGCTTTTCTTAATTGTGGTATTGCATGATTTGCTTCTAACGTGTCAAGTTATGATGAATATGGTATTGATGCTTGTAAGGTTGCATTTAAAAATAAAGTATTGTCAGTGCTTGGATTGTCGTGTTTCAGTTTAAAGGGCACACATGCAAAAATATGTCAGTTTATTGTGGCTGTTTAGTCACCTGCAATAAATTGTATACACGTTTTTATTACGATGCAATAAGTTTCATATTTAAATACGAAACTTATTGCATCGTAATAATGAGTAATAATAAATTACCAACCTATATTAAGGATCCGGCGAACAGTGAATTTTTCATACAAACGTAATACCAAAATCATTTTCAATGTCTGGACATATCTGGACATATCATCGCTGTTATTCGGATTAAGAAAGTATTTTTCTATGTTTTTGTTAAAATAATTTGTTCAAAATATTTATAAACTTATAAATATATGCGATTGTATTTCGTAAACTTTTCGACGTTTTTGGACATATTTTCCGCTTATTTGCTTCATATTAAAAACGCAATTAATCATTATGTAATTTTAACAGAAACATAGAAAAATACTTTCTTAATCCGAATAACAGCGATGATATGTCCAGATATTCTCAAATTGAAAATGATTTTGGTATTACGTTTGTATGAAAAATTCACTGTTCGCCGGACCCTTAAGTTGATAAATGGATATATTTTTAAGAAAACTCTGACAAATGTTGGTTACATGAAAAATGTTTCTACAGCATTAAATAATATTTAATCTTAACTGTTTTGACAGTTACATCTTTTTTATACCTATATTTTTGATGATTTCAATTGTAAATTTATATAACCAATACCTTATGATATGTAATTAGCTCGAGATCACAAAGTCTTGGTCACCCCATCCACGGCCTGACCATGGCGAAGGTAGCTTTGTTTTCGATCGAAGCCAAAGCGCACTGACCACTACGCCACCGAGCTACTCATTGTATACATATTAGTGCTCTTATGTCACAGATAGGTGAGCAATGTGTGTACTTGACAATACATACTTACTTACCATCACGCCTATAATCCTGAAGGGGGAGGCAGAGGTGCATAACACGGACACTTTGCCAGTATTTTGGTCGACCCCTTTATTGGGGATAAGTCTATTGCCGTTACCAGACAATATAAAGAAATCCATAACCATTCTGTAATTACTACCAACCCATCTCTTCCCTTGGGTGTCGTAGAGGCGACTAATGGATTTAGAACTGCACAACCATGCAAAGCATATAGTGGCGACGGGCTCACCACCTGTCACGCTGAGCACATGTGCAGTCACTGCTTGGTGAAGCGCGGACTATGGCAATGGGTGCTTTTGCCTAGTCTCTGACTAACCCTTAAGGTAATAGTCTTGATTATATGAATGTATTCTGTAATGCAAACCAACATCCAGGACAGATAACACAGAAAATACAGTATCTCTCCTGCAACTTAAGAGCACTTTTCTATCCACCGCTTCATTGTCTGTTGACTCATTCTTAATGCATGAATATCCATACTTCTACTTGTTGTGTGCTATACATCCTTCATCCATTAAATTTACTACATAATTGATTGTAAAGTACTTTCATCGTTTATTTTTTACAATACTAGTTATACGATCAAAATTTTAATGACCGTCTGCAGTATATTTAAATTTTCTTCAGCGTTCCATTCTACCCAGCATCCATTGGATCAGACGGATCGTTGCTATTATCATACATTATTATTATCTTCAATATTAAAATCTTAGGACGCGGCAAATGATAGAACATGTTTTATTCATGGCGCTCATCTTTGCAAAACTTTCGTCCAATAAGTTTAAAATTAGTGCTGGGAACTCTCTTAGTACAGTATTAATTCTGGATATACCTAGTTCTAGTTTTTGATACAATCTACAATTTAAATACTTCTATTTTTTCTTTTTTTTCACGGCGTGGTTTTGTAATGAATGGTCCTGGCATAAGTAAAGAAATCTTGACTGTACTTCAGCCTTGGGGGGCAGAAGAGTATCAAAATAGAAATACATTTTGTTGCTACAGCGTTTTTAATATTCATTTTGACATGTTTTCGCTCGAGTGTTCCCGATATCAATATATACAATGCAATTATTGCAAACATAAGGTTACCTGGTAGCGGACGTCACGCAGCAGCAGTAGACGACGTTTCGTCGAGACACAGCTGGTTTTTATGATAATCATTCTGTAGCGACGCATTTCTTAGAAACAAATAGAAACCTGCAGTGTCGCGACGACTCGTCGTCTATTGCTGCTGCGTGAAGCATATTGTTCTGAATAGGGGTCAACAAATAAATTAATACGTAGTTAGTTACACATACATACATACATAAAATCACGCCTGATATCCCCGAAGAGGTAGGCAGAGACCAAGGAGCACTGTGTTCCTTAAGACCACATTTAGCCATACAAAAATTGGGTTTGGTCAAATGAAAAATCGTGAAAGAATAGTAACAAGTGGCTAGCTCATCGCCTACACAATCACAGACCCAGTACCCAATACGCCCTTAGTCGCCTTTTACTACATACTAGGCAAGAAAAGCAGTTAGTACATTATTTTTGTGCCCCGGACCAACACGAGAACAACATACTTAAAACCTGTAAAAAGTACTTTTCCCTTGGGTGTAGTAAAAGGCGACCAATGGAATTAGAACTGCACAACCATCCAATAGCTTATTCTCGTAGCAGCGACGGGCTCACCACCTGTCACACTGAGTGCAGCCACTGCTTGGTGAGGCACGGACTATGGCAGTGGACAGCTTCTGCAGTGCTTTTGCCTAGTCTTTGACTAACCCTTAGGGGATAATAGTCTTGATTATATGTATGTATGAATTACGCAATCTGATCAACATTTGTGTATTTTATCGTTTAAGTAAAACAAGCCATCGTAGCGGCCTTAGAACTAATAGTACTATCCGAGCATCCCTACCTGAATCTAAAACTAACGCAAGACGAACCGCGATAGGATCAATTTGCATTTTAATTGGAATCAAGGTTCCGCAGGGCGCCATTAAAATACATTAATAGTCAAACTAAAGAACACCGTGATATTACACGGTGTTCTTTAGTGCCTTTTTACGACTACTGCGGTATTCAATGAAGTTTTACTTCTCTGTTTGTCGGAGGATTACGATGTATTATACCTGATGCAAACATCAATATCTGATTACATTAATCCACTACTGGGCATGGCCTTTAACGTGATACCACCAAACATATTGCAATGCTACCTAGACTATAAGGCTATAACCGAAAAACCACGTTTATGGTCGTAGCACACATCTCAACTCGTAAATAGAACGTAATCTTATCAACTCTAGTTGCTCTGTGTTCTTTGTATGAAACTCCCTCTTGCAACGCACAGTAATCGTAATCGTCACATAATCGCCTCGCAACGGAACAAGCTTACGACTTGTTGTTCCCGCGCTTACGTCTCATCGAGGCTATCTCACTACCCTCCGCTACACTTCACGTTCGGTTTCTGATTGACTCGCAATGCATCTCTCCAGCTGACAAATAGTGGCCGGCGAGCCGTAAGCCCGTCGTCGTCAAGCCGTAGCAGAGTTGGCCTGGTTGACGGAAAGGCACCTTTATTCTGATATGTTTAGGTACACAGGCAACCAGGCGTAACAGGCATCTAGGCAACTTCCGTGTCATAGACTGTGCCCCGTGGATTGCATTAGGCTGACCCCCTGTTACATGGGGATAAATTAACGGCAACAGTCTGTACATACGCGGGCTGTCGCCTCAGGCCGACTAGAAACAGCTACGGCAAGAGTACAGTACAGGTAGTCGCTCTCTGATTTATTGACGAATCTCCCGGGGATATTGGTGACAATTATCACTTTAAATAATATTAATTGGATCAACTTATAGGTGAAGTGAGTGTTGTTTCATAGCTACGCTGACTACCAGCTCCGGACACGCGTGCACGCTTACAATTACGCGGAGCTACTAATATCGTTACACAGCCACACACGCGCGCTTATTCTTCGAAATGTCTGGAAAAATCTCGTCGGCGCTGTAGGCCAGAGCTGACGATCACCGTGTCTTTGAAACGTCTAAAGTGGTCATGTTGCTTTTTGGTTGCATTTTTTATGTATTTTTTTATACCACCAGGGTGGCAAACAAGCATACCCACACAGATAAGCAGTGGTCACCGTAGCCTATGGACGCCTGCAACACCGACCCTTAAAAATCCTTTTCACGCCCTTTTTGAAGGACTACATGCTGTAGTCTCTTGGGAAAGCCTCACCAGGAAGTTCAATCCACAGCCTAAGCGTAGGAGGAAGGAAATTCCTCCTAAAACGCACGGTAAGCGACCATTTTGGTTCTAACTTAGGATGAATTCCCTGGCGATGGCGAGCGGTGCAGTAATAAAAAGTAGCTGTTGGCATCATATCAAACAGTTTCTCAGAGCAGACCAATGGGGTCTGCTCTGAGGAACTGTTTGATACTGAACTGCTTGGTACGAGCGGTAGAACACACACAAGGAAGCAAAATCTCTCCTCAAGCTTTAGGGCTGAATAGCGTTTGTGAGCGCGGGATCACCGACAATTCTCATGGCTCGTCTTTGAGCCGCGTGAAGAGGTCCAAGTTGGTATGCTGATGCACCCGCCCACAGATGACAGCAGTACTCCATCTCCATATGGGGCCTTACTTGCGACTTATAAAGAAGCAGTCGCTGCCCCGGAGAGAAGTGCCGCTTCGCAATTTGCTATTTACGTACCTATTTTCAACAGTATGGTTATAAGCCTTGTGGTTTATAATGACTGTTAATACTACACTGCTTGTTACTGAGCATCCTATTTTTTATTATTATATTTTTTATGGTTTTTCTATTGATTTGTCAAAGTAGTTGTAATTAAATACCTTGTCATTGAGCTTTCTCTCGTGTTCATTGTTTTGCTCTATTTTATTTGCATTTACCAAATTTACATCTGTTATTATAGCTTATCACTGTTACTTTTCACACATCTACTCCTTTGGCCATCGATAACGCTGCTAATAATAAAAAAATCTAACTATTGATATGGTGATAAAATAAAATAAAATAAATATCCTCAGACATTCACACCTATCAACTAGTCCCATTTTAAGCATCTAAATGCTGCTTTTGTTACGGATACTAGATGACGGACAAATATATTAAATACATATAAATATCCTGAATATTATAATATTATTCACATCCAAGACCGGAGAACAAATGTCTGAAAATTCATCACCCAAACACTTGCCTCCACTGGGGATCGAACCCAGGACCTCTGGAGATGGCGACGCCTTGAGACCGGCGTACAGACCACTCGACCACGGAGGTAGTCGGGTCGGGTCGGTCGGTGATAAATACATACATATAATCACGACTATTGTCCTCAGGGTTAGTCAGAGACAAGGCAAAAACACCACAAAAGCAGTCTATTGCCATAGTACGCGCTTCACCAGCAGTGACGATGATATGAAAATGATGATGGTGGTGATGATTATGTGTGTAATAAATGTCATGTTAATTTATTTTATTGTTTCAGACTGCACCAAGACCTGTCTTCAAACATGGAGGCGTTGACCTACGGGATCGGCCCGGCACTGCTTATGCTAGGGGAAGGATACTCAAGTAAGTCCTTGTGATATTGTACAGAGCTCGGTGGCGTAGTGGTCAGTGCGCTTTGGCTTCGATCGAAAACAAAGCTACCATCGCCATGGTCAGGCCGTGGATGGGTGACCAAGACTTTGTGATCTCGAGCTCTTCCGTGCTTCGGAGGGCACGTTAAGCCGTTGGTTCCGGTCGCATTTGTGACCGTTTCTACCCACCAACCCGCATTGGGTCAGCGTGGTGGTGTTACGGCCCATACTCCTCATGTGCTTCTCCATGAGGAAGGCCTGTCCCAGCAGTGGGACGTATATAGGCTGATGACGAAATAGAACAGTCGCGTAACTAAATGAACACTATTAACCCATCTCTTCCCTTGGGTGTCGTCAAGGCGACTAATGGACTTAGAACTGCACAACCAAAAGCAATAAAAAAGAGACAAATGGTTAGTTTTAAATATGATTTTAAAACTGAAACAAAGAGAAAATGGCCAGAGAAGAGCCCAATAACAGCAAAGAGTCGCTAATACCGATAAAGCGCCATACTGATCTTGTGGAAACACGTTTCTTATAAAAGCTTTAAAAAAATCGTAGGATAGAAGCACAATTATTTTATAGCGAGTAGGATGCTTTTACGTTATCGAAAATAAATAAAATATGTTCACATAATACTCAACCACCTCTATACGAGTAGTTTTATTATTTATCCACACATTATTTCCTACGGATTTCAACGCCGACCCTATCGGAGCCAAAACAAAACGCTTTCTATTAGCAGATCTAGTCATTAAAATCTAGTCCTGTTATATGGGACTATGTAGGTTCGCGCTATAGATTGAATATTTAAGTCCCCGAGTCGCTTAGTTGAGCTTAATACTGTCTTCTGTATACAGGTTGATGGCATTTATTGGTTATACTAGCTGTCTCGTCAAAATTCGTACCGGTTAAGAATAAAGTATTGTGTGAAAGTTTCTAAAGTACAAAATCAATCATTATACAGCAATAAGAACATTGGGAAGCCGTTTTTTAGCAGTCACCATTTCGAGAGGTTCTGGGTTCGATTCCGTGTGGGCTATTTGTGTGGAGTTTACAGCATACTTTACCGTTATCCAGTTTGCACGTAACACACGCTTATTTTAGGACAATTAGTAGGTGTGATAGTCATAAGATATTTTTTTATATATGCACGTCAAAAAATATAAGATGGAGGTACCTTTTTGTTTAAATATGACAGGTAAGATCTTGGCCTTCATCTCAAGATGGTAAGTGATGTAAAGCCGAAGGTGGAATCGAGCTGTAGTCCTCAACAACTGGCTACCTTACCTCTGATTGCCGGAACACAACAATGGTTATGTCATTGTTATTTTGGCGGCAAATTTTAGGTAACACGGTGGTAGCTAGTCAGGCGGGCTTAGGAATCCTACCACCAACCAAACTGAGCAGAAAATATCCTGCCCTCGTGGGGAATCGAATCCCGACCACCCGATCTATACCCGGTGGTTTCAAACACTAGACCAGAGAGGCGGTTTAAAACCAATGACGACTTGGTACCAAAAAAAACTCTAATCAAAACCGCCATTTCAAAACTCAGAATTGAAAATATTTCAAATATCACAATAAGCTGTAGTGTCCACCAATATGTTCATCTGAATTAAATCGATGCTTAGTCGCACATCGAACCGGCTCGTAAATCTGAACTACCGCGATACACTAGTCGCCTGGAGAGGTCTTCACGTTGTCCTCAGCATCGGGTGTGGTCTAAGACGCAAGTGATAGCGGTTTGGCGTAACCGGTCCACCTTACTTACATACAATAACGCTCTTTCAAGTTTATTTCTTTCCACTTGCTACGGTCCTCATGATACTTCTTTCGCTTCATGTACTTCCATTACAGACATCAAACATACTCGGCGATTTCGGGCACATTCAATTTGGTCCTTGTCTTGTATCTCCACTCACTTCAGATTCATAAATCCTTTTGGTCAGTCTACTTTCATCCATCCATTCCACATGACAAAACCATCTAATCACCTTTCTCACTTATCCTCTTTCACTATATCCTCTTTCAAACCATATTTCTTTCTTATTATCTCATTGTACCTGTCAATCAGTTTTATACCAGCCATGCTCATCAAAGCTCTCATTTCTACTGCATTTACTCTGCATTCATGTCTCTTCTCCCATACCCAACTTTCACTCCCATACATTAGCTGTGGGACCAGCCATCGTGCACTGCTAATCGCACCATTTTTGATATTTGAAAAGCATGCATGGTCCCATTCACCATCACATTCATCTCTCGTAAACATTGAACCCAAATATACAAACTCTTTCTGTTGTTCCACTTTTTCTTCCTTAATTGAATGCTATGTTCCTTAGGAAAAAATAATCCTTGTGATTAACCCTTGCGACGGTTATAATAAAATACATGGTGTTTGTTTTTTCACATTTCGCGAGTTGGATTCACGGTAGAGGCAGGTGATTTTAAATAAATCTATGAATGCAGTTCCACTGATTTTGAAAAATTAAATGATGTCTTCTTTCGTAAAACATCCTACCTTCGCCTTCTACCTTCGCCTTCAATATTTAATATACTTTCCCTCCATGTGGCATGGCCGTTGGACGCCCGTTATATTTTGGGAGTTGGAACTGTATGGTTATGCAATACACGTAATTATATTTAGCCGACTTCAAAAAAGGAGAAGGTTCTATGTTCGTCTGTTTATTATGTTTTTTTTTTAATTATTATTTATACGGCATGTTAAAAATTGGTTCTTCTATCTTTTGCAGACGCCCTTAGAAGCTACAATTAATCAATAAGTTTATTGCAAAACCATAATATATACATATACATAAGATGGCTGGATGGGATGGAGCTTATTTATATTGGGTCCTTACCTATGAAATTGGTGTTTTTTTTTCTCTTTTAGTATTTTGTCTGTAACTATTAAGATTCAGAGTATTCCTTAAAAATAATTACCTCGTCTGAAAATAGACTATATTTTTGAGCTCTTTTGATTTGTTTTGATAATTTGTTGTATGTTTAATTGTGTTAAAATTGGACACGGAGACAACTCTTTTTAAGTGCCTCCCAAATACATCATTTTATTTGCATTCACTTAAAAAAAAAAAAAAATTTATGAAGTGTGATATTACACATATTAGTAAAGCTTGTCTAATGATAGATGCAAAATATTATTATCTTTGGATTTGTCGTTGTGAAGAAAACTGAAAAAAATTTAGTATGGATAATGCAGAATTCCCCAAAATCTCCATACAAAACACCAATTTCGTAGGTAAGGACCTAATATTATTTGTGCTTTTTAAAGCAAATTGAAGAATTTACAGAGGAAATCAAGATCACAAGAGACAGGTCATTCATCTAAATTTAAGGGACGCCGCATAGCTACGCTGACGTAAGCGCACGACGTTTAACGAATCTACTCCATAAACACTTTTTTTTAAATTCTACATGCTAAGCTCCCAACACGTCTGCGAATTTCAGTTAAGTTCAAACAATAATACATGCACGTTCCCCACTTAGGCATGTTGCTTCGCTCCTTGTTTCTAACTTGAGATTCGCCTTAACAATCGGCTTATGTGCTTTTTAGCGCGCCAAGAGAGAAAACGTCTTAGACTGCGACCGGAGTACCCTCCAGGGCTTTCAGCCAAGTGAATTATTCTCCACGTCCCCTCTACGTAAAAAAGGTTTAAGGTTTCCTGGCAGAATTGTTTTGGACATGATTTTTAGCTCTATTCTCTTGAGAGGTAAATTTGGATTTGTTTTGATCGGGATAAATAGATTATAATTTTAATTATCATAAATTATGGGTAATCGTTTCGTGGCGAGTGTGACAGTAATTTTTTTACATTTTTAGGATAGGTGTAATAAAGTTTACATGTATAAACTGCATTAAAAAGTACTTATAATAATTCCAAATAGGATACCAAAAAAGTTTTGAAAGTTTCTGATATAGTTTTTGATTAACGAACAATATCAAAAACTGTGATAACGATGTCGTTTTCTAAAGAACACTTAATTAATATTTTTGTACTTTTTTTAGAAAGTCACTGTGATAACATAGGTAACGTAAGTCCCAGACAGCCGTAAACTTTTTAGGGTCTTTATATCTACCTACATACGAGTTTATACGAAGTTATATTAAAAATGTTAAGATAGTGTACAGTTATACTGTAATGTGTGATGTTATTTTTGTGACAAGTACAGCGTCAGTGTAATTCGAGAGTTGAAAGCTGTACGACCGGTACGGTTTTAAACACAAACAAAAATAAAAAAAAAAATAAAAAAAACTTGAACGTCTATAACAAAGTTTGAATTAAATTTAATCAGATTATCCCTAGCGTTACACTAACCCCGATGTATGACATTAATTTCGCACATATCACCTAAATAAATCAGCTTAAAGAATGTTTTTGGAAACGTGGTATGCAGCAGACCTGGATCGAGAAACCAGGCGTGCTTTGTATGTATGGTTTTCCAGCTATCGACGCTGGTGTCATAGTGCCTGTTAGTCGTCACCTACAGGCTGTAAGCGACTGTCAACAAAGCCTCTGGCGTCACAATTTGCGAACGTTGCTACTCCATTTCAGAATTTTGCACGACCAAATAAATGGGCAACCGTTTTGATAGGGTAACTAAGGGTTATAAAATTACCGGAAATTTTCGGGTTTAATAAATAAGATATAATAAAGCATACAAAAACATTACATTATCACTATATCCTAAAGAGGCAGGTAGACCCATACGTCATCAGCCTATATACGTCCCACTGCTGGGACAGGCCTTCCTCATGGAGAAACACATGAGGAGTATGGGCCGTAACACCACCACGCTGGCCCAATGCGGGTTGGTGGGTAGAAACAGTCACAAATTCCGAAGCACGGAAGAGCTCGAGATCACAAAGTCTTGGTCACCCATCCACGGCCTGACCATGGCGAAGGTAGCTTTGTTTTCGTTCGAAGTCAAAGCGCACTGACCACTACGCCACCGAGCTCCTCCCATATTTCCTAGATAGACCCATATTTCCTAATTATTAAAGTTTTTGCTGTTCATCACATTTTCCTTCTGACAGCAGTGTAGGACCAATCATGACAATCGATTTTGGTTTGTTTTGTTTGTTGAATGGTTTTACTAAAAAAGGTGTGTGAAAACTTGCTGAGTTTTTCGCGGCGTCTTTTTAGCACTTGTTTACTGGCGATATTTTTATTTTTCTCAAAATTTTGTAATAATATTTGACATTCTTAAGCATGCGCTTAGACCCATTCAGTACAAATAAATATTTTAATCCTTATGGAGATCTTTGAGGGACTCCTTTGTCCAACATTGGGCGTCAAAATGATGTTGATCTCATCTTCAACCATAGCGAAAGTAGTTTCATTGACATTGAACCAAAGAAATCGAGCAATGCCGACCAGGACGTATTGAATTGTACTAAAAATCCTGCTGAACGTGTGGTGCCCCTAATCAGACAACTCGTCCCAAAACGAATGTCTCGTAAACCTCACGCATTCAATTACGCTTTGTAGGAGCTTTTTTACACCCACCGAAATTGGCCTCCAAATTGTACACCAGATTTAATTCGCGGATTTGGGCAATTGTAATTTACTGGGTTATATTTTGGTAATATATATGACGTGATCATTTTTATTATGTATTTATTAAAGCTTTTAATTGTATTAATTTTCTTGTTTAAAATTTCTTCTGGACAGGAAAGTAAACGACCAATCCCATACAGCCCATTGTCTAATAAGCTTACTGTATTACTGCTTATTATTATATATCCAGGGCAACCTTTTATGAGAGCTGATCGTGGTTTATTGCGAGAAATGTATTCATAAAGAATGTTTTTTTTATGATCAATTTTTTTCTGATTTAAAAAGTGAACACTGTACAACCTAAGATTCTATCTGCTTCAGTCTTTCTCTTCACACACATCCACCTTCAGATTCTTTGTTTTCTTGGTGACCTCATCATTCTCTTTGTTTATATCAGGAGAAGTCGTTTTTCTCTTTATTTCCACAAAATTCCTATTATTTCCTATACTTTACCAATTAAATGTTTATGATTGGCTATTTTTAAAATGGGGCTCATGATTCGATTAGATTTGATATGTTACAGTTTGACAAACTACCGCAAAACCATTAAACCCTCCATAAAAATAGTCTCAACTACGCTGTTTTTTACATAAAATAAAACTATACTAAACAGAGATAGACGTTCATGCCCATTCTTTTATTTCGCATACAGCCGGTGCTAATCCCTAACTCTAACTGAAACAATAAAAAAGTTACGTTCAATTCGCACGTGAAAATATTCGACCTTTCCGCCAGTAAATATTGGGAACGTTTAAAGTTATATCTGCGCAGTTGTCAGTTCATGTTGACATTCATTAAGTACTGTAGCGGGTGACGATTTTTTTGTTTTGTTTCACCATAAAGTGTAAAGCGTAAGAATATACATAGAAATATTTGTAATAGAGAATGATCAGTAACCAAGAAAATTGTGGATTTGAAAGTGGATGGGCGTGTGGGAAGAGGAAGACCAAAGAAAACATGGATGAATTGTTTGGATGATGAAATGATGAGGAAGGGAGTGAGTGTTGACTGGGCGAATGATAGGAGAGTGTAGAAGAAGAAGACATAGAGGAGATCTGTGTCCTATTATTTGTCTGGTTTTTATGTTAGTTACTACAACTACTTGTCAGCTTGTTATCGCCCACTGCAGGGCATAAGCCTCCTCTCTGTTGTGCCAATTCCTTCGATCCTGCGTAATCCGCATCCAGATCTTTCCTGCTACTCGTTCGACATCGTCGACCCAACGCATGATGGGATGACCTCGTCTTCTTTTTCTCTGCCTCGGCCACCATTCAGTTAAGGGTTTACTGGCAATATTTTAATGCTTCTGTTTGGAAGAGTAAAGGTGGAAACAAAAACATACAAGTACTATAATTTCTTTTTCTACAGTAAACTCTACACTTTGTGAACAAAATAAACGCGTAGTTTTTTTATCAATAGCCTGACGAACAAATGTTCCAAACCATTGTGCAAATGTTTACAAATGTTTTTTTGTATAAGAAACCCACATTAGATAGGATCCATAAAGTACATTATTTTCAATTTTCTATTTATTTTTCTTTTCTTTCATTGAATTTTTAAAGGCTTCAAAATTAATTACGTCTTTTCAAGGAATGAAGATAGGCCCCTACTTCATAAGGAATAATCTAATGGGAATTATCCTATCTATCAAATCATTTTTTTGATCCATAACTTATGGGCCACATTGTATATAAACACTCTTTTCCCCGTGAAGGCAGATATTACAGTTTACTTACGGCGCTTTTAACGCCTTGTCGCATCTTCAATACTCACTAATATCTTCTTTCGCCTTTCAGTTGGAGGTAGAAATTTTCTCGTTTTAGTAAGCACTCATTCGATTAAGAAAATTATTAATAGCCAAGATGAGTTTATGCGAGATATCTTTTATGTTCATACACGTATTACACTCCTACAGAAACATGGTAAATAAATGTCAGTAAAATTACATGTCAACATTGAATCACATCAAAGAAACGCACGTGTCGATGTTTGTTCGGTGCGACTCTCGGTGGATGGATATAGGAAGCATTTGAATACAACGTTATCGGAATCCTTTTTTTTGGCATAATGTTTTTACTCATAATATTCTTTGGCATAATATAACTAAAGAATATATTTTTTGGCATAATATTTATTTCGCATAATTATAATTTGGACTAATTTAATTATCCATAATGTTAATCCGCATAATGGTTTATGGCATAATTAAAGTCGACTAGGTACGACGACGAGTGAACCGAGGAGGAGTGTCAGGTAGAACTGTGCCCTCAACGCGTGAGCCGAGCGAGCAAAGCGAGCGTGTCGCGGCAGCGGCCGACGAAGCGTAATATGGTTATGCCATTTGTAGTTATGCGTAAATAATTATGCATAAATTTTATGCTAAAATAGATAATGGGTAAGTATATTTTAGTGTAGATTCCATTATGCCAATTCATGTTATGTTGGAAATTTTATGCGAACAGATAGGGAACCGTCGTCATCATGTGCACGCATTCGTGTATGGATTCGGTGTATTTCGGCCTTAACTACACAGGAGGCAACTTACAGAACAGAGCGTGAACATGAAACGTAATCATCGGCAATAAAGCAGTGCGTTATAATTTCCCTGTAATCGGAGCCGAATGCGGGTAGCCGTAGACTGCTTGATCTCAGATAGCTTATGTAACAGTGCTTGCATGCGGCTAGACCCTTGCATGCAACTCCGCAGGCCTCTATTGCTTAGAGTGGAATACACGGGCTTGTAATGCGCCGAGCTATGTTCAATTTATCTCGTTTAATAGACATTTTTCTGCTATTATTCGGTCGAAAATGTTGTAGTTGTGGTGCGAGTTGAATATGTATGCAGCAGCCTGAAGCGTAAATGAAGTGAAATCCAGTAAAAATATTATAAGATTTAAGTATAATTTAAAGTATGGATTCATAAAATGGAATACCACAATGAATGGCTTACATCTACTTTTATATAAAATTCCAATTAATAATAATAAATCACGCTGGACACTTGAAACTCGACTCTCCTGCCCCTTAATTCTAAACTGTCGGTTCACGGATTCGATTCGGAAAGTCAGGTCCCGTCCCGCTCTTATTCGCCGTAATAAAAAGTGACAGGAATAGAGATTCCGTGATTCGATTAGTTTCCGACAGTTCAGAATAAAGTTCTCAAATGCTGGTTCACGGGATCGCTTCAGAAAGTCACCTTCACTATCGTTTTGTTCCTCAGATCGGTAATGAATACATACTTGTCCTCAGCCTAGCCTCCTTAGCCTCATGGAGAAACACATGAGGAGTATGGGCCGTAACACCACCACGCTGGCCAAATGCGGGTTGGTGAGTAGAAACAGTTGCAATAGCGACCGGGACCAACGTCTTAACATGCCTTCCGAAGCACGGAGGAGCTCGAGATCATAAAGTTTTGGTCTCACATCCACGGCCTGACCATGGCGAAGGTAGCTTTGTTTTCAATCGAAACCCAAAGCGTCCTAACAACTACGCCACCGAGCTCCTCAAACACATACTTACTTACTTAAATATAAATTACTTGCCTCGCTGCCTGTTGCCACACTTGAAACAGCCATTGAGAGTTAGACCTAACTTTTATCTGATAACATCAGGTAATTGTGGCTGTGTCTACCAGGATCCATAATGTTCGTTATTGAATTCATCCTGAACTAGCAGGGTTTGCAAAAAAATATTTAGATTTTTTTAAATCTATGTCATTGTAGACTAACAGCAATCTATAAACACTACTACAATACAAAGACAATCCGTTTTCAAATATTTTGCATCGATTTGCTTACTACTAGTGGCTTCCCAAGGTTTCACCCGCGCGGTTTCCGTTCCCATGGGAATATCGGGATTAAAAGTAGCCTTTGTCCTTTCTCATGCTCAACTATTTGAGCACCAAATTGCGATTGAATCGGTTCAGTTTGACGTGAAAGCGAGACCGATAGACAGACAGAGTTACTTTCGCACTTATAATATTAGCATGGATAAAAAGTTCAGCAGAAACCGATCCTGTATGTTCCCGCCGCTATCTTACCGATGACGAGCTCCGCCGTTATTGTTCAATCGACTTATAATCAAACATTGATAGCGTCTACCATGCAAATTCCGCTGAAATTACGCGGATAATGCACCACAGTCCTCAATTTGAGAACCAGACTTCATGCAAGTACGAACTGAAATTGATATGACTAACTCCGGAGTAATGATGGGTTGATATCAATAAATAATTTGAATTGCAACCGATTCTTGTCGTCGAAGTTTGTTTTCGTGCAACTATTTTGAAGCTTTTGTTTGACAACATGAAGTAAAATATGGGTAATGTACTTTGCAAATGATGTTCGCGAGTTCATCAGTAATCTGGTTTAAAATTTTCTACAAGATAGCGCAAGCATGGAAAAGAAGAAAATGAGATGGCTGCTCTTACCGAATCGAGAATCGAGAAATAAATATTATGAATATATCGTACTACCTCGTAAATTTTATACATTCATTTAATCAATTAAGTAACGTGTATTTTTCTAAAACTTTTAAGAAAGAGTTGTTGTAAATTTGGTTCTTTAAGCAATATATCGATATAAACGGTACATAACTTTTTTATCTAATTAAATAATTCCCACCTTTTCACTTGCTTCGGTGTCGTAAAAGGCGGGACTTAGAATTGCTCAACCATACAATAGCTTTTAGCTGTCACGCTGAACACATGTACAGTCACTGCTTAGCGAAGCGCGGACTATGGCAATGGATGGCAATGCTTTTGCCTAGTCTCTCACTAACCGTTAGGGGATAAAAGTCGTGATAATATTCTTGTATGTATGTTAAAATTATTCAATGATATATATAATATTTTTACGTTTTATGCTACTAGATGGTTGTGCAGTTCTAAGTCCATTAGTTGCCTTTAGGACAACTAAGAGAAGAGATGGGTTGGCAGTATTCTTTTCAATTAATAGAAAAGGCAGGCAACGCATGAGTGACGCCCCTGGTGTTGCAAGTGGCGGGCGGCGGTGTCCACTTACCTACAGGAGACCCACCTGCTCGGTGCCATCTACAACTAAATAATAAAATAGAAACAATAATCACGTTTTAATTCAGTATCATGTATTTAAATCTTTGTAAACAAGTCTTATATTTGTTTCAAATCCGTGAAAACAGAAAATTATAAAGTAATAGGAAATATCAATAAATTCGACAATTTTAGTTAGTTTAATTGGTTATTATTTGCAAAAAATAGTACAAATCTTTTCAAGGCAAAAATAGGTGAGATTTATGCGGGCTGTCTAGGGTTAAATTAAATTTAAATAGTGTTTCGTTTCAATTTTACGTTTATTTTTCGTGATATTTTGATATTTTAAATTCAAATTACTTTATTCCCTAGGGAATAAAATCTTGCTTTATACACCGATTGTATGACAAATAAAGCGTGATTTATGTGCAGGTGGTCTATAAAATATTGAACCTTCGTTTTAAGGACGTTTCAGTGATTCACCGGCGGTCGTCAAAACGTCTTACACATCAAAATTTCCATTCGATTTAACGTACAGGCGCGTTGGCTGTGTAGCGATGCTACTATCTCGTGTAATGGTAAGCGAGCACGCGTGGCCGGCGCCGTCCGCCGGCGTTGCTCTGAAACGACGCTTATTCTAAAATGTGCCTGCCTATTACGAGTTTATACGAGTACTTGTGTTATGCTCACTATTCCGCCTACGACTTCACGCACTACTGGACCCTGAATCCCTCTATCAATCATCACTACCTATAATTACCTGTAGCTCCACTAATTTCGCGATCCTCGTAAATTCTCTCCCCAATAACTCGAGCTCGCATTAACAGCGGTCGCTTCATATCACGGTCGAAGAATTCGGCCGACTCAGCGGGATTACCGCCTCAGTTGTTTCATTGAAAAACTGGCCGTATAAAGAAATTACTTAAAGTCTACTTATTGGCTAAAATGTAGTAATGAGGTAGGTAAATGTGTGTGAAACGTGTAAATAATTAATAAAATTTTCATATGAGGCATATTCTTGAATACATACTTGTCAAATTATGTGAATTGGACGTGTTTTACTGATTTTAATCGCTACTGTATCCGAAGTACCTATTAATAAAATGAACGCGTCGTGCTTCGTTCAAACTACACTGTACGAATATTACGAGTATGTCACAACCAACTAAAGCTATATTTGGCTGCTGCGAAAAGCCTGAAACGCAGAATACATTGACCTGTAATTCCTGTAAATATAAATACCACCTAAACTGTATTAAAATATATAAAACATTCAAGGAATTAACAGATGCTTATAAGTCCAAATTTGTCTGTCCAAGCTGCCTCAGTAAACAACCAAAAACTGATATTGCTAACACACCACTTCGAGCTTCAGTGAATCAACAAACGAAGGAACTACCTGAAGAGCCAATTGCAACAAACGTTAACACTAAACGTGGAAGTCAACAGTCACAAAAGTGTGTCTCTGCTGTAACTGTGGAAAATATTCGACAGATTATTAAAGAAGAACTTGAAGACGTATTAGACAGTTTAAGAAATAGCATTTTGGGAGAATTTGAAAGAAAGACCAAGGAAATACTAGACCGCTTCAATCAAGTATCTAGTTCTCTTATAAAAATTGAACAAAAACAGGTAATCTTGGAGACAAGCATCAAAGTAAATGCAAAAAGCATTGAAGTATTGCAGTCTGAGAATACGTCTTTAAAAAGTACAGTCTCTGACCTCAACTCGAGACTTGCTCGGATGGAGCAGATATCCCGAAGCAACAACCTAGAACTGCAAAACGTACCTGAATTCAAATCTGAAAACTTGAACAATCTAGTTAAGCACATTGCCAAAGTAACTGACTGTCAATTGGAAGAAACAGATATACAGCAGTGCATAAGAACAGCCAAATTAAATAACGATAGTCAAAGACCAAGATCCATTGTCATAAAGTTCAGCTCCCAAAGATCACGTGACAATTTCCTGGCATCAGCTCAAAAATTTAACAAGAAATCAAAAAATATTACTGAAAAACTGAACACATCCCACCTAGGCATAGGAGGAGATAAGAAGCCGGTTTTTATTGTAGAGCACCTATCTCCGACTCAAAAGTCTTTACATGCAGAAGCACGGGCCAAGGCAAGAGAGCTAAACTACAAGTTCGTTTGGGTTAGAGGAGGTAGGATCTACGTAAGAAAGACTGAAACTTCGGAATATAAACTAATTAAGAATTCTCAAGACTTATCTGAGCTAACATAGATATTTTAAGTATATATTATTATAAGAAGTAGAGGTTATTTTTTTTTTTCGTGCTTTTAGTCATTAAGTTGTTGAATCTGTTTTTGTTTATTCTATGTCTGTTGATTCCTTAAGTATTTATTACCAGAATGTGAGAGGGCTTAATACCAATGCAACTGAGATACGTCATCAAATCATTAATAATGTCTACGATATATATATTTTCACAGAAACTTGGCTTAATAGTGGTTGTTTTGATGGTGAATTTTTTCACGGAGAGTATAACGTTTACAGGCGAGATAGAGAAACCTCTGTTTCATCCAAAAAAAGAGGAGGAGGTGTTTTGATAGCAGTGTCGAGTCGACTAATCTCAAAACGAATGATAGATTATGAAAGCGATTGCGAAGACCTATGGGTCTCTGTAGGCTCGAAGTCCGAAAGAAAAGATATAGTCAATATTTGTGCCGTGTATATACCACCCCCAGTTACTACGAACAGCTTAAATACCTTTCTTTATAAATCTAATGCTAATTTACAATCTTGTTCTGATAATGTAGTCAACTTAATTGCAGGGGACTTTAATTTAAGTAGAATAACCTGGCATACTAGTAGTCATAACAATGACAATCTGAGCTTGAAACCTGAGGGCTATAACAATTCTGAATTGCTGTGTAACTTTGTAGATTTTGCGGCTGTGAACGACCTGAAACAATACAATAATGTAACCAACCAAAAAAATAGAACACTAGATTTATTATTATGCGACAGAAAAATGCTACAGGTCAAGCGATGTGCACATCCTATAAGAAAAGAAGACAAATTTCATCCAGCACTTGAAATTATAATGAATATACAGATGGAAACATCTAAAAAATCTGTTCCTAAGGAAAGGTATAACTTTTACAAGGGAGATTATAAATCGATAAATAACACTCTTAAATTAGTTAAATGGTTTGATGAATTCGCATTATGTAAGAATGTTAATGAAATGTTGGCGCGATTCTATGAAATTTTGCACAGCATCATTAAAAACCATATCCCAAAAACTAAAGCTTGTCAACGACGATATCCAACTTGGTACTCTGTAGAACTCATTAACCTTTTAAAGCAAAAACACAAATATCACAAAAAAGTTAAAAAATTTAATAATCCACTAGACAAATTGGAATTTGAATATTTACGTAAAGACTGTAATAGGATTATTAATGAATGCTATTATAACTACATAAAGACTGTTGAATGTGCTATAAGGAAAAATCCAAAATTCTTCTGGTCTCACATTAAAAATCTAAGAAGGAACAGTTCTTCTTATCCTAGTACAATGATCTCAATATCGGGCATGCCCTCAGACAGTCAAATTCCCGATATGTTTGCTGCCCACTTTTCATCAGTATTTGAAAACAATGACTTTGTTTCTGTTCAAAACACCTCAACTGCCTTGGAACATCTGGATTTAATTGGTTCCATTCAATTTAGTCCAGAAGAAGTCAACATTAAATTAAAAAAACTAGACACTACAAAAGGTATGGGACCAGACGACATACACCCACTTTTATTGGTTAACTGTGCAGATACATTAGCTCTACCTCTATCAATAGTATACAACAGCTCTTTGCAGAATGGTACATTCCCAGATAATTGGAAGATGGCTAGAGTCGTCCCTATATATAAAAGTGGCAAAAAAGAAAATGTCACCAACTACCGCCCGATATCCATTCTCTCAACGATGTCAAAAGTCTTTGAGTCCATGGTTCACTCTGCAGTATATAGACATGTTCACAAATATATAAATACTGATCAATTTGGATTCATGGAACAGCGATCAACGAACACCAATCTAGTGCTCTTTGCATCTGAAACGATGGAAGCAGTTGATCAGGGACTCCAAGTAGATGCTATATATACAGACTTTTCTAAGGCGTTTGATAGAGTAAACCACGAGATCCTCTTGGCTAAGTTGCAGTCCTTAGGGATAACGGATAGTATGCTGAATTGGTGTCGTTCTTACCTTTTAAACCGACCATCCAGGGTAGTCGTGGATGGTGAAGAATCTATGGCCTTCATCGCAAGATCAGGTGTTCCTCAGGGTTCAGTCTTGGGACCGTTGTTCTTTAATGTTTTCGTTAACGATATAACAAAGGCAATTAAACACTGTAAAGTATACCTTTTTGCAGATGACCTAAAGTTAACGAGAACTGTTTCGTGTTTGGCAGATTCCAGAGAGTTACAGGACGATATTGATCGCCTTAATGGGTGGTGTATTTTAAATAAGATGTTCCTGAATGCACAAAAATGTCATCATATCAAATTTACCAAAAAACGTCGCAAATATCTCTCGGAATACTCTGTCGATGGAACAAAGCTTGAAGAGGTCCAGGTCATTAGGGATTTGGGTGTTCTGATGGATGGTCAGTTGCGATTTTCTAGTCATATTGATAGAATTTTGAGGGACGCTAATAAATCGCTTGGATTTATTCTGCGCAGTACTAAAGGTTTTAAAAATGTCTCTTCCATCATCCTACTTTATAACAGCTATGTTAGAAGTAAACTGGAATATTGTAGTACGGTCTGGTGCCCTAGCTACAAAATACATATTAATAGAATAGAAAGAGTGCAGAAAAAATTTATACGCAGCTTATGTTATCGTTTTAGGCCACCGAGAGATGTAAAAAATTACAACGAAAAACTTAAACATTTCAAACTAGACACACTATCGGTGAGACGTACCTACCTTGATATGTTGTACCTGCATAAATTACTAAATGGGAATATTGACTGCCCCAAGCTTATTTATAAACTTGGTTTTAACGTTCCGACCAGATTACCGCGATACCCTTGTGGATTATTTAGAATTAGATTTTGTAGAACTTCCATGGGACGTAACTCTCCAATTATTCGCCTTTCTCGCCTGTATAATGAGCTCTCTGTGAAGATACCTGAACTTGACATAAACTTTCAAAGCCTTTCCAAGTTTAAAAACACCCTAATATTGAATGACGTATCATGACATATGTAAGATTTTATTTTTAGTTTATATTATATTGTGTAACACGCAAGAAATGATTAATGTTGTTTTTTTTCTCTTGTTTTAAGTAATAAGGATTTGTTTTTTTTTTTTTTCTTAAATTTCTTTATATTAAAAGAAAATACTTTTGTAACTACTTGCATGTTGTGGTTACCTGTAACTGTAAGTGCAGTAAGATCCATTATTTTTTGAACTCACAACACCATTGTAATGCTGTATCTTATGTTGGTGATCCATTAAATAAATAAATAAATAAATAAACAAAATCTAAACGGACTCTGATTACAATTTTTAAATCTACAAACTAATGAGGCAGCGGTAGCCGAGTTGAGACCAACGGGGCACTACTCTTTCGAGAGGCTGCAGGAATCGCGGTTTTGATCCCGCCGCTTGTACCACTGAGTTTGAATGAAACTTAAGTACAGTTCATTGTGAATATCGCTTGGCTCACATTGTGCCCGGTGAATGGCAACAGGCACGCCACCTGTTACATGGGGACCTAATATATCTGGCGAAAAGTAGGTGTTTAACACCTCTGTCTACCCCTTCGGGGAAAGAGCCGTGATGATATGTTGTTTTTGTTTATGTTATTATAAAGCTTACTCTAACTTCTAACCATACTGTTATAAAAACGAAGCACTACTGCCAATAGAACTTATATATACATATAATAAAACTGAAGAGGTCGAATGTCTGTCTATGACTTGGAAAAAAAATGCTCAAAACCAAGTCAGGGGGATGTAAAAAGAAGGAAAATAACAGAAAAAAAATTTTTGTTTCTTTATTCGTCTGTTTGTCTGTTACGGGCTAATCGTCAAAATGGCTGGACCGATTTCAATAAAATTTTGCATGGTGATAACTTATATCCCTGGTCAACATCTGAGATAATCTGAGATAAAAAAACATAGTAACCGCGGACAAAGTCGCGGGCAACTGCTAGTTCAAAATTCGATCTCTAAGCTCTTTAAATCACAGCTTAACAGGCAGCAATACTCGTGTATCAATCGCCGCTGCCCATTCATCATTATAGGTCACGTACTAATATCACACACGTCATAAATCTACTGAAACGGTCCAGATCTCTGTATTGGTTCACCTCAGCAATATCCCGTCAGAACATCAATAGAAATTTATCGACACCAAGATAATGAATTGATTTCAGTGCGCTAGCTGTGTGACGTGGTTATCCCGGATGCCCGGAGATAAATAAAAAGCGCTGGGTCGTCACTTATAATTATATATTTGATTTATCAAAAACTAAGGCACTCAAAGTGCCTTTGAAAACGAACGAACAAATAATTTAAAAATGATGTATCACAGCCAGACTTCCTACAATAATGTAATCAATCGGTTTCAATTTATAAATATACTTAAGAATAGTTATGAGGATGACAATGAGAAAGACAGACAGTGAATTAAAAAAACAGAAACAAAGAGAAAATGGCCAGAGAAGAGCGCAATAACAGAAAAGAGTCGCCAACACTGGTATAGCGCCTCGTTACAGCTGGTTCCGTTCTGAACCACCATATAACCTATCCTGTTTCTAGAAAAGCTTGGCAGGTGTGTTAACAAAGTTAGAAATAAATAAATATCCTCAGACATTCACACCTATCCACTAGTCCCATTTTAAGCAACTAGATGCCTTGACTTGACCTCCGTGGTCGAGTGGTCTGTACGCCGGTCTCAAGGCGCCGCCATCTCGTGAGATCCTTGGTTCGATCCCCAGTGGAGGCAAGTGTTTGGGCGATGAATTTTCAGACATTTGTTCTCCAGACTTGGATGTTCTGAATAATTATTCTGAATAATTATGTGTATTTATCTATTAAATATATTTGTCCGTCATCTAGTATCCGTAACACAAGCAGCATTTAGTTGCTTAAAATGGGACTAGTTGATAGGTGTAAATGTCTGTGGATATATATTTATTTTATTCAAATGCTACTTGTGTTACGAATACTAGATGACGGACAATATTTAATAGATAAATACATAATTATTCGGAATATATAATATTAGCTGTTGCCCGCGACTTCGTCCGCGGTTACTATGGTTTTATAACTATCCCACGGGAACCCTTTAATTTTCTAGAATAAAATGTATCTAAGATGTTCACCAGGGATATAAGACCTCACCATGCAAAATTTCATTGAAATCGGAAATTATTACGTACAGACAGACAAAAAACAATTGTTTTCGTATTTTCCCTCTTTTTACATCCCCCTGACTTGGTCTTAAGCATTTTTACTGGGATCGAACCCAGGACCTCTCGAGATAAAACCCACATGTCACATTTTTTTCACCATTTCTGAACCTAAGCAGACTGTTGCTGTAAGGATTTTAAAAGATAAGATACGTCCAAATGCTATCCAAATCCAACCTATACTCTCACTTCTTGCTAAGAAACTCGCGTGCCGGATGGCGTAGCCATGCATTTACGGCTTCGCAATTCGGAAAATTTTGATCGCACATCCAGATGAGGTAATTCCTTACATGGGTTCCTTCAAAATAGGAAGAAAAGAAGAGGAATCTAATGGACCAACCAGGTGGTGGTAGCTAGACAGAAGGCTAGGTAGGAGGTTTCATTCTGTTATCCTAGCTACCTCCGGCTATCCGTTGGTCGAGTGGTCTGTATGCCAGTCTTAAGGCGTCGCCATCTCGAGGTTCTGGGTTCGATCCACGGTGAGGCAGATGTTTGTGTGATGAATACAGGCATTTGTTCTCCAGTCTTGGATGTTTATATAATAGGGGTTAAAGTATGAATGCCGTTTTTTTTCTCCCTTAGTATTTTGTCTGCAACTATTAAGTTTTAGAGTATTTAAAAAAAATAATTACCTCCTCTTAAATAAGAGCATATTTTTGAGCTTTTTTTGATTTGTTTTGATAATTTGTTGTAAGTTTAATTGTGTTGAAATTGGACACGGAGACAACTCTTTTTAATAAGAATACATCATCTGATTTGCATTCACTTAAAAAAGTTTTTTTTTTATGAATAGTGATATCACACATATTGCTAAAGCTTGTCAAATGATACATGCCAAAAATTATTATCTCTGGATTTGTCGTTGTGAAGAAATCTGATAAAATGTTAGTATGGAAAATGCAGACTTCCCGAAAATCTCCATACAAAACGGCAATTTCATACTTTAACCCCTAATATGTATATTGTATATTTCATGAGTATTTATCCGCCCACTGTTGGGCACAGGCGTTCCTCATTGAGAAACACATGAGGAGTATGGGCTGTAACACCACCAAGCTGGCCCAGTATGGGTTGGTGGGTAGGAATGGTCGTTATAGCGACCGGGACCAACGGGTTAATGTGTCTTTTGAAGCACAGAGGAGTTCGAACACAAAGATTGGTTCCGAATAGTTCCGATCACAAAGTTTCGGTCACCCATCCATGGCCTGACCATGGCGAAGGCAGCTTTGTTTTCAATTCAAAGCCAAAGCGTACTAACCACTACGCCACCGAGCTTCTCCTAATTAGATGTGAATGTCTGAAGATATTTATTTATTTATTTTGGAAATATTTACTACTAACCTACCACTAGATGGCGTTACGTCATATGCTGAGCTTTTTATAAAAAAAATTAGGTCACATACATACAGTGCCATCACGCTTGCGGTAGGCACAAGTATTAAAACTTCCATTTTGCCTATATATGTAACAAAGCTAAATCGATCCAGCCTTTTTCAAGTTTTCGTGCTACTAACTAAAATCATTGTTATACATGTTATAATACTTATAGGCATGCACGTGTTCCTTATAATCTCAAAGAGTGTAATTATAAAAAAACTTCAGAGACAAGGAGGTCAGAGAAAGTAGGTTGTAATTTCTTCACCGTAATGAAAGTTATGAAAGCTTAAAGAACCACAGCTAAGTGCTTTCATGGCCTTATCACTGGAGCATATACCTCATTTGCATATGCAAATGAGAGTACAGAATGGTAATTAATGGTAATACCACTTGCCTCCGATACCATAAGAAATTTTTATCAAAACACAAAATATTTTTTTTATACCCTGGAGACCTTCGTGCCCGTATCAGCTGCTCTTTGCTTAAAATACGTGGTCAAACATATGTAGCGAATTTGGAATTAAAAAGTGAAGAAATAGAGTTCAAATTTAAATTTATACGAAGAATAATGATTTTTACCTCTAGAATCCTGACAGAAGATTGCAGCAAAAATTAAAAAAAAAAGACGTGTGGCACTCGGGGACTGCCGCGGTAAAGCTATTGCATAGCATTTTGTATCAACTTATGCAATTATAATTTTATTTATTTATTTTATTCATGCAGTATTTCTTTTTCTTTGATATTAATTCAAGTTACACTTTTTGAGCGTGGTGACCGATAAGAAAACAAATTTTTCTATTATTAAATAAATAAATAAAGTTAATATTGTTTAAAATACTTTTTATTACTTTACAATACATGTGGGTTTTATTACCTTAACGCCGTGTCGAAGACTACCGAACTGAAACGACGTTAAACGATGCACGGCCTTCAAGCCACACCTCCTTGCGCATCGTGGGGAGCGTGAGGTTTTTTCGTTACGGAATTTCTGGATTCGGTCCCCGCGCTCAAGGCCCGCGATAGAAGCTATGCAATAGCTTAAAAATTCGCATGTGTTCCTGGGTGCAATCTGATTTCGGAAGTCATTGAGTAATCGTTATACTGAAAGAGATCTACTTGTCTCGTATGCTTTCCTCGTAACGTTTCCTTTTGATTTTTACATGACAGCCAACGCCGATTATCGTCTCATATCAAAACACAACAGATACGAATTTCAAAGCAGAAAAAAACAAACAACCTACCACTAAAATTTCAGCGCAAGGTCTTTAGCCCTGAAAAGCCAGCTCTTTAAATATCACAGAAAGCCGTCAATAAATTACAATTATGCTATCTCGTATGCAAATGTAATTGCAAAAATGTTATGACTTTATGACCACATCGCTGGCTGTGATGGCCATTAAAAGGAATGGATTCAGGTGGTCCTTTAGTGACGTGTGCTTCCTGTATGGGTGATCAAAATATATTATACATACATACATACATACAATCACGCCTGCAATCCCTGAAGGGGTAGGCAGAGTCCAAGGAGCACAGTGTTCCTTAAGACCACATTTAGCCATACAAAAATTGGGTTTGGTCAGATGAAAAATCGTGAAAGAGTAGTAACAAGTGGCTAGCTCATCGCCTATACAATCACAGACCCAGTACCCAATACGCCCTTAGTCGCCTTTTACGACATGCTAGGCAAGAAAAGCAGTTGGTACATTCTTTTTGTGTCCCGGACCAACACGGGACATAGAGATTCCTCAATACATACAAACATATAATCATAATTATATTATCCCCCAAGGGTTAGTCAGAGATTAGGCAAATACACCGCAAAGGCAGTTCATTGCCATAGTCTCCGCTTCACCAAGCAGTGACTGCACTCAGCGTGATAGGTGGTGAGCCCGTCGCCGCTATAAGCAATTGGATGGTTGTGCAGTTCTAAGTCCATTAGTCTCCTTTTACGACACCCATGGGAAGAGATAGCTAGAGAGTATTCTTTTAATGAGCCGCTACCACACGGCTCCTCCTCATTTCTAAATAAGATGCCTCAAAAGGCCTCAGAAAGTTCCTCATAAAAAAATGATTACCCTGACCCAACACAAAACTCAACTTGACTATGATGTTTGCTATACAGTGACATTATTGTCACTATTGCGATAATCTTAGCTGATATTCAATGTGTTATTATGCAACTATTAATATTTTTTCTTGATAGTAAAAAAAATTTTTCTCAGCAGTTTAGCGATGTGATTTCTTCAAAATTTGAATTTCTTTTCTATTGTGTCCATGTAGAGCCTTATAACTCCAGATATAAACTAATAATTTATTCTGTTAGTAATAAACTTAAATTTCTAATTATGTTATCGACAACAATGCCAAACTACCAAACGTTATCATAACAATTTTTCAAACAAAAAACCTTGCAACAATGCCTCGTTTTGCTATACCTATTATTCTAATTCCACGTGGATTTGCATCCAATGAATATTTGCTCAAAACATTTTGGCGTTTGGGACGACACCATTGTCCCTAACCATTATGTTTAAGCCCGCAACCAAGCTATTTTGAACTTAATGCACACAGTAATACGAGGTATAAAGAGTTGAACTAAAATTTGCTATTAGAAATGTTAGATTTTATCGTTAGCGTACTTGGGACTCGTTTTTCAATACTATATCCGGAACAATGGAACATTGTATGTATCTGTAATAACGATTTTGATGTTGGATATTGTACAATGCTTATCCTAGTGGGATAGTTTGCATTATTATAATATATTTCCATACTTGAATTTGGCTTCTATAGTAATTAATAATTATCTCTCCCTTAAAATTTTTTTTTTGACGCTGTGGAAATGCTTTACGCAGAAACGCCCATCGGGGGGGAGACGAAACCAGGGGGCATACTCACTAAAACCACAGCGACTCTCCTATCCGCGGGGTGGAGAGGAGACCGGGACCCAAGGTTTAACCAGTCAGCCTCTCCGGCGGAGCCCCCCTAGGTGGGGGGCGCGGCATCACCTCTCCCTTAACATAGCTCAACTCCTATACACCAGCCTAAGTAGCACAGGCATAAGCTGCTCACGTTTTTATCCATATTTATCACATTTTTATCACGCCCAACTGTCAAATTTTAACCGAAGAACTGATGGCCTTTGGAGCCATAAAGTTCTAGAAAACGCTAGTCAGAAAACGGAGCGGGGTATGTCCTGTATCATGATGGGATGACAACCTTCTTATGTTAGCTGGAGTGAACTGGATGAGAGCAGCTGAAAAGCTTTGGCGTGAATAGATATTTATAAAATATGTACATATTGTAAAGCTTCAAGAGTATATAGAACGAGTTATCGATGGCTTGCTATAAACTATATACGCGAATTTCTCTCAATTTCCATGGCATTTTAACGACCTCCGTGGTCGAGTGGTCTGTACGGCGGTCTCAAGGCGTCGCCATCTCGAGAGGTCCTGGGTTCGATCCCCAGTGGAGGCGAGTGATGAATTTTCAGACATTTGTTCTCCAGTCTTGGATGTTTATATATATATTCAGGATAATTAAATGTATTCGTCCGTTAAATGTTTCGTCCGATCTATTAAATATATTTGTCCGTCATCTAGTATCCGTAACACAAGCAGCATTTAGTTGCTTAAAATGGGAGTAGTTGATAGGTGTGAATGTCTGAAAATATTTATTTATTTATTTATCTTCAGATATGGGGAACATGGGGTATGGGGAAGATATCCTAACATAAGGAAAATATGATCACTTGAGAAGTACTCCTTAATGATTAATTTAAAGACCTTATACGCATTATTTTGAATAATACCACAACTGCTCTTCATTTCTTGGTCATATTTAAATGGGACCACACGAGAACCATCAACTTACAATAAAAAAAAAGATTGATCAAAATGGGTTAATTATAATTAAGAGTTTTGAGGTTCAAATGCACATAAAAGACTATAGTACGTCTCAATCAATTGCCAAAAAGGTAAACAAAAAAGCCGACTTACCCAATTTATTATTCAATAATTACACTTTATTTAATTACCTACCGTCATCACAAAACATTTTAGAGATGAAACATTATCTTTGTTTTGTTTACCTAGTCGAATTGAAAATTTCCTCTTTTTTGAGTCGGTTAAAAATGAAGTACATATAACTAGAAGCTACGAAAAGCTAATGTTTTAGAAATATTTCATGATTTTCCAACACTGTCCCCACGCTTTGAAGAAATAAATACGCAGGAAATTATAAATCGAGGAAAACGTAGAAAAAGCGCAATCGCCTCAAATGGAACGGACTAGAATTGTTTTTGTCAAAAAGGACCGTAATAAGGACATCATAGCGAAATTGCTTTTTTTATTCCTGACTAAGTAGACGCTGAAACTAACACAGATCACACTATTTTATTTTACACGTGACAGGTAAGCTCTTGGCCTCTATCTCACCTGACGGTAAGTGACGATAAGGCCGGAGGTGGATGCGAACTTCACCTGTAATCCACAACAACTGAGGAACTGGCATCTGTATACAACGTTGTCTGGCGTATACAACGTAGAATCGCTTCTCCTCTCCTGGGATTATCATCATTGACGGCCTCTGTGAACGAGTGGTTTCAACGTAAGCTTAAATCCGTGGTTTCAGGTTGCTCGTCTGTTTTTCTGTGATGATTACAATAACTTGGTTTTCGGTCATGGATGTATATAAGTTAAATCCTCGAAGGAAGGAATAATAGGTGGAGGTTTTGATGCCTCCGTTTTCACCTGGTGTTTAGAAATTAATGAGTGAGTTTGGTAGTCCTAAGAGAATCCGTTGCCATACACCGAGAATAAGGATTAAGTTTTATTCAAAAGGAAAAAAAAGAAGAGGTACTTCTTAGAACATATCACAAGCACATAATTACTAAAAATGCTACATCATTTCTCTGCTGAAACGGACATGTTTTAAAATCCCCAAAACAAAACAAAAAAGAAAATATAAAAAGCGGAAACAAAACAGAAACGGCAACGCAATTAAAATCTCCGTATAAATTCAACCAATAACATGTTCGCGCGTCATAAAAAAGTCGGAAACATATGTCGCAGGACAAACTGCATTCCCTTCGCATGGTCTAATAACGATCTGTTAGTTCCAGAAGAACTCGCATTTTATTTTCTGAATTCGAACCTTTGTTGCGACAGATGTTGTCATGTTGACTTCTTTGCAGAGTTTTTATTGCACATCTGCCTGTAAATTGTTGACAAATCTGTAGAGAAATGACTTGGCACTGTGATTTTACTTGATGTACAGAGTAGGTACTCTGCCTTCCTTCGGTCTTATAGGCTTGATATATGGTCTGCTTACAAAGGAACAAAGAAATATCTCGAGATTCTCCCACTCAATTGTTTTACGAACACCTACAGCGTGAAAATTTTATAGGTGAAATACCTATTTTTATTCTTTGTTTTTTCAAAAGAGGCGTAATAAAGGCCAGCCAAATAGAGATGAGGCAGCTCTTCCATATTGCTCTATCTTCTCCGCAAAGAGTGGTGATCCGTTGCTTAGCTTTTTTGTAGAAGTTTACGAAGATAGTGCTAGCCGTTTGGGATAAATACTACACGTGTAACAGGATGTCTTAAAGTCCCATTTAGACAAAACACACACTGTTTCTGAATAACGCTTATTTACCTTACATTTTGCTGTTGACATGGCGAAAGCATAAGATTTCTCTTAATATATATTTTATAAATAATAAAATTACGTGACTAAAAATGCTTAACGTGTACCTAGCAAAAAAGTTAACGATTAACCGATGTTTCCAATTCGATTAATTTTTCTCGATTATTCTCGTGCTTACACTAATGATCTCGCGATAGTCACGTAATTCCAATTTTTTGAAATAAAAATTTGTTTCTCTGGAAATACTAACGATGTAAATTGAAGGATCGTATTAAATACAGTCGGAATTATTTTCTCCTTTTTTATCGCCATCAAAAGAACCTTTGGGCCGAAAGAACCATTTTGTAACTACCCAGAAGGATGCCGCGGGCGTTTTCGTAAAACCTTATGGAGATACTGACACACGGATTGTAGGGAAGGGAAACTGGCACATTTAACTGTTTGGGAGCAACTTAAAAATTTAAAAATTATATGCAACTATATTATCGGTCCCACTGCTAGGCACTGGCCTTCCTCATGGAGAAACACATGAGGAGTATGAGCCGTAACACCACTTTGGCCCAATGCGGGTTGGCGGGTAGAAACAGTTCCAATGGCGACCGGGACCAACGGCTTAACGTGCCTTCCGAAGCACGGAGGAGTTCGTGATCACCCATCCACGGCCTGACCATGGCGAAGACAGCTTTGTTTTTAATCGAAAGCCAAAGCGTACTAACCACTACGCCACCGAGCTCCTATTAATTATTTACAGTTATTTTAAAACATGGCATTAACATAATTTACAAAAAGTTTTTAAATCAATCGGAACCACATCAAACGTTCTATAAAAATGAGAGCTCAAATTAAATATTCAACTCGACCGTACTTACCAATAGAATCATTTCTGATATTATTTTTTGCTGCACGCTTCGACGAGACGTGTGTGGCAATAAAACTCAATACAGGAGTGGGTGTTTTCGTTCCCTCGCGATCTACAGCGAAGGGGCTGCCCAGCTGTCGCACCTACAAATTATTTACTGAACTCCTTTGTGAGAATCACCATCTCCATATTTGTTATCTGTGAAACTCGGAATTGCATGCAGGTGCCTTTTCGGCGCCATTCTGGGGGTATTTTTTGGACTCATGTTGTGTTTTGGTTGAGATTTTTATGATTTGTTTTTAAAAGATTTGTTTCGTCTTTTGTCATTAATATTATAGAATATGTATGCTAAATTTTATTTCAAACTGCTAATGATGAATGGTGCAACCATTTAACTAATTAATTGAACTTGTTTTTGAAAAAAAATGTTTTTATAAGAATTTTCTTATTAATAATATTGTGGGTCCGGGACACACAAATAATGTACTAAGGGCCAAGGGTCTGTGATTGTGTAGGCGATGAGCTAGCTACTCTTTCACGGTCTGTTATCTGACCAAAGCCAATTTTGGGATAGCTAAATGTGGTCTTAAGGAACACAGTGCTCCTTAGACTCTGTCTATCTCTACGGGGATTGATTTTATGTATATATATATATGTATAATATCGTTAACGACAATCCAGCAGTGTACATTTAGCCAGTGTAACTATATAAATTAATCTGCTAGCTATCAGTCATATATGAACTTCCTTTTTCATTTCATGTCTGAGCAATTTTTATCGCTAACTTCTTGTCTTTAACAGTATCTCACTATTTACATATTTATTAATGCGGTTCTCAAAACAATCTTTGTTTCTCAAATTACAATTTGGACGTTGCTCTGAGAAGAACTGGCTGGAAACTAAGCAAGCTTAATCCTCCTTTTCCATTATTGCTACAAAACTTATTTACTTATTTTCTGTATTTCCTCGCAAAAATTTACTAGAAAATTAATAAACGTTTTCATCCACAACGGCACAGACGACACTGATTTTATGAAACTTTAAAAACAATTCGCCAGGACCGTGTCAGTAGAAGGCAGTTTAAAGAGGAACTTTATTCCTTTCCGCATAAATATTCATACCAATTTAACTGCTTCGAACTTCTGAGAAAATTCTAAGAGTAAAATATTCAACTGCGAATTCCCGGAACTGTATGTACCTGAGTTACAAAGTGATTATTCCAATCGCAAAATGCTCCCGGTACTACTAACAATTGAAAATTTATCCGCGGGAAAGAGAACACTCTATATACCTAGTTTTAGTCCACATTCGCATAGCCTAGTTGCACCCGTTCCCATAGGAATATCGGGAAAAAAGCCTACGTCCTTTCTCAGGCTTAGACTATCTGTGTACCAAATTTCCGTTAAATTGGTTCAGTAGTTTTGACGTGAAAGCGAGACAGACAGACAGACGGTTACTTTCGATCAAAAATGCTTAAGACCTAGTCAGGGGGATGTAAAAAGAAGGAAAATACCAAAACAATATTTTTTTGTCTGTCTGTTTGTACGGGCTAATCTCCGAAATGGCTGGACCGACTTCAATGAAATTTTGCATGGTGATACCTGATATCCCTGGTCAACATCGGGATCTGATGATGTACTTTTTATTGCGGACAAGTAAAGAGTTCCCGAAGGTGCGGGAAACAGCTAGTTGATAATAATAGTACTGAGCAAGAAAAACAGATCTTATCGGTACAAGATCAAGCTTGTCATCCCGCAATTGTATCTATAAGAACTTGACGAAAGTTAAAAAAAAACAAAATGAATCCGATAAATCTTCATTCTGTACAGTTACTGAAATATCAAGACAAAGAATTTCTGATATCGTTGTAGTGAGTCAGCAAAAAAAGGGATCATTTGCAATTTCGGACATATTGCGAGTCGAAGCCAGTGAAAATATGGAAATATTTCTCTTATGTTATGATGGGTGTGAATTATTATTCTCATGTGCATAGAGAGGTTAGTATCAGGGAGATAAGGGAAAGTAGAAAAATTGTGTCAAGGAAAGTTCTGTTGTGTAAGTTTTCATTGCATTACGCTTTTTCTGGCAACCTTGGAATGGATTTATGTAAACGCAACACAAAATTACAACAAAACAATTATTATGCCCTTCATTTTCTGTTTTTTTTTTCTGTTTGCAGTACTTGCAATGCTGAGTCCGAATTTCCGAATCCCAACAGCATTGTTAGCTAGTTTCTTATGCGATTATCGCTAAAAGTATAATAATAAATAGATATTATCCCCTGAAATAACAACTATTGTATCAAATACAACCAGAGTCAAAGCGCTATGGGTGTACTGCCAAAATAGTGGTTGACCACCATAAAGTTGAAAATAATTCATGCGTCATAGAACGACAGGGTTGATTTTCCCTTGTAAAAATATTCTGTTGATGATGACTATTATGAACGTAAGATAACTTAACAATGAACATGTCTAGTTATCTCACATAGAGTCCATCGCTGTGAAATGCAATTAGTTAAGATCTTTCAGCGATTTATAAAATTCGAGGCAACGTAAGAAAATCAAGATAACAATAATATTTTCATCAAAATGTACTTGACAGTTTCTACGTCTTGACTTGACGTTTTTATTTTGATGCAAAAAGAGTTTTTTTTGCGAAATGTCACTATGTAATAGCTTAAATTGGTTGTTGCAAATAATAACTTAACAGGTTGTTAACAATAGGTTGTTAACAAAGGAGATAATATGACAATTGCATAGAAATACATATTCTGTGGTCAATTGTACATTTCATTCATTGTTAAAAAGTTAATTCTACGAGTTCAATCCTTTAGCATGTTTAGGTTGAATCTTATCGGTTTTTTTTTAATGACACGTTAAATTTTGTCAAAAGTGGTTAACCACTTATTTGGCCCACCGTACATGCTATAAGTGCTCGCGGTAATTAAAATGAATATATTTTTTTTATCTAATATAATGTACAATGTTGACTGTTTTGAATATTTTCATTAATCATCTGCTTAGTTCAAATTATTATGTTATGAATTTAGATGACGGAATTATATACGTATATTATATTTACGAATTATATACGTATATGTAATCATGTACAAATGAATTCAAATGTTGGCAGTTTTGTATAGTAATTGTATAGTGCTGTTATCAGTACAAGGTAGACAGTCAATTTGAGTTTAAGCAAATAAAATTTTAATAAAGAGGACCCTTAATAGTTATAGCTCAATTTGAGCCGCAGAATATTTACGAAGGTCAAACAAAACGGAATGTGACAGCAGGAATAAATTTTTTGCCCTTCATTATGCAGGGAACTTATCAGGAGGACCCATCAAAGAGTAAAGATATTTGTCCCTTCCCTTTTCTGAGTCAAAGCTTTAGATACGAGGAAATACTGAAGTGGCGTCTGTATTAATGCTAGCGATCTGAAGAAGAAAAAAGTTGGTGACGCCAATAAGGATTTTGGTTTACTCAATACTTTATTTCAAAACTACCTCGGTGTGAAAACTCCGGCTTAGATTATAGCTAGAATAACGATTTTTTTTAATTTCTCAACATCATTAAATCACCAACTCTTACGCAGCCTGTCAATGGTCAGAAGACCACAATAGAAACATCTATTACCTTTGCGAAGATCAGTGTTTGCGCTGATCCTTAAGGGGTAAGCGTCAGATAAGATAAGGTCATTTACCAATCTTTTATAAAAGAATAAAATAATCTAGTAATCATCTCTTGTCTCTAGTCGCGGAATAAGTTTTGATATTCCCAATTTCAATAAATAAAGTGTGTTTCAATGTGGGTTACAATACAACCCACGACTACAATAATCACGTGCAAAATTAATAAAAATTTGAACTTTTCTGTTTGTTTATAATTTTTTCTCTTAATATGGACCTATCTTACGAAAACGAAATAAGCGAAAATAAACTCCCTTAGCTAGAAAAACATAAAACGGAAGGTCTAAAGACATTTTATCGGCACATTTTCCTATGAGGGCAATAAAAATTGTAGATACAGCGTCGGTACAGCGAAACAGAAACGGAATATACGCGAAATACAAACGGAATAAGCTAAAGGGTTCTGTTATCGCAATATCGGTACGCTCATCAAAACCGCGGGTGTACTACGAACAAAATTTATCTACTACCCCCATTGTACCCTATTCAATTGTAACAAGAGCTATATTTGTTTGCTTTCCCTTTCTTTGTCGAGTTTCAGATACACCAGTCACGTCCAATCTTAAATATACCCAATAATCTTTATATTGCGATTTGAATAGAAATGTTTTTTTCTTTTAAATTGTGTGACATGGGAAATGTAATAAAATAATTATTACGTTTATGAATCAAAAGTTAAACCTGCATTTGTGTTTAATATTGTATGTAATGATTATACAATGTGCAACAGTTACAATACGCATCATTCTTGAAGCGAAATAGGAATTTGAACTTTATTAATTAAAGCTTGACGACCTCCGTGGCCGAGTGGTCTGTATGCCGGTCTCAAGGCGTCGCTATCTCTAGAATTTCTGGATTCAATCCCCAGTGGGGGCAAATGTTAGGGTGATGAATTCAGGCATTTGTCTCCAGTCTTGGATGTTTATATATATTCATATATATTGAGAATATTTACATGTATTTATTTATTAAATATCCGTCTTCTAGTGTCCGTAACACAAGCAGCATTAGTTGTTTAAAATGGGGCTAGTTGATATGTGTGAATGTCTGAAGATATTTATTTATTATTGAAGCTATAAAAACTAAATTAAATCCTTTTATCATTCATTCTTTCTCGAAGCTTTTCCTGTCTAGTTTTAGCGTTTGACTTAGCAAGATATTCTTGAAATACTGCGAGAGATCCTCCATTCGTTCGTACTCGTTGAACATCTATGTTTTATCTAAGTTCACCTGGAGACCAATCCGAATTTTCGCCACCATCTTTGCAGGGTTTCATACATACATTTCATCACGACTATACCCACTAAAGGTAGGTAGAAGTAGGGGTGTATGTTTTCAACCAGGATAATGATATTCGTGTCCGTCAATCGTAAGAGATGTTCCCACTATCAACAAATTCAAAAAATCAATGATGAGAGATGACGCTTCATATCGAAGCGTAAATTTTTTAATCATAATATGAATTGGCATAATGGAATCTACATTAAATATACTTACGCATAATTGATTTTGGCATAAACATTTATGCATAATTATTAACGCATAATTACAAATGGCATAACAAGAAATCATTCCGATTTAGTAATCATCTTCATCGTCAAGTACAAAAAAAAACAAGTCGGTACCTATGTAATAATCACAAAGGAAAAATTTTAATTTCCCAGCATGTTTCCCATTAAGTTTGTTAAGCACAATTATATCTGCAGCGAGCAGCCGTGATTCGCTACTATGACCGGAATTTCACCAACATGAATATTTCGGGTCAGCGCATCCCATCAATGGTGGAACTCTTCACTATAAAATAGATGCAGCATTTTCGATAGCTGAATTATGTGAGAGTTTATACTTACACATTTTATTATTATATTAAAAATGCTTATGTTGATGTTGAGGTGCAAAGCTCAATTAGTTTTGGTCAGGTGTATTTTCTGTCGAGCTCGAAATTTCAAAATTGAAGCAGTAATTTTTTTTTCTTGAGTTCTTCCGTGCTTAGGAGTACAGTATAAACTTATAGCGCCGGTTACTATAATAATATATTCATATTCATATATTTGCGTATTAAGTGCACATATTGCTATGGCTTTCACCCATTAACACGCATTTAGGAGGTAGATTTAGATTTAGATTCAAATATTTCATTTCATCTCAATTTTTAAAATGCATTGGAAAAAATGATCGTCAACAATAATGTACATTTGAATCTTGTCATATCAAATAGCAAAAAAAAAATCCCGAAAAATAATGTTTAAATATTAAAAATATAAAGTTAGTATAACGTCATTAAACCGTGTTTTTTGAATAGTGTTCTGCACGATTTTTCCTATTTTTTTGTCCCCTCAATAAAACGTAATGTTCTTTTCTGCAAAATAAATACGCGGTGAGAATCAGTATAATTGACCACCATAATTAACCTGTAGGACATCAATGAATAAAAGTAAGCATAGTATTCTTTTTATGTACCTCTATAGGCCTATCGTCTGTGATTAGTAGTTGGATATAATAAACGTAGTGTTGATGAAGACACTTTCAAGAGTAAATGCAAATTACCAATAAAAATAATTCAAATAAAAAAAATGGTAATCCCTAGAACTATGCTAGCATTTCTTATTTCCAGATATAAGAATGTAATTATGTCTGTTTTTGAAACGTTACTAAGCTGTCCCCTACTTTTGGGGAAGAATAACGTTCTATAAGATGCGAGGTTGACGTTGCCTGAGGTGTAATGGGAATCAATAAGCTCCCCGCGAGTCCGAGCCCTTACCACTGAGTTTTGGGTTGTATGGAATAGAGCAACGAGTGGAGATGCTGCTTAAAATATTGCTCAGTATTAAATTGTAGATGCGTAACGATACTAGAGACTACTAGAGTCGTAAATTATGTTTGAAACTAATTAACTATCAATTAAAATTAAAATTAAATTAAATTAAATTAAATTAAGTGTATAATTGCAAAAACACTACCATCTATCCTGACACTACCTAAATAAATAAATTTTTATTTGATTTCATTAATTTGTGGACTGTCTTAAGGATATAAAAATATATTAACTTTCACTGCATTTTATCATGCATTATATTTGTCCCTACGAACTGAAACATATTTGCTTCATAACAGATTTATCATATAACGCCAACAGGACGGAGGTGGTTAAGTCAAAGCAAAAAAAATATGAATAGCTCCTTGACTCAGAATAAAATACGCAACTGGTTATAATGAAATCGCATTTTAAATTTTACCGATAATGCTTTTGTTTAAATTTAAAAATTATATTTAGGAGAAACTCCATGCAATCGCAAGCCACACGCATCCGTCTCTTCTCTTTGCTTTTAAATACAACGGGGACGATCCGATAACTCGCACACTCATTCCCTATTTGTGACGTGACACACACGCACACCAACATAGGAAACGTAATAGTTTTTATAGAATTACTGTTCATGACAGCCACGAAGATAGCTAATATTGTAGCTTACTTTTTAGAAAAAAAAGTATTCACTATTGGAAATAGGCCTCCAAATACATGCTATCACTCTCCATCCTCGATCTTGAATACCTTCTTGCAAGGCGTCCTATATTTTCCAAATTGCGGTCTCCCCTCAAGAACTTTACGGCTACAAAAACACTCATTTTTACATTCTACATTAATTATTTACACCATTATTCATTATTACTTTTTATTATAACGCAGTTTTCTCTTTTTCACACTTCTCTTATGCGCTCACTCACTCACACATATTTTTTTAGAAATAAACATAGAAAAAGTTACGTGTTATAAAGAGACCTACGAAGAACATATGAATAAAAACATGTACCGAAATAAATTATTTCGTAAGTGACTTACTCAATTCCTCGGCACTATGTAAACACAAAGACATTCGTATGTATGTCGCGTTTAATCCTTATGATTGATAGAGATGTATCGATTTGCTGTAATCTAAAACACAGGTCTTTTCTCTCGGTAAGCTAAGATAAATATTATTATTTCGAACAGTGAAATACTTCGAACTCTAATTTCAATTTCAGTTCAGCTACAAAAAAATATCGTCTGTAGGTAAATGAATATGACTAGACACTATTTTCTTCACTTAATTTATGTTATCTCCCATAAGTTTAATGAAAATAGAACTGCCTGGTAATGCAGTAAATAAATCATTAGCTTTTATTAAGCAATTATTCCCGAATTCGTTGAAGCATTGTGCATTCCCGTTGTCAATAAAAAAACTCCGAACATCGACCTGCTATGGTCACCCCTGGTTGCACCCAAGTTCAATAACCTTCAAACTGACGCGTGCCAGGGGTGAGATCTGGCCCGAACCAGTTTTTGGATGAAAGGGAACGAATTTGGGGTCGAAGAGACCCTCGTAGATATTTTGGTCCATTCTTGCGTCGGCAGGTACACTGTTGAATTGTTATTGATTTAACGATTAGGGTATGTGAGTTTTTTAATGTTGTTTTATGTTTTGGGCGTTGAGATCGAATCATATTCTCGAGAATTCTGATCGTTACCATCAACAAAAGTTGCTAGGTTATTAATTTGAATGGCCATGTGACCATGACAATACATTCATCACATCATCCCTGAACAGCCCCGAAGACATAGATTGAGGAGCCACTACGCACATTTGACTGTGGTCTTACACCGTTCAAAGCCTCTATCAAACGACATTCGTTATAAATTGTACCTACTTATGATTTATTCAGCAATATTATAAATTGAAGTGCATATTTACGCAATACTATAATTATTAATTTAATAACAATCAGCATTTTTTTATGTATAGATAATAACACACAAACAATAAACAATATTACAAATTGTATGTTTTGTATATTTTTTTAAATGCAATAAAGAGTATACAGCAAGCAACATGGTACGACGACGGATAATGGCGTCACGAGTTTTTAAATGAGAAGTAAGTGGGCAGCCATTTATTTGATTTCTCAGCAAAAATAAAGCAGCCGAAAAATCATTTGGACATCAAACAAATATTGGGGCGTTACCTATGAAATTGGTGTTTTTATTCTGTCTAAGTATTTTGTCTGTAACTATTAAGATTCAGAGTATTCCTAAAAAATAATAACCTCGTCTAAAAATATACTATATTTTTGAGCTCTTTTGATTTGTTTTGATAATTTGTTGTAAGTTTAATTGTGTTAATATTGGACACGGAGACAACTCTTTTTAAGTGCCTCCCGAATACATCATTTTATTTGCATTCACTTAAAAACGATAAATAATTTTTATGAAGAGTGATATTACACATATTACTAAAGCTTGTCTAATGATACATGCCAAATATTATTATCTCTGGATTTGTCGTTGTGAAGAAAACTGATAAAATGTTAGTATGGAAAATGCAGAATTCCCCAAAATCTCCATACAAAACACCAATTTCATAGCTAAGGACCTAATATTTTGTCAGCAATATACCTATTTTGGCCGGCAAAATAATTATTTGGTTAGCAAAATCTTTGTTTGGGCAGCAAAATAATTATTTGGGCAGCAATAATCTCGTATATGTATCCGGAAATGTATAAAATCTAGGAAAAGGATCAATGAAGGATCAATTCCTAGGAAATGAATTTTGATAGATATAAGGATATGGTTATTTTTTATGACCCTTAAAAACCTTTTTTTGTGTCAATAATCGCTTTGTCTAAATTGAGTAGATATTATAAATATTATTATCAAGGGTCATGAAAAAAAATAATTATATTATATAATTGGCAGCAGAGAAAACCATTTAAGTTGCTGCCCAATTAGTTATTTTGCGGACCAATTTGAAATATCTGCTGCCCAAAAGTAGCTGGCCAGTTAGTTATTTTGCTGACCAATTTAGAAATATTTGGCGCATGAGTAACTAACCAACCAAGATAACTATAGATAAACAATATTATTGCTTTAGAAGATATCCATAAATAATGATAATATTTCATAAAAAATAGAAAAACAACATTTTGTAAGTCTCAATTATAATTTAATGGTATTTTGACAGCGTATTATGCTATTAAAACTTTTTACTAATGTTGATACGATCTCATTTCACGCCCTTTGAATTTTATCAGGGCAATGAATTCCAAACTGGCATTTACATACAAACATACATTAAATAACAAAGTTGTTAATCGGATATTTTATGAACATAAAGGACGCGTCACACAAAGGTGGGGGAGAAATTTTTAGAAATAAATCGATAGCTACTAAAAATTCCATTTTACAACGCTGCTGTGTGATGCGGTCTTTTGAGCCTCATCGTTAAAGGTGAGATGTAATATTTGGTTTGAAACGGCGTCTAGACGCAGTCAAAATGAGGAATTTCGTTTTGAAATGTCAGTAGGTGTTTCAGGGGAATGTGTTTGTGAAAAATTTTGTTATTTGAGTAATTTCTCTGCCGTTGAGCAACACCACACGTGACAATAAAACAACAAAATGAAAGCGTAGGAATGATTTTGAAAATTTATTTTTAAAAAATCCTAAAAAAAAAAGACGTGTGCCACTCGGGGACTGCCGCGGTAAAGCTATTGCATAGCATTTTGTATCAACTTATGCAATTATAATTTTATTTATTTATTTTATTCATGCAGTATTTCTTTTTCTTTGATATTAATTCAAGTTACACTTTTAAAAAGTGTAACTTGAATTGAAAAGTTACACTGTTAAAGCACGAACACAACGCCGTGTCGAAGACTGCCGAACTGAAACGACGTTAGACGATGCACGGCCTTCAAGCCACACCTCCTTGCGCTGGTTGCAGGTTGCCTTGGGGAGCGTGAGGTTTTTTCGTTACGGAATTTCTGGATTCGGTCCCCGCGCTCAAGGCCCGCGATAGAAGCTATACATATAATAGCTATATAATAGCTTAATAAATTATACAGTTAATATTGAGGGAAAAACATACTTTTTTTGACCACAAATAAAGCTTGCAGTGCTGTGAAAGTACTTGGCACTGCGCATTGATATCTTGTCCTGTGACAAGATATTATATGATAACCTTCACTAGATTTCCTTGTTATTCTTTAAGGTAAGACAAGTATTCCAATGTATATCCTATCCTGTTTTAATTATGGTTTTACATTTCTGAATAAAGTAAAAAATAAGTTTCCCTTAGATTACGCGGATTTGTACATTGATACAAATCCATACTAATATTATAAATGCGAAAGTAACTCTGTCTGTCTGTCACACTTTCACGTCAAAACTACTGAAGCAATTCAACCGAATTTGGTACACAGATAGTCTAGAGCCTGAGAAAGGACATAGGTTACTTTTCATCTCGATATTCCCATGGAAACGGGTGCCATGCGTGTTAATTAAAAAAATTTTTAATAACGCCTCCCAGAAAAATTAAGGACATATTTACCCCTCTATGAACTTTGCTTCTAATAATAGAGTAGGAGTAAATTTTCAATTCCACCAATTGAGGTTGCTGTTCCAATTTGAAAAAATCCTTCAGTGTTGAATAGCCTATTTATCCAGAATGCCATACCATCACACTTTCTCAAAGTAACAATTCTACGCGAACGAAGTCGCGGGCAAAAGCTAGTATTTTACAAGCGCAATTCATGGAGCAACAAAATAAAATTCAATTATATAAATAATGATTATTACACATGTCTGGCTAATATTATATATTTAGCCCATCTCTATCTCATACTGCAGATGAAAGGTCGAGATTATTAAGAAAATAAAACCACTTAAGCCACATGACGTAATCACGTGGCACCCGATATGATTACGTCACGTTGACTTCACGTTTTTACTGCGTACAAGTCCCGCAAATCCCGGGCCCTCCCCAAGGACCCTCCCGCAACGTTTGAAGTTCCCACTTCCGAGGGATTTAGGGTTACGTGGCTATACTTTTAATAGAACCTGTAAAAGATCATTTTCTAACGTGGGATATAAAATACCCATTGTGTTGTGACCGAGATAGGTGCATTGTGAAATGGACCTTATCGACATTAAAATAAAGTCACATACACACTTAAACGCCTGGTCTAGTGGTTTACACCACCGGGTGTTGATCGGGAGGTCCGTGGTTCGATTTTCCATGGGGGCAGAAGTTTTTCTGCTTGGTTTGGTTCGTGGGGCTTCTAAGCCCACCTGGCTAGCTACCACTGTCTTACCTAATTTTGTTGTGTTCCGGCAATCAGAGGTAAGATGGCTGGTGCCTTTTTTGTTGAGGAATACAGAGGAAGCTCGCTTCCACCTTCGGCTTTATCGCTTACCATCAGGTGAGATGAAGGCCAAGAGCTTACCTGTCATATGTAAAAAAAAAACAAATTGTTTTGCAATAGTAAGACTACGTACAAGAAAAGAAACAAAAAAACGATATTGTAGAAAGCGATATCTTTTTTATTCCTTGTGCTTAAAATGATTTTAAGTTTATTGTTATTTAGAATTCAAATTCGTATCGCAATAACAAATCGTTTCTTTTATTATGTCCCACCACAAACACTTCACAGCAAGTATATGTGTTTTCACATTTTTTCATTGGATTTTACTACCTTTTACTCTTTAAAGTACTTTCTTCAGACATAATTATTGCACCCACAAAACACGGAATATTTGAATGAACCACGAGAACTCGAAAGCGTATTACTATCAACATTCATAAACGTCACTACGTGAGTCATTCAGTAAATTGTTTTAATAATGTCTTATCACGACTGACGGTCGTAATTTCACTTGTAATCAACGGTGAGCAATTACAAGTGGGGAAGTTTCGTTGGGATTGTGGGCTTTTGTCACGATACCGGGTTATGGAGGGTTTTGTAGATTTAATACTTTTAGATAATAGTAGTGGCTTCACGCGGTTTCACCCGCGCGGTACCCGTTCCCGTGGAAAAATCGGGATAAAAAGTAGCCAATGTCCTTAAAAATGTTTCTTAGGCTCTAGAATACAAATTTTCAATTAAATCGGTTCAGTAGTTTTGACAGAGAGACAGATAGACAGATACGACTACTTTCTAGGAAAAGTAAAAGTAACCTCTTGAAGGTCAGCGCGAGCACCAGTGTTCACAAACAATAGATGTTTATATTATGTCTGGTTTTTGACCATTGACAGTCAAAATGCTTAACTTTTTCAAGCTTAGTGCTTAAAATACATAGGTATAGGTCACGCCATTTCAGATACCCCTATCTAGGTAGAGATTTCTTTGTTCCACTTGCTACGAATTTTCCATATCCATATCCATACTTCTTAAGCTCTTAGCTGAAAATCAGTGGGTCGCACATTGAGCATACCGTAATCTAAGCTATTGCCCTTTTTCACTCTTATGGGACATGTTACTTACCTTTTGTTTATTGTTTTGTAATGATTATTGCAATGATTATTGTTGTGTATGTGTAATTTAAAAGAAATTTGTATGTTATACCTATATTTGTTTGTAAGTATGTGTGTGTGTGTGTGTGTGTGTGTGTGTGTGTGTGTCTAATATGTGTGTGTAATGTGTAAATCCAAAGATAATAATATTTGGCATCTATCAGTAGACAAGCTTTAGTAATATGTGTTAACTATTTAGATTCAGAGTATTCCTAAAAAATAATTACCTCAGCTAAAAATATACTATATTTTTGAGCTCTTTTGATTTGTTTTGATAATTTGTTGTAAGTTTAATTGTGATAAAATTGGACACGGAGACAACTCTTTTGAAGTGCCTCTCGAATACATCATTTTATTTGCATTCACTTTAAAACGATAAATAATTTTTATGAAGTGTGATATTTCACATATTACTAAAGCTTGTCTACTGATAGATGCCAAATATTATTATCTTTGGATTTGTCGTTGTGAAGAGAACTGAAAAATTTTTAGTATGGAAAATGCAGATTTCCCCAAAATCTCCATACAAAACACCAATTTCATAGGTAAGGACCTAAAAGAAAGGTTACTTTCTTATATTACCGAATAACGAAAAATGTTGATACCCTGATTTTACGTCAAAATGCATTGAAATAATCACATTAGAAATGGCAATAACATCAACTGTTTCCAATCAAATATTTTGGATCACATTACCTCAATTTAATGAGGCTGAAACGAAACTATAATCTACCTGGACTGTACAACTAACAGATGATTTCTCCACAACGACAAATCCAGAGATAATAATTGTTGGCATATATCATTAGACAAGCTTTAGCAATATGTGTGATATCACACTTCATAAAAATTATTTATTGTTTTTAAGTGAATGCAAATCAAATGATGTATTCGGGTGGCACTTAAAAAGAGTTGTCTCCGTGTCCAATTTCAACACATTATCAAAAACTTACTTACAACATAATTATCAAAACAAAATAAAAGGGCTCAATATGCTCTATTTTAAGAAGAGGTAATTACTTTTTTAAATACTCTGAAACTTGTAACTATTTAGTTAAAAATACTAAGAGAGAAAATACGGCAATTTCTTACTTAAACCCCTATTATTTGAAGCTCTTTAATTTGAAGAAGGTATATATTATTATTATAAATGTAGTTCACTTAAAAGTAGCAAACCTTATACTTTAGAAGCGACTTTGTTTATTGAACGACATTTTTAAACAATTAGACATGTTTTAACTATGGTGCTCATTAAATGAATTTATCTGTCGGATAGTGACTATCCGTAGGTGGTGAAGGCCATCCTTATGTTTCTATTGTAACATTTGAAACTAAATCAAATGTGACTTATAAGAAAACTATTGGGTCCGTACCCATAAAATTGGTGTTTTTATTCTGTCTTAGCAATTTGTCCGAAACTATTAAGTTTCAGAACATTCTTATAAAATAATTGCCTCTTCTAAAAATAGACCATTATATTTGAGCTCGTATTATTTAATTTGATAATTTTTTGTAAGTTTAATTGTGATAAAATTAGACACAAAGACAATTATTTTTAACTGCCTCCCGAATATATTATTTGATTTGCATTAAAATAAAAACGATGAATAATTTTTATCAAGCGAGTACACATACATATTGCTAAAGCTTGTCTAATGATACATGCCAAATATTATTATCTCTGGATTTGTTGTTGCGAAGAAAACTGATAAAATGTTAGTATGTAAAATGCAGACATCCCCAAAATCACCATACAAAACACCAATTTCATAAGTAAGGACCTAATATACACGTATTTAAAACAAAACCCAAGAATGTAGAACATACTCCTTAAACAGGTTACGATCGAAAAAGAACCAAACATCCACTTCGTACTTCAAGGAATTCAGATGATGACGACACGAGTCGTATCGCTGTAATGGTTCCTATACAGAGGAATTTCATTTCGGTATTTTTACAACTTCCTCGCAATGCTTTTTAAAAAGAGGACCATAATCACGCTATTCTCTTGTGAACACGGAGATGCGAAATGTCGGTTGACCGTTTTGACTTGACCATAAAATACTTAGGTTTTGGAAATTAATTTTGTGCCAATAGAAAATGGAACCGTCCCTTGCAATTTTGCAATTAGTATTACAGCAGATTCTTCATTCAAGTATCTGATTTTAGGTTTCTATATTTGGTTTTTACGTTCTTATTACAGAATTATAATTTTTACTTTGAGATATCCCTTTATTGATTGTACCATATCGTATAGTGTGAAAGAAAGATTTTAAGAATCACCTTCAATCGTTTATTTTAAGCATAAAATTTTATTTACGTTTTGCCTTTGTACTGATTAACTAGACTTATCTCGTAGGCCACGCAGTCCGTCTTTTGTTTCACATTTTTCACAATCTTGCGATCACGAGAGATGTTTGCCATAATATCATAATCTTATAATAAACCATTATTTTTATTTTGAGCAAAATTTTTATTTTAGCAAAAAAATAATTTTATTAACATTATTTTTAAAAATAAAACGTAGCAATATAATCTCTTTTCATTGACGCATTATTCGTGTCTGTGGAAATCAAGGTCCGAAGACGAGCGCGGGGGTTTAGTCGGCATTAGACTATGGCGGACGTGATTTTTATTTTGATGATTGTAATATTGTTTCGGAGTGGATATTGTTACGTAAAATCAGTGTAGTTTTGTGTAATAAGTGTCTGTGATGATGTGCAATGTGAAGGAACATTGAAATAAGCGTCAAGTGGTGGGAAAAGTGATGAGTTTTTTATGGTGGTAATCCACCTCATTAAACTAGCACCACAGTAACTACCATCGACCGTTTGGCGCCAAACTCTCTCAGAACGCATTGAAATGTACTTTACTTGCATTTTTAATGCAAATGAAGGCTTAACACTTCTAAAGAATAGACAACTCACAATGTATATGACTGAAGGATTCTTTATCCATGGTCATGAACAATAAACAAAAAAAAAGAAGAAGCGGCATTGCGTTCGAAATTAGAACGCAATGCCTGTCTGTCTCGCTTTCACGTCAAAACTACTGAACTAATTTAACCGAAATTTGGTACACAGATATTCTAGAGCCTGAGAAAGGACATAGGCTACGTTTTATCATAAAATTCCCATGGGAACGGGTGCCATGCGGCTGAATTAAAAACAATTTAATTAATGTCTCTTTGCTTTGCTTCTAATAATAAAATAGGAGTAAATTTTCAATACCACTAATTGAGGCTACTATTCCAATTTGAAACAAACTTACAATGATGAATAGCCTATATATTGAGGAAGGCTATAGGCTACATACCATCACACTATCTTTAAGTAATCTACGCGGACGAAGTCGAGGTCAAAAGCTAGTATTCCTATATTTCTTAATTACCAATGCGTACGATTCTCCTTCATAATGCTTACGGTCCTCTTTAATAAACTAGTAAAAGACCCAAAGCTATGCGTGTCAGGGTCGAATTTTTTGTAGTAGTTTTACGACGCATTCCTACAACTGTAGTAATTTTATTTATAACCTTGCAACCTACCTATCTTTATACCGTTTTGTTTTTTTTAGCTAGTAGTAGGTAAAGAGAGAAGTTTAGATTTTAAATTAATAATTCTATTTTCGCTGGCTACGATATTATTTACTTCAATATTATTATATTATTTATTATGCAGAGGTAACGAACACCCTAGAATCTCTGCAATTGCGTCGCGACATAGCGCCTTTTAGCGTTTATACCATGGAGAGTGCTCTGAAGAACTCTTTGACCTTATCCCTCCTTCTCCTTTCCTACACAAGAGTACGCGTGCTGGTTTACGGAGTCACACTTTCACTGTCGCTATGACTACTTTGCGCACTAAGAGATTTCGTGACTCCTTTCTCTGTCACGCAGCTAGAACGTTCTTACAATATCGCCGATCTCAAGCCATCGCCATCTCAAGAGGTTCTGAGATCGATCCCCAGTGGGGGCTTATGTTTGTGTGATGAATTCAGGCATTTATTTCTCTAGTCTTGGATGTTTTTATTTTTGTAAAAAAAAAATCTAAATATTTATATTTATTTATCTATTAAATACATTGATGCGTCATCTACATAGTCTCAGTAACACAAGCGGCATTGGCTGTTTAAATTGGGGCGAGTTGATAAGTGCGAATGAAGATATTTATTTGTAAAATAATATATGTAGTAAAATGTTACTCAATGATGCGGGATATGTTGAAAAATTTAATCAATCAATATTTATACAATTCTTTTTTTGATGAAGCTGAAGGATGATATTCCACTCTAAGCGAAACCTGTTAAACATTGCATATTAATTTTGTACTTCCATTCATTTCAGTTTTTCCTTTTTTCGAGATAGAAAATAAACTTAAAAAGGCCGGCAACGCACTTGTGACCCCAGTGGTGTTGCGAGTGTCCATGGGCGGCGGTAGTTGCTTAACATCAGGTGACCTGTCAGCTCGCTTGCCCTCTATCCCATAAAAAAAAGGTAAAGATGATGGCATAAATAAACTATGAATGCTTCTGAATTAAGCAAAATGTATTTAAGTAAAAATCAGATAACATTTTAATCACAATCAACAGTAACTCAAACATTTTGAGGGCATTGGGCCGGTAAAGCTCAAGTTTGGGCCCGAGATACCCCGGTTGTCACGAACTGTCCAAATACTCCGGCACGTTTGCGTGTTCACTGCTTTGGAACAAAGGGGCCGATGTGCCCCTTGAAATTTAAGGGTCCGGTCGCTTGTACCCGATTTGTAGCCGCTTTGTGAGTGCACTGATTGAAACTTAAATAGGGACTAGAATTTAAATTACTGATTGCTGGGAGAATTCTCATTAAGCGCACTGACAGCCTCTGTGGTCGAGTTTGTATGCCGGTTTTAAGGCATCGCCATCTTGACAGGTTCTGGGTTCGATTCTTGGTCAAATGATTGTGTGAAGGTAAAGCAAAGTGGTATTTACCGCTTGAATATTGATCGTCCCTTTAGGGTAGCTCCTCCAACTTACAGAAGATCGTGGCTTGATAATTCTCAGTTAGGAGTTCATACAGTAAGTTCCTCATCAAAGATAGTCATGCATAGGGCAGCAGCTTTCATCTCCTATGCTGGATACGTGACACAGGAGTGCCCAAGATGCTTTTAATTGTTTAAGACCCCTATCGTAAAAAAAATATAGTTTTTATTGCAATGATAAAGGCAAGCAATTGAAGCAAAAGCTTTTTATCTTATAACAGAACTTATCCCGCTACCGCCTACTGCAGGGCATAAGACTCCCTTGTGCCAATCTTTCCGGTCCTGCGCGATCCATCCCCAGGTCTTTCCCGCGACTCGGTCGATGTCGTCGACCCATCGCATTAAAGGTCGACCTCGTCGTCTTTTCCCTTGTCTTGGCCACCATTCATTAAGGACCTACTCTACCTGTCGTCATCATACCTCGCCATAAGCGAAATAAGCGATATGCTTTAGAAAAAAGATCGGACAAATATTTATTCTAGCTTTAATATTTCTTGTAGCCATTACACACCAACATTGACACATCTCTTCACACCAATATTGACATAAAAATAAAAGTCAATAAAAAGTACATTTCTCAACGCGAATATAACAAATAGGTTAAGTTTGCGCCCTCGAAAATACACTTTTAAGTTGAGTTGGACTTGAACAAAAACTGATTGAAAACTTTAAGCGAAAATTTTTCAAAACGAGAAAAGTGCCGAAAAATTGCCGTGTTCTGCAATATAGGTGTTTGTAAGTTCAAACAAAGCTCTAAGAACCATTTTGATAACATTTATAGAACTAGTTTGTTACTTTGTCTGAATATCTTGCGATGACTGGTGGACTGAAGGAGAGAAATAATCAACACTGTATTTACAAACATACATACATATAATCACTATTATACCCTCAGCGACTAGGCAAAAGCATTTGCAGTGCTTTTGCTACAGCGCAGTTCATTGTCATAGTCCGCGCTTCACCAAGCAGTGACTGCACTCAGCGTGAAGGTAGTGAGCCCGTCGCCGCTATAAGCTATTGGATGGTTGTATAGTTTAAGTCTATTAGTCGCATTTTACGACACCCAAGGGAAGAGATGGGTTGGTAGTATTCTTATGATGAGCCGCTATCACAACAACATGACGATGATTATGATTTGATTATGTTTGATTTACAAACATATATAGATACATAAAGGTATGCCTATTTCCCATATCCCTTCAACTGTGGCGGCCATTTTGCGCGAACAGATTCATTGTGTCGCGCTTCTTTTTGGATCTTCTTATTTGACCGCGCGTTAACAGCGCGTGATTAGAATTACGATATCTCTTATGAATTATAGGGCGCTCATATAAAACTTGTTTCGACACATAAGCTAACAGGCAACAAGCTATCATTAATAAAATTATTAATGAAGTTTTGTACAACATACAAACAAACATATCATTACGCCTGTTTACCCGAAGGGGTAGGCAGAGGTGTTAAATACCCACATTTCGCTAGATATGTTAGGTCCCATGCATTGAGCAAATAAAAATATCATTATCATTATCATTATATCATTGGGCACAATGTGAGGCAAGCGATATTCACAATGAATTGTACATAAGTTTTATTCAAACTCAGTGGTATAGGTGGTGGGATCGAACCCGCGTTTCCCGCGGTCTCTGGAACGCGTAGTGCCCCGTCCGTCTCAATTCAGCTACCGCTGCATTTTGGCTGTCTTGTATTGTATAACTAATTCTCATTCAATATCAGGAGCGTCTTATAAAATAAACGCCAATTGTCACATACGACTCCAAGAGTCAGATACACACATGGGTATTCTTTGACACCGGACTTCTGGAGTCCGAACAACAGACTAGGGGATTCTCCTTCTTCTTTTTTTCAATACGGGCAGTTTCTGCAACTCGACGTCCAGTTAGCGCCTCTTTTGCGTCTGAGGGTGAGTACTGGTTCAGCCAGCCATCCAGGCTCCGCCAAGTCACAAGGAAGTCACCCAGCGTCTATATGTCGTACTTAGCCTGACAATCTTCTACCTCGGCACACTCCACCATGACACCGGACTCCTGTAAATCGATCAACAGACGATGGCATATAAGTAGATAGAGATCTTGATCCAGTTGCTTCGATCCTGAATATTTCTTCTCTCGGCGATTTCGTATACTTTAGACCTCGCCCACACATATCGTTACCCCTATGCCTCCGAAGAGGTGCCTTTGCACTCTCACAATTTTTTAAAATATATTTTCTAACATCCATCATAATTCTCGCAACACATTTCTTTACTTCTTCTTTGCCCTGCACTGTTTCGTCCTCAGCCTATATACGTCCCACTGCTGGGAACAGGCCTTCCTCATAGAGAAACACATGAGGAGTATGGGCCGTAACACCACCACGCTGGCACAATGCGGGTTGGTGGCTGGGACCAACGGCTTAACGTGCCTTCTGAAGCACGGACGAGCTCAAGCTATCAAAGTTTTGGTCACCCATCCACGGCCTGACCATGGCGAAGGTAGCTTTGTTTTTGATCGAAAGCCAAAGCGAGCCACTACGCCACCGAGCTGCCCTGTTTCCAATTATGTTATTTGGGGGTCGGCGCAACATGTCTTCTTCCACTCTCTGGTATCACACGCCAAGTTATTCACTCCCTACCTCATCATATCGTCATTCATACAATCAATCCATCTTTTTTTCGGTCTTACCTTCCCTACACGCCCATCCACTATGAAATCCACTACTTTTCTGGTGACATGATCATTCTCACATTACTTCACTTCTAGAACAAAAATACCAATTTACCAGTTTTCATTACATCTAGTTTACACCTTATTCGATAACATGATACTTCATCAAAGAATTCTTCTCGCAAGTTATTACGTGGAGATTTCTCTGACCGCTAGACACGTGCGTCGACGGCTACATCGTCCGGACGTGCAGCTGGCGACACGGATATATTTTCAACATTAATCACGGATATTATATTGTTACTCGTATCTTTTATGTTCTAGGCTATGTCGCGTCTGGAATTCTGTTTGATTCCTAGTTTTGTGGCGACTTTTTATATTTTTAAGCTATTGCATAGCTTCTATTGCGGGCCTTGAGCGCGGGGACCGAATCCAGAAATTCCGTAACGAAAAATCCTCACGCTCCCCACTCCAATGCGCAAGGAGGTGTGGCTTGAAGGCCGTGTTTTAAATAAATTCTATCTCTTTTATATTACACGGCTCATTTCTCTCATAAATGCTAAATGCATAGCCATAAATATACTCGCGAAAAAGAAAAAATAAGAGGCGATTGGCGTGGCCAGGCGCGGCCTACGAGATGAGTATAAGATCGAGTTGGCCATGCAAATTTTTGGAAGGAATTCAGAAAATGACTGAGTGTAAATTAAAACACGTACCTACTACGAGTATTTATTATTTTTTATTTATTTAATCATAGAAAAATTTGTTTTCTTATCGGTCACCACGCTCAAAAAGTGTAACTTGCATTAATATCAAAGAAAAAGAAATACTGCATGAATAAAATAAATAAATAAAATTATAATTGCATAAGTTGATACAAAATGCTATGCAATAGCTTTTTCATCCCACCACCTCGGAAAGTGTAATTTTGCGCTTCGAAATCTGGCTGGAAAATTCTATTTTATTCGCTTGAGCGGCAAAGTAGATTTGAATTTAGAACATCACATATAATGAGTACTCAATATAATTGTAAATTCAAAACGTCATTAAACCTATTTAATGTAACCTCTATGGTGCCAAATTTATGATTAGAACTTTTTAAATTGTGAAAAAATATTTTGTCATTATAAATTGTTTTCTTTTTCATTTTGTCATTTCCTCGCTGAGGTGGGATGAAAAGTTACGTATTGCACTCGAGTGGAAAGATTTTTCACCTTGTGCTCGTTTGTTTCCCTCGCTGACGCTCAGGATTCTAATTTAGAATCACTCGCTGCGCTCGTGATTCAACTTAAGAATCCTTCGCTTGCTCGGTCATCCAAATCGAGCACGCGGTTAAAAAGGAACTTTCCACTCTTGTATAATAAATAACTATTTCGCAGTCCCCGGCAGTCCCCGAGTGCCACACGTCTTTATTTTTACATTTATTATGTATTGAGTTTCGTACGAAATCTATATTTGTCCTTCATCTAGTGTCCATAACACAAGCCCAAAAATTAGCCGTTTATTTGGAGATGTGAATTTCAGAAGTTTGTATTATTTTCATTTTGCTTATGGTGTTTGATATGTTAAATTACCCTCAGTCTATATACCTACGTGCCAGGGCTGAGGAAAGGCCTTCCTCATGGAAACAAACTCATGAGGAGTATGGGCCGTAACACCACCACGCCTGGCCCAAAGCGGGTTAGTGGGTAGAACCGGTAGCAATAGCAAGCGGGACCACAGGCTTAACGTGCCTCTACTCATTGAGCTCCTCACTAGGCCACGAAGCTCCTCACCATGTTGATCCACATACATACATACAATCACGCCTGTAATCCCCGAAGGGGTAGGCAGAGTCCAAGGAGCACTGTGTTCCTTAAGACCACAATTAGCCATACAAAAATTGGGAATCAACATGGGATGGGTTGGGGATTTTCATGTTGATTTGTTGATATATCAAATATGTCTTCAATTTTGTAAATACTTTACTAACGATTCATAGAGGGGAGTAGAAGAGGAAAACATGTTATACTATTCCCGGCAAACTTCTTGAACAATGACCTTGACTGCGCGAGAACCGTTTTTAGTACATTTTAGATCGGAACACAGTGCGCAGACTTACCCCCTCTACGACTATATTTGCCGGGCAATTAACTGACCCTGCCTAAAGGAAAAGGAAAAAGATTTTACTGTTAGATACTTATAAGTTTATTTTCTGCAAGCTTGCTACGTTTTTGTTAGCTACGGTGATAATTGAAAAGTGTATATAGAACTTTGATATTTTTTATTATTAAAAAATACACCCTTTTTACACATATGATTATGTTATTATCTTCTTTCATCTGTTTATAGGTTTATTTTATAATATTCTATTTATTTGACAGTTGAACCATTTTATAGTACAACAATATCTTTGTATTTTAAAATATAAATTTTAAATTACAGAGATACCTGCAATAATTTATAAAAGTAGATTTGATAGTATTTGCTATGTAGTTTTAAAAGGAATACACAGTATTCAAGCTTTATAATGTTTGAATAATATGCCTGGTTATCGTAGATACCAGACTAGTATTTAATTAGAAAATTAAGACACGAAATATTATCACTCGGTTTCGAAGGTATCCTCACAAACTTTAACTTTTTTACCGTTACTCCGACGGTTTAATGGGGCATGAGCAGAATCATGTATGCCCGATAATCCACGTAGGACGTACGTAAACACTGAAATTGCTTGAAAGAAACACTTGAAATGACTAATTGCTGAAAACGCAAGTCACTGACGGTCCCCAACGAATCGCACACTTATCGCAGTTTGCGTGCACGAGTTCACCACTTGACGACCGTACGACGTATTTACTATGCCTTCCAGACACGTCGCACTAAAAAACAATATGATTTCCACTACAAGGAACGCGTAAAATATTAAAGAACTCAACGGGAAGACGATACAAATTCGAACCTCCTTTCCCTGACAAACCAGGATCTGACAAACCCTCCTATTGGTTGACCGAATCTATCTGTGGGAACGCAAAGGAATTTAAGACATACAGCCTTGCCGGAACTCACATTCACAGTTATAATTTTAGTTTTGTGGAAAAACATAATGAAACGTTAAGTTAAAAACAAATATGACCGTTGTATAGTAGGAACGACCCAGGTTCGAACCCACCTTAATGAAAATAGCCTTATGTGGCGAAAATAACTTTTAATTGTGGAAAACCCAAAGAATGAAGACCCAAACTCATATCTTTGACCCAAACAATAAAGGACTCATCCAAACATACATATTATGTCTGAAGAGTTTTCTCTTTTTTTTTTTTTTTTTTTTTTTTATAAGTCCACAAAAATTCCCTGGACCCTTTGCCCAACTTTTTAAACATTAAAACATAAAATTTGCGCTGTCATTGTGACATTGACATTGTAAAAATACACCCCGGCACCCTTGGCCGGTCATTATTATTTCGGCACTTAGTTACCGATGAATAGTGGCTAGATAAAAAATTGAGTATTACATGGCGCCCGAACATTTTGAGTGGTAGCACTGTGGTTTATACCCATAGTCTGGTCTATTTTCGCTCAGATTATTGTATTGTTGTATGAATATCTCTATTGTACGGTCAGATGTTATTTGGTGTTTCAACATAAGTTTTGCTGCTTTGTACTGTGTTAAGTGCTTTTATTGCTGTTGTTTGTATGCTTTCCGCCTTTTTGAAGAAAATATAAAAAAAATTTTGTTATATTTTGTTATTTTTATTTTGTTTTGCCATAGTAATCCCTGTAGTTTGTTTTGTCTACTAGGGTGATATACTATAAAAGTCAATGGTTTAATTTCTAAAATATTAAGGTGCAAGGTAGTACATTGTATTTTAAATATAAAAATACAAAGTGATACATTGTATTTTAAGATATTTTTTTATTGATTTTGGTTTTATTTTTGCAAAACAAAAATGGAACAAAGACCAATAACTTTTAATTTGCTTTTAAAAGATGAATTGGAGTATGAGGTGAGGGTTAGAGGTGATAAACCAGCAGATACTGTCGTGGCTCTAAAAGCTCAAGTCCGAGCTCTTAATAAAGATTTTCCCTCTGATGAAATTTTAAGTATTGATGAGGATGTTTCCTCAGAGTTGAAGGTTATTCACAAAAAGTTGGATGACTTGGACAAGCTGATAGCCTCTTCCGTGGCAAGGGCTGGTTCCCTTAAATCCTTAAATAGAATTCAGGCTTTAGCTCATCACTTGTTCCATAGGCTGGGTCGTCTCAATTTGGACGATGATTTAGACAGCAATTTCTCTACCTTATACAGCTCTTTCCAAAGCCGTTTAGGTAATATATTAGTAAAAATAGACAAAATTATGTTTACTTTCAAAAGTAGTCTCTCTGAACCAGCTGGTCAACAGCCTATTCAATCTAATCCAGTAGATGTACAATCCTCAGAAGGTAGCTCAGCTGTGTTTAAGCTTGGGGTAAAATATGATGGGAAATCTTGTGTGAAATCATTTTTACAGCGCCTAGAGGAGCTATGTTTGTCTAGGGGTGTCTCAGACACTAAATTGTACTTTTCAGCGGCAGAGTTGTTTACTAACGAGGCTTTGTGTTGGTATAGGAGTATTAAATCAGAGGTTAATAATTGGGGGGAATTGAGGTTATTATTGTTAGAGGAATATTTACCAACTGATTTTGACCATCGGTTGATGCAAGAAATTAGGTCTCGCACCCAAGGCTCTGAGGAGAGTATAATAAATTATCTAAGCATAATGCAAAACTATTTCAGTCGTTTGTCTAAGCCTATTACTGATGAGGAAAAATTAAACATAGTTCTCTTCAATATCAGACCCTTCTATACTTCCCAGTTGGCTTTGAATCCTGTGGAGTCCTGGTTGGACCTAAAGAGGAAATGTAGACTTCTTGAAGGTGCAAGGGAAAGGTGTAGTAATTTCAGTGAACCACCCATTGTTCCATGTTCCTCTTTGGCTCCAGACTTGTGTTACAATAATAAACAGAAATTTAATCAAAATAAAGTTTCAGCAGTATTAATAAATAAAGATTTTTGTCTTCGTTGTCGTGTCAATGGGCATACTCTGAAAGGTTGTAGGGCTCCTAAGATAATAATTTGTTATAGTTGTGGTAAAAGGGATGTAACTGTCAAAAATTGTCCAAATTGTTCTAATACTAAACAAAATTTTATTAAAAATTCAAAAAAACTTGTAACTGTGAACTGTAAGAAATCAAATAATAGAAATACAGTTAATATTAATAAAAAAGTTCCCTTTAAAACATATAAAACAAGGATTTTTTATAACAAAAATATTCATTCCTTCAATTCTAAGGGTGGCTATTCTACAGTTCACACAATAAAAGGGGATGTTCGCCCCTATCTAAAAGTAAAAATATATGATTTGGGATTCAGAGGTTTGTTAGACTCAGGTTCTGAGATTTCAATAATAGGAAACAACGCAATAAAATTCTTTAATGGTCTGGCAAAAATACATAAATCAAATAATTTACAATATATTAAAACAGCTAATAGTTCTTCTTCTCCTGTGACTGGTTATATGTATCTGCCGGTAACAGTTGATGAAAAAACTTGTGTCATAAAATTTTTCATTGTTCCTGATGTGTCCACAGATTTGCTTTTTGGTCTCAATTTCTGGAAGGAGTTTAATATTGCTCCAGATGTATTGTCACTGTTGAAAGGTGGTGAATTTTTGTCCAGTAGTGAGCAAGTGCATACTGTTGTGGCTTGTGAGAAAGCTTTGCATGATTTGAGCACATTGTCTGGGGTTGAGCAAGCGCAGGCTATGGAGGTCATATCTCAATATAAAGAGATTTCTGCCGAGGTGAGGGGTCTAGGCAGAACTCATTTGGTCAGCCACAAAATAGATACAGGCGATCATGCACCAATAAAACAGCGTTATTATGTAGTTTCTCCAGCCAAGTTGAAAGTGTTGAATGAGCACTTGGATCAGATGTTAAAGGATGATGTGGTGGAACCTAGCAGCAGTGCTTGGAATAGCCCTGTCACTCTGGCCATGAAAGCTGATGGTTCTTCTCGGTTTTGCTTAGACAGCCGAAAGCTTAATTCTATTTCAAAGCATGATGCTTACCCAATGCCTTATATAAGCCATATCCTGGATCAACTCAGGAATGCTAAGTACCTCTCTTCTATTGATCTGAAGTCTGCATACTTTCAAGTCCCTTTGGAAGAGAGTTCAAGGGAAAAGACTGCTTTCACTATCCCGGGTAGGGGTTTGTATCAATTCAAGGTCATGAGCTTTGGTCTTGCTTCTGCTCCTGCTACTCAGCAGCGTTTGATGGACAGTTTGTTTGGTCCAGAGTTCGTTGGTCCAGTGTTCAATAAATTTGAAACTAATGATAAAAATGTCAACAATAATAGAGTATTTGTATATTTGGATGACCTGATTCTCATTTCCTCTTCATTCCATGACCATTTGGACCTTCTCCACAAAGTTAGAGAGACATTGAGGCAAGCTAACCTCACAATTAATATGTCAAAGTGTCAATTTTTTCGTAAACAATTAAAATATTTGGGTCATGTTGTTGACGAGCATGGTTTGCGTACGGATCCAGGCAAGGTGAAGGCCATTGTCGATTTTCCCGTCCCCACTTGTAGAAAAGAGCTAAAACGCTTCATAGGAACTGCCTCATATTATAGACGCTTCATAAAAAATTTCAGTAACACCGCGGGTCCTTTGAATGCGCTCACGTCGACCAAAAAGAGTGCTCCGCCGTTCAGATGGTCGCCAGAGGCTGATAAAGCGTTCAATGAGTTGAAAACGGCACTGTCTTCTGCCCCAGTGTTAGCTTGTCCAAATTTTTCACAAGATTTCATTGTGCATTGCGATGCATCTGATTACGGTATCGGCGGCGCGCTGTCACAGATTATGGATGACAATTTAGAGCATCCAGTCGCATTTTGCAGTCGTTCTTTGTCGCAAACGGAGCGTAATTATTCAGCCACAGAGAGAGAGGCGTTAGCAGTTGTACACGTTGTGGAATGTTTTAGGCCATATTTAGATAATGGTCGTCCTTTCAAAATTATAACGGACCACGCAAGTTTAAAATGGTTTCTAAACCTCAAAAACCCTACAGGTCGCTTAGCGCGGTGGGGTTGTAGACTTTCGCAGTTCAATTTTACTATTGAGCATCGTAGCGGTGCGCAAAATATCGTACCCGATGCACTTTCGCGTGCAGTCCCTGTGGCTGCATTAAATATTTCGTCCTCTGACGACGTTTGGTACAACAATATTGTTCAGCGTTGTACTAATAGGCCTACTGCCTGCCCAAATTTCCAATTAGTGGAAGGCAAGTTGTTGCGCTTCACTAAAAGTAAAAATAAACTTTCTAATGATTTTCAGTGGAAAGAAGTAGTACCATTAGAGGCCAGGGAGGCCATAATTGTTGAAAACCACTCTGTGCCTACGGCGGCTCATTTAGGCGTCGCAAAAACATATAGGAAATTAAAGTTAAGATATTTTTGGCCTAATATGTACAAAGACACGGTCGAGTTTGTCAAAAAATGTAATACATGTAACGCTTTCAAACATAGTAATCTGTCCACACCCGGTTTTATGGGTGAACCTAAAATTTGTTGTCGTCCTTTCCAGTGCATCAGCATTGATTTGGTTGGTCCACTGCCTTTGTCCCGTCAACAAAATACCTTTCTGTTGGTCGTTGTTTGTATATTCAGCAAATACTGTATGTTGTTTCCTCTGCGTAGAGCTACGGGAAAAGTGATTGCGCAGCGCCTGGAGGATAATGTTTTTCTTATTCATGGTATCCCGCAGACTGTCATGTCCGATAACGGTTCTCAATTTGTTGGTCAGGAGGTTAGGGCGTTGTATGAAAAATATAATATTCCACAGGTGCATTTGGGCCCTGTATACTGTCCCCAAGTAAATACCGTGGAGAGATACAATAGGACGGTTATGACGGCTGTTGCCTCTTTCGTAGAGAACGATCACAGAACGTGGGACGTAAACATTCATAAAATTCAATTCGCATTAAACACTTCCGTGAACGAGGCGACAAAATATACGCCGTTTATGCTCGTCCATGGTAGGGAGGCGGTTGCAGATGGCAATGTTTATGGCGAATTTTGTGATTTGGATGAAATTATCGTGTCACCACGTGAAGCTTTCCAGTCAAATTTGGGTCATTTGAATGTCATTTTTAAGGAAGTTCAGTCCTCGCTTCTCAAGGCGCACCAGCAAAACGTCCAAAATTATAATAAAAAACGGCGGGATATTTCGTATAATGTGGGCGATTACATATGGAAGCGTACATATCGAAATAGCGACGCCAATAAATATTTTTCTGCTAAATTAGCGCCAAAATATGAATTATGTAAAATTGTTCGGAAGCTTTCGCCATTGGTATATGAGCTTGAAAACGAAAATGGCAAGTCTATCGGTAAATGGCATATCAAGGATTTTAAAATTTTAGATGTGTCATCGGATTGATGTAAAATCCGCTCGCCGTGGGTCTGGCGGCTGTAGAATACTCACCCCACCGTTCCACCTGGTGTGTCGTAAAAACCGACTATAGGTTACACTAATGTCATCAGATAGTGACGTTATTGCTTGTTTCTCCCAACGTTCTATCGTTTTTTTTTTCCGACTACATTCGTTGTTCGTTAACACTATATAAACGTGTTAAGGTTCTTTTATAATTGTTTAACGGCAAAATAATTCTGTTTATTTTGTCTATTTAAAAGCATGCTACTGTTCGTTGACGCAATTTCAACGCGTCAATGTTCTATAATACAGTATGTAGGATTGTTATGCTATTAGAGCTAGAGTTTATGTAGTCTAGTTTTCATTAGCATATTTCTGGTAAAATTGGATAAGTCTGTTTTATGCGTGGATTCGGGAGGACAAGCAATATCTAATATGGGGTGTTTGAGGGTTCGCAATGTCACCTGGCGGACACGCTCCATAGTGTAGTGGGAGATTGTGTTGTCATATAATATGTTTGTTTACTCAATTCATTGCGGGAAAATTTTGCACAGTTTGGGTGCTTTTATACAAAGTTACACGCTGAGCGGTAGCTTATATTTGTTTACCTTTACCTTTGCTGGTATTGCGTAGAGGGATTCGGGTTTGACGTGGGCGTCAAAGGCGAATTCACTACGTGAATTCTTACCCGGGAAGGGGGATATTGTAGCGTCGTGCATTGACGTGTCGTCAATGTCACAATGACAGCGCAAATTTTATGTTTTAATGTTTAAAAAGTTGGGCAAAGGGTCCAGGGAATTTTTGTGGACTTATAAAAAAAAAAAAAAAAAAAAAAAAGAGAAAACTCTTCAGACATAATATGTATGTTTGGATGAGTCCTTTATTGTTTGGGTCAAAGATATGAGTTTGGGTCTTCATTCTTTGGGTTTTCCACAATTAAAAGTTATTTTCGCCACATAAGGCTATTTTCATTAAGGTGGGTTCGAACCTGGGTCGTTCCTACTATACAACGGTCATATTTGTTTTTAACTTAACGTTTCATTATGTTTTTCCACAAAACTAAAATTATAACTGTGAATGTGAGTTCCGGCAAGGCTGTATGTCTTAAATTCCTTTGCGTTCCCACAGATAGATTCGGTCAACCAATAGGAGGGTTTGTCAGATCCTGGTTTGTCAGGGAAAGGAGGTTCGAATTTGTATCGTCTTCCCGTTGAGTTCTTTAATATTTTACGCGTTCCTTGTAGTGGAAATCATATTGTTTTTTAGTGCGACGTGTCTGGAAGGCATAGTAAATACGTCGTACGGTCGTCAAGTGGTGAACTCGTGCACGCAAACTGCGATAAGTGTGCGATTCGTTGGGGACCGTCAGTGACTTGCGTTTTCAGCAATTAGTCATTTCAAGTGTTTCTTTCAAGCAATTTCAGTGTTTACGTACGTCCTACGTGGATTATCGGGCATACATGATTCTGCTCATGCCCCATTAAACCGTCGGAGTAACGGTAAAAAAGTTAAAGTTTGTGAGGATACCTTCGAAACCGAGTGATAATATTTCGTGTCTTAATTTTCTAATTAAATACTAGTCTGGTATCTACGATAACCAGGCATATTATTCAAACATTATAAAGCTTGAATACTGTGTATTCCTTTTAAAACTACATAGCAAATACTATCAAATCTACTTTTATAAATTATTGCAGGTATCTCTGTAATTTAAAATTTATATTTTAAAATACAAAGATATTGTTGTACTATAAAATGGTTCAACTGTCAAATAAATAGAATATTATAAAATAAACCTATAAACAGATGAAAGAAGATAATAACATAATCATAATAAGAGATACTTTTCCAAACAGGCTACCTACACCCCGGCACCCTTGGCCGGTCATTATTATTTCGGCACTTAGTTACCGATGAATAGTGGCTAGATAAAAATTGAGTATTACATATATTATTATAGTTATGTAGGGGTGTTTTGTGCTGATCACATAGACCTTCATTTTTTAAATATTTTTTTTATTTTTGTATGGCTAAATGTGGTCTTAAGGAACACAGTGCTTCAAGACTCTGCCTTCCCCTTCGGGGATTTCAGGCGTGATTTTATGTATGTATGTACATAGACATCAGTTCTGAACGAGATTCCAACCCAGTACATTAGAGGTGGTGACAATTTGAAATCGGCATACAAGATGAAAATATTAACCACGGAGATCGTATGTAAAAATATTTAACGTGGGACGTTTAAATTACAATTTTTTTTTCATTCCTTCATACTTTTGTGCGAGTCATCTCGAGGCCAATGAGATAAGTTCCTCTTCAACTATAATAACGTCATCTTGCGGGTTCGACAAAGCCCATTATCCTTCTGCCCTTTGCGTGGAACCCTAACACATGAAAATGAAGTCCACATTCCAACAGCACTTATATTATTTTATCATTAGACGTGTCGTGGGAATTTTAAATGTACGTAAACTCTTATAGTCGCTCTTACAGCAGTACTAATTTTTAACGACACTATAATTAAGCATGTTATACAAGGAAATCAGTAGTATAGTGGTTCGTACGCCTTAGCTTCCGATATAAAAAACAAAGCACTTTCGCCATGGTCAATCCTTGGATGGGTGACCAAAACATCACACAAAAACTCCAAACATCTAGAAGAACTCAAGATCACATCTTGAGTTCTTCTAAATGTATTTTAAGTCTGTAGTGTGCAATAGCGATATTGCATTGCATCGTATCTACCCACCAATCCACATTGGGCAGGGTGGTTGTATCCGTTAAACAAGCGCAAACCGAGCTTCTCCTGTATTCTTCAAGAAGTGAGGAACTGGCAATCTTACCTCTGATTGCCGGAACACAACAATGCTTTATAACATTGTAATTATGGCGACAGATCTAGGTAACTCGGTGGTAGCTAGCCAGGCGGGCTTAGAAGCCCTACCAACAACCAAACCGAGAAAAACCCCTGCTCCCGTGGGGAATCAAACCCCGGACCTCCCGATCAACACCCAATGAACAATACATACATACAATCACGCCTGTAACCCCCGAAGTGGTAGGCACAGTCCATGGAGCACTGTGTTTCATATGACCACATTTAGCCATACAAAAATTGGGTTTGGTCAGAGGAAAAATCATGAAAGAGTAGTAACAAGTGGCTAAATCACACCCACATGCCCTAAGTCGCCTTTTACGACATGCTAGGCAAGAAAAGCAGTTGGTACATTCTTTTTGTGTCCACCACACGGGATAATGCAAGTTATTAATTATTATTTATATAAAACAAACCACTCGTATAAACCACTTTGCCATGAACATCAAATTAACGTTTGTTTGTAAATTATTTTAATTCCCTTCAACATTTACAATAGATCCTACTACCAAAGTTATAAGCCTCTATTCAATAGACATATTCTAGAACCCATCTGCGCCACATACTACATACAGCCTTACCTGATTCAAAATTCAACATACAAATTTCCAGTAAGTGGGTCACCGTTCCCTTTGTCGGCCCAACTTTGGTTAAGGGAATCTAAATTTATTTCCATACTCTCGATAGGCAAAATAATTCATCCCTCCTATGAAAGGCGCAACGTCCTTTAGGTACTCGTACTGTTAGAGGTTGGAGTGACGTGTTATACGATTATAGTAGGTATAAATTAGGTATCTACGCTAGGAGTATTGTGTTTTTGAATGGTTACTTTGAATAAGCTTTTGGAGAAAACTGTAACGAGGCTACATTAGCGACTCGTTGCTGTCATTGCGCTCTTCTCTGGCCATTTTCATCTTGGTTTCCGTTTATAAATTTATTGTCTGTCTCTTTTTATTTGTTTTTTTCTCGAAATTCATCATTACCAGAGTCAGCGTGTAGAGCGGTTGACTCACCGCTAACAATTATTTTAATATATTTATAAAGTGCTGATCAGTTATAATAAGCTTATACTAAAAGTTACAACAACCCACAAGATTCTGTATCACCAGTTCCTGATATATAACAAAGTCTATAAGTTTCTTTAAGCACTATTGTAAGTAGCCCTACCTTTTATTTTTTTTATTGTATAGGTGGCAAACGAGTAGGTGGGTCACCTGGTGGTAAGTGATCATCGCCGCCCATAGACATTTGCAACACCAGGGGCGTCACTCATGCGTTGATGGCCTTTAAGATGGGAGTACATTCTTTTTTTGAAGGAGGTCGTACCTCACCGGGAAAACTGCAGGCGACAAGGAGTTCCACAGCTTAGTTGTACGCGGAAAAAAGTGACGTGAGAAGCGTACAATTGTGGATAGCCAGGCCTCCAGGTGGTGGGAATGTAACGCTTGACGCGATGGTCGATGGCGGAAGGCTGCAGCTGGGATCAGTTCAAACAGCTCTTCAGAAAACTCTCCATGGTAAAAGCGATAAAGAATGCAGAGTGAAGCTACTTCTCAACGCAGGTCTAAGCTGTCGAGCCGATCGGAGGGAAGTGATATATCAGCAATTTGAGCTGCTCTTCGCGATGCGGTCCGATGAATGCGGTGCGGTGGATGCGGTCCAGAGAAATAACTTGGTACTGGGGTGCCCCTGCCCAAAGATGAGAGCAGTATTCCATATGCGGCCGGACTTGTGCCTTGTAGAGTTGTAGGCAATGGGCCGATGTGAAATACCTTCTTGATCTATTGAGCACACCAAGTTTTTTAGAAGCCAATTTGGTCTTCTCCTCTAAATGACCGCGAAACCGCACGTTACTCGATATGCTGACCCCAAGGACACTAAGATCGGCTGAGACACCAAGGGAAGTGTTCTGAAAGCTGGGCGATACGACAAGCGGCGTTTTCGTTGCAGTAAACGCACAGACCTGTGTCTTGGACGGGTTGAATTGCTCTAGATTGCGGAGACCCCAATCCAACACCCTGTTCAACACTGTTTCTATGCTGGACACAAGGCTATTTCGACTCTGAGTGACGTTTTCCCGAGAAATGTTGCCACAGCCGGTGTACAAACCGTCATCTGCATAGCAATGGATGCCGCCTGTTTGCAGCATGTCATTAATATGCAGAAGAAACAGCGCGGGAGATATCACACAGCCTTGGGGAACACCAGCGTTCACTGATTTTAAGTCCGAGTCCGAGCATGTACCGTCGGCAACGACCTTGATGCTACGATCGGTGAGAAAGCTGGTGATCCAATTACATAATTTCACGGGCAGCCCATATGATGGAAGTTTATTTAAAAGCGCCTTGTGCCAAACCCGATCGAAGGCTTTTGCTATTATTAAAATATATTTTAGTTTTAAATGTGAAATTATTTTGTGTTCAGTGAAATTTACCTTTTTTATGTAATTGTTTTAGTTGTGCCTTAATATACATAATATAAAATACATAAGTGACGATCCAGCGTCTTTCATTTATTCCTGGCTTCACCCCGTCACAAAACTATTGAAGAGAATATAAGCTGGGAGTCTAAAATGGTGGCATTAGCTATTCTGATTATGAATTGCACAGCATGATATAAAACAGTAATATTATTTTTTATTTAATTGTTGAAAGGTTCTTATTGAAATCGTAAAAATTATTCACAATTGATAAAGTACAACAAAAACAAGCTTCACTTACTATAATTTTATTTACAATTAGCTGTAACTCGACTGGTTTACAGAGCAAAGAATCGCACAGTACATACATACATACAATCACGGCTGTAATCCCCGAAGGGGTCTGCAGAGTCCAAGCAGCAATGTTTTCTTTAAGACCGCACAGTACGCCTAGAGATTATTTGCTTTGTGGTTTAATTACAGCTGATGTGGCTTCGCAATAAGTGATTATTACGTAATGAGTACACAGCATATAATAAATTGCTTCGTAGCAAACTGTAGCAAGGCGTAGCACGGCGTTACGGCGTAGCATGTCGTAGCATAACGATATCTTTATGATCTGTTATCCCTATGTTTATGATCTTTAATCCACCGTCATTTTTACTAAACAAATTCTGAAGAAAATCCATACCATCATTATCAATAGGGCGGTTCACTCTTTGATATAAACCTTCCCTAGGATTTTCATACTATCGGTTCTGGTCAGTTCATGTTAGTAATTATTGTACAACGATTCCTTTTTTCATTTATTTTCTCAGTTAATCTCAACTGCAAATAGCTCAAAAACATACATAATATTATTCACTAACTACCCTAATTCTCTCCACGTTTATAAGCCTTAAAATTTGTTGCTAAAATTTTACACACAAAGCTCTAACTTTGGGAAATATTGTCAAATTAAGATCGCTGGCAGCGGTCAGCATACTAATTCGTCCACCCGGCGTCGCACGACCGCCTGCGCATAATAATTCCTCAGTAAATTTTCACTAACAAACGTCGCTAACCTACAAACGGGGAGTTCTCTAATGATAAAAATTTTAACTGTGCCGTGTCCGCTGTAATTACAAAATGCGGCTGTGGGTTCTTGGAGTCACCTGAAGAATTAAAAAGACAAAAGCAGGTAGTTTGTATGATTTGACTTTCGATGTAAAACGTTCGGCAACGCATTTGTAGCTTCCCTGGTGTTGCAGGTGTCCATAGGTGGAGGTAACCGCTCAACCGTGATCCGCCTGCTCGCATCTGAAGATACATTAAGACATTCATTGGTCCGTGTAAGAAAACAATCCCAGTTACGTTAGTAATCAATTAAGTTCGTTAGTTAGTTAGTTAGTTAAGTCCGTTTTTAACTACATACATACATACAATCACGCCTGAAAGCCCCGAAGGGGTAAGCAGAGTGCAAGGAGCACTGTGTTCCTTAAGACCACATTTAGCAAAACAAAAATACAAAAAGTGAAAGAGTAGTGGTGAGACAAGTGACTAGCTCATCGCCTACACAATCACACACCCAGTACCCAATACACCCTTAGTCGCCTTTTACGACACGCTAGGCAAGAAAAACAGGTGGTAATTTTTTTTTGTGTCCCGGACCAACACGGTACGTTTTTAACTACAGATAATTATTTTACAGCTAAGTATAATACAGTTAAAATAAATTTGTAAGAATTAAACTATAATTCCTATCTCTTTAAATTCCTAATTATTCTTCTCATCTCATATATCTTACTTAATGAACTTCATATTATTCAAACAGAACGTCCAGATCGGTGTAGCTACCATATTAGCTGCCTGATTGGACGTTTTAGATATATTGTCCAATTTAACCGATTCCGGCATACCAACCAATTTATACAAGAGGAATGTGGAATGGATTTGTGTCTTGCTAGATGCTCGTATATTTCATTGGAGGCCGGTTGCCAGATGTATATAAAGTGTATATATATATGTATATAAATATATAAAGTGGTGAATTCGTCATTTACGGGATTGTCAACTAAAAACCAATAAATAATAAAAACTATGAACTACAAATTGATATGAAATTATATTCTGCATTTTTTTCAACCTCGGAATGTGCGTTTTTGTTACGTTTGAAACATTCTATGATAAATAGATGAACTCTTTATTTGCAATAATTAAAGAGTTTATCTACATTACATTCTATGAGGAGCTCGCCATGGTCAGGTCTTGGATGGGTGACCAAAACTTTGTAATCTCGAACTCCTCTGCTTCAGAAGGCACGCCGTTGGTCCCGGTCGCTTTTGCAACCGTTTCTACCCAAAAACCCGCATTGGGTCAGGGTGGTGTTATGGCCTATACTCTCACATCCCGCTGCTGGACGCATATAGGACGAGGACGAAACATATGAAATCGAAGTCTGATTTTCTCTTCAGTCATCGAATAGATATTTCGGATCTTCTAAAAGCAGTAATGTTCTTTCTTCTTTTGAGGTTTCTGAGGGGAGTAGTACATTGCAAGCGCGACTGATGTTTATGCGATATTTCGCCTCAGTGCGAAAACAAGATTATGATAGAAAATAAAGTTTGTTCTGTAAGATTGGCAGACGATTCTAATGTAGTGTGCAGTGCACCTCCCATATATTATTATGTATACATAAATACATATAATCACGACTATTATCCTCTAAGGGTTAGTCAGAGACTAGGCAAAAGCATCGCAAAGGAGTCCATTGCCATAGTCCGCGATTCACCAATGCCACACACACACATTATACACTTTTATAGAATATGTATGTGCGTACCTTGCATTATTGAGTAGTAATAAACTAGACGTCTAACATAGAATTTCATCGATAATCCCGGGTGCCGACACAGCACTAAAAAAAGTAAAAGTATGTAATCACATTGCTTTACAATTATTCATCAGTTTACATTCTTACTGTGATAAGTGTAATTAAAAAAGTGTACAGGAAATTTTTTTTAGGATGTTTAATCAGATGCAGTTCTTATGAATATACCAATTGTCTGTGTATTTGACAATCAATATGCTTATTAACACTAAACAATATTTAGCGTCTCTCTCTACACCGATTCGCTTCAGTCGCGCTCCCGCAGTTCGCTCGAAGGGCACCCCTTGCTATTTTCGGTCCTTGAGTTATAGCCGACCAAACATTGAAGACCTTTTACGAAATTTCGCGAACATTTTACGACTGCTCCTAAGCGATGGTCGGCTAAATTATTCAGAAGCATTTTTCTGCTGCTTCCTGCTATTAATAAATTCTAGTAATGAGACAGCTCTAACTGTATTTTACACGGTGCTGCAATATTCATAGAAAAGAAAGGGTTTTTTCCATGGACTTCTGTAAAAAAAAATCATTAAAAAAAATGTTTTGTTACAACTTTGTAAATGGTATATTTTACTATGATATTTTTCCGATGCATTATAATTATGTCAAACGAAACGAAATAACTTAAAAAAAATAAAAAACGAGACTTCTGTGGCGGAGAGTCAACAGTTTTTCAAATATTGCAAGAATTGGATTTACGGTGGTTTCATAGGTGGACTGTCCGCCAGCGCTCTCTCTTCTGTTTAATAGTCTATGTTATTCTGGTTTTTGACATTATGGCTTTTATTACCTATTACGTGTTATTTTCCATACAGTTAACGGCATACAAGCCCCCACGGCCCTGGAGGTCATTACAGCTAATTGTATTCGCTCACACATTCCTAGAAATATGACTAAAGCTCATATCTATAATAAAATAACCAAATATGTGTAGATGACGTAGGCTAGTGTCCTTGACTCTTAGAGTAATAGGACAACCTTGGCTAAAGGTTTCGTGGAGAGAAACGATAGTCTAGGCTCCATTCATAGTAATCTTTCCAATTTGACAAATCACACCTCAAAAGTACGTAAGACTTTTAAATTAAGGTAAAAGCAACCTTCGTGGTATGGATAACCCCTGTACTGACACTAATCCTGATAAGGACGAGACACAATTGATTTCCTATTGTGTCTACAAACGTATCAGATGATGAGATAATCTGTAATTTAGGAACCGATGTAAATGATGAATGATAATGAATGATGTAATTTAAGATCGAGGAAAAGATGGATGGATTGTAATATGACAGAGAATCAGTTTAAAAAAAAAACACAATCGCAATAGCCTCATATTGTGCCAGGTGCATGACAACAGGCTCACCACCTGTTACAAGGGGACTTAACATATGAGGAGAAACGTGGGTGTTAAATGCCTACCCCTATGGGGGCGTGACAATATGTTATGGTGTTTTGTAGAAATCAGCTATTAATGATAATTATCTGTTTGTAAGCAAAAATAAACAACAGGTGTTCCATAAGACTGTTCTTTTGAGGGTACGAGCAAGAGAATGAATGATGATACGATGAGTGATAGGAGATTGAGTATGAAGATATAACTCTTTAATGTGTTGTCTACATGAGTCTTCTATTTTAGTTCCTTATCTAAAGTTATTCCCAGATATTTATTCATTAGACCATTTCAGTTCGATCCCGTAGAGGGTACCTTAGAGTACGCATATTTTCTACTTTCCTCTCTTTGGGTAAATGGTATAATTACTTTCTTAGTATTTTTGGGTTTATGAATAGAGGATGGTCGTAGCACCATTATTTTGGAGGGCCTGTTGAATAAGTGTACTTATGGAACTCATGAGCTTTCCTCTTATAATACGAGCACGAATTATATTAGTTCCTTTTATAAGTACACGAATAATATTAACCGAGAATCCTGCTGTGAATGGTCCATTAGTCAAATTCGTCAAGAGAGAATCTACGACTAAGTACCGCAATAGAGGAGACGAAACACCTCTTTGGGGACGTCCCATTGCTATCTTTATAAAAATATTCTCTCCCATATGATATGCTGGTACATATTGTTAGGTAAGAAGGATGACTGGCTCATTGGCCTGTAATCATCTTGGTAACCTGTCTTACCTTTCTGTCCTAGGTAAATCACCCTGACCTTTCTCTAAACTTTTTGTGTGTACCTAAACAAAACAAGCCTTGAACGTCCTTACAAGGTGCGGTATAATTATAATCGCTCCTTCTTTTAGTATAATTGGATATATGCTTTCTGGGCCAGGGATTTTTATGGTTGAATGTATTTTTTTTGTTATCTTGTACCTTCTTGTTGACTTTCGAATCAGATCGTATGGTATGTGTATTTTGTTCCTTGCTGATCAATTCGTCGTCATGTTCATGGACTTGTTTTGATTCAGGAAAGTGAGCATTGCATTTTGTCAGTCTTCATTGTTTTTAATAGCATTTTATCTTCTCGCAAGTGGTTCAAGTCTTTTTTACTACTCATATTTAATTACGTCGTGGGGCTTCTCAAAAAATTTAACCACAAATAATATTACCTATCAATATACGTAAAACGTACAATATGTTTCATGTATATTGATAGGTAATAAATACAGGCCATAACAACGAAATTACCACACGAAACTAGCCAATAATCTAGCATAAAGGATGATCTTTTGTATTAACTGTAATGTAAATAAAACTTCATTTCCATTTTCTTAAGCTTAACAAGTACCATTTTAAAATATACAAATAGAGCCTCTATTTAAATACTTTGATAATTTCATTATGACCTTTAAGCCCTGAAATGCCCTGAACATTGGAATCGGTGAATTTTTAAGTTGAATTTGAACTAAAACTGCAAAGATCCAATTTTTTAGGCCTTAATATCTCACTCAATTTTTATCGTTGTGAAATTTTGAATATACCATTCGATAGAGCGAGAAACTTACTTTAAAACGGTATTGAAAACACATTTTCGACAAAATGTCCTTTAAGCCCTTTGACATTTCCATCGTCGATATGTTGCTAAAAGTAACATATTATTTTTGGAATTAAATTGTATTATTTGCACAAACAATCAATATGTTTCATACAATAACATATTTGTGCATTTGCATCAATTAATCAATCCAATATTCGTTTAAAAAACCATTTCCAATATTCCACAATAATATTTATGAATATATTAAATATATTATCATAACAATCGCGTTGAATCATTCCTCACTGTAAAACAAAAAGATAATTAAAGTGAACATTCAAAAATATATAAATATCAAATCATTCCGGAAAATAAAGAAAAAAGTCTGGCAACGAACAAACGACGTTATCGGAAACGATTTTAAATTAAATACCTACGTTTCAATGATAATAACATTGTACCTTTATAATTTCTCTTTATTACAATCTTAACGAAATATCATTAGTAACTAATTAATTTTATTAATTATTTATTCTTTTAAGAAGAAAAATACTGTGGACCACACACACCTCCACTTTTCCATCTGTTTTAATTTTTCTAATTCATCACGATAATTTCAAGCCACTTTATATCTCGTTATAAATAATGCATTAAATTCATAAGTTTTATTTTCTCGCGTACGCGTATTACTATATTATTATTAGGCTACTAATATTATTAATAGCATTTCTTAGCTGCTACAAACTACGTAAATACGGAAAGAAAGTTAAGCTTAACTTCCAGCGATCAACATAACAATCCGAGTCACAAACAAATAATTGAACAAATTTTCCCGCGCAAGTCTCAAGTATTGTAAAACTCGCATTGACAACACGGTCATATCTCAAACAGCAAGAAATACCAAATAATCAACCAATTCACACAAAAGCGAATTCAGTTGCGTATCTAAATATCTAACGGCGAGGGAGAGTGAAAGGGAGGACTGTATCGAGACGGTACACCCCCATGCTTTCGCTATGAGGGGAATACGAGAAATTTTAGGTTAGTGGACATGTAGGCATATAGACGAGAACACGGCAATTTCGTTGCCTAATTTAGTTCGTGTCGTCTTGTGCTTTTCGTTTGTGCGTCAAGTCATAGTTTATCGTTGTCTCGTCCTGTGTGTAAATTGTAAAAATTAGACGTAGTGTTGTTTTACTGGATCAAAAATACGTTTCGCGCGCAAATTTCGATTCGAAGTTTTTGCCGGGAAAATTTTTGTGTGCGATAAACGTTGTGGATCTTTCAGTGTTGTGGGTGAAATCGAATAAAAATTTGAAATTTCAAAATAAACTGTTGTTTGTTTGTAAACAGAACCGCATGCGTGGCGTCGTGACAACAAACAGAGACGTTCAACTCATAAATTCCTGTTCGTTCGTTATTCTAAATTAGTAGTAATTAGAAACAGATCTAACTTTAAGTGTACTGCTCAAACTTACAAATTAGTGCCAAATTAGTACCTAATGTAAATAGTTAATATTACGAAGCGAAAGTGCAATATTGTTGAAGCGAAAAATTTTTAAAAATATAAAAAAAATATTTATGTCGATAAGAATTTGTTGATTGCATATCACGTGCGAAGTGTGTAAATCCGCGCCACTGAGAAAAACACGAGGGTCGAGGACTGCCTACTACTGGTAGAATTGCGATCGATAATATTACGCATTACGCGACGGAGAGACGCACACAGGGCCGGGCACGCACACCGCCGCGGCCCCAGCCTCCCACCCCAAACTCCGCGAAAAACGAAAGTAAACATCGCTGAGCTTTAAACTACAAACCGAATTTATAGCTTAAGATAAACAAAGTACAAATAATTGTGATTTTAGTACATTTGTGTTCATTCTGTGATAATGCTGGTAGGCACGAATTTGTGCAGTGTGAACCCGGTGTTATACGGGTATAATATAATGCAGAGTCCGGTGAGTGCGCCGAGGCAGGGATCTAGCGCGGGAAGTGTGGTGGGCAGTACCGCGCCTCCGACGCCGGTCCACTCTGCCCACGAGAAGCGCTCGCCTCCGCAGACTCCTTCCGAACGGACTGGCGCCCCGCCTGGGGCCGGAAAAGATGCTGTCAAACTCTTCATCGGCCAGATCCCACGGCATCTTGAAGAGGAGGACCTCCGCCCCATGTTCGAGGAGTTCGGCAAAATTTACGAGCTGACCGTACTTAAAGATAAGCATACCGGCATGCATAAAGGTTAGTGTTGATTTATTCCGCTGGGGATTGTCAGGCCAATCTAGGGGTCGCGATTTATTTGCGCAACTAATGCTTAGCTACAGGTTTGTTTTTACTTACGTTTTGCTTACGTTTGGTATTACTTTGACTTGATAAATGGAAGACGTTTCACGACACACAACAGAATTCATGTTATGGTTTGTTTTCAATATTATTATGATCTAAAACTGAACCAGTTAATTCGTGTAAATAGCAGAATATTATGGTTTCATCATTAGACTGTAATGGTGTGTTGTAATTGCTGTGTTCCTTTATTACATTTATTAACCGAGACTGAGAGAGTAATTGGTCCTGAGATTGAGCTTCCAGATGCTTGTGATTGTGATGAATACAATCACTTGTATCTCCAATCATAATTGTTTTAAATCAGAACTAAGTACACTATAATGTTTATATAGTATCATCCTTACTTATATTTAGCTGCTTGGCTTAGGAATGTTCATACCTGCCAATATAGAAAAAAAAATATTTAGATGAAATAATTCATTTATATGATGGGATGAATGCAGAAAGAAGAGGACTTTGGATGTAAATTGCAAGGAAAATGTGACAGGATACAATACAACACGACACTATAATCACTACTATACTTGTATCTCCAATATGAATTTTTTATAAGTTTATTTAATATGTACCTCTTAATATTTGTATATTATCATCCTTACTTACATAAATTAAGCTGTTATTGGGATTTTGGTTTGGGAATATTGACAATCATGACATTTTCAAACGTTATTTATTAAAATTAAATAATAAATTTATATGTAAACATACATATGTATGTACATCACGACTATTATCCCCTAAGGGTAAGCCAGACACAAGGCAAAAGCCCCGCAAAAGCAGTCTATTGCCATAGTCCGCGCTTCACCAAGCAGTGACTGCACTCAGCGTGACAGGTGGTTAGCCCGTCGCCGCTATAACCTATTGGATGGTTGTGCAGTTGTAACTCCATTAGTCGCCTTTTTCGACACCCATGGCAAGAGATGGTTTGGTGGTACTGTTTTAATGAGTCGCTACCGCCATTTATATTATGGGATTAATATAGAAAAAGGAAGACTTGAAATATAAATTACATGGTAATAGTGTCAGCACGTGAATGTGGTGGTCTACTCGGGAGCACGTAAGTCAGTCAGAAGCCAATGGTTATTTCTTTCTTATAACATTGACCTACATACGTTCCACTATTGAGCAGGAGCCTTCCCCTATAGAAGAAACACAATGCGAGCCATAACACCCCATATTGACCCAATGTAGACAGAGGGTTGAACCGGGAGTACCCACTTAACGTAGGTACCTAAAACACTCAAGACCCTAAACTTTCTAGCTATCTATCAGAGACACGGCCTTATAATTGAATAGTTACGTATTCATACTACGTAGTTACTATTCATTTATAAGGCCGCTGGTTCTACTTAGCTACCCTACGAGTACTCTGTAACGCAATGGCAAATCAATTTTGATTTATGCAACGTCAAATGTCAGGTCCTTTGATATCAAAAATAAAAAATCAAAATCAAAAATAATTTTATTTCATAGGCCAAGTTCGGCACTTAAAATCGTCAACATTTTACAATATTATGCATTTTACAAATAAATAGTTTATTATAAAAAAATTTAAAATTACAGTATTAAATTATACCATTGTATTAAACTTCATAACCGCGAGCGCTTGTAACAAGTACATCCACAGGACAGTACAAGTACATCGTTGACTGTGGTTGTAATCGATACAAACGGCCGGATTCCGAGAGTAAGGCTTTTCATGAGAAGAACCCGGCAAGAAACTCATGAGCCACTTTTTTAAATAGTAAATCATAAAAATTTTTTCAAAAAGATAATTTCAAAAAGTGTTCGGAATGACGGAAATCCAAATCGTATTTATTTAAAAAAAAATCTTAATAAGGGGTAATCGAGCAGACGGTTCACCTGATGGGTAGTGATTACTGTCGCTCATGAACACATTTGCACCGGAGTGGTCACAAATGCGTAGTCGTCTCTAAACTATTATAACATATCATCACGAAGGGTTAGGCAGAGGTGTTAAACACCCACATTTCACCAGATATGTTAGGTCCCCATGTAACAGGTGGCGAACCTGTTACCATGCACCGGGCACAATGTGAGGCAAGCGATATTCACAATGAATTCACGCGTTTCTCGCGGCCTCTCGAACGAGTAGTGCCCCGTCCGTCGCAACTCGGCTACCACTGTCTTTTAAACTTTTAAACTATATATAAAATATAATATTGCGTCCTTAGCTATGAAATTGTTTTTTTTATTTTGCCTTAGCAATTTGTCCGTAACTATTAAGTTTCAGAACATTCTTATAAAATAATTGCCTCTTAAAATAGACCATACTCGTATATTTGAGCTCGTATTATTTAATTTGATAATTTTTTGTAAATTTGTTTTAAATTTAGACACAAAGACAATTATTTTTAACTGCCTCCCGAATACATAATTTGATTTGCATTAACATAAAAACGATGAATATCAAGCGTGTTCACACACATATTGCTAAAGCTGGTCTTATGATACATGCCAAATATTATTATCTCTGGATTTGTCGTTGTGAAGAAAACTGATAAAATGTTAGTATGTAAAATGCAGACATCCCCAAAATCTCCATACAAAACACCAATTTCATAGGTAAGGACCTAATATATCCATTGAAATTTGGATGGAGAGTAGGGGAGGTTGGTCTGAGTGTGGTTTGATAGCTACGCTGGCGAAGCGCCTACCACGCGCGCGCGCTTACAATTACACGGAGCTACTAACATCGTTTCTCGACCAAAGAAACGTCCTTGATCGATGTGGTTCGCTTATAGTTAAAAGCATTTTAGAATTAAAATATCTTGCCTTACATTCAGAAACATAGTCCATAGGCTTACCTCCTGCCACAGGAGATTATTGGAGACAGAACCAAACGGTGAAACGTGGGTGTATACACTTCTGCCTATCCCTGATAAAGAAGTTATGCAATGTTATATCCTAGTTATCCTACCAATCGTCCTCAGTATATATACGTTCCACTACTGGGCACAGGTCTTCCTCGTGGAAATAAACTCATGAGGAGTATGGGCCGTACACCACCACGTTAGCCCAATGTGGGTTGGTAGAAGTGGTTGTAACAGCAACCGGGACCAACGGCTTATCGTGCCTTCTGAAGCACGGAGGAGTTCAAGATCACAAAGTTTTGGTAACCTTCCATGATCTGACCATGGCAAAGGTAGCTTTGTTTCGATATCGAAAGCCCTATGAAACCCTTATGTTAGAGATCCCACCTCCTACCTATGTTAAAAAGAATATAGCTATGGTTTCAATATCGAAGCCTACGCGAAGCTCCCCGATTATGATTAATGCTAACAGTTCCACTCCACAATAAAAGTGATGTCCAACCATTACAGCCACGTCGGTATTGGATTGCTGTGCGTTTTGATTGATAGAAGTAAATTAGTTTACTGTACCCGACACCGATATCTAATAATGATAAAGCTGATGTTGTTAGACTTATTAGGATTTTTTTTACCAAACAACATGCAATAATCCATTATTCATATCCATTTAGACTATTAAACGCTTGTAACTCTTTAAGACTCATAAAACCTTAGCATATGTTTTTAATTATAAATCGGTATTAGAAAAAATAATAAAAAATCAGTACATAATCATTATTCTATAATTAATTATTGTAAACAAAAGTATTCCCTCACTATCATTTCGTTTTATGCGGATTACTCGCTTTTGTTTTGAATACTAGGCGATATATGATTATTTAATAACAGAAATATGTTCATTGGAAGTCCTTTGAATAATTTATGGAAAAAAGGAAATATTCTTGCCTGATTGATGCATTTTGATCTACACTATGACATAATTATTATTACTGGTGAAATATTTGCAAACTAAACACCTGTCTTACAAGTCGCCTACACTTCGTTAAAATCTTCAAACTGTCATCTTGAATGATTATCGTCTATAGATAAAACAAAATATTGTACGGCTCTGCTTGAAGAAATGTGTTGTTACGTGTACCCACTCACAGTTCCGCATAAACTGCAAACTTATCGCAATCACAATAAATATGGAATGGTCACGTCACACGCTGATTACGCCGATGTCGGCGGAGACGATAAAAAGTATAATTCATTATGTAGCGTGCGACCTCAGATTGGTTTTTAAACTCGCGTATAGCTTTTACACTTGAGTTCTCGATGGTACTTGTATACGTAGAAGAGTGGACGAAGGTTGCGTTTGATCAGTATACTATTTTTAAGAAGGGTTATTTAGAAACAACTTGTTATATCTATACATATAATAAAACTGTACAGGTCGAATACATAGACCAAAAATTCTGAAACTTAACCAAAGACGATGTGAAAAGAGGGAAAAAACCAAAGTTTTTGTGTCAGTTCGTCTGTTTGCTTGATTGTCTGTTTGTACTAATCTCCGAAACAGCTGCACCGATTTTAATGAAATTTTGCATGATGATACCTTATATCACTAGTCAACATCTTAGATATTTCTTATTCCTTTATTTGCTTTTAAAATAAACCTCTCGAAAATCTTTTGATTTCGTAATAATTGTCATTAATAAAAGTGTAAAATTTTTCAACTACAGAGACGTTTGAAACTCAAATTTTTATCTTGTTTTGACGTCAATAAATAAGACACCTTGAGAAACGATATTGTAAAACGAGCTTCGCCGAATAGCAAACTTCTCACACATATCACTAGATCTAACCAAACAGTTCGCTATTAATATTAGAACAGCATAATCACAAGTGGGCCCAATCCTGAAAGGGGGCCTAAATTTAATAAAGGACCCGGTCGATAAAAGACACCTTACCGGGGGAACCGAATATTTCCCCAAGAATTAATTTTGGCTATAAATTTTCACCCTTCTAGGGGTATTGTGGGCTTAAAGGAGCTTAATAACATTGTTATGTCCGTCTGTATATCTCTTTCAGAGCTTCTGTTGAATATAAGAGTGAACAAAACTTTTCTTTTACCGTAATCGGGTAAATAAACTGGGGGTTAAAGAAAAGTTGAAAAATTGTTTGTTTTACGGTGAATTACGTAAGTGCGAATAATGAGACTTACAAAGTTATCAAAAATTACAGTGTATTAAAACTACTTTCGTAATTCGCTTTTTGGATCTTTTTAAGAATAATCTATCTGCGACTTGTCAATTTGCCTTACGTGTAGCGACGATGTGAGCTAAAATGGAGGAGGCAGATTCAAATAATGACTGTTCACCCTTGCTTCACACCCCACATAATTTTATATTACATTATAATATTGTTTTAAAGACAATGAAATGATATTGCTTCGGAAACAGCGACGCAGGTTATAGCAGTACTATTTAGTACCTCCAGTGAAAGTGTTTCTTGTAAAATTCTTATGGCAAAAGTGATTTTAACTTCTTCCCGCTAGGGGCGTTTTTTACGTTTCCCATAGAAATTGATATTTTTAACGCAACAAAAAGGTTGAGTTTTTTTACAATGAAAACTTTTACTAGGGATACAGTACACCTGTTGTGTTTGACGTGTTTATAGGTATTAGATTATAACCTATTATACCTATTATTTAGGTAGACAAAACAGAGATTGTAATAAGTCTAGCAGCTAACCAACGACACAAATACACTGTGATAGAGGCTGGCGAAAGCTACAAGCAACCCAAATGCCAGAAACAACGTGTTTTAGCGCGAAGTCACACGAAAAAAAATGTTCTCAGATAAATATTTTCAGCAGAATGTAATGTCAAGTGATTTACCGTATAGTGCTTAACGTTTAGTAATTTCAATTAATTAATAACCACGTTCACCGGGTGATTGATCGCTATTACGAATCTTTGGGTAGCAACTAAACACTAGTTGTCTAATTGTTAAACAAATAAGTAACAATATTCTTTGTAAAATATAGTACTTCATTTCGATCAATAGATGGCGCCGCACGTAGTTGAATCACGCTAACGATGTTTCTCTTAAGAATGTATGTATTCCTTTGCTTAGTGCCAAATTAAATGTTTTTCGTCTGAATTATACAGAATTTAATGCAATTAATTACCTGGAATTTGACATAAATATTTGGTATTGCTTAGGTTTGGGAATGTTGAGAAGATGGACGGAAGCAAACTCAAGAGGCAGGTATATAAGGCAGATGTGAATGGTAAAGACGGAGGTGGAAGGTCTAGGCGAACGTACTTTGACCAAATCGGCGACGTTCTGAATAAAGCCAGGTCAAATCCACCGCAAAGGGAAGGACATGTATGAAGATAGTGATGAGAGTAGAGGAAGCGAAAGATGATATGCCAGGATCGTAAAAAGTGGAGATCTGTAATTTCTGCCTACCACACTGGGAAAGAGGCGTGAATGAATATAATATGTATGTATGGTAATGATTATGTAACCGTTTGATGATATACCAATATCCGGCAAGAAGGACCATCTCATTTAAGGCGTTTAGTGACTTATCTTTAAATATACAGTATTAAATAAAAACTTTTGGTATTCTTCTATTTTCAGTAATGGTAAACATTGTTGCGAGTGATATTAAACTGAAAAATAACGTTACATTGTGTATAAGTTCAGTAAAAAGAAAGGCCTTCCATAAACTAGACTAAGGTCCGGTTGCTCGAAACTCGGTTACGTTATCTGAAGGGTAAAGTTATAGTTAAAGTAAAATTAACCGGCGGGGTAACTTAAAAAGCGTTGTTGAAGCAACGGTTATTTTAACGAGGGGTTAAATCTCAGATTTGACGGCGGTCAAAATAACCGATGGGGTGGGGGTCGTTTAAATTTTGACATTAGTAGAAATATAGTAATCGTTTATCGTTTTTAGGTTATTTGTAATGTTGTGAGTCAGTTATTAAAATGGGATCAGAGCGTTTTGTTATGGATTTAATTAATGAAGATAGTTCCTCCGATGATGATTTCATATTTGATCAAGTCGTCCCACAAAGACAGAGGAATTTTCGACCACGTACTGATTATTTTCTATGGGAGGAAATGGATTTCAGAGCACGCTTCAGAGTGTCGAGAAATTTGGCTAAAATGCTTGTAAATTTATTAGATTCACGTCTCAAACGTTTGACCAAGAGGTAAGTCAATTTTTATCCCTAGGTAATGATTGAATATGATTTCTTGAGATATAATAGGTTCGTCTCATATTAAATTTACCTGTAAAATAACATATTTAATAATAATATTTGCTTTTTTTTAGAAACCATGCAATGACATCTGCAGATCAGGTCTTGTTAACTCTACAGTTCTACGCATCTGGATCATTTTTCAGATGTGTTGGGGATTCAAAAGGAGTACACAAATCAACAGTATGTAGAGCTATACACTCTGTAAGCAAGGAGTTGGCTAAACTTAGACCACATTTTATTTATATGCCAAGAAATGAAGATGAGAGAAAAGCCACTGTAAACAGCTTTTACAACATTAGTCGCTTTCCAAAAGTCATAGGTGCTATAGATTGCACACATGTTTATATACAATCACCTGGTGGCAATAATGCTGAATATTACCGCAATAGAAAAGACTCATTTTCATTAAATGTCCAAGTTGTGGCTGATGCTAATTGCTATATCAAAAATATTGTGGCAAGATGGCCCGGAGGAAGTCACGATAGTCACATATTTGATTCAAGTAATATCAAAGGCAGAATGGAAGATGGAGAATTTGGTGATACATGGCTATTAGGAGATAGAGGATATGCCTTGAGGTCATTCCTTTTGACGCCACTAGCAAACCCTACAACATCAGGAGAACAGCTTTATAATGAAAGCCACATTAGAACCAGAAATGTTGTTGAGAGGACATTTGGTTGCTGGAAGCGAAGATTTCCAGCAGTTGGATCCAAATTGAGAACAAATTTGAAATATATGCAAGCAATAATAATTGCAACTGCTGTTTTGCATAACATTTGTCGCAACATGAATGAGGAACAACCTCCAGATTTAGTGAGCGTCTACGAGGAGATAAATATTGTTGATGAAACAGATGCAAATAATCAAGACAGTACAAGAGGTGAATTAATATCATCATATTTTGATAGATTAGCTGATATTCAAATATGACTTAAGTGATTTAAGTGTGAAATAAAAGTTTTAATAAAACAGATTTATTTTAATCAATCAGTCTCTTTAATTTCAATTTCATCCAGTCTTTATCGGGGTGGTCAGTGCTTGACGTGCCTGGTAATTGACCTCCTCTAGTCCGTCGTCTTTCTTGCCGTTCCCTGCTTGCGTCCTACAAATAATTGTTCATTTAAGTGTATGGTTATGGATGGTTATGTAATTCTACTAATTTTCTTTATTATGTAAATATTCTGATGATATAAAAATGCTGATAATTATGATGACCCACTATTACTAGATATTATAAAACAAGTAACTATAACAAAATTAAATACAATGCATAAAAAATAAATATTAATAAGTACTTACTTTTCGGGCAGACTTCTTCATATTATCAAATTTATATTTTAATTGTTTAATGGTTCTGTGTCTTGAGCTACTTGCGTTAAATTGCATGTGGATATGAAGCCATGTTTTATCTTTTTGTGCTTGAGAAACGGTATCAGTTTTTTGCAGAGCAATATTTCTTTATTTTCATCAATTAACCGTTTCAACAGTTCAAGCTCATTGTTAGAAAAATTAGATCCTCTTGCCCTGGAAAAATACAGGCATTAATCCCATGTTAATCAAAGACTACGTTTGTAAGATAAGTTACTAAAAATAACATTAACTTACTTTGCTATAACATCCATTTCAAAATAAAAAATCAAAATCACCACAACGATTTTCAATTCACCGAACGTCGCACACAACCTCTGACCAATGTCAAACAAACAATGCCAAATTGACAGTTAATACAGTGCTGGAAGCCGAAAAAAAAGTTCCCCATCAAAAATTAAAGGAAACGAAATGAAATTGCACTGACAACCCTTTTAACCTTCGTCTAATTTAACCACCTCGAAAATTATCTTTGGGCAACTGAATGCGAAGATAACCGACGTAACTTTTTTTACCAAGGTCAAAATTAACAATAGTTAAAGTTTAACTTTTACTTTACTGTAATTTACGAGCAACCGGACCTAAGCTAATAAAATTCTACTGAAATATAGTTTCCGCATCAACTCCTCTTTATCTTATAATAAACCGCAGTTTACTTACGACTTTATGACTTGAAAAAAGTTGCTTCATTATACTCGGGGAAAATTAAAAAAGATAAATACAAGTTTCAACCATTTTCGTTGTAAAAACTTTTTCGTTCTGCCAGGAAGATTATTTTTATTAGAAGCGTCGAAGTTATTATTGCCACGTGCAATCACATGTAACGATTTGTATAGGTTTACATTTTTGACAACTTTTTATTTCGCTTTAGATTCGCTTTAAATGACTTACATTTACTGTTAACAGCTTTTGCCAAGTGCAGACCGTAGATGAGATTTATACATTGTATAATTCTAACTCAATACAATATTTAATAGTTTGGATTATATACTTAAAAACAATTTATACACGATGTTTGAAACTCACCAACTAAAAATCTATTTTAGGTAGCGCCTATTTTAGGTCCTGGTAGTACACCAGGAGTAGGAATAGAGTTGAAAATTTAGGACGTAATTTCTATAGAACCTTAACTAAACCTTTAATAGAGTTTCGCTTTAATGTAAATAGTTTTAAAATTTTGACAAAAATAAAAAAAAATTCGGCTATCAAAAATGTCAAGCTACGGTCCTCATATTTTGGCAATGAGTTATGTATAAAGGACCCTACCACCCCCTTTCGGCTTTTCTTTTGTTCTTGCAACACGTTGTATATTGTTGGTAGAGAGAAACGTTCCAAAAAAGTTTTAGTTCTGAATAAAATCTGAGTTTTTAATTACTTGCTTTTTATACTTTTAACACATCAACGCTATGATGTTCTTGATATAGGAAAAACATTCTAAAATTATTAAAAGTTGCATAAAATTTAGTAAAGTATGCATAATTTCCATCACAATGCTACCAACAATATCCCAAAAAATATTCGCTTGGCAAGAGAAATGTCTTCCAATAAAACCCTTCCCCATTACATCAATCGTTGTAAGTGACCTACTTTTCCATTACATGAACTGTCATTATTATGTCTGCCGTCAGCTGTAAAGAAATATTCAGCCGAAACTAAACAAAACACGAAACTGAACACGACATTTGTTTCTTTACAATTCTATCTTTTTTGCGATTCCAATAAGTTTTTCTGTAAAAAAGAAACCCTATGCAATCGAGATAAAAGTTTGCATAAAAAATTTGGTGCTAGATAAACACTTTACTTAACTTTGTAAAATCGACGTATACGTTAACGAGTGGATGGGTTGGTTCAAAGAATAACCGGCGTTTACCCCAGTTAAAGCAAAATAAACCTTAAAAAAACCCGTCTCGTTTTCTGCTCGACTGAACGAAAACGATTGCTCATATCGCCATATAGATATACCTGAGCATATGTGCTCTTTAGCACAAGGGTCGGCGTTACGGTGACAGACAAATAATTAATTACTTAATTAAAATAACGTCTGGGACTCTTGAGCTAAAATTCTCTTTGATGCACAGAGAAAATAATTTTTCCTTCATAGGTAAGGACCTAATAAAATATCCTAAATAGAATTCGCCGCAAAACTGTCCCTTGAAATCGGTTACACAACCAATACTATTAAGATAGGCTAATCAGACTAACGAATGTTAGATCTAAAAGTCTCAGCTTCCATTGGATTTAAATATAGACACGTTACATTTGCGTGATTACTATTCAAAGAGTATAGTTCGATTATATGAATACAATTTCCGATCCAGTCACAGCTATTCATTTTGGTGTTCCGTACCAATTCACCTCTTTGGTTTAAATAGCTAAACGGAAATTGCTTTTCAAAATCATATCTGAACCATGTGAACTAGTAAAATAATCTCAAAGCTGTAAGCGTCTATAAGCTACGATAGTCACTTATTGCGTGGCGAGTTTTCTTCATCGCTTTAATTTTGACATTTAATTTTATGTGACATAGTATTCTTTACTAAAAAACGTGAAATGGAAGTCGTTCTCAGCTTATATTGGGTTCTTACCTATGAAATTGGTTTTTCATATTCTGTCTTAGCAATTTGTCAGTAACTATTAAGTTTCAGAACATTCTTATAAAATAATTGCCTCTTCTAAAAATAAACCATATGTTTGAGCTCGTAATATTTAATTTGATAATTTTTTGTAAGTTTAAGTGTTTTAAAATTAGACAATTAATTTTAACTGCCTCCTGAAAACAGTATTTGATTTGCATTAACATAAAAACTATGAATAATTTTTATCAAGCGTGTTCACACACATATTGCTAAAGCTTGTCTAATGATACATGCCAAATATTATTATCTCTGGATTTGTCGTTGTGAAGAAAACTAATAAAATGTTAGTATATAAAATGCAGATATCCCCAAAATCTCCATACAAAACACCAATTTCATAGGTAAGGACCTAATATACATCCCACTGCTTAGCACCGGCTTTCCTCATGAAGAAAACCATGAGGAGTATGGACTGTATCACAACCATGCTGGCCCAATGCGGCTGACCATGGTGAACGTAGCTTTGTTTTCGATATTGAAAGCCAAAGCGTACTAACTACTACACCACCGAGCTCCTCAACGGAAAAGATAGATAAAATGATAATGCACGGTAAGAACTCGTAAACAAAACAAATACAATATCAATACAATAACAATTTGCTAAAACCTAAAACTATAGGATTTTAAATAAATGGAAAGCATCATAACTACGAATAATCGTTGCTTAGGTTGGCTACGACTCTCGTAGCAAGAGCTACTACGAGTTTTCGTAGCTTAAGCCATAATGTTATCCATCATAAAAAAATATTGTCTGATGAAGCAGATGAAATAAATCCAACCTATTTTCATGCAACTATGACCAGCCCTATTGTGTAACTTAATTTTAACAAATCAATATTGATTTAATGCAACATCTAATGTCATGTCCCATTAATAATAAAAAAATGTGTTAGAAATAACAGAATTCCATTTCATAATCATAAAAATTTGGCAAGAGTAACTGGTCTACAAAAATATTAGTGAAGCTACTAAATGCTACAGTTAACTGAAGTTTTTCGTGGCCGAGTGACTTGTACGCAGGGCCTAAATTATAATTTCTTTTAATAAACTATTAATGAACTTGGGATATATAAAAAGTATCTTAAAATATGATGACAGACATAAGATACAAACTAAATAACCAGACGAACATTCGTAACCAGAAAAAAAACCTATTAAGGCTCATTCGAACTAAATAGCTTCTTAGTAATGCAAGTTAGTAATCTCAACTGGCATTCTATTTCTGTTCTTCGAGTCATTACGTGTGGCAGTGCGCTTAAACATCAATAAGAAGGGTTATATTACAATGCTATGCATTCTACAGAGGCCGATTGCATTAGAGAGGCGTGTGGTACAGTTAAAGCTAAGATTTTTCATAGATATTTTTTTACCCGTCGATAATAAAAAAAATTAAGAAAAAAAATGCCTACATATGGTGCTTACATCGACACAAATATTTTTAAGACAAAAAGCTTTCACATTAAATATGAGAGCGTTTACAAACATATCGACAAAACTCTTAAAACTATTTTATCATTTATTTGTTTTGTTATAATATACTTTAAGTAGATATTAAATGATGATTTAAAATGGGGAGATTCGCAGGAGAACCAAGGTCACCGACGTAGCCCACAGAATTGCGGACCTTAAGTGGCGGTGGGCAAGATACATTGCTCGTAGAACTGACGGCCGTTGGGGCGGAAAAGTTCTCAAGTGACGATCACGTACTGGGAGGCGCAACGTAGGGAGGCCCCCGACAAGGTGGACCGACGATCTGGTGAAGGTCACAGGAAGTCGCTGGATGCGGGCGGCGCAGGACCGCGAGTTGTGGCGATCGTTGGGGGAGCATTGGACGACAATTAGGACCTATGTCCAGCAGTGGACGACAATTAGGCTGATAGATAGATATTAAATGTGTTTCAATATGAGAAACGGCTAATCCCAGCTGTGGGACGTATTTAAGCTGAGGACAACTACGACGACAAATTAAATGGTTAATGGTGGGAATGTTCTAATTGTACTAAAATAAATCCACGGATAAATTATTGGATAAACGGAACCCCTCAACTTTATGAATTATGGTAGGTCACGTGGGTTGTCAAAATATAAAGATTAGAACTTGACTTGACTTGAACTTCCTAGCTAACCTTATCAATAGAAATGTTCAGTCAACTCTTGAAACTTGCAGCTATGCGAGTTTTTGAATGCAAAAATGAGTTTATCGCTTGATTGAAAGTGCAAATAGTTGGCGAACATGGAAGTTAGACGTAACTTCAAAATTTTCTTGAATTGAAAATGAAAGAGTTACTGCAAATTTAGCTTGTTCAACTTGTAGTTTATTAAAAAACAGATTTTAATTTACTTAAAGATATATACACTGTTAATTTTGCTGCTGGCTTGCTTTTTGTCATCAGTAAGAGCTCTCTGTTACTCGGAGTCCTACCCCTATTAAAACTTAAAATCACTTAATATTTTACGTGATTTATTTCATAAGAAGTATTTTGATTAACCCATAACCCATACCGTACCACTTAAATCGCAATCATAATCCACATCTATCGCTTCAAATAGCATGTATTATTTTGACGACTGGACTGTGGCCTTTACGCCTCACATGCGATGGAGGGTAATTAAGTAAGGGTGCGGACTGACGGCGCCTGATTGCGGACCCCGGCTCGTGACCCGATGATCTTTGCCCTTCCTGTACGTGTGTAGATAGCTTTATAAAGCTATAAACCGAATGACTTACGCTTCGATACGTATATATAAATGGATGTAACTCGTTAAACTGTACTCTAGAGACTGTACTCTTTTTTTAAGAATAAAAACTGCGTTGACCATCTCACCTATTGGAAACTGGTGATGTCCTTAGCGCATGAAGACTAAAAAGTCTTCATGCGCTGAGGCTACATTATCCGATAACATTTTACATTATTCATTCAGCTCTCTTAATTAGTTTTTACGCCCCATATCGAGTCGTACGCCGCGCTTGCATACGGTCTCCATTACAAAACATGTCTAGTCCAAATAACAATTGTCAGTTCAAAGCACAAGTCACCAGCTCACTAGATTTAATAATGAGAAAGAAAAGCTTGAAAAAAGTATAACACTTCGCAGCCTATATACGGCCCACTGCTGGGCACATGCCTTCGTCATGGAGAAACAAATGAGGATTATGGGCCGTTATACCACCACGCTGGCCCGACGCGGGTTTTGTGGTTAGAAACAGGTGTAATAGTGACCCGAACCCGTTGGTTCGCTCCTCCGTGCTTCAGAAGGCACGTTAAGCCGTTGCTTAACGTGCCTTCTGAAGCACGGAGGAGCTCGAGATCACAATGTTTTGGTCACCCATCCACGGCCTGACCATGGCGAAGGCAGCTTTGTTTTCAATCAAAATCCAAAGCATACTAACCACTACGCCACAGAGCTTTTCTTACCTAGCATGTCGTTAAGGGAGTATTGGGTACTGGGTCTTGTGTAGGCAGTGAGCTAGTCACTTGTTACTACTCTTTCACGATTTTCCATCTGACCAAACCCGATTTTTGTATGGCTAAATGTGGTCTTAAAGAACACAGTACTCCTTGGACTCTGCCTACCCCTTCGGGCATTACATGCGTGATTGTATGTTTGTATGTATATTAGTAAAGATACGATTTAGCTACATATGAACGTTAGGAGAATCTTTTCGCGCAACATATTGGTGAATGAAAAAATACTAGTTAAGAAATAAATAAAAAAAACTCTTTAGTTGGGCCTTTATTTTTATAGATAACATAGACATCCGCTGCCCTAGTTTATAACCAAATTTCAATGGACATGATTTGGATTTCTGTCATTTCGAACACTTCTTCGGAAATTATCAAATGACATGCCATTTGCCGTTGCATCAAATCAATATTGATTTGTCAACGTTACAGAGTAGGGCAGCTGGTGTAAAATAAGAGGCGGAAGCACTGATGAAATATCGCTGCAGCGTTATAAGCATGCAGTAAAAGCTTACTTATCCTATTAAAGAATATTCGCCGCAAACCACAGGTTTGCCACATTCGGCACCGGCTCAGAAACCACGTGCACAAATCATATCATTTATTCAGGAGATTGCCCGTCGTGGCCTCTTAACATCAATAATAAATTGATTGACCACATATGCACCAAAACGACTTGTACTTATATTTATCGTGGAGTCTGTGTGAAATTTGAGGAGCTCGGTGGCGTAGTGGTTAGTACGCATTGACTTTCGATTGAAAACAAAGCTACCATCGTCATGGTCAGGCCGTGGATGGGTGACCAAAGCTTTGTGATCTAGAGGTCTTCCGTGCTTCGGAAGGCACGTTAAGCCGTTGGTCCCGGTCGCTATTGTAACTATTACCCACCAACCCGCATTGGGCCAGCGTGGTGGTGTTACGGCCCAAACTCCTCATGTGTTTCTCCATGAGGAAGGCCTGTGTCCAGCGTGACATGGATTCATTTTCTTTACGTTATCCTATATTGTAGTGCAGTAATTATTTTTCATTTGGCAATTGAGCTTTATGGACATGTACAGTCAGCTTTAAAAGTAGATGACGAAATTTAAGGTTTTAATATACATGAAACATTTACTAGCCAAAATTCCCTGACGTGCATAACTTTCATAATTTCATGACCATAAATGGCAGGTCAAAAAAATTATCACTATGAAACACTTTTTTAAAATTTTATCCAAAAGTCTATTGGAAAAGTCTAACGTGTTAATCAAAATTACATAGCTTCACAACATTACAAAATATTTAGCGAATTAAAACTAAAAATGCTGGCGTAGTTATGAGAATAATAATTTAATGATCCCAATCTCTGAAAGGCCTTATTCGTAGGTTCTTCTAAGCTCGCATTACGTCTTGACCTCTGTCCTTGGCACTGACCTTTAATATATAAATAAAATGTTGAGATGTACTCGTTTGGACACTCACTATAACGCGAACCTTTTTTAGATACGTTTGAAAGAAAAGGACTTTTAGCTTTACTTTTATTTTTAGCCAGATTGTTTTTGAAAACATAAATGAGTTTCATAAACCAAGACACTTCTTCTTGCCCTTTTCCACTCTAGGTGGGGTCGGCACAAGATGTCTTCTTCTTCCATTCTCCTCTGTCACTCGTCAGCTCAGCATCCACTTCTTCTATTCTCATATCAGTCATCACGCATTCCATCCATCGCTTCTTTGGTCTTCTTTTCACTCTAGGTCCGTCCACATCCATGCTCAGCATCCTTCTTGTAATGTGACATTCATCTCTCTTCATCATACGTCCATACCACGCTAACCTATTGCTCCTAATCTTTTCTGTCACTGGCGCTACTTTCAAACTTCCTCTTATATTCTCATTCCTGATCTTGTCCATTCTTGTGACTCCATACATCCATCGCAACATTCGCATCTCTGCTGAGTGCAGTTTTCTTTCACCTATCGCTTTCGTTGCCCAACATTCAGATCCATACATTACGACTGGTCTAATGACGGATGTATACATCTTCCCCTCTAGCTTTAGGGGCAATCTAGGGTCACACGTTGCTCCTGAGACCTGTCGCCAATGCATCCATTTATCCCGCATTTATTCTATTTCTTTCTCTCGGTCTATATCGCCATCGTTTTGGCTAAAATTCACCAAGTTTTGAATTAATTAATTTTGAACAAGACTGTGTTCATATTAACAATGATTTAGTTCACATTAATTTAGGACCGTTTTCACGATCGCCCTAAAAAAAACAAAAACATATCATGTTATATTAAACAACAGAAATCTCCATACCATACAAAATTCTGATGAATTCTAAATGTTCTCGTTTATCGATTTAGTGTGCTGTAACCTGGCTGTAACGTAACGACTGCCTACCTGAGGCAGAGGCGTCGATACCCGGATTTCGCCTCTAGCCTTTTACATTTACGGGCCCTTATTTAGCAATAGTACGCCTACCGCGGAGTGGACCGATGATCTTGAAAAAGTTGCACGACGATCTGGACTCGAGCAGTGCAGGACCAATCAAAGTGAATATATTTGGGGGAGATCTATATCCAGCAGTTCACGTCTCTAAGTTGGACGATAAATGATATTTGGGTTACATTTTCTAACAATCTGCTTGTTAAAAACACCCATTGGCATTTAAAATATTAATTTGGGTCTAAATTCAGTCTCTAAAGTATTTAATTTGAGTAGTCCATTTCATTTCTGTTAAATCCCTACAGACTTAATAATTCCAAAACTTTGGTATAATTAAATGAAAAGTTTTGTTGCGAGTTACGAGGACGTCCACTGTACTGTATACAGCATTTTCACTATAACTATTTTGTTTTATAATGTATCTTTAGTCCTTGTTTTAAAAGTCAATTTTGAATACTGTTGGTTTGATTCTTTATTGTAAAGAAATAACCCAAAATGTTAAATATAGGCAAATCAGTCTATATTACATTTTGGGCTAAGGATTGCTTAAGAAATCATTAAAATTTAACCTCCTCTCTGGTCACACCACCGGGTGTTGATCAGGAGGTCAGGGGCAGAAGTTTTTCTGCTCGTCTTAGTGTGTGATAGGGCTTCTAAGCCCGCCTGACTAGCTACCACCGTCTTACCTAAATTTGTCGCCACAATAACGACTTTAAGCATTGTTTTAATCGCTTGTCGCTTTTGGAGGATTTTCCTTTCAATTCAATTTTGACATTTGTGACTAAGGTTATTGTATAATACACGTAAATTTTATTAGGTTGTAGAACATATTGATGTAAAGGGAGGATGGAACCCTTGCAGAGTTACTTGCCTGTATCTTCTCTAGACAAGGCCCCCCGGTAGTGAACAGGCTGAAAAAAAAGTAGTGGTATTGTCAATTTTAGGATAATAATTATAATTTATTTGGTTTTGACTTGTCAAAAGTTTATTTGATGATACAAATTTGATTACATGACTTTGAGTTTGAGTTGTGTTCCGGCAATCAGTGGTATGATAGCCAGTTCCTCAGTTGTTGAGGATTACAGGTGAAGCTTGCTTCCACTTTCGGCCTTATCGTCACTTACCATCAGCCGAGATGAAGGCCAAGAGCTTACCTGCCATATGTAAATAAATTATAATTAAGAGTTACATTAGAGAGTAAATCAGACTAGTAAATCAAATTCTAGCAAAATGTTTCTGATTGGGGCTAAAAGTTCACTTTATACTAATCATATACCAGGCAAAAATAAATCTATCGCCAACCGGCAAATACTTTACGTGCCTGAATCTGTCCTAGCACGGTCATAATTATGTTCCGGTGTAGTGAGCATCGAGGACTCGACCCATCTGCAATCTTATGAGCGTTTTGTTTAAAGTAGCCGGAACTTTCAATGCGTGTTGCCGTCGCGAAGTGCGGCACCGAACTGAGTAATGACAGCAAGCGCCCCCGCCTCTCTGTCCCACCGCTCACATACCTAAGGCGCGGCCAACTAGTTCCGCCCGCACTATACCTAATCTTGTGCACAGGCTTATAACAACTTGCCAGTGCCAAATTGTTGACGTCAAAAAACGCCGCAAAATTCGTATTTCTATCTGAACTTAAAACTAGATACCAAACTATCAACAATTCTTACTTTCTCTCCATGAAATCTTTCCATGTATATCTTTCTTTTATATGTCTTTCCATGAATTTTTTCCATATACATTTGTTCTTCCATGGTGGGTACCTATTGATGATCTACGTCGTCGCCAAGTGGTTTGTACGCTGGTTTCAAAATGTCACCGTATCTGTGAATCTGAGATTCCGGCTTCGAGCCCCGGTCTCCTTGCCCTTTTCCCACTCTAGGTGGGGTCGGCACAACATGGTCTTCTTCTTCCATTCTCCTTCGTCATTCGTCAGGTTCGCATCCATAATATCTTGTATTCTAATATCATTCTTCACGCATTCAATCCATTGAGTCCCGGTAGGCTCGAATGCCTGTGTGAAGAAAATGAGCATTTGTGTTATATGTACACTCGAGTTCAAAAATATATATGCACGTATATGACTCTTATTAAAAGGAAATAAAATCTGTTACCTGTCAAATGTGCATATTTATTTTTAACTCGACTGTAGGTACCTATAAGTATTCTGGCCAAATATTACTATAAACAAAAGAAGCAATCTAACCGAGATTGAAAATCTCCATTATCATGTTATTATGTACCTCTTTACTTACACTGTACACTTAAACGGTTCTTCTGTCTTTTTCTAATACCAAGAATAACATAATAAAGAACGAGACGAAACTATAATAATATCATAAGTAACGCAGCTGGAGTGGAATTTATTGTACTTTATTCTAGTGGGCTAGAATCTTTAAATGAGCATTTCATTTGTTTCGAAGTAATAGTTGGGTCGCTATTAGGTACACGTAGAATGTTCAGGGTCGCAGGGGAATTTGTGTCATATAATAGGTGACAAAGTCGATTTCACAATGACCTTTTCCATGTAGCTTTATTAAATAAATATATTGAGACTGTAATCAGAAAAACATAAATCACAGTGGTAATAACGTTGGTATGGTATTCCACAGTCTATATACGTCCCACTACTGGGCACAACCGTAGCCGTATATCATCACGCCGTTTACCCGAAGGGGTAGTAAGAGGTGTTTACACCCATTTACATATTTCCCCAGATATGTAAAAATGATATATAATTCGAGTATAATAAGACTCGGAAAGAGTGTTGTAGTGAGTGGCAGAAGAAAATTTTATGTACAAGTCGTAGGAGAAAAATTTTAAGGAATTGGAAAAGAAATTATATTTTGGATTTTTAATTTATCTGTGTTATATTACACCATGTTATGTCCACAACTATAAGCTTTTCGCGTCACTTCTTTCCGCGTACAACTCAGCTGTGGAACTCCTTGTCGCCTGCAGTTTTCCCGGTGCGATACGTGCTCCAAGCCTTCAAAAAAGAGTGTACTCCCTTCTAAAAGGCCGGCAACGCATAAGTGACGCTCCTGGTGTTGCAAATGTCCATGGGCGGCGGTTATCACTTACCATCAGGTACCCGCCTGCTCGTTTGCCACCTATACTATAAAAAAAATATAAATAATATGCTTACTTAAGTTATAGATACTCAACTACTTTTATATTTGGTCCTTACCTATGAAATTAGTGTTTTGTATAGAGATTTTGGGGAATTCTGCATTTTCCATACTAACATTTTATCAGTTTTCTTCACAACGACAAATCCAAAGATAATAATATTTGGCATCTATCATTAGACAAGCTTTAGTAATATGTGTAATATCACACTTCATAAAATTATTTATCGTTTTAAGTGAATGCAAATAAAATGATGTATTCGGGAGGCACTTAAAAAGAGTTGTCTCCGTGTCCAATTTTAACACAATTAAACTTACAACAAATTATCAAAACAAATCAAAAGAGCTCAAAAATATAGTCTATTTTTAGACGAGGTAATTATTTTTTAGGAATACTCTGAATCTTAATAGTTACAGACAAAATACTAAGAGAAAAAAACACCAATTTCATAGGTAAGGACCCAATATAAGGATCCTATATTTTATACTATAATATACTCGTCCTTAGCCTAACGTCCCATTGCTGGGCACAGGCCTTCCTCATGGAGAAACACATGAGGAGTGTTGAGAACGCAGCCGTTCTAAGTTGCTATTGCTTAGCAATATTAGCGTCATCTGTTATTTTCGTGTCAAAAAAATTCGGTTTCCATTAAATATTGTGTAAACTTGCTTCAAAACAAACCTTTATTAATATTATCTGGGGTTTCTGTCCGCTACAGAGTGTGGGTTGTTACACCACCACTCTGGACCACTGCGGGTTGGTGGGTAGAAACGATTGGAATAGCGACCGGGTCCAACGGCTTAACGTGCCTTGAGAAGCACGGAGCAGTTTTAGTCACCCAAGGCCAGACCACGGAGCAGTTTTAGTCACCCAAGGCCAGATATGGAAAGCCAATTTACAACCACCATGCCATTGAAATGAAAATGTAAAATCTTTATATCGCATATTGACAAACTTGTCTTAATCTAGGATTGATTAACCTTTTAATCTAAAAGTAACTCACTTATTATGCTAAATATGTTGTGAATGTGTCTTTGTGTGTGTGTGTGTGTGTGTGTGTGTGTGTGTGTGTGTGTGTGTGTGTGTGTCTGTGTGTGTGTGTCTGTCTCTGTGTGTGTCTGTCTCTGTGTGTGTGTGTGTGTGTGTGTGTGTGTGTGTGTGTGTGTGTGTGTGTGTGTGTGTGTGTGCGCGTGTGTGTGTGTGTGTGTGTGTGTGTGTGTTATGTATGAGTGTGTTAGTTCACGTAGTTCCACCAGAACATTAATCATAGCCATTGACCTCATCAATATCTATAATATACTTTAAGTGTTTTAATTTTACATCTTTTATACAAACATGACTGTATATTTGCTTTATTCTTTACCGTTCCACCTTATTTGCAAAATATGTTGAGTTCGAAAATTCGTTTAAGTTTTATTTCACATTATATTTATAATGTATTTCTTTTGTTTCAGGTAAGTAAGATACTCGAGGATTAGTATGTGGGCCTGCAGGCCTAGTCTGTAACGTAATATTGACAAATCAATATTGAGTCGATGTTTCTTTGATAATTTCAAATAAACCGGCCAAGAGCGTGTCGGGCCACGCTCAGTATAGGGTTCCGTAGTTTTCCATTTTGTAAAAATTTTTAGAAACTGTTCAACCCATCAAGTTCAAAATAATTATCATAGACAATACCTATAACGTATTATTTTTGAGAATGTTTTTATATTTTTTGAACTTATGGTTCAAAAGTTAAAGGGCGGGAAACATACTTTTTTTATACTTTCGAAACGATCATTTCAGACAATATAAATTTTACCGTAAAATGATGTTAGAAAACCCCTATTCATTTTTGAATAAAAAAAAACAGTCTCTACATTACGTTTATGGGCACCCCTAATTTAATATTTTATTTATTATTTATATGGATGGCGTAGTTTTTCTTTTTCACGAAATATTGTAAAATGTTTATGACATTCATAAGAATGCGGTAAGACGCATCTTAACTGAATAAATGCTTTTGATTTTGATTTATTCCACTTTTGATTTGTGCACTTTGTCGGCGTTATTAATATACATATTAGTTCATTGAGATTATCTTCGGACGGACAGACAGACAGACAGACATGGCGAAACTATAAGGGTTCCTAGTTTACTACGGAACACTAAAAAGTGTACGAAATGACAGAAAAAATGACTATCCAATGAAATTTAGTTAGAGAGTGAAATTTGGCTAGTGGCAGAAGGAAAGTTTTACTTAATTTCTTTCAATAGAGTTGATTTTAGCTTGATAGGACCCCAGCATTCCAAAAATTATTATCAGTTTGTTCAGTCTTTGCTTTCAAATAAGACGCCAAGTGTTTCGCCGAGCATTAATATGTTTAGATCTTTAATTAATTTTTACATACATATTTAAAATCACGACTATTATCCCCTAAGGGTTAGTCAGAGACTAGGCAAAAGCAGTCCCTTGACGAAGTCCACGCTTCACCAAGCAGTGACTGCAGTCAGCGTGACAGCATTATTCTCGATGAAATATCAATAATTACCTTCACAATAAAGGTTACTCTATCCTTCAAACAAACAACAAACAAAAATCATTTTATTTCATAGGTCAAACCTGGCATTTAAAAACGTAAATATTTTACAATTTTGAAATTTTACAATTTAAACAATTAATAATATAATTGTTTAAATTGTAAAATTTCAAAATATAAATAATAAGGTTCATTATAGCGAGCGCTTGTAGCAAAAACAACCACAGAGCTTTGACTTATTGATTAATTGAATTTACATGGTATTGAAGCATTAATAATTAACTTTAACCAAGAGTTTAATTATAAGCTTAATAAAGAAAACATATGGGTACAAAGCCCAGCACTTCATTGGTGTACAATAATAGTAGATTAGTAGCCAAGGGCTGTAAGGCATCAATTGCAGCCCGAAATATTTAGGCGCACGAGCGCAGCGAGGGCGCTTATAGTTCGAAGCGACCCCTTTTTTTCACAAGAATAAATAAATTTATTTTCAAGAACTAAATTTAGCTTCGCCGTTCTATATTCAAAATTGATGAAAATAGCGAAGCGACCTCTTTTGTCATTGGGCTGAATGCATGATGTCTAGTGCCAGTAAGATTGTTAGATGTACGCGAACTTTTTGAAAGAGTTTTTTTTTTTTAATTACTTACCGCCCTAGGGCGTTTCTAGCTACATTATTAACCTAGGGCGGTAATTGATCACTTACAACCCGCATCTGGGGGTATTAAGGACCTACTTACCGAACATGAGAGATGTAAAGAATATTTTCATTTCTTGCCAAAAATTTATAGCTTTTCTATTCAACTCAACTCAGTAAACATAATTTTTACGGAGTATTAGTATTAAATTGCAATATATCTACGTGGATAACACATCGTTTTACAAAAATCAAAAAATACGGCTCTTAAATCGGCCCCATATTGTATCCCATTTTCATTTGCCCGGCTAAAGTGTCTGTCCAAAAAATAATGCGCTATAAACAATACGCGAGGCGACTGCAGCTGAGCTCACTCTATTAGCCGCTACCAGACGCTTCTATATTTTTATTTCAAACTTCTGTAAACATAAACCGATCACTGTTGCTTCAGTGGTTCCAACTTGTTTTCTAGGAATATTTTCTTTTATACAAGTAAAACGTGGAGGCCGCCGTTTCTGACGGCTTGTTGAAATATTTGTGGAAAATATGAAAATTGCTCGGAAATTCCACTTTTATGCTAAGTACGGGTGAGCTTTTATTGATAGTTTAAGATTGTGTTTTTTATTGAGCCCATTTTATTTTGCTGCAAAAGATTACGTGTAAACGTTTGTTTTTCAATTTCATTTTTCTCCATTCTTTCTGAGACTTTAAGCCTGGCTTTGGTTCTGATTTCTAATGCAAAAACATTATAAAGCTGAAACGTTTTGTTTGTTTGGTTGGTAGAACGTGCAGAACTACTGGTCTGAATTAAAAAAAATAATAAATTAATTTAGTGTTAGATAGCCTATTTATTGGGGAAGGCTATTGACATTACGTTAAGACTAAAGAAAAAATTCCACGTGGGGCTCCTTATCTGTTTGCTTAAAATATTCAAGCATAATATGAATTGGCGTAATGGAATCTACACTTAATATACATACGCATAATTGGTTCTGACATAAAATTTAATTCATAATTATTTACGCATAATTACAAATGGCATGACCATCTTAAGGCATAATTAACTATTCGCATAAAATTTTAGGAATAATTATCAATAAGAAATATCGATTGAGGCGCTCAGCCGGCCGCTACCGCGGCGCGCTCGCTTTGCTCGCTCGGCTCGCGCGTTGGGAGCACAGTTCTAACTGACACTCCTCTTCGGATCGCTTGACGTCGAACCTTTACTTGTACTGACTTTACATTATTCAGTAAATCATTATGCGGAATAATATTATGGATAATTACATAAGTCAGAATTATAATTATGCGAAATAAATATTGTGCCAAAAGAAAATCTTGCTCGAGTTATATTATGCCAAATTCATATGCCAAAAAATATTATGAGTAAAATCATTATGCGAAAACAAGGATCCCTCCACGTGGCCGAATTCACGCGGAAAACCTAGTACTAGTATAATTAAATGCGTATGGACCGTACTCCCCATGTTGAAAGGCTAGTGCCCAATTCTAAGATATTATGAAGAATGTCTACTAAAGTCTAAACAATTAAAAACGCATAAATATGGTGTAAGAGTTCGTCCTGATTTTTGAGAACAGATAATTTCTATTAGAGAAAAATTCACATACTGTATGTATGCGAATATTTCTCTAATAGCAAAAAAAATTCAAAACGAGAAAAGTACCGAAAAATTGTAGTGTTCTGCAAAATAGAACTAGTTTGTTACTTTGACTGAATATCTTCGGAGAAAGACTGGTGGATTGAAGGAGGCAAATAATCAAAACTTTATTTACAAACATACATACATATAATCACGACTATTATCCCTAAGGGTTAGTCAGAGACAAGGCAAAGGCACCGCAAAAGCAGTCCATTGCCATAATCCGCGCTTTACCAGGTAGTGACTGCCCTCAGCGCGACAGGTGACAGGTGGTGAGCCCGTCGCCGCTACAAGCTATTGGATGGTTGAGCAGTTCCAATTCCATTAGTGCATTAGTCTATATAAAGCTATAATTTTGTAGCTTCACAGCAAACAAGTTGTCCATTGTCTAACTAAATGTCTGCATATGGCAGCTCTTCAATTCCAAGCCATTCTAAGAATATGTCGAGTAAATTGCTTGACTCCTAACGAAGTTGTTGCAAACTGGTTGCGTCGCCAAGCAAATTATGTGTCACTTACTTAAGTTTAAGCTAAGGTGTCTTAACTACAGTTTCTTTGAAAACACTTTAGTTATTTAACTTGGGAAGCGATTTGAGAACGATTCGAAATCGAATTTGAACTTGTTCCAACTATAACGCGGTTATCATTTGGGGAATGGGGCCTTTAGATTGGGGATTTTATGTTCTGGCTGGATTGGTACGTTTTTACTATAGATTCGTTGTTCTAAAGCGTTTATAGCCTTTTTTGACGAGGTGGAATCCACTTATGGCACGTACCTACCGGTAGCTAGGTGGTAGGCATGTGTGGGCCTTACCAGAAATACCGGCAGTATCCATTATTACCGATATAACCATTCCTGCCCTTCCGAGGGAGCGACTTGGGGTCCGCCGAAGCAATTCTCCGAGCCGAATCCAGACCCACTGTGCCCTCTCGACCCACAGACACTAAGAATATGTGTGTGGAAGTCATCCTATGTATTATTTTCTATTATGGTTAAAGGTTCGTTTAGTTCCGAATGTTGTCTACAATTTGGCGTGACCCTTACAAGATGAAAGCATCTAAAGAAAGTCGGCATTTAAAAACAACCATTGAGTTAAAGGTCGAGTCTTTTTCGTTGTTTTTGTCCAATATTTTTTGTTTTACTCATGTTTGTTTACCTAAGGGTTATTTTTATAAGTTGTGGATGATTGGTGACTCAGGCGTTTCAACAAAAATTTGGTCTATTTCGCAAAACTTTTAGAGAAAGCGTTATCTCCAAGTCAATTGTAGCAGAATCTTAGCGATCAACCCGCATAAGCGTGCGAAAACTACTATTCTTGAAGTTAACTAATAAGCAACTTTTACGGGTATTATAAGCGAGTTGATAAGTCTGCCGGCTCGCGCATGCGCGCTGGCGGCACGTCTGTCGCCTGACGTCACGTGGCGGTCGCGCGGCAGTTCGGAACACACCGCGCCGCTACCGCTACGCTGCCGCCGCGCAAAAACATCGTAACAATCAAAACATGCAGCTATGACCGAAAGCAACATTGCAACGGCGCGTATATTAATTTGAAGTTTGGTGTATTTGTTTCACATATTGTTAAATTATTTTTAAATCACTGTCGAGCGTAGCGGCGGTGTTTATTACAAAATCGATTATTAATCGTGTCTTCTTAGTGCCATATATAATTAAGTGATTAGTAGTAGCGCTAACATCTAATTGCCAGTACAAATTAATATTCCATTGCCTTTTCGCTCTGATTAGAGTTTAAGTAGAGCTTCGGATACCGAGTTAGGAGCGCTAGTTTAGCAAAATTATAAATATACAATAACGGATATATTGTTGTTATCAGTTTAAATAAAATTATCTCGATGTCTCTACTCTGTGGAGGTGAGTTCGGTTCAGAAGCCACGAGTTTGTAATTCGAAGAAATAATGAGTCATTGACTTCAACATAATATTTTGTTAGTCAGAAGACACTGCAAAATGAGTCATAGATCAAACTTCAGCAACTTAAAACTTTACCGGCAAAAGCGAAAACTAAACATAATAATATTATTTTTAATGACAATAAAAAAGTTACGGGGGTTTAATTTAAAAAAAATATCAAAATAATATCGAATTCGAAATTGAAAAACCGTCTGCCACTTCTTACAGTTTATCAACGATACCTTACACGATCACACATGTCCAAATTTGTATTTAGAAGAATATTTAAAGTTTCAAGCCAGCAGTAAAAAGCACATGTCTATGAGTCAAAACAAACATAAAACCTCTTTGTGAAATGAATTAAAAAACTACCGCAATCATGAGAATAGACCACAAAGGGAGAACTACATTTTTATTCTTATTTCCTAAGGACGTCCTGTGAAAGCGACTATCGCAAGATTTCAATTAAGATAACGTTATTTAAATGTAAAATATAGTGTCGGACATTTTAAACAATAACTTTAGTTTCTTGGCATTGGCCACAGATGTGCAACCGAACTATTAGTATAGACTCGAAGATAATTTGTGGTATGAATACGCCAAAACAGTTGTGAAATATTTTTCGCATTCTGGCAGACCGCCGTGTACCTTCGGCTATTATTTTAAAAGTTTGCAGCAGGTTGTTTATGGTACAAAAAGTATTGGCGGAATTTTATGGCAATAGTTTATGGCGGCTCATTATTATGCGTGTTGTGACGTCGAAAGCGCCAGTTTTATGAATAAATTAAGAGCTTTCCTGTCGAAGTACCGTGTGATGTTTCTGTTACAAAGAAGTATTTACTTCTTCAATAAACCTGTAAATTTGTACGAAAAAATAAAGTATAAAATTTGAATTTAGAATCTCCATTTCATCTACAAAAATTACACAGACAGTTCCTTTTTTTATTCGAATAGGCTGGTTGACTCATATCAAAATAAATTTAAATTTAATTTCAATAAATATAATTAAGGGATTGCTGTAGAAATTCATGGTAAACATGTTTTTTTTTTTTCATCTTCCAAAATAAGTGAAGTAACGTCTGTCTGTGTCACGAATTGAATTGTTTACAAAAATCGTACCTTACGGCACAGATAATTCATAGACCATGGCTGACGGCGTATTTGACAGTCAAGCTAAAACGTAATTTAAAATCAAAAATTTCAAAAAAAAATAAAAAATATAAATCAAAAATAATTTTATTTTATAGGCCAAGTTTGGCACTTAAAATCGTCAACATCTTACATATTATACATTTTACAAAATAAATATCTTATTATAAATTATTTTAAAATTTGAGTATTTAACCATTGTATTAAAGTTCATTACCGCTAGCGCTTGTAACAAGTACATCAACAGTACAGTACAGAATAAAGGGTCTACTAGCGATTCGGCTAGTTTCTTTCGTTGGTGCTTATTCTAATGCCTTGGATTTTGTATGCCTTGGGATTTTCATAAGTGAGTAAGGGCGGCCACTGCTAAGCTAGTTAGTTTAGGTCGATTACATGCTTTAGTAGGAATAAATGAACATATCTGGCAATGAAGTGGAAATCTAGAAGGTATATTAACTGAAATGACAGTGTCAACACCCATGATAAGTTACAAACACACTATAAAAAAACATACCAAAGCTGTAAACAAAATACCTGGACTTATATGGTCAATTTGATTTAGTGTTTGTGACATAAATAAGTGATCGAAAAATTTGGATGATCGTGTATTGATACAAGTGTGTATGGAATATTTGCAATTGTGGTAAATGGTAGATGCTTATTTATCGGTAAGCAAAGCAATGTATACTATAATATTATAAATGCGCAAGTAACTTTGTCTGTCTGTCTGTCTCGCTTTCACGTAAAAACTACTGAACCAATTTAACCGAAATTTGGTACACAGATAGTCTAGAGCCTGAGAAAGGACACAGGCTACCTTTTATTCCGATATTCCCATGGGAACGGCCACATTTCGCCATTAAGTTTTACTGAGGAAATAAAGTTTATTTTGTGGCTTAAATATTTTAAGCATAAACGCTTTGCTAACAAATTCATTTAGAAAACATCGCAGCGACGAAATTTTTATCGGTAATTCAGTATATCAGGATTCTGTAGCCTATTTCGAAACGACTAATTGCCGAACAAAAAGGCATTTTAAAAACCAAATATTGTTGTGAGATGAAAAAATCGTTTAGAATATTTAAGAATATCTGGAGAAAAAATCAAGGTTTATTTTCGAATAATTAAATTCTTTTGGGAGTAGAGAATTGGAAGGGCAGAGAATTATCTTGGTATGGATATTACAATATAACGAAGAAGAGAAGGAGCATTGATGAATGTATTGTGTAAACGAAGAAGTAGCCAGGTAGAGAGTGAGTGTTGTTATGTCAAATGAAAGAAGATAATGTAAATATCTTACTAGGCTTAATTAATTAGCTAAATACGCCGTTTGCATGATGATTTTTTAAAGGTGTGATCGTTTGTAGACACAATAGGAAATCAATTGTGTCTCATCGTTAACAGGATAAATGTCAGTCCAGGGAATGTTATATTTTTTATTTATTAAGGTTTGGTTTTTCATTTCCTGAATTTCTGGACAAGAATTGTTTACAGATCAAGATAGGTGTCTACCTATATTAGAAAGAAATAAACGAGACTTATTATCAAAAAGATTTTTGCCTTACGTCTAATATAAAAGAAAATAGGAAGTACAATAATTATTTATTTATCTTCAACATAAAGGTGCATTACTTAAAAATATATTTCTGTAATTTCTTCGTACTACAAACTCGTGGTATTTAGGTACATGATTTATTATATTATTATGAAAAAGGCTGACTACGGAAAAACATTTAAAAATAATTAATTGTAATTGTTCTACATCACGGTGCATTAAGAAACGACTGTCCGCTGCGAATTAAGATGAAATTCATATCAAGTGGCATAACGAAAGCGATAATAACAATGCATAAACGTCAAATTAGTCGCACGCGATTCTCGACTTTAACAACTGTGTTACATTGTCAGTGAATGTTTTCAATTATTGCTTTAGTTAACAGTTTTGTTAAAAGTTGGTAAAGGGTGAGTTTGTCGCGTGAGAACATTGCGTGAATATTTGTTAAATTATTTGTCTGAGTGCATAGGTTTTATTTCAGTTTTACGATGCTTGTACTAGATAAAATTTTGTAGTTGACTATTTTTTTAAAGTGAATGGCAATGAAAGTCACAGGAGGATAATTATTCTCTCTTTATATCTCTCACTCAAATTATCATTCTCAAATTGGTCGCTTCAAATTGGTTTTCAAACGATAAAGACATCCCTTGCTAATTTTATCAAAAAAGAAAATATATTTTTTGTATATTTTATTTTACGTAAGTGACATCTCATCATCAGTTCTGTAATCTAACATCAAAACGAATCCACCACATCGCTATCGCGGAGTGATTGCTCGTTGTTACAAATTAACGTCCAATAAAAATAGTTTTACGACGGTAATGAACTGCTAACAATGTATGAAAACAATTTCCGTAGTCGGTCCAAAAGTGCTCCCGTGTACAAAGCAGTGTTTACCTTGCAGAGGCGAGCGGCCCGCTTATGTCTGAGCCGATATTGAGTTTGTACAAATCCCCTATATCAGGTAAATATTTACATTTAGATTTACATTTTAGAATTTTAAAATATTAAGGCTTGGGGTAGATTGGGGAAATTAAGGCCCGTATTGTATTTGTATTTTTCTCACTTACATCATTTTACAATGAGGGGCACTTAGCAAAATCCGGAATCAGCACTGACAGACATTCTCTTCAACCCTTAGGCCCGTATTACGGAACTAAACTCAACCGTAGATCTCTGCTTGAGCGCAGTTAAAAAGGGATGGCGCTGTGTGGGATCAATAGCGCCATCCCTCTCTAACAGTGCTCAAGCAGAGATCTAGGCTTGAGTTTAGTTCCGTAATACGGGCCTAAGGGTTGAAGAAAATGTCTGTCAGTGCTGATTCCGGATTTTGCTAAGTGCTCATTGTAAAATGATGTAAGTGAGAAAAATACAAATATAACCGCTCATATATTGATTCTTTATTAGAAATGAATACAAGCAGTTATTAGTTTGAATTTTTAACCGTTACCATTGACGGGAACACGAAAAATAATGGCGTTCGAAACACGAAAGCACCACATACGCAGTCGTAAGCATTTTACGCCAATACCATACGTAGCGTTTGGAGATTTGCTTATCTTAATAACTGGTTCAAAAAACGCTGTCGAGATTCACCCTACTTTCCCCAGTCTCCCCAACGATGTAGAATTTACGAGCGTATTTTTAATTGGGTCGGGGCTACCGCGAGTGATTTTATACGCAAATTATAAGACTGTATTATCTTTGATTTATTGAGATTATGAACCGTAATATAATATACATAGACTAGATTTCATTGACTGCCTTACCCTTCAGACTTGAGTGTTTGAAGAGTAAGACGGGTGTAGTGTGTACATAAGTATATAGTAGCGTAATTAGTATTAAGTAACTTAGTAATAACTATACACTTTAAAGAGCAAACACCTCTTTAATTGATACTCCCAGGTCCCTAAATTGCACGGGTAATGAAATCTATGAGTCCTGTGACTTTATCACAGCATGACATCGAACACTGTGCTCCCTGTCGAAGTTGCAAGTAGATGCAATTCTTACAGGTACCATCACATAATATACATTTTCATAGATGACGCAAGTTAACGATTTGAATTGAAACCAAGCGTGTCATCTTTTTAACGTCTACTGTCACAGCCATAATTTTGAAACGGGAGATCCAAAGTGATTGAACGATACCGATGCCATGTTGTCAATGCCCCTCCGCCAATCATCACAGAATCAGACATTTTTTTTAGTTTTTGTAGGCATTCGGACGCGTGCAGACTATAGTACCTACGTCTCAATCCAAGTTGCCAAAAAGGTAAGCAAAACAAATGTAATGTTTCATCTCTAAAATGTTTTGTGATGACTGTAGGTAATTAAAATCAATTGAAACGGACAATTGTTACCGTTAATTATATTTACGTGCTAATATCCATGTGTGATTATTGAATAACAAATTCGGTAAGTCGGCTTTTGTGTTAACCTTTTTGGCAACTTGGATTGAGACGTACTATAGTTAGCAACGGCCAACCCCGACGTTTGGTCGAGGTTTTCGAACAGGCGCAGTACATGTATTTGCGTCATCTTTGTAAATGTATATCTGTATTCTAGGCGGGCACTACTATTTAGTAATGTAACGGGACTGTGACCACTTAGTAGTAATATACAATATTAGCGACCGCCTAAACTTAGACCTTAATCTTAACATGAAATATTTTAAAACATTATGCCAAACTTGAATGATTATTGCATCGCATTAAGCTTGTCACGAAATATTATAGATAGATTAATGATTAAATATAATATTCACCCTCTGCATCGCGATTGGTGGCAAAATGTATTATGTAGATGACATTTGTTGCTTAAAATCGCTCTGACCTCAACCACTTTAAATGTTGAAACAATCTTCTATAAATTTCACGTTTATCTTTTTGTTTAATAAAGAACCAGCTAATAAATGGCTCAAACTTACTTGATAAAGCATTTGAATCCATAGCCATGGAAAGATAAGACAATTTTTTTTTCAACATTTTATCAGGATTTAAGTCTGATGTCTTTTGAACAGCTTGATGGCGTAGTGAATCCTATGTTCCGGTTTTGATATCTATACATATAATAAAACTGTAGAGGTTGAATTTCGGTACATAGAAAAAAAATTATGCCAACCGTTCACTTGCCACCTGGAGGCCTTGTTCTGAGAAGAACAGTCAAAAAACCATGATCTATTAATACTTATATTATCACCTTGTAATTATGTTATCGAACTTTACCTTCGATAAACGAAGCATAAATAAAAATTTCGCATTACGTAGACAATTGTTACGAAAACACAAAACTTTTTACAGAATGTACCAAAGAATTAAGCCGAAAGAAGTATTTCACCAAAATTCGCTTGCATTATTACCCACAAGCCGTTTTAATTCTCCCCTTAATTCACCTACTACAAACCTACTCGAATATATGAAACATGGATGTGCTTATAAAGGCTTAGCGGGTTCTAAACCCCACCGTTCACACCCACACTTGTCCTTAAAAATAAAAACACAGTTTTCCTCTGAAAAAGGATTTGAAAAGAAACTCGCTTGGTTTATCAATATAATTAAAAAAGCTGGAAATTGAATGCTGGGTAGGCCGCGAGATGCGGCCGAGTATGACGTGTAGCAGTGGAACAATCACTTCAGGTATTATGGAGGTATCCTGAATGGAATTTTTAAAAGATAATGGAGCTTTTTAGCTGTCGAGCTTTACAGGGAACTTTACAGGTTTATTCGTAATAGGTTCAAAAGTAAAACATCAAAATACTTTCTATAAATTTATTAACACCACTCTCTCATATTCTCTCATTACATGAAACATATTACCAGATAACAATACCATGAATAAAAATTGCCCAATTAAAAACTAAGAAGTCTCTTCCATCCCAGAAAATCTTGAATATAATTTCTCTTTTCGGTTACCCGCACTCTTCCAAGGTAAAAATATCTTTTTTTTAAAGGCCGAGTAACCTATTCGTACATTTTATTAATTGTTAACATTCGAATGTGTAGTAACAAGTTTCAATCACACGCTCGCGTGTTGTACGTCAAAGTATATGAAGATCTCGCCAGGTCTGTTAGCCAACGCCGGCCGCCGGCGTGGCTCTGAACCACCACTCTTAATCACAATAAATGTGAAGAACGTTTCGGTCTCTTTACATGGTGTTTTTCCTATTTTATAATTGATTTATCTTTTATAATTTCGAATTTTCGTCCTTTTTGTGTTTAAATCAACATTTTGCACGTAGGAGTTGAAGAAATCTAGACATAAGTTAGAACACCCAATTCAACTGTCTACTCGTAACGTGGAGTGCTCTACAAACACGGAGGGCGGTGTGGTAACGTAACTCATTTCCTAAACGACGCGAGACACATTTTTTTTAAACAAAGCTATATGCAGATATGTTGTAGAAACTCTAAATACTTTACGAGAACAGCGCTTAGATGAGATGTTTTGAGGTGATTATGTTTTCGCAAATGTTTTCAATTCACTGATATAATAATCCCTTGGACTGGCACAGAGCCTGTTATGGACGAGACACATATAAATAAATAAACTTTCAACATTCACCCATCCACCCATCAACTAGCCCCATTTTAAGCAACTAATGCTGCTTGTGTTACGGACACTAGATGAAGGATAAATATATTTAATAGATAAAAATCCTGAATATATATAAACACTCAAGACTGAAAAACAAATTCCTGAAAGTTCATCACCAAAAAAGGTTCTAGCTTCGATATCCAATGGGTGCAAATCCCATTGGATATCGAAGCTAGAACCTCTCGAGATGGCGACGCCATGAGACATACAGATCCCTCGACCACGGAGGTCGTCTATTACGATATGATTTCTATTGTGTATACAAACGGTGTCAGTTGTTGAATTATACTTAACTGACTGCTTTATTAACCGGCTCCTTTTTTCTAGTGGTTGTGGCAACTGGGTGTTGATCAGAAGGTCCAGTGTTTGCTTCCTCTTGAGGATATTTTCTGCTCGGTTCACTTGGTGGTGGCTGGCTGTCACCTTCTTAAGTCTAAGTCTTAAGTCTTTCTAAGTCTGTCGCCATAATAACAATGTTAGTATGCATTGTTATATAATAATGTTACTATGCATTGTTATTATAAAATATGTAACTGAAAATTTGAGTACCCATCTGACTTATTTATTTAATTTGTGCATTGAAGAAGGAATATTTCCGGAGGCATTAAAGGTTGTCATTGTCAAACCTCTATACAAAAAAAAAGAAACCGAAAAAATGGAAAACTATCGCCCAGTTGCCCTAATCCCAGTTTTTTTCTAAAATCTTTGAAAAAATTATATATTTAAGGCTATCCGATTTCTTAGAGAGTTTTGGAGTCCTTTGTAATGAACAAAAGGGCTTTAGGAAAAATAAGTCTCTGGGTATGGCCGTATATGAATTGATAGAAACGGTAATAACAAAAATGGATAAAACCAATTCTATATGTGCCATATATACTGATATGACCAAGGCATTTGATTACGTGGATCATCAAAATTTACTAAATAAACTGAACGCCTACGGAGTAAGAGGAAATATATATAATCTCATTAAATCGTACCTAACTAATCGCACACAAATAACAGAAATATGTGGCATCTGTCCCCATAAACGTATAGAAATCAAGTACAGGTCTAACCCGAGGTTAATCAAATACGGTGTGCCTCAAGGTAGCGTATTGGGCCCCCTTCTCTTTCTAACTTATATTAATGATCTACCATACAAAGTACGCAGTCCAATGATCCTTTTTGCTGATGATAGCACTGCTCTTATCAAATGTACGGACCCAAATAATTATACGAATGACATTATTAATACTTTAGCTGACATAATTGACAGGCTTAATCAAAACAATTTAAAAATTAATTTAAGTAAAACTAAAATCATGCATTTTGCACAAAGACAAAATAGACCTCATAAACAAATTAGTTATCATAACCAACAAATTGAATCAATTGAAACAATAAAATTTCTGGGTATTCATATAGATCATCAACTCACGTGGAAACAGCAATCAGATGTTATATGTAAAAAATTAAATAAATCTGCGTATGCTCTATTTAACCTATCAAAAATTGTAAATAGAGATGCCACTTTATCCGCATATCACGGATTAGTAGGGTCAGTGTTAAGGTACGGAGTAATTTTCTGGGGAAATAGTGTAGATCGTGAACAAATCTTTAAGTCACAAAAACGATGTATTAGAGCTATGTGTGGATTAGGTACTAGAGACAGCTGCGTGCCCTACTTTAAATCATTAAAAATATTGACCTTTCCATGCATTTATATTTTGGAAATAGCTACATTTGTCAAACAGAATGAACATTTGTACGAAAAAATATCTATGAGAAGACATATAACACGTGCACAATATAGAAATAAGCTGAGACTACTGCCAAATAAAACGGCTCTGTTTAGAAAAAGTGTACTTCACCTAGCACCTCGTATCTATAACACTATTCCAGATGACTTAAAATAATGTAATAATGTAGTCTTCAAAAAGAAATTTAAAAAAATTTTAATTGAAAAATGTTATTACTCAGTGCAGAATTTCCTAGACGACGAATAAAAACTTGTAAATTTTAAGTATAGTTATTAATCATTATAATCGACATACATCCAATTGACACTTAAAATTAATCATTATAATTGACATAAATCCAATTGACATTTAAATAAGCAATATATTTTTTTTTGTTATTATTTTCATTAATGTAAATAGCTATCAACTGTCAAACATTATTATTTTTGCACACCCAATGAAGGGTAAAATGTGTAAGGATCATATATTTAGATTAAGAGCATTTTTTGTACCACACATTATGCAAATAAATTATTTCTGATTTCTGATTGTTATGTACCGGAAATCAGAGGTTAGATAGCCAGTTATTTTTTTTTTTTTATTTAAAATGTAACGATAAACAAAATAATTAACTGACATACAATGACATTGTAAAAACATAGATATATTTTTGTGACTTGAGGCTTTGAAAAAAGACAAAAATATTGGCCTGATTTCAGGTCGAGTCAAACCTTTTAGTGATCACAAATAACCGCACCTTTTAGATAGAGATATTAAAAATAATAGATGTTTTGTAAAATACCGTCAGTGCTACAAATATTTAAAACAAACGCGTTTCTGTGATGTCCTAAAAGCTCGATCAGGAATATACTGTCAATCATTCGACTTCAATGTCCCTTTGGCTCATTTTGCTCTCGGAATTTCATTGTAGAGATGGAGCATTATTTACTTCATACTGAAATTGTGATTGTTTTACCTTAACTTACGTATTTGAATACATCTTATTCGATTCGAGTCATCATTTTATTGTGTTTTAGATAAGACTGTTAATAGTTTTTATTCAAACTCAGTAGTACATTTGGTAATTAAGGGCCGAACCGGTGTTGTTTTGTGGTTTATCCAACTCGGCTATCGCGGCTATTTTCATGGATAACCTGTTTAATATGACACGTCATTTCGGCACTAGGACTGATTCAGAACGATTTACTTTACTTTATATTTTGTTCCGTACTCTTACATTGTTCCCTTAAAACCGATCAGACCCACATTTTAGGTATCCCATCACTATTTGGCACAGCACGTCGACACTGATGCATCATCAATCACGAACCTTTCAATTTATTACAAAAATTCCTAAGCGCGATAGGCGCTTAAAAAATAAAAATTTTAAAATTTCGAATCGAAGCTCGACGGTCCTCGCTTTAGTCACGTTTGATGCATTTTAACTGATCACTTTTCATAATATTATTCAGATAGTTCTTACTTGTTGTGACTGGAAATGTTCCAATTTAAATTATTACTCCTCGGGTTATATACGCATTATATTAAATTCAGTCAAATAACACAATTGTTTTATACTTGTCCATTGATGTATATAACACTAGATTTGCAAACTGCATTAAATTGCGTCAAAAAAAGCGTAGCCGTTTCCGAAACTCAACGACGTAGCTTTGAAACCACTAAACATTGAAAAAATAAACATATATCTATCCCACTTACGCAAGTCGCAAAAGCTACAGCGCAGTGACTGTACCGTCTCGCTCAGATTAGACAGGATTAGACATTTCTCAATGTCAAAGTAAAATGGTGGAAGTGTTCCCTGCTCGTGAAATTTTACCCCATTTAAATTTTTTAATAATATATATTATTTTTAAATAATTATATAAATATTTTTTATTTCTTATTGGATGTATTTAATCAAGCTTAAAGATATCGTGTTTTGGTAATAAGGTATTATGGGCTGGAGAGCAATGCAAATACTTATTTAAAAATGAAGTAAATAAGTATTAGAAAAAAGTGTCGTGAGTGTAAGACGTGTCGATTTTTATAAATAATTTATTTTGCAAAATTAAATGTTACTAATGCTTGGTAATAAAATAAAAGAGATTTTCGTATTATTATTATTTATTACGCAAAATTACAGGTGGCGAGTCTGTTGCCATGCATCGGCGACCATACGAAATACGTCGTAATATACTTTAATAACTTGATGTACTGTAAAATGTAAAAATAAATATTCAAAACTGCTGATAATATGAACAGATAACCTAGCTTTCTCTTTGTAAAATAATTTTAAAAATCGAGTCCGTAGATTCAGAGATTCCCTGCAACGTCATATACTCGTAAGATCGCAAACTTTACATTTGTTATGTATAGATAAAAGCATCACCTACAATAACGATTGTAATTGCCTCATGAGACAAATAAACATGACAACTTTTGCAGCATATTTTGTCTTCATCAGGAAATTGCTTCGAACATAATGATTGTCGAGTTTGTTGGAAACCAGTCTGTCTCTTTCCGCAGCAATCGGATATTTTTTATCAACCTATCTCGGCTTGCTGCATTTTTAGGCCATGTGCAACTTTGTTACTATTTAAAAACCTACATAAAATCATTGATTCCATAAATTACAACATTCTCCCATAAATATGGGAAACCAAAAATGAGTTTTTAATGGCAGCATTGAAACAATTTTAAAACATTTTACATTTTAATTAGTTTTTACGTAAATATGAGCATAAAAAAACAAACTCACGTGTGGAAAGTAACACCCATGGTTTTATTATGTTTTTGGGACCTGGATTCGCACGTTTTTACTGCACATTTACCCATAATAAATTTTTTTTCCTCCCGATTCACTTGGTTGACGTCTCACAGAGCACTAACTGACATAAGCCTCGCATATGGCTGTGGCCATATGCCTAGTGGCTACGCTTTAACGCGGTTACTACAGATCTAGTGTATTATACATCAATGTACTTGTCACTGATACCTTTGCGCGATCTTTATGTTACAACGTAATCCCTACATGTTCATTTATAACAAGTACTAATAACACTATTCCACACTACAATTTGTATAACTAACATACAATAAAATCATGATCCTCATTAATTATTTATATGATTACACATGATCTCCAGTCTATGAAACCAGATATTCTTCTGATAAGCCCTGGCTTACTGACCACGTCTTGGTCTCAGCGTCGAATGCCAGTTTTATGCTTGAAATTTTCCTGCTACACATTAAAACTCCGATGATCCAAGCCATTTTCTTTCCAACAAGCAGTTTTATTTCAATTCCAAATAATATTTTAATGTTGACCATTAAATTTTTGGCACAGAACCACACAAATGACACATCACGGGGATGTCGCATCAGCCACAGTTGGCAGGACGCCACAATCCATCATTGGTTAGGCGAAATCTAAAATACATGCAGTTAAAGCGCATTGATGCTGTAATTCGTTTGTCATGGGATTAGAAGAACCTAATTTAGGCTTTATTCGGATGTGTGTATGATTACTTATGCAAATGACAGCTCAAAGGTGCTTAGGTCTATGTCACACATATTTGGTACATTATATTTATGGCTTATTTTAAATATTTATAAGGATTTTTAAGCTGGGACCTATTTTGAATCTGCGTATTAGCTTGGATTACATTGTTTCTTCCCAACAGACATAGACATAAGTTATTCTTATACAATTTTTGAATGAAGTTCTTAAAATCTAGCCTGATTCCAGGAAGTTCAGTTTTCGTCGTAAACTGGCTAGTTCTTTTTTGGTATAATGACGTACTTTTAGCTGACTAGTTTCTGAAAGATCTCCGAAACCAATGCTTACTCGTAACAATTTTGTAACAATTTTGATTGTAAAATTAGATTTCTTGTCTTATCTCGACAACAGGTGAATACCCCTCGAAACCTAGCGTCAACATTTGAAGCTAATTGATGGCATTGAGAGTATCCATTAATATCATCAATATTAAATTGGTTGATGACATCAAATCGAGCCCCGCCATAATTATCTTTGTCGGTCCACACCAATTTGGTACAATCATAAAATTTTGCATTTTTCATGTCAGCTCGGTAAACGATCAATGCTTTGTGGTGTGTCGTTATTTGAAGTAATTGTTCGCGGTACAACCAATACATTTTATTTCGCTTAACTTGTCCAGCTGATGTTGTACGATTGTTGTTTTTTCCGGTAAATCGATTAAAATACATCAATATTTTAGTTTGTTTTGGGAGTAACGAAGATAACTAAAATGTCTTTGTCTTTATTTACATGCTTTCATAGCCACTTATTACTTTAGAACAAGACAATAATAAAATATAGGTACCTACTAGTAGTATTAATAAATTTATAAAAATAATAATAATATAATAATAAAACCAGCATTTTAGCTGAGAAATTACCCCGAAATAATAATAATATCTTCAAACATTCACACCTATCAACTTGTCCCATTTTAAGCAACTAATGCTGCTTGTGTTACGGATACTAGATGACGGATAAATATATTTAATAGATAAATACGTACAAATATCTTGAATAAGTATAAATATATATAAACATCCAAGACTGGAGAACAAATGCCTCAAAATTCATCACCCAAACATTTGCCCCCACTGGGGATCGAACCCAGGACCTCTCGAGATGGCGACGCCTTGAACCGGCGTACAGACCACTAGACCACGGAGGTCGTCAAACTGATTATTGATTTAAGACCTACAAATATAATAAAGAACTAGCAATTTTGTAACAATCTACTTACTAGAGTTCGAATTATCTTTCGAAAAATACTCGTAGTATTATAGTGCGAAGCCAACAAACAACATTTCGGTTGATAAAATATCTTTTGTATACCGTTTCCTGCCCAGTGCATTAATATAAGCTGTCAGTCTACACGCTCATAGTCTCGTATGCAATTTACACAATGTCATGGGCTCTGTGCTTCGCCGGATTCGGTCTGTTATAAACTCATGCATGCTAAGATGATATTGGACGAAGAACTGTGCAGACAGATGGTTTTTTAATAAAGAATATATCTTGACTGTGTTTATTACTAAACAATCTATACTAATTATTCTAAATGCGAAAGTAACTCTGTCTGTCTCGCTTTCACGTCAAAACTACTGAACCAATTAATCCGAAATTTGGTACACAGATAGTCTAGAGCCTGAGAAAGGACATAGGCACCTTTTATCCAAATATTCCCATGGGAACGGATGCTGTGCGGGTGAATGTAAATTTTTTTTAATAACGCTAAATGAATGGCAAATTTACGCCACCATGAACTTTGCTTTGAATAATAGAGTAGGAGTAAATTTTAAATTCCACCAATTGAGTTTACTGTCCCAATTTGAAAAAATCTTTCAGTGTTGAATAGCCTATTTATTGAGGAAGGCTACAGGCTACATACCATCACACTATCTCAATGTAACTATTCTAGGCGGACGAAGTCGCGGGCAAAAGCTAGCTTTTGCCCGCGACTTCGTAGTTGTATATTTATTGTATTGTATATTTATAGTTGTATTTAACTACTAGTAGTTGTATATTTATCTAACTTTACGCATACCGTTAAAGACTCTTCAAGTGCGCGCTTAAGATTGCCTATGCGTGCTAACGCTCTCGATCCTCAGTCAATCTTATCCAGCATCATCTAACTAACCTCCTTTCAGGGCAAACAATATCAAATAATTTAATACTTATGGTTTTTTGAATATACATATTTTGGTTCTACGCATGCAGGAGTTTTAATTCGCCAAGTTACATAATAGATTTGGTTTTATAAATTACCAATATGCACCTCAAAAATAGCAAATGAAAATAAGGGTATGATTCATAATCCCTTCTAGGCGAGCAGTATCCTTGTTAGACACTATTGTCATGTAAAAATCGGCAAAGAATATGTTAAATTTTTATCTACACTCATGTTATAGTGTTCGAATTATGAACTCAGACTCGAACTTATAATGACATACTTTTTAACACAGATGATAAAAACGAAAATTTACAAATGGAAACTGTAACATAATGACCATTATGCAACAGGTTGGACTCATTATGCAACACTTATTTTTCTTACAAACGCACAAAACTATGGCAAATGTTTTCCAGACAGCCAAAAATAAATAAAATTAATTAAATTTTTTGTATTATTTCTTTGAATCATGTCACAATCATGTCACACTCGCGTGATACTATCAACCAACTCGCCAAGGCTTGTTTTTTTAAACCACGCTCGTGTTTTAATAGCCTATATTATGTGACAGCTACATAAACTACTATCATCGATGAGAATAATTTCGAGCTTGAAGACTAAAATTTTTAATTGACTTTTTTTATTGTAAACATTCATTTTGAAAAATTCTTAACAAAATAACTTTATTTTTTTTTAGTCCCTCATTTTAATCAAAAAACCTCACAAGAGCTATTTAGGCACTTAAAGAAACAAGACATGCAAAAATTTAATTATGTCCCAAACATCTCCGTTGTTACGGAGCCTGAGAAAAAATTACAAAACTCCAAATGTCTCCAAAGAAAACTCCATCAGCTTGGAGAGATGCGACAATAAACAAAAACATACTTTGAATAACAAATTAAAAAGTAATAGGCTTTTGGTACGCTCCGGCATCGAAATATCGCTGCGAGAATTGTTTTTTTCCAAATGACTACTTTGATGTAGCCATTTTATACAATTACAGAAACAGTATTTACATAAAAGACTGGCTTTTTATCTGCAATTATCAAAGTATTATTAACATAAAAAAATCACAGAAAATAATTTTCGCTTTGCCTTTTGAAGGACTCGAAATGTTTTATAATGAAAATGCAATCTTATAAATTCGCACACATTTATATACACCGACTTAAGCTATATATTTATCATTTATTCCAACTACATAAGAAATTTTATTCAAATAACCAGGACAGGAATAAGGCCCTTCGCACACCAGGCCTAAGTGCAGGCAAATCGTCAGCGTATCGTCATTACGCTAAGCGTACGAGGCTTGCAGTGCTCTACAAATCTACGAATCGTTGCGTAGGCGTACCGTTTTGGGTCAGTTGAAATCATGGCGTGTGTCGTGAGTGAATCGATTGTATTTTCTTGCGCACCGCTAACTTTTTCCTTTTTTTACAGGCATGCAACCTCCGTGGTTACAGGCTGGTAAGACGCCTTAACATTTTTTACGCCAGTACGCTACGAATATCGTAATAAGCTAGTTGACTCATATCAAAAGTAATGAAAATAATGTGTCATTCACATAGTATTTAGTACAAGGAACCGAAATATACCAAGTTCGAGAAATATAAATGAGGGATTGCTGTAGAAATTCAATTTGAATGTTTTATTTTTACTTTTTTTTCATCTGCCGAAAACGCTATCCACCATGTTCGTCAAATAAGTGGAGTAACGTTTCATGTAAACAATTACTACGCATGGTCAAAATCCATCAAACGCCAGTCGCAACCAAACAAGCATAACTGTCGGCTATGTCACGCATGCGTATTGAATTGTTTACAATTATCGTGACGCTACGGAACAGATTATTCATAGACGATCAGGACCGAAGGCGTTTTAGCAAAAACGTAATTTATAATTTAAAATTTATTTTGTTATGGGCTTCAGATTTTTTTTTTTATTATTTTTAAGGCCATGGCTATCAGTAATTAATCATTTGGGGCAAAATAAAAAAAGGGGTCAACTAGCCTATAACATTATCTCACACGATTCGCTCGTGTGCGGACTTCTTTAAAAATTTAATCGCTCGTATTGCTCCTTGGACACGCGTATCAACGATACGTTAACGCTACACCTCATGTGGGAAGGGCCTAAGTAACCAAATCAAAAATTCAATAGTCATAGCTCCACCATTCCAAAGAAATCACCGCCTTTAAGCTAATTTATACAAGGTAACGATTTCAAATATTGAAACAGTCTCAATATTAGCCGGCTATAAATAATAGGGGCTCGTTGAGTAACTCGGTAAATTTGAACAGCGTAGTCTAGAACTGTGAACCTCAGATAAACGTCGAACGTTTCATGCCAATAGTAATACATCACCGCTGTCAAATGATTTTAAACGCGTTTTTGTGTGGATCCAAAACTTTTTGCGGCACTGGTTTTGGAGTAGTTCGACAAAAATTGTGAAAATATTAATGGTTTTTGCTGTGAAAAATCTAGTCTATAAATAATGGAGAAAGAGAATATTAGAAGAATATCCAAATGATATATTGGTTTATTTTATATTTTTGCTGTAACTATCCTCTATTTCAAAGTGAATAACGTCACGCCTCTATCCCGTTGTTCAGTGAAATCATTAGAAATGATGGAAACAATCTTTACTTGTATTTATCAAACAATTACAATGTAAGGCGAGAATGTGACCATGCAATCTATAAAAAATGTTAAATAATTTTATTATTAAGTAAGTTCGGATAGTCTAGAACTGGAATAAATCATTTGATAAAATCGCGTACTCAGGAATATTTATGTTTGTTTTGCTATTACGACGAGGTAGATTACCTCTCTTTGTGGAAAGCAAGCTAATAATACGAGGCACCTTAGAAAATATGAATTTCTGCTAAACCATTAACTTCCGTGGACTAAGGGCCACAGAGAATTTCAATTATCCCGTCTTTTTCTACTCCTCCGCAAGTCGCACAGTTCGAATTTTACTCCCTCGGGAATTAAAACTCAAATGGAATCCATTTCATAATTCTTCGATCTGCAGATTGGAGCTTGCCATCCTAATGTCGCATTTTGATGGTTCAGAATGTAATTATGTCAGCAGTTTGGTTCCTACTTGATTTAGATCGAATTTATGAAGCTGAAATATCGGGATTGTGAAATGTAAATAATTAAAAGAGTTTAATAAAAGTAATGGCATTAATAGATTGTATGAGGGTGATTACAGTATGAATGAGTTTGAGAAATGTGTTTCTTTCTCAAAAAAGATGTGTGTGTGTGTGTGTGTATTACATACACATAGATAGATAAAATCTTTATGTACTCAAAAATTCTCTTTCACACACAAAAAAAGAAAAAAAAGAAATACAAATAGAAACAACAAATTGTGTGTGCTTCAGAAGAGTAAAAAGGTCGTAGCTCAGTGACTGGTTTTGTCATATGTCTCTGAAGAGGTAGGTAAAGTGCATTACAAACGACACTTTGCCAACAGCAAGCCTATTGCCGTTACCGGGCACGATAAAAAATCCATAGCCACTTGTAATCTCAATCAAATATCAACAGCAAAGGCAGATGTTCAAATGTGACATACCACCAAATAGAATCCCTGCAGTCCAAACAACATTAAAACTTAAATTAAATTATTGGTAAAATCGTGAAAATAAATAATTACATTCTTGAACTTTATTTTTCTTGTTATACATTGTTCTAAATTCCAGCAACTGTCTTTCACATTAAAAATGCTACTATCTTCAGACTTTCCAGACTTAGAAAACGTCTAACACGAGAATGTGAGTTTAATTGAAATTTTAAGAGAAAACTCAGGAATTCTCAAACTACGCTTACAAAAACATGGTGTCGAAAACTGGAGACTGCATCCAATAATTAAAGCGCGATGTTTGTCCGGTCGACTTTCAAAGGGGCTAATTGCTACGTTAATTACAAAAGCAGTCGGTGCGAACGATGAGTACTCCACCTCATGAGTCTTTTAGCATACAAGAGCAATGGCTTAGACGCGGAAACATTCTGGAAAATACTTTCTTAATTATCAGTTTCAGAATCATTGACAATGTTTTTTAAAATATTAATTACATTATTTAATCACACCTTTATCCCCGCGGAGCAAGTAGGGATTACTGCTTCGGTCCCAATTTTTTATGTAGAGTTAACATTGCAATGCAAATGAGAGTTAAAATAATGATTTATTTTATATGTATGATTGAAAATATGTTTCTTTAATAATGTAATTTTCAATGGTTTTCAGAAGTTGCTTCGCAGCAGGAGGTTCGTTTGAACTCTAATTGATATTTGAAACACAAGCACAAAATTTATAAATGATTATCATGGTTATACTGATTTCCTCATTAAGAATCGGCAACGCATCTGCAGGTCTTCCGGTGTAGATGTCTATGGCGGCGGCAGTCATTTACCATCAATCCGTTTGCCCCCTTTCAAATCTGTCTTACATTTTATGCCAATGTTATGTTTTATCAGATCTAGACTCCATTGTCTTCTCAACTGTTACTTAACTTGAGGGATTACTAAAATGAGCACTTTCTTTAAAGAGCACGTTAAGGTGCGGCTTCTTCCGTCAAGGGTTTGTGTTTGTAAATAAAATGCAGCTGCAAAAGTCTATACTAATATTATAAACGCGAAAGTAACTAAATTTGTCTGTTTGGTCTCGCTTTCTCGTCAAAACTACTAAAAAGGAAACCACTAAAAGGAGGCTACTAAAAGCCCGAGAAAGGACATAGGTTACTTTTTATCCTAATATTACCATAGGAACGGGAACCGCGCGAGTGCGGGAAGCCACTAGTCATTAAAATGTCTTGCACATTATATTATTATATTTACTTCTTCCAATAATTTGTCATATCTAGAACTAAAGACTAGTTTAGTAACATTGCCCTTGACCTTATTGATCTGAGGTTTTTTGCAAGTGAAATTTCTTCTCTATTTTTGGTCTCAATCTATTTTTATCAAACCATTATCTAATCTAAGGTCATGGTTTCTTACAATGAACTTTAGCCATGTGTTATTGTATACTATCGATTCTAACTCTTCCATGGTTACGCAAATGTTACATAACGCAATTAAAAATAACAATATTCTCATGTACTAGACTTGGATTGCTTTAATTCAGTGATCCTAGTCTTTAAAGAATTTACATTTCAAAATTTATTATATACAGTATGATGTTGGAGACATTTTACTCGTTTTTTTTTAACTTTTGTTTTTAAATAGTTAAAAAATATTTTCGTTTCTTTAAAATTCTTTTCAATTATCAGTTATTGAACACATTATCAAAACTTTTTAATATCTTACTTGTCAGGAGCTACATAAAAGATTATTTATTCTTAATTAGCTTCAAACGCACATTTTTCACCAATAATAATGACTAACTTCTCCGGTATCAAGGGCTTAGTGTAATAAAGTACAAACACCAAAACAATAGCTACGTCTTACGACTCACCCCTAAAATTATCAAGATCCTTGACCCCAAACCTTCATAATAAGATTTAGTTCTGATCACAATTAATCTTTATTATTCTTTCATCTTAAACCCGTTACCTAGCCTCCTTTGTCACAGGCCGTCCAAGTTTCCGATAACAATCTCATCTCAATTATTTCGGGAGAATCCCTGGGACCTTAATTTACTTAACTTTTAGGCGGAGGTAAGATCTTTTAAAGCGAACCGAAGCTACATCAAAACAATGTAAAGTTTACCCCGTAAAAGTTTGAACTCGTAAGTACTTTTAGTTTTTACATCAGTTTAAGAGTTGAAATGGATTGTATAAAGAAACAATACTTACGGAGACATAAAAAGAACCCAAGATGTAGTTTACGATACAGCAGTCAAATACGATAACAGCAATGAAGCTGGTTGACATGTTTGTTTTTTTGATGTACTGAAAACAAAGAAAATTTCGATCTAAATCTGACTTAATCCGCTTCAAAATAAAATCTTTTTTGACAACATTCAATAATATTTGTACAAAAAAGAAAATCTCCACTTACAAACAATGACGTCTATTTCTTACACACAAACGTTAGATAAGGAAGAAAAAGTAGGTGAAAGTACAAAAAATATTTATTTACAATTATGCTACAAAATGAAATCAGTAGGTGAAAGTACAAAAAATATTTATTTACAATTATGCTACAAAATGAAAACAGAAAAATTCCTAGGTACTGAATATTTCATACAACGTTGTAAACACAGCAGACATCAGAGTAAGACTATTCTTAACTTTCTCGGTTTGAAGTTTGAGATCATTTTGAGTGTGATTGTATTCCTGAAGGATGGGCAGTAAAATGTTTCAACAGATTTTATACGCAAATTTTGTAAATTTTACAAAACAAAATGGAAATGAAGGTTATTTGAATGTTATTGAGAATCTTTTTGGAGTGAAAACTTTTCAGTGTGTTCAGCCATAATTCTACACCATCTTCATTTCGCTATAGTTAGGGCGTTTGACTACTCCTCATGTTTTTCTGCATGAAGATGGGCTGTGCCCAGCAGTGGGACGTATATAGGCTGAGGATATGGGATATAGGGCGTTTGGCCATTTAGGGGTATGCCTACTTGACATAATTCTAAACGAATACAACAGATAATTCAAATGTCTACGTAGAAATAGTTAAGGTAACTAAATGTCTAAATTTTTCTGATAGATTGATCATAAATTCTACTTTTGAACAAAATACATCCCCTTGACGATGGGGAAATACATCCCCTCCAAACAAAATGGACGATGATAAATGAACGTACTTTTGTGTTATATATTTTATGCGCATAGTGGACCAGATAAACGCCTCTCCACCTGATGTTGAGTAAAGTGGAGCTTATGTAGGTAAATGTCCCAAAATATCCTACGGGTTATTCGGGACTCGTTAGCAAAAATGCCCTCTGCGTCACAATTAAGCCTTTAAATCACTCCACCCGCGTTAAGTGCAGGTGGCTATACACTCAGATGACCAAAATATTTGTAAATATCGGGACATTTTTTTTATGCAATCAAATGGATGTTATTACTTCTTTGAGTCTAAATTGGCAATGTGTCTGGAAGACATTGACATTTTACTTAATGGATATTGGTTAGTAAACTTTGTGTTTGTTTGTTAATTTATGAGTGATCATCGTGTAGGTAACTTAAAGACACAGTTATTCATTCTTAAAAATACTACACTACTTATAATACTATGATACCATTTCCTCGTGTAATGATCCTTGTGAATATTAACGTAACAAAAAATAATAAAATCTTAATTTTTGTCATGATTTCACAACGAGATAGCTAGACAGCTATGAACACATTTAACATTTTACGAGCACTATTTTTAGACTTGTTCTTTTATTTTCAAAACATAATTGCTTGTATCAGACTAATTTGTCAATTTAAGCTGTATTTTCGAACGAGTGTATATGCTTGTAATTTGTCATTTGTGTTTAAATTTTATTATAAGTAATCCGTTAATACCGTCTATAGCTCCAAATAAGGAACTTCTTTAAACATCATTCATACTTAAAATCACGCTTTTTTTCTCGATGGGGGAGCCAGAGATAAAAGATCTCTACCTACTGTGATCCTTGCCTATAATTATATCCTTAATAAATTCAATGTACACCAAGTCCGCCATGTATACCAAATGTACTGAAGTTTTAAATAAATAAATGTATGCTAAATAAACAAAGGAGGCAAAATTATTTTATCCTCCATCTTCTAACAACATGCTCACCGTAGCAGTCGTCACTCAGCAGTTGAGTATTCTCGACGCGAGGGCCACAATTAGGGCAGCAATGGCACTTGATCCCAGTCCGATATCGCATATCCGTAATGAGGTGAGAACAGCCATCACAGTCGTAGACGAATCGTATCTATTAATTACGACGGTATTGAGCACGTCCGATAGTATTGGCAGTTATTGCTCAAGAATTCGTAATATGTTTTGCTTTCGCGCTTTGGGACTGATATAAGTTTTTTTTGTTACCTATTTTTGTTAATATTTTTTTCTTTAGGTACCTATTTTTTTGATAAGCTAACTTTATATGTGTGCCAGACAGGATCGTAGTAAGTAGGTATCTGTAATCTATTCCTACCCTTCGGGTTGAATGCGTAAAAGTAGGTACCAACCCGCATTGGGCCAGAGTGGTGGTGTATAGGCCCATGCTCCTCATGTGTTTCTCCATTTGGAAGGCCTGTGCCCATCAGTGGGACCATGAAGGTATAACGTTAAGGTAAAAATTGTAAAGTCCAAGAAAGGTTTTAGTAATTTATAAACTGGATTAAAAGCAATTTATATATTTGATGCAATACAGTTATTTGAAAAGTTGATGAAAAATGTCACTAACAACAACAACATCACACATTATCGGGGAGTACTCTGAAAAGCCAGAGGTTTTAAACACCCTCATTTCACCTGATATCTGAAGTCCCCGTGTAATAGGGGGTGTTAGTGACAAGCACCGGGTTTGTCACTAACACTTATATAAGTAAATTTCAGAATTTGGTATGACAATAGGTTCAAGTCGTGGTTTAAAACAACATAAAAAATTCAGAAACACCCCTCAAAAGTTATGTGTAACTATCTGTTGCAGTTAAAATTATAGTCCAACACTTAAATAGGCTGTTAAACTTTGGCAATAACACAAAGAGGAGGATGTTGGTATTCATCCAACGAACGGGTATGATTCAAGCGAGTAGGGTAGTGTTTATCTGTTTAGTCCGTCCAAGTAATTTACACTGTCTAAGGCCGGATAAATTTGTACCTATCGCTATGAATTTATTTGCAGTTACATCGTCCTCAAAATGGATATCCACTTCTGTACTTTTAGTCTTGTAGCTTGAAACACTATTGCTGTTGGTGCAAAAAATTGTGTTATAATCAAAGCAGATTTATCTCTGAGGGTTTTATTTAATAATATTGCGCACACACGCACACACACTATACTATACTCGTAAGATGACAGTTCGCCATAGCTGATCATCCTTTTCATTTTAAGTAAAAACATATTATTTTTTGTTATCCCCCAAATCAGAGCAACCAAATCTAAATGCAAATAGGTGGAATTTAAAATGTTCTCTCTTATTTAATCAAGAATTTTCATATTATTAAATTAAAAGTTTATCGTTATTTTTATTTTTGTCATTTGTATTAGTATTATTATTTTTCTGCTGAAGATAAGAATGAATGAAGATAAGAATCCATTCAATACTTTGCGTAGATGATTTTGAGAGCAATCTTAACGCAGCGTAAAGTTCAACTACAAATAAAATCGTTGATTCACATGACAAGTTTACTATTCCATTTTAACAACAGCACGGAGCACTTTCTAAAATTGTGAAACAGCAACAAAGATGTTATGAAAATAACGAAAGCAGTCATGAACTGAAGTTAATAAAGACACGAGTTTAGGTTCCAGTCTGAAAACTTAAATTGCAAACTCTCAATTCGGTTGTAGAAGAGAAATTGACTTTCCTTCATATCTTTGTATGCAAGAATGTGGATGGATGGATGGAATGGATTATAGCCACAACACAATAATATTTTAGGTATATAGTGTAGAAGACTTAAAACCTTTTTTAACCGCCTCTCTGGTCTACCAAAATCTTACCGTCTTACCGAAATTGTCGCCATAATAACAATGTTATAAGCAATTGTGTTCCAGCAATCAGAGGTAAGAAAGCCAGTTCCTTAGTTGTTGAGGACTTACAAGTCAAGCTCGCTTCCACCTACGGCCTTCTCGTCACTTACCATCAGATGAGATGAAGGCCAAGAGCTTACCTGTCATTTTATCATGTAAAAGAAAAGATAAATCTGCAATATTCATATCTAACATAATTATAATCAGGGTTACATTACTCCTTTCGCGGCCAATAGAAATGAGATTGTTTGGTATAAAATGGGAATTTCTGAAATAACACAAAAAATCACATAAATTGAAATTTGGCTGTTCATGTATGCCTACCTTATCGTATTCCGCGACTCGGTAAACGTAGTGTAAGATGACCTCCGGCAAGATGGACCGATGATTTGCGAAGGAATGCGCTGCTGGTAATTGCTGGATGCGACAAGGCGAAGCCAGGGTAAAATACTGAACATTATGAGTGCCTTGCAGTGTCTAGCAGTGGACTTAATGGACTGATGATGCTTCTATCAAAAATATAACCTTTACTCCTTTAGGTTTTTGCGTAAATAATCTTTAACTTACCGTAACAAATTTCCACAAAACTTTCTTGCTACTATAACTAACCATTTGATACTGACTTTACTATATTGACTAACAGCGGAAATAACAAGCGTTTGATAAATTCAGTTGAGATTGTCGGTAGGTGCGATGGCTTAGTTACAGCACTTGTCTGGATTACGGGAGACAGATTCGAATTCTACTTGCATCTCATTATTCAAGACTTCTTTGTGTAAGGATATTTGTTTACAACCAAAATTGCTTTGCCAGGCGATAATTTACAACGAAGAGGAATGAATTTGGAGGAATGGCAATGGAATAGAGGAATGGCATCTGGAGTCCTTCTCCACCTAAAACCACTTCGCAAGCAGAGTAAGCTTTATAATTCGAGTGACTATAGGTTGCGGTGACTGCTAACGACCAGAAATTAACCGCCTGTCTGGTTTAGTGGTTGACACACCGGGTGTAGATCGGGGTTCCGGGTTCGATTCCCTATGGGGGCAGAGGTTTTTCTGCTCGGTTTGCTTGGTGGTAGAGCTTCTAAGCCCGCCTGGCCTAGCTACCACCAATTTACCAAAATTTGTCGCCATAATAAGGTACGATAGCCAGTTCCTCAGTGTTTGAGGATTACAGGTGAAGCTTGCTTGCACCTTCAGCGTTATCTTCACTTACCATCAACTGCACGGACTACAGCATGGAATCCTTCAAAAAGGGCGTGAAAAGGTTTTTTTAAGGGTCGGCAACGCGCTGGTGATGCCCTCGGTGTTGCAGGCGTCCATAGGTTACGGTGACCACTGCCCATCTGTGTGGGCCGTATGCTTGTTTGCCGCCCTGGTAGTATATAAAAAAAAAACTGAGATGAAGGCCAAGAGCCATATTAAAAACAAATAAAACTATGGCGCAAAAATATTTTCATCATTACACCCAAAATTATTTTATCTCCAAATAGCAGTGTCTTGTTTATAAAATTACAGCATTAGTTCACATCTAGCGTATTACTAATAGTGTTACGCATTAGGCATCGCACTGGGAGTCGTAAAGGGGTAATCACCCCTCACGGCGTGGGCAGAATTACTTAGGGTGGGGTTTGCGGGCCACGATATAAAAGATAGCGGTAAAGACTATTATTAATCCCCTGTTACTTGAAAGATATATAGTGCTTGATACTTAGTCAATAGGCTTACGGCCGTCAGATATCTGGGCGACATTCAAGTTGGCATTGAAAGTTTTACAAATCTGATCATGTTTGATACGATGGGTCAAGTGGTTTTTGTTTTGTTTGAAATTGGTGTATCTATTTAGTTTATATTTCTGTTTTTTATAGATCACCAACTCGCACACCTACTATGTTGATAAGTTACAAGACTGCACCCGTAGATAATATTCTATTTTGATTTTATAAACGCTATCATTATCTTCATACGTTATACTCGTCAGTTTGAAGGTTGAAAAACGTTAATGTCAAATTCTTAACATTTTTATTTTCAACTAATGATTTAAAGCCATTTGAAATCACTTTCAAATTAAAAGGCGTCTTGTACACGGGCACAGATAAGTGAGTGGTTAGTTGTGGCTAAAAATTGTCAACAATCTGAATATCGCTTCTCTATGTATAATGTACCAAGTGGCACAAATTTTATCCTCTGTTTCATAGGGACGTAAACATATTAGTCTAATTGTAAGTGTTAACATATCTGCGTATCCTTCGGGGATAGGCATGAAGTATGAATTTAAAACTAAGCGTGTTAAGAATTTAAAAACAAACATTACTAGGTGTAACTACGTTGTTAAAGTTGTTTTTTTGGTTAGTTTAGTACATAAAAAACAAAATACACTGAGATCTTTTTTTAAGTATTTAGATACTTGTGCCAGAAGATCTCGCTCGTCCTCATCATACCATACATTTGATCATCATATATACCATATTTCCATTATATTTTCTGTTTAAATTCGATGCTAATTCAGATACAAAAATACACTTTTATATAATTAACATACGTAATCAGTCGTGAGCTTGCTTAGTTATCATTGGATAAGGTTGGATGTTTTTTTCAAGATTGGAAGAAAAGTACTCGGCCCGCCTGTGGGTGGTCATCGAAGCCTATCAACTATCAACGGTCATGGCGATTCCAGCAGCTTTCTGAATGAGCCTTAGAATCATCCAAATTAATATTAATTCTTTGATGTAGTTTCCTTCCAGCATACACATTATTTCCTTCATCCTTAAACGGACAATGGACGGAAAACGGAACAACGGACAACGGACGGAAGACAGAGACGGAACAAGTTGCTAATCTACAAAATGATCCTCAAACCTATATGGACATATGGGGTACAGCTATGGGGCAGCGCTAGTGACTACAATATTAATATCATCCAGAGAATGCAAAACATTATCCTACGCACAATATCTGATGTCCCATGGTTCATTACCAATGGCAAAATTCATAGCAACATCAACATAAATACAGTGAAAGAAGAAATTAGACTGTGTTCTGAAAAGTACCAAAGAAGACTTGCAGTGCACCTAAATGACCTGGCGCAGCAACTAAAAAGCGAAGTCTACCCTAAACGCCTTAAGACACCACATCCTGAGGCTTCATGAATGGGAGTAGTGTTCTCATTGGAGGGCACACTTGCGAAGACACCTTCCTTCAACCCATCGGCTTATAGTCCTGGGACTGATCGCCGATTATAAAAAGAATCCTTAAACGGAGGCGTGCAAAAGCGTGTTTCTGCAAATGGATTCTCCTACTGCTGACCATCAGATGGTGTTGAGTGTTGAGACATTTGCTGCGCACTTTATGAAAAACAAAATAGCTTCAATCTAGATAAAAATATTAATAAAGTCTAAAATGCAAGATGCCTCCGCTCATATCCTGTACCTTGATCTAAGAAAGGGGTGACATCTAGCGAGTAATATTTGCGTTTAAGCCGCGAGTGGCGGCTTGCACGTCAAATGGTACGTGAGGATTCTGATTTTCAATTAAGTAACGCAGCTCAAACTTAATTTAATTATAAACATAAATTTTAAGGAGGCATTACAGCACTTACGCACTTATTAATTACTGCTTTTAGTGTGATGATTTTGTACAAGCTAATAGCTCCGAGTTTATTTTATGCTTGATTCGAGAAATTGCTTAGAGATTTGACGAACTAAAGAAGTTTCCCATGAAGTAAAATATTCTATTTAAAATTAATCAATGTTTAATTATGTTTTTAAAGTTGGTTATGGAAATTATTTGAGAAGCTTGTGTCTAGCAATCTCCGGCTTATAGTAATGCTGATGAACCGAATATATGTGAATAATTGGGACAGGCCTAAAAATTTAACCAATAAGTAAGTGGACTTACCACACACACACATAAACAAAATCTAGGGATATTAAATTTATTAAGACATCTCTTTGATGATATCTATCATCAAATATCTAAAAGCTATGATACTATAAATCGAAGAATATAGGTAATTTAAAGGCAAAGAAAAATGATTTTTTTTTCTTTGTTTCACAATTTTTTTTCCGTTTTTTCTATCTTCATACAACTATAAAGTGTTACTAAACAAATAAAATTCCGATTAAATATGATGTGAATAATCAGTGTTGCTATCATTGGCACTAATTAAAAACTACATTGATTGTTTATTCATGAAAATAAAACGCTAATGCCTTACTGCGGTATGAGGTGCCATGTTTTTTGCTAGTGGATTCGTGAAATTGTTGGGCGGTTGTAAAATTTGGTTGGAAATCAATCACACCTTTTCGTTGTAACAGTCTCAGACGGCGTACAAAGTTACGAAGTACGTTGTTCCTAAGAAATTTGTTTTTTTAACATACTTGTTTTCGAAGATGTTTGAAAAACATGTTATATAAACAAAAAAAAAACATCTTGCTTATTATTTTTCACGTGTATTCCACAACAGACTGCGGAACTGACTATCTTACCTCTAATTGCCGGAACACAATAATGCTTTATAACATTGTTATAATGGCGACAGATTTAGGTAAGACGGGGGTAGCTATCCAGGCGGGCTTAGAAGCCCTAACACCAACCAAACCCAGCAGAAAAACCCCTACCCCCGTGGGGAATCGAGGTCCGGACCTCCCGATCAACACCCGGTGGTGTCGACCACTAATCCAGAGAGGCGGTTAATGTAAAATGTATGTTGGAATTACAGCTAAATCATAAGTGTTTTTACTTGTGTTGCCAGGAGAAAATCCTTTAGCAAACTCGTCGCGTTCCAATGGGCGCACAAGGACAAAACACGTAAAATGAGATGTCTCATAACACTGGCTAACAGTCTGCCGGCGGGCTCGCGTTACTGACGCCTCATTTGACACGAAACTTATTAACGGTGACTTGGAGTTTTTTAGACGTCATCGTCAGCAAGAACGGGGCTGTGGCTAGTAGTTAAAAATATATTTTAGAGGTCCTTTTTTTGGTACTATGTTGAGTTAAATTTGTTTGTACTGTTTTAATTAATTCTATCTTTTGTCGTCTTAATCTTCTTCTTCTTCTTGCCCTTATCCCACTCTAGGTGGGGTCGGCACAACATGTCTTCTTCTTCCATTCTCCTCTGTTATTCGTCAGCTCAGCATCCACTTATTTTATTCTCATATCATTCTTCACGCATTCAATCCATCGCTTCTCTGGCCTCCCTTTCACTCTAGGTCCGTCCGCATCCATGCTCAACATCCTTCTTGTAATGTGACATTCATCCCTCCTCATCACATGTCCATACCACGCTAATCTATTGCTCCTAATCTTTTCTGTCACTGGCACTACTTTCAAACTTTCTCTAATATACTCATTCCTGATCTGACCATTCTTGTGACTCCACACATCCATCGCATCATTTGAATCTCTGCTGAGTGCAGTTTTCTTTCATCCATCGCTTTCGTTGCCCAACATTCAGATTGAGACATCTGATCAGATCATTTTGTCGTCTTAATATCAGGCAAAATGTGGGTGACAACACTTCTGCCTAATTGCCTTTGCTGTTTTGGCTAACCTCTTACATTAAAATTTGTTGGTCCAAACTAAACATCTCTAAAGTTCAGTTTTAGGAAAAACGCAGGGACTAACATGAAAAATTATCCTTTTATCCTGTCTTATTTTGCTGTTCAAAATTAATGTTCAAGGTTCAGCCTACACAATTTTGACCTTTCCTTTTTCATCAAATCCAAAACATGGCCGTCTTATGTACCGCCTTTCGCACGGTCGCACATTGCGTGGGCACTCGCGTACGGTAGGAACCTTCTGTTTTCGACGGATATTAAACTCATGCTTTATCTGTCTTGTACGAACGGTCGTTCATTATTCCTTTTAATTTGCTTTGCCATTTTTGTTTGTTATTTTTATACGTTCGATTATTTAGTTTACGCTGTACCAATATTGCGGTATATTGGTATTCAGCAATCATAAGCGTGCATTCTGTTGTGATGTTGGGTGGCCTGATATTATTTAAACTTTTATCGACGCGTCTTGATAATATAATATCCATCAACGTCTTAATGACCACAAAACGAGTCACAATAAAAACATTATATTGTTCGCGAGGGCCGGCGTTCACGTGGCCCTCAAGTGGTAAACGCGGATTCGTCAACCCCAATGCACATCGCTGTCATTATTCCATCTCGACAGTTAACATTCATTTAAACACCAATAAATGTACCAAACAGAGATCGCAGCAATCTTAATTTACTCTGAGTTTAGGAAGTATCCATTTTTACTTTGCATTTGATGACAATGCATCATTGCCAAAGAATCAAAACCGAGAACAAAAGTAATTGTACTTCTTTAATTTTATGCGTGCGAATTGATGATTAGGATGACATTTCATTTTATGTTTGATGCAATGCACGTGAGATAGGCTTGTTTGAGTCCTAGGTACTATTTGTATGTCTTAAAAATATTAAATGCTTAAAGTTTGGCACGTCATGTTAACATCAATTAAGGCAGTCATATTTTTTTTTGTGTTATAGCAACCGTAGGTTTTTGTGAAGAATCTTTAGATAAATCGAACTAGGTTAATTCAATATAATGCAATATAAGAAACCATGTACACGTGCGTAAAAAACGTATTTTCTCATAACTTCGCGTCTAGCGTGGACAGGGCCTTGCGTGTCTATAGTTAGCAAGAACGGAAAAATAAGTTCCTATTACAAGTCTTCAAGTAACTTGTATGACTTATCACTTGTGCTTCTATTGTGTACTTGGAATTAGATGGTAGTAAGACGTAGCGTATATATTAAGTAATTCATCTTGCTTTCATCGATAATTTTTGTTTTGGTTGGATCCTGTCCTCAGTCTATATACGTCCCAATGCTGAGCACAGGCTTCCTCATGGCCTCCTCCTATTGGTTGGATACTATTATGTTAATTATAAGTTTTGCTCAAAAGGAAGCAACGTTCTTCTGCAAGGCGCACGATCAGGCCTTCTATTTTCCAGTGGTGAAATAAATTCTCCAACCATTATACTACATCGTATCTAAATACTCAAAAAGGTATCTTACTGTAAATTCCCTGCTAAAAATCATCAGAAACCCAAAGCTAAACGATTCGCGACGGATCTAACTCGTATAACGTACCGCGAGTGCGCCACTCGTGTCCCACTGTCCCTGACAGATATTAAACTCGCGTCGGGCGGCGGTACCGGCCACAATATATTGCGACGAATGTTCATGTCACGCTCTCTCATTGTGAATACATTATGTTGCAATATCGCAGATAGATATAACGATTAGAGTTTGGCAATGAGATCTGGAAGCCTCGGTTTGATGTGAAGGGAAACTTGCTCGCCACCCCTTGGCTGTTCTCGTGACAAAGCTTTGAAGCTTTGAAGTGGATCAGAAAAATATTTGTATAATACCTATTATACCTTTACGGGTAAACTTATAGTCGGCTCCGTAATTTTAAGCATAACGTTTATTGTCATAATATGAAGATCCATAATATTGAAAGGCATAATCATCAAAACGCATAAAATTGCGACGCATAATTTTGAGAGTCCTAATATTGTATAGGCTAAAATTGTTTGTCATAAGTATTAAAAGGCATAAATTTGAAACGCACAACTAATGAAAAGCATTATGATCACAACGCATAATATTTTTCTCTGCCCCAAATTGTTTACTAAATATATTTCGATGACACAAATATAGTTTTTAAGGGTCATAAAAAAAAATAACTTTAACCTAATATTTATCAGAACACATTTCCTTGGGATTGGTTCTTTCGAATCTGGGTGATTATTCGATTCATTTTAGGACTACCTAATGTTGTGCTAAATGAAATTAGAAATTTTTCTATAGTTATGCTTTATAATAATATGCCTTTAGAGAGTTATGCAACTTAAATGTTATGAGTAAGAAGGAATATGTGACATGATTGTTATGCTATTTGATGATTATGCCATTCGATGTATGACAAACGATGTTATGACAATCGATGTTATGCGAAAACATGCGCTCCCCTAATAGTCATTGGCCGCTTAAACTTCTATTTATTAATCAACTTTTCAATTAAACATATTTAGCTTTGAACTATATCATAACGCCTAAACTATATTCCCAGAGGAGTAGGGAGGGATGTTAACACCGACATTTCGCTTTGTGTTTTATGTGTATCGTCCTCAGCCTATAAATGTCCCACTACCGCGCACAGGCCTGTTGCCATGCTTCGGGCTAGTGCAAGATCAGGAAAATTTATAAAAAACTGCACTTGTGTTTTAATGTGGTTTCATAGCTGTGCTGGCCGCCAGCGCCAGCCACGCGCGCGTGCTTTCAATTACATGGAGGCGGAGGAGGAGGATGAGATTCGCCGGCGCCTAAGCGTGGCTGTGAAACGATGGCTGATTTATGAAACGTCCCTTAATGATTGATTGATGATGATTAATGATTGATTGATTCGGCTACCTTTGGCATAGACTAGTTTTTACTGCAGAAAACCTTTTGTTCGCATGGTTGAAGTAAAAGGGTCAGACATCCATAAAGTAATGAATAATGTAATAATTTTAGAATTTTATTTATTTATTTATGGCACAACACAACAGATTACATCATGACTTAAAGCTATAACATACTAATTTATGGTTTTATACAAGACAAGCTTTTGCCCGCGACTTCGTTCGCTTGGAATAGTGGCTTTAATGTGGCGTAATGTTATATAGCCAAAAGCCTTTCTCGATAAATGGTCTATCTAACAGTTTTTTTTTTAAATCGGAGCAGTAGTTCCTGAGATAAGCGCGTTCAACCAAACAAACAAACTCTTTAGCTTTATAATATTAGTATTTATACAAACTTTCATCCCCTATTTTATCCCCTAATTTATCAAAATCCTTTCTTAGGGATGCCTACGTCATAGTTGCTTTATGCATGCAAAGTCTCAGCCCGATCGGTTTAAAATTGAGAAAGTTTCATACAAACTTTCATCCCCTATTTTATTCCCTTAGGGTTTGAATTTATGAAAATCCTTTCTTAGGGGATGCCTACGTCATAGTAGCTTTATGCGTACAAAGTCTCAGCCCGATCGGTTTAAAATTGACAGTTTCATACAAACTTTCATTCACTATTTTATCCCCTTGAGGGTAAAATTAATCAAATCCTTTCTTAGCGGATATCTACGTTATAACATCTACCTGGATGAAATTTCAGCCCGATCCGTCCACTGGTTTGGGCTGTGCGCTGTTACATCACTATGTCAGTCAGTCAACTTTGAGTTTTATATATATAAATAGATATAATCCTTTTACGTGTTATCACGGAATGCCAAGAATGAGAAACAATACAATTTCTTAATTACAGTTGCTTAAACTAACAGCTCTCAATCCAAATTACAATAAACTGTAAACAATTAGCTAATAAAATAACGTAGAATTTCCTTTTCTTGATTAAATACAAACTCCTATCGTCTACAAACAGTATTTCGTAAAACAAATATAGGCTTTAGCTGTCAGTAATGTAGCTGTACATTATCCTAATAAGCAAAGCATAAATTCTCTTTAGAATCCCTCCAAAAGCGAAATTGGAATATGTTTTCAGATACAGTCATTCCTGCACAATTAAACGCGAGTAATTTAAAAATTCTTTTTGCGTACTTGCCTTTGGGAAGCGTCACTCGACTGAAATGTAACAACAGCCTTCAGATTCCAAAACCAATTACGGGCGGTGTGGCAACAAAAAGATTTGCGATAAAAAAAGCTCGGGACTGAACAAAACTCAGCGCGGAAGTGAAACATGAATACTGTTACAACGAGCCATTGGACGGTAGCTGTTTCTAAACGATTTGATTTGTTTTTGATTCATTTCACGTGCAAGTAGAACCTATCGTCGATACTTAGTGCTATGTTTGACATGAACTGTTTTATAAAGCTCCTATTGAAGTAGCAAATTCAAATTCACCTTAGGACACTTGATGGTGCACATCTTCATTTCTATATATTAAGGTACATCTTCAATACTTTTATTTAAGCCTCTGTATTTCGTTGACTAATATTGCTTCAATGGTATATCTGAAACCATAAAAACCTCTCCCCGAAGAAACAAATTACGCAGCCCAAATTTAAATCCACCGAAAAGAACTTCGGGAAGAGAAAAACAGGGGCATGTATTAAAAGTGGTCTCCGATAAGATCTTTTCGAGTCCCCAGGAGTTAATCATGGACCTCAACCAATTTACATAATGTTTCCTTCATTCACTAAGCAGGGATTGGAAAGTTTTGCTTTGTTAGGAGTTTTGAACGAATTAAAACGTTTGAAATATTAAACACTGAAGTTTGCTGGTAAACGTGTGATAACTAGTTTAATGATGACTGGTGTAGGGATTGGCCAAGGCCGTGATATTCTAATTTAACTAGTGAAACTAGTAGACACTGCTAGTTTTACAGTTTTAGTAGTAAAATTATAAAATATCATGGTATATTGTCAACAATCTCCAGTTCGTGTAATATGAGCTACTTTAAGAGTAATTATAAGAGCAAGCCAGTTATTTTTTGATACCTAATAGTCAAATGGTTGAAATCTAGAACAATGGCGTAAACAATAACAAAAAAAATGTGTGACGTCAGCACGACCAATGGAATTTCCAATGAAATAATGACATTTGCAATATACGTCAGAGGGTTCTTGGCGCCATTCAACTATGGCAGACGTAGTATGGTAGTTTTGTGTAATAAGTGTCAATAATGATGAGCAATGTGGTGAATCATTGAAATAATCGTCAAGTGGTGTGAAATACGATGGAATTTGTATCGTGGTATTCCACCTCATCGAAGTAACACCACAGTGTCCGCCATCGATTGCTTGACGCCAAACTCTCCAAAGCTGCATTGAAATGTATTACAACTAGCATTTCAATTTAAACTACCGAAGAAACAAAAATACCTAAGACTTGGCTGTATAGGCTTAGTTCCCTTTGCCTTCCTTACATGGGAGAATTTTACAACAGTACACGCTATACACGTCAGCCATTTTCCGTAATCCTGCCATAGTGTTCTAATTAAATTGTTTATAATTATTTAACAATCACGCTGACGGACGTAACAGTTTGGCTAACTTTACTACGGATCAAAAATTGGCTCTTAGTGCTATTATTATTTGACCAGTGAAATCATAAAATCACGGCTTTGACAATATTGGGTCCTTACCTATGAAATTGGTGTTTTTTCTCTCTCTTAGTATTTTGTCTGTAACTATTAAGATTCAGAGTATTCCAAAAAAATAATTACCTCGTCTAAAAATAGACTATTATTTTGAGGTCTTAGTTTAATTGTGTTAAAATTGGACATGGAGACAACTCTTTTTAAGTGCCTTCCGAATACATCATTTTATTTGCATTCACTTAAAAACGATAAATAATTTTTATGAAGTGAGATATTACACATATTACTAAAGATTGTCTAATGATACATGCCAAATATATCTTTGGATTTGTCGTTGTGAAGAAAACTGAAAAAATGTTAGTATGGAAAATGCAGAATTCCTCAAAATCTGCATACAAAACACCAATTTCATAGGTAAGGACCTAATATATAGACTCTTTATTGCACCAGAAATTAAAAAATACAGTAAAAAAGTAATATTTATATGGCAATGTAAAGCAATTCTCCTGCGATATATCCATTCTGACCTAAATGTTTAAAGGTATAATTGAAAAGATTTACCTGTATGCTTAGAAAGGCTCCGTAGATGTCATTGACCTGAATAGGTAAAAGATTGAGGTACACGGTATTTTGTGTGACTTAGCAAAATATACCCAGAATACTTCAGGAATACTTGAAGTTTCTCTTAATACTTTATGCTAGAAAATTGTGTTCATACCAATAAAATAATTCTACATCCTCATTCTCCATACGTCCTACTGCTGGGCATTGGCCTTCCACGTGATAATAACCATGAGGAGTATGGGCCGTAACACCACCACGCTGGCTCAATGGTTGGTGGGAAGAAACGGTTGTAATAGCAACCAGAACCAAAGGCTCAACGTACCTTCTGAAGCACCGAAAAGTTGGAGATCACAAAGTTTTGGTCACCCATCCACGGCCTGACCATGGCGAAGGTAGCTTTGTTTTTGATATCGAAAGCCAAAGCGCAATTACAACTACGCTACCAAGCTCCTTGAAATTATTGTATTTGATGAAAGTATTTAAAATACTGGTCTAATGATTGCCTACAATGTGTGTTTACATAATATCTACCTACACCTTCGAAGAAAAAAATAGGCGTGATGAAAGTTTTTTGGTGTGAATGTGTGAAGATATTATGTCTGAAGATATTTATTATATAAGAAAATATTGTAATGGCAGAGGACTGCTTTACGGTGCTTTTGCCTAGTCTCCAACTCTGTGTGTATTTATGTATGTGTGAAAATATTATAGTTGTTACTCTCACTGATTGTCCGAACAAGTTGTACAATCGTTGAATTATAACAGCGTTTAGTGTGAAAACTTTCTTGATTATCTTCTTCAAATTTATTCACCTTTCTGTTTTCTATATGGTAGCCAATATGGCCGCACAACAAACTAAAAATAGCTCTGATTGTATATTGATTGAATTTGAATCGAAGATTGAGGTCGAACATTCGAACTATTCAGAAGTAGTTTGTGAAACATTCATAGAGAACGTTTGTCAACTGACGCGGACATTAGAATAAATGTTTGCATTGATTGTTAACGAAAATTAATATATCTTAAAACAAAGTTAGGTCTTCGAAGGCAAGATACTTGGGCAGCAAAATAATTAATTCAGCTGCAAAATAATTATTTGGGCAGCAACATTATGTTACCGGAAATGTATAAAATCTAGGATAAGGATGAATTAGTTATTACGCAGACCAATTAGTTATTAAAGCTGACCAATTGTATTTTTCTGCTGACAAAAATTCGAATATTTTGCTAACCGTTTAAATAAAATCAAAAATTGAACATGAAGTTGGAGGATTTTCTTATTTCATTAATAATTTGTGTGTTGTAATTTTCATGCAATCTTTTAAACTTTTCTGTCTTTTGTTATCAGGTAGGCATAAGGCTGGAGATCTACTTGATGGTAAGGGTAAGCGACGATACGAAATAGAATACTATAAGCATTATGAAGAAAGGACTAGCGGTAGGTACGGTCCTTAAATTCCTCCTCCTTGTCAAGAAAAGGGCCTAGCAAAGGAGTTTAATAAATATATTAAAATTTAAATAAAATTAAAAATCATTTATGTCGGACCGTGGTCCATAACTCCTTTACAAAACTTCTTTAAAATAATTGTAAAGATTTTGCACATTATTGAATACAGTTTTTATTATAACGCCATCATCACAAAGTTGCTTCTTGATTCTATTTTCCCCACGAAATCTAAATCTTCTGCAAATTCATTAAACTATTAATCTTAAAAAACTAGCAAAAAATCGATATAACTACTCAGTTATCATATACTAGCTTTTGCCCGCGACTTCGTCCGCGTAGAATAGTTACTTTAAGATAGTGTGCTGATATTATGTAGCATATAGGCTACCTCAATTAATAGGTTAAACACTGAAAATTTTTTTCAAATTGGCACAGTAGCCTCAATTGGTGGAATTGAAAATTTACTCCTCCTCTATTATTAGAAGCGAAGTTCATAGTGGCGTAAAGTTGTCCTTAATTTTTCTGGAAGGCGTTATTAATTTTTTTTTACATTCACCCGCATGGGTACCCGTTCCCATTTGAATATCGGGGTAAAAGGTAGCCTATGTCCTTTTTCAGGCTCTAAATTATCTGTGTACCAAATACAGTTAAATTGGTTCAGTAGTTTTGACGAGACAGTTACTTTCGCATTTATAATATAAGTATGGATATTTTTTTATTCTTTACAAAGAAAAATGAAAAGTCTTTCAACATCTTTGAACTTGGCAGAGCTCTATAAATCCTTATGAAGGCATGCCTTGTTTTTTCAGTGTAATAGACACAGCCTATAATAACCAAAATGTGCCGTCGGATTTGTTACACAGACGTAATTTACATTTCATTTGGGATTTCATTAAAACCTTTACGGTGGGACCAGGCTGCGTCCGTGGCTTTATTTATATTTTAAATTAAAACTTTGACATAATGAATTCGTCTGCAGATCTGTTTCGTTATCCCTTGGGCTGAATTTTTTTTAGTTTTATGCTTTAGAAGCAAGGTAAACGAGATTTTTTAGCTAGCTAGAAGGCTTTTAGGTCTTATATATTTCGCGATGTATTACAGTGGTTAATAATGAAGGTATAAAATACTTTAGAATTTCTTCACAAATATATATTTATATATTTGGTTAATATGTTAAAAAGTAACAAAATATGAATATCTAATAAATATATATATATATATATATATATATATATATATATATATATAATATCTCTCTATATTTTAACCGCCTTTCTGGTCTAGTGGTTCACACCACCGGGTGTTGATCGGGAAGTCCGGGTACGATTCCCCATGGGGGTAGAAAATATTTAATATAATTTCATCTTTCATCTCTCTCTAGTCAATAACCGTGCCACACCCTTTTTCATCATAATATAATCATTCACACAAATCAGCTATCTTTTTTACTCTTTATATCCTTACACACCCGTGTACTTTTAAGCCCATACATATTCCAGGTCATAACTTCATTTTTCTATTTCTTTGTCTAAAATAAAATATCTATTTTTCTTTTATTCGAGGCTGTAATGCAGATTTGAGAATAGAGCGGTAACATTTTTCTTTAACGATATCATCCTTTTTATGGGTCCTTATAACATGTGATATTATTATGACACTTTGTGTGAATCTTCTCACTGTATAAAAGAATCTTGAAAATAAACAACACTAGTACCATGTATAAATCGTAACAGTTTCTCATCCTTTGAAAACAGACATAGTGTATAGTATGTATTATATACTTTATATATTTTTTTCTCTTTCGTTCGAATGTCCCTTCCCTTTTAATACTAAATCTCACACACCTGTGATGGGTCGGCTGGCAGAGATCTCTATTAGAGATTTGATTTGTATTGAGCTTTGATTTGTATTTGTGTTTATTGAAGCGATAAAGAGTTTAATAGATAATGATTATGTATATTATAGACGATATCATCGCTTTTTTATTGTTTTATATTTAAATATTGCATTATTTACCATACGAGTAAACATATTACATATTACTAAACTACTCTAAAACAAATGTACAAACAAATTTAATGCTGCATAAAATTTATATCTCACCCTCTGTTCATATTATTATGATCTTGACTGAAAAGGTTTCTTATACACGCATATGCATAAATAGCTGTTGCCCGCGACTTCGTCAGCGTTTACTATGTTTTTTAACTATTCCAACGGAATTCTTTAATTTTCCGGAATAAAAAGTATCCAAGATATTGACCAGGGATCTATGGAATCACCACGCAAAATTTCATTCAAATTGGTCCAGCCATTTCGGAGATTAGCCCTTACAAACAGAAAATGTAAAAAAAAATCTGTTTTTTCCCTCTCTCTGACTTGGTTTTAAAAATTTTTTTTCTATGTACAGACATTCGACCTCTACAGTTTTATTATATTAAGAGTTATTTAAATATCTATCAATCTATCTATATGTATAGATATATGCATAATATGTATGGTTTAAAGGGAACGAACATACAGGAATACAAAATAGATAGCCATTGTAAAACAAAACCGTAACGGCTGCAGCTCTTGCCACAAACAACTGCCGTGAAACAAAAACAGAACCAATTGATTTCGGAAGGCACGCATCAAACGAAAGAATTTCCAATTTGACCAAGCGAAATATCTGTGGCTAAATACTTTGGAACGCCAGTATGTTTAGAACTAGGTTTGAGCAGACCTCAGTCGCATAGACGAAGTTACAGTTCTGGTAAAGGTAAATAATGTAGTAAATTGTGATAAGAATGATTTAGGAGTAAAATTCAGTATATGAACAGAAATAAATAGAACAGAGAGGGTTATTGTGGGGCGTGGACTGATGATGGAAACACTTAGATTTGCGTAAAATACTATATTAACTATTGCAGATCTGTATAGTCTAGCAGTGTGACAAAGAATAACAGATGACAAGACAGAGTCATAAAAACTTATAAAATGTATCAGGCGATCAACCGACCAATTTCCAACAGAGAGGATATGTAAAAATAACAAATATGTGAGAAGGCTAGTAACTGATTTGGGGAAATATCACTACTTGTGAAAAGGCTAGATACCACTGAGTTTGAATCAAGGTGTAGATTTTTCTAAACTATGTTTCACATCTCCATGTCATTGATCCAAATGTGTGATCATCAAAGCGAAAGGTTCTGACATTGTTTGAACGATGAGCACAAAAAAATCTATCAAAAATATAAAAAAACTATCGAAGCTTATTTAAGAAACTTTTGCGTGAGTGTAGGAATAAATCGATTTCCTTTCTATTTCAATTGCGTTAGTAACTCAAGTTGTATCTCCTGAGACAGACGAGGCTGTAACACAAAAGGTATCTTGAAAATCAAATGACATTTTATATACTCACTGAAACTTGAGATTGGCGAAATGTTCCGACTCCGTCACACTGATAACTTCACTTAATTTTGACGTCTAGTACGTGTTTACCCCGAAACTCCGCAGTTGGCAGTGACAAACTTTTGTGAATCTTTACTTATATAAAATATAATACAGTAACTGTCATTATTCTTAAAATTATATTTATTAAAAACAAAGAATCCCTTGCTATCGTAACTATCGTCTTCTGCTTGCCCTCTTCCTACTCTAGGTAGGGTCGGTACAACAAGTTTTCTTCCATTCTCTTCTGTCACTTGTCAGCTCAGCTCACTTCTTCTTTTCTTATATCATTATTCACGCATTCAATCCAACGCTTCCGTCTTCCTCTCACTCTCCGGCTCAGCTCAGCATCCTACTTGATTGACTGACCCCTAGTATTTTTTTAACAGAAACCTAAACAAGTCTGCAGAATTGTCTGAGTGTTTGGACACGGAAAGCAAACACTAGAGCTTGAAATTGAATGCGATTTTCGCCGATGTATTGACAGAAATCTATCTCAAGGTTATACTTTTTTATTGCTTGATTCTCAATTCCTCATAAATGTCGGGGTTTAAATGTAAGAAGTCATAAATAGAATGTTGAAATTGCTCTATTCTTTGTTAAAATTGTGGGATTGCTAAAATTCATTTACATTTTCGCTAATTTATAAAAAAATCAAACAACAAGGTTTTGGGTAATTTTGCTATTGTTGAGGGTATCTTAATACAAGATCGCACGTGTTTCAGCAAATTAAGCAAATTTCGTCAAGGTTGACCCCAATTGGCAGTAACTAACTCGAAATGCGCGGTGAGACGTGTATTGGCTATTGTTTGTTTAGGATTAGTAACTTAATTTACAACTCTGTTCTCCACAATGTGTTCATTTTAAGCTTACCTTTATACTTTATACGAACTTAGTTTTATACGAACTTGTTACGTTAAAATGTTGAACGCAGTCTTTTTTTTAGTTCCATCACTCTTATGATTGTCAACTTATGCCAAACGTTTACTACCAACAGAATAGACTAAGTGTGGTTTCAGAGCCACGCCGGCGCGGCTAGCGCGAGCCAACAGCGCTGGTGAGATTTCCATACATTTTTACGTATAAACGCGCGCGTGTCCTGTGAAACGCTAATACTATCTCTTGGCCAGGGTATCTCTAATCTTCAAATTCTAACTGAGATTATTCGAAATCAGTTTTTTATCTAAACAACAATAAAAATATTATTACGATAATCACTGGTGGCAACTGAACCTTATATAAGCGTCGGGCAACTGAACCTTAACGGGTCTTCATCCGCGACCAAGGAGCTACCGGTGATAGCTGTACAGCGCGGACTCGACTTTGTTTTGGTTCAGGAACAGTATGGAGCCCTTCCCGGTATCCTGCAGTGTGGCGAGAGCCCCAGAGCTGGCGTCCTCATCATCAACCGGAGCATGGTGTTCACCGTACTGTCACACCTGAGTACCGAGCACTGCATGGTAGTCCACGTTGCACATGGCGAGGTCAGTTTCCACATCGTCTCGGCATACTTTCAGTACAGTCATGACATCAGCCACCACATAAAACATCTGGAGTTCGTGCTTTCACAGCTGTCCGGAAAACCAGTTTTGATTGGAGTTGACAGCAACGCACATTCGCCAATGTGGTATTGTGAAGAAAGGCAGTACGTCGGTCGAGGTAGGGACACAGACTATAGAAGAGACCACATGGAGGGATTTATACTTGGCCGGAATCTCCAGCTGCACAATGCTCCTGACCAACCACCGACTTTCAGCGGACCGAACGGTATGTCTAATGTGGACCTGACACTAGCGACGAGAGGGATAGATGTGCGTCGCTGGACAGTTCATGAGGGCGCCAGCCTCAGTGATCATCAGCTGATTACCTTTGACGTGCACTATGGAGGACGGTCATCACGACTGGAGAACAGAGAGGTTTGTTTGTTGCCGGCACCGTTTAGAGTGAGAGGGGTTGACTGGGCCAGATTCTGCTCGACACTACACGCCAGAGTAGGAGCACTGCGCACCGGCCTTCCAGCCTCATTGTATAGCGAACGATTCACCGAGATCCTGCTGCGCACCGCACGTGTGGTTATTGGCCAGGTGGCACGCAAGGACGACGGAAGGTACGAATGGTGGACACCAGAACTAGACCAGATGCGTCGTAAAGTAAGTAGGGCTCGCCGTGAATGGCAGCGATCTCGACGTGTGGGAGGACCTAGAGAGGAGTATCTTCATGAGGCACTGCGCTTGATGCGCCTATCTTACAAGGAGACCATGAAGAAGGCTGAGTTGAATTTCTACCGAAACATCGCCGAGTCAGGTAACGACGATCCTTGGGGAGCAGCATACCGAGCCGCGTGCGGTAGATTTCGACCGCCGCCGAACATACTGCATGGTATGAAACTGCTTGAGGGACACACGGCTGCATCTTGTGACACCATGACGACGCTGCTTGCTTCGCTATACCCAGATGACAGGCCAGAGACGGATTCCTCTTACCACCGGGACGTGCGAGTGGCTGCGGCGTTCCCCCCCTCGGGGAAGGACTCTGTGGAACCCAGTAAGTCGACACTTGACCTTATCATACGCGCCTTGCCGAACACCGCCGCCGGAGCAGACGGAATCACAGCGAAAATCGTCAAGTGGGCATGGAAGGCTGCGTCTGATGAGATGTGGCACATGTACAGATCCTGCATCGTCCAAGGAGTTTTCCCGCACCTGTGGAAGACTGGGAAACTACTTCTTCTGCCGAAGGGAAACGGTAAACCCTTATCCGATCCTAAGGCATACAGGCCTATTACGTTGTTGCCGATTTTAGGTAAGATTTTGGAACGGGTGATTGTCTCCGTCGCCCCCTGTTTGTACCGACATATCTCGGAAGCTCAGCACGGCTTCACACGTAGCCGATCTACGGTCACCGCGTTGCGTCAGATCAACACTATCGCGAATAGCAGTGCTGCCTCCTACGTACAGCTGATCTTTTTGGACATCTCTGGTGCGTTTGACAATGCTTGGTGGCCCATGATCCTTGTTAAGGCCAAGCAGGTAGGCATTCCGCCTAACCTCTACAGGATGCTGGTCAGCTACTTTTCCAACCGGCGAGTGGGTCTCTTCGCGGGGAGTCAATCGTCATGGAAGGTATGCACCATGGGGTGTCCACAGGGGTCAGTACTAGGCCCGACACTTTGGAACCTCCTCCTCAATGACCTCCTGCTGCTGCCGAGACCTGAGGGTGTACACGTGGTCGCTTACGCCGACGATGTGACGCTTGTCATCGAAGCCTCGTCGCGCGCCGACATAGAACGTAAGTCCGCCTCAATGTTGGGTGTCATAGCCGATTGGGGAACCCGAAACCGTCTTGGTTTTTCCCCGGGTAAGTGCCTAACGATGACATATCGCGGTAAGTTTAAACGGTCGCCGACCATCAAGTTCAACGGGTCTTCGATTACGAGCGTCACCCAAGCGAGAGTTTTAGGCGTCACCCTCGACGATGCTAGGTCCTACGCGCCGCATGCGAAGCTGATTGGCAGGAGCGCCTCCATGAGCTTCGGCAAGGTTTCGAGAGTTTCCGCGTCGAAGTGGGGGGTAAGGTTTCCAGCCCTACGGGTCCTGTTTGCAGGGACCTACGTGGCAATTTTAACCTACGCTGCAGCCGTATGGTACCGACGCTCGTCCTTTTTTGTGGTCAAGCGAGCGTTACTTAGTACGCAAAGACCGGCACTGATTCTATTAACGAAGGCTTACAGGACGTGCAGTACCGCGGCGCTTCCCGTGCTTGCCGGCGTTTTCCCTGCCGACCTGGAAGTTCTTCGTGCAGGAAGATTTGCGGAGGAAAGTGTCCAGCTGGCCCCCAGGGAGCGACGGAGCCTAAAACGGTCCATTATAGGGGATATCGTTTCCATTTGGCAGGAGCGATGGGACGCGAGTGAAGACGGTCGCGATTTATACAGCTTTTTCCCCGATATTGTACGGAGGCTATCTTACAACTGGGTGGAACCAGATTACGTCATTTCCCAGTTACTCACAGGACATGGTTGCTTCAGACAGCGCCTACACAAGTTTACGCTGTGCGAATCAGCACTGTGTCCCTGTGGAGAGGACGTTGACGAGAGCCGAGACCATGCACTCTGGGAGTGTTCGCTGTATGCGGACGCAAGAACGAAAATGTTGGATCTTGTGCAAACAGTGGAGTCTGGCCCCATATATCACCAGGACCTCATTTGCAGCCGCAACAATTGGAACGCGTTACGCGAGTTCGCGCACTCCTGGCACACCATTAGGCACGCTTTCGATTGATCGGGTATCAGCAGAAGAGCAGCCCGACGCGAAGTCCTGTGACTGTGTCGCTGTCACGCCCCAGAAGGGGGAGAGGTGGCAACAATAGGGATGGAAATAGAATTTGTATGAGCATAGAACAAGCGCGGTGTGGGAAAGAGCATTCGCAAGTACCCCGCGCTCTCCCGTGATTCGGTCTGTATGCCGTAAGGCAGGTAAGACCATGGGTTGGTGGTGGGTATCACTGGTGGCAATACTCTAAAAGCCAACCATTCAACCAATACAACAATTAAAGGTAGAATAAGGTATTTTATTAGTAAGGTTAGCGAGATCGCACGCTATAAAGTAACAAAAGCCCGGTCATGCGCAACTCCGACGAAATATGGCGCTACGTGTAAAACGGCGCTCTGGTTCAGTGCGCATCGGAAAAATAACCGAATTCGCAATATTTGCGATAGTCGTCTGGTTGTTCGTTAGTCCATCGATATTTGAATCGGATTTTTGAAAGTGGTTTTGTAATTGGATCAATTTTAGCATCAATTTTTGAGCAGAAAATGGGGTTTTATCTACTAATTACTCTGTATTTCTCAAGTTTTATTTTGTAGAATTTGCAGAACCAACTTACAAGAAATGTATGACCTTCAGTTGCGTATTTTAAAGTTAATTGTCCCTAAATATGTAAAAATCGAACATAAAAATGGTGAAATAGATTTATTTAGATACTGTTGTGGATTTTCCGTATTTAAAAAGATTATATTTTAATGTAGATTGAAAGAGGTGAATGATCCTAGTTATTTTATAGATAATACTAGACCAAAACTCAGGCAAAACGTGAACATAGATAATAAAAATATTTTACCTAAAACCAACAATGTGTATGGAACTAGATTGTTAAATTATGTAATCCCACCCATTGTCAAAGAACTTCCGAACAGCATTCAAGAAGTCATTTTTCAATACTTTTTGACTACGTATGGAAAAATAGCACGGGTAGTTTTTATTTCTATAATATTCAGTGACTTCTCTTACCCCCTATAACGGTGAGTTTTCAGGTGAGCTAATTGTAATGTTTTGTTGAATTCTGAGTTTAAAAAAAGGAGTTTTTTAATAAAATTCAATTAACGTACCTACGTAATTTAACTTTTTTAAAGTCAATATATTTATAATAAGACAAAACACTACATTAAGGTTAAATGCTTAAAAAACATTAAAAAATATTATATTATATAAAATGTGCCATACGTGCCTAGAAACTTTGAAGGATGCCCTCGATTTCTCCATGATCCCATCATGAGATCCTTACCTCATGCTCATGACAATGGGAATGACAAGTAGAACTTTTCAAACAAAGAAAAACATTTTTTTATCGGTCTAGGCGTCTTCGAGTAATCTGTGAACGTACATTAAAAAAAAGTCTTCGTCGAATTGATGACCTCCACCTTTTTTTTAAGTCGGCTAAAAATAGAATCAAATCTAAGAGCTAGTCATCCATTTCCGACAATTGGATTCAAGCTCTAACGCCTAATCATTAAACATTTTCGATATTATGTATGTAAGGAGAATGCCCATCAAAAAGCACAATTTCCGATCTTTAAGCCTCGTTTGTCCACAATACCAGGGTAGTTAGTTCCAATCCCGGTGTTGCCGCACAGGTGAGTTCTTCATTCAAGCTATTGTCTAGTTTTAAGCCTACCCTCGCGTCGACTGACCCGAATAGCTCGTACTTCGCTGATTTTGCATAATTAAAAATGTCTACACCGATTAAGTGGACGTTTATTATAACCTATCTGGGGCTGATATTAAAGTTCTCTGGATTCATTATTTTCTATTATTCCTATTCGTTTGTTTACTACGTTTCGAATACTTTCATTACTTCTCCTAGATTAATAGTTAGTAGTGCAAGTCAATTAAAAAGCCTACGACAGTAAATATGCGTTCAATCTGCGATCTGATTTGACCTTGCGTTATAACTCTTCTTCGTCTTTCGTATGACATTCTTGTGGTGGTTTGAGTCATATATTTTAAACGACTAGTAATCTATTAAGTCAAACACAAGTATCACGAATATTTTCCAGAGCACTAATGATATTAGACATCCGAAATTTATTCTATATTGGTGATATATAATTAATTAAAACATTGAAAACAAGGCCATTTAAGTATGACTATTTCATTAATAAATATTACAAAATATTCCAACCCAAATATAAGTATTCAACATGACTGTACCAGAAAATATGAAGTTTTTAAAAATGCCAGCGGACAGAGTTTTATTATCAAATCTTGGGCTTTCCATTTATAATTATAAATGAGAAACCTTTTATTCGAGAAGGACATGTGTCACGGTCACATGTCACATGTCGTTGAAAATAATTTTGTAAATCATTGCTTAACAATAACGTGCTTGGCGATGTTCTCTTTGGTTCTATGATTACTTCAAAATTTAAGAAACTCAATAAATATGTTGATGACTTGATTATCGTTTACAGTCGTCTTTAATCATTACTTACTTTGTAAAATAATATTAATATAAACTATTATATTTGAAAAATTGAAGGGCAAATTTTAAAATGAAATTCTATGTGCTTATATTTGTCTACAAGCCTTCTATCATATCAGCCATTATACGTTCACTGCTAAAAAGCTTTCCAAAAAATCTAAAAGTCATTCTTAATAAAAAATAAAATTCATTTAATACTGTATGTTTGTAACGAGGCGCTATATCAGTATTAGCGACTCTTTGCTGTTATTGCGTTTTTCTCTGGGCATTTTCTCCTTGTTTCTGTTTTTAAATTTACCGTCTATCTCTTTTTTTTCATTGTTTTGTTCTCGAATATCATTCTTATCAGAGTCGACGTCTGGAGCGGTTGGCTCGACGTAAATTATTATAAATATTATAATAACTATAAAAGTGATAATAATAAAATTATAAAACTAGTATAAACTATAACGTTATAATTCAAGTATTGATGTTCAAGTTTTATATGTTTACCAAAGGCACTATTGTAAGTAGCTCTACCTTGGATAATATCTTTTAGTTTTATATGCAGGGATTTGTGAAATTTGCCTTTTTATAAATTGTTTCAGTGTGCCTTAGTTTTTTAAATCTAAAAATACCAAAATAAGTGACGTCAGAAAGTCTTTTCATTTATCTCCGGAGCCCACCGTCACACGTTTAAAACAGAAACCAGCTGGAGAGCAAAAAGCAGAAGCAGCAAATCCACGATCAGAATATATCTCCCAATATGAAATACGATATCAGCTTTAAAGCAATACTTTTATTATACTCGTTTCATCTATTATTCTGTATAGAATTTTACAAATCCACGAGAACGGCCACGTATTGTTCCGAAGCGCACGAACTTTTTCTAGCAAATTTTGTTTAGGAAATATGGATCGCGTCGCCTAAAACCGAATCGACGTTGAAATATGAGCTGGTTGTCTCGCTTCCTCCTTAGCTGTATGAAAGGGATGATGGACGCACTTAAACCTGGCCGTTTGTTATGTTGTCTGCACCGGCCCAGCTTTCGGCCTGCCTCAAGATGATTAATGAAGCCGGGCAAAATTTTAAATTTACAATTTACGCCGCTATTTGCTCGACCCGACTTTCCGAAGGCAAAATGCTGTTTTTATACAGGCTTTTATTCCTGATTAGGGACGAGCTTAAGGATTTCGTTGGACGATTGATTGGATATGTCGTAATAGATATCAGGTAATATTTACATACATACATATAATCATGACTATTATCCTCTAAGGGTTAGTCAGAGACTAGGCAAAAGCACCGCAGAAGCAGTCAATTGCCATTGTCGCGCTTCACCAAGCTCACCACCTGTCACGTTGGGTGCAGTCACGCACCCAGCGTGACAGGTGGTGAGCCCGTCGCCGCTATAAGCTATTGGATGTTGTGCAGTTCTAAATACATTAGCCGCCTTTTACGACACCCCAAGGAAGAGATGGGTTGGTAGTATTCTTTTAATGAACCGCTACCACACGACACTGGTAATATTTGTATATAAATTAATATGTTTAGAGCTGAATATTATTTTGAAATAAAATCTCATGACTCTTCTGGTACATCACTATTAGGGCTATTATTATAAATTGAGAAGAAAGAAACTCATCTACAATTCCACAATTATTGTTTCATCCTTTTGACATTACACAATCATTTAAGCCTATTTTTATTTATTCACATAAATACAAATGGGTCTTGATACAATCGAATAAATATAAATATTTATAAAGCTTGAATCAGTTGACAAGCTTTCTAACGTTGATTGCTAGAAAAAAACGGTGATAGCTTTGTAGAATACTGACTTTTGCCAAGTTATTTTTGATACAGAGGAAAGCAATTTACATAGCGTTTTCGGTCTTTGAAGCGTTATTACCATTGAAAATAATTATGCAACCTCTTTTAAGATTGCTTTTTTATTTGAATAGAATTAATATTTTCGTATTAGAGATTATTATATTAAATAACTGTTATAATTGTAACATTATTATTTATCCCTTTATAATGTTATATGATCCCACAGAATTTTCTTAGAGCTTTTGGGTTTTAGTTCGAATCAAACATTCAAACATTATTGGATATTTCATCATCATCTTTAAAGAGTAGAGAAAAGTGTCAAATCTAGCCATAGATAATTAAATACAATAATATTGCATTTCACTGCACACTTACATTCGCAGCCGTTTCAAATTTGCTTGTAGTGTCTAAATTTTTTTATACATATTGAAAGAATTGAGAGAGTGAAACAAAAATGTGTTAACGTCTGGATTACAGGTTGGGTCATGATGACACTAATAACGAGTAGTCCAGTATTAGATACAAAATAGAATCCTTAAAACTGGTGATGATTATATAGATTTCTTAATTTATATAAAATAATAACTGATGACTATTTATTTGTGAAATAAATAAATTGCCGTTTGACTATTAAACAGCAAACAAGCGTTGCCGTTTAAATCCCTTAATTTCTCTTTCATCTAAAATTTCGCAATTCCGCTAGGTGACTCCAATCCCTCGTATGTTAATCAACCACGTATTAGCATACAGGCCCTGCGTGTTAAAAACCCAAAAATAATATAAGTTATATGTCCGTACAAGGGGTCCTTTACAAAGATGTACATCGTAAAAGGCTTCCAAAGCGTGCATAAAAGAAAATCATCGCTTTATATTATGGGCCGTTTTGTATTCCGTGAATTTGGGTCAAGTTGGTACCTACTTGTATTTTCCTTAACTCTGTCACATATAGTAATATAACATAATATATCATCACGCGTCTTCTTTCCCCGAAGGGGTAGGTAGAGGTGTTAATACCCACATTTCGCCAAATATTTTAAGTTGCATACCATGCACCGAGCACAAGGTGAGGCAAGCGATATTTACAATCAACTGTACATAATTTTATTTAAAGTCAGTGTTAAAGACTGTGGTATCCGTCCGTCCTTTAAAACTCGGCTACCACTGCCTTTTTTATATAATATTGATATTCACTTGGTTAATTCAATATTCAAAATACTCTATCGAGTAATTTTACCAAGACAACTTTCATTCTCTTTTCCTCAAGAGATTTTGAATCTATCACTATGGAGTATACAAAAAAGCAGGGTCGTAAACACAATTTAAATCTTTGCCAGGAATAGCTCTTTATCTTTATAAAAATATTAGCTGTTGCGGATACGTCGTTCGCGTGGTTATTGACATAGCGCCGGAAAAAAGTTTACAATAAGCTTTTGTTAGTTTAATTTACACAGTATTGTTATTTTACAAAATGCTTAACATAACATTCCTACCTCTTATTTAGTAAAATGTTGGTTATTGATAGTTGAACTAAAACCTCTAAAGATTAAAATTATGAAAATAATATTTCTTGTCAGTGTCATCTGATTCATGTCGCATTTATAATATTAGTATGGATAAGCCGAGTATTACATATTTCATAATTTTGTGAATTTTTTACCACCATTTCTATTTCGCAATAAGCATATTCTTGTTTTGTTATCTCCCTTTTGTGAACTTTAATAGAACGTTTATCTGTATTCAAAAGGAAAATCTAGCATTAGCTTCAGCAGCCCAAAAGTGCAGTACTTTATTATTCATAGTATGACTTGGGGACTAGTGGGACAAAGCACAAAACAAAACTGCAATAATGGTCAAAAATGGAGAATTTAGATTTTTAACTTATTTTACAAATCTCATAATTTCGCTTATTTTAAAACTCCGCTTCTTTCTGATTCAAAATTTTTTATTACATTGCTGCAGTTGGTGAAATTTTCCGATAAATGATATTGTTTTATTTGCTGAGTGCGAATTTTCTTAGCGATTGTTACTAAGAGCCACTTGCAGAAAAATTTAAATCAAGATTTAAAACTGAATTTTTTAAAACGTGATTTTTTGGCATTTCAATCATATTAGAATTGTCAAAAAATTACTAAATCTAGATTTAAATTTAATGCAAGACGCCCGTAAGTGATAATATTATTTGCTTAATCCGCTTTGACTGATTGTTCATTTGTTAGCCCATGTCCGCTGCGTACGAAATTATTGATGAAATTTGTAATTGTGATTTAGAATCTATAGATTCAAGGAGACTGCTGTCGATAGACACTAACGTTAAAGTCTGAAGCTTGTGACAAATATAAGTTAAATTTCGTAAACAATGCGAATAAAAACTATTTGTCTACAAACGGGAATATAATATCCTAAACTATTTGGCGTGTAACATGTTATGACGTGTTGATATTAACCGTTTACACCGTTTATCAACGATTTAATACCAGTAAATAATCGACGCAAAGATTGAGAATTACCAGCAACGATAAACAATGAATCTATACTAAACCTTTCTCTAGCGGACAGAATATTGAAAGCAGTCGCTGCCAGTTGTGTTATTAACAGTATATACTATAGAGTTAGCCGCTGACCGCCCACACTGGCTAAGAGCGCCGCCGCGCCGGCGAGATTTTCATACATTTTAACGTTTTTGTGTATGTGTGGCTGTGAAACGATGTTAGTAGCTCCATGGCACGGCGCTGGCGGCTAGCATTTTAGACACATTCTGGCCTACATAGATTTATAATCACTTCAGACCTTCTTACGTAGAAATGCACGCGAGGGAATACCTCCAAATCAAATCAAATAATTTATTCATATAGGTACAGTCGAGTTCAAAAATATATTTACATATTTGACAGACTTTATTTCCATCCAATAAGAGTCACTTACTAACAAATTAGTATACATATTTTTAAACTCGACTGTACATCGCTATACGACTTATGAAGGTCAAGCTTAAACTATGGCATCCATTCGCAAAACTACAAAGAGGCATTGTGTTGAGAAGAACAAGAAATTCAGCAAGGATAATCCTCCCTTACATAAAGTTTGTCTTACGTTAGAACTTTAGTCATTAGAATGCATCAGTCCCGTTAAAATTAAATGAAGATGTCATAACACAACCACACTCTGATTGGTTGGTAGATTCAGAGACCGATGCGTTGTAGATACTACACACTTCATATTATTCTAGAACGGGCTTTAAGCTTTTGTAGGCTTTCAGTTTAGAACTTACATACCTCAGCAGATTACAATTTATAAATGTTGGAACGCTTTACGAGGCCTAGACAATCATAGTCGTAATCACATTCTTAATTTATTTCCTTGACATTTATTGAACCTACCGCTATTTGTCTCATAAAAGCGTCAGGTTTCCACCAATCTTTGTAAGTAAACATTGTAACCACACACTTTCGTGTCAGATCGTTTTCTGTTTTCTTTGTTTTATTAGCAATAGTCGATAAAAACGTTGTTTTCCTCGCTTACTGGACGCAGCAGTTTGACACTTTTATTACGACTGTCACGATTAAAATCCATGTAAGCGAAACCCGACACTATTCTTGTAATAATAAGAGTTGAAATAGATCGACGAGTGCTGATTGAAAGTGGGGGTTGTAATGAGACGGTCAGTCGTTATTGATTCACGTGGTTCCATTACTCTGCTAGTGTTGCCAGGTGTCATGTCAACATTCTGGGATGCTTTTCAGCGTATATTTATTCTCTTCATATTTTGTTGAGACGTTAGCCCATTCGGGGGCAAAATTTAATTTGCTACTTTAGCATTATTATTATATTGTTGATGGAGGAGATCACGACAGTGCGTGACATAATTTAAGTGTCGTATTCAAGACGCCGCGCTGCTATCTCTGAAGGAGAAGGGCAGATAATTTTGTTACGAATACGAGTTTTTGCAGTGCTCAATTTGAGATTGACTTTTTAATGAGCGTTAGATTTTTATTTTATTTTCTATCTTAAGAAACATTTTCTTGTAATTGGTACCATCAGGAACTATCATTTTGTGAATCATGCTTAATAATAAAGATTTATTTTATCAACATGTAGCATTTAAATGTTTTTCTTTTTCATTTTATATTATTGGCTTTTTGTTCTCATCTGTATTCATTTCTCAGTTCAGGCATAGTATTATGTATTTATTTTTATTATTGTCTTCTTACATATTTTACTTTTTACATATTTGCATATATTTCTGTTTTGTCTTGTGCACTGGTGTCGCTTCTCTCGCATCACGAGATCTCACACACCTGTGACGGGTTGACTGGAAGACATCCCTGTTAGAGATAAGTCCTCCTTTATATACTTCTGCTTTTTATGTGGTGTATTTTTGTTTCTGTGCAATAAAGAGCTTTATACTATTTAATTATTCTGCTGTAGAGTAACATCTTTGTAAAATTTCTTCAAATTGATTATTCTAGATAGTAGCAAATGATAGTTCATTGATAAATAGTAATACATTTTATCTTTTGACACACGTTACCTGCGCCTAATGTCTGCATATAAAGCGTCGGATGTTCAAAATTATTGTTTATTTGTATGCCTATTCATTTTAAATTTCCATCGATCATTGAATTTTAGCTCTTTTTTATTCAATGTTTCCATGTCCATTTATCTACAGATTTTCCTAAAACCACATAATCCTAATTCCAATTAATGCTACATCTATAAGCTTAACTCCTATTTTGTCCAGAATTAACAGGAAATTAAGATTGCCATTTCTATAGCCCCAATCCCGCTATAATCTCCTGCGTGGTCACCGTCGCAGAGTCAGCGAGATCTCATCGTGTAGACCTTTTTGTCGATTGCAATCTTCCTATATTATCTCAGCCGAGGCTGTTTTATTGCCCGCACCGTTTATTTTTACCGAAAGACATTTTCCTGCAAGTAATTCTTTAGCGTCATCAACTTTATGGGGTCAGGATGTCCTGCCCAAGGTTTTAGCGACATAATAGTTTGAGAAGATGTTATTTTTTCAGTAGTTACTTTTGTGTGTGTATTAGACGCTTTCCTTTTTTATTTGTACTTCTTGATTTGGTAATAAAAAAGGTTAAGTAAATAGTAACCCGGCTGTTCTTGAATTATAGAAGATAACACTTACTACTAGTATAAGAATTTTCTCGGAGTTTCATCTAAAACGGCGAAATTCTTAATACGCTTTCGTTTAAGATAGGTTATGTTTTTGGTAAAAGATTTAACCCCTTTCCTTGTTACCGTCTTTATAATTAATAGGTAGGCAACGCCAGGTAGGTATAGAAAAGTATATAAAGGGATAAGCTTCATTCTGTTCTTCAACTTCTAGATTTCTTGTCTGCTTATTATTTTGTTCCCTATTCAACGATAAGATAGCTTTTCGGTTTATTTCCCAGGAAGCTCTCTGTTACGAAGTCTAACCTGCACGGTTGTCTCTACGACACTATTTTTTCAGACAAAATGACGGACTTTTGATGAAATGAATAACCAAAGCCTACCTTGATGATATACACGGGTTTTCATGTAAAAATCATCTTTATATTTTCGTCATTCCCTTCGACGACAATACACTCTTTATTGCAAAATAAAATTTAAGCCGTAAACAGCAGCCTCTATTGCCGTAAGCTTACGAAAGCACGTCAAAGCTCAGCTTCCCATTTTAATTACAGGCCCTTTGTTTGTGCATCAAATTATCGAAACTTAATCCGGGATCTCGTTCGAGATGGGATTCCCGGGAAATTTATTCCCGCAATTATGGCGACCAACTTTCAAGGAATAACTCGGACAACAATTACATAGGGATTACGTTCCGGGTCTCATAACCGTGTCTCGGGCCCGTTAAATAGGTATAATGTGCAGAGTTCGGATTAGACCGGATCATATTATCCTTAATTGTGCTCTTAAGTGCAGCTTTATGGGGCGGATTATTTGGTGTGCACGTGTTTTTTGGTGGCTCGACCGTATATCAAACTGGATACAGGCTTATAGCGCGTTAATAACTTCAAAAAGAAAAGTTTACACCAAATCTTAGCTCTTTTTAAGAAATGATTCACGGGTCATTAAAACCATCTTTAATATTTTTGTTTATAAGAGTGTTCTAAAAACTAGTTAATACCCCTTTGAGGATAATTATATTATGTTATGCTGTAAAGTGAGCGCTAGCAAAACGTTTATTGATAAAATTAAGACAATATGGATGCAAATCATAGTAGCCTCAATTTACAGAAATGCGCGACATAAATAAATGGCAAAATAATCAATTTACCAGAAGCAGACAAGTCAGTACTCTTGTTTAATGAAAGCCGAACCTTTCAACGTGTTGTTATTTACATTTTATTTTCAATCAATCTGTGTACATCAAAGAGTACATAGCCATCGCGTTACTCTGAAACCAGTTCGACAATAACATGAAACAAAAGAATACACGTTTGGGGACGCAGGGAGTTCATTGCGCAAATGCACGTCGGAGTATTGAAACTGAAATGCAATACGAAACAGCAATATTATCAATAGCACATGCGAAATAGAAATGTAGCTTACAGGTTTTCTTGTTAGAAATGCCTGGAATGATAAAACGACTGGTGTTGTTTAGAAGGGGGTTCTCAAATAGATTCTGGGCGTCGTATTTCGGGAAATTGTGATTGGGCCTTAATATTATTTACACTGTTTCAAATATTAGGTCCTTACCTATGAAATTGGTGTTTTGTACCAATTTCATAGGTAAGGACCCAATATTTACAATATCCTGAACGGAGTGCACGTATCTTCTGAAAATACGCATCATTTTCCACGTCCACTTAATAGTGTTCATTTGGTTTTTAGACTATCATCAGGAAAAAACACTTGAGTGTCCGTTTTAACGAGCGGGGCGAGAGGCGTGGTGTTTCGCCCTAGTTAGTAGTTACACCGCAACTTTCGTGAAGTTCACATAAACGTAACACAGAAGTTAGTTTTTGTTGCTTGTCTATGTAAACGCGTCACGATTGACTGTTTCATACGAGTTTTTGGTTTGTGTTTACGTGGTCTTGGTAGGCTTGGCACTGGTCGTTTATTTTACAACAAAATACATAAGATATTGCAATTCACGGAGGTACTAAATCATTCAAATTTAGACTCTATCTTAAGGCGTTAAGAGCCAAGCTACTCGCCATGAAATGCAACAATTATAGCTGAAATCGAAGGTCTTTTAACGTAAGGTGATTTCTGTTAATCCTGTTACTTTTGTCAAATTCAAATAAATTTGGAATCAGTCTCTTTCTAACTCACATGAAATGTATATATCTGTCCTTGTCACCAAGCTCATCATAAAGAATCATCTGCCAGCGCTTTCCAAAAGTGCCAAAGAGATTTCCATGCATTTTGACGTATGACGCACGTGTGGCTGTGAAACGATGTTCCGTGTAATTGTAAGTGTGCACGTTACCGGCGCTGGCGTCCAGCGGTCCTATGAAACCTATTTTATTTTTTATTTATTTAGTGAATATTCCCTCCGATCCATAGCACAGGACTCACTAAAAGTTGCGTGAAATCTTGTTCTTTTATATGTAATTATGTGTCATTTATCAATCTTTTAAAATAATTACAATATAATATATTAAGTCGTATCAATCAATGTTTGTCCACTGACGGACATCCCTAATGGACGCCACCGCTCTTGATTTTCCACATTTTCCACCTTTTAGAATCTAGTTACGACACAAACTTTCCCACCTCATTATTTCGCCATAAATACCAACGAACGTAGAACTGCGAACTACAGTCATTCCACGAAGTTCCAATAAAGCAATAATCTAGTTTGATTACCACTTTATTAAATAATAAACAATATACAACCTACTAGGGACTATGGCGCATTGTTTATGGGTTTGTGTTAAGAACCGGGATTATGGGGTGCGATGGGGCGGCTGTTAGTAGGTAGGTACAGTCGTCTCCAAAAATATGTAACTTTTGTCGGTAAATTACTCTCATTAGAAGGAAATAAACATTTTCACCTCTAAAATCTGAATATATATATAGACGACCTCCGTGGTCGAGTGGTCTGTACGCCTGTCTCAAGGCGTTGCCATCTCGAGAGGTTCTCGGTTAGATCCCGGTGGGGACAGATGTTTGTGAGATGAATACAGGCATATGTTCGCCAGTCTTGGATGTTTATTTAAGTATTGTATATTTTCTGAATATGTATGTATCTATCTATTAAATATATTAGGTCCTTACCTATGAAATTGGTGTTTTGTATGGAGATTTTGGGGAATTTTGCATTTTCCATACTAAATTTTATTCAGTTTTCTTCACAAAGACAAATCCAAAGATAATAATATTTGGCATCTATCATTAGACAAGCTTTAGTAATATGTGTAATATCACACTTCATAAAAATTATTTATCGTTTTTAAGTGATTGCAAATAAAATGATGTATTCGGGAGGCACTTAAAAAGAGTTGTCTCCGTGTCCAATTTTAACAAAATTAAACTTACAACAAATTATCAAAACAAATCAAAAGAGCTCAAAAATATAATCTATTTTTAGACGATGTAATTATTTTTTAGGAATACTCTGAATCTTAATAGTTACAGACAAAATACTAAGAGAGAGAGAAAACACCAATTTCATAGGTAAGGACCCAATATTTGTCGTCATCTAGTATCTGTAACACAAGCAGCATTCGTTGTTTAAAAGGAGCTCATTACTAGGTGTGAACGTCTGAGGTTGTTTATTTATTTGTATATACATACAATCACGCACTTCACCCATAGAGGTAGGCAGAGATTACTTCTTTCTATTTGCTACAGTTCTTGCACATTTCTTTCGTACAGCAGACGACGTGTCGACGCGACACTACTGGTATTCTATGTATAAGACTATAAGAATAATTATAAACAAATTCACACCTTTATCGAGTTTCCTTACCTTCTTCACTTGACGACCTCCGTGGTCGAGTGGTCTGTGCGCCGATCTCAAGGCGTCGCCATCTCGAGAGGTTCTGGGTTCGATCCCCGGTGGGGGCAGATGTTTGGGTGATGAATTTTCAGGCATTTGTTCTCCAGTCTTGGATATTTATATATATTTATCTATATTCATCATATATATATGAATTTATCTATTAAATATATTTAACCGTCATCTAGTGTCCGCAACACAAGCAGCATTAGTTGCTTAAAATGGGGCTAGTTGATAGGTGAGAATGTTAGAAGATATTTATTATTTATCATTATTTATATTCACTAACATTGTTTACAGGTATTAATCTAAAACTAGTACTTTTTATTGTTTTGTTTTAATTGTTCACATTAGTTTATCACTTTTGTTTGCACTCTATTTGTAGTTTCCTTGAACACTGTTGTATCGAGCTTACTTTACTTTATTCTGTGACTGAAACGTTTCCAACAAGTGGGGGCCTGCTTGTCTGTAATACAGGTTATCCTTGGCAGACACCAGCCTCTCACAATATGGTAAAAAAAAAAAATATGCCATAAGAATTGGGTGGTTACAATCAACGCTATTGTATTTTGTCTGAAACTATTAAGATTCAGAGTATTCCTAAAAAATAATTATCTCGTCTAAAAATAGACTATATTTTTGAGCTCTTTTGATTTGTTTTGATAATTTATTGTAAGTTTAATTGAGTTAAAATTGGACACGGAGACAACACTTTTTAAGTGCCTCCCGAATACATCATTTTATTTGCATTCACTTAAAAACGATAAATAATTTTTATGAAGTGTGATATTACACATATTACTAAAGCTTGTCTAATGATAGATGCCAAATATTATTATCTTTGGATTTGTCGTTGTGAAGAAAACTGAAAAAAATTTAGTATGGAAAATGCAGAATTCCCCAAAGTCTCCATACAAAACACCAATTTCATAGGTAAGGACCTAATATTGTCCGGTTCGTCCGTGACAAGTTACAGCTTGTTATAATCTTTGGCAGTATAAGTCAATTAACGCAGTTCATGTTTTCGTCCTTGAGATCTTGTGATGTATTTCGTTATTCCCAATAGTATTATACAAATTCATGTGACCTTCCGCGACCAATCACAAAATCCCCTGTCTATTATCAATGTGTCCTAACTGGTACTGTTACAAAATGTACAACCAACATTCTCCAAGACATAAAATGTAACTCAATAATATCTACTCTATTTTTTATACACATTGCTTTGGCCTACACGAATACTAACTATATCCATCTTTTTCGCAACACACGTGCACGAAAGGGACACTACACTGTCTGTGTAGCTGTGTCATGTGACACATAGCAGGTGATTCAATCTGCTTAACCATTAATCATTCTTAGTGGCAGCGAGCCTTAATGCGAGTACAGAACGCAGAATGGAAGCTACACAACCCATATTGTTTTCATGGAATTACATAAATGCAATCTATTTAATAAGGATTAAGGTTCAGTTTGCAAGAACTGACTTGGGGATTTTCATCATAGAAATATTAATAAAAGACTTTCCTATCATGTCGTAATGATTGTCATGATGGAAGATAGCAATACGAACATTAAAGTAGATTTAGCTGTTTAGTTTTGTATTTTGCACTGTAGTAAATTAAACACGAAAATCTGACCATTAAAAAAACTTAAATGGAGATGGACAGGCACAAGGCCCATCTAATTGATCGCAAAATGTAACCCATTGGTACCCCGGAGATAAGCTAAATAGGGGAAGGCAGATCCGTAGATGGCAAGACGATATAAGGAAGGTAGCAGGAGGAACATGGACAAGAATAGATCAGAACAGAACAGAGTAGAAAAACTTGGAGCAGGCCTAAGTCAGAGGACAAGCTAGGGATGAGTAGGCATTGGAAATAAATAAAACTATTTAAAATTTTTAACATGTATATTCTTAGAAATAAAGGCTATCTTTATCTTTAAATTACACACTAGTTTTACTCTCAAGTAAAGCTCAGGGGCACATTATTGAATTCAATACTGAAAATAAAGCAATCTTTGCATAACAAACTACTGGACGGGTGACCAAACCGTTTGATCTCATATTTTTTTTACTTCGGAAGGCGGACTAAGCTATTGGTCCCAGCTGCTGACTAAAGTGTTTTTAATTCACTTAAACCTTACGTGGTGAAGCTATATCCCATGATAGGCTTAAATAAAATAAGAGAAGCTGAGAAATATTTATTATTAACAATGGATTATTTATCAATTGTACGGAGGTTTTTCTAAGTGTAGTATATATCAGTAAGTGCCAAGCATCTCACGCTAGACAAAGTTGCAAGTCTCTAACACGAAAACAACGAACCAAATCCAGACGCTATCAATTACGAATTAACATTTGAAATATTACATTTTACACTGACTTTAAACAACTGTGGTGCTTTCAGTTATAAAGGAAACTTTTCCGTTTTCGAACAAAGAATACTAATCTCTAGGCGACCGCTCTGGATTAAGTCTACCCCGAAATATCAAAGCGAAATTTCTATATGCCACAACCAGGACTGGACTGTAGTTAGAATTTTTTTAACTTTTACAATGGTATTATGATTGTATGTATCTGCTAACAAATTGACTGATGAGTAAAGATTAATTTATATATCATAAACGATAATTATCGTCAAAGACTTGTAGTCGATAACACATGACCGTACGGTGAGATGGTTGCTTATTACTCATTTGATTAAAATTACATTGATTGCTTGTTTGGTCTAGATCACAAGACTTGCAGACCACGGAGTCTTTTTAAGCACGAGTGAACTCATGAGTGTGTGATTTAAGCTGAAACTTACAATGAACCATTAAGCCAAAATCATCATCATCAGCCAAGAGACGTCCACTGCAGGGCATAGGCCTTCCCCAATGATCTCCACAACGACCGGTTTTTTTGATTTTAGAGACATCTAAAGTTTCCCTAAAAGTCTTAGCTCCGCTTGCGAGCGAGAAACATCGTGTCACGTCATCATATCAATTAACCGCGAACGCGGTACGTTACGTTGCCCGTACGTATATAATGACGTCACACTATAAACGCGGAGCCGATGGAAATCCGCGTCTCGCGCTCAGTTTCAAAATTCCATATCTCGGTAAATATTAACGATATCAATATAATTTTTGACACGTATTTTTTATTTTTAACGTAGAATATGATGAGCGAAAAATGTAAAATCGTAAACATTCTCTGTTCCGTGAGCTATGTCGATGAGCTTAGTTCTCCTGCGGGACTTCTTATTTGTAAGCTATAATAACGGCAGACTTAATCAGTAAAACAAACGTGCACAAACAATCTGACGTTTTGGGGATTTAATAGCGAGTAGAAATAACATAACCCCGAGTCTGCATCTGACAAGATTTGCCATTACAATGTCTGGGAACGTAGAAAAATTTGGTGTTGACACCGCAACGTGTCACATTTTAATTGAGCGCGGTACGTGGTTTTGACGCTTGCACTAAAAATTCCGTAACTTGATTTTGGAATAAAAGCTAACAAAGTGAAATTTTAAGGTAAATAGGAAACATTCTGCATTTGCTTTTATTAACAGTGAGCTCTCGGCGTGTTGAACAAAGATTACTACAGGGAAGTCTTGTTTTCAGACTGACGATAGTTCAAAACACATGAAATTAAAATAATTGGAGACTATTTCTAAGGTGTCAATTATGCTGTTATCAGCAAAGCAAAGAAAGAATGTTCAAGGCTATTATTTCCATATTCGGCATTGATAGATATTGTTTTTAAAAAACCAGCATTTTTGCTGTAAACGCTTGAAAGCCTACTAGAGTCTCCGCAGCAAATCGTCCGTTAAATTGAAAATGTTCAACCATTTAAATGGAAGTTTTATTTTCAATATCTCTTTTTCCACCATTGACATATTTTTTAAAGCCCAACTTTTAAAGTTCTTTTTGGCACTGTCCTAAGTTCGAAACTTGGCGTCTGTTACGCTTTTCTCCGCCTCATGTGACCGTAAACGTGTTGTTCCCTGCTCAAACAACTTCCAACAATCCAATTTCTATAACTCACCTTATAAAGTAGCGGGACATTAAGCTTAAGACAAAGGATCGACTTGAGCAATCCTCTGCGTTATTACATAATTAAAGTGGAACGCAGGAGATAAGTATAAGTGAAAAAACAACAAATCCTCAAAGGGAAACGCTCACAGCCAGGTAGCTATGTGCAAATTGCTAAGTTGAAAAAAGAATTCCACTAAAAACTTTTGCAAGAAGAGAATTGCACGTGGCCGCGGGAACGTTGCAGTATAATAAACATTTGAAAATACGGCGGTAGCCGATCAGCCCGCGATGGGGGATTATATTTTAGTGACCACCGCGAATTTTCTTTATTTTTTCGGCCAGCGCTTTAGTTCCTCTTCCACTTAGTGGTCAGACAGCATTACAATTTTGCGGCGCTTTATCCGGGTTTTGCTTATCTTTGAGTTGAAACCGTATAACTACTAAGTGATTATACGTGTACGTATCAATAGTAGAAGGCTTAAAAAGTCCATTTTATTTTTATTACGTTAGGTAATGTTTAAAGATGTTTTGTTTATGATACAAAACTTCATTCTCTTCTACACTACAGTCACCAATAGCACAATTGCATAAACAATTTAATATCAAGTCGTTTGAAAAATTATCAAAATTATAGAGGCATTCTCTTACACGATATTTAATATCAATTTCATTTTATTCCTACATAAATGTATCCATGACAGTGAAAATTTTCTGTAACGTAATAATACCGAGTATCCTTAACTAAATAGGTTTAAGGGCGACCGGTGGGTTTTTGTTCGTCTTCTGTTTAGACGTCTGGTCTGGATGCAATAAATTCACCCCCAGTTGTGATTAATTAAGAAGCAGATAATAAAATAGCTCCGAGGCAGACTTTGCGATCGTGTCTAGTCTAGAATAATATTATTTGTTTTTAATTATACTAAATGAGCGAAGAGATGAGATTGCGCCTATTATTTATACTTGGCTAAACTACATCATAAGAATAAAAATAAATTTTAAAACTCAATAAATAAAAACCGTACAAAAACACAATTTTCTGCTCGTATTATATTTTATATAATTTTGATTGTCCTTAATCTTTGAGATCAATTTGTGATACTTTTGACCTCTTCTACATTGCAGCCCTCTTCTACATTGCATTTGTAATCGAATAAGTTTCAACTTAACACAACAAAACACAACATCCAATAGTTTATAGCGGCGACAGGCTCACCACTTGTCACGCTGAGTGCAGTCACTGCTTGGTGAAGCGCGGACTATAGTAATGCACTGCTTTTTCGGTGCTTTTGTCTAGTCTCTGACTAACCCTTAGGGGATAATAGTCATGATTATACGTATATATGTATGAATAAGATTCTACATTCAAAATTGCAACTAAGATTCTGGATAAATGTAGGTAAGATTTGTAGGTATCCTTTGATATAAGAGGTTCAATAAAGCAGAACTAATTAAATCTCATTGGAAATAAGAACTCAGACCTATTCTAAACTCAGCCTAGGTAGCGAGTGACTCATTAAGGTGTGGTGATAATGCAATTTCGCTTGAAGCTTGCTCGATATGAGATGCTCGCTGCCTTTGAGATGGTATCTTTAGGCGAGCGCGAATTAAATGAGAATCAAATATCTTTGAAGGAAACGGTAATGTTAGAACGATATTGGAATAATGTTAGCTATACTTGCTATGCATTAGTATAAACTGAACTGTACTTGATGCGGAAATCACTAACGGCATACGATCCGTCTGGCCAAACCTTGTTCCTTCAAAACGAGTCAAAGGGCCAACGAGGTAAGGGTGGATAGGCCATTTTTTCCCGTTGCTCTGGTAGTTCTCGCATATGGTCTTATCTATCTGCTGGTCACCATCAGTTGCTGATTATTTGATATTACTTAAATGTTATGTACTCAACATTTTACATAAATTATTAACTACCTTATGAAGTTATATTACATAGCGCACAGTATCATAATTTTTAACAAGGATGAAAAATATACTAATAATAAATCTGAACTTGGAAATCAAAAGAGACGTTTAGTGAGCTGGCTACATACCAAAAGAAAATAAAATCAACTTTTTTACATCCATAACAAAACTTATAGTAAAATTGCTGAATTGAAGTACCTATTCAATTTGTAACTTCCTTGTAACAAGATTGATTTATACGCTTCATTACTTCTAGTATCAGTAACATGCATAATAAATACAATATAATTAATTAATTGATACACTTTAAAATCCATACAAGAATCTAAAAATATTAACATACAACGAAGATGAAAGAAAACCATAATTATGATATTTACTTTGATGATCAAATTAGCTTCCGATCTCAAATGCACGAGAATGTATTCCAGCCTACGTTGGATCATGACTCATAGACCTAATTAAAATGAGAATATGCTTTTAGCTTTAAACTCACTCTTTAAATTGGTTTTATGCCCTCACTACCGCGTCATAAGATTTAACAAGCTCAAACTTAATGACTCGCTCAGCTGAGATAATTGTGAAAATTGATTAAAACCTCCATTGTCCACTGATAAAATTTGAAACTGAAATGCTCTCAGTAAATCCAATTTTCCAAAGTATTCCAGCACCAGTCATATTCATTGCCGAAAACCTTGTAATACTGCAGAGCAGATTGAATACACTTTATATCTCTTCTGACATTCAACTAGAACTAATTCCAGGCAACAATGTGAACCTGGAAACGAACTTTTGAGCTTGCCCCAAAAAACGCGACAAATCAAAAATATCTGTCAAAGAAAAATAGATCCTAACCCAAAATGCGTAAGTGGCTTTCGCTTTAAAGCTGTGTATGATATAAGTTCACTTATCTCTAAACGCGACTTGGAAGATGCAACGCCGCGTCTTTTGCCCATCCCGTGGAAGGAAACTTTGCAATAGGATTTTTTTTCAAATTTTTCCTCATTAACGATTCTGAATTCATAAGTTTGAATATTCTCATTAAAATAAAGTTCGCTGTTGTTTCTCCAACAACGGTTTTATTAGCAGTGAATAATGTTTCGTGAAGCGTTCGGCTTGCAAGTCTTTTGAAATTCTGGGTAACTTATTTTTGAGGCGCAGTTGTAAGTTGATTTCTAGGCTCTTATTTTTTCAATTGGAAATTCTTTTGGCAAAGCAAAAACTGCTAATAAGAATGCATAAGGTTAAATAATTTAAAAGGGTTACAAATTCTTTATTTTGACTTTTACGCTGCATAGAACATGATGATTATATGCTCTTTGATTATTTATCTGGAATAATCAAGAACTACAAAGTATTGTCTATGTCAATTTTTAGTTATTTAGAAGTTATTTGTAAAACCACAGTAAGTTTACAATCGTACCATCTAATTCCTGATATCTTCGTTTAATTCAACCGTTTATTCCTTACGTGGAGGCCTCACGCCAGCAAACGCAGTAGCTTAGATAACGTGGGCTCGGAAATAAAAGCCGGGTAACTGCTAATTAGTGGCCGACGGTGGTCTAAGGCGGTTAGAGGTGCAACGTCTAAACATGTATACTATATACAAGGCAACCGCTGAGGCGAAGTAAATTCTTGGCGTAAATTCTCATTTACCAAGAGCTTGAATATTTTGGCCGAATTGAATTTTTTTTTATTCAATTTATATGCACATGCTTATGAACGTCAAAAGCATTTTACAAATTTTCGTGAAAGCGATAAACTACTCCATCCGTTCAAAAAACTACCAGGAGGCCTTGTTCTGAAAAGAACGGGCCAAGATACTCAGCAAGTTTATATGCTCCCTTTAATTTTTTTTCTAAATGTCAAAAACTACAACGTCATTAAAGTTTTAAAAGTAAAAAAAAATTTCTGAGCCATATATTCTGCAGTTTTCCACATTTCTATTACAAATATAAGTAGTGTAAAATATTACATAAAGAAAATAAAATTACGATTCCGATGATTAATGAAAGAAAATTTTATTAAATTGAAAAGTAGTATATACAAAACCAGGTCATACATTTAATAGGTATCTTCACCACTTGCCGTACCATACAGTCCCAAGGAAAATTTCATTGATGACGTTATTTCTACAAATCAGACAAGCATGAGTTTGACCAGAGATGGGCACCATTTGATATCGAAGTCCGAATGATTAGCACATAAAGCATATGGAAGATATTAACATTGAAATAACATGCAGAAATAGTTTCAGGGTACGCAAATGTTATATTTACTATTTATTTATATTCATTTATTTTAGTAGGTTGCGTTTTAGCGTCTGTATTCTCAAGTGCATTAAAAATTACATTATATTTGGTGTTATCCTCAGCAAATTGGTACCATAATTAACCCACTGAAATGTTTCTAGTTTATGGTCAAATTCACAAATTTAAATCTTATCGTTGCGTTGAAACTTTCCAATTATTTTGTGCAGTTTTACATCTTCTGCTACAAGTTGCTGTGAGGTTTCGAGTAAACCCTTATGGGAAGGCTTAGAACTATCTAAATATTGCAAAAGTTTTACAGGCTAGCTTACGTCGCTTGCAGTATAACTATGACGTACCTGCCGTTATAATAGGATCTTTAAAATTGGTGTTTTGTATAGAGATTTTGGGGAAGTCTGCATTTTCAATACAAATTTTTTTTTTAGATTTCTTTACAACGACGAATGCAAATCAAATGATGTATTTGGGAGGCACTTAAAAAGAGTTGTCTTCGTTTCTAATAAAAAAATAAATAAACATGCAACAAATTATCAAAACAAATCAAAAGAGCTCAAAAGTATGGTCTATTTTTAGAGGAGGTAATTATTTTTTAAGAATATTCTGAAACTTAACAGTTACAGACGAAATACCGGGAAAAAAAACGACAATTTCATAGGTAAAGACCTATTATAAAGTGAATGCATAAACATATTTACTGTCGTAAGAGACAAATGTACATAGCATATTTTCCTCTTCTTTTCTCCAAGCCACTGTTAATATTTTTACATCTCTCATGTTCGGTAAGTAGGTCCTTAATACCCCCAGATGCGGGTTGTAAGTGATCAATTACCGCCCTAGGTTAATAATGTAGCTAGAAACGCCCTAGGGCGGTAAATAATAAAAAAAAAACTCTTTCAAAAAGTTCGCGTCTAATCTAACATCTAACCATCTTACTGCCCCTAGACATCATGCATTCAGCCCAATGACAAAAGAGGTCGCTTCGCTATTTTCATAAATTTTGAATATCGAACGGCGAAGCTAAATTTAGTTCTTGAAAATAAATTTATTTATTCTTGTGACAAAAGAGGTCGCTTCGCTATTTTCATCAATTTTGAATATCGAACGGCGAAGCTAAATTTAGTTCTTGAAAATAAATTTATTTATTCTTGTAATGCCTTTTTTTCCACTTACCTCACAATCGAGATGTAAAGCAGAGTAGTTAGCTCGGGTGTAAGCATCAATTGCACCCTCGAACTATAAGCGCCCTCGCTGCACTCGTGCGCCTAAATATCTCGGGCTGCTATTGATGCCTTACAGCCCTTGGCTACTAATCTACCATTAATGCCCTTGTATGATAATTAATTCGTCTTATATCATTAAGGTTACTCCTTTGAGAGACTGTGGGAATCAAGGGTACGATCCCACTGCCTAGCGCTTGTACCACTGAGTTTGAATATGAATTATGTACAGGTCTCTGGGAATGTCGCTTGCCTCTCTTTGTGCCCGGTGCATGGCAACAGGCTCGCCACCTGTTAGATGGCGAAATGTGGGTGTTAACACTTGTGAAAAAGGTGTGATGATATGTTATGTTATTTCCAACAGCAACGTCAGTGACATTAAGGAACAGTAGATAGTGATAGTAATTACGCTGGTATCGATATTGCAATTCACTAAGACGACTAAATAATTAATTAATTTATTTAGAAAACCAACAGCGATTACAGAATTTTCTTGACTTATAATATATAAATTACAATATGGCCAATAATTTCGTTCTTTGTGGATAGATGGTATATGAATTAAATAAACAGAATAACAATTAAAAGTTCACCAAGACGTAGGCAACTTGTTGAGCAACGCATTGAATAAAATATTTGCAATGAAAAAGAATAGGTTAGGGTCGAAGATATGATTACATTCTGTATGTTATCGTTGATTAGTATTTAAACTCTTGTGTGTCATAATCCTAACAATTTCCCTTCTACATGTTGTACATGCGAAAAGATCAACACTACAAAAATATAGACTCGATATAGACTCTATATTAAGGCATTAAGAGCGAAACTACTCGCACTCATAAAATGCAACAACTGTGGCTAGTATTGGCGCCTACAACATTTTGTCTTATTTACAAAGCAATCTGAATTCAGAAGCGTCATTGTCAGTGCCCCACAAAGCATAGTCTATGGTAACGACCGGTTCCGAAACTGATGCAAATTCGGGTGACGACAATTGACACGCTCCGCTGTGGTCTAATTCGCATACGATGGACTTGATGGATGTAGTTAGATCTTGACCATATTTATGTGCTTCGATGTTCGGTCTATACGAGATAAGCACGTATTGTCCATTGCGGGTCCAAGTGGCTTTTCGGTTACATGATAATGATAATATGATCACCATACTTATGAAATAACTCGACGGCATTCCTCATGCCAGTCCACCACATATTAGACAATATATTAGGTCCTTACCTATGAAACTGGTGTTTTGGGGAGATCTGCATTTTCCATAACATTTTATCAGTTTTCTTCACAACGACAAATCCAGAGATAATAATATTTGGCATGTATCATTAGACAAGCTTTAGCAATATGTGTAATATCACACTTCATAAAAATTATTTATCGTTTTTAAGTGAATGCAAATAAAATGATGTATTCGGGAGGCACTTAAAAAGAGTTGTCTCCGTGTCCAATTTTAACACAATTAAACTTACAACAAATTATCATAACAAATCAAAAGAGCTCAAAAATATGGTCTATTTTTAGACGAGGTAGTTATTTTTTAGGAATACTCTGAATCTTAGTGTTACAGACAAAATACTAAGACAGAATAAAAACACCAATTTCATAGGTAAGGACCCAATATTTCTTTAAAAAATTTACCAGTATAATACGAGGTGCGGCTAGAAAAAAACCGGACTGATGCTGGAAAAAACATTTATTTACAATTATTTACAATTTCATGTTATCTCCTTCAATGTACTCTCCTCCTCGGTCTCTTCACCGCTCCATACGAATTTTCCACTGTTCATAGCAATGCTGCAGATCATTTTCGGTAAGTCCATACATTACTTCCGTCGCTTTTTCTTTTACTGCTTCAACAGTCTCAAATCTAGTTCCTTTCAAAGCTGACTTGACTTTAGGGAAAAGAAAAAAGTCACAGGGGGCCAAATCAGGTGAGTAAGGTGAATGATCTAAGATGGGAATGTTGTGTTTTGCCAAAAACGTCTTCACTGACAACGCACTGTGAGCTGGGGCATTGTCTTGGTGAAGGATCCATGACTTTTTTCTCCACAAATCGTTCCGTTTTCTCCGTACTCGCTCACGTAGGGTAGCCATTCCCATCTTAGATCATCCACCTTACTCACCTGATTTGGCCCCCTGTGACTTTTTTCTTTTCCCTAAATGACTTTAGGGAGCTTTGAAAGGAACTAGATTTGAGACTGTTGAAGCAGTAAAAGAAAAAGCGACGGAAGTAATGTATGGACTTACCGAAAATGATCTGCAGCATTGCTATGAACAGTGGAAAATTCGTATGGAGCGGTGTAGAGACCGAGGAGGAGAGTACATAGAAGGAGCTAACATGAAATTGTAAATAATTGTAAATAAATGTTTTTTCCAGCATCAGTCCGGTTTTTTTCTAGCCGCACCTCGTATATCCTCTTCGTTGCATTTTATTGCAATGTCCAAACAGGGACGCGAATCTTAAGCTTCAGAAGTTTCATCTCCTTGAAACTGGCGTTTAAGTCACTCGGCCGTTATGCACAGTATATTATTATATAGATGAAGTTTCTTATTGACATATGGAATATTGACCATAGTAATATCGGTATAACTGAGATCACAAGGACACAAACTTCAATGATGTAATTTACAGAAACCGTAGACTATAATATAGCTGGTAGCTGGCTAGCTTCGGCGCGGATGCAAATTCAGGCCGCGTAAATTAGCATGGCGGACTAATTCGCGTGCCATTGTACTTATTTGAATCGTCGCAATCAGTTGTTATGGCGTTCGTGCGTTTGTGGATACCTCCGAAGCTGAGCGTTCGGTGTTCGGCTTGTTTTAGTACTGTTGATTTTGAATTTAGATTGGATAGAGCCAATTGTTCGTTTATCTCCGAATGTTAATTGCGTAATTTAAATTTTTAATTGTATTTCTGTTTATTGGCGGTTAACTTGATGGAAGAAATAAACAGGCTGTTAACAGTCAAGCGGTGTCTGTTAATTTCAATGGCCTTTAAGTCCCTTTTAAGTGTAAAAGACCGTTCGTAAATATGTGGACAGTAATTTTATGTGAATGTTAATAGAAATAAGGAGTCTCTGATTGTAAGAGTATGTACATACCGAAACTGAATTAATGATCTGAGTATATTTTTGAGTTTGTGGGTAATGCAGTACAAATGGTTGTGGAAATCCTTGGTGAAGGAATATGTCTAGCAGTGAACGCCTTCTAGCTACATTTGAGTAACGATGATTATGACATGAAAAAATACCGTGTTATTCATAAAAAATATATAAGACTTAGGCCCGATTTTTCAATCCTCAGATAAAATTATCCGCCATTTAAAACTTTCACTGTCACTTTCTAAAGTCATAAAAAAAAAAGGGACAGAGCTAACATTTCACTGACAGATAGTTTTATCTGAGGATTGAAAAATCGGGCCTTAATAAACCTATTTTAGTTAGAGGGTGTTTTGTTTCCTTCTTTCAAACACAAATCTAAATTAGAAAGAAAGTGACAAATCACTTTTTAACTAAAATAGGTTTATTAAGCCTTTAATATTTTTTATGAATAACACCGGTTAGAATATTAATTACATCAAATTAATATTTTAATAACGAAATAGGTTCATTATAATAAAGTTTCAGTTTGGTGGCTTTTTCATTTCATAATTAAATTAAGTGACTAAGACCCAAATTTAAATTTAGATTTAAAACTAGGTTCTGTAATTATTTTACAGTTCTAGTATGGCTGAAATATCAAAAAATTACAAAATAGAGTTTTAAACGGAGTTTAAAATTTCCTGCAAGTGGCCCTAAGAGTTAGTTTTTTGATATGGACTGATCGAGAAAACGTATGATGTAGTGATATGACTGATGAGAATTTAACTTATTTAAGAAGCTGTCTTCCGGAAATCAGAGGAAAGATTCTCAGTTCCTCAGCCGTTGAGATATACAGGTGGAGCTCGCTTCCTCCCTCAGTCTTATCGGAGATGAAATTCAAAAGCTCACCTGTCCTATATAATATAAGATGGCAACTTGAAACATATATGTACAGTCACAGTATTCAGTGTTTTCATTGTATAACCTTCTATTTACGAGTATACTTTCAATATTGTATATAAATAAACATATAACGTATATATGAGACTAATATGATGTAGGTAGATGACAAAAATGTACACCGGGTTTTGTAGGAATGTGATCTTAGCTTAAAATCTAAAATTATGTTTATGTACATTATGTTTGTGGATTTTTTATTGTGTATTAATGTTTTAACCACGTATCGAGAGTTGAATGACTCGGTGCTCAGTCAAACCTAAATTGGTTTTTGTTGCACTGAATGAATTTGTAAGATTAGTATAAGATCTTTGTATTATTATAAATAAATAAATGTTTATGGTTTACCACCTTTGATCATTTTGCCGAGATAAGAAGCTTTGAGACTGATATTACTAAAAGAAAATATTGCTTAAGTTTAAAATATCCTTGGTGTCCTCAGTATATATACGTCCCACTATGGGGCATAGGCCTTCCATGTGGGGAAATATATGAGGAGTGTGGGCCTTAACGCCACCACGCTGGCCCAATGAGGGTTGGTGGGTAGAAACATTCGCAATAGCGACCGGGACCAACAGCTCGTCCTTCCGAAGCATGGAATAGGTCGAAATCACAAAGTTTTGGTCACCCAAGGCCTGGCCATGATGAAGGTCATATTTTCGATATTGAAAGCTAAAGCATACTTACCGCAATACCACATTTGTGTGTGTCTGTGTGTGTGTATGTACAAAATGTTAAAGATTTTATTTCTTTTAAAGTCTTGAAATAAATCCCAGGAACGTTTAAGGCTTAAAGGCCCCTAGGGCTAACTATAACAAAAAAAGTTAGACCTGGCCAACCCGGACGAAAATCACCGTGTATTTTCACTGAAAGCTTAAAAATTATGACTTGGCAGCGACACTTCAGCCTAAAAAATTACGACACTTCAGCCTAATACCGCACCTAAACGTTTTAGGGTTGAATTTATGGCGTTCTCTCAGTAATCTTCAATGTTATCAGAGTCGTCTGGACGTTTTTTATGGAATCCTAGCGAGCTATCTCTTGCCCTTTAACCCGTCATCTTCGATAGCCATAATAATATCATCCTCTCGGTTATTGTGGCTGAAACACGAGGGAAGAGCGTGGAGCCTTCGATCGATGAAATGAAAATGACTTAACTGTACACCATTAAATATATATACAGAGATTTTACGTTCGTAGTACAATAGGCGGCCCTATCGCTGAAAGCGATGTTTTCCTGACAACCTTGACATTGATCTTACCATGTGCACTGTTTGACTCTCTACAAATAAGGTCTTTACAGCATCTTTGTGTATTCGCGCCCGTTGGAGCATCGCCTGTAACATGTCTCCATGATCCAAGCTATTATCAAAACATACTCATGGATATAGACCCCATTTGAGGATTTCTATAGAATCCTCTTCACTGATTCGAACAAATGGAGGAACTACTCTTGGTCTAGTGATTTGAACCTTCATATGAGCCGTGTGGTAGCGGCTCATTAAAAGAATACTACCAACCCATCTCTTCCGTTGGGTGTCGTAAAAGGCGACTAATGGACTTAGAACTGCACAACCATCCAATTGATTATAGCGGCGACGGGCTCACCACCTGTCACGCTAAGAGCAGTCACTGCATGAAGCGCGGAGTATGGCAATGGATTGCTTTAGCGGGTTTTTTTGCCTATTCTCTGACTAACCCTTAGGGGATAATGGTCGTGATTATATGTATGTATGTATATGACCCACTGTAAACGGACACGTTTCGGTGCCGTGGTTCATCGCTGGCATCATGCACGCAGTCACGTAGCTTCACGTCAAGAAAACTTGCAGTATAATAAGCCCCTAAATTTTATTTGATAGCCTATTAAGGTGAATGATCATAAGCTCATGGTTGAAAGTTAAACTTAATCGTTAATATGAATGGTTATGACTTGGCTCTTCAAAACATTTCATTGAAAGCGTATGCTAATTTAATTTATAAAATTCTTTTGACGATAAATTTGTGTTAAGAAATTGTGATTTGTGCCTCTCTTTATACTCGTACTACCTGCCTCGAGTCTACCAATAGGTTTAAAATGTACAGGCCAAAAAATTGGTGCCGTTGATAATGCTACACTGACTACCCTTACACCTTCACTCTTAGATTCTAGATTGGTTTGGTGCTATAACACGGGCGTTAGTAATCGATTATCAAACATAATGCTGGTCGTTCATAAAGAAAAGAATACAACATATTTAGGTATAGAAACATTTTCTTAGTTCATGGCTAAGGAATCACCATTAAAAATACGGCCCGTATTTTCCCGTCTCCTCATATTTACTCTCAGAATGCTTTATAGCTCGCTAATTAAGTTGAAACTCTTCAGTATGAATAAAAGTGTAACTGAAAACTTTGTATGTCCCCACAGTAAAATATTTAGGGAATTCATTTTAATGTGTACGCGCTTTACATTAATTTCATTGGTCTTATTACTTTGAGAAGTTATTCTACAAAGTCTTTCTTTTCTTTAAAATTGTACTCATTTTAGAACGCTTTCCGAATTTTTATACTGTAAGAGGAGTCTTAACGAATAAGTTAGTAGGTCTCAATTTGTTTTGTAAGTATGTAAAAGTACATAATGACGACATGATATTTCGAATGTTGCAGACATTTTTGAATTGAATTGAGCCATACGAAGTGAAAAACATACTGTTTAAGAAACTTATGACTATGGCAAATAAAAATAGAAAGTGTATTCAAATAAAGAATCGTATTAAATGTAGGTTAAGAAATAACTTAGGACGTCTTTTCCGCTTTAATGGGTATGAAAAAAAGACTCTTGAATGTTCGTCACGATATACCCTAACTATAACCCTGGTCGTCATTTTACAGGTAGAAACCATCATTTCAAACTACCTGACGTGAAGAAACTGGATTTCTGCTAGTAAAAAATCATTTTGAGAGAAATATAGCTCTATAAAACATCAATTTGTAGACCTAAAAGATGTTTTTCTGTTCATTCTAGAACCGAAATGCCAACTTATTTTTCGAGGTTACTCGATCTTCGTTACACATTAAGTTCAAGGAAATGTGTTCTGTATGAAATACAGTTTCTCAAATCCTGGAACCAACGTTAAATATTCCTAGAGTGATGTAGACTTTTTTGTGTATAAAATCATTAACATCTTCTTGGCACGGTACTCGAGCAAATAAACAGTAGGTGGGCAGAAAGTTTTGAAACGGCAACTTCTGGTTGGCTCGCAAATCGCGGAAATATTCCCAACAACAATTCCGGGTCCATTTTCTCGAGACTAGCAAAGTATTTGAATATCGGCCTCGATCAAATTGGTTTTCTTGCAGTAGTTTGCCGATTTAGAAGCCCTTCTGACTTAAGTTACGACTTTACCCGCGTATAATGCATTGCGGGTATTTTTGTCGAATTCTCTAACACTTGTCGCTAAAACAATAACGAATAATAATCAACATGACACTGAAGAAGTATAATAATAAAGAAATATCATCGAATATTCAAACCTATAGTCATATATAGCCAATATTAGCCCCTTTGCAGGCACTGCGAACAGCAGATATTTGTATTGCTTGTGTGCTTGTCTGCTTGTGTTACAGATACTAGATGACGGATAAATAATATTTCAGAGCCTCTCGAGATGGCGACGCGTCGATACTGGCGTACAGTCTTATTGACCACGGAGGTCATAACAGTTGATTATTAGCTGAAAATTTACTGTAATATTTAACCTATAAGGTTGGTTGATTGGGTTTCAGTACACTTAACCTGACCACTAAAATGCAAAATGATAAAAATATTTATCGCTGTAAACTGTCCTAATTCGTAATAAAAATAATTCAAGATGTCAGGGTATAGCCAAGTTCAAAAATCCTTATATTATTATCATATATCGCGCTTTGGTGTTTATCCAAGGAGACCCGATAAGTGTCAGATACGATACGAGTACCTATCCCTCAAGAAAATTTTCTAATAGAGCCGTAGAACATAATGTACTTCATTCTCATCGGCTCGTAACTAACTTATTTACCCTTGCTTTATTAGAAACACTGCACTACAAATAAACTTTATCAAAACAATTCTAAAGTCCCTATCAGGCTTAGAAAGAGTTCTACCTACCAAGGTCAATAGAGAGAAGTCTCTCAGATAACAGAATCGACCAAAACCTCGTTAACTTATAATGCCGTTGCTAACTCAGCTCCTAACTCCATTTAAAATTACTTTGGTCTCGCAATTGGAATGTGTACGTCCAAATGTACTAGCAGGCCAGTAATACAATCGTTAGTCCATTCCCGTTCGATTACAACCCGCGGCAGACAAATAACAACCCGAACGTGTAATCCTATCGCTTCCCGTAAATAGCATTCGTTTCGACGCCCGGCTTCAAATAATTTGAAATATTTTTTTTAATTGTCATTTCGCGCGGGAGCGTAATGAATTTATTGCGTTTTTTGCTGGCCAGTATCTTTTTGTGTTTTAACGCTGTAAGCGTTCTCGCTTTTATGTAAATTATGTAGGTTTTTGTAGACATAAATAAATATTATTATACCAACATCCCCGAAGGGGTGGGCACTACACACCGACATTTAAGCCTAGTTATTGTTTACGCTAGTAAAATTATATAATTATCTCATTATCTCAATATCAATATTCAAAATTAATTTGGCATTGAAATCTTCATATTTGAAACAAAAAGAGATTTTGATACCGTTAGAATTATACACTTAAAAAGCACAATGAGGGTAGGCAGATATTTCGCTCGTCTTTCCCACTACTCAAGCGAGTGAGTATCACAAAAAATTTTACTTGCTTCTTGTAACTACTAATCATTTTAAATGTTATGTGTCTTTTTGTGTTAATGGTTGAGTGGCTTATTTTATCCAAATATTAACTGAAGAACTACAATAGTGTAGCTGAGATGACATGTAAGTGTGTACGAGTATTAGTTGTTTTTTGAATTTTTTTTACGAGTATATATTGAGGTAACTTCTACTACGGATTAAAAACTCACCCTTAGTGAAATTCTGATGGAAGGTTTTGTCAAAATTGCTTAAGCAATTTTATGGCTATAAGTCCATTATACTACAATACTACAATACTAGATCCTATAACAGAAGCTCTTACCGTACTGACTTAAGGCTAGGCTGTGTGAGAGGTTTCTATCACTACCATGTCAACGTGATCAAATATGATACAAACAGCTGATTCATTGAACTCTCGTTGTTGCAGGGTGTGCTTTCCTGACCTACTTCAACCCGGACAGCGCATCGAATGCTCAGACGGCGTTACATGAAAAACGGACACTGCCTGGGGTAAGTAACTAATATTTAAGAAAAGTAATATTGGGTCCTTACCTATGAAATTGGTGTTTTTTCTCCCTCTTAGTATTTTGCCTGTAACTATTAAGATTCAGAGTATTCCCTAAAAAATAATTACCTCGTCTAAAAATAGACTATATTTTTGAGCTCTTTTGATTTGTTTTGATAATTTATTGTAAGTTTAATTGTGTTAAAATTGGACACGGAGACATCTCTTTTTAAGTACATCCCGAATACATCATTTTATTTGCATTCACTTAAAAAGGATAAATAATTTTTATGAAGTGTGATATTACACATATTACTAAAGCTTGTCTTATGATAGATGCCAAATATTATTATCTTTGGATTTGTCGTTGTGAAGAAAACTGAAAAAATGTTAGTTTGGAAAATGCAGAATTCCCCAAAATCTCCAATTTCATAGGTAAGAACCTAATATTTCCATTCTGCATGAGAGTGTAAAATTAGATCTTGTATTTAGGTACAGTGCGAAGTACGTAAGTAACGTATACTAGGTTGATAATCTTATCATAATGTCATATCATAATATGTAGTACTGGCTTATATGATCTCAAAATTTAATAAAAAAAATATCTTACTATATTTTTGTCATTAAATATTATTTTAAATATTTAAAATAATATTTAAAGAGAAAAATTGTTGACGACCTCCGTGGTCGAGTGGTCTGTATGCCGGTCTCAAGGCGTCGCCATCTCGAGAGGTTCTGGGTTCGATCCCCGGTGGGGGCAAATGTTTGGGTGATGAATTTTCAGGCATTTGTTCTCCAGTCTTGGATGTTTATATATATTTATATATATTCAGAATATATATATTAAACTCTTTATTGCACAAATAAACAAAATTGTAGTAAATACAAAATGTAAGCAAAGGAGGACTTATCTCTAATAGAGATCTCTGCCAGCCAACCCCTCTCTCGTCTCTGCTCTGCATATATATATGTGTTTATCTATTAAATATATTTATCCGTCGTCTAGTGTCCGTAACACAAGCAGCATTAGTTGCTTAAAATGGGGCTAGTTGATAGGTGCGAATGTTTGAAGATATTTATATTTATTTATTTAAAAAGTCGAAAAACTTTATTCCGTTAGCCACAGGTATGTCAAAGTAAGTAAATACAAAAATTCAACCCCTACTGGCAAACCCCCCCCTCCCCCCCTCTGCTTGAAGACAGAAAGAGATGTGGGATGAATACCACTATTTCTTCTAACTGTACACTTCTAAAGACCTACGAGTTAACTACCGGCCTAAGTTCCTTGCGTTTTCGTTCAACTTGAAGAAATTTTGTCACTTTTCAATAGTACATTTCAACGGGGAAATTACTTCTTTCTTACAAAAACTTCAGAATCTCTGCTTGAATTTTGAAGTCCTTTTGTTAATTTCTACCTTTATAGGCCGATGCAGGGCAGATGTCCATTTTGAGGGTTCCTCTTAAAAGTGAACGCAAAATTAGCCCCACTTTATATTCGTGTCATGACTCGGTATTTCGTACGGCGATTTTATTTTAGAGCATAAAACGATTTCAGTATAATGAATGTATCATAGCCTTGGAGGCGGTTATTCTTATCGATTGTGGACCACTCGGGTGAAATGGTTTTGAGAAAGATTTATTTTTGAACATACATAATGTACGTTAACCTCAATATGTGGTATAGCTGGTTTTACATACATCTTAATAGACTATTTAGTATAAAATAATGTTGATAGCCGTGTTGATAATCTACTAATCGCATTATGAAATTTTTGGCGGCCTTGCTTCATAAAAAAGTTTAAATAATTTATTATATAGTTAACAAAATCTGCATAGACAACATTAATATTCTATATTTTTGTAGTCTATGTAGCAGTTTATGATCCAACTGTGACAGTAAAAAGTCTTACATATATGGTATTATGAATTGTACAGAAAGGGGCAAATCGCCTGAAACCATTAAAATTACATTTTGAGTATTTAAGAGTATATTGACGACATAGACCTTCATAGAATTAGAGCAGGACACAAAATTAAATATGTCGTGGAAAACAACACTGAAATAGACTGGTTTTGAGATGTGGCCGTTGCCTTCCCGTTGGGAATGAGTAGGAAACTGCCTACGGTTTGAATTCCATGGGGACTTCCCTGGCTGTGAGCCTCCCTAGGAGGTACTCACCAGACGATAATACTCCAACGACCTTTTAAAGTGCTGGCCTTCCTAAAATTAGTCAAGCCTGTATTTCTGACAGACGTTTACCTGTTCTATACTTATATGTATATATGAATAAATTTTTGGTACACTCTATTCACTCTATTCAGTCAATGGCAGATAATATTATATCAAATATAGATCAAAAGTGTACTGGTCAGCTTACCAATGACACGGTGCTTTATGATAGATTCCCAAGATTCCTAATAAAATAGCACAGTTTTATTTATTTATTATAGAAAAACCAACAGCTTATCACAATAGTAACACTTACAATGGCCAATAACACGTTTCTTGTTCATCGCAATTTTGATTATAATACAAACGCTTAACAATTAGACGGTTGACAAAAATACAGCAGATTAAGTACAGGTTAAAAATAGTTTATTTCAATATCAATACTTTCTAATAAACTTTCTTAAAAAAAGAGCGTTCCCTCATTAAGGGTCAGCAACGCATCTGCAACTCCTCTGGTGTTGTCTATCTATGGATGGCGGTAATCACTTACCGTCAGGTGAGCCGTCTGCCCGTTTTACATAAAAAATATAAGTGGATGCTTACTTAAGAATAAAGGAACTTATTTTTTTTTATTTTCCATAAAGGACTTAAAGCACGTAAGAGTAAAGTATTAAAATTTTTGATCTTTGCCCTAATAATTCCATAAAGTCAAACGCGCGCCTACCGTGCGCCCTGAATATAAATGTGTCATTTCACCAAAACCCTAATGGAAAAGCAAATTAAATAATTCAGGCGTAAGAAATTCCGAGTCCATAAAGGCATTCATAAATAAAGAGTTTAACACATCGGGGCGTGCGAGCCTTTCCCATTACGCTTTGTGTGTTCATTTTTTTGTATATTTTCCAGCTTAAAATATTCCCTATACACAAAGTATGTACTAAATCATCGAGATAAAATTCACCCCGAAATGATTTATGTAGAAAATTTTCGGCGCTTTTTGTTTAATGCCAGTAATCTATGTCAGTTTAAGTAATAGTCGGTTTTGCCGTTCGTTGGAGATGGCAGTCGGTTTTGTCATCGAAGCGAATTTTGACTGATATCACGTGCCTACTGAAACTTCTACAACATTTTTTTTTGTTGTTATAATAGTGACTTTATTAGTCTCCAAACTTTTATATCAGATGCCTTTGGTCGTGCCACAAATGTTTAATCAATACTAATATTATAAATGCGAAAATAACTCTGTCTGTCTCGCTTTACACAAATACTCTAAAGCCTCAGAAAGGACATAGGATTCGCGGGCAAAAGCAAGTATTAAATAAATCAAATTATTTAAATTCAAACATAACACATACATCAGTCAATAATATACATACATTAAATAAGCTAAACCACGCATGCTTGTTAACAAGCAAAGTATGATAGTTAAAATCAGTGTCAAAAGTTATATAAAAAAGTAATCGACTTAAAACGTTTATTCTAAAATATTTGGACTTGAATTGAAAAATTTCAGTAACTTTTGAAAAATACCTACCTACTTATCTATACTAACATTATAAAGCTGAAGGAGTTGTTTGTTTGGTTGGTTGAAAGCGCTGATCTCAGAAACTAGTCCGATTTGAAAAATTGTACGTGCACGAATTTGCGGGCAAAAGCTAATTATTAAGAACGTTTTCATTATATTTTTGGACACAATTCAGTAATTCGTAACTTCTAAGGGTGGTTTCATAGGTACGCTGGCAGCCAGCACCCGCCTCGCGCGCGCGTACATATACACGGAGCTTCTAACATCGTTTTACAGCCACACTCGCTTATACGTCAAAAAGGAAATTTCCCCGGCGCTGGCCAGCGTATAAGACGTCTGAAGCTTATAGTATTTTTAAATATACCTAAATAAACTTGTTAAAGAGACGAAGCTAAACGTTATTGAATACAGTAAAACCACTCCGACCATTCCCAAGTGAGATTATGTAAACAGCACGAAAAGAAAAAGAACACATTGCGAAACCAACCACGTATATGTTTGTTACGATTTAACAAAGGTCACGTAAGACATAACGTATGTATGGACGTTTTCGCCCCCATTCCCTGGAGATATATCCGAATTTCCATATGAAAATTTTATGCGAAATATAACTATAGGGTTCGAGTGTTTTGTGGTTGTTATGCGAAAATTATTCCCATCTGGAGATGTGTTTTATGTGAAAATGTTGGGTGTGAGTTATTGGATTATTTGGACATGGTTCGGTGATCGGAACTTATTTATGTTGAGGGTATAGGGTTGAAGGATAGCGTTAGGGAAGAATTAAGCTATATGAAATGTTCGTGATTAGGTTTACTTAAAAAGTAATTGCGGACGCGTTCTCCGCAATCACTCAATAGGTCGCTAGATGAATCTACACCGCCTGTATCACTGAGATTGGAAAAAAATTAAGTGCAGTTAGTTTTGAATATCACACATGAGTGGCGAGACAAGCACAGGGACCGGTACATGGCAACAGGCTCCCTTAAAAAATACCCCTTCGTATAGGTGCGTGATGATATGTATGACGTTATGTACTAGCTTTATCCAAATCGTTGAGAACTTTATACATTTTTTTATTGAAATGGTATTTAAAGTCTGTATACTATCTTCTACGCCATCAAACTCGACTGTGGCTAAGAATTAAAAAAATACAATATTATTCTTTTATAAGTCGAATGTTACAGTTTCAGCATCCGATTGAGCTCCCCAGACATTAATTATTATACTACAATAATATTTATTTTTCTGAATATTTAGCACTAAATAATCTTCCGCAATAAATAAAGAAAATCCCTTTAATAGCGACATTGGGGTTCTTAGATATTCTAGAGAAACCCGTCGACAGTGCTTAGCAGGAATTTATTGCTACAATTCCATTTCTTTTGCCAGCCTATTATAGAAAGAAACATTTATCAAAAACACTATTCTTAATGGATTCTTAGACATTCGTGAAGAAATATTAAAATATTCTTATTCGTTCAAAATACTTATCTTACGGAGATTTTCATATTAGGTATTTTAATTATAAAAAAGGTATTCTGGTATAGTAGTTTGAATGTCATTGTTCATCATCATAATTATCCTGCCCTTTTCCTAATTTCATTTGGGGTCGGTGCAACGAGTCTTTCTCCTCCACTCTCCTCTATCACAAGCCATATCAACATTCACTCCCATTCTAGCCATGTCCTCATTCACACAATCTATCTCTTACACAATCTATCTCACAATATATCTCTTCTTCGGTCTTTCTCTCCCTGCATTACCATCCACTCTCATATTCATAACTCTTCTCATTACATGCTCATTCACTCTTCTCAAAATATGTCCATACCACGATAGCCGCTTTTCTCTCAACTTCTCGATCACTGGCATTGTTATGATATTGAAATGTTTGATGAGAGAAAAACAAATAATTTTTATTCTCAGCGTTATATTGATTCGCCACTGTCAAAAATAGGTATAGTACCTATTTCATTAGCCAAAATGTTGATTTCATTTGTGGACCGCGTGCTCGTTTTGCGTAATTTGTTACAAATTCGTTTGAAACATCAGGGGAATTTATTAACAAGTCACTGATAGCTAATTTGGTATGCTTCGTTCATTAAGTACCCATCAAAATAGTTGGCATGGCATGAACATATGTTGCAGCGCACTCATCGTGCGTTTGAGGACGGACCAGTGAACAAGTAGGGAAGGCAGTCGAGTTCCTTCTTGACTTGACCCAGTGAGCTGGAACTGTCTTCATGTCAAAACTGCCAAAATGTAGTGTTAGTGTGTGTGAAGGGATTGATAAATTATAACTAGAGCATCATCATTTAATAAGCAAGGATGACAACTTAGTACAATGTCCACTTAATGGAAAGTAGCTGTAGAAAAAATACAAGGAATCCCTGATTTAATTGGACCATTGCAAAGTATATTGAAATTATCATTTGTTACTCTATCACCACTTTAGGAATATACGGTTACTCGGATCAATTGGTACCTGTAAGATTAACATCTGCCTGCGTTACCCATTAGATCATTGCGTGTCTTACGACTTAAAATGTAAGTGAACAAAGCTCACCATAGCAAAGACATTTGTGCTTTATGACATAAAATGCAAGGTTACTGATGCTATTTTTTCTCCCACTTACGGCCTTTATGCTGGACTCAGCATTAACTAGTGTTTATCGGCTGAAACAGGTAAGATTGATGCACCCACGCAGACGGATTCGTATCAAGACAAGTCTCCGTTTGGTAAAAATACCAAAATTACTAAATGAAAATTGAACGCAAAAATAACGCGGCTAAAACAAACCAAACATTCCCTCTAAAGAGTAGAATTCAACAAATATGCAATCCCCAAAACGTATAACATAAGAGCAAAACATTACAGCCAGATGCAACGTGTAACATGCGCCGTAGCAAGACATTGGGGATAAAATGTCGCGCGCCAGACCGCAGTAGACCGCGAGCCGATTTATCGTAGTACAATCATGGCGTCCAGCTCACAGCACGTACGATAGTTGGATGCGGTACTGCTCCCATAATGGAATATTGTAGGTTAGGACTGTTTCTTTGTAACCCGCTGGGATGATGCATAATCGTGTTTTGAGTCCTGGAAAATAAAGGACTGTATTGTTTTATCTGTTGGTTTTCTTTACGTTATATGGATCTGAATTGCGTCATATTTTCTAGTGTACAAGAAATAAAATTAATACTGATTTTTTTTTTATTGGTCACCGAGCTGTATTACGATGAAAGTGCAGGGATATAGTGATAGTGGCAAGGATCTGCGTTTTATTTGAACTTATGTACAGTTTATGGATCAATAATTCACCCCTTTTCTTAATTTGATTAGCTTGCTTTGAACTACGCTCGGTACATAGCAGATTTGCTTCCTGTTCGGTATAAAAAGATTCATAGGTCCTAAACTGCGTGATAAATCATTTACCTACACAGATATACATTTAGATAGATGACGCAAATGCTTGTTCTACGCGTGTTCGAATACCACGACCAAACGTCGGGCTTGACCGCTGCTAACAAGTCTGCATTCACCGGTACGGCTTCAACAACTAAAAAAATGCCTCGTTGTGTGATGATAACTGGTGGATCTCTCATCTCAGACATGAAAAGTAGACACACTTGGTTTCCATACAAATCGCTTTACTTGTGTTATCTATGTAAACGTATATCCAGACTCTCTTATCTTTATCGCGACGCATCACTAACTCAAACAAATCTTTTAGTATTTCAATATAAATAATAAGTATTTACCTATGAAATTGCGGGTTTATATGGAAATTTTGGGGAAGTCTGCTTTTTCCATACTAACATTTTTTCAGACGTTTCCACAACAACAAATCCAGAGATAATAATTTTTGGCATGTATCATTAGACAAGCTTTAGCAATATGTGTGATATCATTCTTCATAAAAATTATTTATAGTTTTAGAGTGAATGCAAATCAAATGATGTTTTCGGGAGGCATTTAAAAAGAGTTGTCTTCGTTTCTAATTTTAACATAATTAAACTTACAATAAATTATCCAAACAAATCAAAAGAACTCGAAAATATGGTATATTTTTAGAGGAGGTTATTATTTTATAATAATATTCCGAAACTTAATAGTTACAGACAAAATACTAAGAGAGAAAAAACGGAAATTTCATAGGTAAAGACCTATTATAATTCGAACATCCACTCATCCAAATATTCGCACATCCATGTAACACACGCATGACCTGTTGCCCACCACTGGATCCTTTCCAGTGCTTAAGTGAAATATACTCAAATAAAAGGCATCGCAGTTATCATTTACATTTTTCAATTCGCCGCAACCGCGTGCCAAATGCGCGGTGATGTTTCAACGAACGTTAGAAACGATCCTGTTTTGCGGGGAAATTGCGCGTGCCATAAAATTTGGTTGTATTATCGTGCGTTTTAAATTGGTTGCATTATTCCGAAGCAGCACCAGTATGTTTGTAGACGAAGTATTGTTATATTTCTTTTTCGTGGTTTGACTTGAAGGAGGTTTAAAATCTTGACAATCAAATGGTCGAGTGATTTGAAGCTATTGTCTGTTCATAGTTTCAGTCCCATTAGGCGCAGATATGGTGGGATGGATTATTTGTGTTCCATAAATCGGCGTTCTGAGGAGCTGTTCCAACTCATATCGGCCGCTGCCATCTGCCGGGTCTGACGTCAAATTCATCCCCATACTTTTGTGGTTGGCTGTGCAATACCCTTCGTTTTTCACGTCGTTTTTTGCCGGGTATCCAAGCTATGGAATCAACAGTCACGAGAAGTGTTAACAGACCAATACGACCTTCAAAAATTTAAAAACAGATTCCCTCTTTAAGTGTCAGCAACGATCTGCAACTACTCCGGTGTTGTAGATGTCTATGGGTGGCGGTAATCAGTTACCATCAGGTGAACCGTCTGCCCGTTTGTCCCCCTGTTTACATGAAAAAAAAAAATTAATATTGGTGTAGATGTCTGACTTCTTTATTTATTTGTATGACCCCAAAAGCCCATAAAAGCTAACATAAACACAATGCCTAATAACATTTAGTTATACAAAAACTCGGAGGAGCTCGGTGGCGTAGTGGTCAAAGCTACCAAAAACTAAGTTACCTTCGCCATGGTCAGGCCGTGGATGGGTGACCAAGACATTGTGATCTTGAGCTCCTCCGTGCTTGGGAAGGCACGTTAAGCCGTTGGTCCCGGTCGCATTTGTGACCGTTTCTACCCACCAAGCCGCATTGGGCCAGCGTGGTGATTTTACGGCCCATACTCCTCATGTGTTTCTCCATGAGGAAGGCCTGTCCCAGCAGTGGGGTGTATATCGACTGATGACGAGATACAAAAACTTCCCAATACAAGATGCTTGCTGCATACTTCAGAAACGGTTAAATAAATCTGAAGAAGCGTTCTCAGAAATTATAAAACATACTAAAATTAAGTTCAGTGTAACTCATAGCAGGCGCATACACCATAACTCGCTTCCTACTAACTTATATGAGGGGAACTGCTTATTGGTGTGTAACTGTGACATGGTCGTTAAGAGTGTGCCAAGCAAATATGCAAATGAATTTATTAAACTCTTTATTGCACCAATAAACACAAATACAGGTAATTACTTAACAAAATTATGTAACGAAGGACTTCTCATAGAGATCTCTGCCAGCTTATCACAGGTGTGTGAGATTTAGTATTGAAAGGGAAGAGCCACCGGTGCGAAAGAGAAAAAAATTAAAAATATTAAAAACTAAAACTCAAATACATTATAATAAAAAAATTGATAATAGTTGTTTATGTAACTGTCACATAATATATGTTATTAAAACACGAGCGTGGTTTCAAAAAACGAGCCTTGGCGAGTTTTTTAATAGTATCACGCAAGTGTTTTGGGATTCCACACCCTTTGTACTGTCTTTGTGATTTGTTGTATTTGATTGTTTTTCTGTGTACAATAAACTGTTAAATAAATACTTCGTCATCAGCCTATATACGTCCCACTGCTGGGACAGGCCTTCCTCATGGAGAAACACATGAGGAGTATGGGCCGTAACTCACTCAACCACGCTGGCCCAATGCGGGTTGGTGGATAGAAACGGTCACAAATGCGACGGAGGAGCTCGAGATCACAAAGTCTTGGTCACCCATCCACGGCCTGACCATGGCGAAGGTAGCTTTGTTTTCGATCGAAGCCAAAGCGCACTGACCACTACGCCACCGAGCTCCTCAAATAAATACTACTGGATACCATTACCTGTGTTTTGAAAATTAATATTTTGATACAGTAATATAACCTTGAAGCGGGGAGTAACTGCGCAATCTAACATATTGTATCATCTTTCCTCGTCTACATTGTAACTAGCTTGAAACATTAAAACCATATAAAACACGCCGTTACCAGCTCTTGGGTTTTTACGGCCGCAAAGCTTCGTAAGGGTTACAGCATCTCTATATATATGCGTACCAAGCAGAGATGTTTAAAATTTGGTCTTATTTTAGCTTTACAGACGTAGAACACGTCAGAGCATTCGGCCAATGCGTCTTAAATCGACGACCGCGCCCGGAAAAATCGTCGTGATTTCGTGAATTTGACGGATTCCGGTCGAGTTGGTGTGTTTGTTAGTTGTCACTTGTGTCAGTGTTGTGTTAACATTACAGCTATGGATTACGATACGCTGATCTACTCACAGATTGCTAATTACTACGATGAGTTGGTGAGTTTCAGTTTTTCAATCCGTTAAATGTTTCAAAAGTAAAAAACTTTTTGCGGCCCGCACAATCTATATAAATTCGCTGTTTGAAAAACAGTTTTTAAATTTAGAACCTTTTTGGTAATTTTAATGGTAAAGAAAACAATTGATTTTGTTTATTCTTTTTTTAAACTTATTCCAGTTACATTTTAAATGGTAAACATGCAAAAACAACATTTACGCAGAGCCGGGACGTAATTGATCACCCTACGGTCACAATTCATATCGCACGAACATGCAACAGTCATACTTATTATGAAGTGCATAAGGACTACGTATTCAGTTTTCGTTGAAAGTGCCAAGTCATCTGTCATTGCCACGTGTGTTTGTCAACTTACAATTAGTTAAAGAAGTAATTACTGCGTCATGCTTTTGGCGTTTCGCAAATAAAGTGAATTTCCTCGTTTCACGTTTCGTATTAATGACTTAAAATTATAATAATATTTTATTTAATGAAAAAAGTTTGAAATGTACTTGACATTGCAAACTTTTTTCATTTCACTCTTTTTTCGTTCACAAATTAAAGGTATTGGAGCTGTTCAGAAAAGTTTTGTTGTCAAACGCTGAATTGCCATAAATTGAAGGTTCGTTGCAGGAAAATTGGCAATGACGAGGCGAGTGAGAATAAACTTGTACTATTCACATTTCGTCTCCAAACAAAAAGTAATCAAGTCAAAAAACTCAGATATTTCGTTACTTCAAGGAGACCGTATAACCATGCAATTTGGCGGACGAACTTGCAAAGTTAAATTAAGAAAACTTGAATTCCTATTAATTTGAATAAAGACTTAAAACTTTTTAGTTGACAAAATAAGTTGGGTGAAGTTTTTCCGTTGAATATTTATCGTGGCCCTGGAACGAGAAGATTGAGCCACAGGTATTTTCATAGAGAAATGGTCGTTTTTGTCACTCCATGAATATTTATGGAAAACAGTTTGTCAAAATGTAATTTTTGTTAAATATTTCTTCGTGCATGTTATTAATGTTCAGCTACATGGATACTATATTCTGCTATATAAATCAATCTTTTATATTTTTATTTTTCGTCTGGTTCTATGCAAATATAAGTCTATAGCAAGCTTTTAACAATTCTTTTTGCCATTATTCCTTTCTTTCCTTTAAATTCAAAATGTCTAATTTACAAAATTTTCAATCTAATATTATAATGGGTTTATCTTTATAACCATAACATTTTTAATACAATCACGGCCTATAATTCTTTATTTATAAAATATTTTTATGGTAAGCATCCGCAAGCAATTAATGAATGTCATTCTTCATACCATATATCATAAACCGTAATTACAGTGTTTGTTTATAATTATACAATCTTATTATATACTTATTTATTTATACATGAAAAATTTCTGTAAATACAGGACATGGATAAGATACGAAGTTGTTACCAGAAATTATAAAATTATGTAAAGACAAATGGTGGTAGACTCAGTGCCCTGGAGCATACCAGATCCAACGGAAAACGGAGTGAGGAGAGCTAAAAATACGGTGCAATAAAACTAAAAATCAACAATTACATGAAAAAATATAAACTTCGACACATAATGTTTTTTTTTATATTATTCTGCGTAATTTGTTAAGGTAAAATCGCACTTTCTCTAGCCAACCCTGCATTGCCCGAATGGTCTCCTCGACCCACCTCGTAACTATCAGCGTAACAAAAAGGCCTTTCACAACCTCCTATAATTAGTGGGACAATTAGACCCGTGTGAGTTAGTGATCGGGCTCAATAACAATTAGCGCTGAGCCGCGGGCGAAGCCATGAAACAATGACTCATTGAGACCCTAACAATGCTTGCTCTGCTTAGAAATGAAATGTAGGGTTAAGTAATATTAGATTATCAAACAGCGCTGATATAACATGTTACTTACCTCAATATACATGTCGTGTCTGTGAATTAAGGCAAGAATGGGTATATCAGGAATTTCGACCAAAAAATCCGCTTCGCATAAAAATATACACACAGCGACATTAGTCGTTAAGTCCGCCATGTGTACATTTTCTGTAATGCACAAAAGCTTAAATAAATAAAGATAAAAAACACACACGCACACACACACGCATATGATCATCATCACAGCTGTATTCGGAAGGCGAAAACTTCGTTCGTAGCAAGTTCAAATATTAATGTAAACAACAAAGTGAAGGTGGGTTAAATCCGTTGGTTATTTTAAGCGTGTGCTACACGTGCAGATATGAGAAACTTTTATTTGTACAATTAATTAAAGTAATACCAGCGATAGCCGAGAGTGGAAAACGCTACTACACGGAAAAGAGGCCGTCATTTCGGTACCCGCTTGTATCATTAAGTTCGTTCATAAATAAGAAGTTGGTTAACGTATATTTAATTCCTTTTAAATCCCGGACGGCATCTCCGGATGCCACGAAGTAAAGATTAAGCTATTGTGTCTCGTGTTTGGCATCTGAATAGTTAAACTACTACTAGTTATAGTTGACGACCTCCGTGGTCGAGTGGTCTGTATGCCGGTCTCAAGGCGTCGCCATCTCGAGAGGTTCTGGGTTCGATCCCCAGTGGGGGCAAATGTTTGGGTGATGAATTTTCAGGCATTTGTTCTCCAGTCTTGGATGTTTGTATATATTTCTATATATTCAGGTTATTTATATGTATTTATCTATTAAATATATTTATCCGTCATCTAGTGTCCGTAACACAAGCAGCATTAGTTGCTTAAAATGGAGCTAGTTGATAGGTGTGAATGTCTGAGGATATTATTATATTATTATTATTATTCCACCAACAGAATATAGCAGAATATTAAAAGAATTAAAAATTGATAACCAATAATGTAATGTAAACTGAGCGGTACGAAGGTTCTATCATATGGGGCCATAAAAAATATCAGCCAAAATGTGGTTGAATTTTTCATTATCTAACTTTCTACACCAACTGTTATTATCAATGGTCCTATTAAGTAGAAAGATAAATTTAACGATGTTTGAGCTCAAAATAGTTCGCTACTTGAGGCTAGATGAAACGTAGTACAAAGTCTATTTAAAGGTTTATTTGAAGCAAAACATTGAGAGCATTTTGTTATTCTGAACTAAATTCCTGCTGGGACTCTATCATCGACGTATGCGCAACGGTACAGTTCTTCATAAAACTATTTGTAGATCCCAATTTCTTAATCTTATACAAGTAAATGACTTGTATAAAATTAAAAAATGGTTTTCCTTCACAAGATATTCTTAATTTTGCAATCATAATTGCTCATACTCCTCATGTGTTTCTCCATGAGGAAGGCCTGTAGACCGAATTTAGGCTGAGGACATAGGATATCCAGTAATCAACAGGGTCACGTGACGTGGGTTTAGAATTTTATATTAATCTACGTTTACTTCACACTTCCTTCATACATATTATACCTATTTTAGTACTTTGTCATCCCAAAGTTTCAGAAAAATAATATTTGCGGTTGCGACACTAGACACAGTGATGCGAAAATGAAAAAGTTAATAACTAATATCGTAACATATTTTCGTTCGTGACAGTACATAAAAAATATTGAACGGAATTTTCAGCTGCGTCAAAAGTCAATGACAATAGTAATATTTATTGAAATAAAAATCAAATAAAACGAACCAAACCTGTCCATCATCTTAAGAAATTCTGAACGTAAATAATCTACGGTCAGCAATAAAAGTTCAATAATATTACTACACAAATGAATCAGATGCCACAGAACACGTGGATGCATTATTTTTTATTTTTAGAACACTCCGGGGCATTGCGGTAAGAGTCGTTTGTTCTTGGATTTTTAGTAGAAATTTTGTTTTTTTTTATTTACTTACGAGTACATTCGTATTCTATTATCAGTTCATAGTCCTGTAAATAAAGCAAATTGTGAAACTAGAGTAATCTTTTCTGGCTTGCACGGTCCAAATTAACATGATAATAATAAGTAAATATCCTCCGAAATTCACACCTATCAACTAGTCCCATTTAAGCAACTAAATGCTGCTTGTGTTACGGATACTAGATGACGGACAAATATATTTAAATAGATAAATACATATAAATATCCTGAATATATATAAACATCCAAGACTGGAGAACAAATGTCTGAAAATTCATCACCCAAACACTTGCCGTCACTGGGGATCAAACCCAGGACCTCTCGAGATGGCGACGCCTTGAGACCGGCGGCGTACAGACCACTCGACCACGGAGGTCGTCAAAAAATATTGGGTCCTTACCTATGAAATTGATGTGTTTTTTCTCTCATAGTATTTTGTCTGTAACTATTAAGATTCAGAGTATTCCTAAAAAATAATTACCTCGTCTAAAAATAGACTATATTTTTGAGCTCTTTTGATTTGTTTTGATAATTTGTTGTAAGTTTAATTGTGTTAAAATTGGACACGACGAACTCTTTTCAAGTGTCTCCCGAATACATCATTTTATTTGCATTCACTTAAAAACGATAAATAATTTTTATGAAGTGTATAATATTACACATATTACTAAAGCTTGTCTAATGATAGATGCCAAATATTATTTTAGGATTTGTCGTGAAGAAAACTGAAAAAAAAATTGTATGGCAAATGCAGAATTCCCCAAAATCTCCATACAAAACACCAATTTCATGGGTAAGGTAACCTAATATCTTTGACAATACACGACACAACCCAAAAACTGAAACTGAAATATCCTCAGGTCATTACTTCGTTAATACAACCGAAGCTATGAGACGTTTTAATTAAAAACAAACATTGTTAAATGCGATACATGTTATCTTTTAAACAAATTCGATTATCACTTCATAACGCTGCTCTGGTGCAAAATTAAAACGACCGGGCCATTTGTACCCCACAGTTATTATCAGGGTTAATTAGTTTGATAACATAATTTTGTGTAATGAAAAATTTATTCGGGATATGGGTCTATTGAGCCGACCAATTAGGATTTTTTAAATTAGATGCTTTTTTATTATTGTCATGTGTAGTGTGCAAATAAAAAATAAGATTTTGTGCACTTTTGTTAAAGGGAATCTTTTTTACTGTTTCATAGGGACTTCGAGTCGAGTCTATTGGAATGAATAATTAGACGAGTTAATTTTTTTTTAAATCATAAAATAAGCAAGGATAATTCTGTACTTAAATAAGCAATAACTTAAAATTATTAAACCAGGAGAGGATACTACTATAGTAGAAATAGGATTTAAAGTGTGTTTAAATATGCAATTTATTATTTATCAGTTAGGTTTTCTCTTGCAAATTCAGCTATAGTCCCAAATAATATTAAGGTTTAACCCTTTTAACGCCGATAGGATATAATGTACCATTGCACAATGCGTATTACCGGAGCGTAATGCGTGCAAAGCACGGCAGCCACTGTTTCTATTTTAATCACAAACCATCGCGTTATATCGTAAATAATCCGTACAGTATAGAATCGAATGCGTGCATTCGTTGTTAGTGTTTGGGCTAAAAATAGGGCCGTTTTGATACCCAGCGGTGATTTTGTACGTAAAGGGTTAATGTTTGGCTTTGTTGTTTGAAAATGTTTTTAATATTTACTGTTTAAAGCGAATAATGATTTTTTAGATATTAAGGATGTAACAAACAAACAAAAAACAAAAATAACTTTATTTATTAGGCCAAACCTGGCACTTCAATTACAATTTAGAAATTTAACAATTTCTATAATTAAATAAAAAAAGTAAATTATGTAATTAGGTTAATTACTTCGAGCGCTTGTAGCAAATACAACCACAGAGCTTTGACTGTGGTTTTAATCGATAAAAGCGGCCAGATTCCAAAAGCAAGGCTTTTCATGAGAAGAACCCGGCAAATCTCATGAGTCACTTTTTTTGTCTGATCTCATAAATTAGCGTGTTACTTTATAAAAGATTAAAGATCTATTATAGAAGAAGGACGTAATTTAAATCATTTATGCACCTCCATAAGTATTTGATACCGACAGAATTCCATGCAAATTCTGTTACGTTTCTTGTTTTGAATTTAACTATCGAATAATTATTATTGCTATCTGGTGACGACGAAACCCGACTTTACCAGACCAATTCAAGGAATTAACAGAAGAATATTAATTAGTTCTGTATCAATTTTTTCAAGAAAATGTGCATAGGTTCTATCCTCTAAAGTATGGAATTGATGATAAAGACATAGAATAGAGTGATATTCTTGAAACTAAAACACACTAATTTTTTTTTTTAATTTCATTAATAATATTTTACATTCGAAGAGAATGAACGAATATGCCAAAAACATAATGCATAAATATTATGCTGAGTGAGACTAACCACAATGATGACGGACTTTTTTATTAAATACTAGCTGTTACCCTCTACTTCGTCCGCGGTTACTTTGGTTTTTTACCTATCCTCGAGAACCTTTCATTTTCCGGAATAAAAAATATCTAAGATGTTGACCAGGGATATAAGGTATCAATCACCATGCAAAATTTTATCGAAATCGGTCCAGTCATTTCGGAGATTAGCCCATACAAGCAGACAAACATACAGAGAAACAAAAAATCAATAAAAAATAATTTGATGTTGATGACCTGATGTTAAAAATCTTGATTATAATCTATAAGTACCTACATTATTTTATATTTCCTAAGCCCACAGTGCTAATACTAGATCAGTTCTTAATATAAAATATAATACAGAATACATAACATATTGTTATTACGCATGTATCTTCAGAGCGGTAAGGAGAGGAACAGGCTACTCTTTTTACATTTTTACAAGCAGAGTCGTACCTGGGCGGGCATTGTACCGGCGACCTCTCACACAAATAGAGTGGTTTTGTCGACTCTGGTACTGCTGTCTTCATAATGCTGAACAGTGTGTCGACAGCGAAACAAGGCCAAGAAGAAAAACCGTTTATATTTCTAAAATCATTTATACTTAATTTACCCATAACAATTTATATAATCTTCAGTGAGTAACACGAAAGCGTATTAGAAGTAAACGAAAGTAAATATTTATCGCTTAGTTTAACGTAAACGTTTCTGACAAGCTATCGTGAATTTAATTAAAGTTACGGTATTTGACAGCATGGTGAGTTGAGTGGTAAGTGTGATGATCACAAGCCATGAAATCATGCCCACTGCCATATTCCATCATCGCATCGCTGTCTATCAACAGCCAGCTCATCGTCGTCCCAAAAGACTAATATGGTTGCTCAGGTCAGCCTCTCAGCTTGTAGAATAAGCACGAGAATCTGACGAGGGTTTTCCACAAGACTACATCATGAGGTGTGTAGCTAGCGTCCTCATAGCATACCTCCTTACTGGTTCTGATATCACAAAAACTTTCTTCTTGGCTTCATCTATCGTAATTTTAGCTACTCTACGTCTCATTCAAAGGCAAATTACAACCAGCTCACGCCGTTATTCTTTTGAAGTCAGATCAATAGTGATATATCTTTTTTAAACATTGAACCATCTGTGTGTGACGTATTAACTGCGCTAGATTGATTGTAATATTCGGATGAGGAGCTTGGTGGCGTAGTGGTCAGTGCGCTTTGGCTTCGGTTGAAAACAAAGCTACCTTCGCCATGGTCAGGCCGTAGATGGGTGACCAAGACTTTGTGATCTCGAGCTCCTCCGTGCTTCGGAAGGCACGTTAAGCCGTTGGTCCCGGTCGCATTTGTGACCGTTTCTACCCACCAACCTGCATTGGGCCAGCGTGGTGGTGTTACGGCCCTTACTCCTCATGTGTTTCTCCATGAGGAAGGCCTGTCCCAGCAGTGGGACGTATATAGGCTGATGACGACGATGACGATTCTAATATTTGTCTGTCCCATGTTTTGATAAACATTTTATTTCCCAAATAGAAGGAAGGACATTACACAATAAACCCTGTAATAGTTTCATAAACTGTATTCCATTGGCGTCGAAGACAGTTTTACCAATCGCCAGATGGCTTTTATGATTTGTCACATTTTTGTTCAAATTCGCCTGGCTCCAATTGGGTAAGAACAAGGTTGGCAAAGAGAATATGGCAATTCGCAATAGTTTTTTCTCCGTCGTCTCAGTGACAAGTTGGCGCATTCTCAAATAAAACTTGGCTGCATTAAGGTACAAAATACGATAAATTACCTACACTTTGTTTCATTTTAATCCGTCCACTGGATGTTGAGGAGTTGCTTGGCACTTGAGCAAGATTCCGTGGAAACGGGTATGCTTAGCATGTTTTAGTTTTTTATTACTGAATTCCGAGGTTTTCTTACATAATTAGTAGGCAGAGGCTACAGAAGCGGGTATGTTAGTTACTTCTTCAATAGACAATTAGCACAAAGCCTAAATTAAAGTGTCTTATCTTGAAATGAGGTTGAGACGACACAGTGAATTTCGACAATGGGAATTTTGTGCTCATTTGAAATAAGTCTTCACTCATATAATATGTGGATTTACTAACTGAAATTGCAAGGGGACAAAATATCGGAAATCTTAATACAAGTTTGTTGCGCGCAAATCCTTAAAGCCTTTGCTCGCAGTATATAAATTCTCCCCAATCTCCCCTTACACCACGTATCGTCCCAATCTTCCTTACCCCTCCAACATCACGTACGTTCTTGTGTTCTTTTAATTATGTCGGGAAGAAAAAGTTAACCAGCCACATTTGATACGCCCCCAGATATCGTATGGTTTTCATAATAAGATCGCATTATTGCGTCTCTTGTATGATAGGTATATTGGTACGTTTAGTTATGTTTTCGTTTTTGTAGTCTTGTGTTCTTTGTGTATTCGTAATATTTTCTTTGTAATATCTTTGTTTGGTGTCTAAAGGATTTGGTACCGTTATTGACAGTTTATGATAAGTTTATTGTATTTTGTTGCTTATCTTATTTTTTTATGAAACAAGTCTCCAATGATCGCCAATCGAAAGATACATGGGACCCAAATTTTCTATGTATTATGTGCTTTACGGTATTTTACATATTATTACGCATTTAAAGAAGAACCCTTTAAATTGTATCTATGTATGACTTGATTTTTTTAATGACATTATGGAAAGTCATGTTATAAATCTTTTATGATCACATTCAGCTACCAGGACTTCATAAAACAAAGAAAATACAAAAAAAATTAAAAGCATGCATAATATTTATTTCCGCATAGTCATGCCCGAACATCGTGCAGCACTTTCCTCTTGAATTTTTATGATCGCCTGGTACTTTGGACAGTACCATTAATCATACGATATCTACAAGCTCGCCGTTTGTTACACCTTTGTTTCTGTCAACGGGTGCAATTCCTCCATTATACCCCGATCTCCCCCCCAGTGATAAATGTATCGCCATTCCAATGCTCCAAGGTGGCATTGTTGATGAGTTACGAATTTGAGTGCTGTTAAAAGTTTTGAATAGAAATATTTGAGAGGTTGTTTATAAGGCGGGCACCTAAAAGAGACGGGTTTGGTTGAACGGATATTAAGTTAAATATTGTTTTGTGGGGTGATAAGATTGCTAGATGGTATTCATATAGCTACACAATCAGTAGAATAACGTACTGATCTAAAATTTTTAATAAATGTTAAACAACCCAGGTTAAAACGAAAGTAATTTATTTCTATAATTTTAATACCATGTTAAAAATTTGTCATTATTAGGCCGACGGAATATACCACAAAATAAAAAAAAATCTAAAATAGAACATAGTATAAAATATATTCAATGCAACGTGCTGACACAGTGAAAGGCAAAAACTCAAGAATTATTCACTCACCGTGGTACACGCGGGAATGAACCTGCGCCCTCTGACACAAATAATGCCGTTTCCCAACACTTTTATTTCTGTAACAAAGGACTATATTTTTTATATTTTTACTGATATTTTCGTCCTCACTCCTACAAATTTTATATGTATAATGATTTTCCGAAAACAAGCCTGAATATTGTAGTATCCGTAGTTGGGTCTTATTTGTCCACGCAGAATTCGTGCCAAGCCGTCAAAAGGTCAAACCCCATAATAATGTATTGTGGATAAATTCATAAGGGCATAACTCTGAAAATGCCTAAGCGACGCATGGCGACGCTTAAATCCATGACGCCCCCGCTATATTAATAATTTCTGTGCTCTGAATGAAGGCAGCGTAGGATAATTATGTAGAGGAATATTTGCCTGAATTGCCTCTGTGAGCATAGGAATAGACGCGACGGCTTTCGTCGTATTTCGATAAATGTTTTCTACGCGGTAACTAGATCAAGTCCTTTTAAATAATTAATGTCACTTTGTGGACCAGTTAGGTCTATGAAATTTTTAGCTGTAGGTACGTTGTTTTTATACATAGAATTTACAAATTTTCCTTGTTTATGTTTGCCCGTCTGGTCTGTTGTCTATACCACATTATTTAATCGTCCTCGGCCTATATACGTCCCACAGCTGGGTACAGGCCTTCCTCATGGAAACAAATACATGAGGAGTATGGGCCGTGATACCACCACGCTTGGCCTAATGAAACCCGCATTGGGCCGCATTGGGGTTCACAGACATCACATTATTTAAATTCAGAAAATATATAATATAAATTTAATATAATCACGACTATTATCCGCTAAGGGTTAGTCAGAGACTAGACAAAAGCACCGCAAAAGCAGTCCATTGTCCTATAGTCCGCGCTTCACCAAGCAGTGACTGCACTCAGCGTGACAGGTGGTGAACCCGTCGCCGCTATAAGCTATTGGATAGTTGTGCAGTTCTAACTCCTTACCATAAAGTTTGGATATATGAATATTGTTACAAAAACGTAAGGAATGAGCCTTGAAATAAGTTATTTTTTTGTAGCCATGCAATGGGAACGTAAAAATACTGTTTATTTTACCTGTGTTACATATTTCTGATCACTTGCTGCCTTGCCAATAAAAATGTGCATCCATCTGTCATAGCAAACACGTGTGCTGTTACAACAACATAATATCGATAAGAACCGTTTGCTCTGCCTTTTATTTAATAAAAACGTCATGTCGGCAAATAACACACGAGTATTGATTAAGGTTGTGAGCAATGTTGTGTGTGGTTCAAGTGATGAACTTATTCGAATACAAACATTGGTGCATATCACCTATATCTTTGAGGGCGTAAGCAGGGGTAGGAAGAGTTCGGTGGCGGAGTGCTCAGTGCGTTTTGGCTTCGATCGAAAACAAAGCTACCTTCGCCATGGTCAGGCCGTGGATGGGTAACCAAGACTTTGTGATCTCGAGCTCCTCCGTGCTTAGGACGACATAAAGCCGTTGGTTCCGGTCGCATTTTTGACCGTTTCAACCCACCAACCCACATTGAGCCAGCGTGATGGTGTTACGGCTCATACTCCTCATGTGTTTCTCCATGAGGAAGGCCTGTCCCAACAGTGGGACGTATATAGGCTTATGACGATGACAAGTAATCATATGGGACATGAAACACTCTGGTCGATTTCATTGCAATCGCCCATATCAAAATTTAATGAAAATTATTGTTTTATAAAATATTTAATTATAATAATATTATACCTATATTGTAATGCAATTAATGTTTATTTTAATACCTCTTATTATCCTTATTCCACAAGACTCTATCAAGCACTTGATAGAGTTTATGGATAATCGGTGCCAAGCTGTTATTTGAGCAAAAAAGAGGTAACACTTATTAATAATAAACAGATTTTGTAAAAGCCTTGCGGTTTTTAAATTATTACTTTAATTTTAGAATGTCATCGTTAAACAAACATCTTGTTATAAATTTTATTTTGTGGTGGATCTTGTTTTGCCATTATTCATACGCTAAAGGCTGCTATATTAACACCACCAAAAGATACGTACAATCTACGAAGGGTATCGTCTGAAGCGTCAGACTTTGTAATTGATTGATACATCGACATTCACAGCTCGCGTCTTGTGTTTTAAAAGAAAATGGCTAAAAGATTCTAAGGAGGAAACGAGATAGAACATCTACTCGAAGCAGAAAGCAGACAGTGATAAGTGACAGAGAGGTGACGAGGACATCCTTGTACTATAGCACGTAATATATTGTACAGTCACCGGCAAAAATTTATGACGATTTTAGTACCTTGTCATTTTAAGGTTTATATAAATTATTTGTTTTGCGGACTAGATTCTGGTGATATCATAATGTGACAGAGTACTAAAATCGTCATATATTTTTGCCGGTGACTGTACGTAGTATATGTAGATACATCTTTGTCTATTTTCACTAAAATGGTACAATCTAGAGTTATATGAAATCTGTTTATATATTGTTTACTAGCTGTTGCCCGCGAGTTTGTCCGCGGTTACTATGGTTTTTTAACTATCCCACGTGAACCCCAGTGATATAAGGTATCAATCACCATGCAAAATTTCATTGAAATCGGTCCAGCCATTTCGGAGATTAGCCTGTACAAACAGACGGAGACCCACAAAATTAAAAAAATACTTAACTTAAGAACTACTTTCCCTCTTTTTACCGCTGACATGTTTTTAAGCATTTTTATTTCCATGTACAGACATTTGACCTCTATAGTTTTATGTATACTTGGATAAGTATGCTGTAATTTTATATTCGTAGTCGATTTGTTTGACTACGGATTGTTATAATTTGATACACTTAGGCCCAATTGCGCGTTCGAGAGTTAGCACCTAACTCAGGGGCAAATATATGGGCAAACCCTGGGTTAGGCGCTAACTCTCGATCGTGCAATTGGGCCTTATAAAACTAATTCCAAAACCTTTCTGTATCTCTTTTTCTCATAGCTTTCATCAAATTATGGACGTTACGATGATGCTGTTTGTAATGCACCTCTCCCTTCGAGGATATAGGCGTGATCTATCTGTATGTAAATGATATTTGGCGACCTCCGTGGTCGAGTGGTCGTGGTCGTCGCCATCTCGAGAAGTTCTAGGTTCGAGACCAAGTGGAGGCAAATGTTTGTATGATAAATTCAGGCATTTGTTCTCCAGTCTTGGACGTTTATGTATTGTATATATTCTGAATATTTATAATGAAATTAAATATATTTATTTATCCGTCATCTAGTATACGTAACACAAACAGCATTAGTTGTTTAAAATGGGATTAGTTGAAAGGTGTGAAAGTCAAAAGTTATTTATTTATTTAATATTAATATTATTATTATAATAGAAAAGGCACAGTGCGAGTTTGATTTTTGTCTCATCAAGAAATATCTAGCATAATCTAAAGATAAAGATGGCAAGAAGTTTCCAAAAAACTTCTGTTCCGAAGTGTAGAAGCGTTCCTGTTTACATTAAGCCAGGAACTAGTCACGAGTTTCACCGGAGAAAGTAATTCGTAGAGGTAGGAAAATTTCCGTTCCGAATTTCCTTCAGAAGATGATGTCTGGGAGTCAGAGCTTACGGCTCCGCTGAATTACTCCCGCGACTTTTGTCCGAGCTTCATTGTCGATGGTTCACAATAAAATTTTATCCGGGAAACCTATTCGCAGTTACCTTTTATTATAATGTTGCAGCTGGTATCCGGTACTTTCCAGCAGGCTATTGTTGTCGGCATAATGGCACCCAACCTTTTTATTCCGGGTTTTGAATGCCCATGACATCTCTGTCCGTACCAGCTTTGTATGGGCACAATTATGATTTTGGCAGCGTTACAGCGATAAGTGCTGCGTACGAGTTAGGAGAGGCGAATGACTAATGGACCCGTGAGTTCGGGAATGATTTTGACTGTGACATGGGTGTGCTTATTGAGTCTTTCAGAGCAACGAAGGTATTGCCTGTAGCTATTAATTTTGAGAAAAAAAAATAAGGCTGTTTAATATTTTATGCAGATACCTTCCATTATCGTTTTCTAATTTACAGAAGGTAACGAAAATATAATTGTTAGAATTTTAAAAAAAATATAGGTAGTTCGCATTGTGCTAAAATAATAATAAAACCGCGAGCAAACGAATTATTTAGTTTATTAAAATAATAGTAAAAATAGTAGTATTAAAATAATAAGAAAATTTAAGTTATCTACAAACATTTATCTACAAACTACAAACATCTTATCGCAGATTTTCTTTCTTTCATAATATCTTAAACAGTATCGTTCTAATTAAGCAAAGTCAACAGAACCTCACAGCGGAGTCGCATAGTGAAGCCGTATAGAAAGTCGTACCAGATAATTCGCTAAAACTCTCGCCAGAAGCGCATTACCTTAGCGTTATGTTTAAGCAACGGCCGTTTCCATTACATCGAACATGCTAATTAACATTCCAGATTCATTTTTATGCCGGTTGAAAATCGTTTAAAAGCATGGTCACAAAAACTTAGTATCTCGAACTCCTCCGTGCATCGGGAGGCACGTTAGGCAGTTGGTGCCGGTCGCTACTCCTTATTCGTTTGTTTCTATGAGGACCTGTGTGTCCAGCTGTGGGACGTATATAGGCTGAAGACGTGGTGACTGGAATGGATAAGATTTAAGGATGTTGGAATGTCACGCCAGGGACAGACAAGTTTAGGAGCAAAAGATTATCATAGTTTGGACGTGTGATGTGGACGGATGTTTGACGCAATTTAAAGCAACCGATATTTGAAATTGGCTACATATTCATTCTTCTTTTATTCTGTTCTGTTCTTGGGTAACATAGCTCAGCCTTGCAGTCACCCAAAATGTCCTGGATGAAAGTTGTGAAGCTGGCTAGGAGTACGTCTGTAAATAAGTCTGGTTTGAGATAAGCTGCATATAGAATCCGTAGTCACTTATTGCTTAGCTAGATCATGTCCTCAGACAATATACGTCCCACTGCTGGGCACAGGCCTTCCTCATGGAGAAACACATGAGCAGTTTGGGCCGTAACACCACCACGCTGGCCCAATGCGGATGGTAGAAACTGTCACAATAGCGACCGGTACCAATGGCTTAACGTGCTCTCCGAAGCACGGAGAAGCTTAAGATCACTATGTTTTGGTCACCCATCCTAAGCGTGACCATGGCAAAAATAGCTTTATTTTTAATCGAAAGCCAAAGCGCACTAACCACTTCGCCTTAACTATAAAAAATTATTACTGATTATCACTCTGACTGTGGAAAAATAATTTAAAACCCTAATATTTTGCATCTGAATTTGTGTAACCTGTGTCTCGCCATTTCTATAATGTTACCATAACATTGCATACAAAATATCTAACATGAAATGTAGTCTAGGAAATACAGGTGCTTCTAAATTGTAATATGCTTGTAGTTGCTCGCATGTGTGAAGTGCCAACATACGCTTTAAGAATTACCCTGCGTGACCAAGTTAAATTAGGTGTTTAGGAAATGCTGTAATATAAATATGTTAATTGTCACCTTTCGTAAAGATTTTTAGGGGATTGTTTTGGTCTGTAGCTTTTTACGACTCAAATTAAATAAAATATATCTCTATTTCATGGGCTTCACGGTCAATTGTTTAAAAATCTATATATACATATAAGAAAAAAAATCTATAATAAAACCTGACATCATGTATGGATCGGAATGTTGGCCTGTAAAGCGGATGGATGAACAAAGATTGCATGCAGCTGAAATGCGAATGTTAAGGTGGATGTGTGAATATATTAGGGGAAATGAATATATTAGAAACGAATATATTAGGGGAAGTCTGAAAGTTGCCCCGATTGCTGATAAACTGAGAGAAAAACCGACTTTCTTGGTATGGACATGTAATGAGAAGGGAGTATGATCATGTCACCAGGAAAGTTATGGACTTGAAAGTGGATGGGCGTGTGGGGAGAGGAAGACCAAAGAAAAGATGGATGGATTGTGTGAATGATGATGTGATGAGGATGGGAGTGAGTGTTGACTTGACGAGTAATAGAGGAGAGTAGAAGAAGAAGACATGTTGCGCTGACCCCAAATAGAATTGAAACAGGGCAGGAAAAAGAAGAAGATATACATATAAGAAAACTGCAGATGTCGAATGTCTGTACATAGGAAAAAAAATACTTAAAAGCAAGTCAGTAGGATGTAAATAGAGGAAAATACCAAAGATTTATTCTGGAATTATTCTGGAAAATTAAAAGGTTTCCATGGGATAATTAAAAAAACATACTAACCGCGGTCGAAGTCGCGGGCAACACTAGTCTTGACAAAAAAAGACATTCCATACTACATTTTTGACTTTAGAAGGGGTCGGCTAGGGGCCGGCTACTTCATTCATTCTCTTCTGGAACTCGTCAGTTCAGCATCCATGCCAACTAAATATTATTCTTCACGGATTCAATCCATCACTTCTTGGATCTTTCTCCCCTTTTGGGTCCATAAGCATATTTATTTTTGTAGTTCATATGAGTGTTTATGTCAAATTCTTTTTTCATTCAGAATATAGGCACGTTGGACTAGACATATATTATATGGCAAACATAATATACCAAATACAAACCTTAAACAAAATCGCAGGTACATAAAACAATCACAATACCAACAGGCTATTGTGTTTTCCTTAGCACTATATCCAACTTTAGGGTTCCCCGACAAAACGCCGCAGCAAAAACGCCGCACACAAAAACACCGTAGACAAAATGCCGCATAACATAACGCCGCACTAAAAAACACCGCAGCAAAAATAACGCATACAAAAACGCCGCAGACTTGCCATTTATCCATTAGGCTGAGCGCTATCTAGCCGCAGTGTTAGAAAGTCCACTCTGCTTGGTCATAAAAAAAAAATAACCTGAACCTACCAATAATCAAACAATAATCGAAATGCACACCCCCGGTCATCCCGTTCGATTTGCCAAGACAGACAAACAAATTAAATTATTTAAATTGGTACAAAAAATTAACTTTTGAAAATCCACGTTTTTAACAATTGTAACGGAAATAAAAAATAGGGAACATTCATCAAATATGCGGCGTTTTTGTATGCGAAGTTTTTGTGCGCGTTATTTTGTCTGCGGCCCTTTCGATTTGCGACCTTTTGTCTTGCGGCGTTTTGTCAACGCTGTTTTTTCGTGCGGCGTTTTTGTTGCGGCGTTTTGTCGGGGTACGCAACTTTAGCGCAAGTCCAATAAGACCGATGAGTCTAGTTGTAAATTTAATTAAAAAGTATCACTTCAACTTTAAAAATATTAGTCATTCCTAATAACGCTTCAAATTAATCAAAGTAAATGTAAATAAATTTACGTTTTAGCCTTCAATACACGAATAGGTGACGCACCCAGGTTTGCCACTCCTTCCAAATTATACGCCTCCCTAAGGAACATGCTAATGCAGAGTAAGTAATAAATATAAATTTGTTCAGAACACAGAAGGGTAGCTTCTCGCTTTGTAGAAGGTACATTTAAATTCTGTCTCACTACTAAGCGCTTATTAAAAAGTTTACAATATATAGCGTTCAGTTAATGTAGATAGACACAAAAATTATCTTCATCATCAATTATTGGGCATAAAATGGTTACTCATAATATACGATTATGAATATTACAAAATTGGACTTATTTATTTATTTATTTAATAATTTATTGTACACAATAAAGAAAAAAATATACAATGAAGAAATAAAATGACAATAGGTAGGGCTTATATCTATAAGATATCTCTTCCAACCCACCTGCGACAGGAGAAGTGCACAAAGAGAAAAACAAGTTGCGTGTACCTAGTTAAAATTATTATAAGCATAATAAATTATATTATAATAAATAGCCTACTTATATCTACTTCTAGGACTTCTGATGGTCATAGAAGGTCACGTTCTCAAAGTATCACAGAAAAGACCAATCGTCATTCGTTCAGCTGAGAATTGCTGAATTGATACTTAAATAATAATTAACATGCAGAGGTAAAAAAAACACGAATCTGCATAAACAAATCTATGCGTACAAGTACCATAAACAATTTCGTATAAATATAGGACCTTACGATATTCGTATACTGGCTGGTGTGGGTTGGATGAGCACGGCCGATAATCGAGAGTGGTGGCATGTATTAGGGGCGACCTAAGTCCAGCAGTAGGCAAACATTGGCTGATGACGTTGATGATATGTTCTTCAAAAATTCACAAAGAGAGCGTAGTTCCCTCCTTAAGGGTCGGCAACGCATCTGCAACTCTTCTGGTGTTGTAGATGTCTATGGGCAGCGGTGATCACTGAAAAAAATAGTTTTTGTATCTTTTGTTTCTAAAAAAGTATCTTTATACCCTCATTGTTTTCGCAGAATGCTAACCTACTGGCCAAGCTCATATACATCGATATAACCCCACCTGTTAGTAAACAGTAACTTCAATTATTAAATGCGTACCACCGCATAGTATTTTATTCTGAGGACAACATCTTCTGGTATTTGCGAACGAATGATGGAGCTTATTCCGAAGTTTATAAATGTACAGTGATATGCTTAAATGAAGAAATTATATCTTACTGTTACTTTATTCTTATCAACAAAATTACCCTTAAAGATCCTTGATGACAGTCTTTGTTTCTCTCTCATAAGTGTCATTGACTCTCATAAGTGTACACTTAATTTTGTGGTTGCCTTTTTCCCAGTTTAGTTAAATCTTGCTGAGAAAATGTCAAAACCTTCACCTTCTCCTGTCCCGTCCCAGTTTTCATTCGAGTTCGGAGCAACGTGTATTCGTCTTCCACTCTCGTCTATAACTCGCCATATCAAAACTCACTCCATTTTTCATCATATCTTCATTCACACTATCCATCCATCTTGGTCTTCCTCTCTTTATACGCCTATCTCATATATTATCTTTCTTTTCATTGATCATAACTTTCTTGGAGACATGATAATAAATAATAATAACATAATAAATGTCTAATTGCCCAGGATAAGGGGTAAACACAATGCGTGCCATCTTAATATTTCCCTGTCTAAAACCACGCTATGTCATCAAGAGTTAAGCAGAAAACCAAATATGTGACACGGACTTAATCAGCTAAGTTCTTCGATGTAAATTTACTTACAAACTGATGGGTAACAAACTTCACTTTGTTTACCCGTCATCAGTTTTAGGTTGCAAAATATACATACAGACATAAAATCACGCCTGTTATTCCGTAAGGGGTAGGCACTGTGTTCCTTAAGACCACATTTATCAATACAAAAATTGGGGTTGGTCAGATGAAAAATCGTGAAAGAGTAGTAACAAGTGGCTTGCTTATCGCCTACACAATCACAGACCCAGTACCCAATACGCCCATAGTCGCCTTTTACGACATGCTAGGCAAGAAAACACGGGACAAATTATGATGACGAAAGATCGGTAACTAATTGCAATGAAGCTATTCGTATTTTTGGAAATTGATCTTCTAAACAGTTTATGTTAAGAGATTTTTTTTAATTATGTAGTTTCAACTGATTTTCCTTATTGTATAAACAATGAATGTGACACGATCTTGATGGATCGATCTAATCACAAAAATATTATAAATGGATTATTCTGTTCTCTTCTGTTAATGGGTCCTAAATACCATTAACCCACTTAAATCAGCTGGAAAGCAGATGTTTAGGTTAAACATTTCCAGTAATTAAGAAAAACTTACCTTCATTCGAACCCCAAGCTATTTCACTCCATGTAGACGAAAATAAAAATATTCACGAAGAACCTCCCAACATCACAGCCAACAAAATATATGAAGCGAAAGCCCTCACTTTGCCAATAAAAGTAGGTAAGGACCAGCTGCGAGCTGCGAGTCTCCCACAAAAGGATGTGCAATATATTTGAATGCGCACAGCTTATACCGTCCGTAATAGACTTGAACCGACGCCAAGAATGCACCGATTGATTATTGATATTGCAATGCTGTATTAGTTTTCGTGAAATGAGCACCAATGCTGAACTTAACGAACGCTGCCAAGTATTGTCTGAGTTGGATTTCTTGGTCTTTAATGGTGGATATTGATGAAGTTGAAATTTAAATTTATTAAGTTATGACTTTGAAAATGATTCCAGTATAAATAATTATACTGGAATCATTTTATACGTCAGTAAATAATTCCAATAAAATTCACGAACTTGCAATACCACTTCCATTCTTAGTCAGTTATAATATGGTCGTAAAATTAGTGAATGAAGAAATTGTTGTAGTTTTTAAGAAAGTAAATAAGGAAAAGAATTCCCTTGTAAAAGGGTTTACGAAGCCACGCATTTTCGGTGACCTCTTTGGCAGCGGGCACCAAGAAGTTCAGGGAATCATACTTTAATCGTACATCCAGAGTATGGAATTCCCTACCGGCACACGTGTTCTCTCTCTTCTATAACATGGGTTCCTTCAAGATAGGCGTAAAGTAGCACAATAGGCCAGCAAGGTGGGCATGGCTAGGCTTGCTATTCTCTGGGGCCCTAGCTATCTCAGCAAATGGGCTCTTCTACTGCTTACCACCAGGTGGTGTTGAGTCAATTGCTGTGTTTCTAATAAAAAAGTCGCCTTTTGGTGACTTTTTTCATTTCCCAATAATACTTAGACAAGATTTTCTAGTAGGTATATCAAACGGATTGTGACCCGAACTGGACATTTTTATTGCGTATTTTATAGTATCAGCGCTAAACAACAACCCGAATTATAATGGTGGGCCACGCGTCACTTGTTGGTTATGAAAAATGCCGGTCACTTCTTTCACAGCAACTGCGTCTACTTCTTTTTATCAGATCTCTACACTTTTACTTCTGAACCAACCACGCTCTGCTACCATGAAGGATTTTGTGGAGGTTTAAGTCTGTAGAAATTATAAAGACGAGACGTTTGCAAAAACAGTACTTGTTTATTCGAACGACACAGAACAAGAAGTAATAGCCACAGTGTTGCCAGTACATTAGTAATACCAGATACAAAAAATAAAAATTGGTTGCGTTTACATTCTAACAAGAACATTGGTAAACTATTTAGGTTTTTACTGATGTGTTTTTTTCTTTTAAGTCTGGTTATATTTCCACCATCTTTCTTATCTTTCTATGCCTTATTCCTTAAATTCTCTTAACCCAACGATTAAACTTTTACTCTCATACAGTCGGGACATTATTCGCAATTTTTCTTACGAGTCGAATATAAAAATTAAATTGGAGTTTACGACTAAGCGCTTAAAGCATCCTGCTCTAGTTTCGAGCCGATAAGTCACCTATTAAAGCAATAAAGATACCACCACAATATTTTTACGAGAATTTTATGTTCATCCTGCATTTATGATATTTACATTTCATTTTTATGTCACCTCTGTCTAGGGGATAGCGGGACTATTAAAAATAGCGCTAGCGTACTAGTAATAACAAGCTGCAAAAGTAGTATTGATCTAAAATTATATTAGATTTTTATACAGCCGTTATGTGTAAACAATGTCAATCTACCTACACATATTGATGTAAAGGGAGGACGGAACCCTTGCAGAGTTTCTTGCCTGTATCTTCTCAAGACAAGGCCTCCCGGTAGTGAACAGGCCGAAAAAAGTAGTGGTATTGTCAATTTTAGGATACGTATAATTTATTTTGTTTGTTTTGACTTGTCAAAAGAGTATTTGATGATACCAATTTGATTAAATGACTTTGAGTTTGAGTTTGAGTTTACAATTTATCTTCATCATCTTCATTAGCCCAGGCAAGTACACTGCAGCCCCTCAACCTTCCCTAAAGACAACTACAAGGACAGGCCCTCTGTCATTGCACTGTGCAAGTTTCCAACGTCTACCCGCTAGCTCGACTTGAATGTCAGTTCACCTTAACAGAACCATGCCTTCGCAGGGCCTTCAGGAAATAACAAATACTGTTCTTTTGTTGAAAGTGATTTACAGAAACTTAGTAATATCTAGTGTCTAACTATATCATCTTCTAGAGCTAAAAAGAAATACTCAGCCGTTACAATATAACCTAATAATATATTCTCTGAATCTGGAACAAACGGAGTAATTAGCAGTCCAACCACAGCAAGAATTTCGCGCAAAATCCACGAAGTCAAGTGGACTACTAAGTAGAATTAAGTATAGAAATTTAAAAGCTCTCGGTAATTAATTTCCGATACCGAAGCGATCAGTGTCCACGTTTTACAAAGGGGACAGAAGAACAGAATTGTAATTTGTCTAACCTCAACAGCACTTAGCCGGACTTCGGTTTCAACAAGTTGGACATTTGCCACTTACATAGTTCTTCACCGGAATCTGTTTAACGTTTTATTAAGCCTTGGATTGTGATCAATCTATTTAATTACTACTTTAGTACTGTGGATTGCGCATTAATCCCTTGAGCGCCATGCGAATGCCGGCGTTTGTGTTTCTATTGTGTCTCTATTTGTGGTCGTTGAGAGGTTACAAAATGTTGCTACTAATGTAAAGAGTAGAACTAATTCGACAATCGATAACTTGGCCATCCACTTCCATCCTTGCCCTCCTGGTACGCACTTACATTTCCTCGATTTGCGGAAAAACTGGCCATTATCTAAACAAACGGATTTTTGGAAACCGACACTTTCGAAAAACGGAATCGTTTGAGACCAATTTTATCAAAATTGACCGAAAGACCTAATCCCATATATTGTGTACGGGGTCCTTTCTGTATTCGTCATAAAAACCTCTAGGCCATCGAGACTCGAACCCGAGACCTCAGATACCTTGTACACATTTTATATGCCACTCAGCCACGGAGTGATCGTCCAAAGAAACAAATTGTTTAAACTGATTTCTATCAACGAAGACTTAATGATTTTACGACGGTACTAAACAGAGATATTGTCTCTTTAGTTACTCCGTCTAGAAGCCTATTTACGTGAATTTACAGAAGACGATTACTTTACAAAAAAGCAAGCAATATTCTGAGTAAAACCATTTATCGGTGTAACGAAAAAAGATAGAAAATTGCTAATTTACCTTGAAAAAGCTTTCACTCCAACATAGATCTAAAGTCAAAGGAGATACGAGTTAATTTCGTACACAAATATTGTAAATGGCATTTTCCATTAATATTTTCAAACGATTTCTTAGCTATAAGCCACACCTGATGGGCGTGCTGATTGATATTGGCTGCGTTATTCTTTAGTGTATCAAACCCAAGGCCAAAGACTGAACTAGGTCGAGCTTTATGACTTCCTATATGGGTTTCTACCAGTGGCGTGGCGTGAAAAAAAAAGTTAGGCAAGCCGCAGTAAAAATTAGGACCCACAAAAAATGGGTAATTTGGTCTGTGTATGTAGTGCATGTGTTTGTGTGTGTGGACGGGTCTACAGTGTGCGATAAACAAAGAAAACACATACCATTTACAATACTTTAACAGTACCACGATTATCCGAATTTACACTTTCGTCGTGCCCGCGAAACGCTAATTCTAGTTTACCTAATAGAACAACTGTGTCGAAGCGTTAATAACAGATTTCGATTACGTTCGACTTTGCGGTTATGAGCCTCAAAATTATTGTTAAAATAGTTTTCTATTATACTATTTCCAAATTCATGCAACGATAAACAACTACGTATGTTTCTCACTTTGAACATGTTTTTTTAGCAGTTTGATAAATTATTAACATCAAAAAATCCCTTCGATTCCAAACGTTGCTTGAATCAGAAAACAAAAGACACGGAAAACAAAACATTTTTTTAATAAACGACTGCCTGCAAGCCAACTTATTTATCATAAAGAGAAATGTGGAAATGCTTGAAAAAACCGTCCCTACGCTTGTAATCTATTAACATGTTTGGACGAGCTCGACCTTACTGTATGACATATTTTTTATTTTCAAAGGACAACTTTGAAAACTGCTTTCCTTCATTTACCAAGAAATCGGTAAGATAACAATCTATGTGCATCGAAGCGGCCATTATTGTGCCGAGAGAGAATAAACCAAAATTAATTAAAAACTAAAACCTACCAAATTAATCCCTGCGGAGCGACACAATTCACAATACACCTTTAAAACAACAACACACAGGCTAGTTAAATTTTACTATTTCACTGAATTACTGCTAAAAATACAATAAAACTAATTAATTACGTTAAGTTTATGTGAGTGCAAGCGAATTTCAAAACAAAATAAACTAATGTTGCCAGAATGAGACGGTAATATACCGGCTAAGTAAGACAGAATATCTACAACTCGGCACGGCATTGGTATAAACCGCAATTTCATAGCGAGGCTAGAAAGAGTGATCATTATAAAACTGGCTGAGTTAGAAAGAGAAGGGCGATACAAGCCGGTCGGTGGCAGCCTTTCAGGCGGCGAACGGTCGCGATATTTAATGAGTTTCACGAAAGAAATTCCGCACTTATGGCTATTGTCATAAGATAAAAAATATTTACTTCTTAAATTTGCATTCGAAACGTATGTGAGAGTTTATTACTAATGTGTGCGTGTGTCGTAGTGTATCGATGGATAGGCTCGTAGGCCGCGAAAAGCCGGCATGTTAGGCAATCTTTAGGTACTATTTCTCTATTGCCTGCGCCTATGAGACCTACACAGACGTGACAAGAGAACGCTTGTCTGTGTGCGTGTTGTATCGCAGGCGTCCACAACTCGAGATCTTACGAGTTAATTGAAGGAATCTAGAGAGCGGGAGCGATGTGTGAGTGATGTGGAACTTGTGCGTATTGTTTCGCGCGCGTGTTTTACTGTTACATGATAAGATTTAATTGATTTTTTTTTGTTTATAAAATGGTTTTGTACCTTCATTATAGTAATGAAACAAGACAAATTTTGCTTATAGTTAGGTATTTTTTTTTGCTCGCTCGTTTGGTACGGCTGTTGGGAATCGGGTTATACGGACGCTCCGCCACTGGTTTCTACAACTGAATTTGATCTTTGATCTTGTATTTATATAACCGTTTTTCATTGGCGATTTATAGATTTCGGTGGAATTATAGTTTAATAATTTTTTACGAGAAAATGGGCTTGTGACCGCAAAAGTTATAGTTAAAGAATATCGGTTATATAGCAGAGAGAGGAAGATCGAAGAAAATTTGGATTGATTTTGTAAACGAAGAGATGGCTAGGAAGGTATTGACTGGAGATATTGGGGGTAAAAGAAGAGAGTGGAAGACATGCATGCATGACGATCTCCGCGGTCGAGTGTTCTGTACGCCGGTCTCAAGGCGCCGCCATCTTGAGAGGTCCTGGGTTCGATCCCCAGTGGAGACCAGTGTTTGGGTGATGAATTTTCAGACATTTGTTCTCCAGTCTGGGATGTTCATTATATATGTATAATATTATATATATTCTGAATAATTATGTGTATTTATCAATTTAGTATATTTGTCCGTCATCTAGTATCCGTAACACAAGCAGCATTTAGTTGCTTAAAATGGGACTAGTTGATAGGTGTGAATGTCTGAGGATATTTATTATTTATTTATTTATGCTGCGTCCTCAAACAAGTGGGTATAGAGCAGGGAAATTATGTTTAATTATTTTTTAAGGTCCATGTGTCTAGGACGAAAGATGATAAACTCAATATGAATTGATATCGGCATTCCAAGAAAAATTACAAGATTCTCAATAAATAGATAACTTTGACATTAAAAACAAACAAACTAAACTTTAAAATTGGTGATTTTTCTCTCTCTAAGTTTTTTGTCTATATCTATTGTTTTACATTTTTTTTATAAATTATGTTCTTTTCTAAAAATAGACCACGCTTTTAAAGCCTTTATGTTTTGTTTTGATTCTTTTTGGTAAGTTTAATGTTGTTATCGAGAGCTATATTAAAGAGTGGAATTTATAGGAATTTGGGAAGGTAATTGAGACAGAGGCTTTGACACGACATCTATTTATTTTTCTTATGATATTTACATGTCACGAGGTGACGTAAAAAAGAGAAAGAAACTATATAAAAAATAGGTTCAATTTGCTCCGTAACAAATGTGTTAAAATCTGTGTGTGCAAGACAACTCTTTTTAACTGCCTTCTGACCACAACTGCAATAACATATAAACTAATAATAATTTTTATGAAGAGTGATATCACACATATTGCTAAAGCTTGTGTAATGATACATGCCAAATATTATCTTTGGATTTTTTATTGTCAAGAAAACTGAAAAAAAATTTGTATGTAAAAAACAGAATTTCCCAAAATCTCCACACAAAACGCCAATTTCATAGGTAAGGGCCTTATATTCTAGAGGATCACGTACAGTCACCATCATCTTCATGTAGTGCGACAATTCGGTGTCTTTCATGATTCGTTATGTATCGGTACATATTTTAGATTTTAGGGAGATATTTAAATTTTTTTTGTAAAATCAAAAAAATTTCAAAAGCTACGACAATTGAAACGATGTATAAAAAACAAAGAAGTTGTCATAACTGAAAGAATTAAATTTTGGAATTCTCCTTTAAATAGATTTGTTCATCAAGGAGGTTATTTTTAACCGCGTCTCTGGTCTAGTGGTTTACACCACTGGGTGTTGATCAGGAGGTCCGGGATCGATTCCCCACGGGGGCAGAAGTTTTTCTGCTCGGTTTGGTTGGTGGTAGGGCTTCTGAGCCCGCCTGGCTACCACCGTCTTACCTAAATTTGCCGCCATAATAACAATGTTATAAGCATTGTTGCGTTCCGGCAGTCAGAGGTAAGATAGCTAGTTCCTCAGTTGATGAGGATTACAGGTGAAGCTCGCATCCACCTTCGGCCTTATCGTCACTTACCATCAGGTGAGATGAAGCAAGAGCTTACTTGTCATGCGTAAAAAAAAAGGTTCTAGTCGTGTAAGTAACAATCATATAATAATGAAAATATTTACTATCAGGTAAATACAAAACCCTTACTAATCATCAGTTCTGAAAATTAGGAAATCAGTTTAATTTTCCCTATGTGAAGTCATCTTATATTGAAATCTAATCGTGATCATGTAATTATGAAAGTTATGCACGTCAGGGAATTTTGGCTAGTAAATGTATCATGTATATTGAAACCTTAAATTTCGTCATCTACTTTTGAAGCTGACTGCACATCAATATACAACGATTTTTTGAATCAAAATACATAATCACAAATTTTACATTAAGCAAAAATTACAGACCCTAAAATTAATTGCAAAAGATCAACAGAAACCAATTAAAATCGGACAAATACTCATTAGCATTGAAGCTGGGATTACAGCTATGCTATTCACTGTTAAAGTTTATGTTTCATCTTATATACGTATTCACTAAACCAGATTTAAATGAACCACTTACACGCATCTCATACTAGATGAATTCATCATATAAACAATCTTCATCCACAGCCTATACGCCCCACTGCTGGGCACAGGCCTTCCTCATGGAGAAACACACGATGAGTATGGGCCGTAACACCACGCTGGCCCAATGCGGGTTGGTGTTGTTGTTGGCCCAATTTAAATAAACTTATTAATCTGACAATAAAGAATAAAAAATAATCGGAACTCCGTTCTAATAATTTCGGATTTCATCCCAAACCGTTTTGCAAGGCATGAGAAAATTATTCAGAAAAGAGGCTGCAATTTTCACGTTGCACAGTAAAATCCTTCCTAAACGGTCATCAGCCTCTTTTGAAGGCTCAAGAGCCAAATAAAAAGCCATTTCCTATTTATCTCAGCACCGCACGCTGGCAAATGCAGTTGAATCGACTGTCGACACATCCCTCGAGTGCAATTTGCAATGTTATGCGGGATGGTTATCAAACGTTCGACACCTTATTTTTGTATTAACTCTTATTTTCGCCCTTGAGTTTTTTTCTCCGTAGTAATAGTTAAAATAATAATAATTAACCCTTGGCATGCCTGGTGGGCAAAAGTTACACGCTATGCCTGGTGGGTCTGTCAGACCCCGATTTTCAAATAGCTATTTTTTATATTAATACTATTATACAAGGCGATGCAATGATTCAAGACGCATGCTCAAAGGGCAAAAAAATCAAATTAGAAACTAATCAACTTTATTTAAATATTTGAAATAAAACAAAACTCACATTTTTTAAACAACATTTCGAGACCATAACTTTGTTAACATATAATTAGTATCAAATGTAATAAGATCTTAGTCAGACTTGAATCCAGTGTAAGGTACTATCATATACTTAAACTAAATAATAAAATAAAAAGACGTGTGGCACTCGGGGACTGCCGCGGTAAAGCTATTTGCATAGCATTTTGTATCAACTTATGTATCAATTATAATTTTATTTATTTATTTTATTCATGCAGTATTTCTTTTTCTTTGATATTAATTCAAGTTACAATTTTTGAGCGTGGTGACCGATAAGAAAACGATTTTTTCTATTATTAAATAAATAAAAAAGTTAATATTGTTTAAAATATTTTTTATTGTTTTACAATACATGTGGGTTTTCTTATCTTAACGCCGTGTTGAAGACTGCCGAACTGAAACGACGTTAGACGATGTACGGCCTTCAAGCTACACCTCCTTGCGCATCGGAGTGGGGAGCGTGAGGTTTTTTCGTTACGGAATTTCTGGATTCGGTCCCCGCGCTCAAGGCCCGCGATAGAAGCTATGCAATAGCTTAATTAGTATTCATAACTTGCATTAACATTTTGTAAAGCTTTGGTTTGGTAACAATTTGCGCATTGAAAAATCGAATGGTCAAGACAAATGTGACTACTACATGTCTCACAAATGTAGAGTCTACATGTCTCCTCAGAAACAGCTTCTTTATCGTCTGGAGCAACGTCAAACTCTTCTCCACTTGAATAAAACACAACTACGTCTTCCTCATTCAATTCTTGAAATAATAAACTAGCTATATCCTTGTCTGTCAGTTGTTTATTCATGTTGAAACTGAAAAATGTAAAAAATATTATTATAAAATGTACGAACTAATATTTATCAACTGAAAAATGCCAATATTCATAATAAAAAGAAAAATTATACTTATTGAATAAAGCTACGCCGTCTGCCTGGTGGGGTCTGCGGGACTCGCGCGCGTTTTACGCACTTCTTTTTACGCTCGTAGCTTGCCGCGGACAGGAGATGCGGGCGGAGGGCATCCCGCGGTTAGTAACGGCCAGCTACTGAAAACGGTGAGACGCGAAATTCAAATTTAAGCGAGCTACAACTGTTCGCGCATTGGTGTGGATCTGACAGACCCTACCAGGCATGCCAAGGGTAATAAATAAATAAATATCTTCAAACATTCACACCTATTAACTAGCCCCATTTTGAGCAACTAATGCTGCTTGTGTTACGGACACTAGATGACGTATATATTTTATTTAATAGATAAATACATATAAATATCCTGAATATATATAAACATCCAAGACTGGAGAAAAAACGTCTGAAAATTCGTCACCCAAACATTTGCCCCCACGGGGGATCGAACCCAGAACCTCTCGAGATGGCGACGCCTTGAGACCGGCATATTAACCACTCGACCACGGAGGTCATCAAATTCTCAATAGTTAAAATCTGTACCAATAGTACCGAAACAAAAAAAGATTTAAATCGATTTTATTTCAATTTCGTGAGTAGAGCCTTCAGAGCTCCAGTTCCTTATTTATCAAAGCATAAAATGCAGAATGTGCCGTAGGTCTATGAATTACGAATTTCGTATTTGTAATACATAGATAAATATAATCACGACTATTATCTCCTAAGTCGGTCAGAGACTAGGCAAAAGCACCGCAAAAGCAGTCTACTGCCAAAGTCCACGCTTCACCAAGCAGTGACTGCACTCAGCGTGACAGGTGGTGAGCCCGTCGCCGCTATAAGCTATTGGATGTTGTGCAGTTCTATGTCCATTAGTCTTAGTCTAGTTATTTGTAATGCTTATAAGATATAATCAGGCTCAGTGCTTTAATGGTTAGTACAATTTGGCTTTCGATATCTGAAACAAAGCTACCTTCGCCATGGTCAGGCCGTGGACGAGTGATCAAAACTTTGTGATCTCTAACTCCTCCGTGCTTCGGGAGGGTTGCAAGCGTGGTGGTGTTACGGCCCATATTCTCATGTGTTTGTTTCCATAAGGAAGAACTGGCTCACCAGTGGGACGTATATAGGCTGAGGACGATAAGATATTATCAGCTAAAGTACAAAAAACATATTCCATATATTCACAGCTTTTGGATTTGAAGAAAAAAAATATTTCTAAACATATAATTGTCTGTTAACAATACCCCCAAAATTCTATAGATACACATGGCTGCAAATTCAGACTACACATGTTGGCCTTGATACCACCTCTATTTTCTAAGAAAGAAAAGCTATTTTCGTTATGCAAATGTATGCTTTGACGTGTTGCGGTCTGTACATCGGCACAGACTCCAGTTACTCGTTTATCACATTCCTTTGTCCCACAAGTGTCAAGCATCTTTGCATTATGGACGTTTTTGCACAGGATATTCTATTCCGTTCTTACTCAAATATCACACGTTCTTGTAGTGTTTATTGAATACATACGATCACGCCCTTTTCCCGGAGGAGTAGCAGAGATTACAGATCTTGTAACAAAGGGAAAAACCAATTTAAGCCGGCCGGCAAGGTGAGGGTGGCTAGGGCAGTATGTCAGCATGCTGCACGAGCTATCTTCACATATGGACTCCTCTACTGCTTATCGTCAGGTAGTGTAGAGTCATTTGCTGAGCTTTTAAAAAAAAAACTTATTTTGCTTCATTTAGGCACACATCCTTCGCCTCTATTCTCATCACCAGCTTCGTACAGTCAGCGTCAAATAGTTAGTGACACTTAGGATACTCAAATAAATAGACTCAACCAATAAGTCAAAAATATCGGTACAAATAAAGTATCCATATTGTTGTTAACAATGTGGAATGTTTATTTATGTTTTTTTTTCTTATATTTTTAAGGGGCTTTTTATCTAATGTGACATGACAGCCCCATCGTATCCTAAATACTAACCTAGAACAATTCAATTATTGTTATGTTGCACAGACGGGAGCGCAGAGACTTGGTATTGCCTGATTGAATCCACTATACAACTTGCACCCTCAGATAGAGGTTCAGACAAAACACTCATGAATGCCCCTAAATTCATTCTATTAATTTTAAATCTTTGCATAACTGTTAGAATGTGCTGCACATCATCTATTGTGCCGCACATTTCACAATTTGGAGAACTGACTTTCTTCATCAAATGTGGTTTATTTGTGTTGTGAACAATATGGAAACTTTATTTGAACTGATATTATTGACTTATTGCTGTCAATTTATTTGGACTTAGAACTGCACCACCATCCAATAGCTTATAGCTGCGACGGGCTCACCACCTGTCACGCTGAGCACATGTGCAGTCACTGCTTGGTGAAGCGAGCACTATGGAATTGGACTGCTTTTGCGGTGCTTTTGCCTATTATCTGATTAACACTTAGGAGATAATAGTCGTGATTATATATGTGTGTATATGTATGTCTATTTATGTGAACTGAGTGTCGCTAAGTTAACGCTAACTGTACAGTCAGAGTCAAACAAATATGGAAACTTTGTTTGTACCGATAATATTGACTTTTTGGTTGCGTACATTTATTAGAACACCCCGAGAATCGCTACCTATTGGACGACGTACATGCTCTTCGGTTTGAGGGGGATTTTATCATGTTTTTTTACTATTACTTTAAATCTTTTTTTTATTAAAATTTAAATTTGGTGCCGCTTTGAGTTTGCTTTGACTTTTCATACTGAAACTAAAGCTACTTTCGGCATGATCATTCTTTGGATGGGTGACCATAATTGTGTAATTTTGAGTTACTTTAGGCTTCGGAAGGCATTTTAGTAGTTGGTTTTGGCTGCTATTACATGTTTCTCAGTCTTTGTGGTGTTATTATTGCCTGTGTCTCTCCGTATAGAAAGGCCCGCGTATAAAGGCTTGATAATAACATTTTAAATTTCATTTTTAAGAATATCTATAACTAAAAACCCTTCACAAGTCAACCCAGGAAATAATAAAAGGCTTTCACGGGTTGATGAAATGGATACAATGGCGTGTGCAGTAAACAGACAGCGTTGGAGCGACTGTAAAATACGCAGTAAAGAGTAAAGCAACGTTTTCAACCAACATTCACTATTATTTTGAATAATATCAAATTTTTGTTTGCCGTACAACCTGCTATACATAAAATCAAAAATTGTTCAAAACAAAAGATTGAATAACATGGAACGAATTACCTAAGATTTTTAAAAATTCAACTAGGGCGCAATCTACTGTGGTCGACTAGGAAATCTTTCAACCACCTGCAAATACAAATCGGCATCTCTGAGGAGCTCGGTGGCGTAGTGGTTTGGCTTTGGCTTTCGATTGAAAACAAAGCTACCTTCGCTATGGTCAGGCCGTGAATGGGTGACCAATACTTTGTGATCTCGAGCTTCTCCGTTAAGGCACGTCAAGCCGTTGGTCCCGGTCGTTATTGCGACTGTTTCTACCCACCAACCTGCATTGGGCCAGCGTGGTGGTGTGACGGCCCACACTCCTCATGTGGAAGGCCTTTGCCCAGAAGTGAGACGTATGTGGGCTGAGGACATCTGTGAGGACAGAAGATTTGCTCATTTCATTATTTTTTATAAAGTATTAATGTTATAATAAGAAACCAGCTCCACTTGATCATAATATTATCATGCAAAGAAGGAGTCTAGAAGGATGTTGCGAAGATAGGTTGAAAATATCTAACCGGAAGGCAACTCTACTTTTTTACACTCGTAGGTTGTCACTTGAATTAAAATGTATATCTGTGTTCTTATTACCATTCGATAAGGTTCATAGTGGAATGAGATTGTTTATATTAGATCCTTACCTATGAAATTGATGTTTTGTATGGAGATTTTGGGGATGTCTGTATTTTACATACTAACATTTTATCAGTTTTCTTCACAACGACAAATCCAGAGATAATAATATTTGGCATGTATCATAAGACAAACTTTAGCAATATGTGTGTGAACACGCTTGATAAAAATTATTCATCGTTTTTATGTCAATGCAAATCAAATGATGTATTCGGGAGGCAGTTAAAAATAATTGTCTTTGTGTCTAATTTTAACACACTTAAACTTACAAAAAAATTATCATATTAAATAATACGAGCTCAAAAATATGGTCTATTTATAGAAGAGGCAATTATTTTATAAGAATGTTCTGAAACTTAATAGTTACGGACAAATTGCTAAGACAGAATAAAAACACCAATTTCATAGGTAAGGACCAAATATTAGTGCTCGTGACTATCGTCTTAATAAAACATTTAATTTTGTAGTAAGCCATTAGAAGCTATATTTTTGTAATAAATTTAATACTGAATTAATTCTTTTGCAATTTCAGTATACACGCATATATTTTATAGATAGCCAATGCTGCATGCAACGTCAGTGATGTCAATGAATGTAAATTAGCCACTGATATTATTATTTCCAACGAAATTAATGGCCCTAATGAAATACTAGTTACACGAAATAATTACATAACTGTTCAATCTACAACGAAGGTATTTAGAGAAACCTCGATGATGTGGTTTAGTTAAGCATTGGCGAATTCATTGCGGATTTCCCAAATAAAAATTGAAACCGAAATTCTAATAACGCTGCACATTATAGTCTGGACTCCACAAAACATTGCCCAAGGGGCAATAAGAATAAGTAAGGAACTATCCGATCGGAAAAAGGCAAGTGTCCAGTCCCCTAGTCCAATTTAGCTTTGTGGTCCCCGGTGGCTTGTCTGCCAAGCGACAATACAGTTAAATATAATAGAGCTTAACATATATATAAATAAGATTCAGAATTGAATGTAGGTGTAGCTTCACCATGCTAGTAAACCACACCTAGAATTCGGTGTCCATTTAAAAAGATAGGCGCGGTAATACTGGTGGGATTTGGGGCAAATAAAAGATTAGCGTAGGAACGTTGGGGTTTTGTTTATTCAATTACCACGGTGTTATTAAGTACTATTTGCGAAGCATTCCTGAACTGGTGCCTCTCGGAAATGTTTCTTGAAATTTTGATTATAGCTCTCATAACAAATTCAATGGGTCCATCTTTAAAAATGATGTTCGGATAATCCCTTGGTTCAGCATGCCGGCTATTGACCCAGACAGTCATTTACACAAGTTTCTTTTATTGCGTATTGTGAATTTTAATATAGATAGTCATTGGGATATTCATTTTCAGAAGCTTTAAATTATTGAGACAATATTTTTTGTAGTTTATTTAATACCGTGACCTACACAGGCGAGATGTATGCCTTGATAGTTGAAATTAGAGTTGCCAATTCTCTTACATAATTATTGTTCTGAAAACTAATATAATGATCTGAACGACAATAAAATATTTGCTTTTGGTATTATTATTTAATTAAATTTATTTTAAGTCTTCATTGTTATGAATGAAAGTATCGTATCTTCCATTATTATACACATATGTATATTAATAAAGCAGCGATAAGAATCAATATTAAGTAAAAAAAAAACGAAATTAGCTTTGCTTAAATCGCTCTAGCGACCGCCGCAAAAGTTATTCATATCAAAATATCTTTATGGAATTGGTTCGGTGAAGCTAACTAAAGTCAATACGAATAAAATAATATCGAAACGTACGTAAAATGCTCGCATGAACTAGCGTGGACATAGATTGGAACAAAATAATACGCGCATTCAATTTTAAAATTAAATATTTGGTGTATTGAACTGGTTTGCTATTATTGGTATACGATTTTCTATATATAATCAATTTTCGGTACATATCTATGTGTTCTTACTTCTTTTGTATTTTTAATAGTTTAAGTGAAATGTACGGGTTAGACTTTATGTAGTACAAGACACAATGATAGACTCAAGGATATAAATTCTTTTGTTTCTTTCATCTCTTAGTTTTCCAAGCGTTTTCCCGGTCCATTGCCAAGGTCCCCTTTCTCGTTAATCCTTCTCCATCTTGCCGCATCTTTTGTTGTATGGTCGTCTTTACTTAGATTATTGAATTTAGTTCCTTATTTTTAATGATACATTTTAGCCAAATATTCACTGTGAGATAATTTAAGTCTATCTTAAGTTCTATGCCAATAGCCGTAAATCTTCCATTCACTTGCAAGTGACGCCAATAAAGGAAACTTCATTTTAATTCCTTTACCATATGAACAGCAAGTGCAACACAGTGGTTTGTTCACAAAGTTGCATCTACTGTTTGATTAGTTAGTTGTACAGTTGATGACAACGTGTTCAGAACTCCTACTACCAGATGAATGGGAATTGAATGACAGTGTAAACTTGGGCCGTGATCCATAGATGCACTGTGTTCAACAATTACAATTGTTGCAGTTATAACATAAATGACAACGCCTGAAATTGCACATATTGTCATATATTAAGCCACCAAATTTAATTTCTATGGTGTAGTCCTAAGAAAGACCTAAGGGCTGTGGAAGGTATAATTGGTACACGAAAGAATATAATATAACACTTTTTCTTTGTGCCGGAGGCTAATTTGATACGTTAGACAGACAGGGTGAAATAGTGCACATTGACCTATGTCCAGCTGTGGACTAATGTTCACTGATGAAGAAGTTAGTATTTCATTGGAACCAAGACGCCCCCCTTTAAATATCAAGTAATAGTAGAGTAGAGATAGGGGGCGTTAAATATTAACAAGGACCTATTTTATTATTTCTATAGGAATCTATGTTACTGTACTTTTTACGGCGAAGATATTGACTGAAGGAAATTAAAACTAAACATTTTTGTCTTGTTATTTTCAAAGATTACGAAACAGTGTTAGGTCTTCAATCCAAGTACCTTCTTCATTAGCATACCAAGTGTCATTAGAATTTCCACTCTGCTGCTTCAAGATGAACCGATTATTATACGCTGAATCGTCTTTTTTAATGTTATCTTGAGCGACATCGCGAAGAGTGGGTCAATGTACTGTGATATCGACAGTTTTAAGGGCTACGCGGATTAGATTATACGTCGCCATTCTTTTAGGTTGGAATTAAATATGTAGATGCTGATCTCACTGACGCAGCCCCAATCTACTTTCAATTTATTTTTATAATATCGATAAAACGAGGAGATTATCTCTACAATTTATAAAAAAAGAGAAAAGTTTTCGATTTCTCTCAAACATTTGTAAAACCTCTTCCTTACATCAAACAGGTGTGATTATTTTGTACTCGTAAGAGTAAACTAATAGTGATTGTATTTTTTTTCTTCTTGAGGAACTCGGTGGCGCGAGGAGCTCGATGCCGTAGTAGTTAGTACGCTTTGGCTTCCGATGCGGTAAACAAAGCTACCTTCGTCATGGTCAGGCTATGGATGGGTGACCAAATCTTTATCTCGAACTCCTCCGTGCTTTGGAAGGAACCTTAAGCCGTTGCTCCCGGTTGCTATTGCAACCGTTTCTACCCACCAACCCGTGGCCAGCGTGGTGGCGTTACGGCCCATACTCCTGTGCTCAGTGCTCAGAAGTTGGACGTAAATAGGCTGAGGACGGATGGACGTATTTTTTTTTCAAAAGCACCACCCATGTAGTACTATCGACAGATTTATTATCACGAAGACTTTACAGTTACATTTATACATCACAGGTACAAGTATTGCGATATTCGCCGAGATTTATGATCTGAGAAATATATACACTTCGCCGATTTAACGATTGACTTTTTATAGATCTATGAATTCTGTAATGTTATCCCTGCAATGAAACAGAGTGCAAGGGTTTTGTTATATTTCTTCTACCTCGCTTCTTGTGTCTGGCTTCTTTTATTTAAGTACTAGTAAAACATGGCTATACTTTACCGTCCTGTAAAGACCGTTGCTTTTAACATTATAATTAAAAAAGGCGATATAATGCTGCTGTTAATGAAGTGTCTAAATTATTGCTGTATTAAGTAATTTATTCTTCAATGTAAGTTCCTCACAATCTCTCAACTTCACATTACTATTTTATTTTGAAACTATTTCTTTTTAAAGCGTATTCGACTAAATCTAAATTCCTTGTTACTGACTACACGGGGATTCGGACACCAGTAAATACCTTAATTTCAGTGGTTGAATCCGTTGAAATGGTGAAGTTCTGCGTACGCATATGTTTGGCCGTGAACGCATCACCAAAATCAAATTCAAAAATAACTTTTTTCATAGGCCAGACTTGGCACTTAAAATCGTCAACATTTTACTATTTTACAATATAAATAATAATTATCAGGAGTATAATATAAATGTTCATTACCGCTTACTTGTAGCAACTACAACAGTGATTGTAATCGATACAAGTGGCTAGACCTAAAGCGCCTATACTACGTTTCAATCCAAGTTGCCAAAAAGGTAAATAAAACGAAGGTAATGTTTCATCTCTAAAATGTTTTGTAATGACTGTAGGTAATTGAAATCAATTGAAACGGACAACAATTGTTACCGTTAATTATATTTACGTGCCAATGTCCATGTAAAAAGTGTGATTATTAAATAACAAATTCGGTAAGTCAGCTTTTTTGTTTACCTTTTTGGCCACTTGGATTGAAACGTACTATAGTAAAGCATTTTTGTTAGACCAGGATTGCTAATATTGGGTCCTTACCTATGAAATTGGTGTTTTTATTCTGTCTTAGCAATTTGGCCGTAACTATTAAGTTTCAAAACATTCTTATAAAATAATTGCCTCTTCTAAAAATAGACCATATATTTGAGCTCGTATTATTTAATTTGATAATTTTTTGTAAGTTTAATTGTGTTAAAATTAGACACAGACAATTATTTTTAACTGCCTCCCGAATACATCATTTGATTTGCATTAACATAAAAACAATGAATAATTTTTATCAAGCGTGTTCACACACATATTGCTAAAGCTTGTCTAATGATACATGCCAAATATTATTATCTCTGGATTTGTCGTTGTGAAGAAAACTGATATAATGTTAGTATGTAAAATGCAGTCATCCCCAAAATCTCCATACAAAACACCAATTTCATAGGTAAGGACCTAATAGAAATTTGCTCGGATTGGCCCTTAATAAAATAACAAAACACAGTCTTCACTACGCGTGTTATATTTTGTTGAAATACACACGTAACAGGGCTAATACTCGTAAACCAACCAACCAATTACAGTCACGACGTAGGAACTTTTTTTGACTGGAGTAGAGTTTTACTTCGCGCTGTGTGGCGGCTCATTGAAAGAATACTAACAACCCATCCTTTGCATTTGACTTATGGACTTAGAACTGCACAAACATTCAGGAGGAAAGCGGCGAAGGGCTCACCACCTGTCACGCTGAGTGCAGTCACTTCTGGTGCGCGGACTATGGCAATGGACTGCTTTTGCGGTGCTTTTGCCCAGTCTCTGACAAACCCTAAGGGGTTATTAGTCGAGATTGTATGTGTGTATGTACTTCCTTCCTTCGCATTTCAATCAATGAAACTCATGAATGAAAACGGAACTGAAATAAAACTGTACGCATTGGAATCCATATAAGTTTTATTAACTGTTGCCGCCGCGCCGCAAAAAACAATGAAACAGTACAAAATATTAATGTCAATCCACTGTTTCTGTTAGAATATTTTATTTATCGGCTTATTTTATTTGTTGAATCAGTAACGAAACGAATGCCGGTATGTTCTAGTTTTTCGCGTGTTTATTTTATGTTGAGTTAATATTTATTGGCTGTGGAGTTGGTTACAATGTTTTTTGCTCTTATACCTGTTATGTATTGAATTTAGATTAGTAATATTATGAATACATTCATGTTCACGCTTTTCTACCTTAGAATAGGCAAAGATCTTACACTCATTTCAATCATTAAATTTCTTTCGGTTTTTTCTATTGCTGGGCACAATCATTATTCAATCCAGAGGCTTTCTATGTCCAGTGGTGGAATGTTGACAAGTCAAAATTGATTTAATGCAACATCAAAAGTGTTTCGACTGACAGATACCAATTCTAATCCATAAAAATTTGGCAGCTGATCATCGGTCCAACTAATGTTGAGCCTACCTACTGGTAGAATCATTTGTCTATTTGGAAGCTCAGACCTAACTTTCATGTGTTCCTGGACTTTTTGTACTCTAGTGTGACAGCACAATGCACAACTCTTAATAATAACAATTAATAATAGTTTAGTATTAATTTATTTTCATGAATAAGTGTCAATTTCCATTCCGGGCGGCAGCGGTAGGCAAACATTATTTGTAATTTTTCTTGATTTTAATACTTCATAATCAATGCAGGTGCAATAAGCAGGTAATCGTTTTATCTATGCTATTTTAAGAACTAACGATTTTTGTCTTTCTAGTGTCTTGCAAGCACTTCTTTTCAACTAAAATATCGCACATCTCGTCGTAGCTAAATTCATATTTCACATGACAGGTACCTGCCAATACATTTTTCTACTGGTAACCCTACTCTGGAAATGTTCAACGATAATGTTGTTATTCCTACTATGTTTTTGTTTTGAATAAAGGTGAAATTTCGATTTTTAGGTAAAGAAAAGGGATTTGAATAGGACATAAAATTCTAACGTAAATATAAATATGTAAATAATTAAAAAAATAAGACTCCCCTAAAAATCTCCTTAATGATAGCTGCCTGTGCCCACATCTAGCATAATAAAATAAATAGTTCAGATTAACTCAGCCGGTTGTAAAAAATTAAGCCTAGCTGCATAATTTACGATCTTTCCCCGAAATTTTACACATTTCGTTTTCCAAAAGCTGAGAAAGAGTTTTCTCGTTGAGATTTATTGCTGAAGTAATATTTACGGCCCGATACGTCGCCGATTACCATTTCATTAGCTTCCAACTGAATAGAACTTGGAACCCAATGCTCCTTATCAGCGAGTAACTGAGAAAAGTGGGAAATCGAACACAAGTTTTGAGTGCATTCTCTGAAACAGTTTAAGTGGTGTGTTTTACAGCCATCTGCTAGATATGTTTATTTAGTTACACGAAAAGATAAAATAGTGGTGATGAGTCACTCTCAAATGTTAATTGGTAATGTTTATAATATTTAAAAAATTGAAAAGGCAAGCAAAATATGCAATGGGGAGTAATATAGTATAGACAAGTTAAACATAAACATGATATAGAAACGAAAGTGATAAAGTAGGTTTGTAAAAACGGTTTTTATAGACATGTTTCAGAAAATCCAAAAATAATAGTTTTTCAGTGGAGTGGAGTCCATACATACCAGTGGCGGGACTAAAGGTGTTCTTGCGCACAGTAGAATAGAAAATACAACCAATTTCTCTGAGATCAAATACTTAGGGCCACTTTCAGGAAATTTTAAACCTAGTTCAAACTCGATTTTGTAATTTTTTGACGTTTTAGCCATAGTAATGTAATACATGTAAAAAATTTACTAAATCTAGTTTTAAATTTCGGTTTAAATTTCCTGAAAGTGGGCCTAAATAATGTTAAGGGCGGTAATGTTTAAATGCGCGACCCTTGTAACGAGGTGCTATATCAGTATTAGCGACTCTGCTGTTATTACGCTCTTCTCTGGCTATTTTCTCTTTCTTTCTGTTTTTAAGCTAAGCCTCTGTCTCTTTTTCATTGTTTTTGGTCTCCAATTTGCATTCCTGTCACAGTCAGCGTCTGGAGCTGTTGTCTATTTTGTGTTGGCACTATTTTGTGTTTTAAATTATTACCAATAAAAAAAATGTCAAGCTATCCAGTTTATTTCTTCACCAACCTCACAACGTTACACCCTCAGTCCAAAATAGCATTTTCGAAAGCTTTACAGTTTAATACAGAGATGGCAGGTAAGACCCCCGTGTTGGTCCGGGACAATACAACCAAAAAGAATGTACCAACTACGTTTCATGCCTAGCATGTCGTAAAAGGCGACTAAGGGCGTATTGGGTACTGGGTCTGTGATTGTGTAGGCGATGAGCTAGCCACTTGTTATTACTCTTTCACGATTTTTCATCTGACTAAACCCATTTTTTGTAAGGCTAAATGTGATCTTAAGGAACACAGTGCTCCTTGGGCTCTGCTTAAACCTTTGGGGATCACAGGTGTGTTTTTATGTTTGTATGTATGTAAAACATGAGCAGCTGTTACTCTATTTTCTAAATTCAAATAGACTTACAATAGTTATCAAATGATTAAAAAGATTCAGACAGAACTGAAGATAAAATCCACATACAGACTTCATTTGTGAAAGTTCTTGAATGCCTTTGATCCAAACTTGGCAGCCGAGACGCCGACACTAAATTGTAAAACCAGGTAAAGTATTTGTAGGCTTGGTTTACCAAGTTATATGTAACTCTTGAATTACACTTACATTTGAGGTCACTCATATTATTGTACTCTTATATACGTTAAAATGAACTCCGGTTATAGTTTCTTAGTTAACGACTTTAGGGATCATTTGGCTCATGATTTTTATCGACTCTTTTAAAAAGTAATTTTCTTCTCCCAATACTTTTTATGTAGTGCTTGTTGAGACAAGGTTTCTAATTTCTACTAGCATCTGGTTCTAACAGCCATCTCTTCCCTTGGGTGTCGTAAAAGGCGGCTAATGGACTTAGAACTGCACAACCATCCAATAGCTTATAATGGCGACGGGCTCACCGCCTGTCACGCTGAGCACAAGTGCAGTCACTGCTTGGTGAAGCACGGACTATGGCAGTGGGCTGCTTTTGTGGTTTTTCTGTCTACCTAGTCTGACTAACCCTTAGGGGATAATAGTCGTGATTATATCTATATATTGGGTCCTTACCTATGAAATTGGTGTTTTTATTCTGTCTTAGCAATTTGTCCGTAACTATTAAGTTTCAGAACATCTTATAAAATAATTTCCTCTTCTAAAAATAGACCATATATTTGAGCTCGTATTATTGAATTTGTATGTTTATTTTTGTTATTTTTGTAAGTTTAATTGTGTTAAAATTAGACACAAAGACAATTATTTTTAACTGCCTCCCGAATACATCATTTGATTTGCATTAACATAAAAACGATGAATAATTTTTATCAAGCGTGTTCACACACATATTGCTAAAGCTTGTCTTATGATACATGCCAAATATTATTATCTCTGGATTTGTCGATGTGAAGAAAACTGATAAAATGTTAGTATGGAAATTGAAAATTTTCCCAAAATCTCCATACAAAACACCAATTTCATAGGTAAGGACCTAATATTTATGTATCTGGTTCTGCAGTGTAAACAAGCATAGCGTTATTATCTCCATCAGTAAAAATTCGTCTAATACCAAGTATAAGCTCTCCCTAACTTATGTGAGGAGCTCGATGGCGTAGTGATTAGTACACTTTGGCTTACAATATCGAAAACCAAAGCTACCTTCGACTTGGTCAAGCCTTGGGTGGGTGACCAAAACTTAGTGATCTCAAAGTCCTCACGCACGGCCGAGCACGGTACATTACCACCGTGCACGCGGCCATACTGCGCCTGCAGGCTACCACCCCGGACAGCAGAATCTGACTGTCTCGCTTTCACGTCAAAACTCCTCACCAATTTGACCAAAATTTGATATGCAGATAGTCTAGAGCCTGAGAGAGGACATAGGCTACCTTTTATCCCGTGATTCCCATGGGAACGGGCGCCATGCGGGTGAATGTAAAAAAAATGAAATAACGCCTCCCAGAAAAATGAAGGGCAAATTTACTCGTACGCCATGAACTTTGCTTCTTAAAATAGAGTAGGAGTAAATTTTCAATTCCACCAATTGAGACTACTGTTCCAATTTGAAAAAAATCGTCCCGTGTTGAATATCCTATTTATTCGCCATCTCGAGAGGTTCTGGGTTCGATCCCCAGTGGGGGCAAATGTTTGGGTGATGAATTTTCAGGCATTTTATATGTATATTTCTATATATTCTGGTTATTTATATGTATATATCTATTAAATATATTTATCCGTCATCTAGTGTCCATAACACAAACAGCATTAGTTGCTTAAAATGGCGCTAGTTGATAGGTGTGAATGTCTGAGGATATTATTATTATTATTGAGGAAGGCTATAAACTACATATCAACACAAAGTAACTATTCTACGAGGACGAAGTCGCGGGCAAAAGCTAGTTTATAATAAATAATTAAAAATCTACATTTAACTTTGAAATAATTATTGTAACCAGAATTTTAACCGACAATGACGTAGCATCAGCCCACTCAACCAAACAGCGACAGCGGCCGATTTGAATTTTTATAACATAGACAAACCTATTTTCCATAATATTCCGTTGTGACATTTTTTTATTCTTCCTCATCAAAAACTCAGAGCCGTATTTGACTTTTAAAATATTCAGAACTCTCTCAGAAGCGCCGTCCACGGCTTTTTTAAAGACCTAATGCTGTTTTTACTTAGAGTTTAGAGAGCGGACCATTTGCGAGATTCTGTAAGGCAACATTAGCACTAAGTAAAGATCGTTAAAACTTTGGAGTGGCTTAGTCCATTAGCTTCGTTCTGGCTCGCGGAATGACTATGCGATACATGCTTTTTTGAAGTTACGATGTGCGTTTCGTGGTCGCTCAGTAGTAAAGGATGACTCAACTGCAGCCAATGACTTTAAATTGTTTACTTACACTACCTAACTATTAGGTCCTTACCTATGAAATTGGTGTTTTGTATGGAGATTTTGGGGAATTCTGCATTTTCCATACTAACATTTTATCAGTTTTCTTCACAACGACAAATCCAGAAATAATAATATTTGGCATGTATCATTTGACAAGCTTTAGTAATATGTGTAATATCACACTTCATAAAAAATATTTATCGTTTTTAAGTGAATGCAAATAAAATGATGTATTCGGGAGGAACTAAAAAAGAGTTGTCTCCGTGTCCAATTTTAACACAATTAAACTTACAACAAATTATCAAAACAAATCAAAAGAGCTCAAAAATATAGTCTATTTTTAGACGAGGTAATTATTTTTTAGGAATACTCTGAATCTTAATAGTTACAGACAGAATACTAAGACAGAATAAAAACACCAATTTCATAGGTAAGGACCCAATATAATCCTACATATATGAATTTAAAAATTGGTAACTTAATAATAATAATTTAATTTACTTATGTCCTCAGCCTATATACGTCCCACTGCTGGGCACAGGCCTTCCTCATGGAGAAATGGAGTATGGGTAACTCCACCACACTAACCCAATGCGGGTTGGTAGGTAGAAACAGCCGCAATAGCGACCGAGATCAACGGCTTAACGTGCCTTCTGAAGCACGGAGAAGCTCGAGATCACAAAGTTTTGGTCACCCATCTATGGCGAAGGTAGCTTTGTTTTCAATCGAAAATAGATAAGATACGCATACTTACTTATAGAGGGAAGCATTTCAATAAAGAAAGCTAAAAAAAAATCCCAGCTTTTAAACATGTACAACAAGTACTATGAACGTGCTACGAGTATTGGACCACTCAAAATAGTTTTTAAGGGTAAATGTGACGATATAAAAGAGCCCTTTATAATAACTTTGTTTTGACAAAAACACAACCATATACTCGTGAAGTTTATAATACAAAATGGATTGTGAATGACTTTACATTGTGTTGTATACTCTAAAATAATTTTGACCTTAAATGCACCTTAATTAATAAATGATTTTCGCTCAGACAACTGGAATCTACTAGAGAATATATTTACAATCACGTACCTACATGACAATGAAGTCTTTTAAGCTTGGTACAAGTCATAAAACACAAGCGGGTCATTCCATTGTAATGTGCAAATTCGACTTCGTTTACATAATTTATTGGCGTTTAATGAAATTGCGATTCTTTTGTCATTTTATTTGTAGTTCTTTTTACTTGCTTACACTATTAAGGAAAATGAAATGAGGCTCTCGGATTTTTTTGGGTGTTGGCTTATCTATTGCTTATATTCGAATTATGTGTAATTTATTGAACTTTAAGTAAAAGAAGACGTGAAAGAGAATAAAAAGAAAAATCTGACACAGACATGGAGTAGAAAGATGAAGTGAAAGCCTTAAACGATTATAGTCTTGGTTCGTAATGCTAAACGTGACATCCTTAAAATAAAAATACAAATAAGATAAACATGATGTTTCCTCTAGAATTTTTTTCTGCACTTTAATTTGGAGCCTTAAGGTCTCTGTGAAAATCCATTAAAGAGCATTAACATTTAGCTTTTGACTCCGCTAGCCGCTTATACCTCGGCACATACATTACCGAGATGCCTCGCAGGTGAGCTCCCCCGAGAGTCCAGTAATGCAATCATTAGGAGAGCCGCATTAGACCCCGCACCAAGTTTGGCCGCGGAAGTGGGGAAGGCATTTTGATGGGTCGAATCCACAATGTTTCATGAAACTCAATTTCGTTTGTTTATGACATTCTGTTTGATGTTCCAAGTTTAAATGTAACTTTTTTCTTTGGGATGGCTTTTCGGTGGCGCTTGACGGCTTATTTCAGAAATTTCGTTTTGTAAGAAAATGGATTCTTACGACTATACGGATTCACAGAGAATCAAGATATTTACTTCTGCACAAAATCCTCGATTTCCTCTCTTTGAAACCGTACAATATAAGAGATTTTTTTTTCTATTATGAAAATCTATTTTCTATATATAATATAAGGTACACTCGATCTAAAGGTGAGAACTAAGATTGCATTGAACTTTATACTACGAATGAAGGTGTCAGAGCAATATTAAAAGCTGGAGAAAGAAAACAATGTGCGTACCTGGAATTATGGTCGTGGTGCTCTACTTCTGACTCAACATCACCTCACAAAGCCAGGACTTAATGTATTCATGGATTCCCATGTTTTGTATGTATGATCCCAGAAGCAAGTGATGTATTATGATATATTTATCTTCTGATGGGGTAGATACCACTCAGATAAGCAGTATGACATGATTATGCTATAGTACTGTCAACAACATTTAGAAAATTAGTTCCCAAAGTGGTCCAGGTGGACTAGGGGTCCACGGGAGACTCGACGGGGGTCTTGTTGTTTTCACATCTTCACATTTTTGTCGAGTTTTGGGAATATGGTAGAAATGAAGCTGCAGGGGGTCCACCGGAACCAGATAAATTTTTAAAGTGGTCTATGAGAAGAATAAGTCTGGGAACCTCTGATTTAGAACATAGGACAAAAAAAAAAAAAAAACAGTAAATAACATATTTTAAAATTGGAAGACACAAGTTTTTTTCTTCTTTGAAAAACCAACTTTTATCAATGGGCACGTGGGTTGGTTAATAATTACCTTCTGTAAAAACAGTGGCTGTCTTTCCTTAGACTGATTGATGGAACAGTCCTAAGCCGTTTTCTATGTCTAGCTCCAACATAAATAATGAATGTTGCGGAACATTGCGTAGATCTATGAGGCTTCATTGCTAGCCCAAAATGTAGGATCATGCGTAAAAATTATTAGATATCTTTGTTTCCGTACCGCTTTCTGTTCCGTTTCCTTTCGCAGCTATATTATTTGGTAAATAATTCCGTGTTTTAGATAGTGTTTTGTTTTCATGAATATTAGGGAATATTTTTTTATATACCTACATATACATATACATACATACATATGGTCACGTCTTTTTTCCCGTAGGGGTAGGCAGCCATTACTTGTGGAAACAAGTGTCAAAAGTATGTAAAAATCGTAGTTGAAACTTACTCTTTATATACTTTTTCGCCCGGCGATTTAGGGGACTTTTGACCTGGCCCTTCTCATATTTAATGACATCTTTTCATACCTTTCTTATGAATATTATGGCGAAAACTTCCAGAAATAAGCCACGATGTCCCACAAAAACTTCACAACTTCTACTTTTGTTAATCAAACATTATACCCAGAAGTCAAACAGAATTTATCGTCTCAAAAAAAAAACTCAAAACGTTGTTTTTTGCCCACGTTCTAAGAATGTTCCTGTTCCCAACTTTTTTATTCAATTAGGGAGCTACAAAAATTACTCCCGGGCCCATAAATCACCCTTAACTGCTGTCTGTATTATTTATTTATGCTAAATACGCTTAAGCACGTAGATACAAGGTTTCTTCCACCCTTTCCCTGTGAAAAATAGCGTAAGTATGTTGGAGATAAATTTTGTGTAATTTCTTAATTTTTGTTTAGATCTGCAAGTTCATTTTTGCGTTCGTGGTAGTGGTGTTCAGTTTTAATTTTGTTAGAAACCGTCTGTATAAATGATCTCGTATAAAAATTTTAATGTAAAATAAAGATTTCTGTTATAACTTTTAGATATTTAAATATTTAATTGATTAGAGGACGTGCATTATATGTTTTAGTCTCTATCTAAAAGGTGCGGGCGTACATGCAACGCCCACTATTTATATACTCAACAGAAAATTTAATTAATCTTGAGGAAACTCAGTGGTTTTGAAACGCAGGGATGATACCGGCCGTCTTGACTTTTTTTTGGTTTATTTGCCAGAGGTCAATGACCGTTTTATATAGTATATTATGTTTTAGTTTGACGCTGAGACTGCCCACTACTCTGTAATCAAATTTAAATGGATATAAATTGGATTTCTGTCTTTTCGTACTCTTGAATACTATTGAAAGTAACAAAAGAATAAGCGCCACGTTGATTCAATATAAAGCGGTTATTATGCCAACTTCTTATTGTCTATTTTCGATACAAAGAAGGTTCAATTTCAACCGTAATCAATGTTAGTGAAATTTTGGAGAGTACTAAATGACATGACATTTGACGTTGTATTAAATTAATATTTACTATCAAAATTGGTAGTAGGGGTGATTACATTTACCAAAATGATTAAAACGTATGCTGATAGCCTACGACATAGTTGCAAAGAAAAACGTGGTAAAAAGTACAAGATGTGCGCCTATTGTAAAAGGAAAGCTTAAAGATATAAAGTGCACAAATATTCGAAACATTTGGAACCGTACCATTTGTAAACTGAAATAATCTGTATTTCGTTGTTTTTCTTTCCAAATTTGTTCAGGGTAATGATAATAGTGCTCAGTAAGGTGAGATTTTATATAGACTACCCAGTGCTTGGCCAAGCCTTCAAGGCCTTGAATAATTTAGTGTTAGAAATAGGGCGTTTGCCTAACAGGCCCACCTGACACACGGTCGTCGTAAACTGCAAGCAACATTTATATGTAAATTTAATAAAAAAATAATTTCAATAAAAATATGGTGCTGCGTATAGGAGTTTCATAGGTACGCTGGCCGTAAGCACTGGCCAACAGCGCCGGCAAAATTTCCATACAATTTGACATATAAACGCGCGTGAATGGTTGTGAAACGATGATAAACTCCGTGTAATTGTAAACGCGTGGCCGGCGCTCCGGCGGCCAGAATGAAACCACACCAATCTCTCACCAACCAATCGCACATGGTTCTATGATTGATACTCATCGTGTTTTTATATACAAACTCTGGCTGGACTTACGATTTTATCCCTTTAGAGGATGCATACTGGAAAACACTTTTCTACCTGCGTCATAATAACTGACTTAAATTCTTAGGTGCTTTGTGTGTTGATAGATCTGTTTGTTGCCTTTTATATTAGGTCCTTACCTATGAAATTGGTGTTTTGTATGGAGATTTTTGCGAATTCTGCATTTTCCATACTAACATTTTATCAGTTTTCTTCACAACGACAAATCCAGAGATAATAATATTTGGCATGTATCATTAGACAAGCTTCAGTAATATGTGTAATATCACACTTCATAAAAATTTATTTTCGTTTTTAAGTGAATGCAAATAAAATGATGTATTCGGGAGGCACTTAAAAAGAATTGTCTCCGATTCCAATTTTCACACAATTAAACTTACAACAAATTATCAAAACAAATCAAAAGAGCTCAAAAATATAGTCTATTTTTAGACGAGGTAATTATTTTTTAGGAATATTCTGAATCTTAATAGTTACAGACAAAATACTAAGAGAGAAAAAAAACACCAATTTCATAGGTAAGGACCCAATACTATCATTGACACTACCATGGAAATGAAAGGAAGTAAAAAAAAGTCTCTTATAAAAGTCTCCTGACTTTTTACTTTTTACTAATGTTGAATAATGAAAGCCGCTTTTATTACATAGGAAATAGAGACGAGCTCAAGACAACAAGGTCTGCCATGCAGCCACACGGCTGTACCTTACAAAAACAACGGTACCGACTGTATAATACAAGTTAGACAGGAGACATAGTCGATTAATTCCGAACATTCCCGAGGGAAATATTTTGGTAAGCCTTCCAATCTCTAAAAAAGCACGTAGGTTGTTATTTCGACAACACGTTGTAAGCCCCGCAGTGAGTACCTCAAATGGTTGAGCACATGTGATAGGATTAAGTAATGTGTAGATTCATTGAGCTGAAAAGGGTTTGAGTTTCAAATTTTGAAGTACCTTCCAGGGGTGGGAAATCTTTATTCCTATTGCTAATGTTCCCCTTATATCAAAAACTATTTTTATACATAAGAAGCCAAAATAGTAGTTTATGTAACTGTCACATAATATAGGTTATTAAAATACGAGCGTGGTTTTAAAAAACGAGTCTTGGCGAGTTTTTTTAATATTATCACGCGAGTGTTGTTACATACACTACTTTATCTACACTCATTATTCCAAAAATAAAATAAAAAAATTAATTAATTTTATTTATTGTTGACTGTCTGGAAAACATTTGTCATAGTTTTGTGCGTGTTTAAGAAAAATAAGTGTTGCATAATGGTCATTATGTTACAGTTTCCAATTTTAAATGTTCGTTTTTATCATTTGTGTTAAAAAGTATGTCAATATGAGTTCGTGTCTGAGTTTATAATTCCAACATGAGTGTTTTTAATTTCATTGATTACTTTTGTAGACTCCTTCTTTTATGTGTCCTTAATGACTTCCGTAGCCGAGTGGTTTGAATGCCATCTCTAGACGTTCTGAGTTTGAATCCCAAATGTTTTTGTGGTGAATCAATATAAATACCTTTCTCTCCTCCTCCCTACTCCTCATGTGATTCCCCATGGGGAAGGCCTGTCCCAGCAGTAGGACGTATATAGGCGGATGACCTTTCTCTCTGTTGTTTTAAATTTTGTCTGACTTTATTGCCCGTGTGTATCCATCGCAGTCACAATCCGCAGTGGCATCGCGAAATATCAAATTTTCATTAGTTTGGAAAAAACCTGTTTAAAAGGATGTTTATATATTCATAAACCGAGTCTCCGGAGCGTTCGCGACCCACTCTGATTACGAGAACAAATTAAATTATAACTCAACTTCTTACAAGAAAGTCAAATGAAATATGGTGAAGAGAATATTAAAAAAGTTTTGACGATATTTAGGGAGTGTAATAGATTGATTTCTTTATAATTATTCTGACATTTTATGGCGTAGATGGGGCTAAAGAAATAAAACCGTTAAAGTGTAAATAATTAAATAATGCTACCTTTGTATAACATATCATTGTGATAATAGTACCCTTAATCTATCCCTTTTAATATTGGGTCCTTACCTATGAAATTGTTGTTTTTCTTCTCTCTTAGTATTTTGTTCGTAACTATTATGTTTCAGAACATTCTTATAAAATAATTGCCTCTTCTACAAATAGACCATATGCTTGAGCTCGTATTATTTAATTAGAAATTTTTTTGTAAGTTTAATTGTGTTAAAATTAGACACAAAGACAATTATTTTTAACTGCCTCCCAAATACATCATTTGATTTGCATTAACATAAAAACGTTGAATAATTTTTATCAAGCGTGTTCACACACATATTGCTAAAGCTTGTCTAATGATACATGCCAAATATTAATATCTTTGGATTTGTCGTTGTGAAGAAAACTGAAAAAATGTTAGTATAGAAAATGCAGAGTTCCCCAAAATCTCCATACAAAACACCAATTTCATAGGTAAAGACCTAATATATGGTACGGACTGTAAGGTCGAAGATCATCAATTATTGTGAAAATTAATTACTTACATACATATAACGCCTACGAGTATTATCACCTAAGGGTTAGTCAGAGACTAGGCAAAAGCGCCACAAAAGCAGTCTATTGCCAGAGTCCGCGCTTCACCAAGCAGCCACTGACGTGACGGGTGGTGAGCCCGTCGCCGCTATAAGCTATTGGATGGTTGTGCACTTCTAAGTCCATTAGGCCCAATTGCACGATCGAGAGTTAGCGCCTAACCCAGGGTTTGCCCATATATTTGCCCCAGGGTTAGGTGCTAACTCTCAAACGCGCAATTGGGCCTTAGTCGCTTCCGAGACCAAAGCTATGGGTCGGCAGTATTCTTTAAAAAAAACTAAACTATGACATTAAGAATTTATTATAAAAGTGCACCCGTGCGAAGTCAGGGTATGTATTTATATTTCATTAAAAACATAATCTTAACGAAAAAGGATATCATGCGTAAACTTAAATAAAAGGGATAATACAATATTTTTCATAAAATTTTATTTTTATGTAATTTTTAGTACTTGGTATTGCCTCCGTGTGCTCTCAGTAGCCCTACTGAGAGCACACGGAGGAAATATTGTATTATCCATTTTTTTAAGTTTACCCAAGATATCCTTTTTCGCTTCAGTTTATGTTTTAATGAAATATAAATTAATTATGAAAAATATTTTATTTTATTTTAAGAATATTAAATTGCCTATCATGCACAGTTTACTTCAGTTCGCTAGCGTCTTTATCTTCCGAGATATTCTAACTTTCTTAACCGACACTTAATTTTTGCTCGCGAGTGTAGATATTTAAATAACACAACGAGAACTTTTTAAACGTAAATATGTTTTTTTAATAATTTCATGATCTGATTCAGATCTTCAATCGCGATAATGTCAAAATAAAGTGCATCTCAATATTTCAATTTGTAACAGCATTAATTCATCTCCCAGTAGAAATAATTAAAAAGCATACGTGGTCCATAACTCATCGGAGTTTTCATGTTGCTGCGACGAACTTTTATTGTTTCCGTTTAAATCGAATGGGAAATATTTATTGGGAGATTTATGCACTTTTAAAATCGATTATTCATCGAAAATTTCTTAATGAGTGTCTGATATGAATGTAGAGTTAAATTTGTTTGTAGTTCTTTACCAATGAATAGTCCACAGAAATATTTGCTTTAGCCTTGACAAACCCAGTTCATTTCAACGAGTTCACCAAAGCGAAAATACACGTATATTTTGTTTATCTAATGTTTATAAAACTTTTTGCTTGTTAACAATCAAGTTTTCGCTGGTGTTCGCTGATCCTTAAGAGGTTAATAAAGTAAATACCTACATACATCATAACAAACACATACACTTGATTTTAAATTAAAATTCTGTTTCCACAGTAAATATTTATACAATAATTTGTAGAGTCTTTCTCTCTTACAATGGTAACATCTAAAGCTTTTAACTAAGAACTTTTTTTTTATAATAAATAAAAACCAAAAGTTAAATTCTTACGATAAGCGTTATTCTGTCATAAAAATAATTATGAGAAATGGTTATTTCGAGAGATGTCTATAACATTCACAAAAAAGTTTACGTGTAGCTGTAACATTTCGCTCTTAAAACGGAAAAATTATCCCGTTCACAATTCTCTTTTAGATCTTTCATTTCATTTTTTATTTTTTTTATTATAGCTATCATATAAAACAGGGGTTGGAAACTTTTTGTCTGCCTCATGCAGCTGAGTCGAGTGTAGTTCGAAACTGCAACCTCGCCAATTAGTGTTCTGATCTGTAGCGAACGAGAGGGTGAAGGCAGTAGGATTTGTTTTTACATGAGCATATCGGTGTATCCTATAGTACGTCTTAATCCAAGTTGCCAAAAAGGTGAACAAAACAAAGGTAATGATTCATCTCTAAAATGTTTTGTGATGACTGTAGGTAATTGAAATCAATTGAAACGGACAACAATTGTTACCGTTAATTATATTTACGTGCCAATGTCCATGTAAAAAGTGTGATTATTGAATAACAAATTCGGTAAGTGGGGTTTTTTTTTTACCTTTTTGGCAACTTGGATTGAGACGTACTATAGGCGATATCTTCTAAAACCGTTACTAGTGTGAAAATTCTAGAAAAACCGATTTGGTTCAGTTACTATTCTTCTTTTTACTGTATGTTTTCCTTGCCATTCTTATAACGTAAATCGTAGTTACGACGAAATTGCTATATCCATCACGGAAACCAAGACCAAGATCGTAAAAATGGTGATGCCTTGAAACTGGCGTACATGCCACTCGGTCCTGGTCGTCAATAATAAATAATAAGATGTTACACTCATCAATTAAAAACATCAGTCAGGGTGATCAGTAGGCGGGTGGTAACTAGACCCTTGTACTTTAGTATCCCTCACTCTTCACTGCTTCATATCCTACTTGGGTCGATGCCACAAGTTTTAGCTTTCCATCCTCTTCTAAGCCGAAGCCGTGTGGTAGCGGCTCATTAAAAGAATACTACTAACCCATCTCTTCCCTTGGGTGTCGTAAAAGGCGACTAATGGACTTAGAATTGAATAACAACCCACCTTATAGCAGCGCCGGGCTCACAACCTGTCACGCAGAGTGCATGTATTATCACTATTTGGTGAAGCGCGGACTATGGCAGTGCACTGCTTTTGCGGTCCTTTTGCTTAGTGACGAACCCGGTGATAATAGTCGTGATTATATGTATGTATGTATCCTATTCTATCACTTGCAATATTAGCATTCACTCGCTGCCTTATCATGTCGTAATGTTTATCATCCAAGATTTCCTCAGGCTTCCTGGTCCTATACACCCATCGATTAACATGAACGTTCACATTTTTTACGCATTTCTTATTTGCACTTTTTTATTTAGCGCAGAGGCAAAATACAATTAACGCATCGTCCCTGTTAAAAGGCCCAGTTTGTCCATTTCTATTTCGGCTTGTGATTTTCTGGTAATGTATCGTCGCAGTCGTAGAACAAAGATGAATCTGCAATTTGGTAGTTTTACAGCAGGCCCTGTCAAAGATTTTGTACGGAATTTTGCTCTGTATCTCTTGAAGTGGCTTTGTTTATCGTGTTTTATATCTTTAGCAATACAAATTCCTAATGTTAAAATAATAGTGTTCGTGAAAAGTCACATCCGTCGCTTTTCCCCGGAGATCAGGTAGGTAGGTATGTTAAGAAACGACGTTATTCAGTGATTTTATAACCCAGTGATGGATACCGTACAATACTTAGGAATCACAAATTTTTCATCTTTTTACAACACTGTTTGATAATTCACTATGTTATATGACAGTATCATCCACATGTACATGTTTACACTGGCTACGGCTTCCTCTTCAGGTCACATTGTAAGCATGAATGAAGCTAACATTTGGCTTTGTATAAAACTGAGTAGATTCAATAACGGTGCTCAGAAAATACTGATGATATTTCTGATGAAGAAAAGACAAATAAATATCAAACTATCGGTTTTTTCAATAGCGAGTAGGTGATATAATTTTTAAAATCAGACCAGGAATTCCTGAGGTTAGCACTTTCAACCAAACAAACAAACCCTTAAGCTTTATAATATTAGTATATATTATACTCACACTAAGTGATAATGTGGTCGTGTATTTTTTATTGTTAATCAGACGGACCTTATATAAAGAATTGATTAACATAGTTATCATAATAATTTGTTGTATAGACGCTTATAACGCTTAAGATAGAGTCTAAAGTAGAATGATTTAGTCGCCTTCGTATATTGCATGTATATCGAAATCTATACTTCAAGATTGTACTTGTAACGAGTGACATTTTTGTGAGAATACGAAAATTTTATCTGAAAAAACGGATTCGACAATTATGTCTCATTTAAAAGAATCACCACCGAGGTGGGCATTAAACCGATTGTCCCTCATACTACCCCGAACAGCAAAGAACAAGGTTCTCTTATGAAATCTTCAGTAACTTCAAAAGTACTGGACCTAGCTTTATGAATAAAAGATAAAGAAAAACAATTAACTAAAACACATTTATAGCATTTTTTACGTAACAATTAAAACGAAATATTAAAAACCACACCATTATATTACAATTTCAGATTTTTTCTATTAATCATCAAAAATGAAATAAATATATTTTATATATAGCTTTATGCTTTAATGTAGTTTTTAATTCATAAAGATCGATCAAGTACTTTTGAAGATATTGAAGATTTTCCAAGTGACCCTTTTTCTTTGCTGTTCAGTGTAGTTGTAAAGCTTTTTAGACTTTGCGAGTTATCTAAATAGTAAAGAAAAAGACTTCACTTTTAAAAATCCAGAAGGTAGACCCCTAAAAATAAACGTAGGAAGTAGAACGATTAACTATGATCGCGATAGCTATTTTTCTCAAAGAATACAAGTATACTGTAAATCTTCGTAATTAATTACCGTACCAGAAAGAACAAAGCGTTAGAGAAGCACTGATAAATAGTTAACATCACTGAAGTGTTTTATGAATAAACGAAGCGACGTTCATTGAGTATTACGACGTCACGCACACACGTTAGCCAGCAGTCGATGTGTGTTTGCGTATTTGCTGTGTTTGCATTATTGTCGAAAGTATTGTAGGTGTGTGTGCACTTTTTAGGGTTCCGTAGTAAGCTTCCGTTTCTATTAATCATCAAAAATGAAATAAATATATTTTATATATAGCTTTATGCTTTAATGTAGTTTTTAATTCATAAAGATCGATCAAGTACTTTTGAAGATATTGAAGATTTTCCAAGTGACCCTTTTTCTTTGCTGTTCAGTGTAGTTGTAAAGCTTTTTAGACTTTGCGAGTTATCTAAATAGTAAAGAAAAAGACTTCACTTTTAAAAATCCAGAAGGTAGACCCCTAAAAATAAACGTAGGAAGTAGAACGATTAACTATGATCGCGATAGCTATTTTTCTCAAAGAATACAAGTATACTGTAAATCTTCGTAATTAATTACCGTACCAGAAAGAACAAAGCGTTAGAGAAGCACTGATAAATAGTTAACATCACTGAAGTGTTTTATGAATAAACGAAGCGACGTTCATTGAGTATTACGACGTCACGCACACACGTTAGCCAGCAGTCGATGTGTGTTTGCGTATTTGCTGTGTTTGCATTATTGTCGAAAGTATTGTAGGTGTGTGTGCACTTTTTAGGGTTCCGTAGTAAGCTAGGAACCCTTATGGTTTCGCCATGTCTGTCTGTCTGTCCGTCCGCGGATAATCTAAGTGAGTAAAAATGTATATTATTAACGCCGACAAAGTGCACAGATCAAAAGTGGAATTGAGGGACTGATTTTTGAAGCTATTGCATAGCTTCTATCGCGGGCGTTGAGCGCGGGGACCGAATCCAGAAATTCCGTAACGAAAAACCCTCACGCTCCCCACTCCGATGCGCAAGGAGGTGTGGCTTGAAGGCCGTGCATCGTCTAACTTCGTTTCAGTTCGGCAGTCTTCGACACGGCGTTAAGATAATAAAACCCACATGTATTGTAAAATAATAAAAAATATTTTAAGCAATTTTAACTTTTTTTATTTAATTATTATTTATTTAATAATAGAAAAATTTGTTTTTTTATCGGTCACCACGCTCAAAAAGTGTGACTTGAATTAATATCAAAGAAAAAGAAATACTGCATGAATAAAATAAATAAATAAAATTATAATTGCATAAGTTGATACAAAATGCTATGCAATAGCTTTACCGCGGCAGTCCCCGAGTGCCACACGTCTTTTTTATTACCTCTGGACCCTAACCTGTAATTTTTTTTTTAATTTATGTATTTAAATCAATTACAATTTACAAATTAGCTTACAAATTCTGTGGACATAAACCAATTATGGTTTATCTGTCCACAGTGATTCAATCAACAAAAACTTTTTAAATTTATTTTTACATATCCCCTGTTTACATGCATCTTTGATGCCACTAGGCAGTTGCGACATATTGTTCGATAGCTATTCAAAAATGAATAGGGGATTTCTAACATCATCTTACGATAAATATTATATTTTCTGAAATAATCGCGCCGAAAGTTAAAAAAAGACGTGTGGCACTCGGGGACTGCCGCGGTTAAGCTATTGCATAGCATTTTGTATCAACTTATGCAATTATAATTTTATTTATTTATTTTATTTCGTTCGGATCACTTATAAGTAAATTAAATCATAAAATAATTATCTTAAATAAATGTTAATAAACTAATTAATAAAATAACAAAACTCATAATAAACAATGTGTAATAGTTAGCTTATAAATAAAACCAAAGTGGCGTCTTTGTTAAAATTAGTTCATTGTTGTATCACTAGATGGCGCCACCTATCCTTTAAAACGCACTATTGTTTACTCTCATAGACTTATATGGTCAAACCGATGTTAATTAAAATTTGTATTCGCCTTGGATACGGTGTTTCATTTTGGTAACCACCTTGGGTTTTAACATGCACGGCCTTCAAGCCACACCTCCTTGCGCATCGGAGTGGGGAGCGTGAGGTTTTTTCGTTACGGAATTTCTGGTTTCGGTCCCCGCGCTCAAGGCCCGCGATAGAAGCTATGCAATAGCTTAAAAATGTGTGTGTCCCCTTTAACTTTTGAACAATAAGATCAAAAAATATGAAAAATTCTCAAAAGTAGAACTTTATAAGTACTTTCTAGGAAAATTATTTTGAACTTGATGGGTTGAACAGTTTTTGATAAATTTTACAAAATTATTTTTGAGCTTAATTTGTGACTTAACCATATATGCAAGCATCTCATATGGAAAACTACGAAACCCTATACTGAGCGTGGCCCGTCACGCTCTTGGCCGGTTTTTGTTATTACAAAAATACGCTACAATATTTACAACCTTCAGTCAGCAAAGTCAAACAAAGTCAGTTATAACAAAACGCAGTGTAAGATTTTGTTTTTATGGCTGTATTGTATGAAAACAATTTGTTAAATGCTTGAGAATCAGAAAAAGGAAAATTTTATTGTGGCAAGTAATGTTGAAATCCAGTAGAAGAAGAATACATAATCAAAGAAGTATAAGAAGCACATAAGAAAAATAATTGTACCGATTCAGTGAGTGAACATTCCTGGTTCAAAAGCACAATAAAACAAGCTGTATCGTCCATCGTCCATTGTCCTCAGCCTATATACGTTCCACTGCTGGGCACTGGCCATCATGGAGAAATACATGAGGATTATGGGCCGTAAAACTGGCCCAATGCGGGTTAGTGGGTAGAAACGATCGCAATAGCTACCGGAACCAACAGCTTAATGCGTCTCCCGAAGCACGGAGGAGCTCGAGATCACAAAGCTTTGATCACCCATCCGTGGCCTGACCATGGCGGAGGTAGCTTTGTTTTCGATCGAAAATCAAAGCGTACTAACCACTTCGCCACCGAGCTCGTCGCTGCAGCTGCTACAAGCTGTCTCTTCTTCTTCTTGCCCTTTTCCCACTCTAGGTGGGGTCGGCACAACATGTCTTCTTCTTCCATTCTCCTCTGTCACTCATCAGCTCAGCATCCACTTCTTTCATCCTCATATCATTCTTCACGCATTCAATCCATCGCTTCTTTGGTCTTCCTCGAACTCTAGGTCCGTCCACATCCATGCTCAGCATCCTTCTTGTAATGTGACATTCATTCCTCCTCATCACATGTCCATACCACGCTGACCTATTGCTCCTAATCTTTTCTGTCACTGGCGCTACTTTCAAACTTCCTCTAATATATTCATTCCTGATCTTGTCCATTCTTGTAACTCCACACATCCATCGCAACATTCGCATCTCTGCTGAGTGCAGCTTTCTTTCATCCATCGCATCCATTACATTGCAGCTGCTACAAGCTGTATGCACTAGCATTATATTTCTTGTACTCGCACAACAATATCTGATCTATTTTAATTATACTTACTACCAAGAAATAGAACTCGATACCCCAGTGCCCTGTTGGAAATAATCATCTTCTAGTGAAGGCTTTGTTTCATCACGCTTAGGTCTCATCTTTACATAAGTCAAAAATTGTTGAAACACTTGCCTATTTATATAGGTACACGGCTATATAAAAAGTTAACCAGCATCTTTATATATTTTCCCATCTTGTATTTCCTTACACCTACACTGAGAACATTTGTCAGTCCACTCATCTTTTATAAGTTAAACTCGGTGTACTCTCGTTGCTGCGAGGATGACCTCTTGTTAATATTTTAAATTTTATCGTTGCGAAGCACGCCAAGATGAAGTTTGTTTCAATGACGTACGAAGTACAAAATAACAGACAAGCAAACGATATTGAAAAATTATTTCGAACTGGCCGAGTTTACAAGTCACGGAACGACCATTTAAAGCTTTTATTACTTGTAGCACATTTTTTTTTTTATAAATAGTACTATATCATTTAATTTTGTATGTTTTTTAATTATTAATTAAGCAACCATTTTATCTAATTTATGACATACCTACAGTCTTCCATTTATGATAATCTATTTCCTGTCCATCCTAAGGTTGTCTTGAAAATATTGCTCTTAGCGATAAGGCCGCCCATTGTAAATTTGGGTTTTCTTAAGTTGTCTGTTTTGTTTTTATGTTGTATGTACATTTGGCTCAGCACCACCTCATAGTGAGTAGTAAACGGACATAGCCAGGACAGCAGAATTGGCTCATAAACTGCTTTTAGAGACATCTTTATCACTTTGGGCGGAACACTTATGCTGTTTTGGAATTCCATGTTCTAATATTATTATTAACGTTGAATAAAAACTGGTCTAACATATTTTTGACTTGATCACTCACTTAATATTATCATGCATTAAAATTGGAAAGAACCCGGTAACTTCACATTTTATGTCAATGTAGGTGACAAAACAAATTTCTATTTACGGACCTTATTATTTTACCAACGGTAGGTTGGCGTGTGCGGGACTCGCTCGGTGGTTACCGAGAATACCCACTAAAACTCCCCGATATACCCTGCAGGAGTTTGAGTCTGCTTTCCAACACGTCGAATAAAAAATCAGGATAATAGCCGTACGGCTCTTAACAGTGGAAACGCGTGAGCTAAAAGAAATCATAAAACTTTAACCGGCCGTCGAATGCGGTCATGATCTCATTTCTCTAATGTAACATTACGTTCCGTTGCTATTATTAGAATAAACAGATGCCCGTCTAATTTGATTTGAACAGCTGGTAACAAAAACAATATCGATGCATTAGAAATGATGAGCAGAAAAAAATATCAAGATATTATACTAGTATCATGAGATGTATCTTTAGATACCACACCAATACGACACATAATATTTTTAATTGCACAATGAAGAATATCATGTGGTATTTCAAGAAGGCTGAAGAAGCGGTATGTTGTGATCATCTTCTTTATTCAGCGAAACCATATCTAATTACACGAACTAAACAAATATGAAAAACAGTGATGATACAGAACTCATTGAATGAAGAACAACACTATAAAGGTTCTGGGTCAGTTACTACTCCAAAAATTCATTAAAATCACAACTTATTCTAATATAAACCATGTTCAATATTTTTGAGGATATCAATTTTTTTTTGAGCGTCCCAAAACTTTTGCACTTCTATTTGTTTCTTAGAACCCACTGCAATGCTTCTTTATAAATAATAATGTACAGCACAATCCACTAAATATAGTTGGACCAGAATTTATTACGGCACTAATAACACGGTGTCGGAAAAAAACGCAAAGTGCGTGTCTGGCCGATATAAATCTGAGGGTTCCTCACAATTTTATGTTCTCCCGTAAACTGGAGGGTATTTTTCTACATTTTTTCTTTCACTATATTGTTCCTGACAATTCTATCTTTCATTTTAATTTCTACAAAGCGGATAAGGGTGTATTTTAATTCTTTCTCAGTTAAAACACTCTTAGGTTTGTTCCCTACCAATCAATGGCTTAGACTAGCACTTATACAGAGTTATGACTAGGCAATATCCTAAATGACAACATTTATTTTGCGAGTTTTACCTTTACTCAATACATTAATTAAAAACCGGCCAAGAGCGTGTCGGGCTATGCTCAGTATAGGGTTCGTAGTTTTCCATCCGTCACAATTAGGTTATTTAAGACTGTTAGGTTTTTCATTCGAAATTTTGATTGCGTTGACCGATTTTAATTATTCTTTTTTTATTTGAAAGACGATATGTTCTATATCATAAAATATGTTAAGTCACAAATTTAGTTCTAAATTATTTTGTTAAATTTATCAATAACTGTTCAACCCATCAAGTTCAAAATAATTTTCCTAGAAAGTACTTATAAAGTTCTACTTTTGAGATTTTTTTCATATTTTTTTAACTTATGGTTCAAAAATTAAAGGGGGTTAAAATGATGTTAAAAATCCCTTATTCATTTTCGAATAGCTATCCAACGATATATCACACGTAGGGTCCAGAGGAAGAAAAAATCGTATGCGTGTATGGGCACCCCCCCCCCCTAATTTAATATTTTAATCCACTTTTGATTTGTGCACTTTGTCGGCGTTATTAATATATATATTTTACTCAAAATTTCAGGTCTCTAGTGCTGGCGGTCACTGAGATTATCCGCGGACGGACATGGCGAAACTATAAGGGTTCCTAGTTTACTACGGAACCGTCTAAGTTCCGCTGATACGAAAAGGCAACACGTGCGACGCTAACGCGCTCGATGGGCACAGACCTAAGAACATTCAGAAATGGATATTTATTTTTGAATGAAAGTAAAAAATGTGTGAAATTATCGAAAGTCGTAAAACAAAATATGTTGTTATTTATGATGCTAGCTATCAAGTATTGCGAGATTTGCGAGGTTTTTGATTTTCATGAAAAAACCCTGTACATGGTTCTCTGGAACATGTTCAGTTTAAGGCTGTACAACAAATCAACAATCAAATCTAATCCATATTGAATCTTAATAACTAGTTGAAGTGCTACGGGCAGCCATATCTCTCGCCCTGTAATTACTAACACTGCGATATTTTGCAGTACAACATGTAATCGCGATGCCAATTTGATATAAATTAGTGCGGCTTCATTTAGTTGCCATTGCTCGGTTTCACCGTTTATGGAATCTAGGGCGCATATTTTGCTTGGGTGATTCAATAATTGTCGTGTACGCAGTCCAGTAAAAGAATATGTAAAAAAAATACCTTTTGCTTTTTTAATTTGTGTTAAGTTTGAATAGGTTTTGGATAGCCTTCGTTAACTGTACAGGAACTAACCATGACATATATTCTTTTATCCCCATTGGAGATACAAATAAATACAGATTTTGTCGACCTCCGTGACCTAGTGGTCTGTCCGCTGGTCTCAAGGCGTCGCCATCTAGAGAGGTCCTGGGTTCGATCCCCAGTGGAGGCAAGTGTTTGAGTGATGAATTTTCAGACATTTGTTCTCCAGTCTTGGATATTCATTATATATGTATTATATTATGTATATTCAAAATAATTATGTGTATTTATCTATTAAATATATTTGTCCGTCATCTAGTATCCGTAACACAAGCAGCATTTAGTTGCTTAAAATGGGACTAGTTGATAGGTGTGAATGTCTGAGTATATTTATTTATTTATAAAATTTTCATAAAAATAAAAAAAATTAATCGATTATACAGTTCATTTTGCTAACGGGCTGTAATAAGCATAATATTAATTTAAATTTTTAATCTAAAGCCGCAGTGTAACAAAAGCGAGTAGTACAGTTTTGAACACATTTAAATTAATAAAGGCCCTGGAACGTTTTCGGCGCGAGAGTCACAAAATGAGAGTTGCGCTCTAACTACGCTATTATAATTAATTACATAAAGCTGGAAATACAACTGCGCGGTGCAAAAGCTGCATGATATGTGTTGTGACATTTAGATGTCCAGTATAAAGTGGTGTTTTGTTTCATTCATATTCTACAATTAATTTTAATAAGTTTTTAATGTTAATACTGACATATTTATACATATTTGTGTGACTTTACACAGTACACAAGCAAATTTTCTTGGCTACATTCACAACGCATCTAATACTATTTGTATGTTAAAATTTTAAAACCTAAAATAAAATTATAATATTTTGGTACCCCACTTAAGTGGACCGATTTACAAAAGGCCACAGAAAAACTTTGGATGCATGGAAAGCCTTGAAGCATATGTCTACCTGGGATGTCTCCCAGCTTATACGATGATAATGATGAGTGCATCAGTCTTAAGAGAAGATATTTGCAAGAAACTTGCAAGAAACTCTGCAAGTATTCGATTACGCAGGAAACATCCGCCAGACATATTTCTGACTAGTTCCATCAGAATTTGGCCCTACAGACTGTTTTACTCACAACAGTTGGAATAATTGAAGTAAGCAATGGAAAGTGATAATGAATTTCGTAGCAGTAGCCAGGGGACAAGTTAAATACTCAGAAACTAGTCTAATCGGTCCCGAGCTCCACATATTCATTACACGCGTTATTGTTAATATATTACGACCCAAGCAGTTACATCCATACGTTGAGCGAGCAACCGCCATGATAGATGCCCCCCACAAATGAGCAGATAAAACTTCACGCGGCAGTAATGTGCTGCATAAAGTGCCTTTTGCGTGACCCAATGTGGAATTAAATTAAATGAGTAATCAGCCCATATTTTTTGTTTCATTACTAACCACTAAGCTTCATGAGATGAATAGACGAATTAAATTTTGGACCCTACGGTTACCTAATGCAAAATATTTCTATAGCAATTAATACGTTTAATGAGTGAAGGGGGTCCTGCTGGGGGGTTTCAGAAAGTGACATAATCGCCCAACATAGCTGCTTAAAGATTTACACAGGACATATCGCGGATAAAAAAAATAGCACGAATCGCTTAAGGTAAAATATAACATATAACATGCTATATTTTACCTTAATCCTTAAACCTTAAAAGTAAAATATAACATGCTAAAACAGAAATCTCAAAAAATTTGCTGATTGAAACATAATACTATGACGTCCTTCAAACTTCACAATGAGAAAAAATCGTATTACCTGTACCTTCAACATTCAAAACCTACCAATATGTACGGTTTACCCCTTTTTATCAGCTTTCGCCGCTTCATGCATGCAAACACATCAATCAACGGCGTTGTTAGCAACTAAACACGGCGTAAAACTACAAAACTAACCCAATTTTGGTGGTCGAGCAACGCTCGGACGTACTCGTACAAGTATTAAAATAGCACTATTCGGGCAAAGTTTATCAGATATCTGATCTGGCGTGCTGAAACTTCGTTAATCCATTTTGAATATAGTGATTTTGTTATTGTTAATTACAAAGCTAGAGTTCATTAGCTGTTGAAATGTGGATCTAGATAACTGAAATGCTGGTTAGCAGTTGCTTGTTTTGAATTTTGCAGACAAAATCATTACGGATTTGAAATTACACTTCACTTTTGATGCTGAAATATTATAATCCTGTCGTTTTGTTTTTATAACACAATTATATATATAAAATAAATATAAAACTGCTGATATTACGAATTTTGAGTGTCTAAAATTATATTGTCTTTCTTAAATTATGGATAGTCATTTAAGCTTTCATTAAATTACTAACTAATGAGAAGTGCAATGCGTGTTCTAATAATTACGTAATTTTTTTATTTTAATTTTTGAAGTCTTTGTCTTAGTTATTTTGAAGTTTGAGATTACGAAAGGATCAAGCAATTTTGATTAATCGAATGAAACTCAACCTGACTCCACAGCGATCTTTTTCGATTTGAAACTCACAAAGAATCTGATTCGGCTAACTTTGAACAGTGATGTAACAATAGCTATTGACACCATACGTAATATAGGACAGTCATTGACTTCCATTAAGTTTAAGTTTGTAGAATAGGCGTATCAGCTCAAGGTCAAGGACAAACTATTGATTCAAATTAGGCCTTTGTGGGGGGTGCCTTTCGGCATTATACAGTACAATGAGTTGATTTCATTGTTTGGAAATTTTATTGGACTTTTCTCCAAATCGTCTAACTTAATTAAATAAACGATTTTATATAATTTTTGACCACAGTACCTGATAGAACTTGAAAATCCTTATCATTTTCTGAAATAAGCAATCTCCCAAAAACAGTTTTGACTGAAAGATAATCTAAGCTCGCTTATTAGATCTAAGTAGGTTATTAAATTCCTTTTTAACGACCTAACTTTAAAGAACCATTAACGCTCCTTAATCAGTATACTGTACTTGTATAGTACAGTATAAAGTTTTATGGGTAAGATATGAAACCATCCATTAGAACCTCCATAATACAGCTAATAGCCTACATTACCGGATTCCATGTTCACGTATAACCCTACAAAGGCTCGCTCGCCGATAAGTTTATCGCATATCAGATCTGCAGCACTAAATCACAATTACACGAAATCCGAAAATTTTCGACCGAAACTGAACATTATTCGGTTGCAGGCTAATGTGCACACCAAAGCTATAGGTTTGCTGGAAACGATTGGATCTAAACGTATTAATAATATTTAGGTCGTTCTTAGATATCACTATTATTCACAAAGTATTTTTCGCTGTTGGCGGTCTTTCTGGTATCACACAATCATCCACATAAATATCAAAGACTTTCATGGTTCTTAAAATGGATGTTAACCGATTTTATAAGAAATACACTAAAGCTCGCAAAATCCCAGCTCAAAAGACCTTTATGCTTCCCACGAGCTGTCAACCTTCACCAGACCGTCAGTCCACCTTGTGGGAGAGGACGATGCACGTCTGTGTATATGCCTGTCGTTTGTGCTCCACGGAGTGCAAAAAAGAAATATGCCCTCCAACCTTAGGGCATATATTCTTCTTACATATATCTTCCTAGGATGTTTCTTTGGATATTACCAACCACTCACCCGCGTTGGTGTTCATACTAGGAAAGCACTCCTTCCCTCAGATTCAGTAATATCGAAGAAAAGAAAGTGCGGTTTGGGTTCTGAGCCATAAAAAGTACTGGCCCTTATAAATTTATGTAATGTTTTACCTTACTACGTTTCTTATCTTAATCGCTTAGGAATCGGCATTTGAAATTAATGTTTCTTCTCGCAAGATCCGAATACGTAATCGATGGCTTCTGATAATATCATAGTAGGGTTTACGAAGAAAATAGCTTTCTTGGATTGTTTCTCAGATTTGAAGACGATGGCGTGATTGGAAAACTTTTTTACCAATCATGTCCTAAGTTCAAACAATATTTACGAAAATTTATTTTATGCGTTGAAACTTCAAACGTAACCAAGGACAATCAACATGATCACAGGATTTGATTAAGGTGAATAATGGAATCGTCCATTTAAAAAAAAATTGTCGAGCAATCACTAATCATCAGCTATTTGGCTAACGTTACGAGTTTACAAGCGCACAATGTTCATACTTTTTTAGACCCTATTTTTTTCAGAATAGCATGAGATTCTCCAAGACGTTTATCAATAGAATTTTCGAATGTGCTGGAAATGGCTGAATTACTTTTTGAAGAAGAATCTTTTACCATGAATAAGGCACATTACCATTTCAGGAGTCAAAGCCTCTTCTAGAAATCTCACACCCTTGTACTCTCGTTTTTCATTGCCGCCGGTGCATTAACTAATACAATTGCATTCCTTTAAACGTAATTCGATTCGATCAGCGCGCACGCAATTCTTCATGCGCGCTGTTGCATACAACCCAATGAATTTGTTCGAAATGTTATGGCTTTTTGTTGGGGATTCAGCAGTCTGTTTAATGTATTAGGTATTTGTGCGGCGTGTTGAATTGTGGTTAGATTGATTGCATTCCTAATTTGATTGAATATTATGACTATAGCTGTTTTACCCGTTTTCTATGCATTATTGTTATAAAAACAGTAAACAAGATTTTGGTTTTTTCTTCTATCGTATTTCCTTACTTTATTGTTACTTAGACAATACAACTGTTCGTGTCTCCTTATTAGTCAGATATTTCAAACTATCAGAAATTCCATTTTCTTTATACTTATTTACATATTCTCATCCTCAAACTCGCGCTATATAACTGTTCAAAGCTTTTTAATTATCTCTGCTTTGTCTGCTGTAGTACAAAGCAATGAGTTTTTTTAATCTGTGCACACATCAGTTATGTAAGTGCTGGCAACTAAATGGTGATGATGATGAATGAGCCTTTAGCTCAGTCGAAACGACCGATAACCCAATAATAAAGTACGTTTTAATGACACACCCTGTTGACATTCTACCTACGTATTACAGTTATTTGCTATTCGCTTATTCCAATGTGGTTATTGACTGTTATTGATAACAGTTGCAAATAGTTATTTTATTGGACGATAACATTCATTAAAAACGCATATCAGTTACTTTGTAATGATATTATTTATTAAAAGCCAAAAGAGGCCGGCTTTTTTACTCGATTCAGATTTCATTATGTCGTTGATTTTAATAATAGCTATTTGAAATAAGAGTGGAGCTACTGCAACATTGGTTCCAATATATAAAATAAAATAATACCTGCACTAAATTGATAGATGATTGAACGCATTTTTAATTTACGTTTTTTGTTCACAGGTGAGTGTATTGCTGGTTTTGTTGGAGTAAGTGCTTAATTAATTGCGACAATGGGATTGGCTGTTAAAAAATTTACTAACGCGTCTGTACTATGTTTCGTAAACAATATTTTTACAGCTTTATTTTGTGGCAAAACAAAATTTTGGTACATCGCTACATAGCTTTTGTGACGAACCAAACAATTTTTTTAAATTGCTTTTTGTTATTGAATTTTTTACATTGGTCTTGTTTTAGATACGTCGATATCACTATATCAGTATCTCTTATTTTAACTAAATGTTTGAAATATTTCTCAACACACTTCCAACTATATTTAAGTTTTTTCATGGACAAGAAATTTTCACCAATATTGCTTTCAAAATTCAGGCTTTATTTTGAAAAATTCAAAAATCATACGGTCTTTGATTGTTGATTGCTGTCATGATTAATGTCCTTACAGATAAAAAGTGATTTATTTCTATTGTCTTGAAGGTGCAACCTAAGACCCAAAGCTTCTTCCCATTTCAGCAATAGTTCAAAAGCCAACACCAAGGTTACATCGTCCAAAGGTCTTGCAGCGTCAAGCGGGTACACAACCAGTTCCCTCATAAATAGATTACCCAGTTGTCAGCGTACTTGTGAGCCGAAGCGAATCTATTAAGCGCGTTATTTCCGTTGGCGCAGGCCGCCGCGGATACAAAGTGGATGGAAATGGCATGGCGATTGAGGAAATTGCCACTGGCCTTTGTACAAGCAATGACATTCTATTAACCATTCCTTGGGCTTGCGGTAGTTTTTACCGCAACCAAATTGTTTAGAAGCCTCCTTTTTTAAGTAAATATGTTATATTTAAAAGTTTTACCTACGGGACTACACGCGGCGTACATTAGGTAGTTTATAGATACTACGTACTGCTCGACGTTTTGGCTGGGTTACACCGTGGTCACGAGCTGACTGGCGCGCGGCGTCGTCTGCTCGGGCAGGCCCGTGATTCCTCTTCTACCCACACATCATTAATATCACAGTCACTTCGGCATACCACACTAACAGTATCTGGGTTGGTTTGTAAAGGTTCAGTCCGCGGCGTACACTTGTTAATCACTAGATTCCACGCTGATGACAATTTAAACTCGTCCTCCCGATTGAAATTTTTGTATTTCTTTATCTCAATCACTTTACGAACTATTCTTGTGTGATAGTGACGATCATTGAAGAGGATTTTTGGATCATGTAACTCCATCCAGTGGTTAACTCCACATTCAAGTCACCCCGATTCTTCCACTCTGGACTCTTCCACGATTTAAGGGTGGTTTCAAGGGTACGCGTGCCACCAGCGCTAACTACGCGCGCGCTTACAATTACACGGAGCTACTAACATCGTTTCACATCCACACGCAAACTTAAGCGTTAAAATGTATGGAAATGTCGCCGGCGCGGCGCTCTCGGCCAGCACTGGCAGGCAGCGTACATATAAAACGTCCCTTAATTACCGGTTCCATCTGGCGTCTGCGAACATTAGATTTTTTAATTGCGTCTTGTTTGTGACCTTTGAGAGACAAAGCTCCGGTGTTTGGTAAGAGGTTAGCCTCCTGGTCATATTGGGATATAAAACCTATCTTACAAATCGTTTATTGGCCTCTGTCTCCCCTTTCGGAGATAAAAACCTATGCGTAATGCTAAGATAAGCAACGACATATCAAAACGCCTCATTCCCCGAAGGAGCCAGAGGTTTTAGACACCAACAATTTGCCAGATATGTTATGTACACTGGGCAAAATATAAGGCAAGCAATATCCACAATAAATTGTACATAAGTTTTATTCAAACTCAGTGGTACAGGCGGTGGAATCAAAGCCGCGTCCCGCGGTCTCTCGAACGATTAGAGCCCCAGCCGTCCCAACTCGGCTACCGTTGCAATGTTAAGATATCTATTGATAAATATCTAGTATAACATGCAGTCATTCTCCAAGACTTTGGAGAGATAAAAGGCAGCTAACTTTTGTCTATAAAGTTTTCAGTTAGCTCAGCTTCTCCTATCATAGATAAGTAGAGACGTGTCATGGGGGTTGATAAGAAAGAACCATATGAATATCAGACGCTACTGTGCGTAATGTGAATGCAATAGAATACAATTGAGGTGTCCCTTCATTATGTGTCGTATTCTCCAAAGCTTAGGGTTTAATTATTTTCAGCGTTGTCGCAAATCTGATCACTCGTATACGGTTCTAAAGGGTGAGTTTTTGATCCGTAGGCATAGACACCACAATAGTTAAATTCTAGACTATAGGTCTAGATCAGCATCAGTGGAAACGCCCAAATGTGTGGCGTGAGCTTGTCAAATTGTTAAGTTTGCTATGAAAGTTCGAAGCGATGTATACATCAGCTGTGCCGCCAGCCACCATCTACTTAATACCAGCATCGTGTTGCGATTAAATTGTCTATGATTATTTGACTTTAGTTACATTTGAAAATTCGACTATTGGACAAGCTGTCATATCACGACAGCATCATACGACATCATACGTCAAACTGACCACGGATAAAAGAACCGATCCTAAGTCAGTCTACTATAACCAAGAGTTTTTAATTTAATAAAGTTTCATTAAAACTCAATACCTCAAGCAAAGATGGAGCAGGTGACAAAAGCAGTAGTCCCATTTTTCCAGCTTGACTATTCGCTACAAGTTCAGCCTAAAATGTATATTTTGAAAGGTCTTTTGTAGTCCACTCCTGTTATCGATAGCGAAAGGAGGAGTGGTTGTGTGAAGAGAGATAATGGAAAACAGATGTGAAATTAATAAATACTAGCCCTGCCTGTTGACTGTTAGAGAGCGATATTAGTCGTTAAGTCCGCCATGTGTACATTTTCTTTTTGTAATGGACATGAAAGCTTAAATAAATAAATAAATAATAGACTAGTTGACAAATCAGTAGAAAAATCATAAAAAAATATACTTAATACTAGAAAAGAGGATGACTCGGTGACATCTCCATAGATTAAGCATCATCGCCCATAGTGAAGCTCCCAAAGCAATCGATTTCCGGCCTATTCGACTTTAAACGGGAATCAAACCAGTATTCGAGAGGATTTAGTTGCACGCCTATAGTTACTCGTGAATGGACCCAATTCTATTTAAATTGTAAATTTTTCTTTTTGCTGCATTTGAAATGGTTGTTATAGATCTTTGTCAATCGTCGTCCTTAGCCTTTCATATGGAAACAAATACATAAGGAGTATGGGCTGTAATACCATCACGCTGACCCAATGCGGGTTGGTGGCGTGCCGTCTGAAGCACGGAAGAGTCCGAGATCAGAAAATTTTGGTCACCCATCCACAACCGGACCATGGTGAAGGTAGCTTTGTTTTCGTTATCGAGAGCCAAAGCGTACTAACTACTACGCCAACGAGCACCTTACTCTTTGTCAATATTGTGACTTAAAAATCATGTGTTTCTTCACCAACCCATATACGCCGACTAATCTCAAACCATTTATCATTCAATCATTTATTCAGTTTCGGTATTTACATACTCTTATGAATGTCAAATTATGCCAACCGTTCACTAGCTACCAGGAGGCCTTGTTCTGAGAAGAACGGGCAAGAAACTCAGCAAGTTGTTTCCTCCCTTTACAATATATATTTCTTTTATGGAAGATTTTACAGTGTGCAATTGTCAAGAAAGCAAAGAAACCGCTTCCGCCAATAATAATAATGGAAACAGTCCTTTTATTGGGTTCTCCTTGCTTCAAAAAGCACGTTTAGCCTTGTTGGTCCTGGTTATTCCTACAATTTCCACCCCTCAATCCTTACTGTGTCAGCGTGTTGAGATTCCGGCCAAGACTTCTCGTACCAACAAACATACAAACATATCATCGGAGGAAATTGCCTGCCGCAGGCGGAGGTGTTTACACCCACTTTTCGCCTGATAATGTTAAGTCCTCGTGTAACGGGTGGGGAGCCTGTTGCCATGCTCGGGCGCAATGTGAGGCAAGCTATATTCACAATGAACTAGTCCTAATTACAAACCACTCCCATCAGCCATTGGCCATTAGTGGACCTCAGTCGAGTGTCCACTGCAGGACTTATATATATTAACTTTAGCTTCTGTAAGCTTAGATACATAAAACGTACATAAAATCACGCCTGTAATGCCCGTAGGGGTAGGCAGAATCCAAGGAGCACTGTGTTCCTTAAGACCACATTTAGCCACACAAAAATTGGGTTTGGTCAGATGAAAAATCGTGAAAGAGTAGTAACAAGTGGCTAGCTCATCGCCTACACAATCACAGACCCAGTACCCAATACGCCCTTAGTCGCCTTTTACGACATGCTAGACAAGAAAAGCAGTTGATACATTCTTTTTGCGTCACGGACCAAGATTAGATACGTTAGTTATTATTTTGTTTTAATTCAAATCTAATAAAATAAATAAGAAAGAAATATTTTAGAACAACTAATACTGCTTGTGTTACGGATTCTAGATGACGAATAGCTTTCATTCACTTAGCAACATACAAGACTAGAGAACAAATGCCTGTATTCATCACACAAACATCTGCCCCCACCGGGGATCGAAGCCAGGCCCTCTTGAGATGGCGACACCTACGGAGACCGGCGTACAGACCACTCGACTACGGAGGTCGTCAGATCTAAGGGAATAAACACCACAACTTAAACGACATTCTATATTTTTAGACTATGCGTTATTGTGAATTTTTAGTGTCTTATACAATAGTAGATACTTCAATAATGCTATAAAAACAAAAGGAATATTCTTTTACTGCCATAAAACTATCTTTGAAGTTTTGGCGTAATATCGTACATATAAATTATAGCTACACTAAATATAAAAGGTAACAGAAGCTTACTTGTTAAAAAAACAACAACACTGATAATGTTACAACATTATCAATGTTATTCCCCGCTGAAACTTGAGAGATTCTGATAATTACTTTTAAAATATGTAATGCTTCCGTGCTTAGACATTTTGATTGTCACATAGCAGAGCTATGGGTAAAATTCTTATGTATATGTACTATGAAAACGATACTAGGTAAAATTGTTAACACAAGCCCAACCTTCAACCTCACTGTATCACTCACCAGTAACAGATTTTAATTGTCACGAAAGCAGAACATCATTATGAGTACGAGTATTATGAAATATTATTAAAGACAAAAGGCAGGAATAGGCGAGTTGGGATGGACGGGGCACTACTCGTTGGAAAGGTCGCGGGACTCGCGGGCTTAATCCCACCGCCTGTACCACTGAGTTTGAATGAAACTTACGTACAGTTCATTGTGAATATCGCTTCCCTCACATTGTGCCCGGTGCTTGGGAACAGACTCGCCACCTGTTACATGGGGAACTAACTGTGGGTTTTACTACCATTGCCAATCCCTTCGTGATGACATATTGTATTGTTGTTTGTTTAAAAAAATGAATGAAAAAAATAATTGAGAAATAGTTTCAGTTGTAAGCCCAACCTTCTGCCTATAACCCTACTGTAGCACTCACAACAGATAAGGATGCGCGCGTTCCCTCAAGCCATAAAACTAGCCAATCGGACGCATAAAACTTTATTGATAGCGAAGGTTTAATCGAGGTCTCGTCATATGGAAATCGTTAGATAAATTGCTCGTATACTAAAACGATGTAGCATTAAGTATATTACATTATTTTCTTTTATTTTACGCGCCTTTACCACGTTTTTGGAAGAAATTTAACATTCATAAATGTATTTGCCGTCAGGACTTGACTCGTGTTCTTTTTGTACTCCTATAATCTTGTTTTTTTTACCTAAGAAGTCTATAGAGCGGACTAAATAGTGTCTTCTCTTCTAGTAAGTATATTTTCCTTGTCCCACTAGCTATCCTTGCAAGTATTACTTTTGAGAAGCTCGGTGGCGTAATGGTTAGTACGTTTTGGCTTTCGATATCAAAAACAAAGCTACCTTCGCGATGGTCAGGCCTTGGATGGGTGACCAAAATTTTGTGATATGAAACTCCTCCGTGTTTCGGAAGGCACGTTAAGCCGTTGGCCCCGGTCGCTGTTTGCAACCGTTTCTACCCACCAACCCGCATTGGACCAGCGTGGTGCTGTTATGACCCATACACCTAATAAGTGTAATCCGTGAGAAAGGTAGCCTAGCAGTAGGACAATAGAGGCTGAGGACGAGTCCACTTTTCTAACATCAGGTAGAAAAAACCCTTACAAGTCTGAATTGGACCTCTTGAATTGACCAGGAGTTTACTCTATTTAAAAAAAAAACAAAAATACCTTTCAATTGTGAAAAGAAAGCGTTGAATCTTTTGAAGCTAAAAAATGGTCCAACTAAAACGCTTTTTATCAATATTATTAGCGATCTCGATATTAAGTATGCACACCGGTGCCAAGACTGGCTCGATACGAAGCCGGAGTAATGAGATATAGAATACAAATTATGAGATAACTTTCATACCTTTTGAGTCTCTTGCCAAAAGAGCTTTAGAGATTTTTCTTTGCTAAATATGAAAAGTTTTCGCTTAATATACTTCGGGACGTGTTTCTTTTTAATGCACTGTCTAGGATTTGGGTTATAATTAAAACATGAATGAGAATAATACATAATATTTATGTAATTAATTTGATGACAATCTTGATGTGAAGAATAATGATTTAAATGAAACCTACAGTGCTTCGGAATTTTATAATAATGCTTTAATAATCAATATTGTCAGAACCATTCTTTAGCGCCAAATAAAATAAGCGGTGAATTGAACAATTCTGAATCAACATAACTTGTTTTTCAAATAATTATAAACTCATACGTCTAACATAAATAATGGTTCTGTCCAAAGCCAAAATAATCATGATTTATTTCATGATTATTTTAGCTACACCTCCTGTAATATCATCTAAAAGAATTTAAAACTGCGTTATCTTCATAACTCAATACCTCCGCAGATCCATACTTCATCTCAGAGTCAATGGGGTTAATACGAAAGGCAATACGAATGGAAAGTGTATCCCTAACCAACTGCGTTGGTAGGCAATACAGCGCAATCGGGAATCGCCCGCCTCATTATCCCAACCCGTATCGATTTACATTCGCGAGTAGACGAACGACTTGGGATGTATCCCTCTGCCGAACTGGTATATTTAATAACTTAGAAAGGAAATTAATAGTTTAATCTGATAAAGGAAAGAATTTGGAGTCATGTTCATAAAATGATTTATTGACATTTAGGTGTGGGAGCATTGCGAGCTTTAAGTGGCAGTGGGCAGGGCACATTGCTCGCAGAACTGACAGCCGTTAGGGCGGAAATGTTTTTGAATGGTGACCACGTATTGGAAAGCGAAGCGTTGGTAGGTTGGAAGCCGTTGGATGTGGGCAACGCAGGGCCGATTATTATAGAAATCTTTGAGGGAGGACTTTGTCCAGCAGTTGGCGTCATACGTCACTTGGAACTAACCTAACCTACTACATAATCTAACATATTCCTACTTAGGCTAAATCAAAACAAAAAGCTCTAATCTACCTCTTTTATATATGATTCTATACATTATTTTATTATCCTTATATGAGTGACCACATTACTATATTAATACAAAATTGATATTACTCTGATTTGATACGTAACAATACCATCATTCGTTGATAATAATATCATTTTGATCAGATCGTGTTCTCGTTGCTTATACTAATATTAAGACGTATTTATGTTATGTCATTGAATAGCTTTTTCATTTCTGAAGATGGAAAATATTATATAAAAACTTTTATTCTCAAACCAAAAGATTTTCAAATCTTGTCACAAGATTTAAGAATAAAACTTAATATTAATATATAGTTTAAGGTAACGTGCACACTCATGATGGTGGGATTGCAGAAGACATAAAAAACAATGTCTGCTTGAAGTTAAATGTTGCACCATAATTTAAATTTAGGTTTAAGATCTTGATAATATTTACATCCTTTTCACATAAAATATCACCAATACAGCTCAAACTAACTTTTGTGCAAATAATGGATTCAAACAAACCAAATCCAGCTAATCAATCTACAAACAAAATAAAGGAATTGTCTGCTTTGTTATAGAGCATTTAGAACGTCGCACGTCTACATACCCTTTTTGGGCTCTCGTATAGTCTCAAGTTTATGATGCTTTTTATAAGCCTCCAGTCGTTGGTCAACTGGCGCTTTTGTTATTCGAAACAAAAGGAGTTCCCATAAAACAAAAGATTCCACATTCGGCCGTTGTTATTGTTAATATTTATTAATAATGAAAGTTTTAAGCGGCAAAAGCATTGAATCTAAAATGTTTGACACCCATTGTATTTACCTAATGTTTTGATTGTTTTTTGATTATGTATTGTTAAATAACTTTTGGGTTCTCTTTGTTCATCAAAACTGTCTATTTTTTACAACTCACTACAATTTCCAAGACTAGATTCAGTTTGAAAATGTTGAACTTTGTAATAATTGATTTCATAGTGTGCTACGGAAATTATTGCAACTTACTTAGACGTATGAATGAGAAGATAAAAGTCGTTTAGAACAATCCGAGTAATAATAAATGGAAAGATTTGTCAAGGAATTATAGAACATCTTTCAAAAGAATTTAGGTTAAAACCAAGTTAATTTATAGGAACAAAATAACGACTGTCCAGTCTAGTCAACTGGGCCAGTATCTTGATACATAAATTGTTGATAAAAAAGAGTATTTGCACAGCAAAGTCCCACAAACTTTTGCATTTTATTCACCAGAATAGATACATTATTTCGTTTCGACTGCACCAGCCTATAAAGTAGTAAACGAGCGAATAACTATCGCAATTGAAATCTAAACTACAAACCGATCGGGGAGTTTCAACACGAACGATCAAAATTAATGTCAGTTGGAGTTTACACGTCATTAACTCGAACCGGTTAAGTTGTTGTATTAAATAGTGCTATTTTGTGAATTGGATGTTAATGTACGTCGTTTGTACCTCCATTAAATGTTCCAGGAGATGAGTCGGATATTTATTGAAAACCAAATTCAACACCTAACGTAATATGAAAATCGTTAGACAATAGGCAGCTAGTAGATTTCAAGGACGTCACCTTATAATCAACTCTTTTACTTAGCATAATAATAAATATGCGAATCATACCACAAATGACCCTAGATATACTAGGGAATGAAAGCAATAATCTATTTCAAAATAAGCCCCACACAATACAGTATATTTGAAGTAGGTACTTCAAATTGTCTCCTAGTCTGCAAAACATTAGAACTATCAGTCATCAATACGATTAACATTCGCAACAAACTGCACTCCATCGCTACTACAGTTGCAAACAAGTTGCAGCTTAATCGCAACAATCGGCCGACATCGTTAGTGAACTATTCAGCCAGCAATTAGTCTATGATACCGGCTGTTCGATTGTTCGTAACTTGGATGAAGTTTGAGAGCGTGATTGAATGTCTGTACGATGTTAAAAAAGATGTTGATTTGTTTTTATAACAATCTTCAATATAAAACTCAAGATGATAAAGTCATCAACATAATATTGCGTCATAAGAAATCTTATCAAATCCTGACATTTTCCAAAATTTGACACTTATTTTCCGTTTCGCCCATAAATTTATTTAAAATATTTTTATCATACAATCCAAATAATTAATAAAAATTTTTTTTTGCAAAATAACTTAGATCATTTTCTTAAACTAGGAGGTCCACTTAAATATTAAGACAGTAAAAAGAATATAAATAATGTTGCAAGCAAGCAAGGCTTTGTCAAAAGCTCTCCTTCCTCCGCTTAAACATCTGCGTCATTAATTATTCAAAGAAAAAAATCGCACTGTAAGATACTGAGATTCTTTTAAATGGAATGGAATTAAGAAAGTAATTACTGATTAATTAAAAGCTCTCCACGTTAATTTAGTGTAGAAGTACTTAGTATTTTTTTTCAGAGGGGACAGAGTTAATTTGATTATCTACTTACCTACAGATATCTTTTCTTATTTAGTTGTAATGGCGAAGAAAATGTATAATAGTTGGAAAAATACTGAGGTATTAAGGTAAAATAAACATTCTAATTTCATTAATCATAAAATAAGAGGTATTTTGTTTAATTTAGAAGACCCTTCAACTTTATAAAAAACGCCAAATAGGAGAATGTTTATTCATGAAGAGAGAAGAAAATTTTATACAACTTACATAATGTTGCATGTACCGTTTCATGGACACGTAAGAATCAAACGAAAATATTACAGTTTTTGTCAAACTTTTATTTCAAATTAAAATATATTATGTGTTCTTCTGTCCGTATAACTGTAAGTTTAGTTTTTATGTCAGATAAGCAAAGCACGGAATCGAACTCATTTTTCAATAATTAGTGCTGGAAACTTCACAAACGATTCTTTCTCAAGACCCGTTTTCATTACAAAGAAAATAATCACATGGCCACAAAGTAAGACTTTACTGCCTACTTCCTTACCGATACAGTTCGCAATTACCGTTAAAAGAAACTACCCACCACTAAGCGAATAATACAGACCGTTCCAGATTATGGCTCTGGAGTTACTTTGCTTAACGCGCGCTTTAAAAGGGAACTTTCATATTTTTCTATTGTACCCGCCTTTTCAAATTTTATCGTGGATAGTCGGTGATCGCTCGCGACGCTGCAAAAGTGTGTTAATTGAGTCGTTTCACTGAGCAGAGTAGTTTTATGCAGGTAAAATACTGGGTTTATGATCAAAACGATGTTTATACCTTAAGCGTTTTATAAAAAATGCTAACGTTGAATTCTACTTTACTGAAAACATAGATTTTATTATTATTGGAACTTCCTGTAAATTGTGGTTGGCTCAAGAGGTTAACTTCAAATATAAGCTGGGAAAGAAGACTTACATATAGTTACGACTATTATCTCCTAAGGGTTAGTCAGAAACTAGGCAAAAGCACCGCAAAAGTAGTCTGCGCTTCACCAACCAGCAAAAAAAAAAAGATCGGAAAGAAGAGACAAAAGATTTATTAATAAATATAATCATTCGAGAATTAAAACACTAAAATTAACCCAATATACCCAGAACCATATTATTATAAGTGTTTAACAGCTTTATTATTAATAATAAATGCCAAATCTCCAATATTCCGTAGCTCGGTGCCGTATTGTACATGAAATCCGTTCTAAAACCCATTAAGCCGCAGACAGCCCTATTGAGGACGGAAGCAGAAACTGGCCTGCGTCCGCTACTGCTGGAAGCGTGGAAGCATTCACCCTTTGTTTTATTCCCTAGAACGACATGCGTGGAACAGCCTTTCAGTTATGTGACCACTAGCATATTTATGGATGTATACAGTGGACTTAGTATAGTGCCCTGTGGGACACCAATGGGTTTGAACGACAATCAGATATTAAATTTTATTCTTCAAATTAAGCACGTTCTCATAAAATAATGTAGCTCCAATGATATAGTAACAGTACCAATGATATAATACCGGTGAAAAGTTTAATTATGACTGTAATAACCCATTTACATGAATAATAATATTATTGTGATTCTTTCGACCTTAACATTAATGTAAAGGGCACTCTGTAAAAGCTATTTAGAATAAGACTGACATTTGTGTGTAATATTAAAATTAAGTCACTATAAACTTCTGCCAAGACCTTCGAGGGTTAGTCATTTATTTGGAGGCAATATCTTGTTCAGTTAATAGTTATTGTGGAGGCTCATAAACGAAATTAAATAGGTGCCTTTAAATGTTATTCTGGGTGAATTTATAATATTGAACGAAAGTGTTGTTTTACAAAACATAGTTATTATTATTAGATATAAGAAAATGTATGAAGGGATAGGCGGAGACGTTAACAAAGACATTAATACTCAGTAATATGTTTCTCAAAGAAACACAGGAGGCGAGCCTGAATCACGCGCTGGGAATTAGTTTTATTAAAACTCAAGCAACGAATTAAATCTCTTGCAAAAGAAGTGCTGTTTTCCAACTCGATATCATTTTTCTGTCTGAATTGTCCCTGATCAGAAAACGTTAGGTCATCATTTTATTATCAGCATCATAGGCTTTAAAATTCAAATATAAAAGTCATGCAAAAAGCTCCTTGAATAAAATTCTGATAATTACGAAAAATCTAAATACTTACTTCCCATTTCCATAAAAACACAAAACTCTTTCCGCTAACCCTACATGCAAAATGGTATGTTTTTTACGAGACGTTGATAAAAGAGTCTCTCCAACTAAGACAAAACATCCACGGCTTACGTGTACATCCCTGTATAATTAACGACCTGAAAACAATACAATATGACAGTTTTAAACCTGCCCTCGTATTAAAACTTCGCTTTACCAGCGGTTTCATTGAGAGTTTTGTAAAGAATGCACATCCTATTAAACTTCAATACTAGAAATAGTCTAGAAATACTAATGAGAAGGAATGTGGTATTCATGTAGCGAGTTCAGAGATTATTCTGAAATAATAATATTACTGTAAAAAGAGGTTACATCTAGTTGAAACATAAATTTCACACTAAGATTGAAATAATAGTAATATAAAAAACCTTAGTGAGATAATAATGTAAATATCAAACATTTTAACGATTAAGCAGCAGCAACAGACATAATTAAACAGAGGAATGACAATGAGTTTAAAAAAAAATCTTAATCTGTTCCTTAAAAGTAAATAAGCTCTGAGCAAGAGGATCTATTAAGGATTTTTATAGGATAACAGCTTATACGCTTTAAAAAAAGTAGTCAATAAATAAATATTCTTTATGTTGTTACCGGTCGCTTAGATGTAATTATACATCCTTCTGTGCTATTCAACATTTAATAAATTAATAAAGAATTACATCACATACATTAATTTGAATTGGATGAGAGAAACAAATGAATTTAGACCAATTTTATATATCTAATATTGCTAGTAATAATAAGCTGATAATAAGAGTTGTCATCCTAATCTTCACAGTAAAAAGTCAAAGAAATGGAATACGATCCGCGAAGAGATAGAAAAGACAGAAGAAAACTAATTGAAATACCGAAACCTTCGTGAAGCAGTCATAAATGGACGGATTAGTTCAGGTGGTTTAATCACAAGACTCTCTGCTAGTTTGAATTCTGAAGCACTGTAACTACTATCTTAGTAACTGGGAACATCCATAAAGGAAGAACCCACGCCCGCTCCGTGCAATGAAAACGCTCCTGTGGGGCTACTAAATGTTTCTAAAGCATTAATATATTACCAATGTGGTATTTTTTGGAACAATTCCATATTTTTAAAATCTTTGTACATACACTTCAAAAAAATTCTCAGTCGACTAACCTGTGATTATTTTTATAAATATTAACATTATTATCCTTTGTTTTGAATTTTGAATTAATTACCCTATGATAATATATATGAAAAACTATTAACCGCCTCTCTAGTCTAGTGGTTACCACCGGGTGTTGATCAGGAGGTCGGGGTTCGATTCCCCACGGGGGCAGGAGTTTTCCTGCTCTGTTTCGTTGGTGGTAGGGCTTTTGAGCCCGCCTGGCTAGCTACCACCGTCTTACCTAAATCTGTTCCCTTAATAACAACGTTATAGAATTATTGTGTTCTGGCAGTAAGAGGTAAGATAGCCAGTTCCTCAATTGTTGAGGCAAACAGGTGAAGCTTGCTTTCACCTTCGGCCTTATCGTCACTTACCATCTGGTGAGATAGGGCCAGAGCTTGCCTGTCGTGTGTAAAAAAATATCAATAGTTACTGGTGTGCTTTAATAATAATTAAAGTTTTACATATAATTAAATTTAATAGTTTTATAAATTTCGGATAAATTTCGGATGACTGTTTATTCAACGCGTAGAAAAAATGTCACAAATTATAGGACTTAAAAATATATATAATAAAATATAGAAATTAAAAAAAGAGAATTCAATTTATTAACATTTAAAATTACGGATTTTGAAATATTTGTAGGCCACTGCGTTCCCCTTGGGTGTAAGAGACAAGATATGTTGTTATGATAACTAAACCGACAATATATGATGAACTCTGATTGTCTTCATTTCTTAAAACTTAAAATTATAATATTCCGCTAATTTCATAGCCCGAATCACCTGAAATGACGTAGCGGACACAAAGTTTGCTAACAAGACAATAAAGCAAGCATAACCCGGCGGCCTAACGGAAGCGTTTGTTAGTATTTCACGCGGCGACGCGACGCTAGACGGAACAATGTTCACAGCATCACGCGAAAGTTGATTTTAAAATTTTACTTTATTTAATTATGTTTTTAATATGCTGCTTTGTGGTTGAGTTTGTGCCGCGTTTTAAAAAAAATTGCATAACCAAGCCAGCAAAAAATAAACACTTTTGGGTCCTTTTTAAACTCACCTGTCCAATGCTAGAATGAAATTTCAAAGGATAATAAGCTTTTTGTGAATATAAATAAGGCAGTATCTGTGATCTATTTATTTTGAAAAGTAAGCGATTATAGGTACTTTACTTGAAAGTATTTGCTCAAGTATTACTCGTTGGGTTGTCCTTACTGACGCATTTTATTATGCTAACCAAGGAGCGCTCTTAGCTCATTCCAGCCAAGACAAGAATGTTGTTCCTATTAGCCTCTCTTTCTTGAGTTACATTAGTATCAACGCCACTTATACTGAGCTATAATCTGGAGTAACTCATTTTTATTGAGACTGGCCTAGATCTTGTCATCCTATAATGGACTTAAAAAGGAAATCTGTCACTATAATCTTTTAATGTTCAAGTAAAGGTTTTCTTCATTTCTAATAATTTATATATTTTTGTCACTTTATTCACCCATATTTTTACTATCATCTTCTATGTGTTTAAATGATTATCAGACCAAAACGGACTTAAATCCTCAAACATATATTTCCACTCAGTATTTTTTTCGTTTCATCATCGTCTTCGGCCTATAAACGTCCCATTGCAGGGCATAAGCCTTACTCATGGAGAAACACATGAGGAGGTTGGGCCGTAACACCACCACGCTGGCCCAATGGGGACAGTTTCAAGCAATCTTAAACTCATCAATTGTGACCATTTGTAGACACAATAGAAATCAATTGTGTCTCGTCCAAAACAGGCTTAGTGTCAGTCCAAAGGTTGTCTGAGCCTATTTATCTTTGTCATATAAAGCAATAAAGAATTTTTATCCTCCTATTACATCTTCGGCCTCAAGCAAGTTCAAATTCATGTCTTCTTTGGCTATCTTTTTAAAATTAATAATGACATTATTACAGCTACAAATTCTTAACTTCACCTGAGAGTTCGCGAAGTAGACAATAAACCATAACCCGGCTGCGGAAGCGAGCGTTAGTATTTCACGCTCGACGTCGACAGAACTGTCGCACAACACGGAGTTTTGTCGTGGACTTGTTTGGAACATAGTCGTTGAGTGTGTTCGACTCATAAATGTGGGCCGTTTTTGTGTCAGATAATGGGTAGAGGATATTATGGTTCAATATTCTAATTTTTATATGGTTTTAATCTAATTTTAATTTTAATTGAAAGCCTTCAAAGGCAGCTGAAGTCGGAGTTGAATAGTCCGAATACGGAAAATGAAAAGACGAAAAATGATGAAGGATTTGTGTCTTGTTATGTATTCTACATAAACGGCTTTAAAATATTTGTCATACATACATATAATCACAACTATTATCCTCTAAGGGTTGATCAAAGACTAGGCAAAATCACCGCATAAGCAGTCCATTGCCATAGTCCGCGCTTCACCAAGCAGTGACTGCACTCAGCGTGACAGGTGGTGAGCCCGTCGCCGCTATAATCTATTGGATGTTGTGCAGCTCCAAGTCCATAAGTCGCCTTTTACGACACCCAAGGGAAGAGATGGGTTGGTATTCTTTTAATGAGCCGCTAATGACGACTTCCCTGTTGAAATGTTGACATTATAATTTCATTAATAACGTCTTTGATTACAGGCATCTAATTTACTCAATGCTTGAGTAGCGTGGTTACAAATGTGATTTGCGCGGTTCACGCGGGTGTAATACGGAAAATCCGTTGAGCGCGTACACCGTAATTTGCTAAGGTTGAGCAGACGACACAGTCTACGCTAGTTAGAGTTGACTAAGGCCCGATGTTTCAGTCCTCAGATAAAACTATCTGTCTGTCAAATGTTAGCTCTGTCCCTTTTCTTTTTATGACTTTAGAAAGTGACAGTGATAGTTTTAAATGGCGGATAATTTTATCTGAGGATTGAAAAATCGGGCCTTAGTGTGAGTTTTTGATCTGTAGTAATTGCTAACTCAATAGTTTAATCTAAACCAATAGCGTCAATGGAAACCCCAAAACTTATGACATTAGTTTGACAAATTGTTCAATTTGCGATGAAAATCTGAACCGATAAATGGACCAATGGCACCAATGGACCACTGGCGAATACGTAATGATGTCGTCATATGACAGCTTCTTCCAATAGTTGAATTTTCAAGTGCTACTAAAAATAAATGATCATATACAACTAACAACACGATGCTGCGTTTAGTAAAATGGTGACTGGCAACACAGCTGATGTCCTCGTCCTCAGTCTATACTATACCTACGTCCTACGTGCTGGGCCCAGGCAATTTTAACCGAAATTTGGTACACACAGATAGTCTAGAGCCTGAGAAAGGACATAGGCTACCTCTTATATCTCGATATTCCCATGGGAATGGGTGCCATGCGGGTGAATGTTAAAAAAACGCCTCACAGAAAAATGAAGAACAAATTTACGCCACTATGAACTTTGCTTCTAATAATAGAGTAGGAGTAAATAATAATTTCCACCGAATTGAGGCTACTGTTCCAATTTGAAAAATATTTCTATGTTGAATAGCCTATTTAGTATGGAAGGCTATAGGCTACATATCATCACACTATCTCAAAGTAACTATACTACGCGGACGAAGTCGCGGGAAAAAGCAGTTTTAATTTTTAAACATTACAGCAGTTTACTAAAATTATCAGTAGTGTAATTTTAGTACGAGTAGTCATAGAGTACTGAAATTATCAGTTTCATATAAAGGGTAGGTAAAGGTTTATCAGATCTGCAATACTCAGTATACTGCACTATCTACTCTACGCGCCACCCCGCCTGGTCGCCTCTGAGCGCCTGTCACAACCGGCATTCGTGTCATTTGTCACAAATATTGATTTCGCGTCTATTATACATCTTATTTATGACTCAAACAAAAACAGCTAATGTTGGGCTTGTTCTCATTGAGTTTGTTAATTAGCTTTCTATCGGTTGACAACGATAGATTTTAAAATGAAGTTTGTTTAATAGGCCTTCTTACGAGTATATTAGGTCCTTACCTATGAATTTTCCATACTAACATTTTTTCAGTTTTCTTCACAACGACAAATCCAAAGATAGTAATATTTGGCGTGTATCATAAGACAACCTTAAGCAATATGTATGATATCAAACTTCATAAACATTATTTATCGTTTTTAAGTGAATGCAAATCAAATGATGTATTCGGGAGGCACTTAAAAAGAGTTGTCTCCGTGTCCAATTTAAACACAATTAAACTTACAACAATTCATCAAAATAAATCAAAAGAGCTCAAAAATATGGTTTATTTTAAGAGGAGGTAATTATTTTTTAAGAATACTCTGAAACTTGATAGATACAGACAAAATACTAAGAGAAAAAAAAAACACCAATTTCATAGGTAAGGACCCAATATTTCACGATTCGATGAGAAGTGTAGTCAAAATTTATTGAACACATAATTGCCGTTGTCACCATACCTGGAAAAATTAGATAATGTTAACTATACATTTAATAAAACTGTAGAGGTCGAATGTTTAAAAAAAATCCTGAAAATCAAGCCAGGGGGACGTAAAAAGAGACAAAATATAAAAAAAAAATTCTTTGTTCCTCCGTCTGTTTATCTGTTTGTACAGTGTAATCTCCGAAATAACTAGAAATTTTGCATGGTGATACCTTATATCCCTATCTTAGATACTTTTTATTCCGGAAAATTAAAGGGTTCCCGTGGGATGGTTAAAAAACCAGTAACCGCGGACGAACTCGTAGGCAACAGCTAGTTAGTAAAAATAAAATAGCAAATTATGGTAGAGCTATTAGTAAAACAGTGATTTTAATGTAATGTTACGCCAAATAAGCAGATACAAAAAGTGTATGGTATTATTTTCAGTGTTTGTTCAGGCTCTTATGTCGGTGCAACTTATTGCAATTCTGCTTCACCCACACCTCTTTCCTCTTTCGCTAATGATCTATACGTGCTCGTAAGTCGAAGATCTCAATTAGGAGTCCCACGAAACCGAAAAGTACGAATGATAGGTTAAAAGGAGTTTTTATTGTTTTTGTGTGTGCTTTAGTGAAGTACATACGTACTTCACTAAAGCATACCTATCAACTAGTCCCATTTTAAGCCACTAAATGCTGCTTATGTTACGGATCCTAGATGACGGACTAATATATTTAATAGATACCTTCCTCGTACGCTTAGGCTGTGGAATGAACTCCCTGGTGAGACTTTCCCAAGAGACTACAGCATGGAGTCCTTTAAAAAGGGCTTGAAAAGGTTTTTTAAGGGTCGGCATCGCGCTGTGATGCCCTCGGTGTTGCAGGCGTCCATAGGCTACGGTGACCACTGCCCATCTGTGTGGGCCGTATGCTTGTTTGCCACCCTGATGGTATTAAAAAAAGATAAACACATATTCAGATATAAATAATACAATACATAAATAATGCAATAATGCAATCCAAATTTTCTGATTGGTCCTTTAAAGCCAGATTTAACCATAGAGTTCATTCACTATTAAATCTGGATTTATTTCCATATTTTTTAGATATTAATGTGTCCAATTTACTTTATTAATATGCATTGGTATATTTATAACTTACATACATACCTGAAGAATAAATAATTTCATGAAGCGAATAAATAGAGATGTTTGGTAATAGGGATATACTAAAAATGCAAAACAACTAACTTCACAAAGTTCCAAGAAAAACGCATGATTGCATTTCTAGACTGCTTCCTGCTTTATAATCAATTAACAATATTAATTAGAGGTCATTGGTTAGCGAATCGTCGTCCATCATTCATACAAATGGTGGATATTGCATTGTCAGTTGGCAAGGCAAGCTCATGTAATTAATACCTTAGATTGCCTCTCCGGCTTATACGTAATCAGTTTGTATGTAACTAGTGGAATAATTTACAATCCTGAGATTGATGCTAGTTCTAGTTAATGAAAACGCTAGTTAATGAAAACCAGATAACTGACCAAAGAAATAAAAAAAAAATATCCCAAAAATTTTTAAAATAACTTTTATATCTTTTTAAGAGCGAAGGTTTTGCCGGTATTTATACAATTTAGATGTACTAGTTATATGCGATTGACAAGATAAAACATAATACATATCGACTAGAGTCAGCGGTAACAGTTAAATGAGTTTTTGAGTCAACCAGAATAGCCCCGAAAACATAAATTAATGGATGCACGCAAATCTGATTCTTATAACATTTTGCTCTGTTCAACTTTCTATCGTCGTCGTCCTCAGCCTATATACGTCCCACATCTGGGCACAGACTATCATCATGGAGAAACACATGAGAAGTATGGGCCGTAACACCACCACGCCGGCCCAATGCGGGTTGGTGGGTATAAACGGTTGTAACAGCGACGGGGACCAACGGCTTAACGTGCCTTCCGAAGCACGTAGGAGTTTGAGATCGCAAAGTTTTGGTCGCCCATCCCCGGCCTGGCCATGGCGAAGGTAGCTTTGTTTAAGACCACTGCGCCACCGAGCTCCGCAACTCTTTATGCTGATTATAAAACCTATTTTTATTCGTAAATATTGGGTTCTTACCTATGAAATTGGTGTTTTTTTTCTCTCCTAGTATTTTGTCTGTAACTATTAAGATTCAGAGTATTCCTAAAAAATAATTACCTTGTCTAAAAATAGACTATATTTTTGAGCTCTTTTGATTTGTTTCGATAATTTGTTGTAAGTTTAATTGTGTTAAAATTGGACACGGAGACAACTCTTTTTAAATGCCTCCCGAATACATCATTTGATTTGCATTCACTTAAAAACGATAAATAATTTTTATGAAGTGTGATATTACACCTATTACTAAAGCTTGTCTAATGATTGATGCCAAATATTATTATATTTGGATTTGTCGTTGTGAAGAAAACTGAAAAAATGTTAGTATGGAAAATGCAGAATCCCCCAAAATCTCCATACAAAACACCAATTTCATAGGTAAGGACCAAATAATATATAACAAAATCGTCTCCATTTACAGCGTTACGATACAACAAAATTACAAGAACCCTTGGAAACTACTACGCTATATCAAGAGCTAGACAAATTGACGGAACGGGTGCGTCTATGACCACTCGTATTCGTCAAGCTGTCGGCGCGTCACGTCCGTCCGTCATCGATTTTGCATTAGATGCAGTGAGAGGAGGACATTTCGTTTGCGTAGGGCTTATTTATATCCCTCTCTCTCTTATTCTTATTCAGCGTAGAGTGAAAATCAATCTTCAGGCTTAGAAACAATAAGATTTACATTACCTACTTGTCTCTTCAGTACGTTAGAGCAGTTAAAAATCTTTTAGCTGTAATTTCAAGTCAAAATGGAAAAGTACATATTTATAATGGTAGTGTTTCTTTTTCACATTAAAAAGGTTAAAGACGCTACACACAACGTATATTTTGAAGTATTGACTATGATAGTGTGGTTCTGGTTGAGTGCTGACAAATGACACAATTCGATGTTAGAGCGATGACGCATGAACGTTCAGGCTGATCCGTCGGGAGTAGCCACCCTAGCCATGCAGTTGCATATGTCAACACTAACCAATATCGAATTACCATGATGGGTACAGTTTATAAGGCAAAAAACGTGTGGATTACTTCATTACTTTTACTACGAATTTACTTAAGTCTTCTTCAGAACGAGCTTTTAAAAGATTGTTTATTTATTTATTTATTTTATTTATTTATCAACTTCTCACATACAATTATCATTACAGGAATATACCTAATACGATAAGTAGCAAACTAAAATATACCAATAAAAAAAAAACAATCTATTTGTAACAAATAACGTGCAATGTAATTTTCGTGAATTCACTCATACTACATGAAAATAAATCTAATAATTCTGCGACCGAGTTAAGCGTGTGCAGAGAACGCGTTAGCGGTGCCTCCTTTAGGAGGTTGGTCCTGCCGCGCGGCACAGCCAGCAGCCGCGGTCTCCGGCGGCGACCTACGTAATTATTGGGTGCGTTTATATATATATTGGCCAAAACCTCTGCGTTGTTTATTTTACCAATAAATAAAGAAAAAAGATTGTTTTCAATAGAAGCTTTCATTAATATAACAAACCTAGTATTGAAATTTTGGTCTGTGTTCAAAAAGGTTTAAACGCAACCTGTCTAATTAGATCAAAGTAATCTGTCGTCAAGCTTCTCCTTGTCATATCTCTATCTGCATCTGAGAGCAACATAATATCCAATTCTAATTAGTGACAAATTAACAACAGACCCTCCCGGACCACCGAATTCTCAATCAACCGTGGTTCAATTTCAATCAGACGCATGACTGGTAGGGTAATTGCGTGTGCTGTCACATACAAATCTAATACATAACTAACTGGGAGCAGACAGATGTTAGGGGCTGGTAACGTATACTAATGTTATACGCTCGTCTATCGGAAGTAAATTGTTAGGCAAGTGTTACATGCGAAGATTTTGTTCTTCTTTTTTCCTTTTTCCGATTCTAGGTGGGGTTGGCTTATCTCTTCTTGTTTCATTCTTATTCATTTCTTCTATGGTCTTCCGTTAGTTTATATTCATTTAAATTCATTCATGAGTCGAGTGGTAGCGGCTCATTAAAAGACTACTACCAAACCATCACATCCCTTGGGTGTCGTAAAACGCGACTAATGGACTTAGAACTACACAACGTCTAATAGCTTATAGCGGCGACGGGCTCACCACCTGCCACGCTGAACACATGTGCCGTAACTGCTTGGTGAAGGGCGGACTGCTTGCGAGGTGATTTTGCCTAGGCTCTGGCCAACTCTTAGAGGATAATAGTCGTAATTATATGTATGTATGTAAATTCATATATTTTATTGCTTTACACTTGTAGTACAGATGTTAATACGAGTCCTATAATTTGTTACAAAGTGATACCTTGTAAGGCTGTAGCAATTTTTTTTATAATAATCTAAATACTACTTTTGTGTAACTGTAGCCTTATATTGAGAGCGTCATCTTTTCTGAGAAATAGTGACGCACGAATTTATATTAATATGTTTTATATGAATCAGAATTTGTTTCACGTCCCTTTATTTTTCTGGAAGATTTGCTCACCAAAAATATTGCTTACCAACAAACTCCACCCTCATACTCAAATCTCTTGTATAACCTCATACTTAAAGAAATTAAACTAATATTGAACAATTGACTGACGAGGAACAATGCTTGAATATCTGAAATGAAACAATACCAAAATCACACGGAATTCGGAACATTGTATTCAAATGCAATAATAACAAGCTATTGAAAATGGAGGATGCTTGATAGAACTTTTATTTTCCGCATTTGTGATTATTTAGAAACAATGAATTACTTAAGGTAAATGAGTTACTATAGGTATCAAATTAATATTTAGTTGTGTTTTATTTGTTCAGGCATCTACTGTCCTTTATGATGGACAGCTTTTGGTGTAATCGAATTGTCGTGACCTGTTTGACATTGTGTTTGTATAAAAAAACGTATGTGTTTGTGTGAATTTTGATAATTTCAATAGACACAGCATTTTCTGAAGCAATTTAGTTTTGATTGTGCAATCCATTATTTAAAAATAGTCAACTCGCAGCTCAGTTATACTCCGACCTGTAAACCCTGTAACCCTAGAAACAACATGGCCATTTCGAATTACGATATTTATAATACTTTAAAATATTTTTGGACATGTGCCGGTCAACGGCAAAAGTATCTGTATCGCCTGAAGATCCTTATCATCTTTACTTCACACACACAGACAGGCTTGTGTTGAAGTCAGCGTCAGCGCCAGCGCTACACGCCAGAGTGTTTTTGGATGTCGCGTTTTTCTAAACCAAATCCGTTGGTAATAGTTGTCTAGTAAGCATATTTTTGGTCTATATTAGCTGCTTCACAAGCATGCAAGCATGTTCACACAAGTCGTTTGTCATGTCATAATAAGAGCGACGAGGCAACTTCAAGCTGCTGATGGCGTGTGCCGATGACAGCTTGTCACATATACGACATGATAATAAAACACGTTAAGCACGTTTATACATATTTAAATATGCAGCGGTGAGCGGTAGAGGTGTAGTACATATTATGTATATTACCTATTGTAAACATAAGTGTTTGTTTAAATTTGGGCTATTTTCACCATTACTACTATTTTTTTCACTACAAATACCTACTGCTCAAATTCAAATTTAGCAATAGACAATACTAAAATCACAAAATCGTACTTGCTTGATATCTGTTAGCGAAAATACAAAACAAACTTCTAAAGACATAAACCAACAAGAAGCCAATGGTCATACTGTAAAATACTTGGAAGATCTTTCATTTAAATTTAAAAACTTTGAACTGATTTATTAGGAAGACTAGGATTGATTCTGTGCGTCGCAATAAAACCATGTCTCGAAATACTCACGCTTAAAATTCGGTAACATAACTCAACCTCAAATTCCTGTTAAAACTACACAATGTCAAACCTTCCTTACACATTAGTTAACAAACCAAAGCTATGATACCTATAAAGGATACAGCCGCTAAATTAGCTCAAGACACCTCAGTGCACGCTGGTGTGACTGACAAACTAAGAGTCTCCGTAGATTTATAGCAGCTTCCTTGCGGTCTGTCTGAACACGTCTCCGACTGATGTGCACGGCCAGGATTTATGCGACGTTTATTGGGGGTATTAATACTGCATGCAGGAGCCACTTCCTGAGAAAGTAAATGCGTACATTTAGTTGACAGTTGACATTCATCAAACACCTTGAATTTCATAGAAGTAACTCTCGTACGTAATTAAGATTTACAAGCACGTTAAGCAATTTGAGGGCCAAGCGGCGTTCGCGAACGAATTTAAACGATAATGATGATATAATTATTATAATATATATTATTATTAAGCATAAAAATATTAGCGACATCTTTGTCAGCATACCACACAACATAAAATTAGAGATTTAGAAATGGTAATTTTTTTAGAAGAGGTTATTATTAAACAAGAATGTTCTGAAACATAATAGTTACGGAAAAATACTAAGAGAGAACAATTTCATAGGTATGGACCCAGTAATTAGAAAAGTCGAAAACTACAATCAAAATTTAAAACATCTCTGTAGTACAAAATATTTTTGCAAATAGATAACTTATCCCTTGATGTTAACATAAAAGATGTATAAACTGATGGAACACTACTTCGGAAGCAAACAACAATTTCCATAATAACATTAAACTAATTATTCACCAACTTGACAATGTAACTTTCATTAGAACACAGCAAGCCGTATAATCTGGACGGGTTCATAAGCAGGGTGTGCAATGTGATGTAGGGTGTAGGCGTGTAGATTTATGGCTGTCTCCTATCCCGCTAACCGTGCCTGCTTATGTGTAGATTGCGCTTTATTGGACGAATTTGTTTTACATTATTCGTCGAATGTTTTAAGTTTTACAGTTATTTCTGGAAGTAGATTTTTTTGTTTGTATATATTTGAGTTCTCCGCTTAAAAGTCTCGCTGGATTATTTATTCATTGATTCATCAACATTCGTTTACAATATTACATTAAAAACTATAAATAACTGGTAGCTAGTATAAGAAACGCTTAGAGGCGAATACATCATGTTGTAACAGTAGATAATAATTAACAAAAGATTAACTTAAAACTTACTGAAAAAATGAAAATTAAGAACAATCAGGTATCAGTGTCCTAAACATAACGCGGAGCTTGTTAGGTGAGTCGACATGAACATCTAAATGACCACCGTACTCGTTCACCAACCTACGCATTCTGCCTATGAGGGAGTTTAATCCACTCACTGCTTTGCAAATAGGACTGAGAGGAGTTATTCTACCTACATTTTAGATACAAAAATTTGGACACAAATATTTCTACGTTTATCTAGAGAAGCTACCTAATGTAAAGGATGTTTTTTGTGCTTACTAAATGACGTATAAATAGTTGTTGTATCTGGTCTCATATGATTAATGAGTATTGTATTGTATTAAACACGCTACTCTTCTTAAGATCGTCCACGTACGTAATATGTTTTGGAGTGTCTCATCATACTAGGTATATTGTTTATGAAAACATTTAACAATATGGGACCAAGATGTGATCCTTGAGGAACACCTGATAGAAAACTTTGCTTATCGGTACGAAAAACCTTGAACAAGTGCAAATAAAGAACGTTCATCTAAATACGATTCTATCCATTTAAGTAATCCTTCAGATAAGCCTACAGGCTTCAAAAAAAAGGTATGAATTAAACGATCAAAAACCGAGAAAAAGTCTAGAATTCAGTTTGATTTGTTCGGTATTAATCGGTGATGTTGCTTCAATCCATATTCCTGTAATAAGTCGATAAGTGGCTGACATAAACTTGGGATTCTATACACACTACATGAATCACCTATCAAACTCCAGTCTAAAGTACCTAAATTGAAATCACCCAAAATACAGACATTCGGTGGCTGTTCTAAAATAATTTGACAGTTATCTATAAATTCGCTTAACGTGGCGCGAAATACAGGTGTTAGCAAATATACCGCACATAAAGAAACTTGCCTTCTAGAATGTAACATCGACACTTCTATGGAGACCCAGAGGTCTTCCAATTTAGTTTCCGAGGTAATTATGCGTTTTAACTTTACTTTTCTAGATCTTGACTTTACTTTTCTTGACTTTTCTTTTTTCTTTTCTATTAGTACTCTATCACTCTTTTTCTTACTGGGTAGCCCAATGTCATTTCTGTCTCTTCTGTATACAATGCATCATTGATTGAAGAGCTCACTACTGGAGATAGAGTTGTTTAACCAGGTTTCTGTGAGAATTATTACATCGTAATCATTGCAAAGAACTTGCTTATAAAAATTGTTTTCTTTTGTCCTAAGACCGCGTGTATTTTGATAATATACTGTCAATGAATTGAATTTTACTATTTGATTTCATTATCCTGTAAAAGGTTTTCATTCAACGCTACTACACTTTTACTACATATTTTGCTCCACGGAACACGGTAGGTTACACACCCATTTTGTATGACAATACATATTATCAAGGTTTTGTATGTTACTTAGTTTTTGTAGAATTTCAGCCATCAAAAAACATCTCGTTCGTATACGAGTGGAGCAGTTAGAAAATTCTCCCTCCAAATGTTTCCAGATAGTACTTTTTCCAATGCAGAAACACCTGTGAAGAGCACAGAGTTCCCACGATATTTCCTTCCCGGTTCAGACAGGTTTATTTCTAGGCGTCAGGTATTTGTGGGTTCGTATTCTACCTATTGTGGACGGTGGTGAAGATGGAAATCTGAATGTTCTAGGAAATCTACCTACAACAATTTCTCTGAAGCGTTCCAGAAATCAATTTATTGGCATTTATTTAATTCCGTAGCTTTTTCATTCAAAATCCATTTGAGTCTAGTATTGTTACCTTAAACAAATTACTTTTATCAAACACACTGGACAAAAACATTTCACGTGGAACGCAGTTTAATATAATACAAATGGATACAAAATTTTAACAATTCATAGCCGATTAATTGGGAAAATATTCATTAGTTCGTCAATTAGCTGATCGTTGACTCACAGCAGATGGGCTCGTTACCTGTCATTAACATAACATGAACATTGCAAATTTAGTGTAATACAACCCTCGCAAACACTACTGGGCCATGGGATGTTTACAACGGAATTATTGAAATGGACATCGTTTGTTAAATCCGTACGAACGCGTTTGTCGCTGACACAGGCTTGAATTATATATCGGTTGGGCTCGTCACTGGACCATTCAGAACACGCTCCACTTCAACTCTATGTACACCACGCTAAGGTGCATGTGCTAGTAATGACTAAAAATCGTCCAGCTTTTAAAATTTAACAGCTTTAGCAAGTTGAACTTTGTCAATTTGCTTAATAGGTTCACGCTTAAAGTATACAGTTTAAATACGTCGCTTTAGCTTTAATTTGTATTATTTCAATGCTCAATAAAATTGTGATCATTATTTTCATCGTTATTTTTTTCATATTCCTTGAAAGTCGAAACTATTTGGAAAGGAGAATGGTCACGGCCTGTACAAAATTTACCCACGCCCAACAAGAATGAGGAGAATGAATTTATCTCATTCTGCTTGTTATGTTTCCTGTAACATAAATATGGTGTTTTTATATTCAATATCAGTGGCTAACATATAAATACGAGTATGTTGCTTTTTTTTTACTTAGGTCCAGTATGAAAAATATATAACGAAACAAATTTTTCTAGGCTGTCGCAAGTTTGGGTGTTTTGTGATGATGCCCCGGGTTAGAAGTTATCATCTAGGACTCATATTACAGCCCAACCAACAAACACTCGTTTCTAAACGTCTTTTTATATTGTGCCTGAGGGAAAATCTTTAATCTGTTTTTTCATCAGGCCCAGTCTAAAAAAAGATGTAAAAAAAATAATTATTGTTGTTTTGGCTGTGATATGAGCACGAAATGATAGCTTGTAACCTAAGGCATCATTCCAAAATCTCCAAACAAGAGAAAATCTAGAAAAAATGTTATATTTTTCATACTAAGCCTGAGGAAAATACAAAGGAACATATTTATATGTTAGCTACTAATATTGAATATAAAAATTACATAATTATGTTACATTGAACATAACAAAAAAAATGAGATAGGTCTCCTTCGTGTCGGGCCTGGGTCACAGATGACCATTCTCCTTTATCATTATTTTAATGAATTCATTTATTAGTAAACTCTCTATTTCACACACACAGAAGAGAACACTGCAAACCAATAGTTGGCAAAGCGAACTTATCCCTTAAAGAGATTTCAAGCAACATAAACTCAGTCAAAAAGTGAATACAAGCGGGTATTCAATAAATGTGCACAAACGCAACTTATGTCAAAAGTAATTAATTTCAAACAACTTCAGTGCTCCGTTTCAGACTGTTCAGTACTCAACTATTTCAAAAGTAATTAATTTCTTAATTGTGTACAAAATAAAATTTCAGTGAAAACTTTTTAGGTTTAAAGTATCAAGTTCACATACAATCTTCGGTATCACTAATACAAAGAGACGTAACATAGGACTTAATTCGAGTTAATCCGGGCAAGAAAGCAGGCCCCAGCAGGCGGACACTAGACGGCCATAGACGTGGCTGGACTACTGAGAAAATATTGGGCTATGAAATGAGCGAGCTAGCAAAAGATGAAATGGAAACTGGTTCAATTTTGTTTTTGATTGTCCAAGAATTGTCTAATTTGTTATGACTAATAGTCATTGTGTTACTTTATTTATAGCTTAAATGTTGAATTTTTAATTAACTACCACTTCTTTTCACTCATCACGTTCACACATGCAATCAATTTTCATTAGATTTCCTTCTTCAGTATTGTGTAAATGAATTTACGTCGAAAATTTTAACCACTCACGAGCGTTTTCTAGTTATTGTTAAATTGTTTTATTATGGGCAGTGGTAGCCGAGTTGACGGACGGGGCACTACTTGTTCGCGAGGCCGCGGCAAACGCGGCTTCGATCCCATCGCCTGTACCTCTGAGTTTGAATAAAACTTATGTACAGTGAATTGTGAATATCGCTTGCCTCACATTGTGCCCCGTGCATGGCAACAGGCTCGCCACCTGTTACATGGAGACCTAATATATCTGGCGAAATGTGGTTGTTTATACCCCTGTCCACCCCTTTGGGGAAAGAGGCGTGATATGTTATGTGTTTTAAAAAGTTATAATTATGCAGCAATTTATTTGATTTTGCGTTGAGGAACTTTCAGCTAACACTAAGAAATAAAACAATTTATTGAACGCCTGCGAACCAATTTTGCCAACGCCTGCGTTCGCTTGGCCCTCAACGAGTAAGATGGGATAGCTACTATTGGAATTTATTTCTGGTAAATCCATGTGCATTTTCAAAATCAAATATTTTTGCATGTTTAGTGGCCCACACAGACCAACTTAATTCCGTGTAGCTAGTCCATGCAACTGACTATTTAGCGCATGTTTGGAATCTACCTCGTGCAGCGCTATTTTTGCTTAGCATTTACTTGATACAGTCACCATCGGCTATCGGTGACTGTGTAAATAATATCAATAGAATTGTTGTACGACATAAATAGCTTTTTAAAAATATAAAGATAATGTTTCAAGACCAAAAGACAAAATTAATATGTCTGTAATATTGAACAAATTGCAATGATAAAAATATCAAATAATCCTCGCCTAATTCTGCGAGCCCAGATTAGTCCGTAACAAATCGGCTTTCATTACACAATGTGTCTAATTTTTATAAGCAAAATTGGGAGTTAAATCTATAATGTAATTAATACGTACAGTATTTATTTTATATGCATTTAAAAGCAAGGGAGATGATCCAAAAAAAGAAGATAAAATTTCTCTAAAACATTTTTTATATTATTGTTCATTTCATGTTCATTTTTATTATCATACAGCTGAGGTCTACCTTTGATATTACTATATTTACAGTTTTGGCTGCTAGATGTTTCTATTTGACTCATTTTGTGGACTAGTTAATCCGCAATCAAATCACATAGAACCAAAAACGAGTTCGTGAAATTCAAATTCAACTGTCACGCGAAACTCGAGAACTCGATTCGAATTAATCGTTTTAAGTACATTTTAAATCGACTTAGAAAAGTTGGACGGCACGACAAAAACAATTTAACTCGTAGTAAGGAAGTATTCTGGGTGATACAAAAAGACAACCCAAGAGAGAACTGACGCTAAGTGAATAACTGAATAGTTAAACTCTCATAATATTTACATAAACCGAACATTAACGGTGTGGAGGAAATTACAAGCGGCAGCGGTAATAAAAGCTTTGTGTTTTAATTTACCTTTAAATTACAGGTTGTTGCGTCGTCTCCTTTGATGAGCGATTGTAATTTATGACGACGGCCGCGTTGCCAACACTGAAAACTGCCTTAAAGCTACAATAAAGGCTTTTAGAAACAGGAATAGCTACAGCTAACATTTAAGACTACAAAGCAGTCGTACATTTCTGCCCTCATCCTTTTGATGACGTCCGTCACTTAAACTATATCACGATTGATATTCTTGAACAATTATACATATGATAAATTTATATTAAACTTATAAATCTTCTCTTCTCTGCGTCTACATTAATTTAGAGACCACTACTACAAAAGGAGCCTTTACTACACTCTTTTAGGTTTTTTGCTAATCCGCTATTAATTCATTAATGTTGTCACTGAGTTTGTGCTTTTTAACGTTCACGTCTTATTAAACATCCATTAATATTGTGCATGCATCACTCAGTCATTAATAACAGTAACTTTGTCACCAACCGTTTCAACACTACATTTTACTTATATCGACGAACGATTTAAGTTATTAAATATTACAATTACCATTGCAATTTCTGTGGTAGAGCTACACAATCACCTGTTTAACTATGACCTATCGTCAATTGTATTGGAAATCGCTATTACTTACCACAATATACTCTATGAATTCTTTAAAAGAGGCGGGGTAATTCGCTCCCCTATATTCTGAATGCCGAAATGAGAAACGTATGGCTCATGGTAAATGAACCAAAATATAAACGGAACTCGTTTATCGAATAGGTTCTATTGTGTGGTAACGTGTTCCTCCGAAGGATGATTGGTGAATGCGTAATGATGTCGAGCTAAATAGCGAGTAACGTAGGGAATAAAATTTGGATTTTTGATTGAATGTATCTATCTTTTGCAATGCGGCAAAAGATTATGTCCACACTATTCAACAAATACCAGCTAGCTTAATTAGAAATATGTATTAAAAATGCTAACTAAGCCATTTATAAAAGTTAGAATATACAGTTAGTTATTTACAAAACACATTGATAATGCAATAATAGCCCTAAAACATTTTGAGATAGATGTAGTATAATTTTTGTGCTTTTATTACACTTAATAGGTCTGTTTTCTTTGTCTGTTTTTCTTGCAGCGTTTCTTTTAAAGTTAGAGCTATTCGCTAGACGTGGTGGATTGTGAAAAAATATCGAATTTAAAGTAGTAGGTTCGCGTCTATTTACATAAAGTTCTTTTGTAACCCTAATTATTCAACAAATTCCGTATTCCGTATTTTAACATGCTCACATGTTTATGTCATTTAATATGTACTTGAATTTGTATACATATATATAATTTTCATTTATATATTTAATAAAAAAGAATGTACCAACTGCTTTTCTTGCCAAGCATGTCGTAAAAGGCGACTAAGGGCGTATTGGGTACTGGGCCTGTGATTGTGTAGGCGATGAGCTAGCCACTTGTCACTACTCACTACTCTACTCACATGCAATCTATTTTCATCCAACTTTTTCATAGCCCAACATTCCGATCCATATATAACAACAGGTCTTATGATTGTTTTATATATTTTCCCTTTCAATCTAGAGGAAATGCGTGGGTCGCATGTAGTTCCCGTGACCTGTCGCCATTTCATCCATCCTGAGCTAATTCTTTGCTTGACGTCTCGATCTATTTCCCCGTTATCCTGCAAGATTGAACCCAGATATCGGAACTCCGAACAGACTAGCAAACGTGTTCCGTCGAGAGTAACCGGACAGGGATTGGAGAGACCGCCAAAATCGCAGTACATATACTCGGTCTTTGTTCTGCTGATTTTAAGGCCCACACTCTCCAGTCTCTGTACCCACCCATCCAGCCTGTCTTGAATCCGGGATCCGTCTTCGTCTGCAAGGACAATGTCGTCAGCAAACAGCATGCACCAAGGGGCCTCGTCCTGTAAATCCGATGTCAAAACATCCATAATTAAGAGGAGGAGGAGTATGTATTTTATATATTATTTATATATTCTTTCGTACACGCGAGTCAGTCTATTTCTCAGCATTCCTCATAGAGCAGGTGGGCTGAAAGATATATCTATTAGAAATAAGCCTTACTTTTTTGTACGCGTCTTTTTATTTTGTGTTGTAAATGTATATTGTCAATATTTCTATCATGTACAATTATAAAGAGTTATAAATAAATAAAGTTAAAACAATGAGTCAACGCCAGGTTGTAAAAATATATTTTTGTTGTTAGACGACCTCCGTGGTCGAGTGGTCTGTATGCCGGTCTCAAGGCGTCGCCATCTCGAGAGGTTCTGGGTTCGATCCCCAGTGGGGGCAAATGTTTGGGTGATGAATTTTCGGGCATTTGTTCTCCAGTCTTGGATGTTTATATATATTTCTATATATTCTGGTTATTTATATGTATTTATCTATTAAATATATTTATCCGTTATCTAGTGTCCGTAACACAAGCAGCATTCGTTGCTTAAAATGGGGCTAGTTGATAGGTGTGAATGTCTGAGGATATTATTATTATTATTATTATTGTAGTTTGCATCATAAATTTTAAATTCACGACACACAAGTGGCGAACTGTTGAAATTATTATAAGAAATTGCCAAGTAAACGTTTCAATTAATTTTGGAGATGTCAGATAGTCCCCTCAGGAAATTTCCCAAGTTGCCAGTCATTATGGAGGGTTCTAATGCGTTCAAATTATTTATGGAAATAACTTAGTGGTGCTGTTACTTTAGATTCGGTGTTAGGAAAAATGAGTCCTGTCTAGACAAACTGGGATATATATACGAGTATAGAGATACATGAGGGTCGAATAGGAAGCAAGCTATTGGAAGTGGATTAAGTGCTCATGACTATATTGTAGACTAGAATTTTGAATCCGCAGACCTCTGGCAATACTTTAGCTAAAATTCAATAAAATTGGACAAGTATTTGTCTAATATTTTAAAACTGTTGGTTTTAATGGTTTTAACAGAAATAGCTCTTAACTTTAAATGATGTCGAGTATTTTTTTTATCTTAATATGTACTTAAAACATCAGCACGTTACAATTTTATTATAGGTAATGGTTTTAAATCTCAAATAATTTTATAAAAATCAAACTAAAAAAAAAGTATTTTGCTTATACACGTCAACATTATACATAGTCACATTTTTATAAAGTAATTTTTATAATAAAAATGGCCAAAAAAAACTAATAAAATTCACAGCCGCGAGCAAGTACACAAGTCATAACAAGATAAGTATATAAAATGTAGCCAATAAAAGCGTATGTGAGATTACAATATCGCATGTTATACATAGAATAAATGAGAATAATTGACGGGTAAAGTGAACCAATGCTTAATATCAAATAATAAAGCATATATTTCAATGTTAAGTTTTTTACTTAGATCTTTCTTTTCTATGTTGACCTATTGTATTGAACTACGAATCGCATACCAGCGTTATATGTGGTGACAATGAGAGCATACGCTTATTTGTGTTCGAGAGGCGACACTGGTTACCGTACAAAATTGTTAATATTATCAATCTATGTATTACTCGTGAGAAGCGAAGCGGCTCTCGCCCGAGCGAGTGGTAGATTCACTTATTAATAAATTGACGTTTTTAAGTGTTTGTATATCAAGCCTATAAAATAAAGATATTTTTGATTTGATTTGATTTGATTTCCCAGTGATCTGTGATGTTATACGTAGTTAGCAAGACATTATTGACATGGGAAAAGTGATGTAATGACAAACCTAAACTATTCTTTATTGCACACTTATTTGGTATATAATATTAGGTCCTTACCTATGAAATTGGTGTTTTGTATGGAGATTTTGGGGATGTCTGCATTTTACATACTAACATTTTATCAGTTTTCTTCACAACGACAAATCCAGAGATAATAATATTTGGCATGTATCATTAGACAAGCTTTAGCAATATGTGTGAACACGCTTGATAAAAATTATTTATCGTTTTTATGTTAATGCAAATCAAATGATGTATTCGGAAGGCAATTAAAAATAATTGTCTTTGTGTCTAATTTTAACACAATTAAACTTACAAAAAACGAGTAAATTAAATAATACGAGCTCAAATATATGGTCTATTTTTAGAAGAGGTAATTATTTTATAAGAATGTTCTGAAACTTAATAGTTACGGACAAATTGCTAAGACAGAATAAAAACACCAATTTCATAGGTACCCAATATTAGTAAAAATTTTAAATGCTCCAGATTTTTATGAATGAAACATTTGCACATAGATTTAGTCAGAGTATAATATAATAGGCTCCAAGTTTAACAAGGTTTTTATTTTATTATTAACAGTTCAATATTTTATTTTTCATATTTATTTTTAACTGTTTGGCAATCTACACAAGTGGTGTAGTGTGGAAGAAACAAAGACGCTGTTTACATTCCAAACATTTTCCTAGGCCAGACTGCGACTGAAATAACATATTCGTAGAGCAAAAACTGTGAAACAAAGAGTCTGCGAACGTATTGCGTTAAAAATGCAGAACTTGATTTATTTACTATTTACCAACTAGCTCGATTTTGCGTTTTAAAATCATTAAAATAACACTTACAATAATTTTCGCGTACAGAAATGCAGAATATTTATTTTTAATCGGAGAACGTCTAGAAGACTGTCTTTCTAATGTTATAGGCCTAGGCATCGCATGAACCGTATGATTGTGGATCAGTATCCTTTGCGTATGTTATCATTGTAAAAAAACTTTAGTTGCGTTAACTCACTTGAGCCTACTATTCAAAAGCATGCACTAAGATGCATCTAAATTCAAAAGCGTTTTTTGATTTTATTCATTCAGTGAAAGCGATTTGAGTGCCTTTGATTGGATCTTGACAAACAAAGAATTTTTGCAATTAGAAGGGACAGATTTTGTAAATACCCCAGGCTACGATCTTGAAAAGATTAAGTGGAATATTTTCAGCAGTATTTAAAAAAAATTGCTAGTTATAGAAAAAATGTTTTAAAGAAACAAGAATTAGGTACTACGATTCAAACAAATTATTCTCTTTTGTTTGTTACTTCCAATGTAACATAGATCGATGACAGACTGTCACAAATACAATTTCCACACCTAAGCTAGATTATAAATAATGTTTAATTCCGTTTTGTGATGCCATTTTTGGTTTAAAACAAAGATTTATATATTATTATTTTAATTAAACCAGCGCCCCAAAAAGTTTTAAAAATTAATAAAAACTTCTACTCTCGTTATTTAATTTATTTAGACAATGCTACGCCTGTTATCTGAAGGTTCAATATATAGTTGTTAATAGTGACGTAAATTTTTCTTAAATTTTTTAAATTTTATTTAAATTTCTTAACGTTCACCCGCATGGCATCCGTTCCCATGGTAATATCGGGATGAAAGGTAACTTTTCTCAGGTTCTAGACTATCTGTGTACCAAATTTTGGTTAAATTGATTCAGTAGCTTTGACGTGAAAGCTAGACAGAGCTAATTGTACCTTTGTTAGCAATTTGAAATATGTGCGAGAAAAGTAACGATCTAGTATCAAAATGTATAGCATCTGGACCACCTTATGCGTACATGCTGCTTTTAATGTATAGAAATAGTAGAAAAGAGCATAAGCGATAAATTCGGTAAATTGAGATTTTAATCTATTTTCTGCCGTGTTTTACCAGAAAATAAAATTTATCAAATTATTTGCACTTGGTTAACTAAAGAATATGTTGATCAAACATCAAATTTATTTGCGCAAAGTGTAATTACATCCCAAAGAATGTGTTATTGTTTTTTACTTAGTATGTAATGTTTATGAAAATTTAAGCATTACAATATAAATACTATTTATTTTTGAAACTAAATATTTTTCATGTATGCCTCTATATTAAAAGGTAATGGTTATGCTGACCCACCATGTGACATAATTTTTTCCAAATGATACTTTACTCTAGAGGTAAAGAAAAGAAATCATACGCTGTTATTGCCTCGACTGTCAATTTAATTTGGTTATTGAGTCCAGATACTTATTCAAAGTCTGATGTACACAATCAAAAATTTTTTTCGCGAAATCTAGAATTCTTTTTACATCCAGTGTCAATGATAATTAGTGTAGCATTCGAAATTAGCTAGAAATGAATAGAAAATATTTCCAATAAAATCAATGTATGAAGCTACAATTACAAAATATACTACCGTCATACGTTAGTATAAAGTAGCGTAGTGCTTTAAAATAACAAGACATTATTTATATGGAAAAAGTGATGTATTATACATTGTTTCCTGCGAATACCTGTTACAACTGAGTGTCTAGGGACTTTTAGGGGTTAGTAATAGTGTGTTTAAAATAATTTATTGTAAAACAGATAATTTATTATACTATTGGAAAGTTAAAAGCATATTGCGGGAGCGTTTATAGTAACATTTTTACTGAACCTAATATTTATTGTATAACTGCTTTTATTATGCTGATGGTGCCAATGTTGCTATTCATTCACAACATTATAGATATGTAAATTAATTTGATTATTATAAAAGTAATTTATCGTTTTATCATTACGTCATCAAGTCATCAGCAAAATGTAAATGACATTACATGCTAATGCTTCTAAAATTCATAAATTTTATAAAATGGTTAATTATTGTAAATAAAAGTTAACAAACATATTATTTACGACTGCTGACACACTAACGAATTCTAGATTAACATTAATTTCGTGTATGGTTTACCTTATTTCTTCTTCAGTCTTTTCGTACCATATCATTCCGTAATAGTATTATTATGTCTATGATATTATCAATATTATATTTATCTATTTTGGGTTGTACTTTACCATGCTTTGCTTCTTTGTCAAGTTCATTACCTAATCTTTGGTCATCTTCTGTATAATATTATATTATTCATATAGCATCAAATCAAAACTGTAGGTAACTGTGGTCCAAAATATTAGTATTAAGTTCTGTAAGCCTCATCAAAATCCCAACCTCGCAATGCCCAATTGTCGATTGACACGTCGCTAATGCCTGAAAGCGGATTGTGGTTCTGATGCTGGGTTTAGCAAAATTATGATTGACATCAGATGAACTATTTAAGTAGTCTATCACTGGCATTGTAACGTTACTGACCAATTTGACTGAGGCTTAGAACTTCTGTGTCACGTTTTAGAACATCGAGATAAAGTCTACCTGGGAGACTACCACCGAACACTAAATATTACACACTTTGTCAGAAGACCAGAATCTACAACCTCGAGTCTATCAATGGGCGAAAAGTGCCCCATGCCGACCAAAGCTAGAGTGGGCGATGAGCATTAATTTTAACCGACATCAAAAAAAGGAGGGGTCCTCAATTGGACTGCTTTTTTTTCCGACTTCATTACCACAACAAGTACTCTTGCACCTAGATTCAACTATTACTTAGCATCAAATTCGTCCTTAAATAAAATATGCTGAAACAATTTCTGGAAACAAATATTTTATAAGGTCAATAAAAGAAACTAAACCCTCCTTTATACCCCATAAAAAGTTGCAATGCTAAACTGTTAAGTTCGCTGCGGTGCAATCACTGAGTTGAATTGCTTAAAACAGACTGAGTCTCAAAGTTTCTTGGACTAGTTTCTGTAGTCGAGTCACTTATCACAATAGGTCTCTTAGTATATCTACGTAAAGGTCTATATCAGAAAAACTATAGCACTAGTTTATTTTGTAATTAAAATCGTTTTGAGAAGCAAAATTAGTCATTTCATCATTCTTAAACATAGTAAATGAGTACCTATTAAAATGATCATCATCTTCATCATTGCAAACTTTAATAGAACCAACCAGCTGTATACAGACATTTGAACATTGGTCCAAGGATAGGGTTAGAGTACCAATAATGTTTATTACAAAAGTTAGGCAGGGTTTTAACAGACGGGTTACAAAGCATAGCCTTCGAAGGTAAGGAGGAACTCGAGGTCTTAAAGCTTAGTCTCTCATCCAGAATCAGCACGGTCTAATTTCTGACCAAGCTTGAAAGTGAAGATGGTTGTATTTTCAATGTCGAAACCACAGTGTTGAAATACTGCGCCTCGCTCCGTAAATTAAATTGTTATAATTTAGCTAAAAACTATCTAACCCAGTATTCTCTTAGGAAAGTCTTCGTTTCCGATCTTCCAAATATATTTTCTTATTTTACTCCTACTTTGGAGTGTATAGCTTCCATCTTAACAGCTTGATAGTTCTCACATGACACTTAGATTGGTTTTCCGATCGATCCACGAACTAGTTCACCGAAGTTTGCCGGCGTGGGTCTGCTCTGAGCAATTTAACTCGATGACTTGGCGATTTCGGTATACCATCAAGTTAAAACAGAAAAATGTTATTTTGTGTATAAAACCTAAAACCAGGGTTTTATTTCGCTTTAGTTAAGAATTTTTTACTTCCTTTGCTTTTTGAAATGTAGCCGTATCAATACACGGAAAGACTATCTTACGTCTTTCCGTCTATCTGTAAATCATTCATTTACAAAACAATGTGCTTCAGTTACATTTTTTGTTGTCGAGTCTTGTTGGGAATTGATAATGAAGTATAAGAAAACAGATGAAATCGGTACGAAAACCGTAGCCAGGAATATATATGTGTATCAAATTTTTGTTTACAGAAAAATGACGATAATTTATAACGATATCCTCCCCTTCTACAATTTATGATAAAAGATTGTTCTATTTCATCATCCCTAACCACGGAGCTCTAATTACGAATAGATTTATACAATTCTGTTTCACAATATCATATCGTACCACGGCTTTAGTGCTTTGTTTCGCATCCACCCTTCAATACGCCTATTGATCTTCATAACAGCGCATAACGTAGAGGCAGTTTCTCCTTTATTATCTGCTTATAAAGTTCCATCCATCAAATTTCTCGAAGACAGCGACAAAACGCTCCAGTCTGTCCGTATTACGTAACGAAAATTTCATTCAAGACAAAGAGAAAATGTGGTTGTTCCATTTTTAGAAAAGGTCGCCTTTAGGAGAAGTTCATAATGTCATTTTCAATTAAATTAAGAGTTCGGGGACCCAGGTCTTCTGATTTACTTTCCTATGTTTACCTATACTTATACCAATTATTTGAATTAGAATATTTAAGCTATTATTAATCGTGACAATAATCTCGAGTCCTCATTTCTTATCTACAAAATTAATGTGGTGAACGGTATTAGTATTATTATAGATTTTTATGATTTGCTTCTACATAGATTATGTTATGTACTTAAACTAAAAGCGGTATTTTTTGTTACAGGTATGTGCAATCAACTCTAAATATTGGGTCCTTACCTATGAAATTGGTGTTTTTATTCTGTCTTAGCAATTTGTCCGTAACTATTAAGTTTCAGAACATTCCTATAAAATAATTGCCTCTTCTAAAAATAGACCATATATTTGAGCTCGTATTATTTAATTTGATAATTTTTTGTAAGTTTAATTGTGTTAAAATTTGACACAAAGACAATTATTTTTAACTGCCTCCCGAATACATCATTTGATTTGCATTAACATAAAAACGATGAATAATTTTTATCAAGCGTATTCACACACATATTGCTAAAGCTTGTCTAATGATACATGCCAAATATTATTATCTCTGGATTTGTCGTTGTGAAGAAAACTGATAAAATGTTAGTATGTAAAATGCAGACATCCCCAAAATCTCCATACAAAACACCAATTTCATAGGTAAGGACCTAATACTTGACACCAGAGTAGACGAGGAAAGTAATGTAAGACTTAGAATTCTTATGTCTCATTCTGTAAAAAGAAATAAAAAAGGCCGTAATGCTCAGCGACACAGTCCATCCTAAACTAAGTTGGTACAAAAGTTCGACCAGACAGAATATCCGACAATGTAGCTGAACTAGTCTGTCGTACATATTCAAAGTTTAATCCAAATCAGCCCTCTCTTCTTGCAAGGTTTTAGCGCTCGGCTGTGTCGCGTTAAGTCTGTGGACACATGGCCTTCTAGTTTGTACAGCAATGGTCTCGGTTGGATTTAACTTCTCGATTTGCGGGTATCGATTGCAGTTCGATTAAGTCGGTTCTCGCAAATTTTGGTGTTGTACATTTGTACATGCATGTGATCGGTAGTTCACGCTTGTTTAGCGCCAATAGTTTCTTCGAGTAATAAAGAAAACAGACAAAAGTAGAAAAGTGTATTCTAGACGTTACACGTATTGATTGGGAAAGTATGTGTGTATTGAATAGAATTTTCAGAATAAATTTCCCTTTCCGATTTTTACTCTAAGATAATGCTTTCTAAATCACAGAAATCATCAGCATTAGAATGAGCTTCGATATAAGAAACGGATTTAACAGTTTTAGCTTCTTATGAAGTGAAATAGAGACCTTTGACATTTATCATTATTAATGCAATGAATTAATATTATTGAAACAATGAATTTTCTTAACTGTTTAATTTACTCTTTAATTTAATTTAATTTACTCGTTACTTGTTAATTTTGCAGTCTCTTCTTTGTTTTCTCCATTTTACTCATTACATACTCAATGCACAGTTGATGTTATTGTTTTCTTTAACTTTCTCAGCCTATTTCCATTCCACTTCTGGGCACAGGCCTTCCTCATGGAAACAAACACATGATGGGCCGTAACACCACCACGCTGGTCCTGTGCCAGTTGGTGGGTAGAAACGGTTGCAATAGCATCCAGGAACAACGGCTTAACGTGCCTTCCGAAAAACGGAGGAGTACTTAACTAGGTCACAAAGTTTTGGTCACCCATCCATGGCTAGACCATAGCAAAGGTAGATTTGTTTAACCGTAACCTAACCACTACGCCACCAAGCTCCTCCTTTTCATAAACAGTTAATTTTTTTTATCTGCAAGTGATCACCATAAAACTCGCTCAACAAAACTGTCACAGATTGATTGTAGAACCAAACAAGGGTATCTCCGAAATTGTGATTGCGATGTTTGAAGCTATCGTTCGCTTTATTGTTATTGGTAATAAAATGGAAGCTCGCTGTCACGCTAGAGCTGCATTGTGACAGTATGTAGACTGGCATGTCGCGACGCTGCATCATATTGCTTAGTAAAGATAAAGTTGGTCTAATTAACACACTCGTGTAGTTCGTTACCACCTGTTTCGCAAATTCCACTTAAACCTGCGCCGGCATGGAAGATAATTGGCTCCAATTCTCATTTGGGAGTAGTTATAATGAATTTATGGAAGATAGCGACGCAATTTGAGAAGAAGTTGACGAATCTAGAAATGAGTTGCTTAACAATAAAGTGCACAGAAATTATGTAGGAGATAATAAATTTCGTTGAGTGCGAGTTTGGTATAAAAATAATATTAGATTAAAAATCTAAAAATAACACGTTTTTAAAAAAAGCAAAATAATAATAAACAAATATGCAGGGCTGAATGAGGGGTCACTCAAAACGTGGACCTCTCACAAGTCTACTGTTAAAACCGTAATCCGGAAACTGAAAAAGATTTATAGAATTTATTCGTTGAACTCGCGGAATTATTAAACATAATGACGACTGAGAGCACTTCAAATTGAAGTAATAATTGCATGTAACCGCCTCTTAATGAGGCTATTTTACTGCCATAAAACACTTTATAGCAAATTAAACTGGAACGAACGCATTTATTACACAAATTAACCCTTACTCAGCGACGGCCATTTAAAAATATTATAAAACGAAAACTACCCACAAAATCTCTCATTACAAAAAGCCGTGCTTAATAAGCGTTACTTACAGATTTAATAATGAAACCCTGTTTCCTTTTTTTTAAATTTAAACATTTTATTATGAAGCCCGTGTGTTCTTGATGAAATTTGCATTCATTAGTTGAGTAGCCCGATGGCTGTGAACAAAATGTCAACTGGTTTTTCTTTTAGAGCGCTCATAATATTAATGCGTCGGCCTTTTTGTTGTGTTTTCTCATTAAAATAAAAGCGCTTTTTGAAACAGCACCTATGAAAGAGTGGACTGATTACGGTTGTTGACTTTTCCGACAGACATTTAATAAAAGACTCTATTGTGTTCGCAGTTTTTTAAGGTTTTACTTAAAATAAGATATACGCTTTGCGACTTTTTTGTATAATTAGATATAGGTATAAAACTCCTGAATAATTAAATAATACATCGTTTTACCCGATAGATAAAATTTAAAAGTATTAAGGCCAAACATTATATAAAATGTCACAGCTTTATCTGTCAGCTTTATTCGACATAATTCTAATGATATTGCATTCATTTGTATGACATTTTATTTTATTGTTCAATTCTCACAGAATTTGCAATTAAAAAAATCCAAAAACAATTCTTTCTTCTTCTTTATAGCGAACAAAGATAGAGAAAGTCATCTACAAAATCTGCTTTTGAAGAAAAAGGAAAAAGAATTTTTAAGTTTTTACCTAAATTTCATAAACCATGACATTTTTATGTTAAACTAAAAACGAAACCGTTCATATGAGTATGTGAATTACAAGCGACATGATTATGTTTATTGAACGTTGTTATAAGTATTTAGGCACTAGCTGTTGCCCGCGACTTCGTCCGCGGTTACTATGTTTTTTAATCTCAAGGGAACCCTTTAATTATCCGGAATAAAAATTATCTGAGATATTGATCAGAATTATATAAGGTAACACCATGCAAAATTTACATTGAAAGCAGTCCAGCCATTTCGGAGATTAGCCCGTACAAACACACAAAAAATAAAAAATTTAAAAAAATCATATTTTGTTATTTTTGCATTTTTTTCTATGTACAGACATTCGCCCTCTACAGTTTTATTATATGTATTGATCGGTAGTTTTCTATTTCAATACAATCCTGTACTGCTACAGTAACAATTTGCATACAATTCCTTGTCTATGTTACTTGAAATTTGATGTGATTTTGGACTATTACTCTTCCCTATCTCACAGCGCTGTGCTCCCAGAAACAGTAGTACGAATTACAAGCTAAAACGAATTTTCCAGAACAATCTCATCAGAAACTGCGCAAATGTAACCACAGAACAAAACCTTATGCATCTCGCTAGTTCCATATTCAAGTTTGCGAAACAAGATGTCGCCTAACTCGGAATGTACCAAACATTGTCCCTTCTGAATATCTCAGAATTGACATAATTCTAGATAGAGTTAGTAAACTCAAACCAATTTTAACTATCTTGAAAAATGTTTAAGTGTCAGTTTGCATTGCTAGTAGAAACGAACTTTTTGGTGAAATTGAATGATGAAAGCGCTGAAAAGTGTATAATTAATGTCGATTCCAGTATTCTAACCACGATGTGTTTAATTATCAAAGACAAGTAGTTCAATGACCCCACAATATTAAGCAGCAAAGTAGTTATATTTACTTGAGAATAAAAATGATTCTTGATAAAGGACTTGCTTCTTTTTCTGGATTCTGGATCATTAATAATAATGATCCATAATATAAAAGCAGGATTTCTTAGCTTTCCTTTTAGAAGCAAACATATTGCAAAAAACGCGATTGTAGATAAAAAAAAGGTTTTTAAACAAACCAGCTTTTATTACTTTGTTAAAAAATATGTTTTTCAATGTTCCATCAAAACGTTACACGCTTTTATTTAACAAAGTAATAAAAGCTTTTCTTTTAAGAACATCTTATTATTTTAATTTTATTTTTAATTTTCAGTGTTTAAGCCAAAGTACTCGTTACGACGATTCAAACGATTTCAAACTTGATGGCATTGTCTCGTTTAATTACTGAGCTCCTATGGCCACCTTCCAGCTCCATTACTTAATAATAATGCATTGTCATCCGATTTACACATGCATGCCAAATTTCAGCTCAATCAGTTATAGATATCTGCTACAAAATTGAGTTACCAGATTTCACCCGAACATACATTGCAAGTAAAAAATAAAAGCTTGTAAGATGTTCTTGTTTCTTACACTGAACTATGCTGGTTATTAGAAAAAGCTATTCGTGTCATTGTATGCATGTCTAAGCCAAACGGAGACTGTATATAATTGAGTTTGAGTCTCCCCGTCCAAGATGTCTTAGTATCCCTTTGAATTTCTCAGCCGGCCCCGGTTGGCAAAATTAACATATTACAGACAAAGCCGAGGAACGTTTTAAGTGACGGCTCTTAATATTAAATTAGAACTGACTTTAGAGAGACCTTGCCGAATTTAGTGGAGCGGTGACTAGCTTAATTTGTTGAAGCCCATGTGGATGTTGCTGAGATTCAACTAAACTTGTTAATTTTCTCTGTAGTAATATTATATTACAGTTCTTCTACATAAATTTGCTGAGAATTTGTATAAGGACGACAATTGGCTCAACCCTAAATGTAAGAGTGTCGTCCAGATAAATTTCTTCAGACATTGACGCCTAACAACTAGCCCCATTTTTGCAACCAAATTTATTGCTGCATGTGTAACGGATACCCAAACGACGGATAAATAAATACATTTAATTGATAAATACATATCAATATTCAGAATGTAATTAAACAATACATATTTAACACCCAAGAACAAATGTCTGTATTCATCACACAAACATTTGCCTCTCGCAATGGCGCGTCTTGAGACCAGCACACGGATCACTCGACCACAGAGGTCATCGATTATTATTTTCCAATTATGAATCCGATGTAATAAAATAATAACAACAAAATTCAACATTAACCACCACTTTTTTCAAAACATATTAAATGAAAAGTGGCTGTTCATTGTCCACCACAACCACACAACGTTATGTTATATAATATTCAAAGGCATTGAACGGTTCTATTTGTACTTCTAGAATAACAAATGGTCTTAGAAGTGTAGTATAACAGATGGGAAGCTTAGTGGCATTATTTTTAATGTTTCTATAGAGTTTTATTTATAGCTTGAGCGTTACTTTTGTCGATAAATATAAAAGGCCATTAGCCTGTTCGTAGTTTTATCCCATCAGTCAATTCGCTTTCGTGTTTTGTCTATTTTAGTTTCTTTTATTAGGTCAACTGTCCGATTGATTGAGGACTGTTCTGTGTTTCCCGTTTTACTAACTTTCAAGGTTTCTTCTGCGTTAACAGTATCGCCTAAGACACAAATCAAAAAGATTTTCATACTTTCAAATTTGAAAGTTTACATGAAAATTTGTCAATATGCAAGCTCTCGAACATTTTCGCTTTACAACGAACCGTTTACAAAGATGGCATTGTTGTCGGAGCATACAAAAAGAGTAATGCACAGTCATTCGTCTCGATCGAAAATTTCATTTGTTGGCACGGAACACTGAAGTAGAAACGCTTTGTGTCCCATCAGACGGATGTAAGCCGGCTAGATAAGCTAGTGCATCTTCAGCGTACCTGATGGAGACGTGAAGAGTTTTCCAATTTAACACTTAATCTGAGTGTGACAAAGAATGTGCATTTAAATTTATGAGGCGAAGGTCGTGTCAATTTTGATGCTGATAATGATTCTTTAATAGGAATTGGAGGTGTAACTGGAGGTTTTCCTGCTTGGAAGAACGCATGGGGAATTTGGACTGTAACACCTCCATGCTGGCCCAAAGTAGATATTGAAATAGGAAGGGATGCTACTAAAATTTTTAGATACTTTGATTTACATACGGTCGAATAGAGAAACCTTCTTTTTCGAAGTCGGTTAAAAAAGAACATTAGAATTCTTGATCAAATTTATTAATTCTCATAACCATCGATCACGTTGAATACGTTGCCAAAGTAGTTGTTCCAGTGTAAAACAATATCGATGTCACCGATTTGTCACTTGTGTTTCTACAAAATAGTTTTTGTCAAAGTTTGTTTTGTATTCGTATTTATAATAGTAAATTGATGAGTAGTTCCGTTTGAAACTTCGCTGTGCTCGTCTAATTTGATCAATGGAAAGTCGGGACATGGAATTACTTTGTTCAAAGTTGAATAGACCTGGGAATTGTGCCTGTGATGGAATTGGTTTTGTGAAGAATGTCTTGGAGCTTGAGTTGTCGTGAGAATTAATATTACTCGCTTCACTTAATTAACTTGTTAATTGTTCTAAACTAGTATGTAGTGGCGCGCTGGGTAATTTGTATAAATTTGCATTTGAAATTGACTGTAATGTGGTGATAAAAAGAAGTTTTTTTGTAGTTCTCAGCCTATATATGTCCCACTGCTGGGCACAGGCCTCCTCATGGAGAAACACATGAGGAGTATGGGCCGTAAAACCACAACGCTGGCCGAATTCGGTTTGGGCGGTAGAAACGGTTGCACTAGCGTCCGGGACAAACGAGCCTTCTGAAGCACGGAGAAGTTCGAGATCACATTATTTTGGTCACCCATCAAAGGCCTGACCTAGGCGCCGATAGCTTTGATTTTGGGTTTGGAATGCCAAAGCGTACTAAAAACTACGCCACCGAGCTCGTTTTCACGGAAATTTCACGAAACACAACAAGTTTTCTAATATACAGAAATGCATAATTTGATTGCTTACTTAAACTAAGGTTCAGCTAGATCCCAAAACTAAAGAATTTGAACACGTCGAAACATCTAATTAAACAACGCGACTGGTAATTAGTTTCCGAACAACTTTAGTTGTAGTCGAAAAACAAAGAAAACAATTCTAAGGAGTTTTCAACGCTTACCGTGATTAATCTTTATTCGACCAGTGTTTGGTGGTGGTTTTATAATGTACTGCAGCCCCTGGGTCGTTTGCCTTCAACCTTGCCAGTAACAACAAGTTGTTCAAGGTTGTGTCCTTTTTTTCTCGCTGTTTTACCGAAAAACTCCAGTATCCTGCGAAGACAGATGGTTGAGAGTCTTGTTTTGATGCCAAGTTCACGCAATTTGCAGCATTTTCCACCAGCACCACATCTCGAAGGAATCAATGCGGTCTCGGTCAGTCTTTTTTAGAGTCCAAGTGTTTACGCCGTAACTAAATATGGAGAAAACCACCGTGCACACCAGATTAGTTTTGGTTTTACGTGATATATTACGATTCCTCCATATTATTATGCCTTGCAGCCGAGACATTGCAATTTGGCCATCTCTATTCGTCTCCTGATTTCTTTCACAGGAACCAGTGTTGCTGATACGACCCCTGTTACATGAAGTCGTCAACTTTCTCAAATGCGATCCATCTTCCTCAAGATTTCCACCAATTCTACTTCATTGGCAGCCAATAGCCAATGAAGTAGAACCGATTGATATGGAAATCGGTGATGACCTATGTCGAGCATTGGATGTCTCCGAGCTGTTATTGCATTTCTATAATGCAGACTGACCGTAGCTTGCTCCGTCTTTTAAATACAGCCATTCTACTGAAATGCTGACTTATTAGTCTTCAAATGTCTCAAAATTTTCAATTAATTTGTCTATTGTAAAAAGTTTTATCTGAAGACCTGTCAAAGCTAACGAATGCTGAAAAGCTGTAAATATGTTTGAAATGCCTTTATCAACCGGGTCCAAGGGTCAATCTAGAGAGTCCAACTGTGTCGAAAGCAGTTTTGCTTCATCAAAGCCAAAGTGATGTTACAGCTGAACTCCTCCAACCATCCACAAAAACACAGTCTAATTAGAATATTACTCGCCACCAAACTGCATCGTATTTTATTATAACAGACCTATGCAAACACAGTGCATGAATGAATAAATTCAGAGGAGAAACACAAATTAACATTCTCGATTTATTCTCGAAGTGGAATAGTTTTATTTTTAAACTTTTGTGGTTTCATCTTTGAGACAAAGCTCGTGGACCTCAGGGAAACTACTCATTATTCTCAAAGAAAATATCTGTGCACTGGAATATAAAGAAAACAAGCAACTTCTGCTCCTCAAAGAGAATCTTGGTAGCTTAGATAGCGGCTTCTATTAAAAGTTTTCTCGTATATAACATTGTGTTATCAGGTGGCAAGTGGTTGGTTTGAAAGTCTAAGTTTATTAATGAGTTATACTTGAAGCGTCGCTCAAAATTTGGCTCGTGAGCAAGATTTTGTTACTTTTTGGCTATGAAAGTTGCTTTATCTGTTATATCAAGTCCAAGTAAGAATTTTGATCTCGAAACTTTCAGATTAAATAGGTGTATACTATTTTATTTTCCTTTGGCATTTGGTCATTTCAGAGCCTACACTCAATCAATCAATATTGACCAGTGACTTCAAATGCTTTCATTTAAATTTCATTCATTTCAAATTGTAATAAATTACAGGTTAATGTATTTTAAAAATGTTCTACTAGATATTGTTAGCCATGATTGCAAATGTATGTATGTGTTTAGTGAATAGAGTTAGGACATTAAGGAAACGTGGGAGCGAGAAATCCTAATCAAGTTCATACCGTCCGAGAGAAAAAAGCAAGCGAATGAATGACAGTCATGTCCGGTTTTCGCAAGTGGTAAGAGGCCATAGCGTCCTCTTTTGTTGTGTGAGACGAATAAATTTGATTTACTATTATTTTTACTATTAAATGACATTTTAATTTTTTGGTCATGTTCTCAAGCCGCCTGTGTCAATGTGTATGTTGTGCATCCTAAATCTATGGTTTAGTGTGAAAAATATTAATATCAGTCCCACATAAAATTTTCTTAAATCTTATATTTTAAAATACTTTATTCATCTTTTTTAATAATCTATTACTTTGCCTTGCATTTAAGTTCTTCCATATAAGTCCAACCTTAACTAACAGCTAAAAGCCTTACTGCATTTCCCAACAAACGTGCAAGTACAGGTACAATATTGCCATTTCGTATTAGCTGTGCTCTTAGTACGGCGGCCATTTAGTCACGACTCTGCATTATCCGAAACCAGCATTAAAAGGAGTAGACAGCATTAATCCCCAACAAAAAGGGCTTAAGGCCCGTCGACGCCATCGGTCGACGCCCGGCACAAGTCACTTTAGCAAAATTTCAAGAACACTCTCAGATAGTACAATTTATTGGTGTGCTTGTAGAAATAAGAAGTGTACGGTTTTTTAGGAATATTTTCTTGTGTCACGCATTGGCATAATAAAGAAGATTTGAAATTACTTTCAAAAATACTATATTTCTTAGTATTTTCTGGCTATTCCGAAAACTACATCATATTCATTATTTTGATGGAGATTAAACTGTGCGTTTCACAAATTTAAGGGAAATCGTATTTAAGGTCAACAAGAGTGTTACTAGTTTGCTGTTGATTTACAGTTGCCATCAAATTCAGTTAGTAACACTACCTATGTTACGGACTAGTATGTGGCTGCAGGACTGGCCGCTATAAATTTTCATATAACAATTATTTTTTAATCTAATATTTTTATTATTTTTGTATATTTTAACATACATATTGTTGTAACTATTGAGTGGAATACACAATGTTTATTCAAGATTTCCTTTTATTCCGATCGCCATCAACCTCATTATACTGACTAAAAATATTAAGAACCACAGAATTCATTATTAATCAGATAGAGATTCTGAGATTGCCTTAACATCTAATTTGGATAAATCTTTACACGATCGACTTCTATTGAATAGAAACATTAAGCCCATACGAAAGCAAGTGGTGGAACAAAGTCGATGGATCGATCCGTCATCATGACGAAGCGGGATTTAGGATAGTGAACGGAGTTTCCTGCCCTTTGCGATGGCTCACCGAAGAATTTTGCTGTCTCACCATTTCGTCAAGCCTGCTTGCGTTACGTGGCTATTTAAATGAGCACTTCATTAGGGTTTGGGTATACAATTGGGCAGGTAAGTCTTGTCTGGCTCGCTTGGATGTGTATGAAATGAGGAGGTAATTAACTGATATCCTGTGTGGTCGTAGTAATCAGAAGCATCTCTTCAGCCAGGACCTTACAATCCTAGTTGTAAAGTGAATTATATTAAAAACAAATATCGCTTCTTCCAAACCATTATCTGCATCAAGAGATTCGGTCAGTATTTTAATATTATAAGAATGTCAAGAAAATGATGTTCCCGTTAGTCCTTATGGACTTTAGAAAGTAAAACATAATTATCTTGCTACTGTGATTCGAACACAAAATTTCTCTGTTCTGAAAACCAATGTAGTAACCGCAACACCAATTGAAACATATAGTAGTTTAACAAAATAACAACTATTGAATAGTGGATTCACTATTGAAAGTTGTTATTTTGTTTGTTTTGTTTTGTTTTTTGTAAATCATTATAAACAGAGAGTCGAAAACATTATACAAATGCGTTGAGTCTTAGTAACGAAGACTAAAAGTTGTAATTTATTTGAGGCAGTTTATATCAATGTGTGCGTGATTTTCGTGCAAGCTATTTTAATTCTTAAGGTATTAATGGACTTCTGAATGTGACTACGTTTGAGAAATCCGCTTATATTATAATACTAAAGTAATCATTGCTCAAATTCTGAATAAATAATTTAGAAAATAATGCTATCCTTTAAACTCAAAAATTCAAGAAGATACTGTTATTTTGTTAAAGTTTCTACTTTAATATTTCTTGATATAGCGTTGAAAGTCTTTTTCTAAACTAAGTAACGACTAACACTCCAAGTGTAAAATGTTGAACACCGCCAGAAGTTTTCAAGAATGGTTTCTTTCAGAGAATGTTCGAGAATTCATTCTGAGCATGCCTGCCTTTTGTTGGATACCTGCCCATTAAGTATTTTGGATTTGTTGCTTTAAGGAGTTGGATCTTCATATTTATTGTTAAAGTTATTTATGTTGCTGCATAAATAAGTAGTGCATCGACATTGATATTTCTTGTGCAAAAGCAAAATATGACAAGTGTCAAAAGCAGTATTTTATTGTAAAAATATGAAAGCCTTTCATTGATGTTCCATTTACGCAAGTTGGGTTAGGAAAGCGGATTCCGAAATGTTATCAATAAATACAGTAATAGAAATATAAATAGTGGTATTCAATGTCACAAATAAGTAGGTACTGTGGCAAACTCTTTGGTACACGCGCGTAGACTTGGGGTTAAGAAAAGAAAATAATTGGAAGAACAATAAAGAAAGAAATAAAAACATTTATTGACCACAGGCACAAGCAACACGCAAAATACACAAACAATCACATATAAGGCCAACTAGGACGACCTCAGCATATGCTGCATCAAGCGAAGCTGATACTGAATTCTGGCAGGGCCTACATACATATAATACAAAATAAAATAAAAATACACTTAAATACACAATACAGTCCAACAGAAACAACAAATATAAAAACAAGTTATAAGTACTATTTATAAAAATAAAATAAGAACAATCACAATAATTACATTAAGACAAAATAGAGGGCGCTTTGAAGAAAAACAGTGTATGTCAGACCGCTAGACGATACAAATGAATCCAGTATTGCTTATAATACCAAATATAGTGAGATAAAAGAGAAGATCCTTTATTAATAGTTATCGACGATTCCTCCTAGAAGATCCCACTTGTGCTAGAAGTCTTTATTGAGAAATATACAAGTGTGGTTTGAAAGAGGAAATAATGACAAGAATAGAAAAAGGAATGCTGATACGCGACGAGGAAGAGCTAGGCGAACGTTTCTCGACCAAATATAAGACGTTCTGATATTTGATCGAGAAACGGTCAAAAATACCCGAAATCATCGAGCATGTGTGAGGACTGAAAAGAGAGTAGATGAAGCGAAATATGCAGGGGTCGTAGCAAGTAAAAACATGCAATCTCTACCTACCTCTGCGGGAAAAAGGATACATGCGTGTATGTAATAATATGTTATTTTAATTACAATTAAATAACGCTTAGATAGCTCGGAGGACTTCGGTGGCGCGCTACCTCGACGGTGTCGATAGTGCGCTTTGGCTTTCGATTGAAAACAAAGCTACCTTCGCCATGGTCAGGCCATGGATGGGTGACCAAAACTTTGTGATCTCGAGCTCCTCCGTGCTTCGGAAGGCACGTTAAACCGTTGGCCCCGGTCGCTATTGTGACCGTTCATACTCACCAACGTGGGCCAGAATTGGGCCAGCAGCGTGGTGGTGTTACGGCCCATACTCCTCATGTGTTTCTCCATGAGGAAGGCCTGTGCCCAGCAGTGGGACGTAGATAGGATGACCATGTAGACAGCTATGATGAAGATTTGACCATAGGACTACTAACCAAAAAATCATTTACAGTATTGAATCAGACTTTCCGAAAAGTATCAAATTTGTGACCATGAAACACTACATTATATCAGAAACCATTGAAAAATCAAAACCAAAACAAAAAACTCAGCTATGAGTAACAGCAAAAAATTGTGCTCATTCTAGAACAATCGGCCCACTCAAGAAGTATGGCGTTCAATTAAAAATTAGACGGGAAACAAAAGAAAGTCGGCCGAGTACCGCGCTTAGCCCTCGTGCTGAAGGGAGCTATTACAACGATTTAAAGCTGTAACAATAAACGTTGAAAACACTGATGTTGAACAATTTTAAAAATATTCTGTTTAATAAACGCATATACTCAAGAACTTTATGCATTGGATTTTTTTACAATCTAAAAATTTTCATTATCATCCACGAACACGCGTTGATATAAGTTTATAAAATTCTGTAGGTTTCACCTATACAAATTTAATAAGATGGAATCCAAATAGATAAATAAATGAAAAAAAGTAATACGTTTGAAAAGTATATATTGGGTCCTTACCTATGAAATTGGTGTTTTTTTTCTCTCTTAGTATTTTGTCTGTAACTATTAAGATTCAGAGTATTCCTAAAAAAGAATTACCTCGTCTAAAAATTGACTATATTTTTGAGCTCTTTTGATTTGTTTGGATAATTTGTTGTAAGTTTAATTGTGTTAAAATTGAACACGGAGACAACTCTTTTTAAGTGCCTCCCGAATACATCATTATATTTGCATTCACTTAAAAACGATAAATAATTTTTATGAAGTGTGAGTAATATTACACATATTACTAAAGCTTGTCTAATGATACATGCCAAATATTATTATCTCTGGATTTGTCGTTGTGAAGAAAACTGATAAAATGTTAATATGGAAAATGCATAATTCCCCAAAATCTCCATACAAAACACCAATTTCATAGGTAAGGATCTAATAGTTGTAAAATAAATGAAAAAAAGTAATACGTTTGAAAAGTATATACTTAAATTCTTTCTACGTTCCTGCTGTCTTTTCCCCACTCTAACTGGAGTCGGCACATTGAGTCCCTCTTCCATACTTCTTGTGTTTAACCGCTTGAATTCTAATAGTGTTTCAGCTCCGGTCTAAACGTAGCCTTAGCCGCGTTTTCTCAGCCATTCAGGACGCAGGAAAACAATTATGCCCTCGGCTTGTTCGTAGGAAAGTTTGCGGGGTTCGCCTCAATTCCATTCTTGTATTAAGTAGCTATACTGTGGCACTAGTTGCACCTAATATGAATAAGCATGGCTCTTCTTTATTTTGTTTGACTGAAACTTAGCCATTTTTCGCAACTAAAGCTAATTCCGAATTTAATATAGGCAAGTCTGCAACAGACAAAAAGTTTAAGGAGCTATAATTTTACGCGCCTTTCGCACGAACGAACTTGCAATCACAGTTTTGATTACGGAACAACCAAACCTGATAAAGGGTGCTTTGCATTCGTTATTTAAATCAGAATGATTAAGTCCACTTACATCGCTGCAGCATACTGTGGCACATGTATCATAATACCACCCACGCGGTACCCGTTCCCATAGGAATGTCGAGATAAAAAGCAGCATATGTCCTTTCTCAGGGTCTACACTATTTGTCTACCTAATTTCAATTGAATCACTTCAGTAGTTTTGACGTGAAAGCAAGGCAGATAGACAGGCAGAGTTACTTTCGCATTTATATTATTAGTATGGATAGTATGGATTCTAAAGTAGTTATAATGACCAAATACAACATATCTTACTAAGACTAAATTAACTACTAGACTGCCCATTTAAGCATTCTATTCCTTGGTAATCAGCAAAATACACTAAAGAAAAAGAACAATAAAACTCCAGTTGTAATCATGAAAAGCTAGCACATTGCTCACCACAATATTTCAGCCGCTAGACATAACATGTCAAAAGACAGTATCCTCTAACGTGCCAGTAAGGAATTATACGGATAGACATTGAAAAACAAACAATTTGCGTTCGACGTGAAATTACAGGGCTGCGGTATTATAGGTATGGCCACAATTATGGGTAATTGAATACCGGAGTGGTCATTACCGCTGACGTCAGCAAAAACACAACAACAGACCGGCAGCTCTTTGTAAAGTGCACCTAAAGAGTACACGGAGATTGCATGAAGGATCGTTGAGATATAATCGGAAATTGGGATTTTTTTATCAAATTTTTAGCTAACATCTAGTTTCCAACCATGGCGAAGTTTAATCTTCTTCCATTATCGTAACATAGAATCCTACAGATAATTTCAAAACGCAACTTAATAAATATTTTAGTAAGTAATTTTATGTTTCGTTATTATTAAGTAAATTCTTCCTTAACTTTGATTTTTTTCTTTTCTAATATTAATTTCGTTTGTTTCAGGTATGTACGCAACGTAGCTTCTCAACGTGTTAAAAGTAAAAATTAGATCACGTCAAAGTAGAATTTTAAACTCTGAACGAACCAAATGTAAAAGCGAACGTAACTTTATCCAGCCTCGTACCACATGGACAAAGTCACGGTTACAAGTTCTAAAAGACCCCTAACAACTGTCAAGTTATCAAAATAAACAATTTGAACATTTTTACCCACAAAGTTAGCAAAGCGAATTTTAGCCGCAAGTTACCAGAACTTTTCATCGGATTTCAACTTTAAATAATTTTGGTTACCACTTAAGTAAATACGCCCAAGAAACTTCCTCACCTATATTTGCAGAATTAGCTTCCATATTTTCAGTTTCTTGCTAATGGAAAGGCTTTTAAAATTTATGTATTTTACACGTATTTGTGTTCTTCAAGAAAATTTAGCTTTTGAGTTTGATATTTTCATGCTTTTTTGAATGATTTATGTTTATTTGTCTGTCTTGCAATTATTAAACTCAAATCAGCTAGCCTACTTATAAACGCAATCTCAATTAAAACACAATCCAATATTTCAAAATACCGAGAAGAGAGAGACGCTACGAGAGTACCGATTTTAGCAAAACTCAATGTCATTTAAGTCATTCAATATCCGCACAATTTGAATCCATTTATGGCCCTAGTGTCGCAATCTCAATGTCAATGTATCGGGATTGCGTTCGAGAGAAGTGTGGTAACAATTAGTTTGTAGCTGTTATTGCGTAAATTTCCCTAGCTTCTAGATTTTTTTTTATTGTATAGGCGGCAAACGAGCAGGCGGGTCACCTGATGGTAGATTTTGCATTTTTTTTTAAATAACACAGTGCCCTTTTATATATTTGATAAAATTTTAAATCCTCATCTTGTTATGCGGGAAAATCAGACATTGTAATTTGAAGATTTTTACATCTTCAAATTCGGCATATTAGTAAAATTAAAAGAAGGCTATGAAAAGATTCCATAATGCTATATTAAACTATAAGAATTAAATGACTTAAAACTTATAGGGTAATCCTAAATAAAATGACAGCGTCAACTTTTTCAGAAAGGATTTTTATACACCAGTTCAATTTCGATAGAAATTCCCAAATAACTAATAGACTAAAATAATTCAAACCGCCCACGCTCAACGTTCCATCAACCAGAGTAGAATCAATCAAGATTTACAAGTAGCTTTTTTATTGTCTAGTATAAAATTTCAATCATGTACGATGGTATTGACGCAAGTGGAAAAATAATAATGTCCTGATTATATTTAAAAGTAGAGGAGAATGAGATATTAGTCATGAATATTTTGTATAAATTTAAATAACCAAATCATTTAATAAACGAAGAAAATCCGCAACAGATAGAGCATTGATTTTAAATAAAATGATTTGATTTAGGAAACATTGTTATGTGAACTAAGTATTATTTATAATAAATTAAGGCAAATTTAATAAGTAAGAACGAAACAATACTGACACCATTATTTCTTGATTATTGACTAGAGAATCTGAATCACATTTTTGTTGAACAACAGTTGAGAGACACAAAAAGGGGGTGCTATAAGTGTGTGTGTGTGTGTGTGTATCTGTCTGTCTGTAGCGTCGTAGCTTGAAGCAATTTTGATTTTGTTTTCTTTTTTGGCTGAAAGATGGGTTAGTCGAGGGTGTTCTTAGCTATATTTCATAAAAACCGGGTTAGTCATTTGAAACATAATGAGGAGTGAAAACAGGAATAAAAAATCAACTGTTTACAAATATACCCGTGTTGGGTATCAAATGAAAGGTCATAACTTATAAATTACTATAAAGTAAGTTTGGAAATCGGTAAAGCCATTTAAAAGATATGAGGAATGTCAATGTCAATGAAAAATATTATGCTTACAAATATACCCGAGTGGGGTATATTTGTAAGCATACGATTATAAATGTAAGGTAATAACTTGTACATCATAAAAGGCATGAAATAAATAAGACAAAATTTAAAAATTTTATAAAACCCCGACCAAAATAAAATATAAACTACAACAAGGTCATATGAAGATTATACGAAGGTATCATACTTAACATCATTAATAACATCATACTTAACGGATCCCCGACGAGAAAACGGTTTTTAGTTAATGTTTTTTTTGGTCGGGGGTTTTATTAATTTTATTATTAGCAATTTTTATGTAATACATTAAAGGAAGAATAGATCACAAAAAAAATTCTCAAAACATCCTACAGCTCTCCAATGTTCATAAATAAATAAGAACACACTTGTATTTTTTATGACGAAGACAATTATGATAATACGGACTTCATTAATTAGGGCATACCATAAAACGGAACATAAAAGCTGCCGGAACAACACAGAGTAAACAAGCCAAAGGAAACGGCCTCTGTATTACATCGTAAAAATAAATTAAATTCACGGAGAAAGGTGTAATGTTGCCCTTATAAAGCCCAAATAATCTACTCGTAGTGGTGTAACTGAAACATAAAGACTTGTCGATTCCATAAGTTGCAACATCGTTTATCGACACAATAAAATATCTATAACTTGTAAAATAAGTGTCGTGTGGTAGGGGCTCATTAAAAGAATACTACCAACCCAGCTCTTCCCTTGGCTGTCGTAAAAGGTGACCAATGGACTTAGAACTGCACAACCATCCAATAGCTTATTGCGGCAACGGGCTCACCACCTGTCACGCTGAGCACATGTGCATTGTGCAGTCACTGCTTGGTGAAGCGCGGCCTATGGCTGTGGCTTTTGCGATGCTTTTGCCTAGTCTCTGGCTGACTTTTAGGATATTATAGTCGTGATTTTAATTATGTATGTAGGTAAAATAACTGTTATTGGAAATAGACCAGCCCATACGCGAAGATTGAAGAAGGTTTTACAAATGACTAAAAAATCGAGTATCTGAGAAAAACTTTTGTACGCTTAGAATTCGCAAAATTCACCCGCGCTGTCAATTTTACATTCACTGTTAAACGTCTTCTTTTTCTCCTTCATTTCTTGAATGTTGACAGTGTATTGAGTACTTTCACACTGGAATTTTACTCTCGCCTTACTCTCTAACTAAATTTCAATGGATATTAATTGGATTTCCGTCATTTCGAACACTTTTTTTTAAATTATCAGACGACATGATATTTGACGTTGCATAAAATCAATATTGATTTATCAACATTACAGAGTAGGGCAGCATTTTTTTCAGAAGAAACCTACAAACTTTTCTCATCTATCGACACACGACAACACTAACCTGCAGTGGATTTTCTAAAGATGCCTAAGTCAACACTCCGGATGAAACAATTTGCGCGACCTAATCAAATAACTGTAATGGGAAAATTTAAAATTTCCGTCCCGAATTTACATAATGACCCCAAAATAACGACTCAATCTGTGAGATGAGCATTTTATTATTGTAGCACTTGTTCCCTGGAAGTGAGGCTGATGTATCTGAATATTACATTTTAAGCACGAATTTGAACGCTTCTAAATTTACGAGTGGATCCTAATGGGAAGACGTGTTAATCTTTTTATAATGGAGTCTGGATTATTATGTTTAGCTTGTGATAAACTTATTTGTTATTCACACACTTCGTTAGGTAGATGATTAGGCAATTTATATTATTATTGTTTATTTGACCGTACAATACAAATTGAAAAGGAGATTTTCTAAATACAAATTTGGAAAATCTCCTTTGTTCTGAAACATTTATCAATCAGCTGAAGATTAATTATTGTGTATAACGTTCGTATCTTAACTTATTAAATTTTCATGATCATTTTAATTATATATTTACCTTAAAACTCATTTTGGTGACCAGTGTAACAGTAGCCTAACAATCATCATCAAATAAGATTATAATTTCCACCTCTCTGTCGAGGGAATTGATTTATCATATTTACATAGGCAAATTATATGGAATTTAGCTTGCGAATGTAAAATTTGAAGCGATTCGTTGATGGTCCTCATCGAGGTAGTTTAATTTAGCCTAAAGGGATATTTTTGCATTATATTGCGCCATTGGTTGATTGTTGTATATATTTATAGTCTTCTTAGCCTTTTTCAACAATTTTTCACCAAGGCGCAGCAAAATAAATATTTTTTATTCGAACAATCCCTATTCTATTCTTTTTCTTATTCAAGTTTAGAACCTAGTGCCAGTATTTTTTCTAAAGCGAGAACTCCCGAAGACGCAAATTCCAATGTTCCGAACTACCGTCCACTACAAGCTATTCAAAATCAATTACCTGTGCCCTGATTGGACAATTTGTCGGCGGTAATCCCGCTGGATCGATATAAGGTAATGATCTCATCAGGTGGTCTCGCTTTAACGGCTTAATCACGTCGGCTTAAGCGACTGCTTAACGGACATCCTGCGATTTTTAAAGCGCTTAAAGCACAAATTGACGGAACATTTTAAGCTGCTAGATCAGTGTATGTGAAGGTATAACAAGGTAACGAAGGAATTATCAGAAACCTCGCATACCGTATCATTCTCTTTATTTAATTTTGAACAAATATACAAAACATGAGACTTGTGGTAGTGGCTCATTAAGATACAATGAAAAGGAACTATTGGATGTGCTCAACAAAAATAGTAAATTAAAAGGAGAAATGGCTGACCTCCATACACAAATATTAGTTCTAAGTAATGACAGAGAAATATTACAACAACATATAGACCGGTTCGCCCAATGCAGTGATGAGTATGAGCAGGCCCTCACACGCATCACTGACTTGGAGAAGAGTTTACAAGAGGCTAATAACTACATTAATACATTAGAACAAGACAAATTAAATTACACAGTCTGTCAGAACCAAAGTCTATATGATGAGTTGGTTGGGTGTACCGCAGACACAGTTTCAGTTGCATGCAACCTTAATCCTGCTGTGTCATTGAACTACACATATAGTGATAGTGGTAATGTATCAAAGTCAGTGGGGAGGCTTGTATGCAGCAGAAACAAATTAAAAAAATATTTAAAAATTAATAAATTTATTAAGAAAACCAGGAATATTATTCGAAAAAAAAAATATTGTCATAACACAAAATACCAAAAAGAAAGATCACTATTATTAAAAAAATTGGATACATGCTCTAATATTATTAATAAAAATAAGATGACATATGAACAAAATATCTGTTCACTAAATGAAAAAATAAAATTATTGCAAAATTCATTATCAGAAATGACAAATAAATATTATGTATCTGAAAGGGAGATAAGGGATTATTCATCGACCCTCAATAATTTATTTGTTAATTCAACAATTAAAAATAAGCAAAGTTATAAGTGCTGTTCTGTGGTGTCTGGCCGGGCAACCATGGGTCTATTGGACTGGTCTATGTCAGTGAGTGATCCCTGTATCTCAGAGCAACCCAGCCTAGAGTATCAAAGCACAAATGAAGATAGTGCCTCAAACTTAAAATTAAATAATTATGTGTTATTCAGCGATGACTGTGGTAAAGATATGGGCCAATTTCTATTGAATCAAATGGGAAAAAACATTATTAATTATTGCATGCCTGGCTTGAATTACCAGGAAATTATGAACAATGTCTTAAATTATAGTTTTAAACCAGATGATAATTTAATTGTATTAATTGGAAATAGAGGTAGTTTGAGCAAAAAAAATCTTATTCAGTTTTATGAAAAAATGTTGAATTTAAATGTAAAAAAAATTATATTGTTCACTCTTCCTTATTCCAGCGACTTGCCACAGGTAGAAAATAATACTAGGTATAGATTAAATATGACAATGGATACAATATCCTATTATAATGAAAAAATTCAACTAATAGACATTAATAAATTGACATGTGTAAAAAATAATTTTTCTTTGACCAGGGGTAGAATTTTTCTACCAAGATACTATAAAAAACAATTAGCTGTATTGCTAGGCCACGTTCTATATAACTTAGCCAAGAACTTGGCTGTACAAACTGCTTTTATTGAGCAGGGAAAATACAAAGCTCCTATTGAGCCTGTCAATAATGACAATTTGAAAGGTATGTTGAAATGTATACCAATTAATTTAAATTAGTAGTTAAGACAACAGAGGCAGTCTCTGGCAAGCAATCTCTAAGAATAAAATCAAACAAGATTAATATAGTCCATCAAAATATTCAAGGCTTTTCTGGTAAAGACTTGGAAATATCACTTTTTCTGCAGAGTAAGCAAATACATGTGCTATGTCTGACAGAACATTGGCTAAAAAAAAGTGAGATGTTAACATGTTTTGATAACTATAATATTGTAAGTGCTTTCACCAGAGAATCTGCCATCAGGGGTGGATCTCTTATAATATTATTAAATGATATAAAATATAAAGAAAGAAAAGACATAACTTTGTATTCTATAGAACGAGTAGTAGAAATATCTTGCGTTGAACTTGAGCAAATTATTATTGTATGTGTATACAGACCCCCATCTGGAAACTATGATCTGTTTGAATCTGCTATGGAAAATGTACTGGATACTATTTGTAACAACAACAAGAAGATAGTTGTTTGTGGCGACTTTAATATAAACATTTTAGTAACAAATAATTTCTCGAATAGGTTAATCTATTTATTTAGATCATTTAATCTATACAACACCTTTTTTGAACCTACGAGAATTACACCCACAACAGCTACTTGCTTGGATAATATTTTCTGTAACTGTGAGATACTTCATAAATCTATTATACATTGTGTGAACTCGGATCATAGTGGACAGAAAATTACTATTGAGCACCATCATGTTAACAGTGTTCAAAAAATCACGCTTAGATCTATTTCAGACAGTCGCATGAAGAATTTTGAAAATAATATTGAAAATAGACTTGCGGACCTTAAATATAATGATGACCCCAATAAACTATATGCAGACTTGTTTCACCAAATAAGGCAGGAGTTTGATAGTGTGTTTACTCAAAAAACAATCTCTATAAATTCTAAAAAGAAATTTAGTGACTGGGCTACACCTGGTATACATATAAGTAGGAAAAAATTATATGATTTGTATTCTCAGAAATCAATCTCCTCTGATCAGGCTTTTATTTCTTATGTTAGGAATTATTCCAAAACATTTAAAAAAGTATGCAATATAGCTAAAGCTAACTTCATTAGTAATAAGATAAAACATGCCAATAATAAAATAAAAACTACTTGGAAAATAATTAACCAAGAAACTGGCAGGGCAAAAAATTGTGATAAAAGATATAAAATAAACATGGACGGTAGAATTATAAATAGCGATAAAGAGGTTGCAAATACATTCGAGTCTTTTTTTTCTAACATACCTGTTGAAATTACAAGTGATCTAAATTCGTGTACTGAGCAATCTATAAAGTTATTAGAGTCATGTGTTCAGAAATGTGATAAAGTATTTAATTTCCGAAAAATAGATACTAATACTGTATTAAAAGCATTCAAATCACTAAATATGAAAAACACAGAAGACCTTTGGGGTCTTTCCGTCACAATAATTAAATCTATAATAAATGTTATAGCTCCACTCTTGACTCTTATCTTTAATAACTGCGTTGATGAGGGAGTTTTTCCAAATTTGATGAAATGTAGTAAAATCTTACCTCTCTTTAAGACAGGAAATAGGAGTGATCCAACAAATTTTCGACCTATCTCAATTCTACCATCTCTTAGCAAAATATTTGAAAAAATTATGCTTAATCAGCTATTAGCTCACTTTACACTAAACAAATTGTTTCATAATTCACAGTTCGGATTTACTAAAGGTAGAAACACAACAGATGCCGGGATTGCGTTAATGAAGCATGTTTTTGATGCATGGGAGAGTAAAAAAGATGCTGTAGGGATCTTCTGTGACTTGTCCAAAGCTTTTGACTGTGTTGACCATAAAACTTTATTATCTAAATTAAAACATTATGGTGTTTCAGTAAATTCACAAAAATTAATAGAGTCATATCTGAGCGACCGAAGTCAAACAGTTGTTATTAATAAAGCTAAGTCTTCGGGGACCCCGATGTTGATGGGCGTACCTCAAGGTTCAATACTAGGACCTCTGTTATTCTTAATATATATAAATGATTTGGCGTATTATACTAAAGATCTATGTAAAACGGTACTATTTGCAGATGATACATCACTAATATTTGACATTAATAGATATGAAAAAAATTGTGACGATGTTAATAGCACCGTTAGTAAAGTGATCACTTGGTTTAATAATAACAACCTATGTTTAAACGCGAGGAAAACAAAATGCATAAAGTTTTCATTACCAAATGTAAGACAAGTCGATACAATAATAAAAATTAACGAACAAGTGTTAGAGTGTGTTGATTCCACACTATTTTTAGGAATTACGCTAGATTCACGCCTCCAGTGGAATCCGCACATACTAACCTTAGCAGAAAGACTTAGCTCTGCTGCCTTTGCAGTTAAAAAAATCAGACTCTTATCTGATGTTGAAACGGCGAGACTTGTCTATTTTAGCTATTTTCATAGCGTAATGTCATACGGCTTGTTATTGTGGGGGTCAGCAGCTGATATTGAGACTATCTTTATTTTACAAAAAAGAGCTGTACGAGCCATCTACAGACTTAAGCCACGGGACTCACTTAGAGAATTATTCAAGGAAATTAATATATTGACTGTTGCCTCCCAATACATCTATGAAAATATTGTATATGTTTATAAACATAACCACACGTTCATGAAAAATAACGACTATCATAATGTAAATACTAGAAACAGAAATAAACTCGCTGTGCCTGTTTTCAGACTGCGTAAAACAAATCGGTCATTTATGGGGAAATGTATACAGTTTTATAATAAAATCCCACCAAATATAACAAAACTGCCTTTTCATAAATTTAAACCCTATATTAAAAAAACTTTAATGAAAAAAGGCTATTACAAAATTCAAGATTATCTTGAAGACAAAATGGTGTGGAAATAGTTATGTAATATATACTGTTATCTTATGCATGTTATTTTGATGGACTGATAGGAATTAAGACATAATGTAAAAACATATTTAAAAGTGACAAAAATTTTATGATTGGCTATTTAAAAAAGTGGCTCATGAGTTTCTTGCCGGGTTCTTCTCATGAAAAGCCTTACTCTCGGAATCCGGCCGCTTGTATCGATTACAACCACAGTCAACGAAGTACCTGTACTGTCCTGTGGATGTACTTGTTACAAGCGCTCGCGGTAATGAAGTTAAAAACAATAGTATAATTTAATACTGTAATTTAAAATAATAATTTTAATTTAAAATAATTTACAATAAACTATTTATTTGTAAAATACATAATATGTAAAATGTTAAATGTTGACGATTTTAAGTGCCGAACTTGGCCTATGAAATAAAATTATTTTTGATTTTGATTTGATTTTGATTTGACTACCGACCCATCTCTTCCCTTAGATGTCGTAAAAGGCGACTAATGGACTTAGGACTACAAAACCATCCAATAGCTTATAGCGGCGACGGGCTCACCATGCTAAGTGCAGTCACTGCTTGGTGAAGCGCGGACTATGGCAGTGGTCTGCTGTTGCGATGCTTTTGCCTTGGCAGGGTACACACATGTTAGGGGACAATAGTTGTGATTATATGTATTTATTCAAAACATCTAATTAATAGTTGTTTACAATGGCGGACTAACTAAAAGAGATGGAGTCTTTTGAATCTGAAAGGGACAATTAATCGTCAAAATTTTATTTTTAATTTTAAATGGGTGGTGTTAGTATTAGTAATATTTTAATTTCAATTTAAAAACGTCGACCTCAAGTTTTTATATCCGAAAACTCTTTACCCCAAGTACTTCAACCGCGGTTACTCCGAAACTGTATTATGAGTAGAGATCAGATATTCAGATGCATATTTACCTAAAGTTAAGATGTTAGTTAGTGTGGAAAGCACTTTTTTTGTCGAAAGTTAATAAATATTTAGTAATGGTTATATAAGAAGAATCTAGTATAATATTCTTTAATATATTTCTTTACATTCTTAATATCAATTTATTTATATAACACCATCTTTTCTCTTACACCCTTCATCGAATTGTACCCTGTATGTATTTTTAACATACTTGAATGGTACTTTGAAATTTAACATTAACTAAATATGCACCTGATTAGTTATGCAAAGTCGCAACCGCAGGATTTTATTTTGAATAAAAATATTTTAAGAATCCGCTTCGATAATACAACTGCGCGATACAATGAAAATTAAATATACTCAAAATAATATGTGCATATTCTCACTTATAAGCTGGCGTGGTCTTTAAACCATTGCTAGAAAATATATAACAGAAAGCATCAGATTTATCCCATTACGAATACTAAATTAAGCAGAACAAGGTATTATAAAGACGCAATATGCAACCAACTCAAAGCTTTCAACAAAATACACCTAAAATTAGTTTCCTTGACTGAACTAAAAGAGGCCATTATAAATTCAACACGACATTTACAAAGAGTTAGCTGTAGAGGCTTCAGAATTTTTTCCCGGAGCGATATGCTATAACAAAAGTCATGTACTTCTCTTTGAGTCCTTTTTATTCTTTCGGCAATAGGGAAAAAGTGTTCCTAAAGCCATTCGCTTGGTGTTCGCCGCTGTTCGGGGTATACTTTGAGTCTATACTGTGCAAACGAGCGTTTGATAGGGGCGGCCATAGCTCTGACATGGCTGGAAGAGCTCTCGCCATTCTCACTTGAAAAAATTATAATGTGTTAAATAATTCACGCAGGTGTACGAGTAAAGTCATTTCGATCAAAAAAGCAGCCAGTCCTAAACAGTTTCTAAACATTTATAAATATCTTTAAACTTTCACACCTATCATCTGGCCCCATTTTAAGCAACTAAGGCTGCTTGTGTTACGGACACTAGATGACGGATAAATATATTTAATAGATAAATATATATAAATATCCTAAATATATATAAACGTCGAAGACTGGAGAACAAATGTCCGTAAATTCATCACCCAAACATTTGCCCCTACCGGGGATCGAACCCAGAACCTCTCGAGATGGCACAGACCACTCGACCACGGAGGTCGTCAAATTATTTCAAACATTTCGCCTTATGGAAAGCTTCTATGAAGATCTTCATACGTGAAGAGTTATATTGAACGTTGAATGAAATCGCTGGACGCTATTCGATCCGTTAATATGGCACCTTAATTTATTGGGCACAAAAGCTTTACGCGGTCGACTTGGCCTTGCCCTCCAAAAGACCAAAGAAGTGAGTGTCGCTCCATATATCGATTTCAAGAATTTAGATGCTTTCTGAAGTTTCTTGGGAGTTGCATTATAAAAAGAGACAGATAATTTTCCTGAAGAAGACGATAATTGAAAAGATGAATAAAATAAAATCCAAAATTTTCAGAACCTAATGTAACAACCTTATTTTTTACTATTAACTATTAAATTATCCGTTAGCCAATTACTTTAGTGTCACATCTAGTGCCTTCTTTATAAGGATGTTATTACACCTCTAGGTACTTGTAATATGATATCGCTACCAAGTTGGATTTTCAAGGATTTTGTACTTATGATAAAAACGGAGGGAAAGCAACATACGTAAAGGGTTTTTCATTAAGAGCGCTCGAACTTTGAAATTAAATAAAACAGCACAATTTTTATTACATTTCAAAGAATATTCAGTGACATTTTGCGTGGAAAATAATATCAGCCAAAATGGCCACCACGACTCCGCTGTAGTAGGTGTATTCTGGTGGACCAATTTTGGAGGACGTCTTCGCATAAATGGGGCTCAATTTCACGAAGAAAGCGAGTTATGTTGACCTTTAGGGCAGCAATTGACTGTGTTTTAACTGGGTACACTAGAGATTTCACGTAGCCCCACAGAAAGTAATCGATCGGTGTTAAGTCGCACGATCTCGTTGGCCAGTTGATGTCGCCACCACGCGAGATGACGAAGCCGTCGAACTTCTCATTCAATAAATTTAACAATTATAAAAAAAATAACAATTTCTACGCGTTGTTGAAGCGTGTAGCGTTCCATGGTGAAATGCCACGACTAAATATGTATTCATGCCAAATTTTACAGCTGTCGCATTACCAAGATGGCCGCTTTGGACTGTCAAAGTCTTTAGACGTATTCTCTCTAATCTGTGAGTCAAAGTTCGAGCGTGTCTATTGAAAAACTCTTTATAAGTTTATTACTACGGCTTATAATTAAGATAACCGAGAGAAGAACAAGTTCAAACTCAAAAGCAATTATGTAAACAACCATCTAATTTATGACCTTCCTTTCTTGATGATCTAATTTCCTGTCCATCCTAAGGTTATCTTGAAAATATAGCTCTTTGCGATAAGGCAGCCCTTAGTACATTTGAGTTTGCTTAATTTGTCTGTTTTGTTTCTATATATATTTTATTTATTTATATATATATACTTTATTGCACATAATAATACAAAGAACTTTACTTTTATGTTGTATGTACAAGAAAGAATAAAAAAATAAATAGATAATAAATATTATTTCTTGTGAGATATCAAATGTCTCCATAGCGCACATTTAGACAACCACAGCATTTGTCCTGCTCCGCGATATCATCTGCCATACGATACTATTCATCTGTACGTTTCCTCAGACCGGGGCTTGAACCTGGTAGTAGCTGGAACACAGTGCATATGACGTTCAGTAGTAGTAACAGAAAAACTTTTATCATATACAAAACCCTAATATATATGTACAGTGAAAACACGCAAGACTATATATACAAATCCATACTAATATTATGATAGCGAAAGTAACTGTCTGTTTTTCACGCCAAAACTACTGAACCAATTTAACCGATTTTTGGTACGCTGATAGTCTAGAGCCTGAGAAAAGACATAGGCTACCTTTAACCCCGATATTCCCATGGGAACGGGTGCTGTGCGGGCGAATGTTAAAATTTGTTTTATAGCGACTCCCAGAAAAATTAAGGATATATTAACGCCACTATGAACTTTGCTTCTAATAATAGAGTAGAAGTAAATTTTCAATTCCACCAAATGAGGCTACTGTGTTAATTTGAAAAAATCTTTCAGCGTTGAATAGCCTATTTATTGATGAAGGCCATCCCACTATCTCAAAGTAACTTTTCTACGCGGACGAAGGCGCGGGCAAAAGCTAGTACAAATATAAATATTCATTGTACTTATAACCTGTCAAAGGTAAGGCATAAAGTGCAATATTCGTTCATACTATAATTAGGTATGTAAGAAGGCGAATCCGAGTCGTTCTCGTGGTTAGAGATCGAATAGGTATATCGAGGAGATTTTGTTGTTTTTTTTCTGCGAGAAGCTAAGCGAGTCCCACACACGCCTACCACCGAACCAGCGGTAGGTAAGGTACCTACGTAAAGGGTTCAGAAAATAGTGGATGTTGCGGTAACTTGAGATAAAAATCTTCATTGTTTTGAGTTCTCAACGAAATGTGATACAAGAAACAAATGGCTGCTATGAACAATTTTTTTTTTTTTTTTTTTGGGAACATACTTTGGCATTTTTACCTATAACTTTGTGCTTTAACCAGACTTTGACATTTAAAAATACCAGCGAAACTAGAATATCATAAGAAAGCAATTTTATAAAAAGCACGCTGTAAGTGTTACTAAACTAAGTGCATTTTGTCAGTTTTCTTTTAAAATATTTCTTGAACAGTTTATTCCTGAAATGGTTTACTATCCCTATACCTACACTGTATTGCTAAAACTGTACTGCCTACGTAATACATATATAGTTCTATATGGCTCTCAGAATTGTATGCGAAATCTTCCGTGAAATTGACGCCGCACGTCCCATGTATATATACGTATTTTACTTCATTCAAGCCAGTTTTATACGCCAACGTTTCTGAATTGAAATATTTTAAAAGATGCCACATTTTTGAAGCAGACCGTACTGACAATATGACCTTTCGGATATCATCAAATCTTAACGATACGGTTGGCGTTATGATACGGGTTGGAAGCTAATTGAAAAATTATTTGGCATAGTAACTTTAGTTGATCGAGATATAAAGATACATTTTGAAAGAACTGCTATTCTTCAATAAGGTCTTAATTCTTACCTTACTTTTGTAGCAGTTGCTCTCATTGTAGAGATAATTGTCAAGAATTTGCATGAAGGAAGAAAAGACGATACCTACATGTAATTGATCACACGAAGAAGAAAATAATTACTATCAGTAAAGCATAACAATAAATTGGGTAAAACGATACTGAATTTTAATGTATGAGGTCCTTACCTATGAAATTGGTGTTTTGTATGGAGATTTTGAGGATGTCTGCATTTTACATACTAACATTTTATCAGTTTTCTTCACAACGACAAATGCAGAGATAATAATATTTGGCATGTATCATTAGACAAGCTTTAGCAATATGTGTGTGAACACGCTTGATAAAAATTATTCATCGTTTTTATGTTAATGCAAATCAAATGATGTATTCGGGAGGCAGTTAAAAATAATTGTCTTTGTGTCTAATTTTAACACAATTGAACTTACAAAAAATTATCATATTAAATAATATGAGCTCAAATATATGGTCTATTTTTAGAAGAGGCAATTATTTTATAAGAATGTTCTAAAACTTAATAGTTACGGACAAATTGCTAAGACAGAATAAAAACACCAATTTCATAGGACCCAATATTAATATACTGTTGTTTAAAATGTTAAGATGCAATAAGGGTTGTGATAATAAATTAATTCGTGATGGAAGGGAAGTTGTACTTAAACATTCTCGGTATTCGTCTCACAGGCCTCTGTATTGTAAACTAGCCATTTCACGTCATCTACAACATCTATCCCTGCTATTCTGTTCTCAAACCGTTTAGAACCGATCATTCTTTCGCACGACTTGACTTCACGTGAACAAAAATTGCTCTTTCATCTCAACGACAATTTGAAGAAATCATTTTAAATCGCACTATAAGTTGAGCTCGACGATTGGTACCAGAATGAGCTCAATCGACATCTGAGCAATTTGCCCAGGGAATTCTTGAAGACAAAAGACAATTGGTATATTTTTGCTGGGACGTGAGACGGGAACGGTGACTGATGTTTTTCGTACAATGTTTGCGATTACTTGTTGATTTCAGCCGAGAGAAAAAGTTAGCTTATTATCCAAATAGCTTCTTCAAGCTACTGAATAAAGCAAAACAGTATTTACACCAATTCTTCTACTTCTTCTGCTGTCTGAATATTTTTAATCTGTCTGTTGTCTTTTTTGTATAATCAACAGCACTTCAGACTATACAAAACTGTCAACATTTCTTATTAGATGTATTTTGTATATGAAGTGCAAAAATGTTTGGGAAAAACTTAATAAAAGCAATTTCTTTTCCACAGTAGATACACTTGAAGCAGTTTATCTTAAACCCTATTTTTGCCTTCATCAATCGCCGCTCACTACCATCTTGGACATCGAACAAAGATGAATCTTTAGAGCGAGTCGGTGCGATTTGGGCTAAATTACTCCGATCAGTTTCGAACCCACAGGGATCTGCAAGCATTCGGTGCAATCTTCGACTTGTCATTGTCACTCAGGATGGACAAGGGAATGGGTTCACTCAGAGCGGTCTTGTGGAGCTGATAGGCGATTTGTGGAGACAAAACAAATGGACACTGTCTGAGAGGTCGGCATTATTCAAATAAAGTTTATACTGGTTGCCCGTCGGGAGTCCCGTTCGGTGGAAACTCACCGACTTGTCTTTGTCAGACACAGTGAAATGGATTCTATTTATAATCGCTAGGTTTTTAATGAATATTAATTAAAACCTTTTCAAACGAACCCATTGTAAAGAAAAATATTGTTATTTCATTTTGTTCTGAAGGTTCAAGTACCCAAAGTTTCTATCACTAAGGAATTACAAACAGATATCATTCTAGATTTGACGCTTGAATTAGGAACAAGTCTACGCCTTAGTTTATGGTTATAAGCAGTATAAAAAAGGAATACAAAGGTGTATAGTGTATAAAAACATTACCTTTTTAAAAATAATTTCGTCGACGTTCGTTTACAAATACAGAATTCAATCTCGTCTCTAATGTTTTCCAATTATTGGAAAACTAAATACAATTGGATATAGAAGCGAGCCTTACGCAATCGTTTACTGTAAATACCGTTATGAGTGTAGTGCTCTGTTTTTAATTTCCTTGGGGAAAACATAAATTTCTAGAAGGGGAACGAAACAAACCATATGTGCGTGAGCTTGTAATAGTTCTTTATGTATTATATTTGTTGAACTAGTACAAACAATCGTTATACTCTATTTCTTTATTATAACAAAATGTGGATGTAACGTTATAAATTATTAATTTTGTAAATGAAATAATACGGTTATACTTATTTTTTTTTTGGAAATCAGCAGTAAAGAAAATATAAACAATGAGATCCCTAGCATAGGATTAAGATTCAATTTTGATATTCACTAGTTTTTAAGTACTTTGAATTTTAAATTATTAATTTCGCCTTTAAATTGTTTCACTTTTAGCAAATTTCATTAATATTTTAAGATTATTTTATCTGTACAAATTTTACTTTGCATAAGTTAATTTTAGAAACTATAACTACTTACATTACCTTGAATACTTACATATTTGAATTTTGTAACATAAGCTAGCGCTTCAAAGGAATTTTATAAGTGAGTGTGTTTCATGTTTCTTGAAGATTCTTCAAACCTATTCCTAATAAGTTCAACATTTTTATTATTAATACGGGTTCAAATATAGCTAATATCAAGCCTGCCAAGCGACTGTTCAAAATACGCTGAAATATTCTAAACAATACGCTTAGCATTCTCCTCTTACCAGAAAGATCTAAATTTCACCACAAGATCCAAACTCGAATGCAAAACCGAAATGCAACGATAACTCCTTGCCCCGTCGAGAGTTGCGCGGGTAGCATGAAAATTTTGTACCGATCCTAATAAATTTCTAAATCGACATAAGTTGTTTCGTATTCGAGTCGGCGTCGGGGATTTCCTAGCACAATAAGATCATGTTACAAAGAACGACGCTTTGCATATCTACAGAGATCGGTGGTGCTTGCGAACGATGTTTGTCGTGGACGTTTTGCGCCCGCCGCTGCAGTTTTTTCCTTCTGTTTCTTTGTGGTCGGGTGGCACTGATAGCGTGAAGAATAAAATATAGTTGGACCTTTTTATTTATTGTTTTACATAAACAGATAAGCTCTTGCCTTCATCTCATCTGATGGTAAGTGACGATAAGGCCGAAGGTGGAAGCGAGCTTCACCTTCTGGCTCTGATTGCTGGAACACAACAAATGCTGATAACATTGTTATTATGGCGACAAATTTACAAACCTACTTTTTTATTTTTATTCATTTTGTTTGTATCTTTGGCATGTGGATTGTTGTGTAGTCAATTTGGTTTCTAAATAATAGAATCGCTTTTAGGAGTTATTATGTTTAAAAAATTATCATGTTTATGCAATAAAAATTTTTCAACGAAATTTTAATAAAATTTTCAAAAATAATAATAACATTTATTGTGGCTAAGCTCTTATTAAGACATGCTGTCACGAGAGTTTTTGTAAATAATGATCTCCTAGTGTTATTGCTTAGTTCTTTTTGGGTGCCAGGATTTTGGTTGAGGTTACGTTCCTACCGTAGGTTTTCTGAGGAAAAATGTGTATTGTAAATTCAAAAACGAATAAAAAAAACTTCATAAAAAATTAACAGTCATTTTATCTATTTCTGTGCCGGTCCCTGTTAAACTTTTTCGAATACAATACAGAGTTACTTCTCACTTTGCCAATCTTGTTAGCATCGCATACAGAGTTATATGATACATAATCTAAAATACTTATACATACTTCGCTGAAACTTATATCACTCCGAAAACCCTTTTGAAAGTTTTCAGAGAAGCTGTGACGATTGTAATCGATTTATCTTCACAATTAGACCCAAAACTTTACTAAGCTGTGAAAATTCACAAAATTTCTGAACGGATAATAATTGGGGTACGTCAGAAACTTTGCTACGGAAAGTTTTATTGTTGCGCAGATTAGGTACAGACAACAACACGTGACACTGTTCAAAACTGTTTAAATTCTTCAAGAGATTTCCAACCTATACTCGTTAACAATAAAGAAGAAAAAGGATTGAAAATTTGTGTGTAGAATTGAAGGTTTGTTCTGTGTACTTCAATATTAATCCAAGCTTTCAAATATAATGGATAAGTAATTTAATTCCAGTTACACACACTTTCTATTACTGGGAATAGAGAATAATATTGGAAAATTTTTAAAAATGTCTGGTTTGCTTATTTGTTACGACACCTTTAGTCTTTCTCCAGTAAAATATTAGGCTCGATCAGTGCAAAACTGGTGCAAAAATGTAGATCGTACATTAAAATAGAGGTCATTATTCCGCGTTCATCACCAACGACCGCTGGCAGTGTGGCCCCAACCCAGCATACCTAGTAAACGCCCTGAGCACGACACAGTACGCCGAAGTTGTGCCATAAAAGCTCTTTCGCCTCTCCACCTTTCCTTTGGCATTTTGTAGACGGTATATTTTTTCTTTTTAAAAATTTTCACTAGTTATTTACGAAATATGGCTTACCTCGGCTCTTGATACCTGGAATGGCGTAATCAACTACGCTGTGTATTTTCCTCGAAGTTTTGGTGATTGGGTTATAAGTTTATTTATTAAATGTCCTCCTCCTCGCGTTTTACTTGGCTCTTTCACGGTGGTTGCTACATCAGCGGTGAAGGATTGGCTGGAAGAGATATCTATTATAGATAAAAAAAAATATTTTCAAGCACCTAAGTGATCCAGTCCGAAATATTAATGTAAGGACGTTTAAATAAATAATATATTTATTTCGTGGTTTTGGGTAGATCTACACCTACTTAAAGTATTGAAAAGTTTTAAGATATCAATAAAGAGTTAGTAAATTCATTTATTGTTTTAATTTTTAGTCTTCATCTTCTTGCCCTTATCCCACTCTAGATGGGGCCGCACAACATGTCTTCTTCTTTCATTCTCCTCTGTCACTCGTCAGCTCAGCATCCACTTCTTTTATTCTCATATCATTCTTCACGCATTCAATACATCGCTTCTTTGGTCTTCCTCTCACTCTAGGTCCCTCCACATCCATGCTTATTACTATTTTTATTTTTAGTACATGTCAGTAAATATTCACTTATAAAAGTATACACTTATATGAATACTGTACGTACACGACCCGAAAACACTGAGAAGGCGTACCCAATTACAGCTAGCGATTGATACATTGTTTTAGCTCAGCGGCCAGTGAGACGTTAACGATATTAGCCCAGCTGGCTTTATATGCTTTCCTAAATTAAATCAGGAATCCATTTAACTTTATAGATACCAGTATTAAGGTAGATTTTCTATTGTTTAATTTCTCATCATCTTTTAGCCCATATTGGTCACTATATTTGGCATACTACTTAATCATAACACATATCATCACGCCGCTTTCCCCGTAGGGAAAGGCAGGGTTGTTAAACACCCACATTTCGCCAGATATGTTAGGTCCCCATATAAAAGGTGACCATGCACCGGGCACAATGTGAGGCAAGCGATATTCACAATGAACTGTACATATCGTCATCCCATCTGGTCGCAGGGCGTCCTACACTACGTTTACCGAGACGCGGTCTCCACTCGAGAACTTTACGGCCCCAACGGCCGTCAGTTCTACGGCTAATATGACCAGCCCACTGCCACTTCAATTTGCTAATCCGGTGACTAATGTCGGTGACTTTAGTTCTCTGTCGGATCACATCATTCCTGATGCGGTCTTTCAGAGACACTCCGAGCATAGCATTTTCCATACCTCGCTGGGCGACTTTAAACTGGTGGACTAGTCGAGCCGTGAGTTACCACGTCTCAGCACCATACTTCATGACAGGGAGGACGCTCTGGTCGAGGCCTGGTTTTCGCCAGTACAATGGATCCAGCCAAATAAATAATGTATAAGAATGTTTTAAGCATGTAACAATCTAAGAAGTATTTTTAATTCTAGATTCATCATTGCCTGAATGATTACCTGTTTTAATTACTTAGAAATTCAAACTTCCTAATTCGTGATATTAAAAAGGTGTTTTACGACCCATTTCGTACAGTCGACCTCATTCATCAAATCATAAAATTTTATTTACATATTTACATACCGACATAGTAAATTTTACGTCAGTAACTATGTTGCCGTTAGTAAGGGCACTTGGAATGTCTGTTTTAAGTGGTTACACTTTTTGGGACATGCTTTATGGGCCATAAGAGTAACCGTGTGTTAATATATTTAGGTGCCTTCTCTTTTTAACTTTAATGGAACATAGCGCCATCTATATTATTTCTTGATTATTAATGGTTAATATTAAAATACAAATAGCATGAATAACGTAATTAGCTGTTATAATATTATATTATTTAAACATTACTGATTGGAGAAAAAAATCTAACCAGGGTCTCGGTGGCGATTTTGGTGGGTTTTGGTGGGTCTGTATCAAGACGTTGCCATTTGGTGATGAGTCTGTATCAAGATGTTGCCATTTAGCGACATGCGACACCTTAATACATGTTTACACTCGACTACAGGGGACGTCAAAAAGTCCACCATAATTAGTATTTACTACATCGTAACCTACTCAACAGCAAATACATATACAATTGCCAACCAAGGTGAAAGTAAATACAATAATTATGTTTAGACGGTCGGCTTGGACGTTTCACAACCTTTTTTTTACTTTGGACGACCTGTAAATATTGCATTCAAAGGGCTGCTACCTGGAATTGAACACAATACTGAAACAACTCAGTTCTTGCAATAAAGCCCTGCATTCTGCTTGATTTTATTAATTGACTAGCGTTTGTCCGATTTCGCTTGAGAACTCGTGAAACATTGTTCTTTCTTGCTTAAACTTTCTGCCCTTTTAATAGGTTCTCATGATGGATAAAAAGAAACTTGTTATTGATAGATGGCGACTTGTGGGGTTCGCCCTCACGACTTTTAGCCTGAAGTCTTGACCATTTTATTTTGGAAAAAATTTAGAAACTTACCTAAATATTTTCAAAAAGGGGTTCAAATTTTGAGGGAGAAGGACCAAAATGTTATCGATAGCTATATTATTGAGTGTGAATTTGGGAAGATAATTGAGACTTTGACACAACAACTGTTTATTTTTTCTTACAATATTTACATGTCACAAGGTGACGTAAAAAAGAGAAAGAAACAATATAAAAATATGGTTCAATTTGCTACGTAACAAAACTCCTAACGATATTTATGATATTATTATCAAAACCCATTTACATGAAATTCAATACACTGTCGACCAAAAGTTACAGCCATATAGAAACATTTCGATTACTCACTTCTAATGTGTGCAAGGTTAAGGGAGGTTTCATAGCTACGCTGACCCCAGCGCCGGCCACGGGCGCGCTTATTATTACATGAGACAGTGGTAGCGTTTCACACCACACGCACGCGCTTATACGTCAAAATCTCTCAGCGTTTTTGGCCAGTACCGGCCACACTTACATTTGAAATTAAAAATATGTAACCAGGATCTGTTACTACATTACCTACGTAAAGGATTTTTTACACAAATAAAAAAAATCATTTAGAAAGATTTGGTTCCCTCTTTCCGCTTATATTGGGTCCTTACCTATGAAATTGGTGTTTTTATTCTGTCTTAGCGATTTGTCCGTAACTATTAAGTTTCAGAACATTCTTATAAAATAATTGCCTCTTCTAAAAATTGACCATATATTTGAGCTCGTATTATTTAATTTAATAAATTTTTGTAAGTTTAATTGTGTTAAAATTAGACACAAAGACAATTATTTTTAACTGCCTCCCGAATACATCATTTGATTTGCATTAACATAAAAACGATGAATATTTTTTATCAAGCGTGTTCACACACATATTGCTAAGGCTTGTCTAATGATACATGCCAAATATTATTATCTCTGGATTTGTCGTGTGAAGAAAACTGATAAACTGTTAGTATGTAAAATGCAGACATCCCCAAAATCTCCATACAAAACACCAATTTCATAGGTAAGGACCTAATATTCAAAAGCTTGTAGACGATGTTGTAGTAGTGTAAATTTTCAAAAGCTAAACAGTAACATGACAAAAATTAAATCAAGTACGACTGTACCTACGTATAGAAAGAAGTGATAAGCGAGAAAAGCTATTTAGAACACTCGTTGAAAAAGCGGCAGAATTCCTGCGTAGCAAGAAATATGGCAAACGGAGGGTTATTAAGTAGCTATATCTAGGGGCTGCAAGAGCCTGCAATTATAATGATATTGCAAGCGATTAAACCAACCCGTGAGAAGTGTAGGGCAGTAACGCAAATGTCAGTTGCAATGCAATAGCCTTGATATGTTGTTTAGAAGGCTGCGTTATTGCGATGGCTTTGTAAAGCCCTAGTTTCAACGAGAAATGCTTTGAAAGGAATGTAAAAATGTTAGATATGGAAAGGGTCTATAAATAAATATGCAAGTGATTTTTTACAACACTAACTACATGTTTTATTATGATATTCCAATAGGTTTTTTCAATCACAAATATAGATGGGATTAGTGGAAGATATTTTATATAAAATTATAATAATAAAATTCTCGGAATTCGGTGGCGTAGGGAGGAGCTTGGTGGCGAAGTGGTTAGTACGCTTTGGCTTTCGATTAAAAACAATGCTACCTTCGCCGTGGATAGGTGACCAAAACCTTGTGATCTCGAGCTCCCCAGTGCTTCGGAAAGCCGTTGGCACCGGTCGCTGTTGCGATCGTTTCTACCCACCAACCCACATTGGACCAGCGTGATGGTGTTACTGCATATTCTCCTCATGTGTTTCTCCATGAGGAAGGCCTGTGCCCAGCAGGGGCGGCGGCAGCTGAGGATGAAGACTACGTCTTAGTGTTGCAAGTCCCCTTGAACTTGCCAGCGTCCATGGGCTACGGTAACCGCTTCCCATCAGGTGGGCCGTTAGCTTGATTGCCACCCAAAAAAAAACTTTATGTGAAATCAATTTGATCTACAAGGAATCATTTTAAAGGCTGCTTTTGTAATTTATTTTGTTGCTTCCTTTTTCATCAAAAATTACCTTGCAAGCGATGCCTCAATCCGGACAATCCAAAATATCAACTATTCCAGTTCTCAAATGGAAATATTCTATCTACAATATATTTAACGTGGGCCATCACCTGACAACGGGCCATAAACTGTCCGAAAACACCAAAACCTTATGCAAAACGAACAGGGTGCTATGCGGGGCCAGCGATTCGTTTATCGCCTTTTTCAGCGCTGTCCGGTAGCCGAATTCCCCACATACTTGTCCGGTATAAATCCGTTCCTGAATTAGGTTGTAGCAGTATTAAGGACAGGGTCCCTACAATTAGTTGCCAACAAACGTTTGTGGGTCTGCATGTGTTAGGTTTGTTATACATTGTAGTTTTAGTATAATTGTAGATTCATGGATTGTATCCCGATGTTTTCATGAGGATTACGTGAAATATTATCTTTAAAAAACAAGAAAAAAAGGTAATTTTTTAAATGTTACGTTCAAGGTCATAATTGCGCATTACTATGAGATTGGACTCAGAAAGAAAAGAAAGCTAAGTATGGATTTGGGTTGACATAGACTGAGAACGCTTGACTGAGAATGCTTGGGGTTTCGTGGACCGAGTTCCGCACGAATGTCTCGATACTTCAAGAACTCGGTATCAAGCAGCGTTTGTTCTCGATAGCGCAGTCTCGCATACTAACATTCTTCGGGCATGTTTCTCGGCGTGGCGATCAGTCCATAGAACGCCTTGTCGTCCAAGGGAAGGTGGAAGGCACCAGACCGCGCGGAAGGTCCCCTACAAGTTGGACTGACCAGATCAAGGCTGCGGTGGGAGATTTATTGAATGAGTGCAGTAGGATTGTAACGAGGCGCCATAGCTATATTAGCGCCTCGTTGCTGTCATTGCGCTCTTCTCTGGCCATTTTTCTCTTGGTTTCCGATTTTAAATTTGCTGTCTGTCTCTTTTTATTTGTTTTGTTCTCGAAGCTCATTGTTACGAGAGTCAGTGCGTAAAGCGGTTGACTCCCTTCTAACATTATTTGTAAAATATTTATAAAGTGAATCAATTTTTATAAGCTGAGACAAAGTTACAACAAACCACATTATCAGTTCCTAATTTATAACAAAGACTATATGTTTCTCTAAGGCACTATTGTAAGTAGCCCTACCCTTTTTATAATATATTTATAGTCTAGGCAAGGAAAATTCGTTTGTTCGAAAAAATCACATTAATTCCTACAGAGAAATTTATTTTAATTATTGATTAGAAATAAGAATGCAATAATAATTTTTTAGTTTTCCCCAAAATTTTATTGGAGCTTATTAAAAAAAAAAGGTTTTAAACTTATAGCACGTCTATCATAAAAACATTAAATTCTACATGGGTGATTTTTTATGTAAGTGTTCCTTTTATTCAATAAACACGATATTAAAAAAGTCACCCCCGTGGTGGCAAAGGGTTTGGAAAAAAAAATATGTTAAGAAAAAACAAGAATAACAACAAAACAAAAAATAAACAAATGGTGATTTTACATTATAATATGACTTATATGTCTGCAAGTATTAATAGAAATATTCACCATGGTGACTTCAATAGTTTTTTTTTATGAACATTTTTGTGTTTTTGGACCCCGCGCATTAATTCTACACTAAAGAGTTTTTCGGCATGTATTGTCTTAATTTATTAGATATTAAATTTTTAAAAATCCCCAAGGAATTATTGGAGCATTTTTTCTAATATGCAAAATTCAATGGGTGGGCGGGGCATGGCGCGACTACTTATAAGACATGTGATAAAATGTAAATATTGTTGCGGATCCAATAACCAGGTTTATGTGTGCATTATTTCAAATAAAAAATTACGAAATAAAGAATTTTGTATGTACAAATAAATTTAATTTTTCTCAAAATGAGTTGGATATTTAGCTTAGTGGATAAATTTAAAATATTTTTTCAGTTTAAGGTAAAGTAAGTGTGTATATTTTAGTAACAGGAATTAATTAATAATTTTACCGAGAAATTACAAGTTTAATACAAAAACATCGAAAGCTGATACACACATCTAGGGTCGAACCGATTTCTTAAGACCCGGCTGTCGAAAAAATCTTTTTAGATGGCCCCGCCTACTACACCGAATACTTCAAAAAAGTTTTGTGACAATTTTAATATATTTCTACACATTTAGTATTTTGCGCTCATACTTTTCATTTAACATCATTAAAATCACACAGGATGAATGGAGCAGTTTAAAGATTTTATTATTATTATCATGAAAACAATATTCTTATAATGACGATTATAATTACATGTGAAAACATTGGAATGTTTCCTAATTTTTTAAATATGTCAGGAAAACTATCGGAAGTTTTCTTAATAACTTCCAAAATTACCAGCAACTTTGGAAGTTTTCAATATAAACTGACGGACACATGAACTGCATCAATGTAATAGACGACTTTGAAATAACTATTTTTTCCCCATGTATGCAAACTTTCTATACAGATTTAAATTGAAAGCTCTAGATTGGTTCGTGAACTTTAAAACAGCGTAGGGTCATATCCTTAAGTTTAAGTTTGGGTACTGGAAAGGACCTTAAGACTTTTTGAAGAAAATACAAAAATTTTAAGATTTTTTTTTTTTGAAATCCCGCACCAATGCAATGCTACAATTTGAGCCGCTTGTTCGGACGAAGCATCCATATGATTCAAAAACTCTCGATGAGCTAAAAAACAAACCAAATTATTCTGCTGGTAACAATAATTCAATTGACAAAAGAATAAAAATTCAATGAGAATCAATTTAAAACTTTGCTATAAATAACACGCAAATCTGATACTACGAGTAAATTTTCTTTTCCCGCCTATATTCATTTGTCTTACTGCAGTTCAATTTTTAAATTTTTCTTTTTTTTTGAGATTAAGAGCCAGTCTTTCCGTATTTATATAATTTAATCTAAAAAGTTTGTATACTTATTATAAAAATTCATTTCAAAGTAATCCTGAACTTTGATGCAGTTTATGAGTCCGTCATTGTAGATTATAGAATTAATAAACTGGAAATACTTTGAACATTTCTAACTGTGTTACTATTGCCATATAATAAATATTAAAATTACCTATTTTTATGGTCATCAATCAAAATCAAGCAAAAGCCGCTTCAAGTTTTATTTTATTATTTTCATATTAAAAGTTCGTACCTATAATATTAGGTCCTTACCTATGAAATTGGTGTTTTGTATGGAGAGTTTGGGGATGTCTGCATTTTACATACTAACATTTTATCAGTTTTCTTCACAACGACAAATCCAGAGATAATAATATTTGGCATGTATCATTAGGCAAGCTTTAGCAATATGTGTGTGAACACGCTTGATAAAAATTATTCATTGTTTTTATGTTAATGCAAATCAAATGAGGTATTCGGGAGCCAGTTAAAAATAATTGTCTTTGTGTCTAATTTTAACACAATTAAACTTATAAAAAATTATCAAATTAAATAATACGAGCTCAAATATATGGTATATTTTTAGATGAGGCAATTATTTTATAAGAATGTTCTGAAACTTAATAGTTACGGACAAATTGTTAAGACAGAATAAAAACACAAATTTCATAGGTAAGGACCCAATATTATAAGTAAATATTAAAAATTAAAATTTTGCTATTGGAAGAAAAAAATATGTACATTGTTTTCTAAAAAATTACGGTTACTGGTACAGTGTCGATATTACCAGCGTTTTATAATCCATATTTATTACGATTTAGAATTTTAATGGAACATGAAAACTTTTTTGTTTTTCTATATTTTCTCAATTGTTGACAATATAAGATACTTTAATGTGTATAATAAAAAAAACGAAACACCTATATTTCAAAGTAGATTCTCCAAATTATAACAAACGGGTTTATCAAAATCAAAGAGCTTTAAGATTTCCGAATTTGTGTGCAATTGTTTAAAATACTATTTTTACAAAACGAGCAGGAATCATTATTAAGACATAAATATCGTTGCTGTATATATGTCGCAGTAAGATAGATAAAGCCGTAATATAGATACAGGCGGGGGGGATTACTGGCGTGATTGTATGTATGTATGTATAGTTCTATCGTTATATAATTTGTTGTTAGTTTTATTGTTTTTTTTTTATACAATAAACGTGTTTATTGACACGGCCTTGTATACGTGATTGCGATAAAGAAACTAATGACCAATACAATTAAATTCAATATAATAAAAAAAATTAGCTTGTAGGCGACTCACTGAAATCTTGTGCATAAACTTTTATGTCATATTGTTGCATTTTATGACTGCGGTTGGCTTCGCTCTTATTGCCCTAAGATAGAATATTAATTCAAATGATTGTAGCGTACTCGTAAATTGCAATATCTTCAAATTTAATTTTCGAAGTTTTATTTATCGTAAAATTTCATAAACTAAAATTAAAATTTTATTTAAAATTATGCACAGGCAAATATTATATATATTATACAGGGCATTTTCTGTCAACACCAGTAATCGGTAACGATCAGATTTTTGTCTTTATACCCATTTTTTACTTAAGAAGTGCGAAAATAAGTAAGTAAGTAATAAAATAATAATAATAATTTTTAAAAATACTTTAAAAATATTGTCTGGATAGTCGTTTTTACTTGATTTACTCTGAGTTCGCGTAATCGAAGTATTTTTAAATAATTCTAAGCAATTCACATACCATCAGGCCTCTATCCCCGAGGGGATAGGCAGAGGTGTCACTCACATTTTACCAAAAATATTAACAAGGGCGAGACTTTTGCATGCAAAGAGCGCATTGAGAGGCAAGCGATATTTATAACATATTCAAACTCAGTGAGATGCGGGGGACGGGGAACGAGTAACACCTATGAAATTTGCATAAAGTAAAATTTCATGGGAAGCTCTTCATAAAAAATGGTGACTTTTTTGTGGCGCATGCTAATTAAGGTGATAATTGTAGAAAACAAAAAAAAAATTGTGTAGAATTAATGTACCAATTATGTACAGCATAAAAAAGAGAAAAAACATAAAATTAATTAGTTTTTCTTTAGTCACCGGGGTGAAAACTTACTAAGGCATTCGGATATACATTAGGAATATATTCTGAAATTTTCACCAAAAGTACGATTTTTTAACTTGCATTTTAGGAGCTTAAAGAAAAAAAAACGTTCAAAATTGTTTTTCTCCGAAAGCTCCAAAAATTTTATGGTGATTTTTGAGTCTAAAGCTAAGGATAGTTAAACAAATTAAATACTACTTAAATCTCCACCGTAGAATTTTATCAGCAGGAGTTTATAGGGAACGAGGGTTTTGGGCCCGTTTCCTTACAACGCTCAACAGGGGGAGGGGGGAAAACTGCAAGGTGGACTTCCAAATTCCGCAAAGAATGCTCAGAAAAATAAATTTTGTGTGTAGGATTTAATGTGACTTTTAAATTATTTTGACTGGACTATTAGTGTTAAATGTGAAATTGTTTTGTGTTTAGTGTAATTAACCTTTTTTTTATATAATTGCTTCAGTTGTGCCTTAAATCTTCATTATAATAATAATATACGATACTTAAGTGACGACCCAACTGAATTTTAATTATCCCCGGCTTCACCCCGTCACAGGATGACCTTGAGCAGGCAGCGGTGGCGAGACGTAGTGAGGCGCATCACGTCTGCCCCTTGCGACACTACTACTGCATAGAGATCACAACCGCTCTGTCAAGAGCGTACCGGATGAGAATAAGATACTGAGAACAGTATCGATGTATTTATTATGTGGAATCTCTGTTTCCTATAACGTCTAATTACTGGCTACAGGAAGTATCGGGTAATTGTGTTGTTCTACATGGAGTTGCTGTAGATTAAAATGTGTGGTCACCTATCCATGATTCGGCTATGCTAAAGTTGCTTTAAATTAAAAGCATTTACACCAATATGCCAACGAGCTTTTCTAAAATATTATGAGCATTAAATAACTGCAATAGATTATTCTATAGTCTGGCAAAATGTCTAAAGCGATAATCTATACATATAATAAAACTGTAGAGGTCGAACGTCTGTACGTAAAAAAAAATGCATAAAACCATGTCAGGGGGATGTGAAAAGAGGAAAAATACCTAATGTTTTTTTTTTTGTTTCTCTGTCTGTTTGTCTGGTTGTACGGGCTAATCTCCGAAATGGCGGGCCCAATTTCAATGCAATTCTGCATGGTAATACGGGTCGCAGGCAACAGCAAGTCGTAAATAACAGTTAAATATTGTGTGGGATGCCTAGCGACAAAATAGATGACGAACTTCATAGGTTGGATGAAGTGGGTTGGATGTGAGCGTCATAGGATCGAGAGCAGTGGCTTGTGATACATACATACATATTAATCACGACTATTATCCCCTAAGGGTTAGTCAAAGACTAGGCAAAAGCACCGCAAAAGTAGCCCATTGCCCGCGCTTGACTGTGACTGCACTCAGCGTGAAGGTTGGTGAGCCCATCGCCGCTATAGCTATTGGATGGCCTTTTACGACACCCAAGGAAAAAGATGGGTTGCTGTGATAGAGGAGACAACTTTGTTCAGCAGTGGAAGAGTATACGTTGATAATACAAATTTTCTTGAAGAATTAATAATAAATATCCTCAGACATTCACACCTATCTAGTCCCATTTTAAGCAACAAAATGCTGCTTGTGTTACGGATACTAGATGACGGACAAATATATTTAATAGATAAATACACATAATTATTCAGAATACATATAATATTATACATATATAATGAACATCCAAGACTGGAGAACTCTGAAAATTCATCACCCAAACACTTGCCTCCTGGGGATCGAACCCAGGACCTCTCGAGATGGCGGCGCCTTGAGACCGGCGTACCACTCGTACTCGTAATAGAACCATAAACATAAGACCAGAGCAAGGGTTGCTATTTCAAGCATGGCCCCCGTCCCTTAAAGGTCAAGCTTGTTGATAATTAACCTATGGCATTTGTGACTAAATAATTATGTCACCCTCATGTTTGAGCAAAGTTCAAATCACATAGCTGCTGACGTAATTACAAACGTTATGCGATGGTGCACTTTTTTCTTTGCGGAAAGCAATAGTTACAGTGTTTTGTTTCTTTTTGTTGAAATTGTAAATGTTACTCGTAACAGTGGTTGCCAATTGATTTTCTGTCTATGCCACTGACACTCAGTTGCACAAAGATCTTTTAAGGACGACATTTGTTAATGAGACATTAAAACTTTAAAGTTCATTAAATTTAAAGTTGTCACACAAAACAGTTCTAGCTAATGTCTCTTTAGCATTGACAGGGTGCTAATGTCGTTTTGTGCAACGTAAAACAACGCTAAGGTGTTCTTTTGACACTTCATTATATACATTTAATGGAGCATTAGAGATAATGCTGACTTTAAATTTTAAAGTTCGTTTCTGCAACAATAAAATTTAAGTAAGTACTATTCGGTGGCGTAGTTGTTAGTACGCTTTGGTTTTCGATATCTAAAAGAAAGCTACCTTCGCTGTGGTCAATACGGGGATGGGTGACCAAAACCTTGTGATCTCGAACTTCTCCGTGCTTCAAAAGTCACGTTAAGCTTCACTTTTTTAGTTGCATTAAGAATGCCAATTTCTATGGGAGACGTGAAAAGCGCCCCTAGCGGAAAAAAGAAATCACGTTTCCCAAGTTAAAGGAACATAACTATTACAGATATCCTTAGTATCTAGTACCCTACCCATCCATTATTTCGAAGTTGGACGTTCGTTTGTTCTTATGAGCAGAACATTACACAAAACATACATACGTAAACGTCACGTCTCTATCCCAGAAAAGGTAGGCAGAGATGCCAATATCCGCATTTGAATGCATGTTGCTAATTTAATATTTAGATATCCATTGTCATTAATTTATTATTATCGACGTATATTATCGGACGAAGTTGCGGGCAAAAGCTAGTAGCTTTTGCCCGCAATTTCGTCCGCGTAGAATAGTTACTTTGAGATAGTGTAATGGTAAGTAGCCTATAGCCTTTCACAATATATAAGCTATTCAACACTGAAAGATTTTTTCAAATTGGAACAGTGAAGGCTATTGGTGGAATTGAAAATTTACTCCTATTATTAGAAGCAAAGTTTATAGTGGCGTAAATTTGTCCTTCATTTTTCTGGGAGACGTTATTAATTTTTTTCAACATTCACTCGCATAGCACCCGTTCCTATGGGAATATCAGGATAGTAGCCTTTCTCAGGTTCTAGACTATAATTATGTGTACCAACTTTCGGTTAAATTGGTTCAGTAGTTTTGACGTAAAAGCGAGACACTAACGAGAGCTTTGCGAGTAACTTTCGCATTTATAATATAAGTATGGATTTTTTTTTTTAATACCAACCTTTTAATCCTTTGTGGAAACAAAATGCAGTATACGCAGCGGATAGCGACGTCGCACTCTCACTGATATTTTAAAAGTTCCTTTGAAGGCTCCTTAGAGGAATATTTTATTGAACTATGATACACCAAATGGTTAAAAACGGATAATCATAAAACAACAGCAACTCAAAATCTACTAGAAGACTACGTAAACACACTCGGTGCCATACATCCTCGGCAATTTGTTCATATCACCGTCGGACGCTATCTACCGACGCCGACGGTCCCTGCCTAGCCCGGAGCGACACCCCTGACCGACACCGGTTTATTTTGTACCCAATGTCAACTCGGACGCAATGAACCGAGCACACGGAGTGTTCAGTCCGTTGTTTACTGTTCAGATTATAGATTTACCTTCAACCGTCAAGCTCGAATTTTGATTGGATAGGTTTTGGAATAACGTTAAAAACTGCGTTGTCTAGAAGCGTGAGATTGTGAGAAATTGGAGACTGTCTGTTTGAATTGAACCTTGAAGTTTCGGAAATAAAGTAAATTTGTACTCTAGAGAAAATTCTTGTTCTTATAGTTGAGACGAATGAGTCTCAATAAATGAAATGAATTGAAATGAAATGAAATCATGAAATTAAATGAAATCATTTATTCTGCAATTAGATTTACATGAAATACTTTTGCACGTCAATATTTATATACAACAGGCACTTAACTATCGAAATGTATATACATTTAATGATATTGTGTTTCTGTAATAATGTAGATATTTTTATTTAATGAAATTATTCACACAATAATTCACAAATTAATTTAGTAAGTAACTTAAACATAAATTTCTCTCACCTGTAACAATGTATAGAAACTACATTTAATGCCTCTATTCCATTTCACTATTATAATAAAATATTAATTAACTGAAAACCATATTTTTTAACAAAAATCAAACGTCACAATTCTCATGCCTTGACATACGCGGCAAGAGACAATAAGCAAAGAAAATACACGAAAGAGGTTTTCTTTACATACATAAAACCAAAAACGTACAAACATATTATCACGCCTTTCTCCCCGAAGGGATAGGCATAGGGGTTAACACCCTTTCGCCAGACATGTTAAATCCCCAAGTAACAGGTGGCGTGTACAATGTGAGGCACATATTCACAATCAACAGTACATAAGTTTTATTCAATCTCAGCAGAGGCGGTGGGATCGAACTTCGAGCTAGTAGTGCCCCGTCCGTCCCAACTGGGCTACCGCTGCCTTTTTAAAAAGATTATACTTACAAAAGTTCAAAATAGACTTGTTCAAACCCCAATCAGTGCTCCCTTAAACCAAATTGGGAAGGAATTATTCACGGCTCAAACTGTTTCCGAGAATTAACTAAAAGGGTGGTTCTAGGCTTCCTAGAACGATAGCCCATGTTTGATGACTCAGTCAGCGGGCTTAAAATACATTTCGGGAGGGGAATGTTTTTCCTATGAAATTAGTTTTATAGCACTACCTGCTATAAAACTCACTTCATAGGGAAATTTTTCATGTTGGATTTAACGTTTTTACTTTCAAATACTTTAAGAATAAATTATTATTAAATATAGACAAAATTAAAAACACATGCATCCCATAACACAGCCGTTATGTGCTTATCAGTCTGGAATAGCATCAGTTTAGAATAGAATGAAAAATTTCTTTTCAATTTATTTTGTATCCAAGATACTATATATTATATAAAATTTTAATGATTTGAAGTGTTTAGCTTGGCCTATGAAATTTTTCATTTGATTTGATAGACTTATTAATGAGTATTTATTTATTTAATAAGAACAGCCACATGTTACACATTAAAAATCATACAATAATAATTGCGTGAAAATAAACGTATCTGATGTGTATCACAATTAAGGCGTACATATCTCACACAATAACTTTGATATTTGTAAGTGTGTGGATAAGCTATAGGTATAATTTTATAAAAGAAATTCATGCTGCAAATAGAATTGAAATTTAAAATTGAAGAAGACTTTCACGGCAATGAAGAGAACTGCAAGCAGAAACTGCGAAAACTGCGCACAAAAGCAAAGGTATAACTTATTCCTAAAAGAGCGAATGTTGTCACAAAAAGAGTAAGAAATTTTTATTTTAATTAAACATTTATTTTGCATTCAAAACGATAATTAATAAGTTATTCATTGGATTTTAAGATCAGATTATCAGTTTGTAATGAATTTGAATTTTTCCAAAACGAAACCTTAACTAATTATCATCGTACTCTTATCAACTAAATGTAGGTGTTTAACACCTCCGCGTAAACATTTGAGGGTAAAGACGTGATGATATTATATTATATTGTAATTCTCTATGGGTAGGCAGAGGCGATGAGACCCGCATTTCACTTGTTATGAGGTAGTCAGCTATGTATAAGTGTCTGTAATTTCTTTTTTACAGCAAACAGTTCACAAAATTACCCAAAACACGTGTACTTGTCTGTCTTACAAACAAGCGCCATCTCTCCCTCACAGACGCTGACTTATATCCCGTTGCGCCAGTAGCGACCCCTGAAACGCCTGAAAGCTCCCAGCCAAGCCTCAGCTGGCTGAGAGCTTCGTGAAAATGTTCACAGATGGCGCTGAAAGTAAATTTATAAGTCAAATTAGATTTTTTTTAATTTGGAAGGTGGCTAATTTTAATAACTATAACTAAATTGGTTACGTACTTTTTTAATTGAAAGAGTATTCGATTTTTTCAGGATTAGGCCTTTAATAGACAGACGCGGCCTAAATTCACGGCCAGGGTGGCGGAATGAATATCTTGGAATCTTTTCAGTAAAACGTTGCATGTTGTCTTGTATGAATGTCTCATACAATAGTTCGCCAACCTGACCGCGACTTGGCCGCGTCAGAGTTAGGCCTGAAATTTTGTAACTATGTTCTGCCTGAAGAAAACTAGATGGCGCTACAAGTATCAAGGGAAGTTGTTAATTAATTTTGGTTGGTTATCCCGATTTTCTTTGAAATATTTGCAAAAGGAATATGTAATTGACCTTTAGGACTACATGTGAAAAGCTACAGTTTTGGAAATAGAAAAAAAAAACAAAAAAAAATAAAGAAGGATAAATGTAATTAACGCTTGGATAATTTAGATCATTTTTTCTATCCGCAAAATAAGCAACAAAAAGCGATTTTATAATTTATTGGTCATAACAAATTATATGATAAGCTTTGTAAGTAAACATTAAATAAATCAATGTGGGCTTGTTGGCGATAGCGTTTATTTCTTATACACGAGTGCATTATGATTATTATATTATTTAATATGTTGGTTCAATCAAGATCTATCTATTTAAAAATGTCACGAGTTATCAATCTCTGGTTACCGGTGCTGATTTCAGATATCTACATCTACTTTTGGTTCGTAGCTTCATTGTAATGATATTGTTAGTGAAATTGTTGAAAAAAACAACTGTCATTTGGAGAAAACAGTTGAACATAGCTATTCACCTAATTTCAGATGCATTATATGATTAGTGTGTGTATTAAGCTTATATTTTGAAATGTAACCTAAGGTAAAACAGTATTCACAATAACAGACACCATTCAACAGAAAATTTGGCTTAAAGTTGTAAAATTGAAAACTATTTGAATTTCAGATAGACTATAAGCGACTTCAACACAAATATATTTTTCAAATATTGGGTCCTTACCTATGAAATTGGTGTTTTTATTCTGTCTTAGCAATTTGTCCGTAACTATTAAGTTTCAGAACATTCTTATAAAATAATTGCCTCTTCTAAAAATAGACCATATATTTGAGCTCGTATTATTTAATTTGATAATTTTTTGTAAGTTTAATTGTGTTAAAATTAGACAAAAAGACAATTATTTTTAGCTGCCTCCCGAATACATCATTTGATTTACATTAACATAAAAACGATGAATATTTTTTATCAAGCGTGTTCACACACATATTGCTTAAGCTAGTTTAATGAAACATGCCAAATATTATTATCTCTGGATTTGTCATTGTGAAGAAAACTGATAAAATGTTAGTATGTAAAATGCAGACATCCCCAACATCTCCATACATAACAACAATTTCATAGGTAAAGACCTAATAAAATAAATAAGTAACACATTAAACCTTTTGTTCCAAAAAAATTTTTGCACGTTTTCAAATACACAAAAGGTATTTGTGAATTAAGCCATTGGTCTCGTTCGCAATTGCATCCATCTACCCACCAATTTGCATTAGTTCCGCGTAGTGGTGTTACGGCCCATACTCTTCATGTGTTTCTCCGTGTAGAAAGGCCTGTGCTCAGCAGTGGGAAGTATATAGGCTGAGGACGGAAGACGCGATAATTGTGAAAAATATACAATAACAAAGAGGTAGAAAAATGGTACCGACGTCTACATGTTATGAATTCCTTTGACATTAGAATTTACTTCCACATCTTTTAGCTTCAAGGTAACTTAGCGTCTGTTTCTTTTCTCCTTTAGATAAATATTTAAAATAATTCATGTATTTTTTGGTATTTATAGTAGTTCTTTATCCAACCCAGGCCAAACCACATCCATTGTAATATTGGGTCCTTACCTATGATATTGGTGTTTTTTTTCTCTCTTAGTATTTTGTCTGTAACTATTAAGATTCAGAGTATTCCTAAAAAATAATTACCTCGTCTAAAAATAGACTATATTTTTGAGCTCTTTTGATTTGTTTTGATAATTTGTTGTAAGTTTAATTGTGTTAAAATTGGACACGGAGACAACTCTTTTTAAGTGCCTCTCGAATACATCATTATATTTGCATTCACTTAAAAAAGATAAATAATTTTTATGAAGTGTGATATTACACATATTACTAAAGCTTGTCTAATGATAGATGTCAAATATTATTATCTTTGGATTTGTCGTTGTGAAGAAAACTGAAAAAATTTTAGTATGGAAAATGCATAATTCCCCAAAATCTCCATACAAAACACCAATTTCATAGGTAAGGACCTAATAGAAATTGCTATCATACATAACTAATTTTAATAGTTATACATGTAACCATGATGAACTTGTGTGGTCACGCTGTCTCTTACAAAGGCAATCGTCATCAAAAAACATCAAAGTACTCGTAATCTGGGATAGAGTAAGATGAAGAGATCACCTTTTGTGGAGAAAAACCGATAGAAATGTTACTTTCGATTGCCGCACGCAGACGAAAGAGCGGAAAAACATATATAAACAGTGTAAACATAATTGTTAACAATATTATTATACCTCTATAACTTGAGTCTATATACAGTTTAAATTTTCCCGTTTCTACATTTAACATGTCTAAATTATGTTTTTATTTTCGACTTTATTTGTTTCAGGATAAAATCTAAATACGTTTTCTTTTCTTTTTCTGCTCTATCAATATTGAGGAAGCCAAACAAAATCAATGGAAGCTCAGAGAAAGTCCCGCAAAACAAACATGCATTTTCGCTTGAAGTATCCAATAAAAATAAGCGGTATTCAATTTTGGCAGGTAATTTGATGTTCATTAAGCTCCTCACTTGCGCCAGAATCCTGAGTCGGATGCCGAGCAACTCACATTGCCTATAGCAACGCCCTACCCCCTCTGTAGCTATAGTAACCCTCCCTAGAACCTCCAGCGGCCATAGTACGCATACAAATCCATTGCTATTATATCAACACTGTTTAAATTTACGAAGCCCATCGCACTACAGGTTTCAATTGAAAACTTTTTGGAATGAATTGAGTGTTTCGGTTTATCGACGAGTTTAAGGCACATTGTAGTTGTTCGGTATTGGTTTGAAGGTAATTCGGTAAGAGACTTTAATTAATGAGTGCTTAAATTATGGCTGAAAGCTTAAATTTTACGCAAAATTACATGTTCATATTATAATAGTTTCTAGCACTTATTTTACAGCGTTAGTGATTACGGGGTGGTGAAATGAGGTAAGTCAATCCGTAGTGAAAGGGAGATGCCGCTTTTTTATTATTTATTTATTAAATATATTCCTAAACCGCATTGGGCCAACATGGTGGTGTTACGGCCCAAACTCCTCGTGTGTTTCTCCATGAGGAAGGCCTGGGCCCAGCAGTGGATCGTATATAGGCTGAGTACGAAAGGTAATTAGAAGTGACCCAATAAATGAGGTAAATCAATCCGTAGTGAAAGGGAGATGCCGCTTTTTTATTATTTATTTATTATATATATTACTAAACCGCATTGGGCCAACATGGTGGTATTACGACCCATACTCCTCATGTGTTTCTCCATGAGGAAGGCCTGGGGCCAGCTGTGAGACGTATATAGGCTGAGTACGAAAGGTAATTAGAAGTGACCCAATCTGAAACACTTTTCAAGCTCTAGGTTACTATTATGTAGTAGTGGTAGTCGGTTGTTTTTAAATTTTCATAAATACCATTAATAATCAAGATCTCATTTGACATGTGAATTCGGAAGTGTTCCCGTCGTCCTCAGCCTATATACGTCGCACTGCTGGGCCCAGGCCTTCCTCATGGAGCAACACAATGAGGAGTATGTGCCTTAACCACCACGCTGAACCAGTGCGGTTCAGTGGGTAGAAAAGGTTGCTCGACAGCTCGACGTACCTTCCAAAGCACGGAGGAGTTTGAGATCACAAAGATTTGGTTACCCATCCAAGACCTGACCTTTGTCACCAAAACCTTTGATATCGAAAGAGTGCTTACGACTGCGCCACCGAGCCTTTTGATAAAATATATTTCCTTGTTCATAAAATAAGGCTTGCCAATATAAATAAGAAAATAAAATTCTAAAATCACTAAACATTAAAATAAGTAGGAACTTGTGAATAATGAAACATTATACAATTGCTTATTATGAAGCATTAAAATCTCATTACTCTAGAAAATCACCAAACATTTTGCCATAAAATTCGAATAAAGGCAGTTTTACATGAATTACGTCCAAACATACTCGTTTGAAGCAAAGAATGATATTGTATGCATTTTGCATGAGAGTGGTATTTTCGGATACAAAATGGAATTTGAATATTCGGTGGTACCAGCGGTCTGAAACTCACAGTTTAATCACCAGCGAGTTATGACTGAGTTCGGTAGCTTACAAAAACAATCTGATGTACTCGAAGAATTACAAAACATTAGAGACGAACATGTACCCGATTAAGGACGCCTTAGATTGTCGCCTTGCAAATTGTTGTAACTGATTTTTTTTAGTTGCCATTAAATGCATGTCCATTGTAAATTGATTTTGTTGTTTAAAAATAAAAAAAAGTTAATATTGTTTAAAATATTTTTTATTATTTTACAATACATGTGGGTTTTATTATCTTAACGCCGTGTCGAAGGCTGCCGAACTGAAACGACGTTAGACGATGCACGGCCTTCAAGCCACACCTCCTTGCGCATCGGAGTGGGGAGCGTGAGGTTTTTTCGTTACGGAATTTCTGGATTCGGTCCCCGCGCTCAAGGCCCGCGATAGAAGCTATGCAATAGCTTAAAAAGTTGTGAGGATTGATTTTAGGAATATTTTTTCTTACCTCATCTGAGTTAAAATATTTGGTCATTCTAATAAAAAAATGTGTTGAATTACAAAACAATTGTTTCTTTAACTAAACAAGTTTACACAGCTTACTTCTTAAATTAAAAAAAAATACTTTAAACAAGCTTAATATTTGTTAGAGAGTAAATTCCATGTATGCACCAATGGTAGGGGTAAACACCGTATAGCTCAGTAGTATATGTTAACCAATATGTCAAAAATGGGGTTGCGACCGGAACACAAAAGCATTCTTTATACTATTATGCGACCAGTAATATTCGGTAAAACAATTCGACGAAACGAAAACAAATCACAAGAGCTTGCGCAGAATAGAGAATAGACAAAAAAATCAGTTTTTTTTTTTATTCAATTGTTCTATTATTGAACTATAACTTTTTCTTTTTTTCAAACCATATGGCTAATTTTGCGCGAGACATGCGTGCTTTTTTTTATTAACAAAAACATATATCAAATCATTAATTGGTTAATAGCTACTAACAACCACTGAGGTTTAAATACTTTTTCGTTTAAACCAACCCGCATTCGGCCAGCGTGGTGGTGTTACGGCCCATACTCATGTGTTTCTCCATGAGCAAGGCATGTGCCCTGCAGTGGGACGTATATAGGCTCTGTTGCGGTATATATGCGTGTTTATAATAATATTTTGTTTGTGATAAAGACTTCAGTGTAAATAAAGTTTTTGGCTGTCTTTCTTTCTTGCGGTTTGCAGGTTTCTTAAGGTTTTATTCCCACTTTTTTATTACTTTTACGACAATAGGCTTGCTCTTTATTACCTGGGTCCAACGAAAATACTGGCGAAATGTAGGTGTGAGATGCCAACCAACCCAGTCGGGGCTATACGAGGCAAACGTATGGGAATACGTATTTCTTTTATAAATACGTTTGCATAGTCACGAGCAAGACGATGTTAATATTTAAGTACCTTATCAATTTGATATCACTGAATAAACCATGAACTATCCAAGGTAAGGGAACTACTTAATGGGGCTAATTATTATTTACGAAATAAAAGGTCAAATTAGGTGACAAAATGTGTATATTTAAAATGACCCTAAAAGAATATATATCGCCTGCGAGACATCACAATAGCGAGATTCAGGTTTGTTTGAATTTTACTCTATTTATACTACGATTGTTAACAGCGCCATCTAGTGGCGGACTCACGAACTAATCATTCTATACAAAGAATTATACAATCACTATTGCCTTATGAAACAGTCAATATTCTATTAAAACCAAACAAAGACAATGACAAAATACTAAAACGAGTGCATATTTTTGCTTGGAACTGGACATTAGATACGCTTGTATTTTTTTATGATTTCATAAGTTCTAGAATATTGTTGCTATAAGAGGTTTTAAGTAGCAGTGGGCAGAGCACATTACTCGTGGAGATGACCCCGTTGGGGCGGAAAGGTTCTCGAGTGGCGATCACGTACTGGTAGGTGCAATGTAGGAAGGTTCCCAACGAGGTGGTTCGATCTGTCGAAGGTCGCAGGATATCGCTGAATGGGCCGCGTGGGACCGGTCATTCTGGAGATTAGATGGAGTAGAGGGAAGTCTTTATCCAGCAGTGAACGTCAATAATCTGATAGATGGATGGATCGATGAAGTAGCACCCAAGTTTCCGCAAAAGTTTTTGTGCATATATTGGCTATTTTTAGGATATTCCGCTATTCCTTATTCCTAGTGCTGTCATGAATAAGGGCTAGGGAAGTCCTACTCCTAATTCCTACCAATCCGCACGCGAGAGTTTTGGTTCATAGAGGATTTCCCCTATCAAAAATTTAATTGCTTATTTTTGATGTGGTTATTAAGCCACATATCGCGAGACACAATAATGTCTCTTTATTTTTTGCTAAGCATAAAACAACCAAATAACGAGTGTGATGGTACAATACAACAATATTAAATCTTACATTTGAATACAAAATGCTATTTTCTGAGACCTCGATGAGCTTATTAAATTGATAACGTTGTTTCTCCATACATTTCCCGTGTATATGCTTAGTATAAAGTACCAATTAATATGATCAGAATATGAGATCTCAGTAAGCGTATTAACTTTTTACCATTGGAAAATGATTCTTATGCCGAAGAAGCGAAGAACTGTAATGTATAAATATCTTGCTAAAGAGTTCTGACGAGGAAAATTAATTATTGCCGCTAATTGGCTGAAACAAATAGTAAATGTTTTGAGTATCAATTATAAATGGATTAATTTGTTCGTCGTTACTTCTTTCTTAAACATAAAGGTATTTGAAAAGGCTATTCTGGGTCTTTCCCTGTTGAAACGAACCCGGCATAGTTCAAATAATTGTGGACCTCATGTAGCAGTGGACAGGGCACTATGAACCGACGGTTGTGGGGAAATGATCTCGAGTGCGGATAAGTACAGCGGGATAACAACGATAATAAGCACCCAAACAAGATGGACGACCCGGTGAAAGTCGCGGAAAGCACAGACCTGATTAAAATGGAAATTCTTGGGGAGACTCTACATCCGGCTATCAGCGGCTATCGGTAGATACGATGATTATATATGAAAACAAAATTTTTCTCGACTAACAAGCGAGCATCAAAATTCAAAATATCTCTGAAGGTGTAGACAGAGGTATTGCGTATTTAGAAAGTGGATTCACAATAAACTACAACTTAATTTTTCTTCAAAGTCAGCGGTACATTCAGGGACTAGAATTACCGCCATTTTAGTCCCTCATACCCCAGGAGTAGTGACTTATTTTCAACTCGGGTGTTAAAGGTCATTGCTCTTTAAAAGTATCGAGGAAGCTTTATATGTATATAAAAGAAACAGTTAAATAAAGTGTATCAAAAACGGAATGTTTATCAGTTTACCAGGATGAAGCCAAAAAAGCTACATTTGTGAGTTTTTTTAAGTTTGCCGTAGAAAGTCGAGTTTGTGACAAAACATTGGTCAAGCAACCGTTCAAAGGCTAAAATTATGGGTTAGTAACTAATTTCTTACTTGGATAATAGATCTTATACCACTGTGGGAATACAAACGTTATGAATACAAAATAAGTACAAAAACAATCATAAGTAATTTTTCTGGAATCAAAATATTGAATGTTGTGGCTCTTCTCAATTCATGTACCGTCTCTTCTGTGCCCTATCAAGAAAAGGTAAAATAATTTATAGCCTCTTAGAAGAAGAATATCCAGTCTACGGATCTAGAGCTTCCAACTCATGTCTTCTGTCTCTCTTTTGCGCTCCACCTTTCTTTTGAATCATTTTGAAGGTCATCTCTTAAGTTTATGGGCTGTGTATCTTTCCATTAAAATATTTTTTTTTGAGTTTAATGTGTTTGGTGGCAAAAAACCACATCTTTCTAACAACATCTAATTAATTAACTAGCCATATATGTATCATTATTTATTCCCCATCTTTCCACAGACTTCGACTTCAATATTTACGTCAAAAGCTTTTCTTTGTCCAAAGAGAAGTTTCAATAAAATAAAGACAATCCAAGGCTTCGCCTCAACTGTTATCCCTATCTCCATAAAGCAGTACTTTCTCGAAATATCTCATTAAGTTGAATAACGTCCACAGCAAAGTTAGATTGGTGCGCACCGGTTTGATTACTGCCAACCCTTGATAGGCAATTTCCTGCTCTTTGTACACGGCATCCTGTTGCCTATATTCGAATATTACGAATAGATTTTAACATTTCACGGATGTTCCGTGTTTTCTCGCTTTGTTGGTGCTTAGGCCAAAGGTTTGTATTGCGTCTGAATTGCTTTCAAACTTCTCTCTTTACGCTGTTTTTGTTTTGGTTTCACCTGTACAGTCACGAGCATGAACACTTTTGACAGTAAATAACTTTTATTACAAGGGAATAAAGACGTTTATTTTTCAAAAGTGTATACATGTTCGTGCTCGCGACTGTACAGGTAAATAACGCGAGAAGAGATGTGTCAAGAACAGAATAAGTTAGGGGTTAAACCAATAAAATAAGTAATTATAAACTAATGTGTTCGAGATTCACACCTTTCTACTAACTACCTCAGTTGTATTGTCTAAAGTAAAGTATAAATAAATTTATTTATTTAAAATAAATTTGGGCGATTTTATCACTTCTATCTTCATTAGAACTAAATACCGGTCACTGTTATAAAAAAAAATAGGTATTTCTACTATCAGTAGCTTTTCTTTTGATACTATTCAACACATTATTATCAACAGCCTTCTTTTTATAAGGGGTTTCAGAATCATTTATTAAATTGGAAGTCTCATCAATATCACTCATTTTTCTCTTAGAACTTAGTTTATCAGTATCACTAATAGAGGACAAACTTTCATCTATTATTATATTGTTCTTGTGCTTATTAGACTGACTTGTGTCTTGAGATTCTTGAGCCAGTACTTTACTTGGGTTAGAATTTTGATCCTTTTGCTTAATAACTTATGATGGAAAATTAAACTCAGGATTACAGTATTTTAATTTTTTTCTCACTGTATCTCATTATGCACCTACGTTATAATAAATAATAACAATGCTTTGAAAAATACCTCGCCTTCCCATTAATACCATTTAATTTGCATAGTTTTATTTTCCGTCTATCGTAAGTTTTTGTTTTTTTTCCACAGAAATATTATTTTCTCATCTTCCTCTGAAAAGGGCTAACATAATCTGATGTGGTAAATGTAAAAACAGTGTTGAGGTACGAGTCTACCTTCGGACGGGCCGGTGATCATTTATAATGTCAAGATGACACTCTATTACCCGTGCACTAGGGTTCACACCTTGTTGAAAGCGGTTTTTTAATGGTTATATAATAACCGAAACATTTTATTATTATTTAAAACTTGATGCTAAAAGACAATTATGCTAACGTTATCTATAGCAAGATTTTGATGACGGAAAGATGAAAATGTTTGAAGGAAAACACACAATATTTACACGTTAGTGTGGTTTCAGAGCCAAGCCGGCGACCGGCCATCAGCGCCGGCCAGATTTCCATACATTTTGAAGTACAAACGCACGCGTGTAGTATTAAGCATTACTTCTATCTCGTGTCCCTTAGTATTTGTAAGAGCAGACAAAATGCAATTCTTATAGGTATGACATGTATTTTTGACACTTAATCATTCAACATTTCATGGGCATGCTGCTTTTGTATTACCCAATACAAAAGCAGCATGCCCATGAAATGTTTACTTATAAAATTGGTGTTTTTATTCTGTCTTAGTATTTTGTCTGTAACTATTAAGATTCAGAATATTCCTAAAAAATAATTACCTCGTCTAAAAATAGACTATATTTATGAGCTCTTTTGATTTGTTTCGATAATTTGTTGTAAGTTTAATTGTGTCAAAATTGGACACGGAGACAACTCTTTTTAAGTGCCTCCCGAATACATCATTTTATTTGCATTCACTTAAAAGCGATAAATAATTTTTATGAAGTGTGATATTACACATATTACTAAAGCTTGTCTAATGATAGATGCCAAATATTATTATCTCTGGATTTGTCGTTGTGAAGAAAACTGATAAAATGTTAGTATGGAAAATGCAGAATTCCCCAAAATCCCCATACAAAACACCAATTTCATAGGTAAGGGCCTAATATATAAAACACACGCTCCAGTGATGAGCACAAGTCTTCCACATAGAGAAACACACAAAAATGCTGAGAAAGAACATAGGCTACCTTTTCTCCCGATATTCCCATGGGGAACGGGAGCCATGCGGGTGGAATGCAAAAAAAAATTAATAACGCCTCTCAGACAAATGAAGGACAAATTTACGCCACTATGAACATTGCTCCTAATATTGGAAAAAAAACTTTCAGTGTCGAATAACCTATTTATTGAGTAAGGCTATAGGCTACATACCATCACACTATCTCAAAGTAATTATTCTACGCGGACGTAGTCGCGGGAAAAATTTGTCGCGTATATTTTGCACAGTGTAATAAGCGCAGGCAATTTATTAATATTATCTCATACTCGCCAACCCTAGTTTACTCCCCTTCTTGGCATGAAAGGGGAAGAGAAATACGTCACCGTTTTTGCACAGAGCCGCGCAGACTTCGAAAAACTTGCAATTTGTGTTAGATAATTTGACGTTCTACAAATTTTGGTAGAGCTCGCCGTCGGGTAAAAACTTCTTTTGAATTCTTCAAGACAATTTTATTTGTTGCTGAGAATAAAGAGACTCACGAGAGATGGAAAGAAGTGTTGATTTTGCGTTTCGAACTTCTGTAAAGAAAACATTTCAGTCAATAGTGCATTACTGATAATATCGTTGTTATGAAGTAGCGCTTATTTATATTATTTATATCTTAAAGTTCATATTATTATTTCCTATGATATGGGCTCATACGTTAAGGATGAAGCTGCACTCTAAGTGTACGTTTAGTTATAAAACAGATTATTCGAAGGGTTTAATAGAAGTTGACTCTTTAGATACAGAGATAGATACAGAATCACACAAAAGGTCGTCCACATAATAATATAATACTATTTTACAAATCGTTAACTTTGGCTCCATTATCCATATCTCACATCGTCTGCTACAATTTCCTCATCTCACATTTTACTTAACCTAGCAGTTTTGTAATATTTCAGATAATATTTTCCCTTCCAATTTTAGCCACAGCTCCCTTTATCATTTGTTAAAGTCCACTGGCTCGTTTAACTTTGTGAATCTTTCTGCTCCTTGACAAATGGTGTAATAGGTGTTTTCCGTACTACCTTTTCGAGGTACAGCTTAAAAAATATTGAGGATGTTTCGATGTAACTACTTTATAGAAAGTTACTGATAAGTTTCTACTATACGCTTGGCTTTGTGGTCAGTGAATGGTTGCTAAAGAAAAAATAAGTCGCCGAAAATTTGACTACCGGTGGAGATATAGATTTGTGTGTTAAATACACGCATTCACATTTTATCTCCAGTCCTGCTGCCCTACTCTGCAACGTAATCTTGGCAAATCAATATTGAATTCATGCAACGTGAAATTTAATTCCTCTGGTAATTTTGAAAATTGCGTTCTAAATGACAGAAATCCAATTCATATTCATTGTTTGGTTATAGAGTAGCTTAGCAGTTGTACATTTATGTTAAGGGTTATTTAATGCATCAGCTATCCACGCATCTAGTATCTATCTAGACTTAATTATAAGTAAGAGTTGAATCCAGTAATAATCTTTGGTCTTGTATTATGAAAGCTTCATTCAGTACTGACGGTAATCTTATTAAAAATAAGATCCTATACCTAAGCCAAAGCTTATAGGCGCTTTTCTGGTCTAAACTATTCTTGCGTGTTCTCAATAGCCGAATATTTTTAATGTACAACATAATATTGATGTCTTTATGAGTAAACTTGTACAGCGAAATAGTAGTAAGTACTTGTACACGGTTATTTCCTATATAAGTTCGTCACTCATCACTGTAACAACGCAAGATCAATAGTAGAGAAAGTTTGTTTGTAATCAATTCAATGAAATGTTTATTTTTGCGAGACAGAGTATATGTCAATACTACACAAACTATTAGATATTTACTTTACTCGTTTATTGGAATTCTACCTTTGTAGGAAAAATAAGAACTTACTACATTTCTATATCAAAACACAAATAGATGATTTGCTACCACATTATACCAAGAATAGTTTGACGAGCACTTTACACAATTAACCGTTTTACTAATAATACGGGTAGTTCGCTTTTAAAATCGACTGTACATTGAGTGAGATCCTATTCACAAATCACACGTTCGTTACGAAACCTTTTAGAATACACTTGTACTCTTTTCTATTGTGTCTAAAAATATTATTTTTTCACATAGCTGTATACTTGATATGAAAGTGCGGACTGTGCAGACATGTTTACGTAATGTCATTTTACCTTCAAGGAGGGTAGGTAGAACGTTAGACGATTATACCAGCGCGTAGGACGCTCCTAACGAGTGCCGAAGTTCTATTACGTAACGAATTACCTGTTGTTGTCATGGGTATTGACAGGAGTAATTGCTTTACCTTAGTAGTGGTTAGTACGCTTTGGCTTTCGATCGAATACAAAGCAAACATCGCCATAGTCAGGCCGTGGATGAGTGATCAAAAACATTGTGATTTCGAGCTCCTCCGTGCTTCGGAAGGTACGTTAAGCCGTTGGTCCCGATCGCTATTGCGGCCGTTTCTACCCACCAACCCGCATTATACCAGCGCGTAGGACGCTCCTAACGTGTGCCGAAGTTCTATTACGTAACGAATTACCTGTTGTTGTCATGGGTATTGACAGGAGTAATTGCTTTACCTTTTTATGTGCTTTTTTAAAAATGAGAGTCCAAGATTATAGGTTTTCATTGCGTGTCTTTACTCGAAACGTTACTTATTGATACTGACTGAAAGGTATACTATAATTATAAGATAATATTTAACATTTTAATTACCTATGGAAATAGGCGATTTTTGTTCCTTCATCAGGAAATATTTTTTATCGTCTTATACTGAGCATTTTATCTACTTATAAGCCCAAAACTATATAATTATGTAAACAACAAAAAAAAATATGTATGAGTAGGTATATTGTGAATATATGAGTATTATAAATAATTATCACAAAACTGACAATATAAATAAAAATCTTCTGAAGTAAAAAACTTTTTTAATTCAAAATTACCAACTAGCCTCATGTAAACAAATTGCGATTGTGTTTTGGAGACAATTGTGTCGATATTAGTCATTATTATTAATAATTATTAAAAAATTACCAAAGGACATATATTTGTCCCTAGGACCTCTAGACTCAAAGGTCAAGTTCGTTGGCCACTTGCAAGCACGCCGTAAAAACACCGATTCATAACATTTTAAAATATAACTTCATATTGACAAAAGGCCATCCATTTCTATCACAATACGTAATACGAACGTTCACCCAAGTAGCTCATTAGAGCCTAGCTTCAATACGCCTCACGTTTCTAACAAGCCCTATAGGAGATCACTTACGTTATGATACATTGACTCGCTTGTTTTTTTACTCAAGCTTCTGATACGATACACTTAATATAGATCATATCAATATGTAATGTTTGAAACATCATATCTTTATGTCATTTTTGAAAGCGACTTATTAGTTGTGAGTTGCTATGTCATTTTGATATTCGAGAATACTTTTTCATTCAAATAATGTGTTCTATACAGAAGTACTCCTGAACGTCCCCAAACAAGAACTTTGTGGTCTTGTATTCTTACATGCTGCGGAAGGCACTTTAAGTGGTTGGTCGTTGTTGTTACGTGGTCGTGTAACGGTTGGCGTATCAATAGTGTGACGTCAATAGGCTGGTGACTGGTATATATTTATATGTGACCTTGAAAACAAATGTAAACCTTCAAAAACTTAATTCAAGAAACAAAATGTCTAACATTTTTCTTTCTTTATTTCAGGTAAGTTGCACCGTGAGCAAGAAGTCGCTTCTCTGGTAGATGATGAAATTGTGAAGACTTATTATTAGTAAAATTTTTCCGGAATACTGCGACTCAGCAAAAGTAAACTATGACTAGCGTCACCAGAGGTATGTGATGCAAAGTCTGTTTGTGTTCCATCTATCTTACCCTTTTCTGTAGCAGTGCTTATTTTGCTGATTTGATTTGAAGGGTAACATAGTAAGTGAAATTATTGCCAACATACGACTCAAGGTACAAGAGATATCTTGTACCTTGAGTCGTATGTTGGCAATGGACCACGTGATCTTTGTAGAAGACGAGTAGCAGACGAATTCTAGACAACGGTAGCCAATAGTCATCGGGTGGACAGCCTACGTGTTGAAGATTTTGAATAACGAAAATGCGGAATGCTAAGGAGAGCAGGATGAAATGGGGAAGAAAAGGTTGCCGCCGCAGTCACCAGTGGAATAATGTAAACACTGCTACTGGTATGGTGGTATTTATTGTTGTATAAACAGCTACAGGAGCTCGGTGGCGTAGTGGTTAGTACGCTTTGGCTTTCGATCGAATACAAAGCAAACATCGCCATAGTCAGGCCGTAGATGAGTGATCAAAAACATTGTGATTTCGAGCTCCTCCGTGCTTCGGAAGGTACGTTAAGCCGTTGGTTCCGGTCGCTATTGCGACCGTTTCTACCCACCAACCCGCATTAGGCCAGCGTGGTGGTGTCACGGTCCACACTCCTCATGTACTTCTCCATGAAGAAGGCCTATAAAGGCTGAGGACAATCAACTACAAGTTTTGCTTCAACTTGTGCCGTGTGCAACCCAACATTAGTAACTCCAGAAGTTTCAGTGATCTGTCAGCTAAGACACTAATCAGTCGTAATTACAATCAGCACACCTCGTTATGTAACATTAATAAATCAAAGCGGCCGTGAACCTGCGGTGCGCTAATCGCATTACACATCTGAGGCAACCACATTACAGATGTAGACTACGCACTCCTCGCTGATGACAGCATTGTGGCAGTATAATCATATCTGGTCCACATTAATTATTCCCGTAGGGTGTGTTGCCAATCCGTTGTTAATGAACGGGGATTGTTATTTATGCATTTGGCCTGTCAGAGCTTGGGCGTGATGTTGAGGTTTCACGGAAAGTGCATCTACTGCGGGTATTTTAGCAAAAATGAGCGTATAGTAGGGCGGAATAGGGTCCAATTCTCCTAGTCGTCGCTGGAAAGTAAGTGTTGAAGAATTTGTTTTGATTTTAGTATCGCTTGCTCCCGGTCATACGCTTGCTATGAATAGTTTTTCGTTGAAGACGTTCATCGTTTTGATTTGTAATTAATTTGCTGAAATCGATGTTCATTTGATACCTGAAGGATGAATTCGGATCATAGGCATTCCTACATGTAAGAACACACGTGACGAGTACCATATGCTAATAAAGTGGCCTAATGCCGGTTGCTGTATAGAAGCAAGATTAACTAAGATCAGGAGCTTAACGTACTTTCCAAAACATAGAGTTACTTTTCAAAGATCCTCTAGTCATAGCAAAGGTTGCTATACCCCATACTTATCCTCATCAAACTGGATACAAATAAATTAATTATTCTAGATAATGCGGATGCGATAGGCAATATTACAACTCAGTTAAATACACCGCGACACAATACAAAATACTTCTATTGACTCGTCATTCAAACGCATCAAATGAATATTGAAATTCGGCGCATTCCTAGTCCTATTGAAAATAACGGCCGATGTATAATTATGATGCTGTTAGGCATAGCCTTTATTGTTCTACACATAAGGTTGCAATTAGGTGGGCCAGGGTATTACCGTGCCTAGGTTCAAATAGACATAATCCGAATTAGTGCGAGCGGCCGAGCGTGAAGCACAATATGAATGACCTTTGTCAATACCAGTGACGCCCTTTGGTAGAGGCCGGAATAATTTAAACCCGTAGCGGTTTTACACCCGACGATTTGGAAATTTTAATAAGTTTGAACCCGAGCTGATTCAAAAGCCTTCAACGGTTCTTTAATCTCCAATTAATTTGGGTTGAAATTTTTGTGTTTATCTCCAAAGACTTACATTGCTTCCCTTTGGAAAAATTGCGCATGAACGATGCAAATGCGTGTCTGAATGTGGCGATATTTATAAGCCATAAATATTGAATTTAAGGCTTATAAATATCGCCACATTCAGACACGCATTTGCAAATAAATATTATTTATTCTTCTTTCTTTCGCGTAGTGAGTATTTATTCTATTTGTTGATAGCCATTGAAATCTGGTTAGAAAGTAGGGCAACAGGTTTTATTTTTAATCACATAATATTTTATTTCGTTTTAACTTCCTCTGCGGTAAAAATCCTTGCACATTTAATACTTAAAAATAAAAATTAAATTTTGTTACATACAATGGGGTTGTTTAATTTAAAACATACCGAAACTTCCTCTTTTATAAAAAATCTTTTCAATTTCTGCAGCGCAATTAAGAAAAAAAAAGTTGGCCTACTCACTACTAACCAACATTTCAATGGATATGAATTGGATTTCTGTCATTTCGAACACTTTCTTTTTAGGTTATCAACAGTCATGACGTTTGACGTTGCATTAAATCAATATTGATTTGTCAACATTACGTTACAGTGTAGGACAGCAGGCTTTGTTTTAGAATTTTACAACTATTAAACCTAGTCGTATCGTTACCGTGTTGCTGTCGTGTCGCTATGTGTAATCCACCAGCACTATTGTCACCCCTGAGCGGATATTCGGCTGTCTTTTGTCCGTACATTCGAGTCCAATGTTAATTAAAATGAATATTGTTGAAGATCCATTTATATATTTATTTACTATCACCTTTGTTTATAGGAGTCTAAAGCAGTCATTCAATATATGCCGCTGTTCATATTTTGTCGATTAGCCAGAAAGAGAACGAGCTAATTAGAATTGAATTGGTTGCATTTCGTTCGACTTAATTACTAAGTAGACTGGTTTTATGTCGTTAACAAGTACATGTTAATTATGATTATAGCTACTAACGAGTTCGTTTTGTAGTTCCAGTGCATTGGTTTATGATATTGAAAGTGAAGTTTTCACACCAAATGTGAAGAGCTTGGTGGCGTAGTGGTTAGTACGCTTTGGCTTTCGATATCAAAAACAAAGCTACTTTCGCCATAGTTAGTCCTTGGATGGGTGACTAAAACTTTGTAATCTCGAACTCCTACCTGCTTCGGAAGACACGTTCAGCCGTTGGTCCCGGTTGCTATTCCACAGTTTCTATCTACCGACCCGTATTGGGCCAGCGTGGTGGTGTAACGGTCCATACTCTTCATGTGTTTGTTTCCTTGAGGAAGGACTGTTTCCAACAGTGGGATGTATATAGGTTGAGGACAAGAGAAGTAGTGTCAAAGTAATAAAATAGTCATATCTTTTTGCTGGTAACTGCACAACAATGTTGAATATTCGCCATAATATATGTGTTTTAAGTGTATCAATGTTTTTTTTCCAATTATAAGACCAAATCCTTTCCTTCTTTTTCAGTCACATACCGAATCTTCGAAAGCATGACATATTTAGTAATAGTACTCTTATGGCAGTAATGGAGACAGAAAATGTCGCATGATTTGCGTAATTTTCCAAAGATTCAGGCCCAATTGCACGATCGAGAGTTAGCGCCTAACCCAAGGTTTGCCCATATATTTGCCCCAGGGTTAGGTGCTAACTCTCGACCGCGCAATTGGGCCTCAGTGTTATGATTTAGAAACGCAAATGTATAGATTTTTTGGTATTTCGTATTAATTACGTGTATAAACAATATTTATGAAATTCCGTGAATACCATACTAAGAAACGCGGCCTTTATATTTAAAAGGAGAATGATATTATCTCTTCACATTTTTTAAATTTCTCGGTATTTCCCATAACCGTCCGTGTGTCACATTTCGAGTGTCGAGGCGAGAGTCGCGTTGATATTGAGTTTTTCATTACCTATACCCGGCCAACAAACTCGTGTATATGAATATGAAAATTCATATCAGTTAATATTATAGAGAGAAAACATTTTACCTCAGCAGGCCTAGCACGGCACGGGGACAAACATCTCTCTCCACCGCTTATGTCAACTTGACAGGAGACAAAAGCGTTTCTCCACTATAGCTAGCACGGCCCCAGTGGAGATAATTTATGTCTCTCTCTGTGACGTAGACAGGGGACTATTTCTCCACTTGCTTAGCACGGCGGCCGTAAAGTGGAGAAACTATGTCTCTTTTTGACAGATTATAGGGAAATATTAGTCTTCGAACTATTGAGGTGGGGACAAGAGTCTTAACCTAAAAACAATTAATTATACCATCGTAGTTTTCTCTAAATAATACTTAAAATGTCTCGAGGATACTTTAATATGGTTGTGTTAAGTGAACTAGAAACACAGCAAAAAGAATTCAGCTGCGTATGCTGAGAATTGAGATGCTGTAATTTCAATGTAAGTGCAATGTTTTCATGAAGTCTTTTTGTATTTCGCTCGACCCGCAATAGAAATTGTACCTAGTTTATATATGATAGTTGATAAAGTACATAGGTACACAATATAAGTACACAAATATTTCTTCTTTCAGATTATTACCGCAATGGGTAATATTTCCAGGGACTGAAGGCCGTTCCGTGCAAAACTGTACTCATGTTACAATATTCTCACCACCACATCCCCAGAGAATACAATATCGAAATCGCAAGGGTTTCGCATCAATAAACACCCAATTGGTAAGTACCTAAGGCCCACTTGCAGTAAATTTAAATTGAGATTTAAAAATTACATTTATAAAATTTAAAACATTTTGGTCGTAGTTAAAATGTCCAAAAAGGCAAAAAATCAATCAATTATTAAATCTCGGTTTGAATTTTCTGCTAGTGGGCCTTAATCTACAGACCTATATTTATATAGTTATTAAGTTATAAATAGCTTCAAGTATTCTATATATTTTGACATAAATCTTAATGTTTTAGGTTGTGGATGAGAATTGCAAGATTTTGAGTATTATTGCCAGATATCCAGGCAGAGTCTACGACCAATTCCTTTTTAACAATTCTGCAGTGGAGGCAGAACTTAACAGGCTACATAATGCAAGAATTGGGAATTAATATCTCCTAGATAATGGTGTTGAATGACAACAATATGCAATGAAAAATAAATATACAAATGAGATAATCTGAAATTTTTATTTGATAATACCTATAAAAGTAATAATAATAATAAGCCTCTTTGTTTCCAAATCATAAAAATAACATTTAAATTTGATAATTTCCTTTGTTCGAGGCCATGTATGGCATCCGTACAACGGTGTGGGCAGAATAACAGACTCCATAGCCTTCTTTTTTAATGTGAGTGGAAGTTTCGCCTACAATATGTCTTTTAGGGACCAATTTTTTCCCTAGGCTAATTTGATTCTTCTTTCAACATATAAAAGTATAGTTTCTTTTAATTATCCTCTTTCTTCCTTTAAAATAGAATTTTGCTCTCTGAGCAAATTATTTTTTTCTTCCATTAGTTCAACAACCTTCTGAAACAAAAACAACAAATTAGGTATTGCATACAATTACATTTTTAAACTGATTACAAAGTGTGAGAGTTAAAAGACTACATAGTTATTAACCCCAAATGATAGAAAAGCATGATTATGTACATGTATGTATGGCACATAGGGGTTCACTTTAGTCTTGGATTAGAGGAGGACAGACTCTGCATTAAACACTCCAAATTTGACTACGCAGATGTAGTCTCTCTAGGTAATAAGTTTTAGTAGATAAATTTACATGCACTGTCGACATATTATAGTCGACTAACACCTTGATTTGAGCGGCTGAGCTCCTCACCCTTAAAATTGTTTATCTTTTGTAACTAACGATGTTTATAGGGAATTAAAAATTGTATTTATAATTGCAGTATACTTACAATTTTTTCTTAGGGATTTCACTCATTTTCTTTCTTTCAAAAAAACCTTTTGAATTCTATTCAACATCTTCAATGAGTATGGTTTACTGGCAGAACTATTGATAAGTTTGTCAAGTTCATCTAATTTCTTTTGTACATTACATTTATTAATATTATGCAGTTTGGAAATATGTACGATTGATGCACAGATTAAACAGTGACAGACTGCGTCACATGTCATTGTAACGAAGTACTAATAATTTAAAAAGTCACTATAGCGCTTAATTTTACGCACGTTGTTAGGTTTCGTCAATTTAGTCGTATAATACATTTTAAAAACCGGTAATTTACGGAAATCATAGATTTAGGATCGGTCAAAGGTTTTTTTGTGTATTGGTAGCATTGAGTGGAGAAACGTTGTCTCCGAAGACAAACTTGTCTCTCCCCGACGCCGTGCTAGCTAAAGGGAAAGAGAAGGTGGGATGGACAAAATTTTCTCCACTCCCCGGAGACATTTTGTCTTCGTGCCGTGCTAGGCCTGCAGGATATACCATTAAAACTTGTTCGCCCTCAGCCTATATACGTCCCACTGCTGGGCCTTCCTCAAGGAGAAACACATGTGGAGTACGTGCCGTAACACCACCACGCTGGCCCAATGGGTTGATGCGTAGATACGGTTGCAATAGCGACCGGGACCAACGGTTTAACGTGCCTTACTAAGCACGGAGAAGTTCGAGATCGCAAATTTTTGGTCACCCAAAAAACAGGGCCTGACCATGGCAATGGTAGCTTTGTTTTCGATCGAAAGCCAAAGCGTACTAACCACTACGCTACCGAGCTCCTCTTAAAACTTGTGTTTAATATATATTAATAAATATCTAACACTCCAATCAACCACGCCTTCTAACGGCCGTCAGTTCTGCGAGAAATGTGCCCTGCCCACTGCCACTTAATATATGTTTATATCGTTTCTTGTTTTATGACCATTGAGAAGTAAACATCATTGTAGCCTTAGCCTATTTAATCTATCTATGCAAAACAATTGATTTTTTTGTTTAATGTTCATGACCACGGATACAGAGTTCTTCATTCGTATACATTCTGTGCAGTCTAGTATTTAGTAGTATTAAGTCTTTATTTGCGTTGAAATGCAAGTGTAATATATTTCAATGCATCTTGGGAGAGTTTGGCGCCAAATGGTCGATGGTAGACACCGTGGTGCTACTTTGATGAGGTGGATTACCCCGATAAAAACCTCATCACATTTCACATCTTATTTCAATGATCCTCCACATTGCACATCATCACAGACACTCATTACAGAAAACTACACTGGTTTTACGTAACAATATCCTCTCGGAAACAATATTACAATTATCGAAATAAAAATCACGTTCGTCATAGTCAAATGCCGCCAAAAACCCCAAAACCCTCAATCGACGCGATTACCACAAAATATGTATCAAACTTACACCTTTGCCGAAACCCCACATACCACTGTGGTTGGCACTACCCCACAAGGACAATGCGTTAATGCACTCCTCCTCGAACCCAGAAAAGGAAACGTACAAATTATAAATATCCTTATTTAACCGCCTCTCTGGTCTATTGGTTGACACCACCGGGTGTATCGGGATGTCCGGGGGCAGGGGTTATACTGCTCGGCTTAGTTGATGGTAGGGCTTCTAATTCCGCCTGGCTCGCTACCACTGTCGTACCTAAATTCGTTGCCATAATAACAATGTTATACGCATAGTTGTGTCCCAGCAATCAGAGGTAAGGTAGCCAGGTCCTCATTTGTTGAGGATTACAGGTGAAGCTCGCTTCCACCTTCGGCCTTATCGTCACTTACCATCAGGTGAGATGAAGGCGAAGAGCTTACCTGTCATATTTAAGAAAAAATCCTTCTTTTCTGTGCTTTCGTCTAATACTGTGTCGTGTGCACGGCGAAATGCTCGCTCTCAATTGCATGATACTTAACCGCTGGAATCTTTACCCACCCCTTTGGGGATAACGAGCATAAAGATATCTTCTATACTCATGTCTATCTATAAAAACAATGCGATTAGTGTATGTAACGTCAAAGCCGCCGCTGATAACAAAACATCGCAATAAAAACTGAAACCTTATAGTTTTAACAAGCAAATGGCGTGTATGTGAGCTCTTTGTGTGGCACAAGTGACAAGATTAGCGATTAAGCTGATATAATAATTAATGTAAGCTGCTGAATAACTCGTCTGGACTGTATTTAAGAATGGACATAATAACATGAATTGAAATTCTGATAGGATAGACTTTATCGCACTTTACACTGTTGGGAAATTCTTATCACTAGAGCAAGCGATCTATTCCAGACAACATTCAATTAAGGGAAATACTTTACATCTATAAAGAGAAGAAACGTTGCTGCAGTTAAAACATCGTGCTCTGAAGAACTCTTTGACCTTATTCCTCCCTCTCCTTTCCTACACAAGAGTACGCGTGCTGGTCTACGGAGTCACACTTTCACTTTCGCTACGTCCACTTTGCGCACTAAGAGATTTCGTGACTCCCTTCTCTGTCGCGCAGCTAGAGCGTGGAATTCCTAACCGGTACACGTATTCCCTCCTTACAATATGGGTTCCTTCAAAAGAGGCGTGAAAAAGCATTTTTGGGCCGGCAAGCTGATGGTGGCTAGGTCAGTATGTCAGTATGCTGCACTAGCTATCTTCACATAGGGACTCCTCTACTGCTTTTCATCAGGTAGTGTTGAGTCATGAGCTGAGCTTTTTATAAAAAAAAACTCTTATAACTTTGACCACAGGTTAACATTATATACACGTCCAGGCTCGGAGCCAAACTAGCCGGAAGACAATATACCTTATCTCACATGTGCAATGATATTTTCAAACTCTTATCTGTATTACTAACTGTGCTCAGTTCAATGTAGCGACATTGTAGCTTTTTATAGGGTTCCGTGCCGAAAAAGTAAAAACTGGGTCCTATTACTGGGACTCCGCTGTTCGTCTCTGTCTGTCATCAGGCTGTATTTCATAAACCATGATAGATAGTTGAAATGTATTTCTGTTGCCACGGAACTTTACGCGCGAGTCCGTCTCGCACTTTGCCAGTTTTTAGGATGGTACTAGAAAATGAATAAAGAGTCAATTTGCTTTCAGTTTGAATTTACTGTGATTTTCTATTCATCATACAGACGTCTGCCGCAACCGGCACTCGAACCTCGTACCTCCGATTTTGAAACTAGCGTACTACAATCCACGCGACCACAAATATCGTCAAAAATTTTCTTTACAGTGCAGCTTTGCATAATAAATAGATATCGAACACTTCATAAAATAAATACCTAACTAGAATATTAATAACGTGGCATGAATACCGCGACCTCCGCAATATGGGTCATAATGGCGTCCGGCGTTGTTGACGCAAACAGCCTTTCAGGATTCCTGGAAGGCCTATGACCTAAAAACACCGCCCACTTGATATCAACAAGTGTTGAAGATGCACTAGCATTGCTGGCAAACTGCCATGCCACGCCTAGGCCGCCTATTGGTTAATAATTTTAACCAATTGACAGCACACGTTGTTGCGATTGGTCAAATTATGAGTGTAGGTCACCTGAATACTGACAAACAGGTCACTGGGTACTGCATGAAGGTCACGAGGTAATGCAACGATAGCTGAGTTCCCGGGGAAATTTTAAGCGGAATTTCCTGGAAAATTTAAATTTTAGAGAACAATATTCCTTTAAATTTACATGATTGTGTACATTCAATTTCATTTATGTTTCAGTGCTATAAACCGTTTTGAATTACGCTGTTGTACGGATATGCGAAATCTGACGCTTTGTGTAGTTTAAATGATTTTTCCTTCATACGGCAATCCATTCAATTTGGCAGTGTAGGTATTCGTATGCAATAGATGATTTTATTTGTCTCGCTTCCATCGTAAAATTTGTTTGTTTTCATAAGTAGAAAAAACACCCACATAAGTTTTGCAAGCAGTAAAAAAACTAAGATGACTCTAGAAAAATAAGAAAGAGACAGTTACATAATAAATATTTGTGTACTGTTCACTGGTAATTGGATATTAAAACGGATATGATCATCCTCATAATGGATTTGATTATCCTCACGACGTCTAATCTCTTCTTCTTCTTGCTGCCTTCCACAGGGTGCATAATGTCATCCTCTTCCTTTCTTGTCTGTCTGTCATCAGCTCAAAACCCACTTATTCCTTCCCACACCAGAAATGTCAGATTCAATCTATCGCTTCATTGGTCTTTCTCACATTCTACAAGTAGGTCTATGCACAACAAAATTAAGCAATCTTTATATTATTATGTGATACCCGCGACTTCGTCCGCGGTTACTGGTTTTTAAATATCTCACGGGAACCCTTTAATTATTTGGAATAAAATGTATCTGAGATGTTGACCAGGGATATAAGGAGCCTCACTCCCTGGTGAGGCTTTCCCAAGAGACTACAGCATGGAGTCCTTCAAAAAGGGCGTGAAAAGGTTTTTTAAGGGTCGGCAACGCGCTGGTGATGCCCTCGGTGTTGCAGGCGTCCATAGGCTACGGTGTCCACTGCCCATCTGTGTGGGCCGTATGCTTGTATGCCACCCTGGTTGTATAAAAAAATAAATAAGGTATCACCACGCAAAATTTCATTGAAATCGGTCCAGCCATTTCGGAGATTAGCCCGTACAAACAGACAAACAAACGAACAGAAATGTTTTTCTGTATTTTGCCTCTTTTTACATTTTAAACATTTTTTTCTATGTACAGACATTTGACCTCTACAATTTTATTGTAATGTATGTAACTATATAGATTTCCACTAATTTACACATGTAAAAATTACGACACAAGATAATATTTCTGAACTTAATCAAAATGACATTTCAAAGGGAACTTATTGGAACGTCGTCGTTCCCCACAGCTGTTTACGGATACTAGGGTTGTTGATTAGTGGAATGGACTTTACTAATTAAATAATGATGACCTTCGTGGCTGAGGGGTATTCCGGTTTCAAGGTGTTGCTCTTTATGAGCATTTGAGCACCTATGGAGGTAAAAGTTTGTGTATGAATAATGCTGCCAATTTTTTGATTTCAATCAAAAAGTTTTTGTATTAAAAGGCTGTCACAGAATATCTAATATGTAAAAATGTAATTTTTCGGTTACTGTACTAATTTTCTGTATTTCATTTACATTTTATTGTAAAACCGTATCGTGATTTTCTTCTTGATATTTACAAGAGCGTGCGTACATTCAAACGCACCCGGGTACCGGGCGGTGGGAAAAGCCTATGAATTTTGATTCAACCACCGTACCTTTGGAATAATAGTTTCATAGTTGCCAACCCTAATCTTAAGGGAAATTGTACATATGTCCCGGCAATGTTCACGCTCCAGTAACCGGGGGAAGCAGAAGGACGTTGCCGGCTCGAGGAATCTGAACTATTCGATTGGGAACTTTATAGGTTGATATTTATTTCCCGACACATTTTATACGTTTCTTAGATATTGTTAACGACAGCTCAAGGCACAGAATGGAATGGCAAAGAAATTCAGGACTTATTCGATATTATTCAATAGCTCCATATAAAAGCGTAAAAGAATGAACCCTTTTGGGTTTCGTAGGAGGAGCCCTCCTTAGCAGATACAAAAAATGCGAAATTTTATATGATGAAATGTCCGTTTGTTAAATTTCCTGATTCTCGATTGCACAATTACAACCCAACTTACAACCCACGCACATAATATTTCACGCATACTTAAATATGAAAAAATTAAGACAACAATGTTTAAGTTTATTAATATCAGTTAGCATGTTACCATTCCTATTTAAGTGTTAATAAATGTTCTTGTATAATGATATAAATTATTAAAACAGTTTATAGTAATGGGTTTTTAATAATAAAGCCGGACGGCGTAGTGATTTGTATTCTTTTCTTTACATTTTTACAACAAAGCAACTGTCGTCGTTGTTGGAAAATGCACTTTTAACCTCTCAATGGTCAGAAAAGTAGACTGAACTAGAAAAATCTATTGTTTGCGAATACCGGTGTTAGTAGTAACCGTGACCCAACCAACTAATATAAACCTTCGTAGTTTACCTAAGGTGCAACATCATTTTTAAATGCAGCGAGGATAACTGCCTAGGAAATTGTCGCTTGAAGTCCCCCGCTAACTATGTTGAAGTGATACTTGCATCTCGTTATAATTTTACGGCAATCAGATAAATACGGAATTGGATTGCTGTTTTGAATTCAGCTGGATACATTATGCAGCGTAAAAAGCTGTAAAATAGAATATGCCTCAGAGAATTGTTTTACTTATAAGATAACATGACAGATACATTTATCTTACCAATTACTAATTAAATAAGATGAAGAAATGGTACAAAAGCAGTAATTTCATTTTTTGTACGAGTATAAGCATTTATCTAGTTTTTACCGATTTATTTTAACCAAGCAAGTGGTAACTCGTAATTCACTAGAATGAAACCGTTTCGTACTTATATTCTATTCCTCGAAGAATACTACGAAGTCAGAATCTCTAGTACAGATGAACAGAACCACAATCCAAGGACCAACTTCCTTTAATTTCTACTGGACAACAGAAAACAGTTTGAGCACGACCCCAAAATCCTAAAACTCATTTAATCACCATTATCTGCACCAAAAACTAAGTAGGGGCCACATCGACCCTGTCATTCGTTCTCCGTATAATCCGTATTAGGGCCCGCAAGCCACCGTAATGCGGCTTTTGTCCTGTTTCTTTCTTATCTCCCTGCAAAATTTGTCTAGGCGATGCTGTAAAATAGTCTAAAAATATCCGACGATCACACCAATGTGAACAAGTTTCACTTTGTGATAAAATTTCATAACAAAATATTACTTACTAGCTAACCACGACTATCCCACGGGAACCCATAGATTTTCCGAAATAAAAAGTACTTATGTAAGATTTTGACCAGGGATATAAGGCATCACCATGCAAAATTTCATTGAAATCCGTCCAGCTACTTCGGAGGCTAGCCCGTACAAACACACAAATAAACAGACAGAAAAACGAAAAATAAAAAATAAACTTTTTTTGGTATTTTTCCTCTTTTTACATCCCTCTGACTTGGTTTTAACCCTTTTTTTTATAAACACATTCGACCACTACAGTTTTATTATATTATGTATAGATTATACTAGTACGAGTACTATTTTGTGGGAGCTAGAAGTCTCAATCAGAAAATTTGTTGGAAAGCCATGGCCCATTTGAAAAAATAGCACTGCTAATGCAAGACTCTCGTATGCTGTCCCCACCTGATCTTAAAACAGAGTGGCTTTATAGCTACGCCGGCCAGCGTAGCTGTAAAACAAATTACACGCCTTACAATTCAACAACACACCCACGAGCGCGTGTTGCTTACAATAATGTCGTCAATATGTATGGAAATCTCGATGACGCGGTTGGCCAACGCTGGGGGCCGGCGTAGCTATGAAACGTCCCATACCAAATATCATTTGGCTTACACTGTGCCCCCTGTATGACAACATGCTTGTTCCGTGTTACATCAGGGACTTAGTGATAGAAGCAAAAAAAAAGTATTGCCGACCCCAAACAGTAGTTAATTCCCAGCAAATAATTCGCTTAAGCGCACCCAGTTAGGAAAAAGCTTCTTACCTACAAAAATTACGTTTTCCACTTATCATTTATTTACTCTGTTCACTTCTATGTTGTATGGTTCTACTTGGACATTTTATACTGTTCGTTTATTTACTCTGTTGCTGGACGGTGTAATAGTCCGCTGCCACTTAAGGCAGATACCTCTAGCAGGGATGCTCTCAGGCCACGATTTATTTTAGTCGCTGCAGCCTTTATTGTCGTGCTTGTTAAAATGGGATCCAATGTTTTTGTTAAACTAATGAAAACCGCTGCTATCTGATCCAGTATGCAGTTTTTATGTACCTTCTCTGTTAGATTCAACTTGAAGTTGCATTTCGTTACTATATCTTAAGTTTCTAATGGCGTTTAGGAATCAACCTAAGAATTTAACTGTACGAGAGTTTTCACCTCCACTTCACATAATAATAAAAAATATAAGCTTCTGCGTCACTTAGTAATATTGTGTTTTATAAGAAAAAAATACAAACTTCATTTTATCCGTCAATTTTGCCGACGAAGGGAAAAGCTTGCGAATAATAACATTGAATTAAAATTCATCATCCTAGGTAGTTTGTAGCCAGAAATAAGTGGGATAGACTATTTGAGTAATATCTTGCAGACAGCACATTCCGTTTGGTTTTTCAATGACACTATTAGTCACACTTAATTAATTATGTGCCGACAACGCTTATCGAGTTTTCGAATCAAATTATAATCCATTAGCACACCCTTTTCGATTGTAACAGCAAAAGAAACATTCAATGTTCATGTTTATGAAAAATTTATCATTGAATTCAAAATTCTGTTTGGAATTTAAGGCGAAGGGATAGGCAAATATTCATAATGAGGTGTTTTCGGTACAGTAGTCTGGCAAAAATACAGCACAAGGGATGATCAGATTAATTGATGTTATGACATATATCATAAACTTGTTCGTGACGGTCCAAAATACTTGTAATTATTTATAGCAACATATGGAGAGCATTCAAAATTTTTCAATATATCATAATCTATCGAAATTTCTTTTACACTTTTTTCTTTTAACGACGTTTCTGTTTATTATCAAACTCAGTTTACATATCCGTTACATTAATACCTAGTCTCCGACGGTGAGTTTTTTTAGAAAAGACCACAAATTTATTAATGGTAACGTATTTTCCTATAGCGCCTACTAAAATATTATAGTTGCATAATTGTACATTTGCTGGCAAAATTTCGTAGGCGCTTTTGCAAAGAAATGACATCGTTGCTAAGCAACGGTTAATTAATAAACTTTCAACATCTTGTTTGGCGAGAGCAAAATATTGATAATACTCTAGAGTAAGTATCACCCTCTTTAATTACCTTGCCTATCCCCGTCATAATGTAGATAATTGTACCTACAGATTTGTGTGCAACAACAATCGAGCTACCAAAAATTACTTCTCAGTACTAAAATGCACAGAGTAGTGGCCGATACAGAGTCTACGCAAGAATGACTGTTTTATTAATAGGGTTCTCCTAATGTTTTCTTTAGACGTGAAATTGTCACATAATTTAGTTTTTTAAATAAACAAAGAATGATGATACATTCTTACCACGTTTTTCTTAGCTTGCTTTCTTGTCCGTGGAGATCAAATCTGGCGATCGATTTTCGACCACTTCCCGACATCCGAATGAGTTGAAATTTTACATTCAGGCTTGCTTCCGGTGACAATACAATATTAAATAAAATATATAAAAAAATACAAAAGGGTTAAATAAATCCTTTATATAAAAAAAAAAACACTTTTTACTAATGGCCAAAAAGGGAAAAATAAATATATTGGTTAAAAGAATTTTCGAAAATTTTTTTAATATGATAAATAATTATATCAATAGGCAAATGACTGAAAATGCGCACCACGATAAAATTTTGTAACGTGGTTTTGTAAAGTTATTTTCAAAAAGTATTTTTATCCATTCAGTTCTGATTAGTGTTGGATTAATTAGCTTTTGCAATCATAAATTATTTTATTTATTTATTTAATGAACAAGATATAGTTACAGTTTCACACATAATCATTACAATGTACAGGAAACCTAAATAGATTTAAATAATTGCTTATAGTGAATTTGCCTATAATGAAATTAATAATAGCTGTTAAAAATAATTAATGCTAAATTTTACTTATTGCGCGAATTTATAGAGTTGCGTTCTGCTGCTAATATATGAAATAAAGCGACTACGCTGTTTTAGGTTGTTGATGACATTCTAAATTAAGGTTAATTACCACGACCGCTTGTAGCAAGTACAACAAGTAGCAAGCATTGACTGTGTGGATACAAGCGGCCGGATTCCGAGGGTACTTATTTAAAATAGCCAATCATATAATTATTGTCAGTATTAAATGTTTTACATTATTTCCATTACTCCATCAAAATAACATGCCTCTATGATGACGAACGATAGCAAATAACTATTTCCACGCCATTTTATCCTCCAGATAAACTTGGATTTTATAATAACCCTTTTTTCATTATTGTTTTTTAATACAAGGCTTAAATTTGTGAAAAGGCAGTACTGTTATATTTGTTGGGATTTTATTATAAATTTGAATACTTTTCCCCATAAATGCACAGGCACAGCAACATTATTTTTGCTTCTTGTATTTAAATTAAGGCATTCTTTGTTTTACTTAAATGTGTGGTTATGTTTATAAACGTATATAATATTTTCATAGGGTAGGCAACAGTTATATATCAATTTCCTTGAGTAACTCTCTGAGTGAGTCTCGAGGCTTAAGTTTATAAATGGCTCGAACAGCTTTTCACATTCTCAAAATCAGCTGCTGACCCCCACAGCAACAAGTCATACGACAACACACTATGGAAATAACTTATGTAGACAAGTCTTGCCGTTTCAACGTCAGACAAGAGTCTGATTTTTTTACTGCAAAGGCAGGGGATCTATGTCTTTCTGACAAGGTCAGTATGTGTGGATTCCACTGTAGGCGTAAATCTATCGTTATGCATAGAAATTATAATAATAATACATTAATTAATATAGTTTAGCCAGTGTATGTTATTTAATTTAATTAAAATTTCACCGTTACGAGTACAAAACGCTCTTTATTTGCTTATTTATATTAATCCTTATTGTTAGTTAACCGCGCGTCAGGGAAGTGTCGAATGAAGAGAAACAAACGTGGTCTTGTATCAATGGCTTGTAATCGACTGCTCGTATGGCAGGGCGCAGCCTACCCGTAACTTATTTACTAACACTTATCAAAATGAATAACTATAAGTATGTTCAAGACTGGTTCGATACCTTTTTATAACTTTTGAATTATTTGATTCTGACTGTCCGATCGATAGTTCTCGCGATTTTAAAAATTTATTCCTACGTCCCAACCGGCCTGCGCGTATATGATGACGTCACACGATGTTTCACGCTCGGAAGCGGAACTAAGACTTTTAGATAACTCTAAAATCAGAAATACTGATTCATTTTGAATGAAACAAATACTAGTATAGGCTTCAAAACTAGTTTTCATACAACCTATACTGTAAAATAATTGAATCATAACTTTTTCCATTATTAAATTATGAAAATTAAACTTGAGATGCCATATTATTTACGATGTTTATCAGAAAATATTGTTTTTATTGACAAAAAATAAAATTAATTTCGGACAAAACATAATATAATGTTCATTTTTCAGTTCTGATCCTACTTGCACAAACAATTACAGTAATGATGATACAAAAAAAAATACACTAAAATTCTTTAAAAAGAAAACACATTTCAGAGACAGATCAGCAAGATACAGTATCTAAAAGACAAAAAAGAATCGCGTGAAATTGTACATGTTCTTCTGGTTCTGGCTGTACGGCTGTAATTTTTGTACAGATAAGAGCACATCAGACTACCACAAAATAATTTATGTATAGATAATGAACTCAATTCTTACACAAAACATAGAGTTGGAAATCAATTGAGAAAACTTGATTTGATTTTGGATCCCATTACTATCAGGTTATTTCATTTACGAACTATCAATCGTACATTTCAATTTATTTCAAATCTTTAGTTTTCTCTGTCGATGAAATTACTCTGTGATAAACACTAGCCGTCATCTATGCAATACGGTGCAATGTGCTTTGCGACGCACCTCAAGTTTTCAATAGATGTCGCTGTCGCTCAATTTCGATTACGCCAAACGCTCAAAGTCATTTGCCTTACCTTTCGCCTTAATACGCGGAGTATTTACGAGTATTGCAATATCGCGTCTCAGTGTTGAATTGTAAATTTTTTTTCATCCCACCACCTCGGAAAGTGTAATTTTGCGCTTCGAAATCTGGCTGGAAAATTCTATTTTATTCGCTTGAGCGGCAAAGTAGATTTGAATTTAGAACATCACATATAATGAGTACTCAATATAATTGTAAATTCAAAACGTCATTAAACCTATTTAATGTAACCTCTATGGTGCCAAATTTATGATTAGAACTTTTTAAATTGTGAAAAAATATTTTGTCATTATAAATTGTTTTCTTTTTCATTTTGTCATTTCCTCGCTGAGGTGGGATGAAAAGTTACGTATTGCACTCGAGTGGAAAGATTTTTCACCTTGTGCTCGTTTGTTTCCCTCGCTGACGCTCAGGATTCTAATTTAGAATCACTCGCTGCGCTCGTGATTCAACTTAAGAATCCTTCGCTTGCTCGGTCATCCAAATCGAGCACGCGGTTAAAAAGGAACTTTCCACTCTTGTATAATAAATAACTATTTACAGACTATTTTTTGTTAGTATTCAATATTTAGGTAGTTGTATTTTTTCTCCACACTTCCAACCTAAGATTTATTCCCATTATAGCCAGGTAAATCAATTTTCATCCATATTTTAAACATATCAAAATTTCGTACAACATACCTCCATTTACTGTTTGATAAATTTCATAGATTACTAAAAAGGGGATTTTCTTGTACCAGCCGCTTATTCATTAATAACATTTCACTGCAAAGTTCAACTTTTTTTCAGATCCGTGTAAAAGACAACGGCAAATATTAGAGGCGAAAGTAATATTTCCACCATCAAAGGTGTTTCGTTCAATTTATCCTCCGGTCCATTTGCTGTTGGCTAAATTAGCATTGCTTTGTTTGAATTTTATTGGTCTAATAACGATATTGATTTGCGTATCTCTACACCTTTGCCAGGGAATATTGAATCTTATTTGCAACCCGCAAACATTATAGTTGCCTGAAGTTGTACTGGTTAATTCATTGCCTTGAGTCTTGAATTTGTAGCTGCGTAGCAAATTATACCTTGATTGTATTCATACCGAGATCTTCGGCATATTCTTTGTTAGTTCTGGAATATAATTTTACCAATAATGTATAGATGGTTCATTCTTTATGTTTCATAATAATTATCAAAATATTTTTAGTAAATAATTTGATTTGATTTAGATGACATTGCAAACTGTAAAAGGTACTGCTATGTGATGATCTTTATGTAAAATGGAGGCACAGGCTATTCAAAAGGCTTTTAATGCAGGTGGATAATAACCCTATTGCTCTTCTACCTCTAAAACTGTCTTCTTAATATAAGAATCTAAATTTATTATACGTAAATGGAGTCTTTACGAGTATAATCTCAGCGGATGTGAAATCGCAATATGGTCGACGTTACTTGGTATAATAACCCTCGATCTAGTTCTAGGACGTGACTTAATTATTAACTTTGTAATTCTACATTCGAAGCGAAATTTAGAACACTACATATATCGTCTACTTAGTTCGCTCTTTCATTATCTTTGCCGTAACGATGATTTTGTGCAGCTAACTTCATCAAAACCGTAAATGGTCCATATTAATAGAAAAACGCATTTAACCTCATTTTGCATATTTCAATATCAGAAGCTCACAACTCCAAAGTAAGCTCTAGAGATGACGTTTCTTTTGAAATACTATCATTTAATTGGCCCGCAATCGATCACAATAAATCATCTGAAAATGGCTCCGATTGAAATTTATAAGGATTCAAACAGTCGAGGCGGACTGAATAAAATATCACGCTCTGCGTTTTTCCTCCCATCCTGATCCGATTTCACGGCGATGCCTTCCTTTTAATGAGCACGTAATGATGAAAAATATGGCAGTCCACCCCGGTACGATATTAATCGTTGCAATTTTTCTGTTAGTCTTTTTGTTCTTTGCGTCTGTTGATTTAGGAGGTTCTTGTTTTATTTATATGCTGGTGCGATTCTGCTTTTGGTTATTGTTTTGATAAGTTTTAAATGTTTCAAGGCTTATATTTTTCTGGTATTTTGTGTTGCTGAAAGAAGCTTTAGTATTTTACATTGTGCCACATCAACGCTTGACAACACTGGATGCATAGGAATTGTATGTTCATTAAAATTATTCTTGGTAAAGTTTTGCGACCTATTGCTATGCTCCTTTATATTAAGTACGTTGTGCCTTGTTAAACGTTCATATTAATGTAATATTATAATATACTTATACTATTTCTATAGGAAATAAGAAGTTACTATGACGATACGGTATTTGCTTTTCTAGGACTGTCTCACATTTACTTTTTAGAGAATTCTTTGGATATTTTACCATCACAAATTATTTTGTCGCCATACTTAACAGTCAAGATAATTTTATTGCTGATCATATAATAAATTATTGGTATTCTTTATTTAAATTTTTGATGCGCTTCAAAATATTCCAGATCATCCACTAGATTAAAAACGTTTGCATCTTACTCGTAAACAAACGATACGATAATGAAAAAAAGAGCAAAGAATATTTTTAAGAAAGCGAAGAAGGTTCTAGAGCAAATTTGTCTAGAGTCATCTACGAGTAAGTGACACAAAGTTTTTAAGTGCTTAAAGTTATATTGATTCTTCAACTTTAATCTTTGGGAATTTACACTTAGTACCTATTCAAAAACTGATGGAATTTAGGACTGCGTTTAAATAGTTTTGGAGCGCACTCTTCACGAAAATTACCGACTTGATTGCTCCCAAGATAAATTGCTCCGGTCTCAAGTGAGGAATTAGGGTTCAACTAGAAGTGTCTGGTCAAAGGAAAGTATTATTATTTCCAATTATAATTTTTCTATCATATTTCAATAAAAATTGTCATTGGAATATTAATTATAAAGTGCATGGTACTGTACTGTTGTGGCTTTAATTAACTCCTTTGGCTGCCTAGTTCGCCTCCTGTTACATGGGGACTTAGACATATCAGGCGAAAAGTGGGTGCTTACATCTCTGCCTACCCCTTCAGGGATATGGGCGTGATGAAATGATATGTTAAGTTAGCAGCCAGAATAGCTGAATTTCTTGTGATTTGATGAGAGTGGTTTAATTTTAAATTGTTTTCGATAAGGAAGGAAGGATCGCGTGTTCCCCGTGTTACAAAAGGTTTAAAACGTGTATTTTTTTGCACTTTATTAAATTAAATTTAAATAAGGTCATACAGTTATTTGTGATAAATTATCGCCTGAAGAAAATTCAAATGTTAATTTTATTATAAGTCTAGACATAACTCAAAATTTTACATTAGTTCTTGCCTAATGTTCAGCTCCAATCTTGAATTCCTGACAATCAGCGCCACCAGGAGCTCCTTACAAATGGTTCGCATCCATTAAAACTCAACTCTTTGCCGGTTATAAATGTTGGTCCTCTAAAAGGTGTCGTCTGTGAGCTCGCCGTGGCTGCTACCAGCTGATAAATCCAGACATACCCTCGCCCAATTTGTATGAATATTTATTTTGGGCTAGTGCAACGTAATTCAAGATAACTAATGAGGTTTGCAAGGAATTTGATTTATTGCAATGAGTCTTAATCTTTGGTTGTATCATCATGTTATTAACGATACACTTACGTTAATATAGAAGAAGTAGACAGTACCTGTTAGTGCTGGCTGGTTTTATTTTCACCAATTCTTTTTGTTTACAACGCTGGAGGGGTCCCCCCATAATCCCACGACGTGTATATAATTTTATTGAAAGTTATTTATTTATTTATTCTTTATGCACGACGTACAAAGGCTTACTTAATGCCTTGAGGCATTTTCTACCAGTCAACCGGAAAGCGGAGTGAGGAGAGCTAAAACGACGGTACAATAAAAGTTGAAAAACCAACAAAAATAGAATACTCAAAAAAATATACACACTAAAAGATATAATAACCATAATATTTATGAATAAAGAATATAATATTAGGTCCTTACATATGAAATTGGCGTTTTGTATGGAGATTTTGGGGAACTCTGCATTTTCCATACTAAAATTTTTTTTAGTTTTCTTCACAACGACAGATCTAAAGATAATAATATTTGGCATGTATCATTAGACAAGCTTTAGCTATATGTGTGATATCACACTTCTTAAAAATTATTTATCTTTTTTATGTGAATGCAAACCAAATATGTATTCGGAAGGCACTGTAAAGGAGTTGTCTTCGTGTCCAATTTTAACACAATAAAACTTACAACGAATTATCAAAACAAATCAAAAGAGTTTGAAAATATGGTCTATTTATTTTTAGAGGAGGTAATTATTTTTTAAGAATACTCTGAAACTTAATAGTTACGAACAAAATAATAAGAGAGAAGAAAAACACCAATTTCATAGGTAAGGACCCAATATACCTACACACGATGTATCTTATATACAACATTAATATGTATCTTATGTACAACACTACGGAAAAAAAATACATAACAATAGTAAATAATTATTCTGAAATAAATTACTAAGGCTTGCACACAATAAATAATTCAATAAAAATAATTAAGATACAATATGTGCTTTCGATATGTCAGACAATAAATGCTGACGAACTAAGCGTTTGAATGGTAGTTTGCTGGACGCTCGATGACACTGCAGCGGAGAAGTTACCATCTCTCAGGGTGATTTCATAGGTGGGCTGGCCTCCATCGCTAGCCACGCGCGCACTTACAATTACACGAGGCACCTACCATCGTTTCATAGCCTCAGGCTCGCCACAAGCACGCGCTACGCTGGCGCTGGCGGCCACAACTGTTTTCTTTTATCCCAAATAATAAGGTAAACACAGGTATTACCACGATAGTAAAAAATCTGCTAGTATTACCGAGATAAGTAATATTTTTGCAGTTTTATGCAATTACAGTCATGTTTTACTTGAAAAGTTCACTTTTATGAATCGCTTGGGACCTGCAGATTTTTTATTACCGCGGTAATACCTGCATTTACCTTATTATTTACTTGCTTTTTTGTTGAATTGCTTACGACCTCCGTGGTCGAGTGGTCTGTACGCCGGTCTCAAGGCGTCGCCATCTCGTGAGATCCTGGGTTCGATCCCCAGTGGAGGCAAGTGTTTGGGTGATATATTTTCAGACATTTGTTCTCCAGTCTTGGGTGTTCATTATATTTCATTGTATATGTATTATATTATGTATATTCTCAATATTTATATGTATTTATCTATTAAATATGTATGTCCGTCATCTAGTATCCGTAACATAAGCAGCATTTAGTTGCTTGAAATGGGACTAGTTGATAGGTGTGAATGTCTGAGGATATTTATTAAGCTATTGCATAGCTTTTATCGCGGGCCTTTAGCGCGGGGACCGAATCCAGAAATTCCGTAACGAAAAAACCTCACGCTCCCCACTCCGATGCGCAAGGAGGTGTGGCTTGAAGGCCGTGCATGTTAAAACCCAAGGTGGTTACCAAAATGAAACACCGTGTCCAAGGCGAATACAAATTTTAATTAACATCGGTTTGACCATATAAGTCTATGAGAGTAAACAATAGTGCGTTTTAAAGGATAGGTGGCGCCATCTAGTGATACAACAAAGAACTAATTTTAACAAAGACACCACTTTGGTTTTATTTATAAGCTAACTAGTAATAGTTTATTTAACATTGTTTATTATGAGTTTTGTTATTTTATTAATTAGTTTATTAACATTTATTTTAGATAATTATTTTATGATTTAATTTACTTATAAGTGATCCGAACGAAATAATGTATATGCAAACTACCAACAGTTTATATAATTTGTTTTCTTATCGGTCACCACGCTCAAAAAGTGTAACTTGAATTAATATCAAAGAAAAAGAAATACTGCATGAATAAAATAAATAAATAAAATTATAATTGCATAAGTTGATACAAAATGCTATGCAATAGCTTTACCGCGGCAGTCCCCGAGTGCCACACGTCTTTTTTTATTGATTTTATAAATAGTTATTTAAATATCAATAGGTAATATTGTACGACAGTAGTGAGGACATAAATATTTCTTTGAAAGCGTCATATCTATCTCACGACATCAGAAGTTGGGTAAAAGCAACGATGTGTGACACTCTCAGGTGCCAATACTGCTCTTTGACTTCGCGTATAACACAGTGTCCTCTTCCAATAAACTTGAATGTCTGTACCGAGAATGTCGTATTTTGTATGAGTTTTATGTTATCGAATTTCTTTTAAAGCAACGAACTTTCAACGGACACTTTGTAGAAGTTATATATTCATCTTATGTTTATTTACAATTTCAATCAATAAATTTAATACGTCAGTTATCATATTAAAATTTTGTCTAGATAAGTAATTTTCTATAATATAATAATATCCTCAGCCATTCACACCTATCAACTAGCCCCATTTTAAGCAACTAATGCTGCTTGTCATCACAACATCAGAGAGTGGACGGGCATCAACAGTGTTGCCGAGCTATTTCGCCTTGCTAGAGATAGGGACAAATTTGCGGACGTGACTGCCAACCTTCGCTAGTCGGAGAGGCACCTACAGAAGAAGAATGCTGCTTGTGTTACGGACACTAGATGACGGATAAATATATTTAATAGATAAATACATATAAATAACCAGAATATATAGAAATATATATAAACATCCAAGACTGGAGAACAAATGCCTGAAAATTCATCACCCAAACATTTGCCCCCACTGGGGATCGAACCCAGAACCTCTCAAGATGGCCACGCCTTGAGAGCGGCATACAGACCACTCGACCACGGAGGTCGTCAACCTCCGTGGTAAATAATATATTAGTAAACTATAGAAAATTACTTATCTACTGCCTGGTGACCTGTAAACTGTGTTATGTTTATTCAAAGCCATTCTGTAATGGCTTTGAATAAACATGACATCGGTCTTTATTAGAGGCCTTTATTATTTTTCCTTATTAGAGGCATCCTAAGGTTGATTGAGTGAGCATAAGAAATCATTTTTACATTTTTAATTACAGTGCTTGACAATCTCAAATAAAAAACCCTATTCCTTTACAGAGTTTCTACAAAAACCAGGAAACGAATGGTATTAAAACTTATATATTGATAATTACATATTTATTTAGTTTTAGAGTGTGCTCACTCAGTGTACATGCAGATTTTCCATTTCTCAATTAAATGCATCTTCTTCTAATAGTTTTTTTGACAATTTCAAATATCAATTTCAAATTAATTTTTGGTAACGTTTATTTTTAGGGGATTCTTAAATGTCACTTACTATTGGACTGTGACTATCACTGGTTTCTCCAAAGAATCTCGGCATTATATCAGAATTAGAATAAACAATACTAATAACTCCATTAAAAACAAGCGAAAGACATCGCAAAATTATAATGATACTATAATTTATAATTGCATTATTTACCAAAGTGACATACAAGTTTTACATGGCTTGAAAATGCCCCCTATTGCATCGTTGTTAAGGTTTCATATTGGTTGGTGGTCTAAAACGATTTCACACTAGACGAAGAGCAATCTTCAACATCAATTACATGCATATGGTATATCAAAGGGGCAAACGCAGACTGCGCTGTGCACGAAGTGCTCCACTGATTGTGAACTTTTACCTAAGATTTATCCAATGTAGACTAAGGGCGTCTTGCAGGAAATTTAAATCGAAATTTAAAACTAGATTTAGTAATTTTTTTACAGTTCTTATATGGCTGCAATGTCAAAAAATTACAAAATCGAGGCTTAAAATTTTCTGCAAGTGGACCTAAATTAAAATGTTGCAGTGAGTAATAACTTCCTAGTTATTATAATTTAGAATTTTTTGTTATCATTTTCAAAATTTCGTTGACGATAAGTATTAAAAACAAAATATTAGCATATTTAAAGCTATTAAAACCGAGGACTAATGTTCTAAATAATCCATAATACTTACTTCTGGGTAAAATGTATAATGATTTATTACCTCCTCACATCTTTGATTAAACATTACAACGCTCATAATTTTCTATATTGGTGACAGTATGTCAGTATCTTAGATATTATAATTATTTATAATATCTAAGAACTATCATAATATTTAAACAAAAAAATTGTTTAAAAGTAAGCTCAAAGAATATGTTTTATTATTAGTCTAACCTAGACCTCCAGTGCGGTACCAGAGACATCTAAATACTAACAAAGAAAATTGTACATCTCATTATAAGTAAACCCTGTGTTTGTATGAGAAATAAATTCTTTAAACCCAAACCATTTATGTAACTAAACCCCAATAAAGAAAATTGACAGATTAGTCTACTCACTAACAATTTATTGTACAGTTCATGAAAAAAAATCCGGCTTTATCATTCTAGGAGGTTACACAGTTGGTAGCGTAGTAATATGCCTTACTTTTGATATGAAGTAAAACAAGGGTGCATGGACACATGAATAGTTAAAACATTTTGATAGGTGACCAAAATTATTTGGCTTTCCTCGTTTGGCTCTGGTTGCTATTACTATCTATTCCAAGTCCAACCGCCATAGCGAGCTGTTGTTATTACTACGCGTGTGTTCCTTGCCTACAGGCATGAAATACACGATTTACCGACATCCTACTCAGTACACCCAGCAGTTGGACGCAGGAATTCACAGCTGATGAATAAAGCCAAGTCAGAAATAAAACAAAACAATTATCACACACAATTTTATTGATTACTATTAAACAAATAATTTCTTATGTATAAAATTTTTTAGCAAAACAATAACATTACAATAAAATCAACAACCTAATAACCAACCCAATACGAGATGAGTATTATAAAATTACACAAGAAATCATACATTTTACTACCAGAGAAATTCGACTCCATCTGATTTTATATGTAGCTGGTGCGGCATAGGATAACTCAGCATACCAATATATTTAACTTTAGCAATCCTAAATCAAAAATCACATTTTTTCCGATATTTCGAACCTAATTTTGAGCAATACAAAATATGTCAAACTAGAAATAATCAACGTTTACATACAATCTGCCACATAAACAATATATAAAGAGGACTAATTATATTAGACTACTAATTCAATTAGAATAACCAGCTTGCAAAACTCATATTTGTCTTCAGTATCAGTGATATAATGAATGCTAATACAGAAATGATTTGTGAGATTATTTGTTCTAATCTACCTACATCCTTGGGGCGTGATTATATACAACTGAGCAAAGCACATGTATGAGAGGACACTACAATTTACATCACTAAGTGTACAAGCAATAGGACTTGGAATTTAACATAAAGGACGAGGCAATATAAAAACACCGTACATCTAATAAATATCGTTACTCGTACAATACCAATTAAGGGTCCCTTAAGCCATCACATACATCGCAGTACACAAGTTGGAAAGCTGTACTCGCGGCTAGGCTTACCACGCGACAGATAATATATGAATGCTTAAAAGGGGTTCCATTTCGACAGATATTTGTTTTGACAATAAAAGTTGAAGTAAAATTATGGTTACAAATTATTTTGATGAATTATGAGAATAACAGTAAATAAGTGTGACATTATAAATATTGGTGCATTTAAAAATTAAAATTTTACTGTCGAAGCAAATGATCAAAAATCCATCGAAACCGGAAAAATGTAAACATAGTGTAAAAAGTCCAAGTACAGCTTTTTTAGAATTAACAATCACTAACATCAATTAAAGAAAAGACTTGGGTTCATATAAAAACTAAATAACATAAGAGACTTACATTTCTCCTGTTACTTTATTTGCAATAAAAGTCCCAGATACACTAGAATTCCAACATGTAGTCGGAACTCCACCTTAACGTGAATTTAGAACGCGGTTCAACATCGCTTCGTCTTGCTCGACGTCGAGTCACTAATCAACATAACACTGTGACCGCAAAGTAAGAGGAACGACTCTGTGACATAAATTAAAGGAATTTAACAACAAACACCGAATGAGTAAATAAATGGAGAAAATCTTTGTAATAATGAGAGAACGATCTAAGGGCTTTACATTACGATGTTGCTCACATTGTTAATAAGATTTACCCAAATTTTTAAGCAACAATTTACTACTTACTTTACGATTCTACTATACTATAAACTACATTATATTTTGTTTGAATGTAATATTTCCTTTTTTGTAGATCATAGAATAAGAAATTAAAGTTCTCACTCATTTGTATCTAAATATTTATACCATAATTATAATGTCTTGATTTTGGAAATTCTCAAATTTCAAAAATACACCCCATGTTCTGGGATTTATACTATTCCATTAGCTTGAACTGTTTTTATCAGCAGTAGATTAGTGTGAGGTAGTAGAAGCACTTAAAGTAAAAAAAGACATGATTTCTTGAAAGTGAAGCAAAAAAAAATACATAATACAACACAGAGCTGAAATAAAGAAAGTGATGAAAAGATTATATTGATTTAGGAAAACTAAAAGAAGAATAAGGTTTTTATGTTGGACATTCATATTCATGATCTGATTAAACCGTCTAGAAAGTAATGAAAATGCAACAATAAAATAGACAAAAATAGACCCCCCTCCCCTGATCTAATATTTATTTCTGATTAACAGTGGTACATAAAAAGTATTAAAGCAAAAAAGTCATCATTATTCACATAGCCGTAGAAGCTTTTATAGTACTAATGGTAAATACAAATAGCTTTTGTGGGATAGAAAGCTCTAATAATGTCTTTATAAGTGGCTAACATCTGAGTCGAGAGAAAAAAATCGCAATAACACCTTTTCTATGCATTTTTATAGAGTATTTAGTTGAGAAATATAAATAAATAAACACAATATCATAATAAAGATAAGCACAAGCACTATTCCTAAAAATAAATAAAAAAATTGCATGATTCCCAAAAATTACCTAAATGAAAACTAAAAATTTTCATTGAAAAATAAACCCAATATACAAGTTTCCCTCACGACCTTAATTCTGGACACATGATTCGTATGTAGGAATCATGTACTTGATGTTTATAAAGGCGTCTGGTCCTCCATAACGCTCTAGAATCTGCAGGGTGTCTTCTATCATATCAGCAACATTCTCCCCTCTAGTAGATGTGTGGTCGACGCCAGAACCCAGGTTCCCTGAAAAAAGCAAATATTAGAGCAAAGCAAATAAGACTATTCAATTTTAAAGTTCTTGAAGCATGTTTTATGTAACAAGAGATCCTGAAACCAGTCTTGGTATACATATTCTACTTCCAATTAATTAACTGTATCAGATGCACTTATTCCAGATATTTTAAAAATTACAAAAACGACTTTTTTAATACTTAAAGTAGGATTTTTTTTGATGTATTGCGTCCAATAATTTAAGTGTCCGTATATGTCCCGATCTCAACCAAAGTCGGTGACGTGGCGAATGACGTACGACGCATGTAATTAATCTACCGTTGACAAGTCTATTACGCTGAAAACAATATCTCCTGAGCCGGCAGTGTCAATTATTTTACGCATGATGGATGTGAACCGATCAACTGGGACCGCGAACGGGCTGGGATATTGTTACGCACTTTGTAACCTCAGTTGCTTGAATGGTAATATTGACTTCTCATTTGATAGTGACAACTATAATCTAATTCTTGTGATAATAATATATATATTTATTGAAGCATTCTTTGTCAGAGCTAATTAACTCTCTCAGTGTTCTCTTATTCACTGAATTTCAAAAGATATTTCGAATTGTAAGTGAAATTAAGAAAGATAACACTGAAACTAAAAATAGAGATATGTTGAAGATTTCAATAATAACTTGGATAAAGCATCAAGGTTTTAAGTTCCTCGCTAAGCAAATAGACGTTAAGATCAAACTAACACGCTCTAAAGGTATCATGATTCTGAGGAATATTGACAGAGAAAAGAGCTCAAGAGACATTGTTTTCGACATAATAGAATGTCAAACGTCAGAGCAGATTAATTACGTGTGACGTCCCACGGCGCCGCACGACACCGCGTCACGGTCGCATTGTTGCGTGAATTCTAAACGTTCCAACCATTCTGGTACACACTTGAAGCTAGTAAATATTTGTCTTGTTTAAGCGGAATGAGCACAAATTATGGTATGGTGTTGGGTGATAATAATGGCGTTAAAGGTGGCTTTAAGTGTCGAAATAATTTAACAAATTTTAGACTATTCGATGTGGTTTTTGCTGGATATATTGAGTTCTCAAATACGTTATTAATATAATTATTCAGCAATAATGTACACTTGGAAGCAAATAGTGGAAGAATTTTTATATGATTTGATTTCTAAGATAGTGCAATAATATTATGGTAAAAAAAATCTGTGAAAAGTCCTTGGACTTTTAGAACATCAAGCACAAATATTAATAGTGCCTGTACATGCCCATAAATCAGTATATACCATATTCTTAACAAACATGAGATATTTTGACATTATGTTATAAATATAATAACAATTTAACATATCATTCTAATATAACCTATTTTTTTGACATTACATTTTTGACAGTATTTTTTATCAAATAAATAATTTTTCTGACATTTGCACTTTCTAATAATGAATTTTTGCTATAGAAGTAAAATTTATAAGTGTTGTGTCTAATTGAATATAATAAAAAAAAATTATTGTTATTTGTGTACGAGTAAATTTTAGACAATCTTTATTTAACTGATTGTTTGTTTGCATGTATGTAATGATTAATATTATGAATTGTATTTTAATCAACTATTTGCATACCGAAAGGTTAAATGTTGGCTGTTCCTATTTTTATGAACATCATTCTAATGTACACACATTAACAAATAAAGTGAAATGAATCGAGTATACCAATCGTATAGTTCAACCCGAAAGAATTCTAAGACATTGTGAAACTGTACTAAAATGACACGTTGACATAATATCTCAAAGATTGAACTCTTGTACAAAGGGCAGTGTTTTCAGCAACAAATTCTATCTTCTAATACTGTGTCGGAGTGTATTAATTACGTGTGTCGCCGGCGAAGCCACACACGGAGCACCGCGCGTTGTCACCGCATTGTTACGTGAATTCTAAGCGCTCCAGATGCTTTGATCTGGGATGTATACAATTGACACTAGTAATACTAGTAGCATCTGTAGTTATATAGTTAGTAGTATGGGATGACGTTTATATTATTGCTTGGAATGTTTACTGAAGCAAATAATAAATATAAATCTCTAAATATCTTCAGACATTCACACCTATCAACTAGCCCCATATAGCAATAGAAGACTGAACAAGACATTCAAGAATTGATAAGATGAATATAAACACTAATAATAAAAATAACAATTAATACTGACTGTAATAATATTTTACCGCTAATAACGTTTCAAATTAAATATATATCTATCTTTCACCCTATTGTCGTCCACTTCTGGACATAGGCCTACCCCAATGATCTCCACAATGACCGGCCCTACACCGCCTGCATCCAGCGCCTGCACCAGATCGTCGGTCCACCTTATCGGGGGCCTCCCTACGTTGCATCTCCCAGTACGTGGTCGCCTCTCGAGAATCCCTCCGCACCAACAGCCGTCAGTTCTACCAACAATGTGGCCTGTCCACTGCCACTTAAGGTTCGCAATGCTGTGGGCTATGTCGGTGACCTTAGTTCTCCTGCGAATATCCTCGTTTCTTGTTCGATCACGCAGAGAAACTTCAAGCATTGCCCTCTCCATTACCCTTTAAACCTTGAGCCTTCTTATGAGGCTCGTTGTAAGCGGCCACGTCTCAGTACCGTACGTCATCACTGGTAACTCGCACGACACAAACCTGCTTAATTCTTCCTCTATTTCCAGCAGCTTCTCCTCAGTCCGCAGTGTGCGTCCGTTATAAGTTGCCAGGGCCAAGGTCGTTTAACGGGTATTCGTCGCCACCCGGGGATTCTTCGCACCCCTGGTGCCGGGCGCCTCGACGATGTCCGTGTCACAGTCGGCATGGCCTCCGGTACCGCCAAGCACTTGGGGCTGTCCATAGTTGTGTATGTTCATTGAAGGGGTTTGGACCATCTCCCACCACGCTGGCCCAGTGCGGGTCGGTAGAGAGCGCCTGAGCCTCGTTTGTCATGCAGCAAGGTGTACCACGTGCAGGTGAGGTTGGCTCGAGTCCCGTAAGTTGTTGTTTGGGGATGGGCGAGGGTTTTGTAAGTGTGTTTTACTTTTACTATATTTATATAATTTAAATGAAACAAAAGAACCTAAAGAAAAATGAAAAATAAAACAAAATAAGTCTACAAATTGTTTCCTAATACAATGTTGGTTCTGATTAATTGAGAACCACCGACTCGTTACCAGCGCATTGTTGCGAACATTTCTAAGCATCCCGGATGTTTTGTTACTTTAAGTACTGCCTCAACAAGAACCAAGGTCTGTCGTGACATGCTTGTTTATTTTCTCAATGATAATTAGTTTTCGAACCATCAAAATTTTTTGAAAATTTCGATTTGCTGTTCTTTTTGAGACTTATTTTATTATTGAGTGGTAAGCCAAGTCTATTTCTAAATGTCTTCATCAGTATATGAATTCTGTAAAATTGCATGACTAGTAAAACTATAAGAATAAATATAAATGTTTATCATCACTCATCTAAACCCAAAGGTGTAAGCAGAGGTATTTTCAAGACAATGTTTAACTTTAGTATGAAAACGAAACACGAAATACATAGTTTCAAAATGCAATATAACTCAAAATTTCACAGAACGCGACAGGATACCTCACGCCGTAACTTTATATATTTAAATTGTTTGTCAAATTCAACACAGTGTTACACATTAGTTATTTCAAAGTGACTTCATTAAGCTTTCAGAAGGAATTCCTCGCAAGCGGCGCGGCTCTCGCACCCGACCCTAATGCCTCGTTTCTCGGGTTGTAAAATAGTTGCGGCTGAGGTTCGGGTGTCGTTTTTCCCGTTGTTGTCTAAAGCTTATGTTTTGTGAATAGCGTCATTACGTTCTGCAACGCCTTTTTGCTTGGAAACAAGTTTCACCTCATCAAATTAGAGGTTCAGGAATCTTGTTTGCATTTTAATTATTTGTATTATTAATATCATTACCATCTAGACAGCTATTAATATAGTGTACTCTTGTAGTAGAATTTATTCGTGAAAGGATTACTTACGATTTCTGTCTTTGAATAGGTTTAAAGATGGTAGTATTTGTCGATAGTACGGCACCAGAGCTTCGCCGACTTTGTCGCAGCCTGTGACAATCATTTGGATGCACTTGAGCGCATGGCATATCACTGATGGCCTTTTCGTTGACAAAGCATCTGCATCAATGGAAACAGGTTAATTGTCATCACTAATATCATAAATATAAATGTCAGTTATTAATTGTATATTTTATTGTGAATGACGATATAAAGGGTAAGATAAGATAAGGAATCAATATTCGTCCAAATGTAAATGGCTTAGTAAACAAAAGCGGCCTTAAAGAAAATTGAGAAACGAACCGCTTAGCGATTTCAAATTCAAGGACTGTCATCAAGAACTGAAAAGTAGACCCTCTTAAACGTAATCCAATACAGATGTTGTTTAAGCAATAATCGTGGATTCTGGGTAGGTATTTCATTATTTTTGATGTGCACGAAAGCTCGATTCAATCTGAATAGATCAGATCAAGTTGCAAGGCGTTTGATTGTGAGGAGATCCGGTGTCGACCCGATAAACGATAAATCAACAAGGTAGATATTGAACTAAGGCCCAAGTGATTTGTATTGAACTTTGCGATTTGAGAACATGCGATTTGAGGACATGTTTGATGTTGCTTACACGTGTGCTTTTGAGTCGAGTTGCTTTAGCTAATCCAATTAATATTGCCCACACGACAACTTGTATTAAGATATTGCAGCAAGAGTGCTTCATATAACTGAATTTACTAGAGAATTATACACCCAATTTATTTAATTCTCGATTGAGAGTAATATTAAAGTGCAGTCGAGTATAAAACCACGTATACCCTTATTTCTTTCTAATAAGTCTCATTTACAGTCAAAAGTGGTTAAATATTTTAGGAGTCGACTGTACCTACTATTATTGATTATAATAGGCATAGTAGCATTTACATATGTTGTTTATTTATATGTTTTATTGGATTTTATTTGGGTTTAAACTACTATGAGTCAATGTTTTAAGAGCAGCAGCAGTTCGGAGTTTGCTGTAATATGTCCTCCAATAAGACATAAATATGTACATAAATATGTACTATCATATGACATTGACCGTTAGTTCTTTATAAATAAGAAGAAAACATCTTTTTATTTCAAATAAAATATATAAAGCCGTTCTTGAAGACCTTTTTCTTAGATTCATAAAAAAGGAAGACCTAGAAAAGTATTTTCGATTAAATTTCCTGTACTTTGACCCTTTTACTTTAGAGTATTAATTACGGGAAGGTTCATTTATTGGCTTCCTGTTCCATTTTGTCCGCAAAACTTACAAACGCAAAGAAAATTGAATAATGAAATAAACTTAATAAATAATTGAATTATTTCTAGTACTCACTTTTGATAGGGATGATCAACTGTGGGACCACAGGTAGTACTTTGTAAGAGCCTTTGATGACCAAATCGTTGATACCGTGCTCGACAATGAAGTTAAAAGGATAGGCACCTTCGGCGAGACCGTCGAAGAACATGGGAAGATAATGGTGGAAGTCCAGTTTTTCGATGGGCACCTATGATACAAAACAAAATTTAATTATTTTGTTGGTTTTATGACTAACAAAATAAATATATTTATTTTGTATATACTGTACTACTGTCCAGCAGTGGACGACAATAAGTTGATAGATTGTAAATATGTAAAAAAGTCCAATAAAGTTTTAATTCATGCCTACAATCAAACTTTTAAAAAATGAATGGCATCCACCACTTTCTTGATGAATAGTTGCACTGACCATTTCCATGTAAAATATCTCATGAAGTATTATTGATGAAAATCTTAGCTAGCCAAAGACTTTGAAGTAAATTAATTATTTTTATTTTTTACCAAAACCTTATGACCTCAGAGTTCCCGATAGCATTACAACCCACACATTTTTAAAGTGACGTTGAGTAATTTCTGAGAAAGCTTGCCCCTACTTAGAGGATTGAGGTCAAAAAATAACACAACATATAACATATCATCACACATCTATCCCGAAGGGGTAATCAGAGGTGTTAAACATCCACATTACGCCCAATGTCTTCTTTTATGTCTACCGTCCGTATTCCAGAATCAATCTCAATTGTTGATCCTTCTTGAGATCCAGAAAGGGATGGAATGAATAGCTCCATTTCTTTCTAACGGTACATAAGCAGAGATCTACCCTTGGTCCCCGTGTAAGCTGGCGAGCCTGTTACTATACACCGGGCACAATATAATCTAGTTGGCATTTAGGAGCCTTAATAGGTGCATAAATTCCGAATGAAATAAAATAAGTAGATAATCAATACGACCACACAGTTTGAACAGCTTGCTCTTAAAAAATAACTTATCCCCTAAGGGGTAGGCAGAGGTGTTAAAATATGTCGTCTGATATGTTTTAACGGGTGAGTTTGGTATGCGCGGGGCACTGTGTGATGCATTTGATATTCTTAATAGACTACCTAGTCCTCAGCCTATATACGTCCCACTGCTGGGCACAGGCCTCATAGTGAACCCCATAAGGACTATGGGCAGTAACACCACCACGCTGGCCCAATGCAGGTTTGTGGGTAGAAAAAAGTTGCAATCGCGACCTATCGGGATCAACGGCTTAACGTGCCATCCGAAAGCTCACAGACTGCATCTATTTTATAGTCTATTCATTTTGATCTGAGACAAAAGGTAAGCAATGAATTTGTGGTTCTTAAACTTTTTATCCAATTCTGGGAAAAAGAAAAATATGGGCTCTAATATTTTCTAATAAAATAGATATAGGCGAAGCCATATTTATTTTCATTATACGAATATCGATATTGAATATAAACATTATTTATTTTTGAAATGAAGTACCTCATATTTTACACTGTATTATGTATAAAGTGTATTTAAACGCAAGCTATATTGCTTCCATCCAAATGATAATAAATAAGGATGAAAATAAAACAATGAGGAAATGTATTAAGATAATGTTAGTTCAAGGTATCATGAAAATGTCATGATTTCATCTTCATTTGGAAGTATTTTAAATGCATAAAAGTTTAAGAACACCATTCGTTTTAGGTATTTTAATAGCAAATATGAATTAAGTAATCTAAAATTACATTTAAAAAATATAACATTAATGAAAAAAATATCGAAAATAATTGAAGGTGATAAGTAATTGCTTAATTAACTTAATTTGAAAAGTCTGTATCAATAACATATTGAATAGTCGTATATTTTTGACAAAACCATTCGGCAATGAAGTAATGACATCATAAAGAACCCTTTTTATTGTTTGTTTGCCTTTTGTCTCAGATCAAAATGGATGAACAATAGTTTTATTCAAAGTCCGCTCGCCTCTTCTTAGGAAACAACAACTAGGTAACTACGACCTCCGTGGTCGAGTGGTCTGTCCGCCGGTCTCAAGGCGTCGGCATCTCGAGAGGTTCTGGCTTCGATCCCCGGTGGGGGCAAATGTTTGTGTGATGAATAAAGGCGTGAGTTCTCCATTGGATGTTATATAAGTATTGTATATTTTCTGAACATTTATATGTATTTATCAATTAAATATATTTATCCGTCATCTAGTATCCGTAACACAAGCAGCATTAGTTGCTTAAAATGGGGCTAGTTTCTAGGTGTGAATGTGTGAAGATATTTATTTTATTTTTATAATAGGGGCATTAGGCAGATAATTTCAAAATCCATACCTTCCATCCGAGTCTTTTGCCGTAGTTTGTGAACTCAATAGAAACGGGGAACTCTCCTCTTTGGTAGCATTTCCTGAACATCGTCGGCCTGGGCGGCATTGGATCATAGACACCGCACTTAGGCGGTGGAGCAACTCTAGTGTTCTTTTGCATAGCTGTCGAAAAAAATAGTTCAAGTTTTTTTTACATATAACAGGTAAACTCTGGGCCTTCATCTCACTTGATGGTAAGTGACGATAAGGCCGTAATCCTTAACAACTGAGGAACTGGCTATCTTACCTCATATTTCTAGAACACAACCAGCTCAAAACAATGTTATAATGGCGACAAATTTTGGTACGATGGTGGTAGCTAGCCAGGCGGGCTTAGAAGGCCTACCACCAACTAAACCGAGCAGAAAAACTTCTGCCTCCACGGGGAATCGAACCCGGACCCGATCAACACCTGGTGGTGTAATGTTGGAAAAGAGCTTTATCTCAACTCAATTGTCTTAAATAAAGCTGAAAGTTTGTGTAAGATTTTGTTCAACAAGAACATAATATCAGTTCCATCATAATAATATCCGTAATCAACAAAAACAAAACATCATCACGCCTTTTTCCGAAGGGGTAGGCAGAAGTGTTTAAAACCACAATTCGCCAGATATTTTCATATGTTAATCTCCCATGTAACAGGTGGCGAGCCTGTTGCAATACACCGGGCAACAAAAACAGAGGACAAATACTAAGCAGCTGAGAAATATAGGTCAATAATATTTTTTACATCTCTCATGTTCGGTAAGTAGGTCCTTAATACCCCCAGATGCGGGTTGTAAGTGATCAATTACCGCCCTAGGTTAATAATGTAGCTAGAAACGCCCTAGGGCGGTAAGTTATTAAAAAAAAACTCTTTCAAAAAGTTCGCGTACATCTAACCATCTTACTGGCACTAGACATCATGCATTCAGCCCAATGACAAAAGAGGTCGCTTCGCTATTTTCATCAATTTTGAATATCGAACGGCGAAGCTAAATTTAGTTCTTGAAAATAAATTTATTTATTCTTGTAATGCCTTTTTTTCCACTAACCTCACAATCGAGATGTAAAGCAGAGTAGTTAGCTCGGGTGTAAGCATCAATTGCACCCTCGAACTATAAGCGCCCTCGCTGCGCTCGTGCGCCTAAATATCTCGGGCTGCAATTGATGCCTTACAGCCCTTAGCTACTAATCTACTATTTTAGTGTTTGAAGTTGCGTGTGATCATAAAACGTCAAAAACTTACCAAAATAATGATTATTTACGTTAAGTGTAAACGATTTCAAAATGAAATCTCGCAACTGATGTAAAGTTTAACCTCTCAAAGGATATGGGGATATTTTCTTATTTAAAATAAAATAAACGAGAAATATGACATTATCACTATAACTTTTGTAGTTCTCTCTTATTAATTATATTATATTTTACACTGCACACGATAATTTCCTGTGCCGTAACGATTTCAATGTCAATGATTTTTTTTTGAAGCGATCGATTTAAAAGGTGCTGTATTATTTTATTTGTTTAATGCAAAAAAAAAACAATAAAAATAATAAAATGCTAAAGAAAAATGTTTTGACAATACTATCAATTTCTTAAACGTGAATAATAAACTAACCCAAAAAAATTTAAACTAAAACAGTTCAAAGCATTTTAAGGTATTAAGCTGTAAAGCAGTACGAACACTGCTAATACTTCGTCCTTAAGCGATAAACGTTCCACTGCTGGGTACAGGCCTTCCTCATGGAGAAACACATGAGGACCATGCGCCATAACACCACCACGATGGCCCAATGCGGGCTGGTCTGCTAAAGGCTGACCTACGCTGGTACTTCTTTTGTTATTCAAAATGGATTGATTTTAAACTATTTATTAAACTATATCACGAGAATCCATAAATTTTCCGGAATAAAAAGTATGTAAGATTTTGACCAGGGATTTCGGAGATTAACCCGTACAAATAGACAAATAGAGAAACAAAAAAATAAAAATAAAACATTTTATGGTATTTTCCTTCTATTTCATCCCCCTGACTTGGTTTTAAGCATTTTTTTGTTCCTATGTTTAGACATTCGACCGCTACAGTTTTATTATATGTATAGATGAATTAATTTATTATATTACCTTGTATAGTAAAAGCAGGCACCACCCTAGGCTTTCTTGTTTTATACCCATGGGGGTAGTTTGGACTTGGCTGCTTTAGCGAATGCCTAAAATCCTTTCCGAACATATCGGGCGCACAAGGCGGTAACAACACCATTTTGACGAAAACTTCCCGAAGAGATCACAAGGACATATTACGATCAAATAAATGATCTAAAATGTTGATACAACAAATAAAATAGGAATAAATATGCTCACGGCGGCTCTCCACTTTGATTGTTTATTTTGCAACATGATCGTTGCTAGGTAACGGATATCGATTGATTGACAGTAGCGACGCCAAGCGGCTTCTGTGGGAGTTAAGGTGGGTGTACACGGAGTAGTATTGCGACATAATATTAAATTTAGTTTCACAAATAATAATAATATGATTAATAATTATTATTATAATTATACTTATTGCTTCGTTCTCGAGATTAGAGAAAAGAAACTTGTAGTCGCGCGTACTGGCACGCCATTCATCCACTAGAGTTTAAATTAGAAATATAAAAATATAATATTATTATTTTAATATTTAAAATATCGATTTATTAAAAAGATATTCTTTCTCGAAGAATAAATAGGCTATTCAACACTGAAAGATTTTTCAAATTGGAACAGTAGCCTCAATAGGTGGAATTGAAAATTTACTCCTATTCTATTATTAGAAGCAAAGTTCATAGTGGCGTAAATTTGTCCTTCATTTTTCCGGGAGGCGTTATTAAAAAATTTTTACATTCACCCGCATGGCACCCGTTCCCATGGGAATATCGGGATAAAGGTAGCCCATGTCCTTACTCAGGCTTAAAATTTCAGTTAAACCAATTTAACGGAAATTTTTGTAGTAGGTATTGACGTGAAAACGAGACAGACAGATATAGTTACTTTCGCATTTGTAATATTAGTATGAATTTGTTATACCATTGAACACTGAAGCTACTGAAAGTATTAACAATAAGTGTACCAGAACAATGATAGGAAAATAACATAAAAAATAGACGATACTGTACAGTCACGTGCAAAAATTTGTATACACATTTGACATGTGATAATCATTATTCGCTACTAATACGAGTCATGAACTGTTTGTCTGTTATATTTTGTGTTTTGATTTGATCAATTTCCACCATTTTTTATGCAAATTCATATTTAAGTTTTGAAATTCTGAGCTATCAACAAGTCCGAATTAAACGGCTTATGCGCTCGAATAACAAGAGGAATGTTCGATCAATATACGTCGCTGCTTATGGATAAAGCTATTTTCGTATCAATTTAAAAAAAATATTGTTCTGTAATTTTTCAAAAGCGCCGCGATAGCCGAGTTGGAATAAAACTTATGCACAGTTGATTTTGAATATTGCTTACCTCACATTGTGCCCGGTGCATGGTATAAAGCTCGCCACCTGTTACACGAGGACTTAACATATCTGGCCAAATGTGAGTGTTCAACACCTCTGCCTACCCCTTCGGGGACAGAGGCGTGATGATATGTAATGTTACCTATGTAACTTTTTGTGCTGCTACAACGAGGTGTTTTCATTTATTCCGCCATAGAAATGTAATATAAAAAATAATAACGCCCTCTATGTTATTAGCCGCTATCTAATTACATTAGTAATGGAATTGGTAGGAAATTTTACGCTGAATGCTATGACCATAGAGCTGTGCTAATTAAACTAATATAGATGTGTAATTAACGTAATATTAGATTTCGTAAATGACTCCTTCGATGTTATATTATCAATAATTAATATCTTGTTCATATAATACATGACACTAGCGGCTCGCCCCGGCTTTGCACGGGTAGAAGTTTTAGTAAGGATCCCTTTTGTTTCGATAATTGTATATAGCACTTGTCACTCTGGGATAGTCTAGCTTCCCAACAGTAGACACAGAGAACGTCACAAACTCACAAACTTTACCTCTTTATAATATTAGTATAGATAAGAAGTCGCACAATTCTTTTTTCAAGGATATGATAAAAATTATGATCACCATCATCATAGTCCACAGATGCCTTGGAGAAACTCATAAGTGTGGGCCGTATTACGACCAGCATGGTTCAATCAATCGAATTTTAATTGAATTCGAACAACGGAAAAACAAAGTACGATTTTTAAGTTAGATCTCACCCAGGGTCCAACCTTTTTTTTTTACGGGGAAAAAACCCTATTTATGGACCGCACTTACCGCTGGCTAAACGGTTGGCTTGTGTCGGACTCACTCAGCTGCTTGCTGAGAATACCCACTAAAACACCCCGTTATACCAATCGAGCCGTATCACGGGAACAAACTCTGGTTCTGCCGAAGCGGTTCTCCGAGTCGACCCATGGTCTAACACTGGCGGAGTTTACTTTGTTACCATCACTCGATAGGAGCTTTCATTAAATTAACTCATCATCTTTCCATAACATATCATCACCCCTCTTTCTCCGATGGGGTAGAGGTGTTAATACCGTAATTTCGCCAGAATTACGTTAGGTTTGCATGTAGCAGGTTGCAAGCCTGTTGCCATGCACTAAGTGGGTATTAAATCAACAAACTGCTTTTTAAAATGCTTTTCCTATGTTAACGAATTAACTGCTTCTTCATTACAGTACATCCAGTTAAATCTATTAATGAGTCGTGCGGTAGCGGCTCATTAAAGAATACCAACCCATCTCTTCCCTTGGGTGCCGTAAAAGGCGACTAATGGACTTAGAACTGCACAACCATCCAATAGCTTATAGCTGCGACGGGCTCACCACCTGTCACGCTGAGTGCAGTCACTGCTTGGCGAAACGCGGACTATGGCAGTGGCTTTTGTAGCGCTTTTGTCTAGTGTCTGACTAACCTTTAGGGGATAATGGTCGTGATCATATGTATGTATGTATGTTTAACGAACGCGCAGCCGCTAATGTCAAAGAATCAGTTAAATCTACTAGCTCCTTCTTTCAACGAACGCGTAGCCGCAAACGTCAGCGAACTAGTTAAATCTATTAACTACTTCATTCAACGAACGCAAACCAGTTAATAATGTTAACTGCTCTTTTAACCGGTTAACAGTTTAAAATTAGCAGTTTCATTTCGATAACGCAAAAATCGTCAACGACCCACCTCTACCATGCACTAAGTAAAATGTGAAGCAAGAGATGTTCGCGATCAATTGTACTTAGGTTTTATATTCGCACAATATATTTTTACTAAATTTCTTATGCATATCATCTAAAATAATAAGGATGTAAGTGTAAAAATATATACCGCTACTGTTTCCAGCCTAAATCCTGATCTTTAGGCACACAATATTAATATTAGGATAAAAAATATCATTACATTTTAATACAAAGCATTTTGAAGGTGAAAGCTCTAGTTCTACCCTTGTTTTATATGAGAAAATATTTTTGTGTCTCTTTGTATTATTCTGTAACTTGGTGGGTTTCGAATATAAAAGGTTGTTTCAATTGTATGTGGAATTTTTATTGAACCGCTGTATTTTGTCATAACGAAGGTATATTTTTATAAAATTTATTGTTTTAAAATATTTACTTCAATTTTTTTGCATTTTTAGGGGAATTGATGTGATGATGATTGAGACCTATAGTACAAGATAAATAGGTTTATATAAAAATGACAAAAAGATAGGTATTATATTTTAAATAGTAACTAATGGTAATGTATTTAAATAGTAGTTATTGGTCAACTACACATACGTATACATAATTATATTCACATGTTCACGGCTTTGTCCCGGAGCGTTAAGTAAATAGGCCTTATTTGCCTTGCCTTGCCAAAACTGTACCCTATAATTCTCGTTATGATTGATAAAGTCAATTCTGACACTAGAGTACTCAACATTTGATGTAAAAAAAACTTCATTCAAAATTCATTTGATAGACGTCGCAGGCAAATGCTAGTAATAAAATCTAAGAAAAATAAAATCACATTAACGTCACAGCCGCCCGCAAGTGTACCCAAAGCCTACTGTTGACGCGACAGGATTTCGCGGCAAATTGAACGGCGACCGGCGACAGGGGTGTTCGATATTTAAAATTTAATATTGCAGCTGCGTCTCGCATTATGAGAATTTTTATATCGCCAACGATGAAGTTTAGATCCGACCTCCATGGTATAATCGTATGGATTTTCTATTAAGATTGGCTCGCGGTATTATATTCAGACGTTAAATGAATTTCCATTGGACGGACATGGATTTTACAGGATTTTTCATTCAGCTAGTAATCTGGCTTTAATAGTACAAGCCACAATAGATAACTTTAATAATTTTTACAAGATTTAATAACGTTCTTGTTGTTTTAATATAAACTGTACAATGGAACTTCACAGTCATTAATCGTTGCGTCGTGCATCTGAGTCTAAGTATTGGGTTCTTACCTATGAAATTGGTGTTTTTTTAATCTCTTAGTATTTTGTCTGTAACTATTAAGATTCAGAGTATTCCTAAAAAATAATTACCTCGTCTAACAATAGACTACATTTTTGAGCTCTTTTGATTTGTTTTGATAATTTGTTGTAAGTTTAATTGTGTTAAAATTGGACACGGAGACGGATAAATAATTTTTATGAAGTGTGATATTACACATATTACTAAAGCTTGTCTAATGATAGATGCCAAATATTATTATCTTTGGATTTGTCGTTGTGAAGAAAACTGAAAAAATGTTAGCATGGAAAATGCAGAATTCCTCAAAATCTCCATACAAAACACCAATATCATAGGTAAGGACCTAATATTTATATAATATCAGATTAGAAGAAACTATGTTCCAGGAAAGTAAGACAAGGAAATAAGTATTGCTTGTATTCAAATTGGGACAAAACATTAAAATAAGAGAACAACAGAGTGAATTCAAGCAATCTTATTACTAATTACAGCCTTTCCCAATTCTAACATTTATTTCAAGCGAAGTTCGACCTAATACAAAAAGATTCAACCAAAAACACGCTTCTCCGAGCCATTACGAAGCAACGGAACATATATCCGCGTGTATCTACGAAACCTGGAGCAGTCAATGATTTTGAACGGGGAAACCAGAAAAAAATGAACCAAAAAATCGCGGGAACTGTCGGCTTTCGGCCGATACCTGCCTTTTTTACTCTTTCCACTTTCCGCTCGCGACGCGAATCACTGCTTACTAGGCAGAACAGAACAATTTTTAACTCGCATTTTATATTGGGGGTCAATTTATTTCGGTCTAGTTATTGCTTTTGTACTGCGCGAATAAAACGCGGACAGGTTTGTTATTATATTCGGAATTTAGACTGGTAAAGCTGATTTGTGAGATCTGTCTTGCACAGAGTTTATTATTTAGAGATTTGGTGCAAAAAAGGGTTTTTTGTTTCATACTGAATAAAGTTATAATCTATACACATAATAAAACCGTATAGGTCGAATGTCAGTACATAGATAAAGTGGCTGAAAGTCAGTCAGGGAAAACTGGGAAAATACAAAAAATGAAATATTTTTTGTGTCTTTATCTGTTTGTTCGGGCTAATCTTCGCAATGGCGGGACCGATTTCGGTGAAATTTTGCATGATAACCAACTTTTTTGGTCAACATCTTAGATACTTTTATTCCGGAAAATTGAAGGGTCCCGTGGGATAGTTAAAAAACAGCTAGTTAATGATATTACGCATAACAAATCATTATTAAAAAAATAATTAAACTCGCGTTAATTAACGGCACTACTTCGTTCAAGAAATCTCAGTCTTGACCGCGCCTGCACCACCTAGTTTATATTAATTACCTAAACATAAGCCGGCTTATCCATTATGGTGTATGTGTTAATAAAGAAAAAAAAACCTAAACATGAGCACTATAATTTCTGATTAGAGCCTTACATTGTACCCGGTGTATAATATTATGTTTATTTCTTAAGAATCTAAAGAAGCAAAGAGTGGTGGACGTCTCTGCCAATTTCTTTGGAGATAAAATCATAAGGATAATTTATTAAGTCTAGCTGTTGCTAGCTGTTCCCCGCGCTGTCGCCCGCGGTTTTTTTAACTATCCAACGGGAACCCTTTAATTATTCGTAATAAAAAGTATCTAAGATGTTAACCAGGGATTTATGGTATCACCATGCAAAATTTCATTGAAAACGGTCCAGCCAGCCAAAGAAACTAAATCCTCAATACGTCCAAACATGCTTAGATTGCAACGGACGCGTTAAACCAATGGATAAACTAACCAGTACAGTTTCAGATTTACGACCAGCTAAGTAGCTAGCTGGCCGGCCAGTCGCACGTTCCACCCATAAAATAGATTCAGGCTTCAGCGGGCGGCTGTAAAAATCTAACGGCTTCTAAGATATGTGTGGACTCCGTTGAGTCACGGCATGCAACTGTTGTGCACTTAGGTGGACTGTAAAAATTGGTGAGTGAACTGGTTGAGCTGATAACGTGTAAGTACATACATACATGTTGACGATCTCCGTGGTCGAGTGGTCTGTACGCCGGTCTCAAGGCGTCGCCATCTCGAGAGGTTCTGGGTTCGATCCCCGGTGGGGGCAAATGTTTGGGTGATGAATTTTCAGGCATTTGTTCTCCAGTCTTGGATGTTAATATATTTATTTATTTAATAGAAAACTTTACAGCTTATAAATTTTACATCATAATCTTAAACTTAAATGCTATGTAAGCCAATTAAAAAGTTTGTCATCTTAAATTTTGATTGACGGGCGCGTAAACAATTTGTGCATTTTTTTAAGTCAGTTAAAAACACAAAAATTATTGTTCTGTCCGTGTGTGTAATGTATGGGTATGTGTATGTGTACGCATGCATGTGAGTACAGTGTGAAGTGTGAAGCTCTGTTTACTAGGGTTGACGCAGTGTCTGAAATACTTGCGACATAAATTTTGAACGTGTCGAGAAGAAAATGTCTACGTCGCTGAACCTGTCCTCGAAAGTGGTTGCGATTCTGTGCAGCACGGAATGAGCCGTGTAGTTCGACCTGGCGGAGCCTGTGTAAAGGCAGCGCATAGGCCCACGACGCCTTCATCGAATTGTAAAGGTTCGGAATCCAATGCGCTCAATTAATTCCGGGCTATCTAATACAGCATTCACCACGTCATACAGGAACTTCATATCTGCGACTAAGCGCCTTTCCTCCAGGGAGTGAAGACGTAGGGTTCTAAGCCTTTCCTCGTAATGTTCCCGCTTATTGAGACGATACATTAACCGGCGCGTAAAGCATCGCTGCACGCGCTCCAACTGAGATACGTGCGTTACGTATGACGGTGACCAGATTGGTGATGCGTATTCCATAATGCTTCTGATGTAGGCAAAGTAAAGAATTTTCAGAGATTGGAGTTTTTTAAATGACTTCGTGGACCTGTGAAGAAACCCAAGCATTTTGTGCGCTTTTTGGGTAACATAATCGAAATGTGTGGTGTAAAGAAGTTTACAATCCAACATGACTCCAAGATCACGGACAATTTCCACTCTAGGAATTGAAACGCCGTTGAGTTTATAGTCGTACGAGATATAATTACGTTTTCTAGTGAATGTGATGGTCTGACATTTCTTAATATTTAATTCAATATGATTGCGCATAGTATACTCGAAGAGCCTGTTAAGATCGGTTTGTAGTCTATCGCAGTCGTTGATAGAACGAACGGGCATGTAGATTTTTGTGTCATCGGCGTACATTAACACGTCTGAATGTTTAAAACAGGATGCTATGTCGTGCAAATAGAGGTTAAAGAGCAATGGGCCCAAATGCGATCCTTGTGGGACACCAGATGGGACCATTTTAAAATTAGATTTGAAAACGCCAATTCGCACCGCCTGCAACCTATTCTTAATGTAGGAATTAATGTATTATATTTATCTATATTCATCATATTTATATGTATTTATCTATAAAATATATTTATCCGTCATCTAGTGTCCGTAACACAAGAAGCATTAGTTGCTTAAAATGGGGCTAGTTGATAGGTGTGAATGTTAGAAGATATATATTTTATTATACATATAATAACGAATATTATCCCCTAAAGGTTAGTCAGAGACTAGGCAAAAGCACCCCAAAAGCAATCCACCGTCATATTCCGCGCTTCAACAAGCAGTGACTGCACACAGTGTGACAGGTGGTGAGCCCGTCGCCGCTATAAGCTACTGTATAGTAGTGCAGTTCTAAGTCTGTTGCCTTTTACGACACCCAAGGCAAGAGATGGGTTGGTAGTATTCTTTTGATGAGCCGCTTCCACGGGACGATTTTTGTTTCTAGTAAGTACTGTCACAAGTAAATCCTTCCAATTCAGTTTTGACATTTGTGAGTAAGGGTATTGTATAATACACGTAAATTTTATTAGGTTGTAGAACATATTGATGTAAAGGGCGGATGGAACCCTTGCAGGGTTTCTTGCCCGTATCTTCTCTAGACAAGGCCTCCCGGTAGTGAACAGGCCGAAAAAAAGGTTGTGGTATTATCAATTTTAGGATAATTATAATTAATTTTGTAAAGTGTATGTGATGATACCAATTTGATTTAATGACTTTGAGTTTGAGTTTAATCAATATAATACAATACTACAAATCAAATAGCGGATAAGATTAACGGATTTTTGTAACCGAATATTATATATTCATAATGTATTATAATGTGTAAGAGACTTGAAAGTATACCAAATCTTTCAATGCATTAGTGAAAACTGCATATAAATCCACTCAGTGAACATTGATATTTGTGGGCTTCCATTGCGCTATATATGCTCCCAAAATCAGGAATATTATTATCTGTATTGTCGGCAAACATCGGCCTATAAGTCATTATACTCGTAATATGTCATGTTGTGCCTTAATTACGTTTTTGAGGATCAGCGACCTACAAATATACTGTTTTGGTTTACAAATTGTAAATTAGAAGATCCTTCAAGATTCATTCGCCACAGTTATCATTTTCCTGTCAGTTAATCATTTGGTAAATAAGTAATTTCCTAAAAACGTCGCCAATACTCCACATGATAGCAATTGATGAATATCCTCTGATTATAATATTCATCATTAACCAATTTTGGGATCCTTACCGATATAGGGGTCCGTACGTACTGTGTGTCCTTAATGAACTCGTGTATTAGTAGTTAACATCATAAATAACCCATTTGAAAGCAGACTAACGATGCTCTAAGACCTAAGTTATCCGTATTCGATTTGATACACATGGTGGATTAGTTTAGTCAACATAGTAATTATTAGCACTTATAATTCCTAAATCATTCTTAAAAATTAAAACACAAACATTAAGGGTGGTTTCACCACCGAGAGGAGCTTGGTGGCGTAGTGATTAGTACGCTTTGGCTTTCGATTAAAAGCAAAGCTACCTTCGCCATGGTCAGGCCATGGATGGGTGACCAAAACATTGTGACCTCGAGTTCCCCGTGCTGTGGATGGAACGTTAAGCCGTTGGTCCCGGTAGCTATTGTGACTGTCTCTACCCACCAACCCGCATTGGGCCAGCGTGGTGGTGTTGCGGCCCATACTCCTCATGTGTTTCTCCACGAGGAAGGCCTGTGCCCAGCAGTGGGACGTATATAGGCTGAGGACAAGGGTGGTTTCATAGGTGGGCTGGCCACCCACGCAGGCCACGCGCGGGCTCTTACAATTACAAGAGATACCTAACATCTTTTCACAGCCACTATGGAAATCTCAAAGGCGCCGGCGCTGTTAGCCAGCCCACCTATGAAACCACCCTAAAGAAAACCCATGATTAATGGTGATATCTTCGATAGAAAAAAGCTTATAATTGACGTGGATGGGCTTTCAAACAGAGGAAGAAGGAAGCAATGAATTGAATATGTGAAGCAGGCAGTTGATGCTGAACTGAATAGTGACAGAAGTGAAAGTGACAGAAGTGAAAGTGACAGATGTGAAAGTGACAGATGTGTGGTTTTATTAAACATTTTAGACTTAAGGCCTGTTTCACAATCGATAATTAAAGTCATAATCAGTTCCTTGACAAATAAATTACTTCTTAATTATATCCCTCCAATAGCGTGCTGTACGTTTCGATAATGTGGTGATTAGCCTTACTCAGAGATTGTAAAACGCAAGATGGGTATTTTCTTAGCAGTTATGTTCTGAATATCTTAATTAGAACTTTACTTATCGATTGTAAAAATGGCCCTTAGCATAAATTATCGGTAATAACAAGAAAATATTTATTTGCATAACGTTTGCCTGAAGTATATAGGTATACCGAAAGGTTTGCTATAATCATTTTAGTTGAAACTGACAACATAACTTTTAGTTCACTCTTGCAATTATATTCTAAAACTCCTTTGTAACTCCTTACCGTTGTCCTCATTCAAATTACCAGAAGAATTGGCTTTTTAAATCTGTTTGATAACCATTTGGTCTATACACAACCCGCACTCAATGAAAATGACATATGTTTTAGTATAAATTCAAGACGTATATACACCACGCAAACGTATTTCACGGGAACGACTTTCTTACAAATTGAATACACCTTTATACAGTGTTGACGTATGGGCACCCTATATCACTCGGTTTGGCTTAGAATGTACTTGTAAATAAAAAATATTGCGATGCGAATGGTTATTGGATTTGGCGGTATAGTTGAATGAGTGCAAAGTTTAAAGTGCTGTGGCAATTTGATCTGTGCTTAAAGTACTTTAGCGTACAATTTTGAGTTAGTTTTCATTGTAAAAAACTCAACTTGTTTAGTTGCGGCAAGAATATCAATTTCTATGGAAAACTATGAAGAAACCCGATAAGCGCCTTATCGGAAATTTGTTGAAATCGCGTTTACCATAGAAATTGTCAGTTTTTTACAATTTAAGCTTACGGATACCTAATGAAGTCGGTTTTGCGATTGTTTTCGATTATGTTTTGCATCGTTAATTTGAATGTTATTAATGTACATGCATGTTAAATTAAATGAGCTGTAGCAAGGAATAGGTTTGGATAGCTGTAAACAAAGGGGTGAGACTTTTTAAAAATATTTTGTTAATTGTATTTCTCACAGATTTTCTCTCACTTCTCTGTCACAGATTTAGTAAAACAACGTTTAGGGTGAAGAGCACTTAAGAAACAAGTTGATGGATTTTCACCAAAAAATTACCTAAGATATATGAATTATAATAAAGTAACTAATACGAAGGTAACTTTATATTAGCTGAACAGTAGTGATGAAAACATAGATAAGTAAGAGAAATAAATTATGGAATTAGAGAATGGCAATGAAAATCACATTTATTGGTCTTATTCATAAATATATTTTGTATCAAGAATAAAAAAAAATTATCACGAAGGTTAATGTCATTGTAATAAAAATTTTGCATGGCAATCTTACAGACTGCGAATTAATACATTTCAGCACGATAATACCATTTAAAGTGCTAAAAGCGTTTAATTGTTCACGATGTTATAAATACTGGTACGGTCCAAGGCCCCTATCTCAGCTGTGAGAAAACAAATGAAACACGGAATCTATGTACCTGTCACTTTTTACTGCGGCAAATCAGAAAGAGACGGGACGTGACTTTCCGAATCGAATCCCTGGCCAGTAGCTGAGAATAAGAGTCCAGATTAGGTAATTGAAGCTATCGTTTGTAATTCTGCGCCCTCTAGTGGATCTATCACGTCCAATTACGGCGATATGCAAACTGCTCGCAATGAAGGAGTGTAATTTAAAATCTTTGTGCGAATGTAGAATGTCTAGAAAGGACAGCTTTAAATTATTTTCCGGGAACCAATGGACATCATTGTAAAATTGAATTGAAATTGGGTATTCTGCAGCGTGGGATTTGGACAACGAATTTTGTCATGTAAAATTACTAAAAGAATAAAAAAATAACAATGAAATAAAAATCTTGTTATCCCTTTGGGTGGCACATCTTAACAACGCATTCGCGCGTCTGTGTAATGTTGTTAAATCACGTTTATTACTCAAAATATACAATTTATGCATACAGAAAAATTTTTCATTTATTAGGCAACAATATTAATAACAAAATATATAACCGGCTGCTGAAAATATCCATCTTGGTCTTATGCCCTTAACGGCTTTGTTTTCTGTTTATTTTCCAGACTATATGATCATATACACCAACAGCACATCAACAGCGACACACAGCAACCTCTACGTCATAAAAATGAAGTTACTGACTATGGCGATGATTAAATTTTGAGTGCTGTGCTATGCATTAAAATAGACATAAGTGATAATGTACCGCTTACTGTTCCACTTGCCCCCTAGGAATTGTGAATCGTTCACAATTTCTAGGGGGGCAAGTGGAACTGTTAAAATATGCATTGATATAACTAACCTACGAACAATCGACAATGTTTACCAATATCAGATGTTCCTTTAACTCAACTAGCATCAACTAGTCGTTGGACTACAACACATCGGTGATAAAATAAAGAATACTCATATTATTTACAGAGTATAACTAATGAAGCGTCATCTTCATATCCAGTTACTTTAATTCCAACGTGTTCCCTAGACAACCTATCTCACCCCAGAGGGTTTCGCTAATAAGCTCGTAATAAATGACTATGCCTCTACCACCGTGTTCGTTGATTGTCAAAATTAGTTGTTATTGTCAAAAACAGAGGAAACACTTTAGGTAACTCATGTTTTTTTTTTATTATACAAAAACAAATTGAACAAATTTTCTTGTCGTATATACAGACTGCTCATTTTAATGTTAATCATTTGTTTTTCTCTATCAAATTGTATGTAATTGTAATTGATAAATATAGGACAATAACAATAAAATTAATAATAACTACACATTGTTGGAGCACAAAAGAGTCACAGCAAAATTTTTTTTTGTATGACCTGTCTAATTTTTCTAACTTCTTCGTAAGTAGGCTTTTATCTTTTGAGTCATAATAATCTTGTAATAAATGGTTCAAGATTATGTGCGTGCTGGCATCGAAACAATTAGTATTGATGAAGCCGAAGATTTATATGACAGAAGAATTGGTCATTACCCAGTGTGCCTTTTGTTTTAATAATATTATTGAAAAAATAAATGGAGGTTTAGTTACTGTTGCTAAATCATCTTTATCAGTAGACAGACTTAATGTGTTTCAAGGTCAGATTTTATCCAGAACTTATATTAGGTCCTTACCTATGAAATTGGTGTTTTGTATGGAGATTTTGGGGAATTCTGCATTTTTCATACTAAATTTTTTTCAGTTTTCTTCACAACGACAAATCCAAAGATAATAATATTTGGCATCTATCATTAGACATGCTTTAGTAATATGTGTAATATCACACTTCAAAAAAAATATTTATCGTTTTTAAGTGAATGCAATTAAATGATGTATTTGGGAGACACTTAAAAAGAGTTGTCTCCGTGTCCAATTTTAACACAATTAAACTTACAACTAATTATCAAAACAAATCAAAAGAGCTCAAAAATATAGTTTTTTTTTAGACGTGGTAATTATTTTTTAGGAATACTCTGAATCTTAATAGTTACAGACAAAATACTAAGAGAGAAAAAAAACACCAATTTCATAGGTAAGGACCCAATATTTTATGAAACGAGAGACACGAGACAGCCCACTTGATGGCGTAGCTAAAATCGACCAGAATACGTGTAAGATATACTTGTACGAAAAGCATCTGCTTGCATCTTGTACGGTGTACAATCACGAGCATGAACAAGTATACACTTTTCACAGTAAATGCCCCCTTTCACAACGGAATACACTCGTTTATTTGTGAAGAAATTGTAATATGTAAGGATGAGGTCATACTCGCTAATGCTCCTGTCTTGACACCGGAAAACAGCAATGCACACATACCCCTGTGTATGAACGAAAATATCCAATCTTTATCATATTTTATTTTGTCTTTGAACATATTAGAAACCTTATTGTCTTTGGTTTGATATCACCTTATATTTTTCTATTATATTTTTAAAATTCCTAATTCATTTGTTTCAGGTAAGCACCACTTTTGTACTCACCAAGAAGTTATCAAAATATCTGAAGAAGAAATCCATTTACTGCTTCATGGTAATTATATTACGCCGTATTGTATGATTTACTATCATAGCACTTCAACTAAGAACATCATGGTATTAATATCTCCGTCTCGGGACGTAGACCCGACTGAAATGATAGATTGTCTGAGTAGTGTCTCAACTGCATTTTGGGCATTACGTCATGTAAGCTTCTTGTAACAAATAAGATGTATTACTCATTAAGATTCTAGATTCTCGATATTGTTGAGAACCCCTTTGTGATTAAGGTCGATTTTGGTATAATGAATCAGGACTTAGCATTTTTATTGATAACAATGACATGGATATTAAAAAAATACTCAAAGATTAAAAACTTCGTAATAGAATTATTATTGTCGTAGATAGAGAGTTTACTAATTATGCATATCGCCTCGTTTTCTTTCAACAAAATATATTTGAATGAGTGAATTTTTGAAATAAGAAGTTACCTTACTTTCGTTATAGACTATGTAAGAATTGAAGACAGTCAAGAGTCAGTCGCAGGCTGATTGAAAAAAAGTAGTTTTCACGAGTATTGACGACAAAGTTAGTTGTGATTATTATTACCAATTATGACTTAATTACTTGACCCAGTCAGTGAAGCTATATCCAGAATGAGGAAGCAATAGTATATGTGTACTACAAGTAGCATGTGTATGACTTAAATTTTTTTTTTAATTTTATTTAATACGTTCCTCCTCAGTCCTCCTCATACATGTCCCACTCCTAGGCGCAGCCCGTCCTACATAGAGAAACACATGAGAGCATGGGCCGAGACACCACCATGCTGGCCCAATGAGGGTTGGTGGGTAGACAATCGCAATAGCAACTGGTATCAGCGTAACGTGCTTCCTGAAGCACGGATGAGTTCGAGATCACAAAGTTTTGGTCACCCATCCAAGGCCAAGGCGAAGGTAGCTTTGTTTTTCGATATTGATAGCCAAAGCGTACGAACCACTACGCCACCGAGCTCTTCCATTCATATGGCTACGCTTCCATCTTTGAAATTGTTGTTTTGTCCGAAAGTTAACCTCAAGGTTGATAACTTTATTGCTTTCGGTTAGATACCATTAGTAAATGTAACAACGCAAAATGCCCGCAAAACTAAAACAACACAATCGAAACCGCTTGAATGAAAACCATCAACTTGTTCTGATAAAACTTTAAAACTGTCTTCAGCAAGCTCTTCCGGATATATTTCACTGCTGTTTACTAGTTAACTATCTAGTCAGACGTCTGAAGAAGATGTTTATGCGTTATCAAAGAGTTTGTACGGCGTTTCTTGAGAAGTTGGAAGCAGTATTAGATTGCAGCTACTGAAAGGAAACTTTATGTAAATAAAATAAATAAATATCTTTAGACATACACACCTTTCAACTAGCCCCATTTTAAGCAATGCTGCTTGTGTTACGGATATTAGATGGCAGATGACAGATAAATAATATTTAATAGATATAAACACAAAATATTCAGATAATATACAATACACATATAAAACATCCAAGACTGGAGAACAAGTGCCTGTATTCATCACACAAACATTTGCCCCCACCGAGCAAATCCAGAACCTCTCAAGATGGCGACGCGTTGAGACCGAGAAGAAGTCGTCGACTTTACAGCCATCTTCTTCTTCTTGTTCATCAATACCGCCACTCGACGTCTAATTTGCGTCGGAGGGTGAATGCTGGATTACTCCAGCCATCCAAGCTCCGCCATAGCCCTCTATCGTTCTTACGATCGCTAAATAGAAACCTAATATACTTTTATTAGTTTTTCTTGGTTTCGTTGAAGACCTATACATGCTTAAGTAATATTTTTCTTTTTCGTTTAAAGTCTGCCATTGTTAGTTGTAGATTGTAAGTCCTATGGCAATATTGTAATACGTCAACTTCTTCTTTTCGACAATATACAACTAAGGCCCGTATTACAGAACCAAACTCAAGCGTAGATCTCTGCTTGAGCACGGTTAGAGAGGGATGGCGTTATAGATCCCGCATAGCGCCATCCCTTTTTAACTGCGCTCAAGCAGAGATCTACGCTTGAGTTTGGTTCTGTAATACGGGGCTTAGAGCGGCTCGAATTGTTAACGACCCTATTAGTAAAGGCCCCATCTGATCTTGTCACCTTAGCTCTGCGAAGAGCTGTCGCATCGCTCTGCATATCTTAATGCTACTATCGTATCACGGGGAGTGTTCAGAGTAATTGTATGGACTCATACCAGCCGCTGCTTTCTGTTGCTGAACATCGCGACATCTAATTCACCCCATAGTCTAGATAGTTAGCTGTGCACGACCCTACCTTTTTTGTGTCATTTTCTGTCGCGCATATCCAAGCTGCAGAATCAATTGTCGCCAGCAGTATTTCCGGACCGATATGACCTTCAGTCGTTTAAGGAGAGAGCATACTATTATTATATTCCTAATTCCTAATAAGCTTGCAACACATCTGCAGTTCCTCAGGTGCAGCAGATGTCTATGAGTGATGGAGATCACTTTCTATCAGGTTAACCATCTGCCCCTTTGCCTCCTCTCATATGAAAAAATAAGATGAAATATTTGGTTTAATTACACCTGCTGCCCAACTCTCTAACCAAATTGCAATGGATATGAATTGGATTTCTGTCATTTTGAAAACTACTTTTTTGAAAATATCAAAAACAAGATATGTGATTTGTCAACATTACGTTACAGTGCGCTGAGCATATGAATTCTTAGGGCAATCAAATTCCTGAAGACTATCAAAGGCCTTTGAAACAAGGAAGACCGTTAGAAAGTTGTCTAGTAATCGTAGTTTCCACTTTTATCTGTCAAGTTTGCTTAGCATTAACTTAACTTTGTGGTAGAGGTAATTATAAAATTTGCAAAACTTTCAGTTTTCCTCCTCCATTCTTCGTACAGTCGAGTACAAAAATATGCATCCACGTTTGTCTGTAAATGACTCTTATTGCAAGGGATTAAGGACGATTACTTGTCAAATGTGCAAAACATATTTTTTAACTCGACTGTGCAACATTACTCAACAACATACTATACATGGCAATAATCAGGCGTTATGCCTGAGACTCCAGTACCCTTTTAGTAAGTCGTCGTCGTCATCAGCCTATATACGTCCCACTGCTGGGACAGGCCTTCCTCATGGAGAAATACATGAGTATGAGTATGGGCCGAAACACCACCACACTGGCCCAATGCGGGTTGGTGGATAGAAACGGTCACAAATGCGACCGGGACCAACGGCTTAACGTGCCTCCGTTCTTCCGATCGTCCTTCCGAAGCACGGAGGAGGTCGAGATCACAAAGTCTTGGTCACCAATCCACGGGCTGGTAGCTTTGTTTTCGATCGAAGCCAAAGCGCACTGACCACTACGCCACCGAGCTCCTCCTCACTTTAGAAAGTACCAAAAAGATAATATCCGATTCAAAATAACCCTGTCAACCTCATTTTCATTGAAATTCATTCGAATCCATAAAACTACATGATGTAATCGAAAACTTAATTGAACATGTCCGCAGAGCCGCAAAATCTCAAATGAATTTTCATGCGTGGCACTTTTTACGGGGCGCGCTCGAAACTGAATATTGTCACTTCAATAGAGTGCACATAAAAACATCCGATAGCAATAAATGGCTTTCACTGCATCCATTAGAGAGATGAAAGTATGAACTTCGGGATTATCCACTTAATTCAACTGGAGCTAACAAACGCGACAAGTAACAAGCGCGGGCGGATACGCGTGTTGTGAACGTGCTGGAAGCTTAAGTTTATTACGTTACCTTCTTAGTTCTTTTATTTGTTACAATCTGGACTTAGAGCAAGAAAATTAATGCTCACTATCGTCCTGAGTGACTTGCTTTTGGAAAGACTTACTATAAGAATACATACTTCAGGTTTTTGTTAATAAATTACGTTGTTTTAAATTGTTTTTTGTGCCTTTAAATTCAGAATAAAAACAAATAGTGACAAGCCATGTAGTTTTTTCTACACAACCTCACCACGTTACGAGGGCGCCCAAAATGGGGCCAGTGTCAAAAAATAATCAAAAATGACATCTTTGCTGATGAAATTCCAGACATTCCAAGTATGCTGCAACTAGTGCTAAAACTAATCTAAATAAACTCGTTCAAAGATCTCAATAAAAACTTGGTACATCAAAGCTTTACTGTTCATTAAGTTCGTAATAAGTGGCACACGATATATCGCTGTATATCGAGTTTTATAGTCCAACTCGCATCGTAGTCGTTAACATACATATTGCAAAGATGTCCCCAAGAAATTGGCATCGGATGACTTCAGAAGTGCATTGACATTTTTATGTTTGAGTTCACAAGTCACCTGTAAGTATCGTAAATAATACCACAGTTGGAAGTACAGAAAAACTTCAGGAAATAAACAACAGCATTGAAAAGAATGCTGTTGTATATGAATATGAAGAAATCCAAATTTTATAGTTAATATTAAAAATGTAAAATGAATGTACCAATTGCTTTTCTTGCCTAGCATGTAATAAAAGGCGAGTAAGGCGTATTGGATCCTGGGTCTGTGATTGTGTAGGCGATGAGCTAGCCACTTGTTACTACTCTTTCACGATTTTTCATCTGACCAAAACCCAATTTTTGTGTGGCTAAATCTGATCATAAGGAACACATTGCTCCTTTGGGGTTCTGCCTACCCCTTTGGGCACATTCTAGTACATAACTTTGATGCTCAACTCTCTTTTTCAAACTAAACTCAAAACTCCATTGATTATTGCTCGAATACTCAAAAAAATTCTTAAAGCGGCTAACCAAACAAATGGTGTCAAATCTAAGCCGAGTTGTTTTAAAGGAGGTGTTATTGCTTGCGTCTACAGCAGGTAAGATTGCGGTGAACTTTCAACTCATTGGAGTAACTTCTTCATGGCACGATAAATTACCGAGTCACTTTTACAGCTCAAGAGAACATATGACTAAACTTTTAGATGCTCCGTCTAAGTTGTTAGCTGGGGCGACCGATAAATCCAGAGATTAGCGGTTGCCGTTAAAAGAAAGTATGCTGTTAACCAATTGTCTTAAGTGTGTCTGAAGTTTACGTTTATTTTACTCGTGTGACATCCATACGTGTTTTTATTGTTATATTTAAATATTTATTTTTGACCATTTTAAGAAAATACAATATTACCCAGTATAATAAACTTTATACTACAAAAGTAATTGAGGTATTAATTTTTTTTTTTTAAGATTTAAGATATATTTTACGAGTTAAAATCAAAGTTATCTTTATTATGCAAGACGCCTAAACATTATTATCAAATATTCTACACTAATAAAGATTAATGCACACTAAATTAAACTCTCTTACTTTACCTTAAATACAAATTTCAAATATTTCAACTCTAATTATATAATTTCTTAAATTACCAAAATAATTAATATTTTTAACACCATTAGAATATTAATCCCAAAACATTCAAAATTAATACCCCTATAGATGCATAAAAAGCAGTCCTACCTCTTTTGGGTTGTTCCCTAATAAAGCTACCATCAATTTATTAGCATCACAGCAATGGACATCAAAGGAGAGATTAGTGTTAAGAGGATCGCGCCGCAAATTGAATTACAATTTTTCATTTGGTCGAAACGTTTTGAAAGCTATTATATATTTTGCTGTGCTTTAATCCGAGCGACAGATATATTAATATCACACACCTTACTTAATTTAAACGGTCGAAATAAATTAATTTTTTTTATGTAATAAAGATATTTTCAGCCTTTTTTCTTAACTTTAGAAAAACTTAAGTAAACTTCAGAACTTAACATACTTAACTTTTATTTAAGCAAAAAATAGATAATTTAGGTAATAATTTTTTCTATCGAATTATTATCTCATATTTTACTTACAAAGCATTAAATGTAGTTTTAAACAAGGTAAACAGCCGTTCGTCAAGCAATGAACTGCATTTGATAGCGTCATTAAAATCTGTCTCAGAAAACAAATTTCACATAGTATGGACCACTCTGCAGTATTATGGCGGTAAAGCTGAGAGCTTCGGGCTATAAAGTTTTGTTTCACTTTGAGCGAGCACTAGACTGTTACTCTTCTAAACATCGGCAATAACGTATGGAGATGAGACTGGGCATGTCCAGTTTTAATACAGTACATACACTTTAGTATATCCTCAGTAAAATTCATCGAGAACCGTACAATTTTGTTAAAAAATATCTGTCCGTCCTCAGCATAATACGTCACACTGCTGGGCACTGGCCTTCCTTCTGGACAAACACATGTGGAGTATGGGCCGTAACAGCACCACGCTGGTGCTGACCCAATGCGGGAAGCATAGAGGAATTCGAGATCACAATGTTTTGATCACCCATCCAGGGCCTGACCATGGCGAAGGTAGCTTGGTTTTTGGTCGAAAACCAAAGCGTACTAACCACTACACCACCGCGCCTCATACTGCGCCTGAGGAAAAAACAAATCAACATATTTTGATACAACATATATTGACGACCTCCGTGGTCGAGTGGTCTGTATGCCGGTCTCCAGGCGTCGCTACCTCGAGAGGTCCTGGGTTCGATCCCCAGTGGAGGCAAAGTGTTTGGGTGATGAATTTTCAGACATTTGTTATCCAGTCTTTGATGTTCATTATATATTTATAATATTATGTATATTCTAAATAATTATATGTAGTTATCTATTAAATATATTTTTCCGTCATCTAGTATCCGTAACACAAGCAGCAACTAAGTTCCTTAAAATGGGACTAGTTGATGGGTGTGAATGTCTGAGGATTTTTATTTATTTATTATTATTTATATTTATATGTTAGCCCCTCAATATAAAAATTGCGAGGTTAATTATGTTACATGGAACATAACAATAAAATAAGATAAAAGAAAGAAAGAAAAATATTTATTTGGCAATTATTAAAAATAACAATGATACAAATTAAATTTTAATTTACATTATGCGAAATTGCTCTCCACTCAGCATGTGTTGAGGAATTAGCCGCGATGCTGGTCTTCTGTGGATGCCAAAGAAAAACAAATAAAAAACTAAATAAAAATATAAACAAAATTAAATAACAATAGTTTTGCACATTTGATACAAATTTAACATTCATTACACAAATTTATATGCTGCGATTATAATGCTTGTTTCAAAAAAAAATCTTTAAATTTTTTCTTAAAGAGATTTTTATTGCTTAATGCTCTGATTGGAGCAGGTATATTATTCCAACATCTAGTTGCAGCATACCTGAAACTCCCGTGAAATGCAGCTGCTTTGATTCTGGGACAGGTTAGTCGGTCCGGTAGCCGTGCTCGTCGGGTAAACTCCAGCTTATTGAAGAGATACAGCGGTGTTTTACGTTTAACAACCCCAAATAGAAGCACAGCAAAGTGAAGAGCACGCTTAGACTCCATGTTTAGGTTATTTCTGCTTAGGTATGGTGTTATATGAGCTCTGCGAGGGATGGGAACACCATAACTGGCGCAGGAGTTCTGCACACGCTGTATAAATTTTTTAGTACGTGCTAACAAACAGTTTCATACAAACAGATAGGCCTCATTCTTGTCGGACCTGGGTAAATTTTGTATGGACCGTGACCATTCTCCTTTATTTATCCGTCATCTAGTGTAGTAGTAGTAATAGTCGTGATTGTATGTATGTATGTAGTATCCATAACACAAGCAGCATTAGTTGCTTAAAATGGGGCTAGTTAATAGGTGTGAATGTGTGAAGATATTTATTTATTTAGTTAATTATCTTTATGCTTATCACAGCCAGAGTTCTTACAAAACTAAAGTTAACAGCTGGAACACTCGTCGAATCAGCGTAACGAGTTTCCACCTATGCCAAATTCATTTACAAGTTACTCGGAAAAACATAAATCAGCTGAACTTAAAGCCCAGCTAATACCGCATAAAAAGCGGCCTAACATCCAAACACAATTATTGAACATCACGCGTCAATCACAGCGAAGTTTCCTTTCAGAGGCTGGATACATCGTGTAATCACAAACATTCAGAGGAGGCGTTGTCATAGTAACGGCTGGGTTAGTACGCAGGCGCCAGGACGGCACGCTCCGCCCCCGTGACCGCCTGTTGCTGCCGTGGCCGACGCACGCCAGTCATACTCTGGCCCTCATGGACCTCACAAAACAAAATAAACAATAAATTCAAAACAAAATATTATGAACTGAACTTAAAGGTGAAATTTAAGTAGACTTTATGAACTCCAAGCGCACAGCTATCGTAACGGTCTCATACCAACGTACACGGCGACGTGACCACATCCCGCTCGCGCAAGTTCATGACAACTTGCAACATCAGGTACATAATGGCTCTAAGAATGCCCCTTCTATTTGATGTTCATGTTTCTCCTCGTAAAATGATAGCGATCAGTACTGGAATATTAAATACCTATAATATTATATGGATGACTTTATATTAAAAGAATATCGCCAACTCTCAGGTATGTATTTATTAAACTTATCACTATTATTTTACATGGGTGTGATTGATTACTAATTACAAACCATAAAATAATAAAAAAGTATCTATATGTTTGTGAGATAAATAAGTTTAATTTAGTTCCGAAAGTTCTCAATGCGTGGCGCTACTAGTTCTACTGTGACTAGCAAAATATCTTAAACACGTATAGTTTGATATTCAACTACAAATATTTGCATCTAAATTATAAGCCTTAATGTCCAATAGCAAATATTGTTAATATTTAATTAAACTTTCGGATATTATTCCTGATTAATGATGTTCATATCATTATCATCTATCATCTGTCTCATTAACAAAATCACAACATAAAACACAAACATAATTAATTAAGATAAGATAAAATTATAAATAATTTCTCATTGGATAAACGCAACTAAAAGTAAGTTGTTACTTTCGTTTGTAATGTATTAAACTAAATTCATAATTATGGTTGTGTATAAAATGATAATTGGAATATTATGCATCCTTTTTATTTACCATTAAATTGAGAGACAGCGTTTGAATATGGAATGCGAAATTTCTATTATGAAATATTTGTATAACTAGTACCTACTGAACTGGTAATAACAACAAAATACCTTTAACGAACACATCATTAATAAATAAGACACGTAATCCCACGTGTCTCTCCTACACACATTAGGGTATCACCTTTTAGTATGCATACAGCTTTAGCGGCTGAGACGCAGAGAATTGCTCCATATGTCAGCTCGCCTAGATGTAAATTACATTGTTTGCGGGCCCGTGTAAATTTCCCTTCATCCACTGGGCGCTTCGTACTATAATTTTAAAGTATACCCCGAACTAGCTTTAAACACTCGTAAATTTTGTCCCCTTTAAAATTACCCTTAGGTAAGTAAACATTGTTAGACTTCAACTTAATACGGGTGATGTTAATAGCTTTTTTAATTGAGTAGTTAACGATACTCAAATCGCAATTTAGGAACTTTGTGTAAGTGGTGTTATAATCACTGTAATAATTTGAGAACTCCAGTAAATTAGGGCAAAGGCTTTGGAACTTCTGTTAAACAATTTCTTCCTAGTTACTTGGCCACGAGTATATTTTACTAACATAAAATCAGTTGAATTGAAGTCATTAGAGACCTTTACAATCGACCAAGGATTTCAAATACCAGAAGGAGTTACTATTATAATGAAAACCAAAACCCTCCTTTCCTCTAAATCTCCATCCAAATAAATTCGGGATTAATCGAAAATACTTCCCAAGATGCTTGTAATCTGAATAGACAAGGTTTGCTCATGAAACCTGTCCAAACAATATCTAACAAGTTTTCGAAGTGTTTCAATCAAACGCTCCTCAGTTTCTGACAATTAATTAAAATCTGAATGGTACTGTAATAAAATACAACATAGGCGCAGTATTTACACAGCCTACAAAACCATTTCAAAGACGCCTTGATATAAAAACTTATAAATTTGGTAAATTTACAATCAGCTATTGTTTAATTTGTGTATCTTTGTGTTTCGACTTGTAAATTAATGATTCATGGTATAAACCATAATTTGATAATAGAACTCAGATCAGATTATAAATCTGAAAAACATTCTTAGGTTGTTATTTTTATTTAATAATCATAATCTCTAATAATATGTCTGCTTAATTAAGAGGAGCCTCTCATTATGAGAGCTGATCATGGCTTATTGTGAGAAATGTATTTATAAAGAAAATTTTATTTAACTCAACATACTCAATATTCACAGAAATCGCTCTGCGCTTAAAAGTTTGTACGCTATAATCCAGTTTTGCATAACTTCAAAAACTGCAGCCTCTTCAGTACAATTGTTGGTATCACCTCGATGCAGTTACGTAATCTGACAAGTTTAATTTGAGTACGGCTCAGTATAAAAGCCGTTTCCATCCTCACAATGCGGAATGGCAAAAGTTACCTTGTTTATTTCAACTTTGGAGGTGTGAAGGCACGCAAATGGTAGGTGTGAAAATGCCGTCTGACTTAGTGCTTTGAAGCATTGCCTTTAAGGGCTATTATTGTGTATTTGGCTTTAAAGTGTAGTTATTTTGTATGATATGTTTGCATCTTACGAACGTTAATAAGTTTCACTTTTAAAAACATGTTTTACATAGCGAACGTTTCATCATTTCATGTCTTGCTTGTGTCGTAATATCTTCATGTCAAGTCGTACATTCCTGAGTGCTGCTAATTAATTAAATTATAATTAAATTCAGAATCGTTCTGATTGATTAGGGAAGTTTTGAAAGGATTATTTCAAAGGTTCTAAAACTTGGAAAACAATTTCAAATTAAGCTCGCATCCATTGTAACCTCTTTGACATAGCTGCAGATTCGTGCAATCAAACTAATGAGGAGAGTTGACAGCAAATCCCTACCAACCGTCCGGACCCCATTGACCGCCCGGGGAAGTTTCGGGCTTACGTGATTTAAGTAGGGCTGCTAACCATAAAATGACAAGGTTGGTCAGCGCACATATATCAGTAATAAAAGCTGGAGTTACATTAAGCACAATTAATAAAGTGTAGCAAAACATTCCAATTACAACCAATTCAAATACCAAAATAATGATTTTGAATTATAGTAATTAAGGCATAGTTTGTAAAGCTAAGAGTCTAATTGATACTCAAATTTTAAAGCTTATTATCTCAAAAACGAACCTTTTCTGTATTTATTTCATACCAACCCTAGAATTAGGCGAAGCACAAAAGCAGTCTCGCTTTGTAAAAGGTTTAATACCCAATGTTATCAAACAGACTTGGCTATTCATAATTTAGTTTTGATATTTTACACTTTGAAGGCTGGATTTACTAACTATACGTACGCTGGTGTCCGGGGATTATTAGTTTGTATTGAATGATGGAAATCAAAATACCTTAACCTAATCACTTCCAAATAAGATACACACAGCTACACCAGTAAGGATGAATGTGAAACGTTTTTCTTTATATTTTAAAGATATTAATTTAATTATGTTACAATTATTTACGGAGAAATTTTAAATGTCCATTCATCATTCTTGGAATATGAAGATTTGATATTGAGTGACCTCTATTTCACGCATTTCTAATGAAAGTACAAATTCAACCATCTTTTATTTTACTGTCTTACTGACAGCATTACTGTTAATGTTGTGTATCGGATTGAAGAATAAATAAGAATTTGCACCACATGTTGGAAGCAAACACAGTTATCTCCGTAGGAGCTGATGGAAAATACAACTCTGTTAGGTAACGCTTAGTCTTATAATTACTATTAGGTGGGCAGACTAAATTTAAAGTTCGTATTAACGACTTTTTTAATATTAATTAATATCAGAAAAGTTGAAATTTTATTGATATTTTGTGGGAGTCAAACACTTTAACTACAATCCCAAAAGGATTTGTTTCCTCGGATCTAAGCGTGGTTCCGTCTACAAGGCCACAGATACCAACTTTAAACTTCATTTCCTAGGAACGGATATTAGGGATTAAAAGTAAGTCTAGACCTAATACCGGAGCTGGTCCTTTGTATGGACATCTTTGTTTTGCTGAATGATACAAAATCAAGTCAAATTCAGATGCAACTCGTAAATTGTTCACAACGTTTTTGTTATATACTTTACTTTACATATCGAACAAAATATTTTTTTAAATAAGATGCCTAAGAGAGAATGGAAAAAATATATTTTTTACAGAATAACACGTGGTTTCTCTGTCTTTCTGTTTTGTTGCTCGTTATACAGCATTGGCCTATCTTACTTTACCTTTTGCAGTAATCGAAAAAATCGAATAACTTCAACCATCAATGTAACCGTGTAAGCTATAAGTAAAACATGACATAATATTCCGTATCTGCAGAAGCAATTAAAATCGGCCCAAAACGTACAGGAATCGCTAATTTCACACCGCTGAAATCTTATTACGAGGCGCAATTCCATTAGGAGCGAAATTAAAAACGCAGACAGGTAACCGATTACGCAATAACAAAAGGCGAAATTAATTCCAGAGAATGAGATAAATTCAAGTTTTATTTTAAAACAAAACTCTCGAACAATTTTGGAAATTGGCGGCGCGATTTGGATTCATTATGCTTGTAAAGTTTTATCTTCAGCTCCGAGTGCCAGCTTGAGAACTTGTTCACGAAAGCAATAAAGCATTTTGGCAGATTTTGAAGTGGTTGGGAGATTAAATGTGCATTACGGCTCGTCGGCGACAGATGTACGGAGTACCGCCGGGGAGCGCTCTCGGTCCTATACCCTTCAATCTGAGCGATTTTCTTGGAATCTTTCAAGTATATTGTCACTGTCTACTCAATTGAAACATTAGACAATTATTGGGGTTTTACAATATTTTTCTCTACAAGTTTTGAACGCTCAAATACAAATACATGCACCGTAATTTAATAAAGTGTGCTTCGAACTATATTTTATATGATTTTCTTTCATTCCTATTAGGCACCAATAATAATTCGGTCATTCGAATCTAGCGTATGGACTTGTAACGGAAAGTAAGTGCTTGAAACAAATATAATTTTGAACACTAAAGGATAGTAATGTATCTAATATTTATATTATTGCACAATTATAATGTTGATAGAAGAAAACAAAGTATTTTAAAATACAAGATAGACTAATTAAAACTAGCTTTGTAGCCGTGCTTATCAGCAAAAGCAGAGTATCGCTAATATAACGTACGTATTTTAATTAACCTCACCAAAGAGATTATTAAAATATGCCCTGAATACAATTTCACGTAAAGCCCAGATGACAATGATGTTTATGTATGAATAGCGACTGTCAGATTCGTATCAGGTCAGTATCTTTTGTTATCACGGTCAAATGGATATAACATTCACGTAGTTGCATGCATTAAAAGTTGAAAGCATTTAAAATTTACTGCTAATACGTAATAAAGCAGTACATTTTACAGAATAAATTGGAGATTTATTCTAAAAGTTCATGGCCATTTAAGTACCTTGTCGAATCAAAGTCGAAGTGAATGTCATGATATGTCTAGGAAAATGTCGTACATGTGTAATGTAATACGGTACTAAAATGATGAGCTACTTCTGATGCCGACCGTACCATTCTATCCTTCAGGGACTCAAACCCAAGATAGAACCATGTTCATTTTAAGGAATAATAGGTTTTTAGGGCCGATTCTGCTGTCAAAATCTAGACTAAAATGTGTACCTATCCCTCCCTTCTCCTTAATGTTAGAGAAGGAAGGATACACAATTTAGTTTAGTTTATGGCGATGGAATCGGCCCTATTATCTAGTTTATAAGTAATTAATTAATATTTTATACCTAATTCATTAATTCTAGTGAACTTTTATAATGTATTGGTCGTTAGAGAAAGTCTAGTATTGATTGGACCCCAATAGTTTTGTAAATTTTTGAGGCATTATTATATTTATTTACCTACTATTTACAATACATACAACAAATACACCTAAACGTGTACTTAGTATAAAACCAAAACATTTATATTTAGTTCTGTACAAAAGCAAATTTTTGTTTAAGAAACATTACAAACAAACACCAACAAACAAACACAACGAGTTCAGATAATGGTAAGAATAGAATAATTTAAAATTACATACACCCTATGTAATTTATAAAGGAATAAATCTGAACGTATATTGCAATAGGTAATATACATATAAGTCATATAATGACTTGAATTGAAATGAATTTGGTAAATCATTGTATAAATAAAAATCTGATGATATTGTAGTAAGTAAATATGGTATGGAAAATACAAATAGATAGTTTGTGGATTTCATACATACAAAAACTTAGAATCTTGTTATAGCTTATAATAATACTGTGAGAGATTTCAATATTTAAAGAACTATAGCATTTTATATGACTTACGAAATGGAAGAACCGCTTCCTCGCCTGCGATTTTGAGTGACAACCTATCTTAGGTACACCCTCTCCTTGTCTTGGAAGTTCCTTTTAATTAATTTGGTATTAAATGTTATGATTTTAATTACTATTGCACTTTACAGTCTATTAATCTTCTCACGGAATGAAATATGTGGTGTTATCTTTGAAACTAAGACAATGTACAATGAACACAGTATTAAGTATCCCAACTTCCAACGATTCAGTCTATGATCTATATTGACCAAAAGAAAGATGGATTCCACAAGAGCGACTTGGTTGTGGGTAAAGCCTGCGCTATCGCACCTACTGTATTTTATTCAATACCTGCCATCCAATCACATCAATCTGACCTAGTTCAGACAACAACAATCACTAGCTTCAATATCTCGCCAGGAATCCTCAATACAGATGATCACCTCTAAGGTCTTGGAGAATGTATAGTGTTGCTCATTTAATTCTTATTTTATTTTTCATTTACAAGAAAAGGTCGGCGACGTACATGTGACTTTTTGGTGTTGCGGGTGTACATAGACGGCAGTAATTGCTTACCATCAGTTGATACGCCTGTTCGTTTACCCATAGAAATATTAATAGAATCTCATTGTTTAAAAATATGAATTTATATTTTAATTCACAGACAGACTCTAGTCACAACTCCTGATTAAAGAACCAGCTCACTTTAAGGATTTTAAATAAAAAGTAAGTATAATACTCTTTGAGCTCTAATACTTAATACTATATTCACATACTAAGCAAAGTAATAAGTTAGCCGGGAGTAGCCACGTTAAATAAAATATAAGGGTCTAACATAAGTGAGTCCGTATTTACGTAAATCATTTCATTACGAACGAAGGCAAACCAATCTTTACAGATAAATATATTTACCGCAGAGTTTTCCCGAAAAGCTATAAATCCAACGAAAAACACCCGAACCCAAATGACAAATGCACTCGCACCGACCCTTTTTCATTTACACGATGTACACAGAGCGAAATAGAAAACTAAACTAAATAAAGTTACTCCAATACCCTCTCTGGAGTCCACGTCAGTTTTAGACAAATAAGGAAGGAAGCAACGTTTTCCGTTCCCCGAGAACCTTGCGAAAGTAAAGCGAAACGGCGCAGGAAAAAATGTGTGCCCCTGTGGACGAAAGGGTTCCGTAAGCCATGTCGCCGCGAATTCATTTGTGTGTTCTATTTGTCATCGGCTCACACATTTTCTGCCAGACATTCCTTTGAAATGTTCTTTAGATTACTATCTTCTTCTATCTGAAACGGGGAAATTTATTTTTGGATAAATACTCATTGAAAATTTTACTTATCTCATTATATTGGGTCTTTACCTATGAAATTGGTGTTTTTATTCTGTCACAGTATGTTGTCTGTAACTATTAAGATTCAGAGTGTTCTTAAAAAATAATTACCTCGTCTATAAATAGACTATATTTTTGAGCTCTTTTGATTTGTTTTGATAATTTGTTGTAAGTTTAATTGTGTTAAAATTGGACACGGAGACAACTCTTTTTAAGTGCCTCCCGAATACATCATTTTATTTGAATTCACTTAAAAACGATAAATAATTATTATGAAGTGTTATATAACACATATTACTTAAGCTTGTCTAATGATAGATGCCAAATATTATTATCTCTGGATATGTCGTTGTGAAGAAAACTGATAAAATGTTAGTATGGAAAATGCAGAATTCCCCAAAATCTCCATACAAAACACCAATTTCATAGGTAAGGACCTAATATATTATATTCTCGCTTTGGACTTCAGTTTTTGTTGGTTTGGTATGTTCTTGATCTTTATCTGAGCCATAGCTGAGATGAAGTCTGAACGAGCAGATTGGAGACAACATAATATAAAATATTTCTAAACTTTTAAATTGCAATATCATGCAAAGGAATGCAATTTAAAAGTTTAGGTAAAAACGAGAAGTGCAGAAAAATATTGCATATATTCTCATTAATAAATTTCAATTATTTCCACATTATTCCCGCTATTCTATTAGATTTTCCACAATTTTTTTTCTATTATTAAATCCTCAAATATCCTAATATATCTTATTACACTAACAACAGAATTAGCTTTTTTGTCTAACAGAAGATTGAGGATTACTGAATTGAACTATTATATTTGCTTATTCATATTTCCTGATTAAATATTACCCTCGGGAACCGTGCCTAGCGAATTGTCAAATCAATTTTGCCCAGCGTGATATTGTGCAAAATTCGTGGGGACCCCAAAAACGAGACGTCACAGCGACCGAAGAGGTTTTATTATTAAGTTAGACCGACCAAGGGACGCTGCCGCGGACGGGTGAGCGTAGTGCATCGCAGCTTCACCTAGCTACATATAAATGCATCGTATATCGCAGCCGGCATTGTACGCGGTTCAAAGCAGAACGCCCTCCGCCACGATAATAACGTTATGTAAGCTGAATTTTTGTATGGAGTAGTTGCAAAAATCGTAGAGCTTCCATTGTTAAGTGACTGCGACTTGAAGTTAGCGAGGGTTCGTTCTGTCCAATTCTTTTCACCTTCGCTCTTGAGTTTAAGGTGAGATTCGTCTAGCTGAAAGTGTTTTTGGGTAAAAATATTTTGTGGGTAATTTTATTAAATCAAATAGTGTTATTTTTTGTCAATACTGGAAATAATTAAAGAATAGAGGTAGAGAAATAAACAGTCATCAGTCAAGTCATTTAATATGATTCATCGAACATCCCCATTATTACTGCTAAAGTAATGAAATAAATTAATATTGACATATAATAATTACATATATATATATATATATATATATATAAAAATGCAGCGACGGTCACAGTCTAAACACAAGACACAGGGATAGGCTTGCTGTTCCAGGTTTCAGACTACGTAAAGTTTTACGTTTAGATGACTAGTTAGTCACTCATTTATGGTAAAGTGCATACAAATTTATAACAAATTTCCACAACATATAACTGAACTGCCGCTGCACAGGTTTAAACCGCATATTAAGAAAACCCTCATGGGAAAGGCATATTACAAAGTTCTGGATTATATAGATGATAGGAATGTGTGGACATCCGTTGCTTAATCTTAATAATATTTAGTTTAATTTGCCACTTTAAAGTAATGAGACGTTAATACATGTATCATTCATACAAGTTAATGTAATAAGAGATAACAATGTTAAATCTAATTTTGATCATATACTGACATATAATTTCTAATTGTAAAAAATGTAACACTGTGACTAATAGATTGTTTGATTGGCTATTTAAAAAAAGTGGCTCATGAGTTTCTTACCCGGTTCTTCTCATAAAATGCCTTACTCTCGGAATCCGGTCGCTTGTATCGATTACAACCACAGTCAAAGCGCTATGTGGATGTACTTGCTATAAGCGCTCGCGGCAGTGAATTTAAAATCTTTTTTGTCAATTTTACTATTAAAATTTACTTTAAGTATAATAAAATATGTGTCTATGTATGAATGTAGACGATTTTAAGTGCTATGTTTAGCCTATGAAATAAAATTATTTTTGATTTTGATTTTATAATGTGTATCCATAAATGCAGCCGTAAAAGTAAATGTGGCATATCGCCGTTAGTAATCCAGCAATGAATTCAAGACCTTGAGATGGATCTCAATATAACAAGTGGTAACAATAACGAATCCCGCAGCGAGAAATATAAAGTTACACTTCTTTTTTATGAAACTCTGATGTATGCTAAAAATAATAAAATGTAATCAGCAAACGTTAAGCGTGTTATATTAATTTATAATTATGGAATAACTGTTCTAAACGTCTTCTTGACTAACTTCATCGTTATCGTCATTTTAAATGACCTCACTGGGCTCGGTCTTTTAACATGGAATGATCGGAAGAGACCGCAGAACACCAAACTCATCAAATAGATTGGTGCGTAGTAATTAGAATTTTAAAGTTGCTAAGAACGGAGGAAGTCTAGATCACGAACATTTGGTCAACTAACCAAGAACTAAGAAAAATTTATTTATTGACCACATTGAAACCAGAATGGTTGAACTACGCCACCAGGGTCCCGATTGAAATGAGAGAGCCTTGACTATTATAGGCTTTATTTAGCAAAAACTTACAATGACTTCTTGTATTAATTCCAGTTGATATGACGTGACTGTTTATATCATAGATGTTGGCACTAAGTAAAGGAGGATTTATTATGACACCGATCACGCTAAATAAGAACACATTTACTACAACCAAGCCTCAGTCGAAAACGTTACGGCCCAGCTACACTTCATACTCTAGTATTCGCATTCCCTTGTGTCGCCTCGTGGAGTGTGGATGAGCCGTAACGTTTTCGACTAAGATAAATACGTTCTTATTTAGCGCAATCGGGGCATTGGTTGCACAATAACTCTGTAAGCGTCTACAAAAGTATATAAATTTAAAACCCGCAATTGTTCTGCACCCGGTTTCTCTTCAAAAATGATCAGTATTATAAAATTTTTGTTCCAAAGTCAAAATAAAATTTGTTCAATCTCAACTTCGAAGAATAATAATTTAACTTCCATAATCTCTATAGTTCGCATCAAAAATAATCCATGTTTTGTGTGTTTGTTCCCCAACGGTTGGAAAGGTTCCAAACGCATTCAATATCTTTCATTCCCATAAAATGTATTTAATGTTGTACTTACCTTTGCTCATAGCTTAAATAGTAGTATTTTATGGATCAACCGCCACTTTGGAAAAGGCACTTTTGTCAAAACATTCTTTTTCGCTCGTGGTCTTTGTAATTTACGTTGTTATTTTGATTCTTGCTTCAGTTAGATGTCTACTTCTACATTGTTAGTAGGTATTACGGCGATTTTAAAGTCTGGCATGATGGTCGGTAAATTCAAACGTACTTTGTAACTCGTGGGGCAAGCACTTCTTTCAATAAAGTTATTGGAAACCATTAAATGATTCAGATTTTTGTTTTAATAAAAATCATCTTATTTTTCTTCTTGCATTTTTCTCACATTATGTTTGGCACAATATTTAAAATTTCCTTTGTCACGTCCGCTCAGCTTCCACTTCCATTATATATAAAATCGCAACACATTAAATCTATCGCTTCTGCAAACTTATTTATATTCTAGATCTGGGTGAGTACCATTCCTACACAAATGTATTAGCTCAAATAATTTTAATACTTTCAATTACTTACAAAACTTTTACATTATAGAATTATCATAATTTCTTCAACGCTGCGTAGTAATGCTTTAGTCATTTCATAATTAATCCCATTATTCTCTTGACCATATTCACACTCAAGCAAAGTACTTTAAGTGCTTTCAAAGAAAAAGTCTCTCGTCTCAAGATGTTATTCCGTTTTATGAGGTTATTGTTTTATTTCCCCTCGTCCACGTAGGCTAAGGGTCATTACAGAACTGCCGGAGTAATGCTTGAAAGTATTTGAGCTACTTAAGGGTGATTACAAATCTAGGGACCTGATGTGAAGGCGCAAGCGCAAAATTGTTTTATTGTACTAGTTTCTTGGACTTGGACTTGGACTAGTTGGTTTCAAGAATATTGGAACAGTGCAAAATCGGGACGAACTTGGGTTATTGAATTTGATTGAAGCTGGATGAACATTATTATTATTTAGCCTTATTTACACTTATCTATCTAATATTATCATTAGTTTACTCCGTAATGCTGATGTTTTGAACACAAACTATTTGTCGATGACACCTTAAAATATTAGCATTCAACTTAGATACCTAGTACATTAGTGGAGTAGAATTATAATAAATAACTTGTAAAATAATGAAAACACCCACCACTGTGCTAAACAAGTAACCTTATAAATTCAGTAATTTCCGTCTAAAGCACTAAATTAGTACTCCTAACCTCAAATGTCTGCTAATAAACAATAATTTTGTACGTAACGTGAGCTCGGAAGATTTGCTAGCGTTAAACGCTGTAAGTCACAAGCCAGCACCTGCTACATTCTGAACCAATTACGGTAACACCGCGCGGATGAACGCGTGACACATGGGCGTGATGGATGACGAGTGAATAGATTTTGTTCACTTCCTAATAACTGACTTTACCTCACGTAAAAGTGAAAGTAATCATAAATCATCCTCGTCTTATCGGTCTTACAATTTAATAGTGTCTTTTGATGGAGCTCTGGTCTATAAAATTCATAATAGTTATAAAGTTTTCGTATTTTTTAGAGAGTTTAAGTCATTAGGGTCCACTTACAGAAAACTAAAATGAAGATTAAAACTATTGTATCTGACTGTTGTATCGATTTTGCGATTGTTTAAAATTTTTAATATGGATAAAATGTCAAAAAGTGACGAAATCTAGTTTTGAACTAGATTGAAAATTTTGTTGAAAAAGTGTTTGTTGAATATTAAAAAAAAAAACAAATCTTTTACAGTTACCTATATGTTAGCTGTTTTTTATGAACAAGAAAATTATAAGAGAATCAATAAATCATTATAAAATATCTTGCTCATGACTTTCATAAACGTTGAACTTTAAAAAAAATTAAATGCAGGAGTAAAATGAAATCGCTGGTGATGCATTTGTGAAAATAGTGTTCGATTCTATTCACTTTAAGATAGGCAGTAGAGGTCGAATGTCTGTACATAGAAAAAAAATGCTTTAAATCAAATCAGGGGGATGTAAAAAGAGAAAAAATACCAAAAATAGTTTTTAATTTTATTTTTTGTTTCTGTCTTTTTTTTCTGTTTGTACGGGCTAATCTCCGAAATGGCTGGACTGATTTCAATGAAATTTTGCATGGTGATACCTTATATCCTTGGTCAACATCTTAGATACTTTTTATTCCGGAACATTAAAGAGTTCCCGTGGGATAGTTTAAAAACCAGTAACCGCGGACGACGTCGCGGGCAACAGCTAGTGATACTTAAAACGTAATATTATTGATTTTGTTTATTGCATACATAAATAACGCCCTGCTACAAAACATTATAATTGATATCCGTAGAACATAATTTGTATCATTTCTCAATGAACACTTGTTTACTATATAAATGTATGTTTGGTTTTACAGCGAACATGCTCCGGAACATGTTCGCGGTTCCTCCAGGTACACGTCCGCCGTAATCCGTTGCGCATAAATCATCACACAACTTAAAACACACAAATAACAAGTTTGATACACTGTTCGCAGTCTGCGCTCAAGTTACCGGCAATTTGCATATATTATCATCTCAGGTGAGGACTGTGACTCGAGTTTTGACTGTTCACGTATACGTGACTTGTGAAGGTATATTTGGTTGTGTACCTTGTGGCTTGTATCTTATTAGTTAGTCAGAGACTTAGCAAAAGCACCGTAAAAGCAGTCCACTGCCATAGCCCGCGCTGCTCAGCGTGACAGGTGGTGAGCCCGTCGCTACTAGCTATTGGATGGTTGTGCAGTTCTAAGTAAGTTCATTAGTCGCCTTTTACGACACCCAAGGGAAGAGATGGGTTGGTACAATTATTTTAATAAGCCGCTACCACACGCCTCCTATCTACCTATCTTATATTGGGTCCTTACCTATGAAATTGGTGTTTTTATTCTGTCTTAGCAATTTGTCCGTAACTTTTAGGTTTCAGAACATTCTTATAAAATAATTGCCTCTTCTAAAAATAGACCATATATTTGAGCTCGTATTATTTAATTTGATAATTTTTTATAAGTTTAATTGTGTTAAAATTAGACACAAAGACAATTATTTTTAACTGCCTCCCGAATACATCATTTGATTTGCATTTACATAAAAACGATGAATAATTTTTATCAAGCGTGTTCACACACATATTGCTAAAGCTTGTCTAATGATACATGCCAAATATTATTATCTCTGGATTTGTCGTTGTGAAGAAAACTGATAAAATGTTAGTATGTAAAATGCAGACATCCCCAAAATCTCTATACAAAACACCAATTTCATAGGTAAGGACCTAATATTTAAAAAAATGTTTATTGAAATAACATAGCATAATATAAATCGTCACGCCGGAGGGGTGTTATCGCTCACATTTTTCTATATAAGTCCTCTTAAAGCCCCCAATTTTGTGGTGATCACAATAATCCCATTTAAGAAATGTACCGACATCATTAACAATATTGTTATAAAGATCGCTAAATGGTGATTAACTCATTTCTCAATTTTAAATATGTCATATTGTTAAGAGGGGTAGTGACTAGGACCCAATAGGATATGAATTTAGTTCGAAACGATTTTATGTAGAAACAACCGCCCTACAACACTGCGTCAGTTAAAAAAGGTGAAAAGGGCCGAATACAGTCCAAAAAGGCAATGACAGATTGCTGCGATTTGACTTTAAATCGTTATTTTATAGAACATACTGAAATGGACTAAAATAGTAACTACGAAATGATAATGAACTGTAATCCTGATTATGAAATATATTGAGTACATGTACGAACGAACCAACAACAAGAAAAATCAATAATTAAAAGTATGACAAAATCACTTGGAATTTTGGTGTCAATTCGTATACCAAAGAGCTTAAAGTTAAAGTACTTAAAGTACAAAAGAGGTGCACAACACATACATTTTTAAGCTATGAGATCAATTTAGTTTTAATCCCTATAAGTTTTCACAAATAATTCTTATCATAAACGTAAAAAAGATGGAAGTTGCTAATTTGCAATTTCATTTACCGTACCAACGCTTTTGCATCTGAAATCTCCACTCTTACTTAACATCATGTAATTTGTCTGGTAGGTTATGAAACAAGAAAAGACTATCACGATAACAGATTTGGTAATGAATATGAGAGGCTTAAAGGAGAGAGGTGGACCTCGGTGCCGTAGTGGTAAGGACGCTTTGGCTTTTGGTATCGAAAATGAAGCTAGCTTCGCCATGGTCAGGCCTTAGATGGGTGACCAAAATTTTGTTATCTCGAACTCCTCCATTCTTCGTAGGCACGCTATGCCGTTGGTCCTATTCGCTATTCGCAACCGTTTCTACCAACCAACCCGCATTGAGCCAACGTAGTGGTGTTACGGCCCATATTCCTCATGTCTTTCTCCATGAGGAAGGCCTGTGCCGTACAGACGTTGAATATGAAAGGAGAGTGTAATAAGTAAAATTCAGCTTAATTTTAGAAGAAATAGAACTGCAGCACGTTGATGAAAATGTTACACATTGCGCATTATTCCATGCGAGATCACCAACAAGTCATATTTAAAATGTAGATTGGAGCTCATTTTTTCAATACAGAACATAGAAAATCGCAGTAACAAATCCTGATTGCTTTTTAATGGTAATTTGCATACACTATCGTTCACAACGAGACCGCGTATCGTTGTATTTTATAGAACAGATACTGTTCTTGTGTTATTGTTCAGTGAGTTATTCAAATGGAGATTGGATCTCAAGTGTGGATTTTTTCAAAACTGACTGAGTTTTTGATCAGTATAATAATAATAATATCCTCAGACATTCACACCTATCAACTAGCCCCATTTTAAGCAACTAATGCTGCTTGTGTTAGGGACACTAGATGACGGATAAATATATTTAATAGATATATAAATAACCTGAATATATAGAAATATATATAAACATCCAAGACTGGAGGACAGATGCCTGAAAATTAATCACCCAAACATTTGCCCTCACTGGGGATCAAACCCAGAACCTCTCGAGATGGCGACGCCTTGAGACCGGCATACAGACCACACGACCACGGAAGTCGTCAAAACGTGATTATCAGATATTGTATCTTCCTCTTGGTTTCGATACTATCCTCATCATCAGTGCTTTTTGGAGACACACTAGGAAATCAATTGTGTGTAGGATGATTTCAGTCACCTCCCGGACTAGAGGATAAAATACTACCGTTCATTAAAATATTTTTTTTTTGTTGTTTTCTTCTTTTTCCTGCCCTGTTCCCAATTCTATTTGGGGTCGGCGCAACATGTCTTCCTCTTCCACTCCCCTCTATTACTCGTCAAGTCAACACTCACGCCCATCCTCATCAAATCATCATTCACACAATCCATCCATCTTTTATTTGGTCTTCCTCTCCCCACACGCCCATCCACTTTCAAGTCCATAACTTTCCTGGTGACATGATCATTCTCCCTTCTCATCACATGTCCATACCAAGAAAGTCGTTTTTCTCTCAGTTTATCAGCAATCGGGGCAACTTTCAGACTTCCCCTAATATTTTGTTGTATGTCAAATAAATTATTTCATTCATTCATACATATAAAGTCACGCGTTTTTCCAACAGGGGTAGACGTACCTCATGATATAACCTTGTCATAGACGATGTTTCGCCATATGCCCTGGTTTTTGGCATGAATAGCCTCTGCCAACTTTTATGTGAGTCTGGTATGGATCTCTACCTCTGTCACAGGATGTCACGGGATCTTTGTGCCTGTTACTTTTTTATGGCGAATCAGAGTGAGACGGGACGAGACATTCTAAGCCGGATACGTGAACCGACAGTTCAGAATAAGATCTGGAGGTCCGGGGTTCGATTCCCCACGGGGGCAGGGGTTTTTTTGCTCGGTTTGGTTGGTGGTAGGGATTCTAAGACCGCCTGGCTAGCTACCACCGTCTTACCTTAATTTGTCGCCATAATAACAATATTATAAGCGTTGTTGTGTTCCGGCAATCAGAGGTAAGATAGCCAGTTCCTCAGTTGTTGAGGTTTACAGGTGAAGCTCGCTTCCACCTTTGGCCTTATCGTCATATACCATCAGGTGAGATGATGGCCAAGAGCTTACCTGTCATATAAAAAAAAGATTAAACGATTCTATAACGGGAGAGGAAAATCGGAGAGAAGAGGGATAGTTATATTAGATGGCCAGGATGGGTGTGAATGTTGATATGGCGTCTGATAGAGGATGTAAGAGGACATACAGGATGAAAAGACACGTACCAAACCCAAATGAAATTGGGAAAAGAGCAGGCAAATTATTATGATAACGCATAGTGCATGCGCCTGAGTGTTTGTTTGTTGTGCATGCCTATTCCTTAAGGAATATAGACCTATGATAAAGTTACGTTAAGTTTAATTTAACGCGTACTAGCACTGTATACGAACCCTCAATTCTCAAATATCATTTATCTGAACAGCCAACATTTCTAAAGCACTTTACGGATCCCATTTTAGAAAGTAAATACTGTTATACCTATTCAATTTTTTTATCATGATTCAACGTTTTTCTCCATTATCTGGATTAGGGCAAGACCCGATGTCTTTTATTATTACTTCGTATAGCAATGATCAGATCCCGTGACGTTTAGGAAACCGCAAGGCGCTTCGTAAGCCGAATTCGAGTGAGGTGAGCAGTAGGCTTCGGTTCAAATGGGTTCCATATATGATACAAATTTAAGAATATTGTTTTTGAAATGAATTATGTAATAAACAGTCATAATTCATTCTGTTTCTTAAAATATTTTATTTCCCACTTCCGATTTTTTTCCGTGTTTAAAAACTATAAGGTTGAATAGCTAGCTTGTTTCTGTTATCCTAGCTATCTTCGGATGTGCTGATTGATTTGCTGTTCTTATTGTATAAAAATGAAGGGTAATTACCATAACGTACCTAATTTTTATGTGCACCATTGGTAATTTTAGATATTCAGGTATATCATCAAAGAAAATGCTTAATCGCATCTAAATCAACCCTTCTCCAAGTACCCAGTCCATTTTCATACGCATTCCGCGAACCCTTCAAAAGAAGTGGTATATTCAATCTAGAGTGGTCTCACTATCTCACCGCGGAACCCTAAAACGAGCCATAAACCGAATTACGGACCACAACGGAAGGGTAAGCGATGTAGTATCCGAAATCAAACAATTATTTTACGTAAATTGCATTCCCTTTGCGCTAACAATTCTAAATTAAAGCGAAAGATACACTGGCGGGTGGTGGGTGAGTGGAGGGGGGCAATTTCCGCGAATCTTCAGATCAATTAATTAGGCAAGCTCCTAAATTGGACCGGCCATTTTTAATTTCAGAATGCGAGCCCGGAATACTTTTAAGTTTGGCAACTATGCTGTATTGATGTAACGATCCGCTTAATTTTGTTATGACTCCATTGATTGCGGAAATTTTTGTTTTGTGAGTTTTGCAGTTCTTTATAATGTCACGCACACATCGTTGTGAATTTATATATTATGTCATCCCTTTATCTAATTAAGCGCTTATTCGGCCAAACTTCGATTGCGCGCGACTATAATTTTCATATTGTTCACCTTTTTGTATATTAAAGAAAGCAATAAATATTGAATATTTACTGATTTGTAGAAAAATCCTTGGTGGAGGCTTATTATAACAATCCGTAGACATATCTGGGCTTATATGAAGATGACAATGATATAAAATAATGTCCTATTTTTTATTTATTTACCAACACAGCTTTAAAAAGTAAAGGAATCTATGGAAATCATAATCGTATTGAAACAATAAATTTGTATTATGAGACATAACTAAGGCATGGTATTAAATTACAGACGGAATGAACAGCTCGGTTGATATATTGCGAGGAGTGCTCAACGGGACTTACCCCACCTGTCCGGTAATGCCCGCATAGGCAGAGAGCTGACTGCTAATGGACCGATGTTTCAAATTAGATTTATGAAATAATCTCAATATATAAAATCGTGGTTATAATAACGTAGATAGTGGGAAATAATTCTAAAGAAAATAAATTACGAAAGATATTCAAAATGTAAATGTTTAATAGACGGAGAAAATCAATTGTGTTAGCTAAATGTGACCATTACAAGACGCGTTTTTATACGATTTTCTGAATTTCTGAATATTATAATGAAAAAGAATGTACCAGCTGCTTTGCTTGCCTAGCATGTCGTAAAAGGCTACTAAGGGCGTATTGGGTACTGGGTCTGTGATTGTGTAGGCGTTGAGCTAGCCACTTGTTACTACTCTTTCACGATTTTTCATCTGACCAAATCCAATTTAAATGTGGCCAAATGTGGTCTTAAGGAACACAGTGCTCCTTGGACTCTGTCTACCCCTTCGGGGATTACAGGCGTGATTTTTTTTATGTATGTATGTATGTATAATGAATATACTACTTAATGTTTATTAAAAGTAGGCAAAACAATAAGCACAAACATAATTGAAGTTTCATCTTAACCTATAATTATAAGTGTTTTTGCGATTGGAATGGAAATAAAAGTAAATGAAACGTTTGCATGCTTTTATCTCGCTATTTAGTTTCGTACCCAAAATGTTGCTTGGCTCTTGGTCTACAGAGTCCAGCAATGCTTTGGCACTGTCCGGAAGTACTTATAGTGGGTTCTGAATAACAGGTTATTGAATAAATATCGTATCTGGCGCATTATGGGTAGTTACAATGAAAAACTGAATTGAATTTGTATTGATATTTCATTAACAGGGTCTCATTTAATTTCCGAGCGTCGTGTTTATTACAGATTTTCGCGTATATTTCAACTGTCCGTCATTTCAATGGACTTAAATCGGATATTTTAATTTAATAGTCTGTAAGCTTTCAGATACCTATGTTTATATGTGCATATGAGGCTGATGTGGCTTATCATTGCCTCGCTAGAGGTACACTTGCATCTAAACGATATCGGCAAGCAGGCATGCATGAGGATAGTAATGAGAGTGCATGATTTGGAAATAAATAATTTCTGCTTACCATAAGGAAAAAGGAATGTTTTTGGACTAGTTGATTAGTGTATTTAATAGTATTGGGAAGTAATAAATTGGGCAGCCATTTAATTATATGGTCAAAAAGGTCAGCTGAAAAACCCATATTTGGTCAGCAATATAACTATGCGGATGGCAAAACAATTATTTAGTCAGCTGAATAATTGTTTGGTCAGCAGAATAATTAACTGCGCAGCAAGATAATTATTTTTACAGCAAAATAATTATTTGGGCAGCAATATATTACCGGAAATATGTGTTACTGGAAACGTATAACATTTACGAAAAGGATCAATGAATGATCAAGGATCAATTCCTAGGAAATGTTTTCTGATAGATATTAGGTTATGGTTATTTTTTTTCTTATCCATAAAAACAAAATTTGTGTCATCAAAACATTATAATATATTAATTAATTTGGCAACAGAGAAAACATTTAAGTTGCTGCCCAATTAGTTATTTTGCTAACCAATTTAGAAATATTTGATGCCCATAAGTTGCTGACCAATTAGCTATTTTTGCTGATCAAAATTCGAATATTTTACTAATCGTTTAATAAGCACCCATTTATATTGATATATATTTTTTTTCAATGATTTTATGCTGTAATTATTCGAGACCACATAAAAGTTATTTTAATCTAAATAAATACAGCTACATATAAAATATCTTTCCAACATTTAGTCTAGATTTCTATTTAAGCTTAAATTTATTTAACAAGAATATCTCGAATATGTTCGAGAGTAAACAAATAAAATCCTTGGTTGTACAGCAAATGAACTGAAATCCTGTCAGACACAGTTCAACATCAGTTTTGTGTGTGTATAAAAGATGGGTTATGTTGATTTTTCATCAACTACGCAAACAGTTTTATGCAGTGTCGGTTGGCAAGACGAATAGCTCAGAAACAAACATTCTTGGAATTCTTTACTAATACATTTGACTATTGAGAAGTTGGCTTAGATAGTGATGTAAAATAAAAGAAGAAATACAATTCGTTTACAATTTTGGTTCATCTTGAGTGGTATCATAATTTTGTTTATACTCGTAGTTGTAACTGTTATTGCGCTCTTCTCTGGCCATCATCTCTTTGTTTCTGCTTTTAAACTAACCATCTATCTCTTTCTCATTATTTTTGGTCTCCAATTTAAATTCCTAATTTAATTTTTTAATTTAATCATTAAAATTATATTTAATAACACTATCGTTATAAAATTATCCTGAGGTAAAGGGGATCCTTGTTCAGGTATTATGTAAAATTTAGCTTCTAGTGTTTTTAGACTTAAGAAATACATTGCGAATCATGCTTAATAATAAAGATTATTTTTATTATTAATTAATAATACATTAGAACCTTAAAATATAGTTATTTTCAAAGAACTCAAATTACTTTTCCAAGGTAGTGCAAGTAGCCCTAACTTTTATATTATTCCTTATGTTTTGCGTTCAGTGATTTGTGATATTTACCTTTATAGAAATTGTTCCAGTTGTGCCTTTAAATTTACCAATAAAAAACCAACAAAAAAGTGCCTACCAGTTATTTCTTCACCGACCTCACCACGTCACAAAGTGAACTGCCAGATGGTGTTGCAATATTAAATCGAGTAGGTATACGTTTTTAACTCGTTTTATCATAATTGTTTGCCACAGACTTACCAAAATGTTTTCTAATAAGTTTAGTACCATTTGTCACACAGAGATGGCGCTAAGCGCAGTGGCATCGCGCTAGCGTAGTCTCTCATTAATTTACTAAGGCCCGAGTTCACCAATAATTGTTTAACCAACGTTTTAGTGATCAGCCGTTCAATTCCTAAACATCGTTTAAACAACTATTCAAATTTTTACTGTTCACCGCAAACATTTTTACCATGGTTACGAAATCGGCTGTTTAACGATGGTTTAGAATGAATGAACGAATGTTATAAGGATACTTATTTTCGAAGCCGCTCTGTCATATTAAACGGACGCAATATACGTCGACATCTAAATTTGGTATCATAACGTAAAATTCTTCCAATTTGTAAAGTGCAATGACGTGATAAGAACGTTTTACTACGACGTTGTTCTAATTTTGGTCGAATAACACCTTTCGTAACTAACGGTAACTGTCAAATTGTCAATGTCAAAAAGAAATTCATGTTGATTTGTTTACTTATATAAAATCACGACTATTATCAAGGACCGCAAAAGGATTTCATTGCCATAATCCGCGCTTCAACAAGCAGTACTGCACACGTTTATTTCGGCGTGAGTTTTGATTACATGACCTAAATCAATGTCCAACGGAAAGTGTGATTCGATCGTGGGTCAGAAAGTTTGAAGCAATTGGTTCCGTTCTCAAGAAGCCTCCGGGACGCCCAAGATCAGCATAAACGGAAGACACAATTTAATGCCTCTTTGGCGGTCGTAAACGAAATGTTTGCTGGGAAAGTGAAATCGCGCCGAGGTGACATTGCATGGCCGCCTAGAAGTTCGGATCTAACGCCACCGAACTTTTTTATGTGGGGATACCTGAAAAGTAGGGTCTACTCCAATAACCCAGCCACGATTCACCAGTTGAAGACGAATATCCGAGAAGAAATGGCAGTATTCCCCGCGCAATGTGCCAGCTAGTTCCTACTAATTTGAGGTTCAGATTCGAGGAATGTTTGCAGCGCGATGGTGCACATATAGATGATGTTATTTTTAAGAAATTAATTTCCCAGATGTGAATTTTTATTGAAATAAAAAATTGTATTTGAATTGTATTTAGTTTTTTTTATTATTATTTTTTCAAATTCGCAAATCTTTCTGGTCCACTCTGTATTTCTTTCCAAATATTCAAGTTTTCAAGAAGTCCCAGGTAGTGGTCGTGATAATTATCTACCATTTATCATTTATTACTAAAACAACCTATTAATCGAAAATAACCATAAATTTTCGTAACACTTTTGATGTCAATATGTAGTAAATGTAAGTAAAACGGAGATTAAACGGTGCTGTCAGGCTCGGTTAAGTTGATCGGTTGGTTAAAAGCTGTAATCGATGGTTAACGTGTGGTGAACACAAAAACTAATTTAAACAGCTGTTTATCTTATAATCAGTTGTTTAAAATGTTGGTGAACTCGGGCCTAAGGCTGCATTGTGTTTGTGATTGTTTGTTCTGCGTGTACAATAAAAGTGTTTTCACTTCCGAGCTGGTTTTAATATTGTCGTCTGCGACCTCATGGTGGTACAAGATGGCGCAACCTTAAGGGTCCGGCGAACAGTGAATTTTTTGTACAGTCACCAGCATAAATATATGACGGTGGTACGGCCGTGCATAAATATCTAATCATCCATGGGCGCATAAGTATATGACGACATTACCTCGGTAAAAATATGTGCTGCTTCGTGGCCGGCAAAAACATTGTTACACACTATCCGCATAAATATCTGATCGAACAAAAATCAAAATTATCTAATCAGTGTGTTAGCAAAAATATCGAATGACGGAGGGACCGCATAAATATCTCACACTTAAGAAAATCATAATATGTCATTCATCTGCAAAAACAAATCTTATCTATTTAGTATAGAGCTGTAAATTGTTTACGAAGTGTTTTGACAATTCACGAAAGGACTGCAGATTTGTCATTGCATGTCTGTTTCACATTAGGAAAAAAAAAATTGAAAATGATTTTGGTAATAAGTTTGTATTAAAAATTCACTGTTCGCCGGACCCTTAGGAGACCAAGAAGAAGTGGTGTGGTTTCATAGCTACGCTTGAAAATATAGATCACACTAGAGGTTATAGAGTAACGATTTTTTAAGCAACAAATTAAGGATTTTTAATACAATACTTTTCCCATTGATTTGGGTACTTAGTGCTGCAGATGTTTTTTTTACTTAGCTGACCTTAAAATTCCTACTTACATGTCGTTCTGATTTAGAAAACCATTAAGTCATAAACATCAACATTAATGTACGTAGTATGTACAGCATACTGCCTTTGTAAATCAGTTAAATAAGCCACAAAAACAGGTACGTCCTAAGTTCCAAAGTCTACTTACGACATATTTACAGTTCTAAGTGTATCCGATGTTTGGCGGAGTGGATCGGGCGCGGACTCAAAATTCCTAGTTATTACCTTCCAGCGCTGCCTGTATAATTGTGTTAGCAACAAATTACAAGTTAGAATGAGGTGGCAACATCGCCAAGTAGTTTGTGCCCTCGGCACTCGGATTTCTGGAATGTGAGTTATATTTTAGGCTGATTTCGAGTTTTAAGGCCTCAAGTAAATTAATGAGTTGCCTTACTAACACTCAGTTGCACAAAGATTTTTTAAGGACGACATTTGTTAATGAGACATTAAAACTATAAAGTTCATTAAATTTAAGGTTGTCACACAAAACAGTTCTAGCTAATGTCTCTTTAGCATTGACAGGGTGCTAATGTCGTTTTATGCAACGTAAAAACTACGCTTAGGTGTTCTTTTGACACTTCAATAAATAAATTTAATGGAGCATTAGAGATAATGCCGACATTAAATTTTAAAGTTCGTTTCTGCAACTGGGTGTATGAGTGTTCGTCACGTAATAAAATGTTTTTGAGCTCGGATGAGGAGCCCAGTGGCATAGTGGTTAGAACGTTTTGGCTTCGATTGAAAACAAGTCTACCTTCGTCATGGTCAAGCCATGGATGGGTGACCAAAACTTTGTGATCTCGAGCTCCTCAGTGCTTCGGATTTTCCATGAGGAAGGCCAGCAATGGGATGTTTATAGGCTGAGGACAGGAAAATGTTTTAGGCGTACCAAGCGGGTTTTCATACTAAACGACACTGCTTTGCTTAAATCAAACGGCGGCCCGTGACCTTTACAAGATCGTCGATCAACATTCTGAGGGCCTGTCAATATTGCACTTCCAGTTTGTAGAAGAAAGAACATAGCACCATTCCGCCCCATCGGCCGTAATTTCTAAATAGAGGCGAGAGAACTTATATTTAAAAAGCTGAAAAAGAGGGAAAATTTTTCAAAGCTTATCGTAAGCGTTAAGCGAATGCTTACATCGAAAATTTCTCTTTATTTGTTGCCTTCATGTTTTTATGTTTAATTTTTTTCGGAACGCTGTTATTATTACTCGTAAATAGTGAGCATTATTACATAGAAGCCATTACTTTCAATAAAGAAAACTTTCATTTCATTCTCAAGAAAAAGCAATGACAAAAATCTGTTATAATATTGTTCGTGTACACGACAATATGTACCAAATACATACAAAGAATTTTGGAACTTATGTACGAAGTAACATAATAGCTATTCATATATTCAGCTAAGCATTTCTATGTAATCCAACACCAAACACATCACACGGTTGGCCACAAAAGGCGTCCCAGAATGTTCATGAACGCTGTACTCGTATGGTTACAAAACCCTTCACAGACTTATTACACCTTCATCATAACTGATTAATTATTTACTCCACAAAGGAACTATATTATTGCTGGTTACGTTACAATGGAAACTCGACGCTCCTCGAAAAGTATTAGGTCGGTTTTTGCATGGAGATGGTGACAGCCTACAAAAGACTGCTAATGGCGTGTGAACTGATTTAATCTAGCTTTATGTCTGTCTCGAACTGGTTGCCTGCCTTTATGGCCGTGGTTTTTGTTCCCGAGATATTTTTATTTGCAATTGTAGACAGGCTTCAGTTGAAGACATTTCGAAGTTGTATAAAATTTTATTAGAGAACGCAAGCTTCGTAACAATTTATGTTGCTTGTAATCATTCTGTCATTGAGAGATTTTATTTGTAGACTAACTGTTGCCTGCGACTTCATCCGCGGTTACTGGATTTTTAACTATCCCACGTGAACCCTTTAATTTTCCGGAATAAATTATGTAAGATGTTGACCAGGGATATAAGGAACAAAATTTCCTTGAAATTGGTCCGGCCATTTCGTAGATTAGCCCGTACAAACAGTGTACAAACATACAGAGAAAGAAAAAGTTATAAATTTGACCCTATAAATAGACCCTGACTTGATTTTAAGCATTTTTTTTCTATGTACAGACATTCGACCTCTACAGTTTTATTATATGTATAGATATAGATTATGACTGTGTGAAACCTATGCTGTATAACAAATATTATTTTACATACCCAGACTAAATATAGGCACCCTAACCTACAGTCAAATTGTTCCAATTATATTCAACAACTTTCTGCTTGTTAAAATATAGGATATTAGCTGAAAAACGTTGTACAAAAATCTATCTCAACTTCGCAGTTAATAAAATTTTATTATTCATTCAATTTATTTTTGTTGAAATATTTTAAATTAGAAATCGTATCTATACCAGATTGAGCACAAAGTTGAAAGGTGAGGGGTAGTTGGGAACGCCAAAGGTAAAAGATCGCGTGGTCGTTCTTCAGCAAGATCCTGTCTTTTGAAAGGTCTCACTGTTATTGTCGTTCAATGTGCAATTGACATAAAATAAAACTTAAGAACCGACATTTCACCAAAACATTGTGATCTCATGTTTCTCTATGCTTCGGTAGATACGAGAAGCCGTAGGTCCAGGTCGCTATTATCTGTGGGCCCGTGCTAAAGTGCGCGCGAAACTCGTTGGCCGCGCCTTAGGCGGCGACTCATCTCGCTATTGCAATCCCATGTGCGTTTTGTTTAAAGTGGCCGGAACTTTCAATGCGTGTTGCCGTCGCGAAGTACGGCGCCGAACTGAGTAATCCCGTCTCTCCGTCCCACCCCTCACATACCTAAGGCGCGGCCAACTAGTTCCGCGGGCACTATAGTACGATACGTACTTCAACATTTTTGTGCCTATTCACTGTTGCCTTGAAAGTCCCCCAAATTTGGACCGGTTGGAAACACAGACGCAGGAAGGTGATAGGTATGTGGGATTACCTAAAACCCTTCGTCTCTTGATCGGACTTCAGGAGGATATGACAATTGGCGTTCATTTAATAATAAATAATAAATAAATATCCTCAGACATTCACACCTATCAACTAGTCCCATTTTAAGCAACTCAAAGCTGCTTGTGTTACGGATACTAGATGACGGACAAATATATTTAATAACTAAATACATATTTATATCCTGAATATATATACATATATATAAACATCCAAGACTGGAGAACAAATGTCTGAAAATTCATCACCCAAACACTTGCCTCCACTGGGGATCGAACCCAGGACCTCTCGAGATGGCGACGCCTTGAGACCGGCGTACAGACTACTCGACCACGGAGGTCGTCAAATTCATTTTAAAACACGCTCAAGTTGTTGTTGATAATACGTGAGTTCCGTGAGTTTGAATTTAAGAGTAGCGTACGTAAGTTTCATATATCTTATGCAAATCCAGCGGTGACTAAGCGGATTTCGAACATAACTCGACTACTGAATTACAATAAAATAGCTATAAATCTTTAAGGTAAGTGGAATATATAAAATTTTATTACGATACGCGATGCTTTTGTTAAAGTAATAACGTCTTCCTAATTTGATTCACGAATATAGCGACAAAAAATCAAATATGGGAAAGTCTGGAATGTATTTTAGTGCTGTTATATTATGAATATTATTTTTCCAATAAACATTTTCTAATGAAATAAACATTATTATTTATCAAGAAAAGAGATTATTATTTATCTAGACATATGTTAATTTTAAGTGACTTAGGTTCAAATAATTATTATTGTTATTTTGAAAATTAACACATTAGGAAGGTTGGTATAAGCTTGGTATTAGGTACTTTCAGAATGGGTATAACTGATTTTATAGGAGCATCGATCACAAAGAACTTTTCGAGGCGACTAATGGACTTAGGACTGCACAACATCCAATAGCTTATAGCGGCGACGGGCTCACCACCTGTCACGCTGAGTGCAGTCACTGCTTGGTGAAGCGCGGACTATGGTAATACTGCTTTTGCGGTGCATAGTCTCTGACTAATCCTTAGGGGATAAAAGACGTGATTATATGTATGTATGTAAGAACTTTTACTTATAAGTAAAACATTTGTTTAAATCCCATGGAATTAAAACGACAGGAGAAAACCGACACCGAGTGAAGACGTCTACATTAAAAGCCATGTATTTGGAGCTTTTTATGGGTCATTCTCCGTTGATTGTCCCGCCAACATTCAGAGATAATTAGCTATAAACAAAGCTTTGAAGAATTCTTTACTTGCGTAAAGGAATCTTAATTGTATGTCTTTACCCAATAAGGCTTAAAATTGCATCCACATCATGGGCAATATTTCATCATCGTTTGTCTATGATACATGTGTCGAACTAATACAGATGACATCAAATTTCGTAAACAAACTTCCATTCGATGCGTATTCTAATACCATCACGAATGCAATAACACTTCCACTGTTCCGCATATACATTGGAAATCAACGCAGCAATTACAACAAGGAAATTGACATCCGACATAGTGGAGCCGGTAATGAATCGAAAGCTACCGCAAGTGCGAGAGCATCTCCGTCGCGACCACAGCCAATCTCTGCGCCGCCACACGATCAGTATGTGGTCACCTCACCGAGTCTGTGTGCTATTTGTAAAGTAATTGCTTGCGGAATTGTGCGTGGCCATCTTTATTGCGCAGACTGGAAATGGCTTTGTAGTGGGCAAACTTTCATGAGTTGAATATATAAAATTTTCAAAAAGCATCAATAAGAGCATTTTCAAGGCATGGAAATGCCAAATGTGGAATAAGTAATTTTAAATTAAGCTTATTTTAAATTAAGAAGTTAAAAGAGTGATTTAAAAATTCATTCATTTAGTTAATTAAATTATTTTTATTTTTATGGAAAAAGGCGTGACTTATGTATGTATGTATATTAAATGTCAATTTTTAGGCTTATATTATTTGTAAGTTACCATTTTATTATTATTTTGAGTCTTTCTATTTATTATGTTTTATGTATAGAAACGCTGATTGACCTTAAATAAATGATTCTAATGACCTGTCAATATGTGGAGAATGCCTTTCAAAATTGAGTCAAATTTATTTTTTTAACGGGTCGTGCTGTTCCCGAAGCAGTAACGTAAAAAAAAGTGAACAATCTACGCGTTATTATTATTATATTATTTTACGAAAAACCAATGTTGGTATCCGTCTTCAGCCTATATAATTCAGAATCACGACACGAGAATTTTGGCCGTATTAATTTTTGTACGCATCTAAAAAAAAGCATTTTAGTATTACTACACCAGTATGGCAAATCAAAATTTAATCTAATAGTTTCCATAATACAAGCCTATACGTTGCTTAATTTCGGGCTATTTTATAGAATTTTATAAATGTGGATCAAAAGTTATTAATTTTATTTATTGACTGATGGTTGCCGTAATAGAAAAAAGTTAATATTAAGTCATTACCTATGAAATTGGTGTTTTTATTCTGTCTTAGTATTTTGTCTGTAACTATTAAGATTCATAGTATTCAGAAAAAATAATTACCTCGTCTAAAATTAGACTATATTTTTGAGCTCTTTTGATTTGTTTTGATAATTTGTTGTAAGTTTAATTGTGTTAAAATTGGACACGGTGACAACTCTTTTTAAGTGCCTCCCGAATACATCATTTTATTTGCATTCACTTAAAAACGATAAATAATTTTTATGAAGTGTGATATTACACATATTACTAAAGCTTGTCTTATGATACATGCCAAATATTATTATCTCTGGATTTGTCGTTGTGAAGAAAACTGATAAAATGTTAGTATGGAAAATGCAGAATTCCCCAAAATCTCCATACAAAACACCAATTTCATAGGTAAGGACATAATATTATAATATAAAAAAAATATATACAAGCTCAGACATTATTCCAGTGATCATAATATGGATGGATGCCATCATGGATGCCTCAATGTGACCACGACAAGAGATGCTCTAACGCGAGACGACTAAGAAGAAGTAATCAATCAACCATATTTCTAAATTCTTTCATAATTTCTTTTGCAAACTTAGGCTCGATTTTTCAATCCTCAGATAAAACTATCTGTCAGTCAAATTTTAGCTCTGTCCCTTTTCTTTTTATGACTTTAGAAAGTGACAGTGATAGTTTTAAATGGCGGATAATTTTATCTGAGGATTGAAAAATCGGGCCTTAGAATTTTTATCCCTTTACAATGTTTGCGAAGCTACCAGCTTGAGTGTTTAAATAATAAATGATTCGAGCATAAATATTTTAAATAAAAATTTTATTTATATCTACACTAGCTGTGGCCCGTGACTTTGTCCGCGGTTAATGGTTTTTTAACTATCCCGCGGGAATTATTTATTTTCCAGAATAAAAAGTATCTAAGTTGTTGACCAGGGATATGAATCGTTCCAGCCATTTCGGAGATTAGCCCGTACAAACAGACAAACAGAGAGGGAAAGTAGAAGTTGAAAAAATTTTTTTTATATATATTAAGCAATTTATTTTTCTATATACAAAAATTCGACCTCTACAGTTTTTTCTTATGTAAAATCTATATTTTAGACCTCATTCTCATGATACATTTGCCCCAAATTCTAATAGAGGGGAGAGCGAAGCCACGGACCAATAGTTATTATATAAATGATAACTCAATAACATTTCATACTTCTCCTAAGGCTATATTAAGGCCAGATTCTTCCATCTTGCAAAAAGGTTGAACATTTTCCTTATTTAGAAGTTGCGTAGAAATTTATCGTGGGTCACATTTAAGCGTTATTAAAAAACCCAACCAAAGCTTGTTCAGTTGACCTGATGTGCCCTATCAATATCCGAGACACCTACAGTAGCGTCATATTTTGCACGCGTTTGTCTGGGGTTTAAGTTAAGGACATTGGCGTTTATTCCAGCGCGTGGTATGTTTTGGCTTTTCTTTGACAGGCCGTAAATGTAATTCGATACAACCACGTGTGTTCTTTCTAGTCCTTCCCACAACTCAACATTCAACAAGGCCTTTTGGACGTCCATGCAAAAGAGAGTGAGAGTCATTGAGAAATGTTATATATCTTACATGACATCTTACATTACATCTTTGACGACCTCTGTGATCGAGTGGTCTGTACGCCGGTCTCAAGGCGTCGCCATCTCGAGAGGTCCTGGCATCGATCCCCAGTGGAGGCAAGTGTTTGGGTGATGAATTTTCAGGCACTTGTTCTCCAGTCTTGGATGTTTATATATGTATATTTATATATATTCATGATATTTATATGTATTTATCTATTAAATATATTTGTCCGTCATCTAGTATCCGTAACACAAGCAGCATTTAGTTGCTTAAAATGGGACTAGTTGATAGGTGTGAATGTCTGAGGATATTATTATTTATTTATTTCTATGATATATAAATAAGAAACTGTTACGAAATATGTTCGTAGCTACGAAACTCGTAGCTACTTCGTAGCGATTGTAACATACTTGCATAATTATTTTACATCTTCATTAGCATTTCGTGCTCTGAGTTTCATGTCGTTCTCAGCGTATATACGTTCCATTGCTGGGTACAGGCCTTCTTCATGGCAAATCACATAAGGAGTATGGGCCGTAACATCACTGGGTTCCGGCTGCATTAGCGAACGTGCTACGGAATGCACGTTGCTTAACGTGCATTCCGAAGCACGGAGGAGCTCGAGATCAAAAAGTTTTTGTCACCCATCCAAGGCCTGACCATGGTGAAGGTAGCTTTGTTTTCAAATACCGAAGCCAAAGCGTAATAACCACTACTGAGTTCCATTTTACAATTACAGGTGAGGTGACATTTGACGGCTTTCCATCTCCGATGTTATTATAGGCTTATTAATGTATGCGATTACTGACAGAAAGTGGCGCTTAATTCTCTGAGACACATAGTTTTTATTTTTGTACAAAACAATTGATTTTGTACTGTCTACAAACGAATCAAGTGGTGAGTTAGTTACGATACATTGAAACATTTTAATGAACGGAATTGCATATACTACATTTTTACCACTTTTTTAACAAAAGAAGGTAAAACTGATAGACTTCTTGTCACCTTGACTTTTTTAATAATAATAAACAATAAGAATATCAAAAGGAATATGAAAAATATGGTGGCCAGCATCTGTCACCAACAGTAGGAACAGGCAATCTAGGAATATAATTTGTGTTTTTTGATAAAAAATAATCCTACGTTAAGTGATGAGAAATACACACATTATTATTATTAACTGATTAGCAAGCCGGACTCTTCCCGCTTCAGCGTATCCCACAGACCACCGCCTTCTTTTCACAGGACACGTTCTGACGCGATACATCAGCGTGCTATTGGCACGGTTTCGCCCCACCCCTCCCCCCATTTGCATGTAAATTGAATCACGGGACGCGGCAGAGCTTTGGCCGGACGGATCCCTTTAAGATGTATGTTACGTTTTCAAGTAAAAGGTTTTTGGTATCGATGTATGTTAATAGAACTATTGGTTGTTTAATTAAATTCTTGTTACAGCTGTGTAATGAATATGATGAATTCGGGGCGTGAAATATTTGTGTTTTATTTAGTAAATTTTAGTTAAGAGGCGGGTCTTGGAGATCATGCTTATTACTAAAAAATAAAGAATAAAACATTTGAAACATTTTCTTAGTGGTTTGCAATTACACTGTTTTTCGAAAGAAACGTTAAGCCAGAGTTCTCAATTGATATAGCAGTCATTTCTTCCTACCTTCCGCTATTATGAAAATATGTGTTCTACGTAGAAAGAGGCTTATGTGTTGTGTTGAAATGGTGAGTTAAAAAAATACATTTTTTTTTTGTTTTACTAATGTAAAAAGTACTATGACTGGTCGCTACTTTAAAATCTGTAAAAAATAAATAAATATTTTCACACATTCACACCAATCAAATAGCCCCATTTTGAGCAACTAATGCTGCTTGTGCTACGGATAGGTACTATATGACAGATAAATATATTTAATAGATAAATACATACAAATATGCAGAATATATACAATACATAAACATTAAAGAATGCAGAACATATGCCTGTATTAATCACACAAACATCTGCCCCCACCGGGGATCAAACCTAGAACATCTATACCTCTGGAGACGGCTTGAGACACTTGACCACGGAGGCCATCAAAACAGACGACTCGACCACAAAGGTCGAGTAATATATTAGGTTGGGGAAAAAGTCTTTTCGCATTATAGTATGTATAAACTTGTAATAAAATCTCTTTGGCTATACTATTTGTATCTGGCTGGTTTTGGTATCATTGAAAGTTTAAATTTTAAAGAACATAATTCCAAATTCAAATTAGGAAAATGTGTGATTTTCATTTGTTTTTCGTACCGCCAAGATGAGTGAAACTAATGAAGAAATTCGATACATTTTAAAATTTTACTACAAAAAAGGTAAAAATGCAACGCAAGCCGCGAAAAAAATTTGCGATGTTTATGGACCTAGTGCAGTGTCTGTGAGAGTAGCACAAATTTGGTTTAAGCGTATTCAATCCGGAAATTTTGATGTCAAAGATGCACGTCGCTCTGGTCGCCCTATTACAGATAAAATGGATGCCATTTTTAAAAAGTGGAGCAAGATCGGCATGTCAGTAGTTACGACGTAGCTGAAGAACTGGAAATTGACCACAAAACAGTTTTGGCGCATTTGAAAAAAACTGGGTACACAAAAAAGCTCGACATTTGGGTACCTCACGAGCTCACTGAAAGAAACCTAATGAACCGTGTACTCATTTGTGATTCATTATTACGACGTAATGAAACCGAACCATTTTCGAAGAAGCTGATAACTGGTGATGAAAAGTGGATCACGTACGACAAGAACGTGCGAAAAAGGTCGTAGTCAATGGCCGGTCAGGCTTCACAGACTGTGGCGAAACCCGGGTTAACTCGCAACAAGGTGATGCTGTGTGTGTGGTGGGATTGGAAGGGCATTATTCATTATGAGCTGTTATCACCAAGCAGGACCATCGATTCAGAACTCTACTGCGAACAACTGATGAGATTAAAATTAAAACAAGAAGTTGAGAGAAAGCGGCCGGAATTAATCAACAGAAGGGTGTGGTTTTTCGTCATGATAACGCTAGACCTCACACATCTTTAGCCACTCAGCAAAAATTAAGAGAGTTTGGCTGGGAGGTGTTAATGCATCCGCCGTATAGTCCTGACCTTGCACCTTCAGATTTCCACCTGTTTCGGTCTCTTCAGAATTCTTTAGGCAGTGTCAGGTTAACATCACGAGAGGACTGCCAAAACCACTTGTCGCGGTATTTTGACCAGAAGTCCCAAAATTTCTATAGCAATGGGATCATGTCCCTACCTACAAGATGGCAAAAACTTATCGAACAAAGTGGTACCTACATACTTTAGTTAAATGTAAATAAACTATATTAAAAAATGTTTTGAATTTTCTTAAAAAATGCGAAGAAACTTTTTCCCCAACCTATTATTTAATAATGCTGTTGACTCTACTATAATAATTCTAGTTGCCATTTGAAACATTGACCTTTTGAACTAAAAGTCAATTAACTAAATTTAAATTTTTGACTCTTGGTAAAGAAAACTTTATGGCTAAAGACGACAGATTGAGTCATTTAATTTTGTCCTTTTTGCGTCACTAATTGATGTGGAATTGCTGTGATAGAAATTGAAGTAACGTCTTTGAGAAAAATTTAAAAGTCATTGAAGGAAAATCTACCTAAGTTCAAATAACATTGCTAAAAATTGGCTTGTATTCCACCAATAGATTCTAATGATACGAATTTTCTTATGAGCTATTTCTATGACAATATCGCCATAAAAGAAGAAAAAGATATGTCAGTTGACTGATAGTATTTTATGACGCATAATTTAAATAAGTTAGAAAGTAACGGCAATTGCATAAATTAATAATGGAATACATATTTAATTCATAATCATAATTATTTTTCAAAAACTTTTTTACCGGAAAAAAAAATTACCGGTCGACTGCAAACTTCTTTGAGTATGCCCATACACCGTAGCGCTACGCCGTAACGCCATTGCTACGACGTAGCAATGTGTTATTCTGATGTTCTTAATTTTAATCATACTAAACTTTTTGTTTCAGGTAAGCATTGACACTAAAACTGCAAGAAGAATGGTAAAATTCAACTTAAATTTTTATTATCAATTGAAGTACCCAATTACGTAACTATAATATAGAAAAAAATTCTATGTTATTATAATGTCTCTTTACCCGACAGGGTAGGTAGAGGTGTTAAACACCCACATTTCGCCAGATATTTAAGGTCCCCATGTAACAAGTGGCGAGCCTCTTGTCATGCACCGGGCAATACATAAAAATGTATGACAAGAGAGAGTAGTTAAAAGTGCACCTCGCTTTAGTCGCCGGTGTAAGCGCAGCGGCTCTAACTAGGATGGACGGTCCGCGCGCTAATTTAGGTATTTCTTTCGTATTATTAAAATAAATACACATTTCGACAATATAGGCAATAAACGTTATATAAAACGTGTAGATTCATTAATATTCAAACGCTGATTACACTTCATTAAGCATTTATGCTGCACAAAGGGTTTATATTATTCTAGAGGTATTATTGTTTTTTTTTTCTATCGAGCCAACTTTGTTTTTTACATACAACAGGTAAGCTCTTGACCTTCATCTCACCTGATGGTAAGTGACGATAAGGCCGAAGGTGGAAGCGAGCTTCACCTGTAATCCTCAACAACTGAGGAACAGGCTATCTTACCTCTGATTGCCGAAACACAACAATGCTTAAAACATTGTTATTATGGCGACAAATTTAGGTATGACGGTGGTGGCTAGCCAGGCGAGCTTAGAAGCCCTACCACCAACAAAACCGAGCAGAAAAACTTCTGCCCCCATGGGGAATCGAACTCGGACCTCCCGATCAACACCCGGTGGTGTGAACCAATACACCAGAGCGGCGGTTAAAAAAAACTACGAGTAATCGTGTTCCTAATCAATATGATTTATCCTTAAATCCTTAAATATCTTGCAAGTGAACAGCAAGGGAATTAATAAACGCAAATATAGCGTTAAAAGCTCAGTGCAATCTTGGGAGAATTATAATATAATAATTATAATAAAGATGTTTTAAAATAGAGTCGTGTGGTAGCGGCTCATTAAAATAATACTACGAACCCATCTCTTCCCTTGGGTATTGTGAAAAGCGACTAATTGACTTAGAACTGCACAGCAATCCAATAGCTTATAGCGGCGACGGGATCACCACCTGTCACGCTGAGTGCAGTCATTGCTTAGTGAAGCGTGGACTATGGCAGTGGACTGCTTTTGCGGTGCTTTTGCCTAGTCTGTGACTAACCCCTATGGGATAATTCATGATTATTTGTATGTATGTTAAAATACAGGAGACAACTATAACATCGATAAATACAAAGACAGAAAACACCTTTATCACGCCAAAACGAACTGAGCAACAAAGACAGCACAGACTGACATAAACACTGACGGATCCTATACAGCCTCTAACGAGTGTAAGACTCATCCTTTAATTTAATGAGCTCTAAAATACAGGCCCCGAAAACAAAAGGGTGTTGAGTGCGACCCGCGTCTTCATTACTGCGTATTCTCCGAAGAAGGGTTACCAAATCGCAACTCAAGTGAGGATATCTGCAGGCAATGGGAAGGTTATCAAAGAACGTGTTGAGTATTACGCGTAATTATTCTTTAGTTAGTTGAATGTTGGAAAAGTTTTTTTGTATAATTATTGCTGTGTAAGATTTTGATTGCTTTATGTTAAATGTCTTGGTGTTGTGTTGCGATACGAGTATTTTTTTATAATATTATTTTATCTTTAATATTTAATTTATTGCCGACTACATTTGTAATATTTTGAGGTTCATACCCTTTAATTTTTGGATCGAAATCAAAGCTCTTTTCGCCATGGTCAGGCCACAGATGGGTGACCAAATATTTGTGATCTTGAGCTTCTCCGTGCTTCGGATGGCACGTTTAGCTATTAGTTAAGGTTTCTTCTTACCAACCCGCATCGGGCCAGCGTGGTGGTGGTACGGCCCATACTCCTCATGTGTTTCTTCTTGAGGAAGGCGTGTGCCCAGCAGTGGGACATATATAGACTGAGAACGATAAAGTGTGCGTATCCAAATAAGCTTAAGGAAATTTCAGAATTTTTATTTAACAAAAGGATGAGTGCGTAGAAACGGTTACCATCAGACCGTGACATAAATATTTGCTGACCAATCCATGAAACGTATGCTAATATATATTATATATGGTGCTCAATAAAGTTTCTTTTATTATAAAAGCGTATTGAACCACTTCGCTTCCGAACTCATTAGTAAAACATTTTTAAATCACGCGTCGTGCCTTCAATAAAAAATCAACGTCAGGGCACTTAAATACGAGTTAAATTTATGCATAGCTTATGCTCGATTCTGTCCCATGGTTTTATTTCACCTGGTGTCCCCACCACAGAATGTTTGCGCGCCCTTTTGCAGAACGTGCCGTGTGTGTACGTAGCTTATTCTGTTCAGGAAACGGTAAAATTTGGCGCAGCCGCCGGCAGTTTTGAGACGTATTTATTTTTTAAGCTTGTAACTAGAATAAAGCAATTTGAATGCGAGTTCTTCCACGGATTCGCTATGTGGACGTACCAGTTTGCATTTGGGTGTGGGATTTTGAAAAGGAACAAAAATAATAAAAAAATTAAAGAAGAATCGTATCTAGCGACAAGGGCCGACGGCTTTACGTACCTTCTAAAATACGGTTCCCTATTTGCCCACATAAAATTTTAAACATAATATGAATTGGCCTAATGAAATCTACACTAAATATACTTATGCATAATTGATTATGGCATAAAAATTATCCATAATTATTTACGCATAATTACAAATATCATAACTATCTTAAGGCATAAATAACTTTTGCATATATTTTTTTTAATGATTATCAATAAAAAATGTCGATGCTGGCGCTTCGCCGGCTACCGCGGCATGCTTGCTTTGCTCGATTGGCTCGCGCCTTATTCTACCTAACAATCCTAACAACCATTATGCCGAATACTATTATGGCTATTTACATTAGTCTAAATTATAATTATGCGATATAAATTAAATGCCAAAAGAAAATTATTTTATGATTAAATTATGTCAAATCCATTATGCACAAGTATATTATGAGTAAAAACATTATGCCAAAAAAAGGGTACACCTATCTAAAGACTGACTGGCGAAAGTAGTCTAACTTTCAAAATGAAAAGTCAAATCGTACCCAAACTACCACATCACTGAGCTCCTTCGATATAGATGTATCCCAATACAAAATGTTCATGCTTCCTTCAAATACTGGAGCGCATCTGCGAGTGCATACGTTAGGAATAAATCAAGGCTTAGATCCTGGCTCAGCCGGGCGATGCATTAGACTGTGATTCAAGGAAGATGGACGTCTCTTTACCACCCTGTACTAACTAGTAAGCTTGTTGTTAGAAGCGAGATCAGGGTTAGCTTAGATGTTTAGTTTGCTATTATTTCGATTTGATACTGTTTTTATTGAAAGGTAGAAAGTAAAAATCTAAACTGTCATTTCCAATTTATGTTTTGAAAAGTTCTTCTTCCAGAATTTTTGCGAGGGTTAGAGGTATCGTTAGTACGATCAGGTCAGGCTAGGTCAGGTTAGGCCTAGGATGGTGACCAAAACATTGTGATCTCGAACTCCTCCATGCTTCGGAAGGCACGTTAAGCCGTTAATCCCGGTCGCAGTTGCAACCGTTTCTACCTACTAACCCGCATTGGGCCAGCGTGGATGTGTTACGGCCCATACTCTTGTGTTTCTTTATGAGAAAGGCCTGTGCTCAGTACATACATACATACAATCACGCCTGTAATCCCCGAAGGGGTAGGCAGATTCCAAGGTGCACTGTGTTCTTTAAGACCACATTTAGCTATACGAAAATTGGGTTTGGTCAGATGAAAAATCGTGAAAGAGTAGTAACAAGTGCTAGTGCTCAGTAGTGAGACGTATATAGGCTGAGGATGGACCACAGTTTTTTCCTACATTATTATTAACTAACAATACTCTCTCCCTTTTGTAACTAATTAGTAAGGACGGATTTGACGCGTTTTTTTAAATAGATAGAATGATTCAAGGAAAGGGTTTCATTAAATGCATAATCATATTTATTTATTTAAACTTTAATGTCAATCACAAAAGGAATGTACATATGGCGGACTTAACGACCATTAGGCTAAACAGAAAGTTAGTGGCGGCATCATTAAAGTTACCTAATTACACTAGCAAAAACATTTAAATTATATATGCAAAATATTAATATTACAATACAATATATCATATATTGCACCCGTGAAAGCCGGGGCGAGAGCATTTGCTAGTAGGATAAAACATTGTTCGTAAATTGCAACCAAAGGTAAGCGAAAGCCGATGATGGTCGGAGTTAATTCACAACATATCCTAATCGACGTTTATTCGGTGTGCTCAATACAGTACTTCTATTACTTCTAATTTAACCAGGCTGTTTGATTTAAAAAAAAAATTGTTTCTCTGTCTGTTTGTACGGGCTAATCTCCGAAACAGACCGATTTTTATGAAATTTTGCAAGGTGATACTTCATAGGGATATGGTCAATCATATCCGCAGGATAGTTAAAAAACCACAGTTACTGCGAACGAAGTCGCGGGCAATAGTTTGTTTATAAAGAAAAGTAAGTCTAAGTAAATGTATGTCTTTATATACTTAGAGAAACGTGTCGTAATAACCACGTTATGACAGGTAAGACATCAAGCTAGTGGACCAGAAAGATCTCTGGTGACGGGTAGTATATTTAAGTAGTAATATTTATCTTTTATTTTCAGTTACTACTTTATTGAGACACATTTTATTCATATCTATCTATACATATAATAAAACTGTAGAGTTCGAATGTCTGTTAATAGAAAAAAGTGGTTAAAACCAAGTCAGGGGGATGTAAAAAGGGGGGAAAACACCAAAAATGTTTGTACGGGGTAATCTCTGAAATGGCTGGACCGATTTTAATGAAATTTTAGCATGGTGATATCTTATATCCGACATCTTATGACGATCTCCGTGGCCGAGTGGTCTGTACGACGGTCTCAAGGCGTCGCCATCTCGAGAGGTCCTGGGTTCGATCCTCAGTGGAGGCAAGTGTTTGGGTGATGAATTTGTTCTCCAGTCTTGGGTGTTCATTATATATGTATTATATTATGTATATTCTCAATAATTATATGTGCTCGTATTTATCTATCAAATATATTTGTCCGTCATCTAGTATCCGTAACACAAGCAGCATTTAGTTGCTTAAAATGGGACTAGTTGATAGGTGTGAATGTCCCTGGTCAACCTCTGAGATACTTTTTATTCCAGAAAATCAAAGGGTTCTCGTGTAAGGAGGGATAGTTCAAAAACCATAGCACCGCAGACGAAGTTGCGGGCAGCAGCTAGTTCATTTATAAAAAATTGTGATTGTGATTGTTTTACTGCGCACCCCTTTTCACATTGGGACTTAAGGGTGGTTTCATAGCTACGCTGGCCGCCAGCGCTGGTCACGCGCGCGCTCTTATAATTACGCGGAGCTACTAACATCCCTAACACACCTGAAAGTAAATAATGGTAGCATCGTTCTACTAAAAATAACCTTCAATCAAAAGTGCATTAAACTCGTCGTGAGGTGATCAAGAATTCATTTGTAAGCCATGCAACCTATTAATTAGAATGAGCTTACAAGAGAAACATTTTAACGGCACTCAATTACTTTCTTCAATATCCATTAGTTCTCTGTTGTTATATTGTGATTATTAATAATATTATGAAACAGTACAATGTTATTAAACGTAGTTTTATTTTCAACTAGCTGTTGCCCGCGACTTAGTTCGCGGTTACTGGTTTTTTAACTATCGCACGGGAACCCTCATACCAACCCGCATTGGGCCGGCGTGGTGGTGTTACGGCCCATACTCCTCATGTGTTTCTCCATGAGGAAGGCCTGTGTCCAGCAGTGGGACGTATATAGGCTGAGGACACGGGAACCCTTTAATTTTCCGGAATAAGAAGTCTCTCAGATGTTGACCAGGGATATAAGGTATCACACTGCATTTTTTTTTTAAATCGGTCTAGCCATTTCGGAGATTAGCCCAGTCAAGTGATAATAGCCAGGTTGTCAGAATCATTTTTACCTAATAAACAGAACAAGATACTACACTGCAACACCGTATAACCACATTGTACATAAGTTTTAAGTCCCGTGTTGGTCCGGGACACAAAATAATGTACCAACTGGTTCTCTTGCCTAGCATGTCGTAAAATGCGACTAAGAGCGCATTGGGTACTGGGTCTGTGATTGTGTAGGCGAGGAACTAGCCACTTGTTACTACTCTTTCACGATTTTTCATCTGCCCAAACCCAATTTTCGTATGGCTAAATTGTATTCCTTAAGTAGTGGTCTTAAGGAACACTGTACTTCTTGGACTCGGTCTACCCCTACGGGGATTAATGGCGTGATTGTATGTTTGTATGTATGTGTGTACATAAGTTTTATAACTGTTCCTTAACTGTAAATAAGTTTTATTCAAACTCAGTGATATAGGCGGTGGGATCGAACCCGCGATTCCCGCGGCTCTCGAACAAGTAGTGCCCCGTCCGTCCCAACTAGGCTACCGCTTTATTAAAAAGCAATTTAATACATACAAATTAACACCTGTTTTAGTAAACGCAAGGCGCACCTATGCTTATTCATCATAATGAGGCGCACACGACACTTCAATGTTATAAACTATGATGAATGGAAAAATTGTCTGCACCGATCATCAATCATGAAAGCTGGTGAACTATAATATTGTCGCTTGAACTTCACGACACGACTGCGATACGATTGATCGTAGAGTGAGATATTTTATTTTGCTTACTAGTTATTGCCTGCGACTTCGTCTGCGGTTCCTATGTTTTTTTAACTATCCCAAGGGAATCCTTTGATTTTCCGGAATGAAAAGTATCTAAGATTAACCAGGGATATAAGGTATCACCATGAAAAATTTCATTGATATCGGTCCAGCCATTTAGGAGATTAGCTCGTAAAAACAGATTAAAAAAAATAAAAAATATTTAAATATTTTCCCCTTTTTTTACACCCCCCTGATTTTAAGCATATTTTATTTCTATGTACAGACATTCGACCTCTACAGTTTTAATATTTGTATGTATAAAGATATATAGATAACCATTGAGTTACCATAAAGCTAATGGTAGCTCAATGCTTATAACCTATTGGCTGAAATTTGTTTATGAGGCTTTTTCCAATTATTATGAGTAATGTTTTTAGTCACATCTGGATAGTAATATAAAAGAAATATTTACTTTTACAAATCATTCATTAATAGAAAGTTTAGGTATTTAGGAAATATTGTAGGTGACACGAGTGCTTAAAGGCTTTCAACAAAGTTTTCTAAACGTCGAAAATTGTAGCAAAAAAAAATTATCTTAGAGTATAATTAAATTATTAATAAAGTAAGACAAGATACCTTTGCGTGATTAGATTAACATTGTAGTATTAAAAAACAAAGACGTTTACTATTACCATTTTAATCTGTATTCGATCTTAAAAAACGATGCGATGAGCCGTGCCGTAAAATCGCAAAGTTTAATCAACCCAAAAACATTTTGCAGCTAATAGCATTGCTATCACAAAAGCTATTGTTTAATCATCTTCGTTGTCATTCAGCAATTTATGCGACCTTTCATCAAAGCAAGGTGTGGTTCTTTCACTCGTCTGTTTATGTCATGATTTATGTTTTATTGGTACACCGCAAATGTAAACAATGACTGGTCATTTGTCGAACTTTATGAATTCAGGTAATTTGTCGAACAAATACTAATTACTCTCTGAAACTACCTGTTTAGTGTTGAGTTTATGTTACTTACATCATTATCTTTCATTCTGTGTTTATTTTCATCGCTCCCGATGTTAATATAAAACTCAGATGCTGTTTTCCTTTATAAATGTATGATGCCAAAGGTTTTTTCCGCTTTTTTTATATTTCATTACGCTCGTTTAAGGTTATTTGGGAGCTTCCATTTTTCATAATGATTTATTTAAGTGTTACGCATTAAAAAATAGTCGTTTTTTAAGAATCTGGTAACAAGTGATTACAGACTCCTGTAACATATTATTATCCCAAAGAGATCCCGATAACCTCGACCTGCACGTGGTGTTACCGATCAAACGAGTTTGTGGCACCCCCCCGAGTTGGCGTGGTGAGAAATTTTGTTGTGATGATAAATAGGACAACCCTCAATAAAAGGCACTCGAAGAAAAACTTATTATTCATTGTGTATCAGTGAGTGTTATCAATCGTGTGAACTCAAAACGACAAATTACGTCCCAAGGAGCTTAAAAGGAAGAACGTTCGCATTCACAAGCCCTCATTAGTGGCCGATCCTTATTAAAGGCATCAGTATTCATGCATCCCTTTCTGTAAAACATTCTCTCCACGATCCAAGCTCTTAAAATGCAAAATTAATTTTAAATTTTACAGCCAGCCATATTTGCAACTCCGATATAATTGAAGGAGAGTAGAAATATGTAAAGTCTCGGTGGTTTTATTTTAGTTCCCTTTGGCGGAACTTATTTGCGAGAAATGTCCACTGTGGACATTTGCACAAACGCTTCTGAGCTCGAGTGGCCGACGGATGAAGGAGTAATTCTACAGATATGCGATATTATTGCTTATTTGAAATATTTTTCTCGGAAAGTGTAAACTTTGATGTGGCTTCGTTCCGTCTTTGAAAGTGATGTTTATTAACCATGCCTTTTGCGTACAAATATGAGGTTTCTGGTTAACATTATTATGTAAGGCTTCTATTTCTTTGCCATATAATGTAGCTTTATCTTTCCTTTTCCTTTTTGTCATTATGATTTTTTATTCAATGCTAAATATGTTGCTTACTTTGAGCTACTCAAAAGAGGTTTTAGTTTCTTCTCAAGCGTATTTAACCTGAAATTCACCTTTTTGGGTGCCTACTTAAAACATTTTAGATCATTAAAACATACCACCGGGAAGCCAGTCTCCTTTACTTTAGTAAAAAAAACAAGCTTTACAATATTAAGTTTAAAACTAATAATCAAAATGGTTAATGCAACTGCGGTATCAAATTGTTCTTCCTTAGGCCCCTCTTCGGACTCAAATCGCCACCTATTTATTCCGGAGTCACTAGTGTTAAATCTGTCGGACGATATGAAAATACACCCCTCGACCGAACGCCTTCCCTGCTAATTATGCAGTGCGTTCGCCCGATGATTTCCCGCAGGACATTGTCCTATGCGCTATTTTAATCATATACGGGAAGAGATTGCATCCAAACAAACAACATTCCGCTTATACCGGCTAGAGATACTCTGTAATTTGCTCTTGGTTTGGATACAAATCGGACTATCGCTTCGTATTGTGAATATCGTTTCGGATACCTATCGTGTTTTGATAATTTTAGGCGAAATTTGCTTTAATAAAATCCATTGCTTCATAAAACTGTGGGAAGATTCAAGGTTCATTCAAGGTTTTTTTGTATTTCTATCTTCTTTTTTGTATTTTTTTGTAGTCACAAAATTTAAATTTTGTGACTACAAAACTACTATTAGTTTAACTGTTTACTGTAATTATAATATCTTGCGGCATCTGTAGGCAAAACATTATGTAGCCATAAAATCAGTTATTAGATCATACAAGTAACGAAGACATAAAAAACAAAATTTCATCTCGGAATATGGCGTCGTGAAGAATATTGAGAAGTTCATAAAACTAAAACAATTTTTGTGTAAATTTTCTATAACAAAAATAACACACTACATCTAATGTTTATCTCCAACCTCGCTTCAGCGGCTTAAGGGATATTAAAAATATATTTTGTTGTAATTCTCATTACAAATGTTTACTTGACAAACGTTCGTCTGTAACAATCATGGAGGGTATGAATCTGTGCAAATACCGTTCCGGGCCGGTCTGGGCCGGTTAGAACCAGATCGTTGTGTAATTTGTTCCGTTGCTGTTTGAATTCGCCGGTTTGTTTTTCCGAACACGTTTTAGTTCGCGAACTTCCAAACGATGGACTGTCTGCTTGTCTTTAGTTTGTGCCAACAGATGTTCGGTTGAGATTTGGGAGCTCTTAATGCAATCTTTTAAAAAATTCTCACGAAGAATTTTGAGTACTTTCCGCTTGAGGTTGTCTTGAAATATTTTAAAGGTTAATAAAATTTTGCTTTTCATAATATTATGAACAGGTAAACATTTTCTTAAACTCACAGGTTTAAATTATTTGATTTGGAATAAATTCAAGGCGAGTGAAAATTTTGGCTAATAATATGTATATACATACACATACATATAATCACGATTATTATCCCATGGATTAGTCAGAGACTAGGCAAAAGCACCGCAGAAGCAGTCCATTGCCATAGTCCGCGCTTCACCAAGCAGTGACTGCACTCAGCGTGACAGGTGGTGAGCCCATCGCCGCTACTAAAGTTCGGCTATGTGCATATACATCACAATAAATCTACATGCCCCGGTCCTACTAACACAACAAAATATAAAAAAACCGTGTTCTTACCAGTAGCAATAAAATCACATCAATTCAAACTCGCATTCAAAGACACATAAGAATGTTCTGTTCGCCATAAAATCTATTACAAATATTAGATTACAAAAGGTGTTTCTTCACATTTATTGGAAAATGTGGCCTAATAGTAAATTTAAGGTAAGGCGCCGTTTTTAAAAATTGGTTTTCCGATTGATATTTATGACATGTCTGGGACGATACCGCTATTAAAGGATTGGTAATCAGATACTGAAATGGGATTGCCAGTTTTTCAGAACATTGCCCAAGTAACGCTGGCGGTAGCTCGTCTATTGAAAGCCGATACAAATCTAAATATTAAGTTCGAATGGGTATATTGGGGAGTTTTAGTAGTGTCAGCATTTCTGGTGAGTTTCACACACGCTTCAGAGATAAATTAACTCCCCCTCGCCAACAAACAAAAGATACCTTAAGGAACAGTTTTTTGATTCGTGATCAGTTCGACTAGTAGGTTAAAATATGGACCAATTGCGAATACGTGTGATGTCGTGATATGACAGCTTGTCCCATAGTCAAATTTTTAAATATTACTATAGTTAAATAATCATAGACAATTTAACCAAACACGATGCTGCTTTAAGTGAAATTGCGGCTAGCGGCACATCTTAAGTATATTGCTTCGAATTTTCATCGCCAATTTAAAAATTTGTCAAGATAAAGTCTCTGTCTGAAACAATCCAAACTGGGAACATCTTATCTTTCTTAGACAGTGTCCCGTTGATGGAGCTACTGTAAGGCCTAAATTGATCTTACATAGGAGGCATAAGATCTTATTAGGTCGCAGTGATGCGAAACAGACTAACACAAATAATAAAGCTGAATTCTCACATTTTGGAGTTTCCATTGATGCTATTTGTCTAGATTTTAACAATTGAGTTAACTATTACTATTATTACTATCAGTTATAGTATGGATGACCTCCGTGGTCGAGTGGTTTGTATGCCGGTCTCAAGGCGTCGCCATCTCGAAAGGTTCTAGGTTCGATCCCCGGTGGGGCCAAATGTTTGGGTGATTAATTTTCAGGCATTTGTTCTCCAGTCTTGGATGTTTATATTTATATATGTTCACAATATTTATATGTATTTATCTATTAAATATATTTATCCGTCATCTAGTGTCCGTAACACAAGCAGCATTAGTTGCTTAATTGGGCTAGTTGATAGATATGTTTGAAGATATTTATTTATTATAGTTATCTTCAAAATATACATCAGCTGTGCCGGTGGCCGCTATTTTAATAATCCCAGCATCGTGTTCTGGTTAATTAACAAACAATTTGTGCCCAAATTGGAGTTTTAAGGGCTGTATAGCATACTATACAGATCATGTACAGCTTACTTAGGCAGCTTAAAGAACACATGTGTACTGTTTGCGTACCGATATAGAACCCTTAGTTTGTGCACCGAAATGCTACTTGGGACGTAGCTAACCTAGATAAAGAAAACGTGAAGCTAAAAACATTGTAAGGAAGGTGTGGGTTCGTACAACTTGGTTGGTTATACTGAAATCCCTCTTTATCAAAGTTTCGACACAGGTGTTTGCCGGAGCATTGAATCAATATACTAACTGATACGTTGCAGCCATAAATAACTGGATGTGTCAGGTTTTTCAGTAAACATAGTGAAGAAAAAAGAAAGAAAAACCGAACAAACAAGAAGGTGTCAACTTGAAGGCGATTATGTGGGAAATTATGTATGAATTTGTGTCTGTCGGCAAAATGAGGGTCTGCCTCTGTCTAAAATTGACTACAACAGAAACCAGCTATGTTATGGTGACTTAGAAATATTACTAAATATACAAATTAAACACCTTAATCGAAATTTTATGCCTGGTTCTCCTGGACGTTTCATAGCTACGCCGGCAAGGTTCCTATACATTTTAACATAAGCGCGCGCGTGTCGCTGTAAAATCATGTTACTATCTCGTAATTAAAAACGCACGCAGGCATAAAACCACCTTTAGAGTTCACAAGAAAAGCGAATCGAAGAATTATGTATTTCCTGCATGATTGTACGACGATAAAAAAAACAATTATATTAATCAGTTCCAGTACATAACACATCGAGCACCACGCGCCATAAAAATGCTTATATTTTCAAAGTTTCCGAAATAGATAAACTTCTGGTGAGTTCGTATGTCTTCGTGCTGACATCTCAACTAATCTCATCAGACGAAGTTTACTTGGAAAAAATACGAACTTGAGATTTTCCTCATGTTTTTCGTACATATTCGCCGAACGTGAGGCAACTGCAACGAATATTTAGCTGTACAGAATTATTTAGCTGTAATCTTAACTGAATAAGAAATTGAGGTTGAGGTCTATGTCTATAGGAATGCTTGGCAATATTAAACGTTTCTTCAAGTTAAAGAATACTGTCAATAGAATAGGTATTTATTTATATTAAATGTTACGAATTCTAGTTGTGATGTGAGTATAAAATAGAAATACATTACTACTATTAAGGCTCAGTTTGTAGTAAAATTAATTGAATCTCGAATTTTTTAAATTTTGAAATTGCCATTGTAAAATTTTAGTTTTAATTTAGATTTAAATTAAATTTACTGGAGTAAAATTTACTGCAAGTGGGCATTTTAGTTAATGATTCTTTGCTACGCTAAGAAAACTGCACTGCCTGTTGCTGCGATAGATGTGTGGAGTCACAAGAATGGACAAGATCAAGAGTGAGTATATTAGAGGAAATTAAGTAGCGCCACTGACAGAAAATGAAGGTATGGACATGTGATGAGGAGGGATGAATGTCACATTACAAGAAGGATGCTGAGCATGGATGTGGACGGACCTAGAGTGAGAGGAAGACCAAAGAAGCGATGGATCAAATGTGTAAAGAATGATATGAGTATAAAGGAAATGGATGCTAAGCTTATGAGTGACAGAGGAGAACGGAAGAAGAAGACATGTTGTGCTGATCCCGCCTAGGTTAGAAAAAGGGCAAAAAGAAAAAATTTCTAGAGTCACAAAATCGTATTATCGTGTTAATTTTATAAATTAACAATAATTAATCTTCAGAACAACAAAATTATTCAGATATTTGAGTAAACTTATTCCTAGAGAAACTCATGGGAAACATTAATTAGTGAAGGCTTCGTTTTCTAGTCCCAAAAATAAAATGAAAGCTACACGGTACGCCGACTTCAAAGCTAAATTCATAGAACGGCAAGCAATTTCTCGTTATAACAAACTCTACATATTGCAATCGTGATATTATTACGAGCAAAGAAAACAGTAATGATGTTGCACTTCGTATGCAAACAATAATATTTATAGAAAACACAAAGGCAAACAAGAATTATGGACATATTTTATTTCAAAGCTTTTAATTTTATACTACCAATCATCATTTTGTTAATAAGAGGTAGGAATGTAATATTGAGCACCTTGTAAAAATACAATGCAGTGTTAACAAACAAGCAAAAACTTTTTGTAAACGTTAAAACAATGCGCAAACGCTTCGCGGGCACAGCTAGTTAGCTTTCTAAACTATACTGCTCAACGGCGAATTCCCGACTTAATATCTCTACAGAGTATAGTCCAAACTCTCACTTATTACAGCCCAATTTCATCAGTATATGGCAACGTTATTATCGAGCCCACAGCTAATAAATAAGCAAATAAACTGACGAACATTAATATTCATGGGCATATTACGTGTAGGCGGGCCAGGCGCGGTAAGCCCAACGCCTTTAGAAATAAAGTTGATTTTCAATTAAACTTTCCTATAAAGGTATTAAACGTTGAGAATCATTAGAAAAAATATTAAATTTAGCACTGAATTACTCAGAAGCTATTACTGTGATAGGATTTACTTTAAATTCACTGCAAAATTCAAGTTCATAAAGTTCAATAGTTCGTACTGTCATTTTATGACTGGCTCACTCAAATATAAAATGTTTGTAAATTTTGCAATATTCTAGTATTCTTCAGGAGTATAACAAGCTGCCAAGGAAAATTGTTAGTGACTTAGATAATCAAATTCTTTTAGGGTGTTTTCAAAGGTCGGCTAGCCGCCAGGGCTGGCCTACAGCACCGGTGAGATTTTCATACATATTAACGTAAAATGCGTGCGTGTGGCTGTGAAACGATGTTAAAATCGCACGCGCGTGGCCAGCGCTGGCGGTCAGCCTACCTATGATAACCACCCCTAATAAAAAAACTAAGCAACCTTGGTCGTGGTGGGATCTTGGATGGATGAACCTTGTGATTTCACTGTTAGTCCATCCATGTTTTCCATGTTGATAGGTATCGAGGTATGATGTCTAAGGGCGGCGATAATCACTTACCATCAGGTGAGCCGTCTGCCCGTTTGTTTACATAAAAAAAATCTCTCAAAGTATCCAGATTTCTTTATCCACTTGCTTCGATTCTCAATCTTTCGCTTTATCTACCCTTATTACAGGAGACATCGAGCAATTTCGTGCGTCTGAAAAAACTTTCTTAGAGCTAAACATCGAATTTCTTTCAAGTTTAAAAGAAATGTTATCTGGACTGGTGACGGCAAGAAAAAAGGCTTATCCGTGACTTCGTACAAACACTAACTGCTGTGTTAGAGCCAGTAAAGAAGTCTGCCGAGCTGCAGCCAAACCAACTGCTAAACTTTACTCGCAAATTGACTCCGCGTATTCGCTTAACGTGCAGTTTCTTTCATCTAAGCTCAGCTCTTGTGTTTTGGTGTGAGGGGTGAGCTGTAGCGATTCAAAATTCAATATCGTTTATTCAATTAAGATGCGTCTTAGCAAATGGCTATGAACGTCGAAAGCATTTTACAAAATTTCGTGAAAGCGATATACTACGCCATCCGTTCACAAACTACCAGGAGGCCTTGTTCTGAGAACGGGCATGAGACTCGGAAGGTTTCTTTCCCCCCTTTTACAACAACATTGTTGTTTATTTTAAAAAATGTCATAAACTACAACGTCATTGAAGTTTTGGAAGTAAAAAATAAATAAATATTTGTGCTATATATTCTGCAGTTTGCCACATTTTCCATTACAAATTTAAGTATAAAATATTATACAAAGAAAATAAAATTAAGGTTCCTAATTGATAAAGTAATTGAAGAAAATTGAAAGAGTAGTATACACAAAACCAGGACATACATTCCTTTTCATACAACCATACGTTTTCTTTTTTCTATAGTATCCCTACCACCGAGGAGTTAGGCAGTGTAAACCACTTTGAGCTGCGTCGTCCTCAGCCTATATTTGTACCACAGCTGGGCACAGGTCTTCCTCATGGAAGAGTTCCATTCCACATGAGACTATGCGCCATAACACCACTATGCTGGCACAATGCAGGTTGGTTGTAGAAACGGTTCCAAAAGTAATCTGGACCAACGGCTTAACGTGCCTTCCGAAGCACGGAGTTCGAGATCACAAGTTTTGGTCACCCATCCATGGCGATGGTAGCTTTGTTTTCGATATCCAAAACCAAAGCGCCAAAGCCAAAGCGTACTTACCAATGAGCCACAGAGCTCCACTTTTCGCTTGAAAAATTTATTTCAGTATGACGTTTTATAAAAAATGGACAGTGTGACTGAGAATATGACGAGGAAGGGAGTGAGTTGTTCCATGGTGTGTAATAGGAGAAAGAGGGAGAGGAAAACATGCTGCGCCAACCCAAATCAGGAACAGAACAGGACAAAGTGTGTTGAAATAGCCAGCGTTAAGCAACGCGAGATCCGTTGTGTCGTAATTCCGTTTTCACGGGGAACGACAGAATTTCACACGTTCGCCAACCACCAACCCAGTAATTCTCAGGGAAAAAGATGGACAATGTGAATGAGAATGTGGCGAGGAAGGAAGTGAGTTGTTTCATAGTGAGAAGTAGGAGAAAGAGGGAGAGGAAGATATACCACGCCAACCCAAATTAGGAACAGAACAGGAGACAATATTACGTACGTTCGTGTTAACTCTAGTTCCTATGGGTTTGGGTGCCGATAGCATAAGCATTTCTTCTTCAGTCGTGGTTGCTTATAAGGTTATTGTAAGCGAAGAATAATAATAAGCTGCTTACATTAAGCTAGTTGATCGCTGTGAATTACAGAATTAATTATTAATTTTATTTTTTTTATTGCGTGATGTGTTTTGTTGTAGCATCATTATTTTGACATACGCGACGGTCAGGCTTCGGTTGAACAGATTTAAGATAAATGTCATCTAAGGAAAATGAGAAAAAAGGTTTGCTTTGGTATAAAGTATAACAAACGTTGACCAACTGTCACTGCTAATAAACTCTTTGAAACTTTTTACCACCCTCTCGAAGAACACCATAATGCCACCATTTCCTATGGGAAATCCTTGTCTGAAGTTATTTAAACCATAAACCCCGTATACACCAAGGAATTGCAAAGCTTTTGGTTATTAGACCACTTGGTGGTTTCTATTTAATTAGAATGTTACACTGCCTTTTTACCACATACTTTTATGTTTGATTTGTTTTTTTTATGTGAAAAATAATCGTAAATTCTATTTCGGCTTTAATGCTCTATATAAATTAGTAGACGCAACGAAATATTTCAAACAGAACAATAAAATGGTTTATTAAATTTATTTTAAATAATTGTGAACCTTATGTGGTATCGGACAGGGTACATTGCTTGTAGAGCGGACAGGTGGAGACCATTGGGAGGCCTCTGTCCATCGGTGGTCATAGGCTAATGGATGAATGGATGGATGGATTTAATTTATGAATGATTATCTATGGGTTCAAAAAAACGACATTTTAATACCATGTGACTTCAACCAGCAACTTAAGCACTTTTAGTTTGTCTTGAACAAGACTGTATTTGCTTATAATAATAATTATATTCTTTTATTAATTAACAAAAAGTTTTTTTTTCTTAGCTTCATGTTCGTAATAATGTTAGTTCAATAATTTACTTAAAAACTTTCTCCTAATTAATGGCTACATTTGAAGTTTTGTCAATTTTCCGAATAGATAATCACCGGGATTATTTATGACTGCAGTCATTAAGAATGACAGATGTTTGTCCTGCCTTCAATGGACTGCTTGATTGATTATTTTTGTAACACTCTTTGTTGTTATTTTAGAAAAGTTATTTAAAAAAATCAAGCTTTTATGACGTTATTAAATAAAAGCATGTTACGTCGGGATTTCAAAAGATTTTCTTCAATTTTTCATTAAAATGTACTACGCTTGTTTTTTTTAAACACTTTTTTTCATTTAATTTTATCTTTTTAGTGTTTAAGCCAAAATACTCGTTGAGGCGATTCAAACGAGCCCAAACTTGATAGCATTGCATCGTTTAATTACTGTTTCCTGTGGCCACCTTCCAGCTCCATCATCAGATTAGCTCCAAATCAAAATAATATTGCATTATCATCCAATTTACACATGCATGCAAAAATTCAGCTCAAGCGGTTAAGGATATCTGCTTCAAAATTGAGTTGCAAGATTTCACGTATTTACATTCATACATTACAAGTTAAATACATGCTTATAATAGTTATTAAGGTATTATAAATAAACATCTAGTTGCAAAATATTACTGCACATAGGTTTAAAATAAAAGTAAAGGTACTTTTTAAAGAGGTTTGATGTGAGAAAAGAGGTTTCGTACATGTAGTTACATATTAAGCACTGCGACAATATCGAGGATTTGGCTACTCCCATTTTTTTAAGCTCCGCCAGCGCTTATGAATTACAATCACGCATTAGATCGTATTAAGAAATAAGAAAACTAAGCAGAATGCCATTCTAAGGACTCTTGCATCGCAACTTTGTTTTGCATGAGTTTCTTGTGTTCGTCGATTTAAGATTTTCACCCGACGTGAAAGGATTAAATGTTTATCTTGTTTGTAAACTTACACAAGTTGGCTCTATTCGACAGTCTTACTACTCTCCGTTCTTTCGACTTTTACAAATAATTTTGTCTTTGTATGTTAAGTATTATGACCTCTATATTCCTACAAATATGATCCAAGGGAGATAGCATAAAGTCGACAAACTCACCAATATGTAGTTAGTTTTCATTAATGAGCATTATTACAAGGCACAATCCACGACTAAATAATAATTTATACGTTATATTTGATTTTTCTAGATTTTATAACAAATTATCGGTAATATTTCTTTCGTTAAACGACTTTAAAAAAAGGATGAGGTTCTCAATTCGACTGTACGTTTTAAATTTGTTACGTTCTTTGAAGTTATTGCGATATCGTAAACAAAACTAACCATTAATCATTGATATTGAAACGAAGTAACTTTACGTATTTCACACATTACACAAGATAAAAATCTTGAGATACATGAACGTTAATTAACACCAAACACGAAGGAACGAATGCTCATGATAAATAATTTTGAGAGTTACCAAAAACCTAGTCGGCACGCGCCACGCACGCAACATAAATTTGTTACAACTGATTACGAAGTTGGCGCGAAGTTGTCATCACAACCTCTACCTAGCGGGCGAAATTTTTTCATTGTTAATAGTACACCTCGCTGTCAGAGAGCAGAGTTCACTAGCCGCACGCTGCGCTCGTACGTGATTAGAATGAGCCCCCTGCGTAATATTCATCGCTTTAAAGCCCAAGAGTGCGAAAAGGATAGAATTATACGGGTAAAAGAAACAACACCACTCAGCGAGATTTCGTGACCTCTCAGCGGCTTGAGTCCGCAGAAATATGGACGGTAATAACATAAATCCCTTTGGCATATAAAACACTAAACGCCCTCTGAGTGTCCCGGCAGTCGTGGTCTTTACGAATTGTAAAATATTAGCGAGTTTATGAAAATTGCTTCTTGAACATTCGGAATGCTTGGAGGGATTCTGAACTGTAATATTTGGAGATTAAGGAAACTCCGGCTGACATTAAACGTTATGTCAAAGCAACGGTAGCGAAAAAAACAGCTTGGGAGATCAGGGACCTTATTTTGTTTTGTTTTTACTATTTGAATTTAAATTATCTTGCAAACAAAACAGATCCCACGCCAATGTTAAACCTTTCGACACAGAACCGTTAAAAAAAGTTAACAAATATGGAGTTAAAATAACACATAAAAAATCGACAGTTTAAAAAAACAATTATAATATATGACGACTCTTTCGTAATAAGTATCTAATAATATTATTGATATCTTAGGAGTAAAATATGTAACAGAACACTGTTTCATAACGCCCTCTGATCAATAACACCGGTAGAACATGATGGATGGAGTGTAGACGCGTAATTGAGTTCATTGGTATTCGCCCAGCAGCCTCGGCTTAATCATAAATAGGAAAACAAGTTATGCATACCGTAATCTCTATTTCAGATCTTTGTAATAAGATATTGATAATTTTTTCAGAATCAATTCCTGACGGTATAAAATATTTTGAAGGTGAAACCACGCTTGAAACAGCTGATGAATTTGATAGAAATTGAGGTTATAATAGAAATACATTGTTAAATCCTCTTGAATGTGTATGTGTTTTGTAACTCTTAAAAAGCATAATATAAATTGCTGTTGAAATAAAAGCGTTACAATGATAATTATCATTTCGTGAAGCATCTTTAAAAGATTAAGAAATAATGCAATAGAGGTTCTGGTACCTATGCAAGAGGATGTGGTATGGAGGATTTGATGGATGGTTTGAGCATGTTGAAGAGATAAATAAAATTAGACTCTCGATGCAGGTGTATAAAATAAGGTAAATAATTGGAATAGAGGTAGAACTATAAGGCAATTCACTATTACGAAATAGATGACACACAAAAGAAGGGCAATGTATTAATATAGGCAACTGGTGAATTTTGGGAAAAAGGTCTTCAGACTCCGTTTACTTAGGTGAAATCATAGTAACGTCGCCCTCCATTCCCGAGATACAATAAATAGTACACAATTTACATATCTGGGAGACGTAGATGAAGAAGCTCGATGTAGTAGTGGTTAGTACTTTCGACATTGAAAACAATAGTAGCTTTGCCATGGTCTGGCCTTGGATGACCAAATTGGTCCCGGTTGCTATTGCAGCCGTTTCTACCAACCCGCATTGGGCCAGCCGGAGCGTGGTGGTGTCACGGCCTATTCTCCTCATGTGATTGTTTTCATGAGGAAGGCCAGTGTCCACAGTGGGACGTATATAGGCTGAGGACAAATTTACATATCCAATAAGAAGATAGAACAAGAGCAAGTCGTCTACCTGTACCAATAAGATCGTGACCCAATTCTGGATTTTTCATAAACAACCCTTGTTTCCGAATCTGTGTTTGAGGCTCATGTAGAACAAATGTCCATTCATAGCTCGTAAAGGCGACCGAGCGGGAGCGCATAAAATCTGGATAAATGATCGAGGGACAGGGATAGCTGATTGATTCCCTGCCCGGCCAAGGCAGGAGATTGGCGCGAAATAAATATGTTATTATCCTTACTTTTATTTTAAGCTTTGTTTCTATGTGATGTTATAGAAAAAGAGAACAAGCCTTTTAATGTTAACATACAAGGTTAGTGTGAAATTTTCCATTGCAACAGCAATCGCTTCATTTCGCGTGAAATTCTTTAGCAGTTCTATGCTCAACTTGATTGTGTTATTTTAAAACATTTCTCGTTAGATTAATGGTATTACAACCTCTGTGTAAAGTGAACTACATGTAACATTTAATGTCTTATAGCAAAAATATAACTCTAAATAACAACATCACATTCGGGGTCGTCCCCGCAAAAGTTATCTAACGACCCATGTCTCTTGATTCTTTTCTCTTGCACCAGTAAATCCCCACGGTGCTGTTTATGAGTCGGACGAGTTACGATGTTTACTACGGACCCGGTATTTGCACTTTATAACCGGGCCGGCACAAAAACTTCAATCTTAACACGATAACTTTAAGAGGGCTTTTACTTTGCAGCAGTGGTTGGGTTGTACCAATTTGTTTGACATGTTAATTGGCTGATGAATGCGTCAAAATTAGCCCGTTAGTTCTGTAATCTCTCCCTAAAGTGTAATGAGGAAATTCATAGTAGTGTTACGTTTATTATAATGTACTAATTGACAGTATGAGTGGCTACTTCAATGTTGTTTTATTTGCGTCTTGCTTAGTAAACTATGCATGTAGGGGTTCATAATCCCCGACTATTATAGTCAATGAGTTCTATGATATTCGAAGATTTTATAAAGATAATACACATGTTTTCAAATTCTTCATGTTAATGCATATAACAATAAATGACCTCACTGTTTCATTAGTCCGATCAATTTGAGAATACGGTAAAAATTTTTAATGTATTTAGTTTTGGACAACCAAATGGACTGATAAGAAAATGTCTAAAGAATCTAAACTTAGAAGTCATAAAGCTTACATTCTCATTAACGATAACTCTAACACAGCTCATAATGTCTATAACCGCCTAAATACTTTTTAGCACACTTTAAATCAAATCTGTAGTAACTAAGCAACATAATGCTACATAAAGATCAGAATAAATGAATTCCCCGCCCACACATTAACTTTAATTTGCTATAAAAGCAACCATTTTATGAAGCCATCCAAAAACAAACGAGCTCTTATGATTTATCGAAGCTAAAAAATAAACAGGCACAAAAATCTCCATTAAAAACACCGTTAGGAAACCATCGTAAAACAAGACTGAAATTTTCATTAGACCCTTAAAGTGGTGTAATGATCGGACGACCGTTAAATAGCTTTATCTTACACGGCCGGAGCATAATCTGACTCCTTGAATGCATAAAGAACTATAAATGTCAGATATCATCTAATTGAAGTTCGAGTAATGGCAGTGAAACATTAAAACGGCTAAGGTAACGATCGCGGGCCTTTTCAAGAGTAAAATATTTAAATTCTGCCAACAAATGAACGTTGCGATGTAAGGGTATAAGGTTCGGAACTGGAGAGGCCGTTTAATTAAAACGGACTCCGAATTCTGCTTAGAAAGCGTTCCGAACGTTTGCAAGTCATTTCATCGGTGAACAATATTTGGGAAAGTGCAAATTGTACCAGCCTCGTTCAGTTTTATCATAAGTTGACTTAAGAAGTACCTTTCTTCTAATCTGATATTTTCTAAGATTTCGAGTCTAGATGCGGTTTTTGTAGGATCACCCGAACCTTTGTTTATAATATATCACTGAAATGAAAATTTGGGTTACCTGTGATTTAAAATATGTGAAAACTATTAGTTGTGGTCTCTAACCGAATGACAGGTAGATTAATAATAATAATAATTGAGAATATTAAAAAGTAATCTTCAAAATTTGGTTTTCCTGCTCTGACTACGTACTCAGATCTAACAGCAAAATTTCTGGACATTTATCGGTGACTTGAAAATAACGCAAATTGTTCGAAAACTGTAGAAGCGTCTTAGGAATTTCATATCCCAAACAAATTTTGAATGTAATGAATTCCGAACACTCCAGGGCATAGGAAACAGTTTTGATCAGTAGGGCAAATATATTCAAACGCAAAACATAAACTTCTCTTCAGCTGAATAATTATGTTTACCGCTATCTAAACGTTTGTGTCTATGTATGCGAATTACTCCATAACATTATGCTCTGCTTTAATTTGTGACGTTTTAGAAATGTTATTTGCTAAAAGTCGTAAATTTTTATAGAAAATAATATGATTAGTATTTTTTTTATAATTGCCTTGCTGGCTCATAAGATGCCCTTTCACGCCTCTTTTGAAGGAACCCATGCTGAAGGTTGGAGAGAACATGTGTGCCGGTATAAAAATTCCATGCTCTGGATGTACGAGCAAAATCTGATTGAAATGATTTTGCGTGTTAGCGTGTTTTAATGTTTGTTCATATTTATTTATTTTATTTTGTTTTTTAACTAAATACATCATTTTAATGAAATTTTAATGATTATGTTTACATAGTATTTAGGTTGTGTGTGTTTATGTTACATAATGAAAGTAAAGCAACCATCAGCATGTTTGAAACTAGCAAAGTATTTAGATTCTTATGCTTCTGGTAACTTAATGAATTATTTTTCTTTATTTCTTTCAATATTTTATAATCTCGAATCATTGAGATTGGTCTTTATTCACCAATGTGTTGACTTTCATATTTTAGATTTCATTTCTTGACGTTATGTTAAAGTTAAACTATACTTATTGCCTATTCACTATGCTCCGTGACCGAAAAGGCTATCTTCTGGCTATTGCTTCTAAGCTGAATTTTATTTTGAATATCTCTAACATAATTTTAGATTCCGAGATGCTTGGAGCGACCCTCTTCAGCTATTGGTAAGTAGCTACCATTGTGACTCAAGAATTTTATTTTCGATCAAGACATAATCTCGTGCATAGAGGAAAATAAACGAAGCGATGCAGAAAATATTGTGCTATGCAATCCAACCTGCAGCCTGCAGCTATCTTTATATGATAGCTATATTATAAGACCCCTTGAATAATAGTTGAGTAATAAATTTTGCAGTATACATTTTTATTTCAATAGAAATCAAAGAGTAGAAATCAAAGAAATCTGAGCCATAGCTGATATAGGAAGCGTAAAATGTATGCCAGCAACATAGCAAATATGAGATAAAGAGCCAGGCAGAATATACCAACAAGAGACGTGATAGAATGTGTGTATAGTATAGATTACAATTTATTTATTTACAGTGTTTGTGTGTGTGTGTGTGTGTTTTTTTGTCTCTCGTGTTGGTCCAGGACACAAAAAGAATGTACCAACTGCTTTTCTTGCCGAGCATGTCGTAAAAGGCGACTAATGGCGTATTGGGTACTGGGTCTGTGGTTGAGTGATTGTATGTATTGTGTGTGTGATGTATATGTTTAAGTTTTCACAAGACTTTACTAAGGGTCGGTCAGATTATAACTAGTACGTTAAAATATGGACCAATGGCGTAAACGTAAGATATGACAGCTCGTCCAATAGTCGAATTTTCATATATTACTATAGTTGAAAAATCATAGACAATTTAACTACAACACGATGCTGGGATTTGTAAAATGGTGGCTGATAGCGGCACAGCTTTTTTGGCGTTTCCTTTGATGCTATTAGTCTAGATTTAAACTATGGAGGTTACTATTACTACGGATTAAAAAACTCACCCTAAGTTATCTACTAAAGTCACCAATACATTAACCCTTCATATTTCTCACTTTCAAATTTATACATGATTTCATCCTCAGCCTATAAACGTCCCAATGCTGGGCACAGGCCTTGTTATGGAGAAACACACGAGGAGTACGGACCGTAACACCACCGCGCTGGCCTAATGCGGGTTGGTGGATAAATACGGTTTTAAATAACAACCGGGGCAGACGGTTTAACGTGCCTTCCGAAGCACGGAGGATTTCGAGATTACAAAGATTTGGTCACCCCCCAGGCCTGACCATGGCGAAGGTAGCTTTGTTTTAGATATCGAAAGTCAAAGCATACTAACCACTACACCACCGAGCTCCTTTTGACTTCACCTCAGTAGTTAATAATACGGAAATTCTTTGACCAAAATCCAAAAATTCCTAGTGATAAAGGCAAAATATGCAGGCTGACTAAGGCAAATATTAAATATAGCTGTTATTTACTGGCCCTCCGATACAAATATCAAAGGGTGGGTCCTCGAAGGGAATCAATGAATGCCCCTTAGGCCGGATGTGTACCTATACGGTAAATAGAGGGTGTTTCCTGTGACAAATATTAAGCTTTTTCACAGGGTTTACAAGCAATAAAAAACCAGAGCAGCGTGATTGGACTCGGGTATTGAGAGATCCGCTTGCGTTGGACGAGGTTTTTTATACTATGGACGCCATTGTTAAGTAAACATAAAAGTTCTTAGCGCTTGATGTAAGCATGCATTGAGAGGATTTTATGGTCGATGAGCAGATAGCCGGATTAAAAATTATGTGGAATTCGAAATGGAGTATACACGTCGATAATTTCGTTCCAAATGTACAATCAAGCACACTAGAAGACAAAATTCGAAATTTTCGTAATATAGCAATATTTAAGCGTTAGCTAAAACATCAAAAATAACTTTTAAAATACATTTGGTAGTAGGGTGAAAAGCTATTTATTGTATGTAGACCGAAACATTCTTATAACTCAGAAAAAAATTATAATTTGAATTAAAATTCTAGTCCATTGTATTCACATTACCTTTATTTATTTATTTATTTAATCTTTAATGTCCAAAATAAAAAACACTTTTGTGGCGGACAATAAGGCGGACTTAACGATAATACATCGCTCTCTCCCAGCGCTCGCTCGCTCTCTCTCTCTCTCATCGCCTTTCCAGCTGTTTATATCAGATTGCTGTTTAAAGTTCTACCCCAGAAATAAAAATTTTAAAAGAGTGAGTTTTATCTAATTGGCTAAAAAAATATTGTGCTTTTCGGTCACCAGCAAATTTTTTTTACATAATAATATGACAGAAAAGCTCTTGGCCTTCATCTCACCTTATGTAAGTGACAATAAAGCCGAAGGTGGAAGCGAGCATTACCTGTAATCCTCAACAACTGAGGAACTGGTTATCTTACCTCTGATAGCCGGAACACAATAATGCTTAAAACATTGTTATTATGGCGACAAATTTAGGTAAGACGGTGGTAGCTAGCCAGGCGGGCTTAGAAGCCCTAAGCTACCACCAACCAAACCGAGCAGAAAAACTTCTTCTCCTGTGGGGAATCGAACCCGGACCTTCCGATCAACACCCGGTGGTGCGAACCACTAGACAAAAGAGGCGGTTAAAGACGTTGCAACGAAAAATCTTCAGGCTCAATACAAATTGTACGAACACCTGACAAACGCGTATGATTTATCACCAACAGCCGAATGCTTGCTGTGGGGATAAACACACCGACAATCCCCAAGTGTCTGATTCTGGAGCTTTAGGGGAAAATAAAATTTCTGTGAAAATTGTCTTAATTTTGTTAACATTTATTGTCGAGCTGCAAATTCAAATTATGTAAAATTATATAATGTTTGTTAAAAAGAAACAAACCTAATTGAATAATGTGTTTTGTTTTCTCCGTTGCTTTTTATAGATTTTTTTCGTTCATTGAGTAAGAAGAGTGGCATGAATAAACAAACAATTTTTCGGGTAAGTAGGAAGCCGATGATTGTGTGATGGTCTCCTGTCCAATATTTGGTCTCCTGTCGTAACTATTAGTTCTTTTTGATACACAAATAACTTTATATTTTACTTAAATAAACAACACGCTGAGCATCGAACGTTTTGAAAACAGCTTAAAAAATGCTCTGGAATGTTTCAGAACATAGTATTTAATTCAGGTATGTCATATTCTCATATTATTATAATATAAAAATATTGTTGCTCCTTTCACCAAAATACTGTAAATATTTTATTAATTTACAATTCATATCAAATATACGTTCGTACGCATAGTATACATTAGTATAAAATATGTTTTCATGTGAAATACAAATATGCTGAAAATATGAAGAATTTTCAAGTTAGCAGCGTCAAATACTGTAATCATGAGTTCAAATATTCTGTCTTCTTGTATTTCATTTTCACTAGGAAAGTGAGGCATTTCTTTAAATGTATGGGTGTCACGTTCGCGGCACATTTTATATCCGAAAGCTTTCGCCAAGTCCGTGGAAACCTCGAACTTTCCATTGACCACTTTTAGTGGGTAGTGCACTCTGTGAATATTTTAATGGTCAGATCTTGTTGGTTACAATAAAATTTATAGCATCTACTACTATCTGAAGTTTTGCAGTAAATTTCACTTTTGTTAATTCTACCTTTCATTCTGTTTCTTTGACTTATAAAACAGGGTTTTGGAGTGCAGAGAGTGGTGTTTATTAGGATGACAGGGATGAAGTGAAAATAGACATTTGTATCAAAATATAAACAATCTAACTACAAATATACGTCTATCACTAAACTAGCCTGGGTGGCTATTGGCAAACCAAATAGTTTTTACACTTTGTGTCCGTGATTTCAATCGCATTCAACTTGGATGAGCTAGTACAGCTAGCAAAAACTAATTTGATATCGTATCATTTTTAATAGTAAAGGTTCATGAAAGTCTATTGGATATTCTTTAGTTTAATATGAGATGATGCATAATATAGAGTCTGTAAGTAACAGAAAGACTTCATAGTTTACAAAACAACCATGTGGAATTAACAAAACGAAATACTGTAATAGCACTGTGGTTTAACAACAGAATGTCTCTGATTAGAAACAGTATCAACTTCACATCCAGAATAGGCCCTTAGCAAGTCAAACAAAATTTATGCTCTTCCGTGCCGAGGATTAAAATATTAAAACTGCTGAGGTGTTCCCGACGAATTTTATTTATGGCCAGAACAATTGCTCCAGTTTTATTTTTAATCGTTTTGTCTGATTTGTTGCCTTTGGGGATTTGTTTCATGTAAATTATTAATAGCCATAATTTATTTTGATGTTTTAGTTGCCGTTTAAAGTTATTATAATAAAGATTCCGTGACATTATAACTAGGACTTGAAGCTGTCGTTGCATTCGTAATACAATCGAATCCATGAGCACATTCAGATATTAAATTTTTAATAGCATAAACTATGTAGTTATAAAATAGTGAAATTTATCTATCAGACCAAAGATAATTCTTTACTAGTCTAGATTCGTAAATTCTTAAAATTATTGTAGTATTTTTGGATTGATAATATTTTGAAAATTCTTGGTTTCCATCTTATTTTTGGTAGGTCCTTGCCATAAGTATCTCTTGGAATGTATTCCCAGACGCCGGATGGCAATGTAAGTTGTAAAGGTGGAAGCGAGCGCCGGCGCCGCTTTAATCTAAACTTTATGATTTATTTGTTGAACTACACTTATTAATGTTATTTTAACAGGAAAAGTTGTGCCGGCTAACGTTTAGAGCTTGGCGTTTGCAACTCGTTTGACCTTGGGTGAGACGGGTTTTATGGTTGTGCTTACGCGTGTTATTGACTAAGGGTCGGTTTTTTGAACCGTGGTCAGGTTGACCAGAAGACTAACATATAGACCAATGCCGAAAAAGTAAGTATGACAGCTCGTCTAATAGTCGAGTCAAGAGTCATTTCCTAATATTAATATAGTTGAATGTCCCGTGTTGGTCCGGGACACAAAATGAATGTGCCAACTGCTTTTCTTGTCTAGAATGTCGTAAAAGGTGACTAAGGGCGTATTGGGTACTGGGTCTGTGATTGTGTAGGCGATGAGCTAGCCATTTGTTACTACTCTTTCACGTTTTTTTCACCTGACCAACCCCATTTTTGTATGGCTAAATGTGGTCTTAAGGAACACAGTACTCCTTGAACTCTGCCTACCCCTTCGGGGATTAAGGGCGTGATTGTATGTATGTTGAATAATCATAGACAATTCAACCACTACACGATACTAGGATTAGTAGCATGGAGACTGCCGGGACAGCCGACGTATATTGCCACGAATTATCATCGCAAACCTAACAATTTATCAAGCTGACGTCACACATTTTGGCATTTCCATTGACGCTATTGGTCTAGATTTTAACTATTGAGGTTACTATTACTACGGATTAAGAAACTCACCATAAATGACTGATGCGAGATTGTTATGAAAGCAGCTTGATGATAGATCCTTGCTTATTAGCGATCTACTTACAATGAAAGGCAATAGCCAAATTTTCTAAAAAGTAAGATTAATTGTTCGAGGTCAATTCTTTAAAAAAACAATCAGAATATCTCGTCTACGGCAAACATAACAAACTCGTACGATTCGTTCAAATCGAACAGAAGCAGCAAACATTCTGAAATTCTGTGCATTTTTAATGTCAAACAATTTTTCGGGTAAGTAGGAAGCCGATGATTGCGTGATGAATATAACATTTGGTCTCCTGTCGTAACTATTAGTTCTTTTTGATACACCAATAACTTTATATTTTACTTAAAAAAAACAACACGCTGAGCAACGAACGTTTCGAAAACAGCTTAAAAAAAGCTCTGGAATGTTTCAGAACATAGTATTTAATTCAGGTATGTCATATTATTATAATATAAAAATATTGTTGCTCCTTTCACCAAAAAGCAAGCACGTACCTCATTATCTTCTAGTTAAAGCAAGGAATGTTTTATCAAGTGTCGCAGCCTCCAGCGAAGCGGAGGTTCCAAGAAACAAAGCATGTTTATTAAAACCACTACGACTAAGGCGTATTCGAGATCAAATTGTGAAATATACGGCGTCATTTTTCGTAGTTAAACGCTACTAAAAATCTACTACAAATAAGATAAAACTAATAAAGTTGGCTTTTGGCATTAAGTCCGCCATGTACACCAAATGTACTAAAGTTTTAAATAAATAAATAAATAAAGTACGTAAGTGAGTAGTAGTAAAGTAAGTAATTGTTACTTACAGTTATTTTAATTTGAATATTCTTTATTGCATATAAAATGACATACAAAATATGGTAAAAATAATTGTTTGCAAGGGCGGACTTATCCCTAACAGAGATATCTGCAAGTCAACCCATGAAAGGTAATCATATAAATCAGAAATGGTAGGCGATACAAATGCAAAAAAGATAACATTCTAGTGAAAAGTAATATAATATAAAATGCATAATTATACCTACATAAATATATATCATAAAATAATTAAATACAAATATAATAATATAGAATAGAATAGAATAAAATTTTATTCAGTACACACATAGTAAGAAATTACATATAAAATAATCAAACATAGACAAAGACAATACATAATGACATATTAAACAATACAGGTTAAGGCACTGAATAGGAGTCGCACTCAGCATGTGTCGGGCGTAGAACACCACGACGCTGGTCTAAATATACATAATATACATAAAATAGGATTTTATACCTCTATCAAAGAGTGATCGAATGTATTTTCACCTTACCTAATGGATGATAAGTAAAAAAGGAGTCCAGAGATAAGCTTGGCAAGTACAAAAAAACAATACTATCTTGATTCCTAATTTTGAGAAAAGATGTGAGTGTTAACTATTTTTTCTGGGATATATACTCGTACATATAATATTATGAGAAACATAATGTGTCTCATTAAATACAAGAATAATACCAGTACTAAGTCTATTTTAACTAGTTTATCTGATATAAGACGTTTTTATTCCATTTTAACGTTCTGCTCAAAATGCTCAGCCGTATGTTTCCATTCAAAACACAACTGACGTCTTAGGGCCAAGTGCGGTGTTGTGAATTAATTTCAACTTTCACGGGAAATAAATCACGCGGCTCGCATCTAGATTAGAGGTGGTGAGATTTTATATTGATATCGGGACTTGTGTAATATTACGTCCGTGTTTTTCACAACAAGTCCAGACGAAAGTTGTCGTTGTTTCCGTTGTAAAATAAATATTAGGTCCTTACCTATGAAATTGGTGTTTTGTATGGAGATTTTGGGGAATTCTGCATTTTCCATACTAACATTTTATCAGTTTTCTTCACAACGACAAATCCAGAGATAATAATATTAGGCATGTATCATTAGACAAGCTTTAGTAATATGTGTAATATCACACTTCATAAAAAATATTTATCGTTTTTAAGTGAATGCAAATAAAATGATGTATTCGGGAGGCACTTAAAAAGAGTTGTGTCCGTGTCCAATTTTAACACAATTAAGCTTGCAACAAATTATCAAAACAAATCAAAAGAGCTCAAAAATATAGTCTATTTTTAGACGAGGTAATTATTTTTTAGGAATACTCTGAATCTTAATAGTTGCGGACAAAATACTAAGAGAGAAAAAAACACCAATTTCATAGGTAAGGACCCAATATTACGTCCGTGTTTTTCACAACAAGTCCAGACAAAAGTTGTCGTTGTTTTCGTTGTAAAATAAATATAAATGATTTTGACACGATAAGTTTATAGGCCGCTGCGCACTACACGGAAATAATATCATGACCAGGCTACAACCGTTTCAGGTAAAACATACTCGTATATCCCATAGAAATGTATGAGAGCAGTAAAACATATGGCTAGACCGTTCATATAAAAAGAGACAAAACATAGGACATAATCAGAATTCACATAATATATTAAATCCATCAATATCTGTGTAAAGTACAGTCACGATCATAAATACATACCTACCTTAGTACATTTTCTCTGTAATGTTTTAGTGAAATATTTATAAACGCGGTACTAGAGACTAGACAGTGATGTCAAAATGACACAGTACCCAAATGGTAACATAATCAACTGCACCATCTTACAATACCAATTGTTTTTTTTCTGAGAATACCCCCTAATTAAAATCACCGGTGACCAGTATCGGGAGCTATTAATAAAAAGTCATCCCATAAATTGAGATCAACTCAGTACCTCCAATAATCCGTGGCCCAAGTTCGTCTGGCTCAATCAGGATCCATTATAACTTTATATTTGCCGAGGAAATGCTGTCTCATTCACTGATTAATCCGAATTTGTGTGTTATAGGTTTGGTGATACTAGAACGTTTAATTGGGTTGTCGGTTCTTCAGTATGAGCCTTATAGATAGGTTGTAACACTTATCTTATTCAAAGTGTGATCCTTATACATAGGTTGTAACAATTCTCACATTTTAAGAGATCAGTTCTTGGTTTTTGCCTTATTTTATTAATATCTCCAATTTTTTATTTGTTTAATCTCTCGGAAATGAGGAGGAGCTCGGTGGCGTAGTAGTCAGTACGCTTTGGCTTTCGATTGAAAACAAAGCTATCTTCGCCATGGTCAAGCCTGGATGGGTGTCCAAATCTTTGTGATCTCGAGCTCCTCCGTGCTTCGGAAGGCACGTTAAGCCGTTGGTCCCGATCGCTGTTGCGACTGTTTCTACTCACCAACCCGCTTTGGGCCAGCGTGGTGGTGTTACGGCACATACTCCTCATGTGTTTCTCCATGAGGAAGGCCTGTGCCCAGCAGTAGGACTTATATAAGACTGAGGACATCAGCCGGACTAATAAATATTAGGTCCTTACCTATGAAATTGGTGTTTTGTATGGAGATTTTGGGGATGTCTGCATTTTACATACTAACATTTTATCAGTTTTCTTCACAACGACAAATCCAGAGATAATAATATTTGGCATGTATTGTGTATGTATATATTAGACAAGCTTTAGCAATATGTGTGTGAACACGCTTGATAAAAATTGTTCATCGTTTTTATTAATGCAAATCAAATGATGTATTCGGGAGACAGTTAAAAATAATTGTCTTTGTGTCTAAGTTTAACAAAATTAAACTTACAAAAAATTATCAAATTAAATAATACGAGCTCAAATATATGGTCTATTTTTAGAAGAGGAGGCAATTATTTTATAGGAATGATCTGAAACTTAATAGTTACCGACAAATTGCTAAGACAGAATAAAAACACCAATTTCATAGGAAAGAACCCAATAATAATAATAAGCATCATACATTTACCACCAGCGCGAGCACCTCTATCAATCACTACATAGAACTGACGGAATTATTGAATTAACGAATGAATTACTTTTTACAAACTTTTTTTTCTTTGTACATTTGAAAGTTTTATCACCTTGCTACAAAGGCAGAAGTAGACCTCATATCCAATAACATTATTAATAATTCAAACGAATTTTTATTATTGTTACACGAAATTAAGCTTCATTGAATAAAAAGCAAATATGACAAGACCCATTAATAGCAAGGGTAATCCCAAGAGGTGCTGTGAACAGACTATCATGACGCAAACTTCATGGGTCAACATAATTTGGGCAGGTATACTCTGTTTACCGATGTCCACTGAAACGCACGGAGGGGAGTGACCTGCTTGTAATTGCTAGAGGATAGTCGTAAATTAAAATTTGTTGTAATATATTAGATTTTTTTTTAAATAAGACAGTACAAAGAAACACTAGAGAAAGACACACAGAAACAGACAGGGACAGTAAATTTTATCATGAAAAAAAAAAATCATTAGTTCATCATTTTCATTTAATGTGTATCGCTTGGCAGCTGGCTCGCCCCCTATTCCATGGGAAATTTAACTTAACTCTGCCTTCTCTGAAAATTTATTTTAATGCAACTACCAAAAGCTACCAAAAAGGGTGAAACACAACGCCAACACAACAATCTTTGATTTTGACGACCTCCGTGGTCGAGAGGTTCTGGGTTCGATCCCTGGTGGGGGCAAATGTTTGGGTGTTCAATTTTTAAGCATTTATTCTTCAGTCTTGGATGTTTATATATATTTATATATATCCAGGATATTTATCCGTCATGTAGTGTCCGTAACACAAGCATTAGTTGCTTAAAATGGGGCTAGATTATAGGTGTGAGGATATTTATTTATTTAGATAAAAGTCTATTCAAGGTTAAACTGGTACTTTCTCAGTACAGGTTTAGAGTATTTTAAAGGGTATTATTAAATTTCGAAGCAATAATTTTTTACCATTATTTATAAGGCTTTAAAGTCAATAAAACATTCGCGCTTACAACTCTAAGCAACATTTACTAAATCATAAACGCTTGGGTATTGTTTAAAATAATTGCTTTTCTGTTATTATGCGTTCAACCGATTCAATATATCATTGGTATTGCGATCTTAATTCTTGGGACAGCCCTGATGCCCGCTGGGACCGGCGTCAGGGATAAGCGGAAGCGGGAATGGAGGATTTGACGTCCAGTACGGGTATATATCAAACTATTACACAGCATACTTTTCATTTGGTATACTTAGTTTAAAATGCATGTATATTTCATGTACATTAATAATAAACCTTATATCCTAATTATAATATCCTTTGGTTTTACCTAAGTATAATACTAATATATTTTTTCTTTTTCAGGTAAGTTCCCGATGTGGGTTCTACATATAACGGAAGGAGGTAATAGTACATTGTTCTATAAGGGTTGAAAGTGACTCCTTGTAGATTCCTTAGTGGATATATAGATGCTTGTTAATTGTCGATAAAACAGGCTATAAAAGACTGCTACCTGTCAGTTACTTTTCGTTCCAAGGCACGAAAAGTTCTACTTTCGTCCCGGTTTTCGGGGATTGCCGACCTATTTTTCAAGCATGAGTGATGAAAAGTAATTAGGTTTAAAGAACGTTTATTTCTCACTAAAAACATGGCAGTCACTTACATGAGAAATTATAAAATAAATGTAGGTATATTTGTATTTTTTTTGTCCAGTAGTTGAGTGTTACGAATTGTCCCTCAAGTCAAGTTCATATGTAGGTACTTACTTGTATGTTTGTCAATTTATTAAATAACACAACGCTATGTTATTCAAAAAACATGCACTGATCATATTAATACTATTGCGTACTAAGACGCCTACGTGTGGAAGGATGCGCGGACAGTGGACGACTGTTTGTATGGCTAATTTAATATTAATGCTAAAAATATTTTTTTTCTATAGAACATTTTAAATACAACTCGCCCATAGCGCCTATTGACTAGCTAATTGAGTACTCTTAACCGCTCTCGGCCGTCACTCACACCGTACCGTGAGGTTTCAAGCAAATGCTTATTTATGTTCAAGCTACAATGAACTCGTCCCGTTCTCAATTCGTTTCGCAGCATTAGCCTGTACGTGGCGTTGTCTTCCGTAATAATGCTGTATTTAACTTCCCAGTTTTTCAATAGAATTTCCTTGATGGCTCTGTTAATACGTTTCGTTGCCGATTAATTGTATCGTCAATAACGGTGAAAGTATTTAATACATACATACATATCATCACGACTATTACCCCTAAAGGGTTAGTCAGAGACTAGGCAAAAGCACAGCAAAAGCAGTCCACTGCCATAGTCCGCGCTTGACTATGGCAGTGAACTGGAATGACTGCATTCAGCGTGACAGGTGGTGAGCCCGTCGCCGCTATAAGCTATTCGATGGTTGTGCACTTCTAAGTCCATTAGTCGCCTTTTACGACACCCAAGGGAAGAGATGGGTTGGTAGTATTCTATTAATGAGCCGCTACCGCACGACTAAAACCAAAGTAGTAAACAAAAAAAAAACAAAAATACTTGTATTGCAAAAAAAAATCTATTAAAATATTTCTTGTATAATTAAGTTCTGGGTGCTTATTTTCTATTACTCTGTAAATGTTTTTATTCGGTAAAAATTATATCTTCTAAAATAAGATTCGATTCAGCCATTTTTACGTAGGCATATATTTGAATCCAAATATAATTATTTTGTTCTTTTTCATTTCTAATTTTGAAGCCGATAGAGAGAGTCGTGTGTGTTAGATATCGTTAATTGACAACATACAATGTGCTAATTGGAACAGATGTTGCATATTCGAGGTGACTATAGTCATATAAGAGAATATACATAGTGGGCAGTGTCCTTAACCAAGTAAATAGAATAAACAATATTAGAATTGACGGATAAATTGGTAAACATACATAAAGCGGTGAATATACAATTTAACCTCTTTTAAATATGAATATAACACAACATCACAATCCTCTCAGACAGCAGGTCGGTCTTGCAGACTCTGTGCAGCAAAGTGACAGTCTCCAGCCTCATTAAGGAGGCATTCCTTTTGGCATGACATTCTCAACAAGGTAGGAGACAATAACGATTTAAATATTGCATGGATCAATGGCCATAGTGAGGATAGAAGTAATGATGCGGCAGACGAGCTAGCACGAAGGGGCTCGGCAATGACACCCAAGGGTCCGGAACCGATCATACCTATTCACATGAGTTAGTATAAATGTAGATTCCAACAACACATGACATTCTTACACAATGAATACTGGAGCAACATGGATGACTGCAGGCAGGCTAGACTTGCACTACCACGAGTTGAGCCACGCCTATCCAGGGAATTAATGTGGCTGGATAAATGTAGGCTGCGCCTTGTAACAAGTGCAATCACAGGACACAGTCTTTTTAACAAACATCTTTTCAACATAGGTGTACAGACAGACAGACATGCAGGGCGTGCATGGCGATAGAAGAAACAGCTTCCCACGTCATGGTGGAGTGTGACGGGGTAGCAGAATGCTAAGTACCTGGGCACACCGGGTACCCTCTGGGAGGCCATCAGCGGCGTGAAGGCGCTGGGTGACTCCCTAGCGGAGCTTGGATGGCTGGAGTGATCCAGAATTCACCCTCCGACGCAAAACAGGCGCAAACTGAACGTCGAGTTGCGAAAACCGCCCGTATTGAAAAGAAGAAGAAGAAAAAGAACCCTTTTTTTGAAGACGGTTTAAAAGAGTGTACCGTGTCGCAGATAAGAATTTACTTTATTCCAAACATCAAGTTCCGTACTTGTCAAAAAATCAAATGTCAGTCATTTTCTAACTCAAGACTCGCATATACATTGATTTTTTTAAGTTTATGTGACAGTATCATAGTGTTTCAGTTCCTCCTTGACAGCAGGTTTTATGCTGTCAAGACATAACTAACTAATCAATAGAAGACGATATTTTTTCAAGTATTCCAAAATGGTTGTGTTAATTGATACTCAGACGACTATACCGATTTAGTTAGCAATTTCATATGAGATATAACACAAGACTGATTCCTGTTAATCGACAAGGCGGCACCAATTACACCGTTGAGTACGGCTGGACGAACACGCACTTGCGCCGAACAGCGTCTTTGATTGAACGCATCACGTGGAACGTCTGTTCCTTGCATTGCTATTAGCCGAGAAACATAGTTACACTGTACCGTAACATGTTTACTGCGCCCCAGAAAATGTTGATGGGGAACAATTTGTGCTTAATTAGCTATTAGCGAGTAGCGATGGCATGTGAATATTTACTGTCTTGTGCATGAGGAGGACATTAGCTTGTTTTACAAGGGCTTGAGTAAGACGGTGTTGATATATATAAAATAAATATACTTATAAATAACATTTAAACAAAACCATGTCCATATTATCCATGGCAAAACTAACACTATATTTTATATGTGATGAATTTACATATTGGGTCCTTACCTATGAAATTGGTGTTTTTATTCTGTCTTAGCAATTTGTCCGTAACTATAAGGTTCAGAACATTCTTATAAAATAATTGCCTCTTCTAAAAATAAACCATATATTTGAGCTCGTATTATTTAAGTTTGATAATTTTTTATAAGTTTAATTGTGTTAAAATTAGACACAAAGACAATTATTTTTAAAAGACAATTATTTTTAACTCCCGAATACATCATTTGATTTGCATTAACATAAAAACGATGAATAATTTTTATCAAGCGTGTTCACACACATATTGCTAAAGCTTGTCTAATGATACATACCAAATATTATTATCTCTGGATTTGTCGTTGTGAAGAAAACTGATAAAATGTTAGTATGTAAAATGCAGACATCCCCAAAATCTCCATACAAAACACCAATTTCATAGGTAAGGACCTAATATTACCTTACTATTGTTTTTGCGCATGACTTTATTGCGATAGTAAGATTTTATCACGTAATTTTAGAACATAATATAATATATCGTCACGCCTCTTCCCCCGAAGGGGTAGACAGAGGTGTCAAATATCCAAATTTCACCAGATATGTTAGGTCTCCATGTAATAGGTGGCGAGCCTGTTGCCATGCACCAGGCACAATGTGAGGCAAGTGATATTCACAATGAACTGTACATAAGTTTTATCCAAACTCAGTGGTACAGGCGGAGGGATCGAACCCGCTTTCGAATTTTAGAAACAATTTTCTATTATTGCCAAACGCAAAATTTTTTAAAAAAATTGCAAGAATTATTTGTCAGTGTAACAGCCTCGACTGCTTACAAAAGTAATAATATAGGAATAGCGGCTATTGTCGTTTTCAATGTAAAGCCTTGTAGAACAATTATTAATGTTTATGATTTTGCATTGCAATGAGATAATTAGATAAAAAATATAAAGTTAATTATAAAAAGGGTCCATCTTTTTTACTACGAGAATATTTTTACTCTATCACAGCGACTTTCAATATAAACCAAAACATTATTTTCAAACGTCACCAATTAATTTTCAATATAAAATTAACAGATTGTATAATTATTACCAACACTGCTATTTGTTATTTTGTTACGCTGTATTGTAACAAAATCACAAAAGAGACAATTCACTGCGAACAGGACATAGCCTCAGGTGCAACCAATATACTCTTTAATTAAACCAGAGAAAAGCAGGGCATTAAATGGATTGAAGAAAGTCATTTGTTTTGTTTAAATTTACTTTCAACAGTAAAATTACACTTAACGATTCCCTCAAGTCTCTTATTTTAATTTATTGGACGACCGGTTGACGACCTCCGTGGTCGAGTGGACTGTATGCCGGTCTCAAGGCGTCGCTATCTCAAGAGGTCCTGGGTTCGATCCCCAGTGGGGGCAAATATTTGGGTGATGAATTTTCTGGCATTTGTTCTCCAGTCTTGGATGTGTACACATATTTATATTAATTCATTATATATTTATCTGTCATCTAGTGTCCGTAACACAAGCAGCATTAGTTGCTTAAAATGAGGCTAAAAGTTATAACACCGGGACTACACGCGACGTATATTACATAATGTAGTATATATATACTACTTACTGCTCGACGTTTCGGCTGGGTTACACCAACCGTGGTCACGAGCTGACTGGCGCGCGGCGTCGACTGCGTGTAGTCCAGGTGTTATAACTTTTATATACAATGCAACGCGAAAGTTTAAAATGTTATAAAATGGGGCTAGTTGACATGTGTGAATGTTAGAAGATATTTATTTATTTAACTCGCATTGAGAATCATCTTAAATCGTGATACGATATAAGAGGTAAGGACAGGAAAATTGAGAAATGCCAATGCCAATTTGAGACCTAATAGAAATATAATGTTGCTCGCAAACGCCGGCGTTTGCTTGACCCTCAACGAGTTGGAAAAGACAACATCATTACTCCACTGGTAGTAGGTCAAAAGAAAGATGGCTGATACTATGTCTTGTCCATCTTTTTTATTACCAGCCAAGGTACATCCATTATTACCCAGTAATCCTCGGGGAAAGGTCATTACCCTATTAATTGGCCTTCCCCGAAGATTAACAAAGCATCAGTTCTTAAAAAAAATGAACCCCCAATGCTACTTCAAAAAAAATCACGTGCGAATGAAACGTGTAATAAAGTTTCAAATTCATCGTTTGAAGTCTCTGTCACATATTTACAAGTACGCAACAGCATCTAGTCTCCCCTATCGTAGTTCGTAAAATCCTGATCAAATTAAAAATCCGTTCGGAATCGCTCCCGGCAGCACGGGGTAGTCTTCGTGTTCTCTAATTAGAGGGAAGGTCGCTTTTCTGGACGCTCTTTATGATCAAGCCTGAGTTGTAAGCTGGAGCGATTTCAAAAGGAAAACCATATCCTAGATCTCTTCACAAACTGTGCTATGCTTAGTTTAGAATAAGTTTATGTTTATAAAAGAAAAGATTTGTTTATGTAAAATCTTCAAAAACTAAACTTTTTCGAAAAGTTAATCAATACACAAAATCTTCCGTATTTTAAATTTTCTTTGAACTAAATCTCCACCTTGATATTCAGACAGCCAGAAAAATATAATATGCTTCTGCTTTGAGATCCTAAAATCCCTGACACCCAAATCATCCCTAATCCTATCCCTTGAACCATAGTCTTAGCCCGAGGCCCAAATAGCCCCACTAGCGTACTGCAGAGGATTACCAAAGTAAACAAAATCTATATAACGTTAATCCGGTTGAGGATCCGTTGTATTATTAACAAATCTGACTGATTCTGTGCCTATAGTGATGATGTTATTCTACTAATTGCGGAATTCTTGAAGTGTAGAAAGACCTTTTTTAAAACAAACCTCAGCAAATATATCTGATGATAAGCAGTATAATAAATAGGTTATCTGTCCACCTTCCCTATGCTGACTCCATTAACAACAGCTACCTCACGGGCTTTTCAAAAATCTTTAAAAATAAAACTTTCAATGGGCAATGGTGATCACATTCTATCAGGTGAATCGTCTGCCCGTTTGCCTCCTCTAAATATATTTTTATATTTCGTGGGTTTTGGTGTCATTCTTTATGTGGGGTGAACACTTGCTAACACCCACTTGTTTCCAGGAGAACCATTTAAACTTAATAAATAAAAATAGTATTTTATAACGTAAATAATGTTATAACGCTTTTCTTTGCAGTCTTGTCAGCAAAACTGATAAACCGGTAAATGTATGTAATATTTTCGCTTATAATACATTTACAGTATGAAAATTAAGTAATTCCATTCTTTCCAGCCAGTCAAACTCTTAGAACTTTAAATGGTAGGATTATGATTTTCTTCGAAAAGATGAAAGGCATCTGTTAAGGTTTCTACGACCAACTCAAAAAGAAATCTTATTTAGCTCAGGCCCGTGGTCTGATTGCATGAAGCCTTACTAGTAATCAGGCGTAATTCAAACTTTTTTAACAAATAAAAGAATATAAAGGCAGAGAAGCCTCTTTGAAAGAACGTAGTGAAACGCACTTGGACATTGAAGCTTTGTGAAGTCTGTCGTGAATGAATTGCTTTTATATACAGATGTGTTTTTTTTATTTTGAATGGCTATTGAAATTCAAACTGGCTTTATAATAAAATGTTTATGGAAATCAGCATCATGTTAGAAATCCACATGGAAATCATATGTTTGCATGTAAAGAATGATAGCTGTTTCTATAAACATGCGTTCAGGTATTTTTATTCCAATTCTAAATCGCTGATGGAAGTCAGATAATTCAAATTATTATCATTTGTGAAAACCATAATGCAATTAGGACTAGTCATTGCTATTATGGACACATATGCTATTGCTATTACGTGCATAGATGCTATTGATATTATGGACATTACAGGAGCAAAAGTAAAAGTAAAGTATAACACTAAACATGGTTAAAATTGGAGAAGAGTTTTTGTCAATAAATTATTGACCTGCAAGCTTCCATCATAAAATGCACATTTTACAACAACACTGCCCGTTCGATTTGTACCTTACATATGTCCTTGTGTACCTTACCCCAATATCGCGGAACGTCCAACGCAAACACTAATGTAGTCGCAATATTAGCCCCCTCAAAGTCAACAAACGGCTCCCAATACTCATTACCCCAATGCCCTATGAACCATGAGTTTGTGCTGAAAGCCTAACGCGACAGTCAGGTTTAGCTTTTGACGCCCATTTGACCGTGACGCGGTTAGACGGGCTCAACTATTACCTGTATGTATCGGAACCTATACGTTTGCTTATGAAGCTAAATTAACTGACAAAGTTGCGTTGTTAAAAATTAAATGTCGATTTTTTATTAAAAAATATTTGAAATATTTATGGGGAGACATCATTCAACCGCCTCTCTGGTCTAGTGGTTCACACCACTGGGTGTTGATCGGGAGGTCCGGGTTCGATTCCCCATGGGGACAGAAGTTTTTCTGCTCGGTTTGGTTGGTGGTAGGGCTTCTAGGCCCACCTGGCTAGCTACCACCGTCTCACCTAAATTTGTCGCCATAATAACAATGTTATAAGCATTGTTGTGTTCCGGCAATCAGAGGTAAGATAGCCAGTTCCTCAGTTGTTGAGGATTACAGGTGAAGCTCGCTTCCATCTTCGGCCTTATCGTCACTTACCATCAGGTGAGATGAAGGCCAAGAGCTTACCTGTCATATGTAAAAAAAAATCAATCTTTGCATTCTAGACGATATCAAGAAATTTCATGTATGTAACATGAGGATTTTAAGTATTGTAATACTACATTATTGCCAAGGCAGCGAAATAGGCAATTGCAGGTCGAGTATGAGTTTGAAGGCCGAGCCGCAGGCGAGGACTTCAATGATACGAGACAGGACAGGATATAGTGCTTTTCATAAAAAAAATTCAAGGAAATAAAAAAAGGCCTTTTACATAATAAAATTAATTTAATTAACAAAATAACAACGAACTCCGCTTTACCGCCAATTTTTTTATTTTTATTTTACAGTTTGTACCGAACGGTAAACGCATCTGTGGCTATAAAGCCACGAGAACGAAATGTGTGCGATAGATGAAAGAGTTCTTAATTCAAACAGCACACCGTTTCATACAACATTGCCGGCGCGCTCACGCGCCTGGAATTGATTTTGGTTTTTCACTTTACGTAAATATGATACTTCGCGTGTTTTTTATTCAAAAGTAATGAGAATATTTCCGCGCATGTCTAAGAAAAAGAAAATTACCATCAATGCACTGTCTATAAAAGTAGCGGGCTAAAAAATTAAAATAGAATATTGATAAATGCAAAGAATAATTTGCTGTTCCTTACATTCTCTTAGTTTGATAAGTATGACCATTTTTGTATATTAGACGTAGATTTAACAATAAATCTTAACTTTGTTTCAATAAAAGCAAAATATGATCTAGAATATTCGGTGAACGACAAAGAGACATTCTCCGAATCTCCATCAGTCGGCAAACAGACTCACATGTTAATTAAGTCCAATCAGTTGCAAACCATCGCACACATTAGACGGAACAGTAAGCGGATTGGCTAAATCCGGGGAACTGGCTCGGACATTGGAACCTTGAGATCTATGTTCAATGTGACAGATCTTCGTCTTACTCGTTAATGAAATAGAATTAGGAGATACCGAACAATACGATTTAGCTAAGGTTGTTAATGAATTTGATCAGAAGCAGAATAATGAGCTAAATTATAATTGTAACAACCTGTGGCGTTCCGGTGATAATCACAAGTCTGTCTAGGAAACTAACTTTCTCCAACATTTGACAGTATCATATAACACAATATCCACATACTCAACTTTGATCGAAATAATATAATATATCGATAGTTGAAAAGAAAATGTGTTCTTAAAACTAGTTGATCGTTGGTCGTTTGTGTGCATTTTTCGTAATTGATATACTTAATCCATTTTATATATTATATAGCGTAAAAGTGGTTATATTTAACAAAGAAAATGTATAATTTGTGTTAGCTCATAGATTGGTTGGTTTCAAGCACATTTTGTGATCATTGTAACTAATTTAAAATAAGGTATGACTGCTCTAGTCATAATTTGATAATCAAATTCATCTTTTATCTCAAAAGGTATAAAGTCAAGCGAGATTGAGGACAAAAACATTTGGGATGAAATTAACAATATTATGCTGTGTTGGTAATACCAGGCTATTTATATTTATAAACTACAAAATCATGAAAACAAAAATATTTAATAATACGAGTAAATTCCATTTGTGAATCTGCTTTTAAAGGCTTACGCCAGTTCAAAATCTATTTAAACGTGCCACAGACACAACCATGTCGCTGCCCATTACGATATCCCCCACTGTCCATTTTCCAGAGAAAAATTCAATTTGTAAGCGAAAACTAGCTATAGGATAGGCTGATTTTAAATTAACCAGGATTATCTCGGAGGTGTTGAAAAATCGAATTTGGCTTGAGCCCTTCAACTGGATAACGCGAATAATTGGCTTAAAGCATTCGCCGAAATCCTCCCAGAAACTGAATATTTGATGTCACTTTTATATGGATCTCGCAGACGTATCACTTAAATAAATTGTATGGTCAACAGGAGCTGCTGAAATATATTTTTTGTTTATAAAATCATTAATATCAATAATTTTATGTGTGGAAGAAACTTAACAAGACACAACAAACGAAATATTTATTGGGATAGTTGTCATGGAAAAGGTATTGTAAATATTCGTTGAATTTTATATTACCATTAACTATGGATTAAGGCTCGATTAACAATAAAGGTTTGTTATTGATTATAAAGTGGTGATGGTAGCAATATTGGTGATGGCACGTAAATTATTATACGTTACATCAGCTTATTTTTCATGAAGAGCAATGTCGTCAAAATCACTAAGTGGGACTAACCCCTTATCGGGGTTAGTCCCACTGAAAATAAGATAAACAATGCTCACAACCTAACTAGTCAACATTAGACCATAATTATATTACACAATGAGGCACATAGTTTATCAAACCATTGCATAATATTGTTAAGTCTTATATCAGGCTTTGAACACTTGACACGGATGTTACACACTAAAACATTTATAAAAGGTCCCTTTTAGTTGCTTCAAAATTTATTACCATCAAGTTGTAACCCCTAAAGCCAGGGCAGTATTATTCGACTGTCCCATCGATCGGCCTGCTGACCCGTCTAGATAATAAAAAAAGTTGAATGATACTATGCCCGTCCTATCGGAAAATAGAAGTGGATCTTTAGTTCTGAAGTCGCCGGTAACAATGTCGGGTACAGTCGCTCGAAGAAGCGAATTCATTTTGTTTTGTTCATTGTCCTCTGTTTTTGTGATGGTCGGATAAATAAGGAATATCGCGGAGAACTATCCCATTTAGAAAAATTGCTTTTTCTAATTCTGACAAGGTCAATTGAGGGCTTTCGTAGCTCTTTGCATGTACCTTGAAGAAAAGGTTATTTGCAAAACAGTTCTTTGTATATAGTTACAAGAAAAATGCACATTTTATAAATGAAGTTTTGACTTAAAGATATCATGTTTGTGAAGTCTGTTAAAAAACTCTTTCCCTTCTTTCCACAAATCGTGGGGAATATTCGTAGTGTCAATGAAATAAAAAATATTTTGCTTTAACACTTTTCCTTTCACAAGTCCATGGAATTTCATGTCCAGGTCCTATGGGATCGCGGAATATCGGGCGGGAGCGGATCCAACAAATGTAACGTCCCGAATTGTCGTATTATGTGTATCTTGTCGATATTTATTTACGACTAGTGCTCGCCCAGGTATTCAGTTGGTTAGTGCAGGGCCTTAGGGAAAATAATTTTGTATTAGTGGAGCGTTTAGCTCTGACGTTTGTTAAATATGTTCCGATTTTGAAAAGGAATTTGAATTTGTGATATCATTACTACTACTTTGTTAGTTGCTTAGACTTGGAACACCAATAGTGCTCTGTTCCGTTATCCGTTATTTACTGGTCTTTGTAGCTTTTTAATAGCAGTAGCTGCTTTTTAGCAACATTTTGGACAGCGTCAGTCAATGTTTCGTTTCTCCTGACTGATTTCTTCTTATTTATAAGTAACAAATTTCTTTGTTGCACATTTTTCATTAAAAGTTCGAGTCATTTGTTTTGTTGGTACACGAGTTATAAGTGTTTTGTTATTTTTCTGATTATTTTTCCATTTAGCGAAATTGAGTTAAGTTGTTTGAAATTACTATTTTTATCGGCAATTCGGAACGTCGGTCGCGTCGACTTAGGTTACTAAGAAACGTCTCAGAAATGAAGATTAAATATATTTTATCTTTAGATTTCTAAGAAGACAAGGTTAGGACTTTATTTTATTCTAAAAGAAAATATAATATACCTTAATCACTAATACAAATGTGTTACTAATTACTATTTTTGATTACATCTACAAAAACGATGACTCTCAGTCAGAATCCCTTCTAAAACGCTACGGTTAACACTATAGAGATAATTCAGTAAAGCATCAGAAGACGATAATTCAATCAATTTACTTAAACGAAATTCCGGTTCGAATCCCCTATTAAATGTAACTTTGTACACTACTCGCGCGGCAGCCCCAAGCGGCCGGATTATGTGTTTTATTCGGGAATCTCTTACCGATGTCTCTGCGTAATTGTGGATTACACAAGCTCATGTTTTCATCTGTTCCTCCCTCATAACGGGGAACTTTTTACAACCGTTTTATGTTCCGTTGAGTCGGATAAATGAGTTTGTTCCGCTTTATCCGTTGATTCGATACATGTTGTTTCATTAATGCAGTCGCGTGTTTCTAAGTTTGAAGGTTTTGTGGATTGTGTTTGAAGTTTTGTAAACGTCGGAGTTTTGAAGTAGCCTCTAGTGTTGGGGTTAAATATTACAAATTCTTAATTTATGAGTATAATATTTATGAGTTTCTATTTTTTTGATATTTTCCTTTAATTTTGCAATTAAAAGAGTGTGTATTGCTTGGTATATCTTATATGCATAACGTATCATCACGCCCCTATCCCCGAAGGGGCGGGCAGAAGTATGAAAAAAACCAGTTAAGAGTTGCAAAACGGTCCTCTTATAGCGTCGCAATAGTGGAAGAAAAGCTGTGATGTTCAATATATACTTGATACCGAAAGTTAAACTAAAACCCTACAAATATCAACGGTGTGATTAATAGACTAATTAAGAGTATAAAGGAATGTTGATAATGAGATGCAATTTTAACGTTTTGTCGCTATTGGAAAACATGTCTGCGTAATAATTTTCCTTTAGCACTGGACGCGTCTGATGCGTCACGAGTTTTTAAAATCCTCTAGCCGAGTAGCATTCAAATTATGTACCATTTTGCAGCAAAAAAGCGTGGTCCAACAGAACCGTGAATTTTTAATTCCCTTCCAAGCTCTGGACCTTACAGCTTTAATTCGTGAATCCTCAGACCTGTTAACTAAAACTACTCATCATATCATCCGCATGTCAACGTTGCTTAAGTGAACCTCTAAAGTATTCCTCTATAAACATTTGCACTCACCTGAAAGGCAGAATCCAGGATGTTTTCCCGCTAGCTAGTAGACACGTAAGTTAATAATTCCCTTTATAGTCTAGTAAGTTGGTTAGAAGCTAAGCAAGTTCTGTGGCATGCCATGCAGGTGCGCTATTTAAATATTTGTTAGTGGGATTAGAATAAATTAAATTTCCTCAGAGGTACATGTGATTTACTGGAGAAACTTAGATGCAGGATATACTGTTGAGGGTCGATTTTACTCAGTAATAAATCCTTTTGTTTATGTTTATTATTTGACGAACTTGCTGCTTTTTTGTGATCTGCTTCAAGTGCATTTTAGAAACGTAGCTTCTTTCAATCAATCAAGTTCTTTAGTACGTACATTTACCTATAATGCCGAAATGGTGTTTTATGCATATTTTAGACCTACTTTATAAATGGTATGATGCTTTTAAATCTGATTATCTTTATTTGACGGTTAGCTGAATTATAACAAGACAATGTCATTCACGTGTTTCTGTATTATATTTTTATAAACTAGAGAATAAAATATTTATATATCCTATATTCTGTCAGTCTATTGACTAGAGTTAAATTGAAACCTTACAAACTACCTTGATGCGTTACTATGATTAGCTTATTAAATATAACAGCTAAAAACTTTGATGTGTTCTATGTTTTATTTTAGTTTACAAGAGTTCTGTACGGTGTCCTCATTGGCAATAAGGTCAAGCCACACCCCAATGTCTAGAAAATTCTACTATTCATAGTATCCTTCACCCAAATTCCTTTCTTATCCATTACAGTTCGTTATACTGTAGCCGATCCATACCTAGCACGGGACGTTGGTCAAAGTGAAGGAACTTTTTGATATGGCTAGCTTTAAATGCAGTCAGACGACGTGACATTATTGTCCGCCTCTTCCACTCAGAACACATACGAATAGTCAAAGGATCCTTTGATACGTCGTCCTTTTGTCGACGTAGTAAATTTAATTATATTGCGTAATTATATTGATACTTCATTGGACTCTTTTGGAGTATGTGCTGTTAGAGAACGAATTGGGATTTCGGTAATGTTCTCCTATTTAGTTCATTCCAATTTATTTAACGTTTCTATTACGTGGCGTCCTTATCAAAGTATATTGTCCTATTCACTTATGTCTCGTTGGGTGATCTTAAATTTGTTTCCGATCATCTCTCGTGTCTTCCTTGGTTCCCTGTCGGCTTGCATAAAATTTTCAAGCATAATATGAATTGCCATAAAGGAATCTACACTAAATATATTTACGCATAATTTTTGGCATAAAATTTTCGCATAAAATTGTATGCATAATTATTTACGCATAATTACAAATGGCATAACCATCTTAAGGCATATTTAACTAACCGCATAAAAATTAAGAAATAATTATCAATAAAAATATCGATCCTGGCGCTTCACCGGCCGCTGCCGCGGCACGCTCGCTTAGCTCGCTCGGCTCGCTCGTTAAGGGCACAGTTCTACATGACGCTCTTCCTCGCTTCGCTCGTCGTCGTACCTAATAGACTTTACATTATACCGTAAACCATTATGCGATATAATATTATGGATAGTTACATTAGCTTAAATTATAATTATGCGAAATAAATATTGTGCCAAAAGAAAATTATGCTCAAATTATATTATGCCAAACAACATTATGCCAAATTCATCCGCACTTCTGCACTTTTGACCTGTTGGATTTCATTACAAATACTTCACCATTATTAGAATTTTATTTTAATGTTATATTGAATTGACATTCATTACTTTTAATAAAATTATAAAGGAAACAAAAGTAAAAACATTAATAAATATGAATATAAAATTTTATGGTGTTTACATTTTAATTTGGTGTCTCACAGACTCAGTCGAATGGTAACAACAATTTCACCTCGGTCGCAGAAGGTTAATGCACCCTTAATAACAATATGAAATACCCATAAACAGTACATCCGTCCTCGTAAAATGAGTGCTCTAAAGGGAATGAACCGAGCCGTATTGTCGAGTTACTGAGCTTTCGAGTCCCCGCCTATCAGTTGCAAGGCCGGTTATTTGCTGTTTTTCACAAATAGCTCGCTAAGACGAACAAAGGTATTTGTTGTTTACACCGTACGACGAACCGCTGGAAGCAGTATTCTAAATGACACGTTAGTGCTGTTTAATAATTTTTGTTTACGAATAGTAATCAAAAACTACACTCAGTACTACAAAAAAGTTAATATTACAAAAATATAAATAGATTATCAAAACTATGACTAGTTTTCAATCTATCTTTACTATCATTATGCTAGTTTCCAATATTTGTCGCCTAACTAATCATGGATAAATAATAGAACATTTACATAATTGTCTATTACAATATTCCTCGAAAACTCTTTTTGATTGGAATAAATGGACACCCAACATGCTAGGACACAAAATCACATTCATCGGTAATACTGGTCTATGATCTTCATTCTGCTAGGCTTTTCTATTGAAGATGTGAAGAGTATTGACGACCACGCTGCCACAATGGGGATAACTGGTTAAAAGTCGAACTACATGTACAACAGTAACCATGACTTTGTTTGATTATTTTCTATGTAATTTCTTTCTATGTGTGTACTGAATAAAATTTTATTCTATTCTATTCTATTCTATGACAAAAGTCCCTTTTTTCACGATGAAACCGAAGCTTTTGAGGTACCACAACAACGAGCATCAACAACAATACGGGCGGTTTCCGCAACTCGACGTCTAATTTGCACCTGTTTTGCGTCGGAGGGTGAATGTTGGATTACTCCAGCCATCCAAGCTCCGCCAGGAAGTCACCCAGCGCCTTCACGTCGCCGATGGCCTCCCGGAGGGTACCCGGTGTGCCCAGGTACTTAGCCCGGCATTCTGCTACCTCGTCACACTCCACCATGACGTGGGAAGCTGTTTCTTCTGTCGCCATGCACGCCCTGCACAGAGGACTGTCTGTGACACCTATGTTAAAAAGATGTTTGTTAAAAAGGCTGTGTCCTGTGATTGCACCTGTTGCAAGGCGCAGCCTACATTTATCCAGCCGCATTCATTCCCTGGATAGGTGTGGCTCATCTCGTGGTAGTGCAAGTCTAGCCTGCCTGCAGTCGTCCAGGTTGTTCCTATTCATTGTGTAAGAATAATGTGTGCTGTTGGATTCAACAACGAGCGTACAAAAGATTCAAAAGCGAAGATTTGAACCGCGCCAGTACTGAAAACCTTAACTAAAGTACTAACCACTGTAAAATCTATATCAGTACACTAATAAAAACCCATAATAGTAGTTTATGGTTGCATAATAGTCATAATTTTTTTTTTATAATTATGTTACAGTTTCCATTTTAAAATTTTCGTTTTTATCATCTCTGTTAAAAAGTATGTCATTATGAGTTTGAGTCTGAGTACATAATTTGACCATTATAACATGAGTGTAGATAAAGAAATTTAAAATATCGTGCAGTGTAAAGGACGTCTTACTTAAAGTACTGCACAGACAGGTCTTCGACTCGCCTTGTGTAAATAAGGAAGGGGGGTTGTCTTGAGCCCCAGGGATGCTTTCAAAAACTATTTAAGGAGGCTTTGTAGACAATCGGCACGGCTCGATGTACGCAACAACTAGCAGGGATGGTATGTCTTTAAGAATTAAGACAGAACTTTTTATCAGTAGATTTATCAGTGAACATAAACATGTTTTATATTTTCTATACGGTTCAACTGATGGGACGTGATTACCGTCGCCCATGGACATTTGCAACACCGGAGGGGTCTCAAAAGCAATCTTCCCTTTAGTAGGTTGTACGCTCTTTTCTCAAAAATTAAATAGTAAATATTAGTAATATTGAAACTGTGATACAATGAATTACATTGGTGGCGGGGTTCACTATATAAAAAATAAGAGATAAATATAGACAATAATTTTATAAGCATTATAAAGAAGAATTATAAAGGTCAAAGAGAGACTAGAGAAATGAAATGAATATGAAAAAGGCAATATACATTTCCTACAATAATCACCCGTTACCTCGATTCGTAGTCATCACAATATAACAATGTTCTTTAACAAGGATAATTCTTTAATGAAAAACTAGCCCCTTAAGGGCACTAATAAATGTAAACAAAAAGAAAAAAAGCTTTAGAACAAAAAGGACAAATCCTTCGATAGAAACTTACAATAAGTTAAGAATCGAGAAAATCAGTCGTAATCCATTGTTAGCTTCAAATAAAGAGGATCGTTGCATTCATGCGTTAAAATGTAACAAAAGAGCAAGAAAGAATTAGTTTTTACAAACACTATTGAAAATAGGCGTGTTTTATAGCTAGATGATATTGCTTAATTTACAAAACAAACAATCACACAAACGCTGCGGAGCGGAACTTTAATGAATAAAAACAGCGAAGAACCGAATTCGTGACCTCAAGATTCATCCCCACTAAATCATTACCCATCTACCTCATTATTTACAGTTCGAGCGAAATTCAAAAGACGTCCGATTTTCTAGGCGGGCGCGGAGGGAGGAGTTTCAAGTTCCCCCCCCCCACGCCACTTTTATCGCCGAGTAATTGAATTTCCGTGGGCCACAACACACAGGAAGTTCTACCGGGCCTCTCACCACTGAATATTGCATCGAAGAACTGATGGAGTTATTATTTTCAATACTGCTATTAAATCCCCCGGCTCTCGAAAATTGTTAACTCGGAGGGTTTGTAAGTAGCCGCCCGATATAGATACGGCATCAAAGTGTTTTGGGTAATTTAGTAGGTAACATTGTTGGGAAAATTAAATATTGAGGCAGTTGAATTTCGGGAACTGATCGATTGCGATTACCGATTATCCAATTTTGAACTATGAGGCACGTTGATGCTGACGTTTGGCTATTGCCAGTAAATTTGAATGAATCTAATGTGAGTCGATCAAAAGTTTCATGAAATAATTCTTCTCAGAAAGTAGGTCTTTTATTTAGGTTTTCCTCTGTATTGCTATCATTGCACTATGTCATTAGCCATTTGCAAATGCTGCTCCTGCGAGGTATTCTTGTGTTTTTAAGGTTTCGTAGTAATGTCAATATCATTTGATTAATACTATCGTCTTCTACAGTTGTTCATAAAATTGTTTTTGAAACTATTTTGTAAAAGAATTAAGGCTAACCCTCGTTACCGTTTAAAGCAAATTCAGCAAATCTTAAGCTCTCCAAATATATGCAACTCCTTCAAAATGTTGTGTCAAATTAAATTCGTACTTAAACCCTATTGCCCCAAGGTCCAGATGTAGAAATTGAAACAAATCAAGCCTGGAAAGCCATCGAGCGGCGCAAAGGGCACACCTTCGCCAGCCCAATTTGTGCGAGAGCCCTTGAGGCCGGCACTGCCACTGACGTCCACCTAAGTACTATGAAATTTATCGACCGTACGCGCCGCCGAGTGCTAAAATAAAAACAAATTGGGAAGTGTCAAAGTCCATTCTGTAGGCCCGTGCCTGGTTTCTGGTCCGAGTTTAAATTGGTGTTAAACTTTTTGGGTAGCACGCTTTCGAATACGAGGCAAATCATCCACAACATAAATTCGACAAACCAATAGTAAACTATGTGGATGTTGGTTTCAATAATAAAACTGTATTTGTTGCTCAATTGTATTTTGTGTAACTCTTTCTTAAATTGTATTACACGGAACAAGCATTCTCGATAGTGAATTACAATATTTTATTCATAAGAGAATAATGTTTTGTTTTACATCCTACTTATCTCAGAAACCAGAAAAATAATATTATTTTATTGGTTAGTGTTGTCTTTTTAATAAAAAAAAAATTATAATTAAAATATAATTGTCCCAGAATCTTTTTTCAACAAATTTCAATGGGGTTTTACCAAATTTTCAGAAAACATGAGTATTTTGTACCTAATATTAATTTGTATGTTCAATAAAATAAATTAAACTAATTTGTAGTTCAAAGCGCTTAATTTACAAAATATGTTAGCAAAATTTTGGACATGGACCTAATAATAATTAATTTGAAATTGGGAAGGTCAAGTTCCCTGAAATTAAATGGAGTCGAAATTAGGTTGAGAAAATTATATATTTTACGTAATCTGATAACTTTCAAAGATATTCAATAAAGTCTATTAGTAGTTTGTAGTGGAATTAAAATGCTTATAGCTTTCTTAGAGCACAACTAATAAGAGTAGAAGATAGAAGAAAATGGTTTATTTTACATAAAACAATTTTGTTTGTCATTTGAGATAAATTGCAAAATCTCAGAGCACAGAATCATATCACACATGCGTCTTGAGGCTCTTTACTGAACTGACCTACACAGGTCCGTTAAAAATACTTTAAGCCCATATTATGAAATTTTGTTAGCTGTTTCAAATATGAAAACATTGTAGTGTTCAAATTTTCTGTAACTTAACTGAAACTATCATTTGTTACAAAATATAGTTCATTGTATATTAATAACAATGTTTTATACAAGCCATGAAACGGCTGAAAAGGACCATTTTAAGGCTGTCACAACACAAAATTGATTAAGTATTAAGTCAGTCTCCTACACAAGATATTGAATTTGAAAAATCTGTGAGCGTCTTTAATAAAACTTCTAGATGGAGGTCTAATAAAAGATATGATAAAACGCTAATACCGCGTCAAGGGGCAACCGATATTGTGGGTTCAGCGGACGTGATCCCTAGGACTAAAGCCATTGGCTGACTCCAATATTCAATTACACACACATAAATAAAAATTGAATACAGACCTCTCATTGGTTTATTATTTACAATGCGAAGACTTTATTCGTAGCACGATGCCATAACATACATTGTAAGCAGAAGGATCTTCCTAATAAACAATGATAAAGCTTTATTAAGAAAGTGGTCTACTTTTGAATCATTTTTAAATTTATTTTGTCAGCAGCGATAGTACCATATCGAATTGACTTGTGCTATAAAAGACTTTGAATATCAAGAAGAATGTCACAGAAGACAATGTGACACAGAATCATTGCCTTTCCCTTTGAGTTTTTCATAATGAGATGAAAATAAAGTATGTTCCTTACGATCTTATTAGCACTCTTAGACCAATAGAATATTTTGATCTAAGATCTTGGGTGGCGTAGTGGTTAGTATGTTTTGGCTTTAGATCGAAAACAAAGCTATCTTCTCAATGCTCAGGCCGTGGATGGGTGACCATAACTTTGTGATCTCGAGCTATTCTTAATGTACGAGTACGTTAAGTCGTAGGTCCCGGTCGCTATCGCGATAGTTTCTACCCACCATCTCGCATTAAGCCAGCATGGTGGTTTTACGGCCCATACTCCTTATGTGTTTCTCCCTGCAGTGGGATGTATATAGACTGAGGAAGATCTAGCCATTGTATAAGAAAAAACATCCAGTACTGCCACTCATAACGTAGTGCGCAGGACTGGCTTATAAAAAATTTCATACATAAGCTTTATTGTATGAAGTCGGTGGCGCTATATAAAATGGTCTTGGAAACCTATTGCTTCTCAAGTACTAATAACATAAGGTGCTTTGCATAAGATGGCCCTGAAATAATATTTGTTTATTTTTAGAAAAAGTAAATTTTCCAGTACGTGTTCGTACTTATATGAGTGTTTTATTCTGATAAGGAAGGTTGACGCTATCAGAATATCAAATCATTCGGGGAATTAATTTTTAATATCATTGACTAGCGACCCGCCCGGCTTCGCACGAGTGTAATGCTGTATATTATAAATACACTGAACAGCGAAGAAAAAGGGTTCAATTTAGTTTATTTTTGATAACTGTGTGAAAACTCATAATTCAAAATAATAGTCGTTTTTCAATTTCGTATCAATAAATTCATATCATTGCTTGCAAATTTCATTCTTCTTTAGTCATCACTGCTTAATCCCTGTAGAGTGTGCAGAATCCTGACAATGCTTGGAGATAGGCGCAGTCAGTAAAATACAGCAAAAACTCCTGGTGTGTCCTGGTGGTCACACCTCACAAAAAGAGTCCTTTTTAGAGTTTAACAACAGCGCTAGCGTTTCTATTTAAGTACACCAATCCAATCTTGGAAGACCAGCACAAGCCTAACAAGGTGCATCATGATTGCGTGAGAGGATCACTATGTGATATCTACCTTTTAAAAGTCTCTATGAAAGTAGCACCAATGATAGAAAAGATAAGGAGCAATAGATAAGCGTGGTATGGTCATGTGATGAGGAGGGATGAACGAATAACAAGAAAAATGCTGAACGTGGATGTGGATGGGGCTAGAATGAGAAGAAGACCAAAGAAGCAATGGATTGAATGAGTGAAGAATTATATTAAAATAAAAGAAGTGGATATAGAAGGAAGAGGAAGCCATGTTGTGCCGATGCCACCTGGTGTGGGAAATGGGCAAAAAGAAGAGAAGAATATAAACCTGCCTCTTCGCTCTATCTATTAAAACCATCCGTAGGGTAGTTTTATAGATCTAAGCATACTCAAAATCCGTAGGGTAGTTTTATAGATCTAAGCATACTTAAGAATAACAGCGGAAAGCGATATTGTGTTATACGTGTCCTACATAGTGACACATAGTAGCCTAAGACTATTCTACCACTACAAGTCAACTTTCACTAAGACTTGTCCCAGGCTCTGTCTGCGACGTCAAAACCATCCCGTAGTCTGAATGGTTGACTGTGCTAAGCCTCGGGTTTTTTGCCTCATTTTACCAAGTTCAGTAGTACCAGTCCTTGTCCACAGCAATATTTTCAATATTACTTAGGTACCTACAACTCGTAGATATTTTAATTTCTTTACATAATGTATTTCTCTTTCCTTCCTTCCTCTTTTCTTTCCTTTATATGTATTGTATATTTTCTGAATATTTATAATTATGTATTTATCTATCAAATATATTTAACCGTCATCTAGTACCCGTAGCACAAGCAGCATTAGTTGCTTAAATTGGTTTTTAATTCGATAGGTGTGAATTTTTGAAGATATTTATTTGTTTATTTATTCTGTACAAATCGATGTTTGCTTGGTTAGTTCCTGAATACGGATATACACATATCAGATGAATCTTTCCAATTTTCATAATTCAAGTACTGATTGCATAAAAAGTGTTGGACTCGAAAATATTAAATATTTCTGCACAAATTGACTGGTTCCATCGAGTGCCCTTAAAATTTACTTAATTGAACTAATTGCTCGGGGTATTCGTATAATTGAATATTGTAAAGTTTAACCTTACAGTTAAAATGTTTTTATAAAATATCGGAATAATTGTGGTTATTACAAATATTACCAGTTTTGACTGAAAGGTTCATTGTACTGAAAATTCGTTTTTGCCAATGATACTTCTGATGGTAATGAATGGAAAATTCAGTAAGATAAGATGCAATTTTATTGTTTTATGCAGGATTGTACTCTGTTTTCATCGCTGCTGATAGAGTGGAAGTTAATTGATATTGTGTTTCTTTCCGAGATTGCCTTGGTAACAATAAAGGATATCTGTAATAAATTGAAATATGATGATATTGAGGAATGCCTTCTGAGATGGGTCGTCGGCTTAACGTCAAAGAATGGAGAAGTTTGATATTACATTTTTTGTATATTGTTTTCGTTAGTGACATTACTAACATAATAGAATTATTTTTGTAGAGAATTTTAATAGAAAATCGTGATTATTTGATGTTTGATGTTGTTACCTTTGATTTCCCATTTTTTTAACCGTCCCTATGGAGAATGATAAAGTTTTATGTAATTTGAGAATTGAAGGTTTTCGCCACATAATTAAGTCCCACTGCTGGACTCTAGCCTTCGCAGAAACACATGACGAGTATGGGCCGTCATACCCAATGTGAATTATGCCAACGGTTTTACTGGTTTCTCCAGCGACCAGGATACTGTTTAACGTGTTGAAGGTTTTACAAATTAATACATATTCACTGTCGTCACTTCAAATGCAATAATTTTCCTCTTAATTTTTCATTAAAACCCAACCTTCATTTTCCGACGCAAAGCAGGTGACAGTCCCAAACAATTTCGCTAAAGTACTTAAGGAATAGTTTCTGGGTAGAAGTCAAAGGCGCTTCGAGTTGAATTGCGTCGAAAGCTTCTCTCAAAACTAAAACTGCACGTGTTCTGAAGAGGCAAGCGATTGTTTGAGCTGCTTTCGTAGTTTGATGCATTTGTTACCTTGTCTTACTAATCGGTACGATTCCAACGCAAAACTTATTTTAATATCAGTTACACCAATTTAGAATGAGTATGAATTACTGTTTCATAATGTAAAGCTTGCAACATAAGAGATAGGTTATATAATGCCATAACTTGGAAAACCAGCAGCTACCATTTTTTACCTTGATGATCTGTTCCAATTAATAATTTATTGAGAAAATAATGCACAGCGCTTACATTTGTTTTTGCTCAGGTTAATCCCTACTTTTATCCATTAAATGGTTATACATGCATAAGTTCACTTCCATTACCAAAATTGCCAACATTATTTTGACAGATATTTTGGGTTGCAGCTGTTTTTACTATTTATAGCGAATCGCAACGATAATTTCCAACATAATTATTGTTCTCGTCATTAAAGCCAATTAATATAACTAAGTCAGAGCCGCATCGGGGCAATATCGTGGCAGTGGTGAGGAGCGCCCTAAATCTCCTTCTCAATCGCCCCGTGTATAGGAAAATCGCTAAAATTTTTAGTGTGTAGAGTAGCAGCCGGTTTTTGGCTCAATTTATCCCTGATTAAAGGGTCACAGCTTAAGACTTTTTAGTGCACTCCACAAATGATACGCATAGATCTATATCTAACAAAAATCAAATAATTTTTTTGTGCTATTTGCTTTAAGTATTTAATCTTCAATAACCATTATCTTGACAAGAATCTGATCTCTATCTGTTGATGTAATTAGTAAAACATGTTTCTTTTAAATTTTTTTTCATGTGCACTAAAAGACGCAACTGTCAAGAGGTTTGGCAGCGCGCGAGTAATACTCCTTGAGTGGCAAGAGTCCATAGGCTGCTGTAACCGCTTCCCATCAGGCCACTTATTCTGAACTATCGGAAACTAACCGAATCAGGGAATCTCTATTACTGTCACTATTTATTGTGGCGAATCAGAGCGAGACGGGACGGGACTTTCCCAATCGAATCCGTGAACCGTGAGTTTAGAATAAGGTGGCCGGTCGGCCGTATGCATGATTGCCACCTTAGTGGTATAAAAAAGGTGATTCTCATTCTTCTATCTATCATAAGCTCAATATCATATCTGTACACTTTTAATCACTCACTTGGCCTACCTTTCATCCGAAGGTCTACGTCCACACTTAGGCTTGTCGTAATTTTATTGTTCCTTCTCATTTAAACTGTAATTTGATAACAAGAAGCCGCTGCTCGCTCCTCTCTCGTACCGGTTTAAAAGTTCGACAGCTAAACACCGACAACTCGACTTAGGTTCATGCATTTCGAGTGCTACTTGGAGCATTATTCCCGCCGTCTTTTATTAAGTTCTTAGAAATAAGCCCGAGTTTTATACCTTTAGTTTTATCCCCTCAATGTTGTTCTAATCCTTTTGCTTTTCATTGTATTTCTGCTTAAGATTTAAGCAAGAACTTTAAAGGTGTTCAAAATCACAAATCAAAGACGGTATTGTTCGTGATTATTAATTGATTTAAACAATTAAATTATTGAGGTAGTTAATATAAAATTTTGGTGGCTTAAATATTAGGTAATACAAACTGACATAGTTGTAACAAGTGATTGTACAAAAACACTAAAGACATCTTTAGGGTAGTTTAATAGGTACGCTGGGCACCAGCTCCTAACAGAATGAACGGAAATCTCACCGGCGCTGTTATTGGCCAGCGCTGGCGGCCAACGTACTTATGAAACGTCCCTTAGTAATTCCACTATTTAATGTAATTCATTTTTATACATAGAAACCAGACAGGTGACTTCATAAATCAGAGCAAGTGTCAAAGATAATAAATGTAATGTTAATGGCTTAGACATCAATTTTTTTAAACATTTATCAATATGTCAATAATATTACCAGCATTACATTAGTATAATATTTTTATTTTTACGACGCAGTTGTTTCAGTTTACTGTTTGTAAAGACCTGTCTTTGTATTATTTTTTATAGTAATGTGTATTTCTGCGTTCTCATAAGCATTCTTTATCAGATTTATCAGTGCCCGGGCAATAGGCTCACCACATGTACACCTTCGAGAAATGAAGCGTGATGATGTGTTGTGTTATATTATATCTTTACAATCAAGATAAAATAAATCACAAATTGTTTCACTCAAATTTATTCTCCACAGCATTACCCATGCTGCTGCAGCTTTAGCAGTTATTTATATTAGTGTTTCACGAATTCAGGAGATCTCCAAGTTAGTGCGGGTCAAATTATGAATCTCAATATTACAAAGAACACGCCTGGGGCGCGGTCCAATCGAATATGTATGAGAGAGAGTTCGCAGCTGATAAAACTCTGCGTTAGCTCGATGATTTTGCCACTCTAATAAGAGGATGTTTTTTGTTTGCCTATCCCGGATTTTTAGTGGACTGGATTAAATTTAAATTTAGAATGAGCCCTGTTGAGTAAAAAAATACTTTTCGACTTCGCTTTCGAACCTTCATTTTCGAGTCTTGAACATATAATCACGACTTATTTCCCTTAAGGGTTAGTCAGAGACTAGGCAAAAGCACCTCTAAAGCAGTCCACTGCCATAGTCCGCGTTTCACCATGCATCGCATTTTAGAAAGCATGTTTCGTGTATTTGAAATTTAAGTCATTTTTGTAGTTTATATCATGATTCTTGATAATTGGTTGTTATTCAGACAACAAGTATTGACTAAGGCATCTTCTATATGCTCATTACTAATCCTTTCAAAATCTCATAATTATCTTACTGTAAGATTATCTCAAAAAATTATACCTATTTAATCCGCTGTTTACTGTACACGATTACATTTTTTTTTCAAGCGCGTATTTTTACCCGACAGCCAAGTAAATTTATCCAGTTAAGGTATTTACACTCATATAAATCCCCTTATTGTTATTCCACATAATATAAAAAAGTTAACTTTTCTAATCTTCCAGCATTGCTCGTAACACACACAAAGCGATAAATATATAGTAAAATATACAAGGAAAAAACATTTTCGAAAAATAATAAATTTAACAATACTTACAATATCCTGGAGGTGCATCATAAAATTGGTTATTGTCCATTCGGTTACATCATTTACATAAAAATATACGAAGACAATATTGGAGCGGGCGTGAAAATTGTTTAAGTCCTAATAAAAGAGGTGCTTTGGAAGCAAACAAAATGGGAAACCGGTGTGGTCTAGAAAAATAAACGTTGTAATACTTTACTGTACTTTAAAGGGTCCATTTTACAGACAGGCGTCTGAACCATAAAATACATAATATAAATATTAATAAATATCATCAGACATTCACGCCTATCAACTAGCCCCATTTTAAGCAACTAATGCTGCTTGTGTTACGGATACTATCTAGTATCCGTTGATACTAGATAGTATCCGCAACACAAGCAGATAGATAAATATATTTAATAGATAAATACACACAATTTATATAATACATATATAAACATTTAAGACTGGAGAACAAATGCCTGTATTCATCACACAAACATCTGCCCGCACCGGGAATCTTACCCAGAACCTCTCGAGATGGCGACGCCTTAAGACTAGCGTACAGACCACTCGACCACGGAGGTCGTCACATAATGCCCTGTTTGCTCATTTTGGTTCGGTACATTTAAATTCGTCATGAAGTAACAATACTACGCTATTCATCCAATCCATAATATACTTCTGATCATTCTCTGCTCACAGTTATTTTATCGAGGGTAAATTTGTCTAATGACCGTACCTACCGTTAGCTTGGCGGTAGGAATGTGTAGAACTCGCTCTGTAAAACTGAGAAAACCCACTAAAACTCCTCGATAAACCCAATCAAAATCACAGAAATCATAATCTCAGAAGGGCATTCCGTGGGAGCGACCCGGCTTCTGCCAAAAAAATTTTTCGAGCAGTTCTCAAGGCCTACCTGATCAGATACTAAGTCAGGGTTCCTTTTTCTCTCTACTTACTTTATTTCAAGAGGTCTAAACTTAGAAAAAAGGACAATTTTCAGGCATAGACTGTCATTTTGTCCTCGCTTGGGCTCCGAGGAATCGGTGATTGAGGAAGCGGGCGGATGTTTTATTTCTAATAATATTAGTGAGGAGCTTGGTGGCGTAGTGGTTAGTACTGACTTTCGACACTAAAACGAAGCTATCTTCGCCATGGTTAGGCAGTGGATGGGTGACCGAAGCATTGTGACTCCTCCGTGCTTCGGAAAGAACGTTACGCCGTTGGTTCCAGTCGCTATTGCAACTTTTCTACCCACCAACCCGCAATGGGCCCGCGTGGTGGTGTTACGGCTCATTTACCTCCATGAGGAAGGCCTGTGCCCAGCAGTGGGACGTATATAGGCTGAGGACGAACATAATTTATACTGTCAATACCAACACATCTTGAGCGTCCGCACTTCATTTATTTAAAATATAATACACACATGTGTCCTCAGCCATTAATTCCTCGGACCGTGGACTGTATATAGGTTGATGGGTTAATGATAGGAGGGATTGGGTGATGAGAGTTTCGTTATCTATACTAATTTCAAAGCCAAATAATATGTTACTTGTTTGATATCTTTTTTATACTCCGTAAATTACACACCAGAGACTGGGACAATTATTGCCACGCGATGCATGTCTCCTGAAGCATAATAATTGTGGAAACTCAATGACGTTAATATTGTGTCCTTACTTATGAAATTGGTGTTTTTATTCTGTCTTAGTATTTTGTCTATAACTATTAAGATTCAGAGTATTCCTAAAAAATAATTACCTCGTCTAAAAATAGACTATATTTTTGAGCTCTTTCGATTTGTTTTGATAAATTGTGTTAAAATTGGACACGGATACAACTCTTTTTAAGTGCCTCCCGAATACATCATTTTATCTTCATTCACTTAAAAACGATAAATAATTTTAATGAAGTGTGATATTACACATATTACTAAAGCTTGTCTAATGATACATGCCAAATATTATTATCTCTGGATTTGTCGTTGTGAAGAAAACTGAAAAAATGTTAGTATAGAAAATGCAGAAATCCCCAAAATCTCCATACAAAACACCAATTTCATAGGTAAGAACCTAATATTTCATAATAATACTGTTTTTTGCATAACTTTCATTCTTAATTAATTGTAATCAACAAAATCTATGGAACAGTCACAAGATTGACCGTCCTCAGACCAGTTTAAAATTAAATACAACCAGTTTGTTCTAATATACGTTACGACCTACGACGCTCCACCTAGTGTGATATTCTGCAGGAAGTTCTGTGACCACCAGAAGAACTTACAATTGCTAGTGATAATGAAATAAAACGTCTGTTTCCGATTTAAGGTTAAATATTTATGATTTAATTTTGATTGCATATTACAGGCGTTTGTCTTTTGAATCGTCTTCGTGAATGTTTTCAACGTTTTCTCCCACGTTCCAAGTCCTATGGCCAGGCCGTTCGCAGGCACTGTCGTTACCGTTTACTGTCGCGTTATGGGAACGCGTGACATGACTCCATATTGCTTTAAACGTTCCAATTGACTTTGTGGCAGTTTTGAAGGGTGAAGCAGGGATGGTAAGGTCACCAGATTTTCCTTTCCCGTCTCATTTGGTTTTATGTCTTTCATGATATTAAAAAAGAAAGTTAAGGAAGGTTTGTAATTATTGCGTATTGGGCATAATCTTCTGGAAAGGCTTAAAGGATCTGTTTTGAAATCATCGGTTGGTGTCAGTGACCATTTAATATCAGCGAAACCGTGTGTACTGTTGTTAAGTAAGGTTTAGTTTTGATCAGTAGTAATATCCAAACCAATGGTTAAAATCTAGACCAATGCTTCTATGGGAGCACTAAAACTTGGAAAAGTTTGACCAATGATTAACTTTGCGATGCATTTTCGAAACAGTATACATCAGCTGTACCGCTAGCTGCCATTTTATTAATCCTAGTATCGTGTTGTAGTTAAATTGTCTATAATGTTGTTACTATTGTTACTATGATACTATTGATAATGCTGACATATCACGATATAATACGTTTACACGATTGGTTAATATTTTAAACAACTGATCAACCTGACCGCGGATCGAAAAAACAACCTTATATAGTAATTGTTATCCAAGGGATGAAACTCCCTCAAAAATATTATTTGTGAAGAAATGTATGAGAGCATGCCCGCTAGATCGTTCCGTTACCGTATGGAACATTCAAACACATTTCCATACAAATAATGGTTCACTGTCAGTTGATTGATACAGGCTGGTTTATTAGCAATCTTGTTACGAAACAAAAGCTACAGTTACATACAAAAGTGACGATAGTAAGTGTTTAAATCTGTTTGTGTGATTGACAATAAAAATGTCAAATGTCCGTTGTTTTGGGTTTTCCACGGATTATACAATCGGTAAATGGTGACTTCCATTATTCACGTGCCTAAATGGTCCAAGTTCGGTCGATAATGGTATTTATTGTTGCTAACCGCGAATGTTGTAAATAAAGAAATCTGCGAAAATTTCGATTAAAGTCGTACATTACAAGGATATGTTCCAATTTACTTACCACTTGTCGACATTCCGTATCATTAAGATCCTTAATCCGCTGCAGCCAAACCTTTGAAGGGGAGCCCTTGTGACATTAATTTGTTACTTAAATCGTTCGTGTTGAACTAAAGATCAAGTCAAGCGCACAACGCTTCGGCGTAAACACGCGTACATACGTAATACTATTAACCCCCCCCCCCCCCCCCCCATTGCGTGGGGTGCCTCGCGGATTCTATTGTGTTCTAACTCGGATGATAAAAAACAATGATTTTGACGTCAGTACCACATTTTCAGCGTTATGAAGCTTATTTGATACTTACCATAAGGTTTTTTTTAAATGTAACAAAAATAGATAAATATGTAATCCAGTTCCTTTTTATAAAAACAACAAAATTAGTAGGTAGAACATTACTAATCCAGCAACTTATATAAATTTATTTATAATAGTTAAATATTTTAAACCCGTAAATGATTCAAAAATGGTTCATTGACTATTTTTTCATTAATAACGTCATAATCTACGAGAATAAATATAATAAAACTGTAGAGGTCGAATGTCTGTACAAAGAAAAAAAAAACTTAAAATCAAACCAGGGGGATGTAAAAAGAGGGAAAATACCTTTCTTTTTTTTATTGTTTCTCTGTACGGGCTAATCTCCGAAATGGCTGGACCAATTTTAATGAAATTTTGTATGGTGATACCTATACTTTTTATTCTGGAAAATTAAAGGGTTCCCGTGGGATAGTAAAAAACCATAGCAACCGCGGACGACGTCGCGGGCAACAGCTAGTTAAATATAGAAATGAGTTCAAATTATGTCCTTCGGTACAACATTCGCATATAACCCAACATGTAGATATAGACCTCAGAACACTGGGTAAACAGGGATGCAAGGCATAATAATTTCCGCTTCCGCATCGAAAGTTTGCAGGAGGAAATTTGATCAGGACCGTGATTAAAGTGCCAAGGGCTTTGGCAAAAAATACTCTTTTGTTGCCAGACCGTTGTCGAGGAAAATAAGGTTTTATTTGTTATTGTTAATTTTATTTTCCGGATATTCTTTAAAAGTGAACAATTGAAGCTTACGATTCGCAAAATAAAAATAATGGTATGATTGATTAATGATCCGACGAGGTTTTTCGGAACACAAATAATGCTAATGATACAAATTATTCATTACATAATTTTCAGATAAATACTAAACTAACTGAAAAGGTATGGGCAGCTAAAGTAAAAGCTGAAATATTCAACATGGTGGGTTGTTTTTGTAAACGAAACAAAATATTTCGCATATCAAAGGAGAATTCACGGCCCATACAAAATTTACACAGGCCCGACAAGAACTGCCCTGTATTTTTTTTTTTGTTAGTTTTGCAGTAAACTTAACAAAAACCATAAGATAGGTCTCATTCTTGACGGGCCTGGATCACAAAATGACCATTCTCTTTTAAAATCATTAATATCAGTAGGTAATGGGAAAATAATTATGATACCTATTAAATAAATTCATGTTTCGTAAATAAATATTTCTGTACATTTGTACTGAACTACAGCACGTCAGACCATACAAAACTGACAAAGTTCCTCAACGGACTTTCAACCTTAGTACATTAGAGGTAAATTGCAAAAATGTTTGAAAAAAGCTTGTCTGAGTGATTGACTGCATCTAAAGGCGAAAGAGCTTACTAACGTAGTGGTTCGAACGCCTTGGTCTCGATAAAGGAAACAAAGAAACGGTTGAAAATAACTTCAAGTTTTTTTTGCAATCTTTCTTATTTTAAAGCTAGCAAGTAAGTAAACTCCGACCTTTTAGTAAGTCTTATAAGAAATAATAAATAAATATCTACATACATTCACACCTATCAGCTAGCCCCATTTTACGCAGCCAATGCTGCTTGTGTTACGGATACTAGATGACGGATAAATATTTTTAATAGATAAACACATAAATATTCAGAATATATACAATACATATATAAACATCCAAGACTGGAGAACAACTGCCTGTATTAATCACAAAAACATTTGCCCCTGAGGATCGAACCAAGAACCTCTCGAGATGGCGACGCCTTGAGACGTAATAAAGTGCAAACATCCTTCTAAAACGTCAAGATATGTGTTTGTGGGGCAATTCTATTAATCGATGGCTTAACAGCTATTTCAAAACTAGACAGAATTAATGGTAAAATGCTTTTTAATTATCGCTTTTAATATCTTCATTCCAAGGTCAAATCGTGGCATGACATTAAGTTTTCATTGAACAATTTGAATAATCAAATCCTATACATTTAATATTGGGCGATTTTAGAAAGTCACTTTGTATGGGAGCACTAAGTTCATTACATACAAACTTAAACATTGAACAAGCGACGAAAATCGAAGCCGTAACCTCTACATCTATAAGTAGGTACCTCGCCAACTTCGCGAAATTCCGGGCGCGTAAAGCATGTCGCACGTAACTTAATTAAATTCTATTATACGACACAAAGATAAATAACTCCCTCCGTTAGACGCCCCACCAAAGTGGAAGTTGAAATTTAGAAAGAATGAAGTAATTTCTTTTGTGGAAGCGCCGACTTAAAGGTGGAACGAGACATAATGGTTTGTTACTCTGTGCCAGAGATGTGAGAGCATTTTTCGTTTGGTGTAACAGTAATTTCGAATTGAGCTCTCGGGTGTTCCTCTGTTGTCTAAATTGTAACATCTGTGTTTTTCTGCGATCGTATCATGTTTGCGATGCTCTGATGCAACATTTGAGTGCTCTTCCACTGTTTATTTCACGTTTAGCTAGCTATCTTTTGATGAACCAATTTTAGTGATAATAACTTTTAGGGTTCTATTCGTTCTATGTATGTAGGTTATATTTTGTTTTGTATTGTATTCCTATCACGTTTAACATGTATCTCATTTTTATGATGAAAATAAAAATTAAAAGCTCACTGTTTAGTATTTCTGAACTTTATTTAATTTATTTACGTCAGACGAAATAAATCCAATTTTTAAATGAAGCATTATTGAATTGCAATTAAAAGATGGTGCTCTGAAATTCCACATGGCTTTACTAGGCCAGTTTTTAAGCATATTAGCTATCAGATAGTTTTCAGCTTAAATTTAAGACTTTTAATCTTGAGCTTATATAACATTATTTAGAATTGAATTGAATTATCTGTGCTTTCTTTAATTTTACTTTTTTTCCTTGTTTTGCATATGATCTCAATATTTTCTTATTTCTTCTAGTACGCTACGGTATCATATTGATAAGTAAAGTCACATGGGAGATGCGGTGGATAGGCAACAGGGAGACTTGTCTCATAAGCTCTTATAAGTATGCTTCATCCTAATCCATTTTTAGTCTTCCAGTATTGCAAGCGATCGGTTTCGATCAGGCGTGTCGTAAGCATAAAGCCTCCCTTGTGGCTTAAAATACATCCAGTAATCCAAAATTGAAAATTTACTCACCCAAAGTTAGGAACTGGTTGGATTCCTATAAAATTCCAACATAAGGAAAATTTCATAACTGCTCGTTCATGCTTTTAAATAGTGAAAACTAAGTTACGAATGCCGTCCCACTCGGTTGGGATGCAGTTAAACCCAATTACGTGTAATACACTGGAATGACGTCTGTCTTCATGTCGCACTCGGTACTAAATAGGGCCACGGAAATGACACCTATTCCGAACTGAATACAATTAACGTTTGCTTCATATATCAGCTCAGCCAGGGTCCGCTTAGTATCGAGGTGCAGCGAATAAGCCAATTAGTTCTAATTTTGTGGAGTGTCTAACTCTGTGAGAGCACTCCGTGCCTGAGTAAGTTTTAATTGTTCATTTTATGAAATGCTACAGCTTTTGGTATTTGGATTTTGGGAATGTTTAGTGGTTGATCGTGTTTCTGTTACAGATTTTCGTTCACCTCATTGTGTTGTTGTATTTGAACTGAAACAGGAAATGTTTATAAATAGATTTCCGACAGTTGACGGCTACCAATTCGAAATAGTTATAAACTTTGTCAAACCCTCCGCAAAAGTCATAAAACTTTTAATGATTCAACGTTCACAAAATTATATCAATGAATTTTAATAACTAATCATTCCAAAAGGAAAGCCTATTGTTGATATAAATTGCAAGAATAGGTATTTAAAAGTCTGGACGTAGACGTACAAAATTTTAAGAACTCTCATTTCTTTTGTCTATTTATCAACGTTGACTCTCTGAACCTTGAAATTAAAAACTAAATTAAGCACTCGGAGTTAATAGTTGCAATTTATATCGCGTCTTTACATTTTAACACTATCCAAGCGCGAAGGGACTTGAAAATAACGAAACTAGCGACTAAATTTTATCTTCAAGTCCCGATATTGCTGTCTGGAAGTCAGTCTTAAATGTTTGGAACGGGACGGTATATAAAAGGCAGCAACAATATCCGCAGCTGCGACTAAGCTGTTCGCTAGGGTTTCGTCTAGGATCGGCGAGAGACACGTGATCGTAACAATTTGTGCCACTGGTAATTTCTTCGTTACAAAAACTGTAAATTAGAAGTAGTTGCAAGTACTTTCTAAATCAAAATGACTTTTGACTAAAACTTAAAATTTTTATGTGATTTAAATTTGAAGACTTTTTGTGTTTAGGGATTTGTTTATTTTTGTCTATACAGTTTTCAAATTAATATGTGGTCTAATTATAGTTTAAGCTAAACGATGTGTGTTTAAGAGTCGTTCATTAATTATGGAAAACGATTTGACCGCTTTATAAAATATCTTCTCTAAAAAGTTTTTTTTGCAAGAAACATAAAAAAATAATGTGCATTTTATTGTAAAAAAATATTTACTAAAATGTTCGTATTAAAAGGATTTGGATGGGGGTTTAATTTTGTTGGGGCATGTTCTATGCTTTAAAACCTCTCAGATCTAATCGGCTTAGGTATATTTTCTCCATAAAGGATAATTTACCAGGTCCCTTTCTTGTGAAAAATAAAATTTACTGCTCTTTCAATAAGGCATAAATTTGTCTAGCAATTTTATTATATTAAAAGATAAGATTATAATAAAATGGATTTTACTGATATAAAGTAGCTACTTCAACTGTAAAAGCGTATTAACTAAAAAATGTTCATGAGTTTAATCCATATTGATGCTCTGTTTTTTTCGTTACAACGAATAAAGGAAATACAAATTCCTACTATTATTGTACCTCTCGCCTAGCCCACGCATGTTTTTATCAACGTTACTGACAAAGCTATAGGATTTGAAATACTTTACAGATTACTGCAAGCAAATTCTCGGATATATTATTTTCTATGTCATACCGGAATATTTTATTGGAAATTTTTGCCAGAATAGTTGTATATTTGTGTCTGTGTGAATCTATGCGGCAATGTGAAGACAAAATCTGATGTCCCTCTGCTTAAAGCATATCAATAATCCATCCATCGCAAGACGAGTTGAATTTACGAACGTGGTATATATAGAGAGGAAGGTACTAGAAAGAATTCAGAGAATTTTCGTACCAAAGACTTCGACATCAAGCCATCATAACCATCCTATGCAACATAAGACCCCTTATCAGAGTCCAATATTTACCTAGCTCCATTATTTTCCATGAAAACCCTGCGAGTATGAAATTTAAAGGATCTTCAGGAAAAATCTATAACGGAAATGCTTTTAGCGTCGGGATATTTGAATTTCTTTAGAGCTTACGCTCCTGGATTCCTGAAATGTTGAGATATCGCTCAAGAGCCTATGTCTACTTGCGTGGGCTATTGATAGCTTGAGTTCAGGTTGTTGTTTGTTCTCAGTTGTTACTTTATTCTGCCTTGTTTCGATATCAGAAACTCAAAATTTATAACTTACAATATGGAGCTATAACTTGTCTACTGTTTCACTATGAATATTTATCTAAACTAGTTCTAGACAAGTGTTTACGGTATACAGACATCTACCCACGTTAATTTTATCGAGTTTAGCTTCCTCCATTTAAATTATCTTTGTGAAACATTAAACCTGAATATTCGTAGAGTTTGCTATGAAAACTATTCTCCATAATTGAAATAATTATTCATTATGAAATCCTTGTAACATATCTACATACTTACAATTGAATGCACGAAATTTGATTATACAATACCCATCAAGAATTTACCATCGTATCGTTATGGAATATTAAATTATGTAGTATTAAATTATTGTGTTGAGTTATTAATTTAACTTAATTATCACTATGAATATTATTATTCTAAAAAGGGCGTGAAAGGGTTTTTTAAGGGTAGGCAACGTGCTGGTGATGCCCTCGGTGTTGCAGGCGTCCCTAGGCTACGGTGACCACTGCCCATCTGTGTGGGCCGTATGCTTGTTTGCCACCCTGGTGGTATAAAAAAAAATGCGTTCAATATTTCATAGGTAATGCCAATAAATTTAACACTAGCTTTAACATTTAACACTCACATTGTTTTCTGGTGCTCAAAATTATCATCAACACTAGTTTTATTTGGACATGAAATAAACATGACCAAATAAATAATACAGGAGTATTTACTAAGTAAAACACTACAACGTTGACTAAACACGGATCGGTGTCAACAGCACCTTCGATAACAAATTTGGTTACCCATCCGGGGTCGTACCAGCAAATGTTGCTTTGTTTTCAATATTGAAACCCAAGCCTTTCGCAGCTTTACTCAGCCTATTCGTTGTGAATTCCTTTTGACGAAAAAAGCCGTACCTATTTTCATCAACGTTGTCCTCTATTTTACTAAATGCATACAGTTTTTTAAAGCTTGCCGAATGTCATCAGTCATTTTTATTAAGTCCATATGGATATGTGTCAAAAATGGAGACAGAGGTAGGAACCTTTATAAAGATTTATACAATGGTGACCAAAATTGTATAGGTATAAGGAACAGACTTACGAGTATTGTATTGTGGTGCTTACTTTGGGTTGGCCTGATTGGTGTAAACTTATGTTTTCATTTATAAGAAGCATAGCAAATAACTCATCATCACCCGATGGCAGGTACTGAAACGTCTTTAAGTGAAGACAGCTAGGGCAATAGAATGATATATCTATTCATCCTGCTTTTAAGATATTTATCGTTAAGAATATTTTTTTTTCAATTTTTTGTTTTAACATTATCGGATTCTCTAGTAATATTTTTCAATACTGACTGATGAGTTTTGTCTCAATATGAGTTAGACACTGTCAAGAAAAGCTAACATTGCATTACCTAAGTTACACCGTACACCTTTTAAACAATACTTTTAACGTTAAAATCATTTTGTGGTCATGTCAACGTAACGCTGCCAGTTCTAAATGAGTGATTGGAAACTCGAGACCCATTCATCCGGCTCGCTTTGTTTTTGTATCGAAATCCCAACGAATATTGAATAGAGGTGTTGCCAGAAGGTACTGGTACAGTCCCCAATGACAGTTTGATGGATTACAGTTGATTAAGAGAAGTATTTATAGAAAAACAAACAAAGAAAAATAGCAGGTAAGTTTAATCCAGAGTTGCTGACGTAATTTTGAAAATTTACTTGGATGATGCATTGAACGGATTTTTTTATTAACCCTGCTTTGGGAGAATAGGAAAATTTATTTGTATATCCTAAACTGATTATGTTGTTTACTTCGGCGCATGTTTGTGTAGAAATTGCCCATGAATAAACCAATCAACAAAGTTTCCCAGTGGACCGGCAACCTTGGCTTTTTATTTGATAGCTAGGTGTTTCAAATTGTTGTTATTGTTGTTGAATATGTATGTTAGATACATTCATTTTTTTAGGAACTAGTACTGATATCTTTTTATGAGGTTGACTAACATTTTTCTTTTTTTTTTCAGGTAAGTTATTTCGCGATATCAAAACTACATAAAATGAATTCGGTGCTTCTTGCAAATGTAAGTGTTTGCTAATTTTTTAAAGCAATGTTTTAGTGTTTTCTTACTACTCGTATACGGTCCTTTTGAGCTGCGGTTTTAAATAAAGTTTAAATTCTATTGTGAAAGTTCATGGTCCAGTTATTTTTGGACAAAATTCATTTATTAATTATTACTGAATATCTTTTTTGTAAGATAAGTTACTAAATGTGGCTATTTTCTTGACTTCCTTGACTGTTACGTTCCAGGTTGCAAACAGAATTAACCAAAATCAAATTTAACCTTAAAGTAAATGCAGTGAGGTTTTAAATTGGAGTAACAAAGAGTGGTGACGGCGTTCGGAATGGACTTTCCACTCCCCCTTTTATTCTGTAGACAAAGAAGTCTGCAGTTGCAATTGATGGCCACTTCATTTGAGCTAGGAACAAAACATCGCTGGATGTAGTCCTTGGTATATTGACGATTTCTTAGTGTTATCAATGTAGGTAATCTAAATAATTATTATTGATTTGTCAGTTGCGTTTAGGAGCTTGGTGGCGTTGTGAGTCGAACGTTTTAGATTCAATATTAAAAACCAAATAAATTGTGTAACATTATTATGCTGTATATGCAAGAACGAAATACATTATTTGGGTTAGAAACCTACCTCTGAATAAGTACTGGTAACCTATTTAAATAACGATCGTCTGTTCATACCGCCGTGTCAAACCTGATGACTTATGAGAATGACCAATGAAGTATGGAGTTTAGTTTGAAATTTTATATCGTCGTACACAAATACAACCTACCTTATTTTAAAGGGTTTTAACCTCTCATACAATTGAAAAAACATCATTACTATAGTTCACTGGATTCACGGGAAATATGCATATGAAGTTCATCAAATAGGTAGGTAATATAGGTACAATTTGACTCATATAAAACTATATTTTACAATTTACTATAAACATTTTTTTTTATTTAAAGCTGCAATTCATATTTAGGAAATGCATACTATGTACGATATTCGCGCCTGTAACGTATTGAGAATAAGTTTTTAATACAGGCAACATTAAAAAATAAAATTAAAAACTTAATTAATTAACTTAATTCTTAGAATACTTTTTATACTTACACAATGCAGAAACAAAGTGAAACCATCATTGAACACACTCCTTTAATTTGATTTCCTCCGGGCATAGAATGTACGTCAAACATTTGGTCTCAGTAGCTATTGCAACCCCTTCTACCAATCAATCCACATTGATCCAAAGTGGTTTTATTCAGAACCTCACTTTATTTACATTGTTTATATCTGTACCCAGTTAGGAGTCTCATATAGTTGTTATGTAGAATAGATAGATCGTTTAACTAAAATGTTTATACGAAGATTTTAACTTTCCAAGTTTTACAAAAAAAATATTTATTATTAATAACGTTACAATATTTCATCAATTTACAATATGGATATTGGTGAAATATTGGCAGCGGTAGCCGTATCGGTAGCGGTATCCCGCCGCCTTTATCACAGAGTTTGAATAAAACTTATGTACAGTACATTGTGAATATCGCTTGCCTCACATTGTGCCCGGTGCATGGCAAGACTCGCCACCTGATACATGGAGACCATATCTGGCGAAATGTGGGTGTATAACACTTCTGCCTATCCCTTCGGGGAAAGAGGCGTGATGATATGTTATTACATTGTTCTTGAAGCTTTTCAATTCAGAATCAATATAAAATATAATGTTTCTAGAATGTTAATTACCTAACAATGGATTTCTGTACATTGGGTGAATTTACCTGGATTTATTCGGTTCAGCGTCAGAGGTTCTTTTTCGATTCTGTATCAAAATTATCGATGTAAACATTTTACACGATTTACCCACAGCAGATTTTTTAGAGGATTTTAGTGGTGTAGAGTTTAGTACGTTTTGGCTTTCGATATCGAAAACAAAGCTACCTTCGCCATGGTCACCAGTATTCTCGACTGTAGCTACTTAGTGTCAGGTGAGCAGTCTGCTTGATTTCTAATATTAAAAAAAATACATACAATACGAATTTTGTGTGGTTTCATACTTACACTGGAGGAGTAACTAACATCGTTTCACAGTCACACGCGCGCGCTTATACGTCAAAATGTATAGAAATCTTGCCGGCGCTGTTGGTCGGCATTGGTGGCCAGCGTACCTATGAAACGACTCTTAAAACCTCCTCCTTTTCTGAAATCGGTTAAAAAAACAGGCAAGAAAATACCTACTGTGATATAACCAGTTCACTACCATTAATATGAATTGAGTTCAAATTATTGATAAATGGGTGATTCTACGCTCAATTACAAATCAAATGCCTATAAATTTCTCTCATTAAAAGGATCACAGTTTCAAATAAACGACAAAATTGTAGGGACTAATTGCTGAATTCGTGTAGCTCATAATTATACAGGTAATTAGCTACTGATCACAAGTTTTGATGTCTGCTCAAGTGCAAAATGAACTAAGGTGCTGATAATTAAGTAGCAAATTGCTTTCAGGTTTAGTCGCCTGTGTGTTTCCTTTACGTTATGTCGTTAAGAGTTAATAGGATATTAATGTATAAGGTTACGAGTTATGTTCGGGTTTGGTTTTCTTTTAAATATTGTATTCACAGCTACGTTCCACTAAAGAAAATAAAAGATCTGAAACTATAACAATTAAATTCAATATCAATCCCTAATAATACTTAATAGATACACCCAACAACAATCGTAAACATTATTAAATAATCAATTTAAGCAACCCTAATAAAAATCAAAAATTCATAGTAATTTAGGATGCCCACTATCAAAACACCTCTGTGCTATTTTTACTTTAGATAAAAAAAAATTGTTCTTGACATGAATCAAAAGTATCAAAATCAGACACAGCGCTATAAAAATATTAGCTACAAGCAGTAACAACATTGCTCCGTGTAAGAGTAAATCGAGCACCTACAAGTGACATGGCCCAATAATACGTCTTCCAAATTCGATAGTGGCAGAAACAGGTGTCAGATCGGCGCGCTCGGCCGGAACGCGATCCAGATAAACGTTCCGCTGGTGGGCTGGCGCATTCTGTGCGGAATAACCCAGCTGTAAATAGGGAAAAATTCTAACATTCTGTTCAGAACAAGGGGTTTTGTATGACCATACATAATATCACTATTCAGTGTAATTATTAATATTGAAATTGTTACATATTGACAATTTTAGGAAGAGCGGTTTTATCTTAAAGGTCGTCATTAGCTCGTCTTTAATGACCTATGGCTTTAGGACTTAATGCAGTAAATCTAAAAAAATATATTTGTATTCTGTAACTCGTCCCACGCATCTTTGTACTGTACTTAAAATAGAAATTTGAAAAATGCTTGGTTACTTTCATATATTGAATACTTACTCTGTAATACCAACTCGTAAGTTAACACATATTTTTTTTTTGTATATTGAATTCCATTATAGATCGTAGAAAACTTCTAATACTGGGATCTTTATTAGAGCGACAAAAGCCAACTCAGGTTTCAGAATTTTCGTCAGTTTGGGTAAAATAATGACAACTATGTACTCTGTGGAAATCTTCAGCTTGAACTATTTGCTTGCTTATCGCTTCATATGGGTGGACATATAAACAATGTAGCTACCACGATCACAAGTTATATAACAGTAATGCTCCAATAAAACAATCGAACGGAGAGGGACGAGACGTGTCGAATGACGCGCACTCGGGTGGAACGACATGCACACTTACAGACGTATAACCCGACGAGAATAAATATAGGCTACTGATTTGTGGAACAACCGTCCAACCAATACAAATGTTTGATAACTAGACCGACCAATATAAATGGTTTTGCTTGTTTAGTTTAGTTTTTAACAATAGCTTCGTAATAATGCTGAATAGAGTTGCAAAAGTCCAATTAGAAAAACTCATGCTTTCTTTTTAAAATTACAGTTGGAGGAATCTCACATTTATCTTGCCAAATTCGAGCTATACGTCATCACATAATTATTCAGACACTAAAAGATTTAATATCAATTAATCATATTTTATAGTTAAATAAATTAGCTTTAGAATGTAAATAAATATTTTTTGTTTAGAAGGCGGTCTAGTTCTTTGTACGGGGTTGGTCCAATATTATCTTCTTGCATTGTTTTTCATCCATTTGACCATATTCTCTTTGATCTTCCTCTATCTATACTCGTATCCATTTTCAAAACTTGTCTGGTAACATATTACGAGTATCAAGAACATAAGTATCAAAATAAATCCTCAGAGAAAATAAAGGTGTTGATTCACCGAATCCGAAAACATTGTCTGGTTAAGATGCAGCCAAAAAGAATAGTGAATATAAATCCGGACCTCCTGTCGATGTGGAACACCCGTAACGGTTTTATTTTTACACTTGTGAATTCTGACCTCTCCAATCGCTCGGAAATTATGGAAGAGTTGCTATTAAAACCGTATTTCAATGTGCAAATGTACTGAATTGCAGATAAAGGTAAATGTGAACTTTTCAGTCAAACATAAATTTCTAAAATATAATTGCTTTTTGATCTTTCATATAGTCTGATAGTTGTTGACAACATTTTTAAATGTGGGTAAATTAATGAGTATATGATGTCTTTGTGCTCATGTGATTTAGCAGTTCACGCGAAAATTTAATTGAATGGCGTTTTACCGATGTATTGCTAAACCTAATAATAGGCTCCATATTACCATTGGTACCTTTACAAAAGCTGTTGCAGGCATCACTGTCATTTTGGGCGACTGAAGCCACTTTCCTTTTAATGCATAAAGTAAATTCAATAAATAGTTTTAAATAAATAAAATGTACGAGTATATTACAAATCATCAATTAGCTATAAGTAAAATTCGCCTCAAAGTACCAATATTTTTAATCGTCAGTCAAGAAAATATTCCAAAGTATCAAAATGAAAATTCCTCATAAAAGAATTGCTTTTAGAAAAACGTAATTGAAATGTATAATGTAGAAACAAAATGTATAAATATTGGACGCAATACGCGGGGAGTGTGTCTGACTCGTGTCAAATCCAATGCGGAGCTCAATTAAAAACATAATTGAGTATTTGGCCGCTCCGAGGCCGTCGAGTCGACGAAATTTTGCGAAATTAATAGGAAACTAGTAGAAGCTGAAGCTGCAAACCATAATGGGCATGATATTTAAATGATGGAAACTGGACTTTTTATTCACTGGGCACTTTTCGAGCAAATTTATGATATGGCGTAAAAAGGCGTAAAAAAACGTTTGAAAACATAAAACCGCCTACTTTAGTTATGCTTTGTAGTGATTTGTTTGTCATTTAAAATATTGACACGTAGATACAAATATCCATACTAATATTCTAAATGCGAAAGTAACTCTGTCTCTCTGTCTCGCTTTCACGTCAAAACTGCTGAACCAATTTAACCGAAACTTGGTTTACAGATAGTCTATAGCCTGAGAAAGGACATCCATGGGAACGGGTGCCATGCGGGTGAATGTAAAAAAATTAAATATATCCTCCCAGAAAAATGAAGGACAAATTTACGTTCTACTGTTCTAATCTTAAAAAAATCTTTCAGTATTGAATAGCCTATTTATTGAGGAAGGCTATGGGCTACAAACCATCACACTATCTCAAAGTAACTACTTTATAGCATAATCTAAAGAACACCATCAATCCAGTATTAGAACAAGAAGTCAAAATTTAATCTAATTAGCAAAACACAAATAAAAATTATAAAAAACATACCCTTATTGAACACTAAAAAAGACACTCACTAATCCACAATGGGCCTGTAAAAAGATGTGAATGAACATGCAATAGACAAATGCTACGACGGTAACTATGACGTCTATGCATCTTACTTAAATGGTATATCAACTTATTTGTTGCATAAAAGCCAATCACTTTAGCTCTCACTTCCTGTAGAATAGTTTACGATTATTTATACTTTGCTTTCAGTTTATGATCATTTACTTTGTTTATATTAGTAAAGTAATATACCTGTTCAAATAGGCTACGAAATCACTATCTGTTTTTGCTTACTTTGCGAAGTTGAGTTTACTCGGTTACTTAGCTTAACCCAAATATTATCTCAGCATTTTGCATATAATTAAACATTAAGTAGGCATATTCAAAATCTAGTAATGATCTACAGGGTATATCCTTGTAATGAATTCATCCATGGAGATTTTTATGGTAATGTGTACTTTGGTGAATGCGTAACCTTGATGTAGAGAAGACACTGATCACCGCGACACAGCCCTAAAATGCTCGCAAAGCTGACGGCTGTAAGAATGGAAAGGTTTTCGTATGGCGGCGGCATACAGCAAAGTTTAGCGTTGGTACGCTACCCACAAGGTGACTTGTGATGTAGTGAAGATCACAAGAGGTTAGAAGTGGGCTGAGCAAGACTGTATGAAGAAATCCTTGAGAAGGCCTATATTTAGTCGTAGATGCCTCCCACGATGCCTGAATAGTGATTTTAGCTTTATTTATATACAATTTGAGTTTGAATTTGCAACTAATGTAGGTAACCATTTTTATTTTAATCGAGGAATTCTGGAAATTCCGCCTTGTAATTAAAAAAATATGGTTCATTCGACGCAACCTTCCAAAGATATCTACATAAGAAAGCAATTGAAACCAACGTTTTCTCCTTAAGAAACCTGGAGCGATACCGCCATTGTCCAAGATTCAAAGGCTTGTAAATATCAGCTACAACAGGCACCCGGCAGCCTATGCAAATTTCATTTGCGAGTAATCCACTCAGCGAGATTGACTCTGATTGATAGGTGCAAATTGGAAATAGGGTCCGTTGACGACAGCGTCAAACGTTCCAGTGTTAATACTGAGCCGCGGAAAAAGTTGAGTTGCATTTGGGGGGTTTTGCTTTGTTCAAAAAGTAAGTGCTGTAAAAGCGACCGTCAATGTAATAACGGGAAGGTCGAATATGCTGTCAATGGATGAAATTCGGAGTATAACCTATTTTTAATAGCCCAGGTTCTCTAGACGTAAAACATGCACGTACATGTTGGTTTGGAACTCAAAAAGACAGAGATTGGCGTTTCAGAAAAAAGACAACTACTCTTTTTTATATATATATAATATATATTTGAATAGGCCTGGTCAGAACACCAGCGCTGGGTCAGTCTCTGATTCAGCATATGCTGAGGCCGGGTCCTAATTAACCGTTATTGTGTAGTCTTTTAAAATTATTCACTGTACTCTGTGTTTGTCTGTTCTTTCTTTGTTTTTTATTCTTATTGTGTGTTTGTTGGTTAATAAATGTTTTTCTTTCTTTCTTCTTTTTTCTTACTGCCTTACTGCTTTCAAACATTCTCTACCAGTCAACCGGAAAGCGGAGTGGGGAGAGCTAAAACGACGTACAATAAAAGTAAAAAAAATAACATAAATATATAGATATTAAAAAATCTACACTAATAATTGCACTAAAATATGTAAATCACCATAATATTTATGAATATAATATACACACAATATTACATCTCTTGCAAGCGCTCGCGTTTCTTTTTCTCGACTGTGCTAGTTTGACTAAAAGTAAAATTCTGAATATTTAATTTTGTAGGATATTCATACTAGCTTTACATTCAGGTTGCAAATTCTGGAATAATAATTGGAAACAATGTTGTTGACCCTAGAAGCCCAATCATACGTTAAAATGACGATCAATGTTTAAGCCTCTGTTTTAATTTTTTCAATTGAAGTTTTATACTAGTTCTAAATTATTTATTCAATTTAAAAATACAAAAAATTATTTAAGAAATATTGTTTTGGTATTTTTCGTCTTTTTACATCGCCCAGGTTTTGAGCCCATTTTTTATATGTACAGACATTCGATCTATACAGTTTTATTATAATATGTATAGATATTCTACCAATATGTTTACCTTAGCTTTGTTGACAGAATTGCACCAATTTTAATATTTTATGCACCAACACAATACAAAACATTACAGGGGTTTTTAACTCACTCAAACATTAAAAAATGTTATCTGATGCTTATCTGATTCAAAGTTACAAACTGAACTAAAGGAAAATAGCTTCTAAAAATAGCTTATTACAGTTTATTTTAGGAGAGGAGGAAACGCTAATTTTGGGTGGAAAGGTCGACTCATTACTTCTATACTAATAAAGCGATAACGTGTTGAAATGCTATTCTTGGGGTAGAGTCAGGGATGACAAATTCTAGTTAATGAAGGGTTGTATTTTAATAATTTAATTGTACGTCCAATTTGTATGATAAGCGAAATAGTAGTTAAAAGTTAGAGCGTTCATTAATTATTTTAACATCAAGCGATTTCAGAAAAATATGGGAAAGTATTTAACAATTATAATCACGCTTTTCTCCCATATACGTCCTGCTGTTGGGCACAGGCCTTCCTCATGGAGAAACTCATGAGGAGTATGGGCCGTAACACCACCACGCTGGCCCAATGCGGGTTGGTACAAGCAGTTGCAATAGCGACCATATCAAAAACTATACCGTCTTACCGCAAAAGACAAATAGAACAGTTATCTATCACTTGCTTAACTATACACTATTTAAAGTCTAAGTACGCGTTCAACGCCTGTTTAATTTTTGACGATGTTTAAGCTGCGTCTAGCTATAGACAATTTTAAAACACGGTCTTGTGGTAACGTTTTATTAAAACACATGCTTAACAGATATTTAAGTTTTTGTGGTAAGATGGTAATTGTTTACAATATCGACGCCAAACCCTACAAACAACTACATCACCAAGGTCGTGTTTATCAATTAATACCTACCCAAATTATATTAGGGTATATTTTCCTTTACAACCATATACACGCTATCGAAAGATCACGTTAAGCCTTCGCCGCCGTTCGGTATTAGTTTTACTGGGCTTTTATAGCTTTAATTGAAGTTGACACCATTCCATGTATTTTTATGGCCGACGTTATTTGTATTGCTACTGAATTAAAAATAAATGTAAAGCCGCTGGAATTACGTTTCTATTTGACTATTTGTACTCAAATGGTTTTGTAGCTATGTTTATTATTGTATTGATACCAATAAACCGATAGAAAGTACACTCACGTGCCAGATATATAAAGAAGGTAAGAACGTTACAGGTGGACGGAGGAGCGTAATTTAAGCGGTACCTTTAACATAATTATAGTTTGTTTGTACATACATACAAACATGTAATCACGACTATTATCCCCTAAGAGTTAGTCAGAGACTAGGCAAAAGTACTGCGAAAGCAGTCCAATGCCAAAGTCCGCGCATATATTTAATAAATAAATACATATAAATATCCTAAATATACATAAACATCCAAGACTGGAGAACAAATGCCTGAAAATTCATCACCCAAACATTTGCCCCCACCAGGGATCGAACCCAGAACCTCTCGAGATGGCGACGCCTTAAGACCGGCGTACAGACCACTCGACCACGGACCCTTTATTTCACCATTTACCTATAAAATAATAATTATTAATCGCAACAACAAAAACCTCGATATCAAAATTGCCTAAAATATCATATTTTTTCTATTTCAACAGAAAAACTACTTGCTAACCAGGAGTTACAATGAAAGAGAAAATAAACTTTGTTAATTGACCTCTGTGTTGTCACGGACAAAGAGATTTAGAAACTCTTTTTTCGTGCGCACATCTCGTGCATGGAATTCGCTTCCGGCATACGTATTCCCTACATCGTACACAGCTTCTTTTTGTCACCGCACCGCTCACCATCGCCAGGGAATTCATCCTCACACGTTAGAAACAAATGGTCGCGTACCGTGCGTCTTAGGAGGAATTTCCTTCCTCGTACGCTTAGGCTGTGGAATGAACTCCCTGGTGAGGCTTTCCCAAGAGACTACAGCATGGAGTCCTTCAAAAAGGGCGTGAAAAGGTTTTTTAAGGGTCGGCAATGCGCTGGTGATGCCCTCAGTATTGCAGGCGTCCATAGGCTACGGTGACCACTGCCCATCTGTGTGGGCCGTATGCTTCTTTGCCACCCTGGTGGTATAAAAAAAAAACATGGGTTCCTTCAAGAGAGCCGTGAATAAGCACCTCATGGGCCAGCGAGGTGGAGGTGGCGGGCTTATGTTCTCTGTGGCCTGCTATTTCCGCAAATGGACTATCCTATTACTTACCATTAGGTGGCGTTGAGTCCATTGTTGTGTTCTTTCATATAAAAAAATGGATTTGTGAAATCATCACTTTTTTTGTCTCGAAGGTTTTAATAAGTTGTGAGAAAGAACCCAATTAGTCACGATGTAAGTTTCCTTCGACGTAACCAAAGCTAGTCTGAAGATTTCGCCATTTTCGACAAAGGGCATTACATTGTAGTCACATCTTAGTACATAACAAAAGAGACAGCGTGTTGAATAGAAACAAGAGACCTCGCAACCTTAGATGTGAATAAATTTACAAAATCTAACACTACAATTAATAACATGGTTTTTATATTATGTTCTATTCAAATAAATAAATATTCTTGCATGGAGAAACGCATGAAGATTACAGGCCGACACACACTACCTTCGTTGGCAGATGGAAGTAACGATTGCTATAGCGACAGGGACTAATTGCAAAAAACGGTAATGTGCCTTACGGAATACGAATGAACTTGAGGTCAAAACTTTGTCACCTATCTTAAGACAGATCATAACGAAACTAGGCTAAGTATCAAAATATAATAAAAAAGGTAAAGTAAACTAGCTCTGTTCTCAATATCAAAAGCCCAAGCGCATGATCCCCGATGCCACTTAGCTCTGTTTGGTTCAATTGTTTTTCACGACAGAATATGATTGCTGTTATATTCATAGCGGCTCATTAAAAATACTACCATCCCATCTCTTCCCCAATCATAAAAGGCGACTAATGGACTTAGAAATGCACAACACAACCAACATAACAACATCCAACTATAGCGAACAACAGCTTATAGCGGCGACGGGCTCACCACCTGTCACGCTGAGCACATGTGCAGTCACTGTTTGAAGATAAATAAAACCCGGAGATGTCGTCACTTATTCGTATATATACTTATAAAATTTAAAGCACACAGAAACAATTTAGAACAGGATAAATTTCACAAATCACTGAAATTAAAGATATTATCAAAGATAGGACTACTTACGAGTATAATAGTGCCTTAGTAAGGTTATTTGAAACTTGAACAATTATTGTTATTGTTTATTATCAATATATAATTATCACTTATTTTTCTATTATATTTTGATCGCTATTTGCCTCGAGCCAACCGCTCCAGACGCTGACTCTGATAGGAATAACATTAAAGACCAAAAAAAATAAAAAATAAACAGATGGTTAGCTTAAAAACAGAAACAAAGTGAAAATGGCCAGAGAAGAGCGCTATAACAGCACAGAGTCGCTATGTTCTCATGTAAGTGATGTATCATAATATGTCTTAATGAGAATAACTGTCTTTAAACCTAAACCTAATACTGATATAGCGCCTCGTTACAGTATGTCAAAGTATGTATGTATATTTATAAACAAATAACATCAATGAATATTATTATGCTAAAGTGATTCTTCTTATTCTATTTTTTATTTAATCTTAGATAAGCTTAAGCAGTCTCAAAGCAGCAATCGCCTCAGTCCCTGGTTTGGCCCTGAAGAGATTGCGCAACTGGATGCATCAGAGGTCAATGGGAGCGTTGGCTCCTTGCATCCCGCGCTCTTTATTGTCTCGGTTTGTTCTTGAAACTTTATTCCAAGCGATAAACGTAATCGCTTACCTTCAGATGTTTAGTCTTTACTTAGTCCACGGATTTGTTATACATAGCAGATGGATGTACACGGTTCGGGGATTGCTAAATGCTTTTCTATTGTAATAATAATTTATCTATTTAATCAAAAGCATGGATCTTGTGATCGAAAGTAATTCAAAGTAGTAAGAACTATTTTTAACATACTGGGCACAACTCAGTAGTGGAACGTCAGGTTAAAGACAATTTCTTCACATTTCCAAATATAATTACAGAATTGCCTGTAATTAATATAGCGCTTTCTAAAACTGCCAAATACAATAATAATGATAATATTTTTTGCAAAAACTTACAAATCTTAAAGTTACTGGTACTGGCAAAGATCGAATCTGCCACCTTTAGTTACCTAGTCCTTGTGCCGTTTTTCAACATGACTATTTCCTATAAAACCATTAAAAAAAATCCAATTGTTTGCTAAACAGTACTAACACATTTCCAACGAAAACGAATTTCGTATTGATCACACATTGTACTGAAAAATAAAACCATTTTTTAATTGTCTCCAGCGCGGCGAAAATTACAAAATGGCGGTTTAGTACCAGTTTTTTGTCTCTATTAGTCTACGGTATCGATTAGCAGTTAATCTCAATTCGTGTCCGAAGGGCGATTAAGCTGTTTGTATTGGCGAAATAAACGTCTGAGCAAAGATCATCAGTCTTGGTATTAGGAAAAAACAATAATGCTACATTTTGACCCTTAAGCAAACAAAGGGACTTAGAAATTAGCGATATTTTACTAGGGTAGTCACAAATAGAAGTGACTTCAGGCGTTTGGCGTAAAAAGCTTTAGCGTTAATTTAGGTAGGGGAGACCTAGAAGAGTTGTGACATAGGTGAGTTGTGACAAGGACTATTTCCCCATTACTACGAGTATATAGTGATCGAGCTGCTAATAACGTTCATTGGTTTAGTGGGTCTATCAAGACACTATAAAAGTTAGGTAAAAATCGTCCTTGACACAACTCACCCCTCTTACAGCTCTCCTCTACTAGTGGTGTAATTTAGGATTTAAATTCCAGCGAAAATGTCGCCAAGTATGTGTTATTGTGACGTGTCGGTTCTGCGGATGTTCTCTATACATGAACACCATCATGCAGTTGCTTGCTTAGAGTACCTGTCGGAGTAAGTACCAAGAAAAAATTCCAATGTTTATAACAATGGTGGTCTAATTCATCGCGTATTCTCAGTATTCGCAATTCCTGCTCTTAAGAGTATATCAAGCTTCTTTCGAAGGGCACCTTCAGTTGAAATTACCTTATCAAACATTATAATCTTCATAATTTTCTTGAAATCACGAGGTGGATTCGTTTGCTGAAACCAGCCCTATCACCCAAGACTTACATCTCAAAATGCTGTGGATTTCTCGTGCATTGTGTAATTTCACTAAAACCTAAACCACGCGTTATTAAGTAAATCTGTCGTTAATTGGTTCCAAATCACGTGCAATTAAACTTACAAAACTTAGTACTACGTTATGCCGATAAGCCCCGGGTAATCCAACGGGTAGATAATTATACTAACATTCGAAACATTAATGCTAACAGGCGGTTTGTGAGTCGCCCTCCGCTTGAGTCAATATTAATGGAAGACCTGTCAATTAGCAATGTTTAGTGACGCTTAAAATCGTAGTCTCCGTTAGTATCCGTTGGCTCACAAGAGTGTAAACAATGGGGTTATCGATATTTTAGTACATTTTTATCGGTTTGTCTAGAAACAAAAGGTATTTTTTTTACTTTTTGGTTCAGAATTCTTTTACTTTAGCTCACAGATTTGCGCTCATTTTCACGCTGAGTTCTCTCAATGGCTCATTCCTATTATTTTCCGCATTAGGTGTCTAATAAATTTTCTTTGTACTAGCCATTTCTATTAATTTAGCATCGTTGGAAATGAACTAGTGTATTTTCTTATTCCGTGAGTGGGAAGGTACGTTAAGCCGTTGGTCCCGGTCGGTATTGAAACCGTTTCTACTCACAGCATGGTGGTGTTACGGCCCAAACTCCTCGTGTATTTCTCCATTGTAATTAATTCACGAACGACCTCCGTGGTCGAATGGTCTATACGCCGGTCTCGAGAGGTTCGGGGTTCGATCCCCAGTTGGGGCAAATGCTTGGGTGATGAAATTTCAGGCATTTGCTCTTTAGTCTTGGATGTTTATACATATTCAGGATATTCATATGTATTTATCAATTAATATATTTACCCGTCATCTAATATGTATCCGTAACACAAGCAGCATTAGTTGCTTATAATATGGCTAGTTGATAGGTGTGTAAAAAAAATGGTTGCGTTCAACATCTTATATAAGGTCACGCCTTTTTCCCACAGGGGTAGGCACAGATTACTTCCTTCCACTTGCTACGATCCTTAAATATTTCTTCTGCTTCATGAACTCTCACCACAATCCGCCATCAACATCTTATTGACGTAAAATAGAAGTAGGAAAAACGCGCTAGTAAGATACGAAATTTTGGTAAAATTCTGCAAGATTTTGATAAATTTTGGTGGTTGTAGAGCACCACGGCCGGCGCCGGCCCCGCGCACGTTTTACACGTCTATTTCGATACAATTAGAAAATAAACGCGCGCGCGTGGCCGGCTCTGGCAGTGAAACGCTGCTAACCATCTCGTGTGATTTGAAACCACCCTTATTTTGGTATGTGTCTGAGTTTCAATGCAAATAATAATATGTTATTAATATGCGCTCACGAACCTTTGAGTAGCGTCCAGATAGTTAAAGTTTGTGTTAGTTTGTTATACGCTTCTCTAAATTATATGTTAAGAATCATTGAACTTTGTTAGGAAGGTTTACTATTTTTCTATGATCTCCAATCATTTGAAGTCACTTGATTCTCGATCGGTGTTACAAACGTTTTTTCAGGATCTTAGGATCTCTTTGAACACAATTCATAAGAAGATAATAATAATTTATTATTAAACTCTTTATTGCAGCAACAAAAATAAACAATACAGTGAAAAATACATGTTTGCAAGGAGGACTTATCCCTATAATCCAGAGATCTCTTCCAGTCAACCCAATAATAATTTAAATTATTCATTTACTTATAAGATCTAAGATCATAAACAGGTATTTATTACACGTCTTGTATAAAACTTATGTCTTAAATTCCCTATCTCCTCAATATTTCGCGTCGCATGGCGTTGAATAATTCCCTGTTCTTTTTATATAAAGCCAAGAGCTTGCCTGTTATAAGTAAAAAAAATATATAAAAATAAGTTGTCGAATTCGTTACCTGCCCAACCAGGACTCAAACCCCGGCCCTATATTTTAAAATCAGGGTTTTCATCTATTTAAGTGTCTAAAGAGACAGAGTATAAAGACATTTACACATACATACATACATACATAAGTCATGCCTTTTTCTCACTTACACTTGCTACGATCCTTGCATATTTCTTTCGCTTCATCAACTCTCATTACAGACCTTAAACGTGATCGGTGATTTCGGGTACTTTTGACCTGGCCCTTCTCAAGAACGTCTTTAATTTGGTCGAGAAACGTTCGCCTACGTCTGCCTCGTCCCATATCTCCTGTCACACCTGATTCATATGTCCCTTTAGTCAAACTATTTTCATCCTTCCTTTCCACAAGTCCAAACCATCTTAGAATTCCTTTCTCTATTCAAAAAGACATTAAAGACATTTAAATTTATAATATTATCATATCCATAATTATTATTTTGAGAATCAGACTTTAAAATCACGGATACACTGAAGTCAACCCTGAATCTTAGGAATAACACGCTTCCCCTTCCCATAGTAAATTATACTCCTAGTTACTTTTAAGGGAGGATATAAAAGATTATCGGTTTTGGCTGAAAATACCCTATCGCGCTAGTCCGATGTTATGGGGTTATAACCTGAACAGCCCTTTGTGTGTGTAATGGAGTACCGTGTCAAAGTTTTGCTGTAGATAATTTCAATATTCCACAAACACTTATGGTGGTCTCTTAATCCTTACTGAAAAGCGATGAAATCGTTACAGAAAAAGCAATGAGTTTAAAAAGCTTTTGCCCGCGACTTTGTCCGCGTAGAATAGTTACTTTGAGATAGTGTGAAGGTATGTAGCCTATAGCATACCTCAATAAATAGGCTATTCAACACTGATGGATTTTTTCAAATTGGAACAGTAGCCTAAATTGGTGGAATTGAAAATTTACTCCTACTCTATTATCTGAAGCAAAGTTCAAAGTGGCGTATCTTTGTCCTTCATTTTTCTGGGAGACGTTATTTAAATTTTATTATCATTCACTCGCATGGCACCCGTTCTCATAGGAATTTCGGGATAATGGTAGCTTATGTCCTTTCTCAGGCTCTAGACTATCTGTGACGTGAAAGCGAGACAGACAGACAGGGTAACTTTCGCATTTATAATATTAGTGTGGATGTTGTAAAGGCGTTTATTATCTAATGGCAAATTAAATGATGATGTATTTACCTTTTGTATTTTTGAAGGCGATTAAATCATTCGACTTTGGACTCTATCTTAAGGCATTAAAAGCGAAGCTACTCGCCATCATAAAATGCAACAACTTTAATAGGATATTATAATATACTAGCTATTACCCGAAACTTCGTCCGCGGTTGCTGGTTTTTTAACTATCCCACGGGAACTCTTTAATTTTCTTTGATAGAAGGTATCACCATGCAAAAATTCATTAACATCGGTTTTGCCATTTTGGAGATAAGCCCGTCCAAACAGACAAACATACAAAAAAACAAACATAGAAACAAAAAATTAAAAAAAAAGTTTTGTATTTTCCCTCTCTTTACATCCTCCTGACTTGGTTTTAAGCATTTTTTTTTCTTTTTACAGACATTCGACCTCTACAGTTTTATTATACGTATAGAGACAGCACTTTTATAAAAATGTTTGGAAAATGCATCATCACTGATAATACATATTGGGTCCTTACCTATGAAATTGGTGTTTTTTTTTCACTCTTAGTATATTGTCTGTAACTATTAAGATTCAGAGTATTCCTAAAAATAATTACCTCGTCTAAAAATAGACTATATTTTTGAGCTCTTTTGATTTGTTTTGATAATTTGTTCTATGTTTAATTATGTTAAAATTGGACACGGAGACAACTCTTTTTAAGTGCCTCCCGAATACATCCTTTTAATTGCATTCACTTAAAAACGATAAATAATTTTTATGAAGTGTGATATTACACATATTACTAAAGCTTGTCTAATGATAGATGCCAAATATTATTGTTGATCTTTGGATTTTAGAGTTTTGATTGAATATTGAATTGAGAGATTGAATATTAGAGTTGAATCTTTGGATTTGTCGTTGTGAAGAAAACTGAAAAAATTTTAGTATGGATAATGCAGAATTCCCCAAAATCTCCATACAAAACAACAAATTCAAAGGTAACCTAATATTAGGTCCTTACCTATGAAATTGGTGTTTTGTATAGTCTTTGTGTCTAATTTTAACACAATTAAACTTACAAAAAATTATCAAATTAAATAATACGAGCTCAAATATATGATCCAATTTTAAAAGAGGCAATTATTTTATAAGAATGTTCTGAAACTTGATAGTTACGGACAAATTGCTAAGACAGAATAAAAACACGAATTTCATAGGTAAGGACCCAATATTTAAACCAGTACTTTTAATTATTGTTTAACAGATCCATTCTCCATCTTTTTAGCATACAGCGCAAAAGAATACATTTGCATTTGAAAATATCAAAGGATTAAGTTATATTGGGTGCAAATCCGTGCCAATGCCTACAGAGCATTGTTTGCGTTTACCCAAGGTACGCTCAAATGTAAACAGTATGGGCTGCAGCCGAAGGGATACCGATCGACGGTATAGATAGCTGAGTAAATAATATACAACTCACTATACTAGGATCAGAGGTCAATCAAGTCGTGTTTTCCTAGGATAATGTACGAACCAAATTCCTATTACGTAAGGCTTTGTAAATCGAAACGAAAACGAAATGGAGTTCGGCTTAGATTGTGTCAAACGCATACTAATGTCTAAATGAACGCAAGCTACTACGGGACACTGATCGAATTTAGATATCAAATTCTGGGGACGGTGTTATGCCTTGTTCTTCTTGTGTTAAGATAGAGTTAAATTACGTACAGATTTTGCCATTGGATTTTGTTGTTGTTGAAGACAATCAGTATGAGTAGCAGCTCTCATTATCTATTATTTCTTTCTTCAAACACACCAATTAAACCAACCTTTTTAAATAATTACACGAAGAGAAGAGAAAGATTCTCCTTTAGAGTATCAGCATTACACTGTTTGTTCACCCATCAATTCTTTGTTCATAGTATCACGATGTCGAAACAAATATACCTGCTACTACTTATAAACTTGAGACTAAACTATATTAATATTAAAATACTAAAAAAATCTTGTAAAAATTATCATATATCTATTGAGATATTAACCTCGTGGAATACCTCTATAATTATGTTTCTATTATTTCGTTTTGTGGCCGTTTAAGAGGTTAAAAATAGAATAAAAGCAACCTGTAATCAATTTACTCGAACCCAAATTTTATTGCCACTCCCATCAAACAGTCTTAAAGCTCGGTGGACCAGAACATTCTCATCCCTCAAAAGACCCCATTAAAAGAAACTCAAAAGAACAATCCAAGATGCATTATCAAAAATCCTATCCAATAATTAATTTTACGAAGTTTACAGCCCCGAATAAGCCACCAAAGCCGGTGATATTGAAAAAAAGGCTCGATCACCTTTTTACGACGCTATAAGCGAGGCCATTATAGGGGTCACTCAGCTATGGGCAAGTGAAACTCGACGGATAATATTTCTAACCGTTACACTAAAATAAAAATAATCATAAAACTCGATGTACAAAATCATGAAATGGCCAAAGCAGTAAAGAGGGATATACATAGGTATTTATTTGCACTCGTTGGGAATAATCAAACTTTGTTCGCGAGAGTTACAGTTTCATTGCATTTTAGTGGTATGTGACAGCATGAAGCGCTGTAAAACAGCTTGTAGCGGTTATAATGTATGTTGAAGTTGCTGTAGTCGAAGAACGGTCAAATAAAACATGGAGCTGCTTTTATGTCCTTTTTATGAAGATACACATAATAGTTATTCATTTATCGCATATTTAAATATATTTTTACATATTTATACTAGTCCACCTGGTATTATTAATTTGTCTGGGAAGATTCTAGTTCCACTATTATCAGAATTTTATGTTACAATAAAAATAATCCTCATGCTGTTTATCTAAATTTGTAATGACTATTCTCAATACTGTTGCCGGTTTATTTAGAGTGAAAATTGTTTTTATTTTTACCTTCAACTTGTTATCATTTAAAATTTCAATTTGCTCAGCATCAACTGATGTATTATTATGTTTTCGAAGAGAAAATTGTCCTATACCTCTCGCTTTTAATCGCAATGATTAAGCCAGTTCCAGAAACAAATGAAATAGTTCCTTGGTTGATAGTTAGTTCATATTTTCAAGGGGCTTTATCTTAGGGCCACTTGCAGGAAATTTTAAACCTACTTTAAATCTCGATTTTGTCAGTTTTTGACAATTTCACTATGGTTAAAATGTCAAAAAATCACTAAATCTAGTTTTAAATCTCTATTTAAATTTCCTGCAAGAGGCCCTTAGAGGTTGAACGGGGTTTTATTACCAACTAAAATTATTAATGATTTATGTTATCAATCTTTTATCTAAATACTATATGTACACTTCGCTGTATTATATTGGATATGTTTTATGTTTCATATTCATCTAAAATGGGATTACTATTCATTCCATCACATTAAACATCCTCTACCTTATTTGACTTAAGTCCTGTTTCTGAAAATAATTTTGCTAGAAATCATACCCTTACAGAATTTATTTGAATAACAAACATGCTACTTTTATCTGTAAAAGACTTTCCAGACTTTCATATTTTGACATCACCAATTAAGTTATATTATATTTTTTTGATATTTGTATACGTAACTTTATCTGCAATATACATTCAACTATTAAAGGTTTCCCTTGAACTGTAAAAAAAGAACGAAATCTTTTCAATGTTCTTATAAATTTAATTTTCACAATTATTTTTAAACTGCGATGAATTGATCTCTAAAGTTAACAAATGAGTACTTTACTAAAAATATATTTAAATGAAGTGATAGTAACTAAACTAAACTGGAACCAAAACCGCTAGGCATGTAAGTAAACATGCTTTAGAAGGCTTAAAACTGGAAAACAAACATCTTGTAAAAGTGGACACAAAAGTGTGGGCCATAACGGTTGTGATACGCACCGCGCGTGACCACGCATGAGGTTCGGGGATCGGCCCAATCCTAACGCAAACTACTACCTCTCACAGCGAAGAATTTGAGCGGAAGTTTTAATGGAGTTCTGTTAAGTGCTGCATATGCATCAGACTAAGCAAAAGAATTTTTTCGAATAAAGCTTGACGATGTGTTACATTAATTGTTAATAATCAAATTCCATCTTAAAAATAGATATAAAAAATATCGATATATATTATTCTAAATAAGAATCCGTGGTCGAGTGGTCTGTACGCTGGTCTCAAGGCGTCGCCATCTCGAGAGGTCCTGGGTTCGATCCCCAGTGGAGGCAAGTGTTTGGGTGATGAATTTTCAGACATTTGTTCTCCAGTCTTGGATGTTCCTTATATATGTATAATATTATATAAAAGTAGTCTGAATAATTATGTGTATTTATCTATTAAATATATTTGGTCATCATCTAGTATCCGTAACACAAGCAGCATTTAGTTGCTTAAAATGGAATTAGTTGATAGGTGTGAATGTCTGAGGATATTTTTTTTTAATTATAATAAAAAATTAATAGTGATGATATTTGTTTAGAGTGCAAAAAATCGTATAGTAGTATTTTACAAAGTAAGTGTGAAGCGTGAATATGACATTTCTCTGGTCTGAGAAAATTACCGAGAGCAAAGGCTGCTTCATGTGTCTGATTCCAGATTGTGCATTAAAATTAAGCAATGTTCAATGTTGTCCGTGAATAATCCATTGATCTCGATGATTTTCCTTGCTGTGTCATTTTTAGATATTTATCACGCCTTTATGTTAATTAAATAGTAATATTAAAAAAATTGTTTTACATCATCATTTAAAACTTTGCACAGAATACATGTAAATTGGTAAGCTTAAACATATATCATTACACTTAAAACTTAGTAAAAAATTACGGATATTTTAGTCAATATAAGGACAATGTATATTAGAGCTATTTTCTCCAAAACGGTCTCAGGGTTAGCGTTACCTAAAGAATAGTTCATAAAGTTTAACTGGCATACTTAACAGAGGCTAAACTGTTTCCCACTGTAATAATGAAGATTAACACCTATAATCGCTGGCAAAATTGCAAATGAAAAAACGATCTCTGCTAACGCAGAAAAGATTCTTAAATTTTATACTATCAATATTTCTCATAGTTTCAAAATTACGACAACATTCGGAGTTGGGGAAGACGACACTACTTGTTCAGTAGTCACGGGTGAGATCTCACCGCCTGTACCACTGAGTTTGAATAAAACTTAAGTACTGTTGTTTGTGAATATCGCATTATGCCCGGTGCATGGCAACTGGCTCGTCACTTTTTACTTGAGGACTTAGCATATTTAGCGAAATGTGGGTGGTAACGCCTCTGCCTAGGCGTGATGTTATTGTTGTGTTCAACAATACAGTACCAATACTAGAAAATTAATTGAACCTTCCTTTATTTCAAATTCTCTCACTGATATATTGATTACCTAAATATAAAAATAACGTTGCTGCTTTGAAACGAGACCTCAAACAAAGTCTTCAAACAGAATTAAATGATCTCATTATAGGTCTAGTGTTTGTAGAAACATTTCAATCTGACGATGTTTGTTTTAGCTGCTTGTTTGTTTTAAAGGGGCCATTGAATCAGCGGAAATTTTTTATATTCATTTGAAAGTGGGAGAATGAGTAAATTAATATTTTATGTTCGAACAAATTGCAGTGACTGGTTGAGCTTATAATATGATCTAACCTGATGATATGTCTAACAATTATGAGTTATTGATGTAAGTTGCTGCTAGATTAAAATTAAATAATTATTAAGAGTCGTTCTAAGATACTACCAGAGCTACCCGACCAGTGATACTTATGATTACATACAAACATAACATAGGTCGCGGGAGGTCGCTGGATGGACCAAGAGTTGTGGCGAGCTGTAGAGATCATTGGGGGAGGCCTATGTGCAGCAATGGACGTCCCTTGGCTGAGGTGATGATGATGATGATGATAACTCGCTAACTAAAGCATAATAATATACTAAAACACAAGAAGAAGTCGCACCGGTATGAGAATAAAAGTACAAACATGCTAAAATAGCTAACGAAACCTGTGTATAATATTTTTACGAAGATATTTTTTGAGTTCATCATTTAATTTAAATAACACATTTTCATTTGTTTTTATCCAGCCCGCGTTTCTCATGGCCTCACCATTCCAAAGGCTTCGTTCGTATTTGCTTAATATTTTCGCGAGAGAGCGCACTCGGTGGTTCCATGCATATTAGATTATAAATAATGGGCCCCGTCGCTGCTTGTCGGCCACTTGCAGCCTTGTACTCAGCTTAGATATGAGATTGTGCAAAAAGCAAAAAGAATGACTTTGATACTATCCTGTTATGGTTATTTTGTGGTTGGTATAGTATCGACTGTTTTTTTCTTAATTCATATTTTGATCACGATCTTGAACAGGATTTGTAAATACTATATCTACGTGTGTGCCTGATTATTAACTGATATCTGCTATTAATCAAAGTCAAACCAACCTTTAGGAATACAACAGAAAACTTACACTAAAAATAGTATTAAATAAGTCCAGTGAGCAAAACGCAAATAAAATCTCATTTTGAAAATTTGTAAAGCGCAAAATCCCCTGACAAAGCGTCAGACGCAATGATCCAGCTATTATATCACGATAACACGGTAAAGATTTATTTGTAAAATTTCTCACGGGGCCAGCGTTGTAATTTGATTAAAAATTCATTAAACCGTCCGCAGGGTCTCGTGGGAATAATTTAGTGCGCTTCACGCAGGCTGACACCTCCAAGTCCGGGAGCTTTTTACGGGTATACAAACCTTTGCATAGCTGTATTCAACTCAACAGCTATTTCGGCGCTTGCTTATGGTTGTACAAATGTTTAATTTTGATACGGCAACTGCCGGTCGTCGTGTCTTAAGATGGATTCTAAATTCAGATGTTGGTGAGATCCAATATACGTAACCGGCATCTAGCTCTTTCTAGGTCTAACTTACTTTACTTAGTTACAAGATTAGGTATGAAGTTCAGATACACCTTCAAATCCTCCTTTGTCGCTTCCTACGCAAACTTGAGAGTTATAAGAAGAAAAATCTTCGGCTAATAGGAATTTTAATTTTGTCTTTTTCATTTTAGTCATCTATACATTCGAATCCTTTTTATATCGAATAAGAACAACTGTCAAAGTATCTTTTTAACTTAACTTTAATGGTGTTAGATTTCTTATTCAGAATCAAGTGAATATTGGGGTTTGTGTTTTTTGTCTCCAAAGTATTGGTAAAAAACTTCTAGATACGAAAAGATGTGATATCATTCACAAACCTAAGAAAACTCCGAGTTTGTTATAATAGCTATTGAAAATTGAATCCAGTTTTATAAAACCGAATTCTCACCTACTTCATTTTTTGAGCTGACAGCTCAATTAAAGCTATTTATCACCCATTCCCAGGGCACAACTCAATATTCAAGCGCACAGTATCGGCACTCGCCACTCGCCACAACGCAATCATCAAATATTTGCATTCCACTGAAAAAGTAACACAATTATTAATTTGCTCCCGATTCATATACAGAGTTCGATTCTCTTCGACGTACAGCCGCTTCAGTGATTTCCGACATTCAGTTTATGCAAAACTGACTAAATTTAGTTTGTGTCGGCGTCAGAGTGATACAGTTATAACGTTTTATGGAAACTAATGAAATCAGGACACCTTTTTATTGTTTTTTTAGGCTCTAGTTTTATCGTTTAATGGAAGTAATAAAAGTAGCAAATGTCGCGTCGATAGTAATAACAAACATGTTTGTGTTATTACGAGTATTAGTAATAAGAACATGGATAAACCTTACAAAGACGTAAATCTTCTAAAATAATAAATCAGTCTTCGTTCTTTAGAACTAAACCAATCCACATTGGGTCAGCGTGGTGGTGTTACGGCCAATACTCCTTATGTGTTTCTCCATGAGGAAGGTCTGTGCCCAGGTGGGACGTATATAGGCTAAGGACGAACAGTAGCTTATTTTATTGTGTATCGTGTGTATTTTATAATAACCCCGATTCAAACCTAAGGGCTACAGGTTTGAAATCCGATGAAAATGTTCATGGAATGAATAAAAATGTTTTTACTAGAGTAGTGACTGATACTGACAATAATATTGTGTCGATGCGTGTCACATACTTAAGAGGTATATATTAGGTTGGGGAAAAAGTCTTTTCGCATTATAGTATGTATAAACTTGTAATAAAATCTCTTTGGCTATACTATTTGTATCTGACTGGTTTTGGTATCATTGAAAGTTTAAATTTTAAAGAATATAATTCCAAATTCAAATTAGGAAAATGTGTGATTTTCATTTGTTTTTCGTACCGCCAAGATGAGTGAATCTAATGAAGAAATTCGATACATTTTAAAATTTTACTACAAAAAAGGTAAAAATGCAACGCAAGCCGCGAAAAAAATTTGCGATGTTTATGGACCTAGTGCAGTGTCTGTGACAGAAGCACAAATTTGGTTTAAGCGTTTTCAATCCGGAAATTTTGATGTCAAAGATGCACGTCACTCTGGTCGCCCTATTACAGATAAAATGGATGCCATTTTTGAAAAAGTGGAGCAAGATCGGCATGTCAGTAGTTACGACGTAGCTGAAGAACTGGGAATTGACCACAAAACAGTTTTGGCGCATTTGAAAAAAACTGGGTACACAAAAAAGCTCGACATTTGGGTACCTCACGAGCTCACTGAAAGAAACCTAATAAACCGTGTACTCATTTGTGATTCTTTATTACGACGTAATGAAACCGAACCATTTTTGAAGAAGCTGATAACTGGTGATGAAAAATGGATCACGTACGACAAGAACGTGCGAAAAAGGTCGTGGTCAAAGGCCGGTCAGGCTTCACAGACTGTGGCGAAACCCGGGTTAACTCGCAACAAGGTGATGCTGTGTGTGTGGTGGGATTGGAACGGCATTATTCATTATGAGCTGTTACCACCAGGCAGGACCATCGATTCTGAACTCTACTGCGAACAACTGATGAGATTAAAGCAAGAGTATGTTGAGAGTAAAAGTTGAGAGAAAGCGGCCGGAATTAATCAACAGAAGGGGTGTGGTTTTTCATCATGATAACGCTAGACCTCACACATCTTTAGCCACTCAGCAAAAATTAAGAGAGTTTGGCTGGGAGGTGTTAATGCATCCGCCGTATAGTCCTGACCTTGCACCTACAGATTTCCACCTGTTTCGGTCTCTTCAGAATTCTTTAGGCAGTGTCAGGTTAACATCACGAGAGGACTGCCAAAACCACTTGTCGCGGTATTTTGACCAGAAGTCCCAAAATTTCTATAGCAATGGGATCATGTCCCTACCTACAAGATGGCAAAAAGTTATCGAACAAAATGGTACCTACATACTTTAGTTAAATGTAAATAAACTATATTAAAAAATGTTTTGAATTTTCTTAAAAAATGCGAAGAAACTTTTTCCCCAACCTATTATAAAGCAATAACAAGTTTTCTGTCAAGTTCTTCTCTGTTGTTTGTCTATGGGTATGTTCTTAGCAGTAACTCATATGTGGTAATTGACAGAAAACATTGAAACTTATCAAAATAACATAATTATTATCAGCTAATGAAAATTAGTAACCATTCAAGAACTTTTAGCCCTGTAACCCTTTTTCTAAATAAAGTTATGTTTAAATTTCAAAAGATCTACAGAAAATTCAATCCCATTGTTTGCTCAAGTCTCGAAGATCAACTATTGATCTTACTTTCTAGCAAATCCAGTTTTATATAACAAAGTTGTGAGTAAACTTACCTTAAGTTTTGGTTTAATATCTCAACTGAAGTTTCTAATAAAGTGCCTTTATTTATTAGGGAAACAGGAGTTGAAAGAATGCTTCATTGGTGCCTTTGATTTTTAAAATAAATTTAAATTGTGAGTGTCACGCGAAATTATGTCCCACTGCTGGACACAGGCCTTCCTCACGAGGAAACACATGAGGAGTATGGGCTGTAACACCACCACGCTGACCCAATGCGGGTTGGTGGGTAGATACGGTCGCAATAGCGACCGAGACCAACGGCTTAACGTGCCTTCCGAAGCACGGAGGAGCTCGAGATCACAAACATTTGGTCACCCACCTGACCATAGCGAAAGCAGCTTTGTTTTAAATCGAAAGCCAAAGCGTACTAACCACTACGCCACCGAGCTCCTCCAAGAGCGAGTAAATAATGTATACTTAATGTGTAAGTTGGTGGTGGGCGGCCTAGGCAAACGTGCCTTGACCAGCGACGTTCGGAAAAAGGGCCAGTTCAAATCCACCGCAAACCGAAGCATGTATGCAGTTAGTGATGAGAGGAAGCGAAAGATGACTAAGCCAGGATCATAGCAAATAGAGATCTGTAATCTCTGTCTACTCAAGTGGGAAAAGGGACTTTATGTATAACTTATGTCTAAATTAGTAGATATTTTTTTACATAGGACAGGTAAGCTCTTGCCCTTCATCTCACCTGATGGTAAATGACGATAAGGCCGAAGGTGGAAGCGAGCTTCACCTGTAATCCTCAACAACTGAGGAACTGGCAATCTTCCCACTGATTGCCGGAACACACAATGCTTAAAACATTGTTATTATATTAATTTTGGTAAGATGGAGGTAGCTAGCCAGGCGGACTTAGAAGCCCTACCACCAACCAAACTGAGCAGCAAAACTTCTGCCCCCATGGGGAATCGAACCCGGACCTCCTGAACAACACCCGGTGGTGTGAACAACTACACCAGAGAGGCGGTTTACAGGCAATTTGTTACAAGTCAACCTATCCTTGATACATGGTTCTTGTCTAATCATTTCGTCAATCGCCACGATCCGACGACCATGATTATGAGTATCCATCCTTACCAACTCAACTAAAGCTGCTTTAATCAGAATTATCTTTATTCGTAAGACATAAAAACTTTTTGTAAACTTTTATTGGCGTTAAATCAATAGCCATGCGAACGACGTCGCGGGCACAGCCAGTATTAGTATATATGTATAACCAATTAATCATGTGTATAATCAATTCGTTACAACATAATTAAACGATATTGCTGTACGCTACCTCGTCATTTTCAATCGTAATAATTAAATTAAAACAGGCTTAGATCAATATTCCATGTCGAATGTCGACAACAACTGTCATAACCATGAGCATTACTCGAATAGAATACAATTGAATTTTGATATTCTTTTTTACGCAGATACAGAGTTAAAAGCATAGCTGCATTATTAGGAATAAATAAATAATAAAATCAATAAATATCTTCAACCATTCACACCTATCAACTAGCCAGCCCCATTTTAAGCAACTGATGCTGCTTGTGTTATGGACACTCCGGATAAATATATTTAATAGATAAATACAATTAAATATCCTGAATATATATAAACATCCAAAACTTGGAGAACAAATGCCTGAAAATTCATCACCCAAACACTTGCCCCCACCGGGGATCGAACACAGAATCTCTTGAGATGGCGACGCCTTGAGATCGTCGTACACTCGACTACGGAAAATATTTTGCTTGGAGAATAGCTTCGAGTGTTAGTGGAAATTCTCATAAAATTCTCATAATGAATCTCACACACGCATACCGGCGAGCTAGCGGTAGCTTCTTCATAAATAAAAGGCTCAGGGAAGTCCTTTTCTACGATTACCATTGCTACGAAATTACTCTTATAATGTTTAGTAATTTGTATAGTATGCTAGAAAGAACTATGCAGAGGCAAGGAAATGTTCAGGATATTCTTTAATAACATAACATATCATCATAACATATCATGTTGAACACCCACATTTCGCCAGATATGTTAGATCCCCATGTAACAAGTGGCGAGCCTTTTGCCTTGCACCGGGCACAATTTGAGACAAGCTATATTCACAATTAACAGTAAAAAAAGTTTTATTCAAACTGTGTATTTAATATAATCAATAAATAACTTCACATTCTCCCACCAATTAATTGGCTTGCTTTATGGGTACTAATATGGTGATGGATAAATATAGTTACAAATAAAATGCTGTGAAAAATTACGTGAAATGATAATTACAATTTAATCAAATAGAGAAAGTATTTCGACAAAGGGCTTCAATAATTTCACTAAGAAAGAGGAATTTGAGTTTCTGAACTCTGATTATTTTGTAATACATATACCCATTAATAATAAAAATAATTTAAAACTTTTACAAAAGGTACATAATTTCACACGCTTCTTTTCCAGGAGTAAGCAATTGTGTTATACAATCACAAAGAATTATGAGAGTAACAAAACCTATTATTAGGGCCTTACCGATGAAATTGGTGTTTTGTATGGAGATTTTGGGGAATTCTGCATTTTCCATACTAAAATTTTTTCAGTTTTCTTCACAACGACAAATCCAAAGATAATAATATTTGGCATCTATCATTAGACAAGCTTTAGTAATATGTGTAATATCACACTTCATAAAAATTATTTTTCGTTTTTAAGTGAATGCAAATAAAATGATGTATTCGGGAGGCACTTAAAAAGAGTTGTCTCCGTGTCCAATTTTAACACAATTAAACTTACAACAAATTATCAAAACAAATCAAAAGAGCTCAATAATATAGTCTATTTTTAGACGAGGTAATTATTTTTTAGGAATACTCTGAATCTTAATAGTTACAGAAAAAATACTAAGAGAGAAAAAAAACACCAATTTCATAGGTAAGGAGGATAGGTAGGCATTATGTGAGAGCGAAATGAAATAGGTTTAATGATAATACCTGTAATACAGGTGAAATCTAAATTAATTTGATACATCCCTGACCGTATAATTATCACCGTGTGTCTGTCGGTCTCTTAGTTTGATTACTGTAAGGCTAAGGCTGCTCCGATGAACTTTCTAAGCATTTCAAGGGGTATTGTCACCACGGATTCCGAATGTAACGGAAAATTCCTAAAAACTGTATCAAAATTTTTCATCAATCAAAATTTGTAAGCCAATATTTGCATATCGATACTCTATACTACCAATCACAGAAAATACTTATCAGTTACAATTGATTTATTTCTGTATATATTTTTACATATCACATTGGCCTATGCAATGTGGTATTGAAAATATTGTCATTCATTAATGTGCCTTTTTACAAGTGACCACTGGAATTTCAAATACATGCTGTTGAACGTTTTTTAGCTTTTTGTAATTATTACGTCTGAGGTACGAGTATGAATGACATATATTATGGCGGTCTTCCATTGCCGGGTTCTTCAACTAGACTCATTTTTTATAGAAGAAATGTCAATCTTTAACTGTCAATAGCCAATATCTAATCATTTTTGGACTACATAAGCCCGGCTTACTGAAAAATGAATGCAAACACAAGAAAACTAAAAGTGTCTATAGCATAGCGATTTGAAACGATATTCCGTTGGCGCCTAGAAAATATTTCTATGTAATTCCATCTTCTATATTCGACAGGGTACCCCTACAGCAAGGCAAACATTTGTGCAAGTTAGTGCGAGAGCTCTCCCGTCTCGCGGTCTCTACAACTAACTCGAGGCAGACTATTATGTGATGGTTAGTCCAGACTCCTGAGGAGAATTCAATTATTAGCTCGATGTCCAAGAGAATGAAATTATGGGCGATATTCCTGATGAATTCAAGAATGAGCGTTACTCCACTATCTTAAAGACTAAAACATAAAAATAATAGTTCAAGCGTTGGTAATGAGTTTTTTGGTTCACCCATTTCCCTATTTGTGAATAATAATTACAAGTCGTGAAAATTAAACTCAACCATTAATTTACAAAAAGAAAACACAATCTTTCAATTCCGTGTATTTTGTAAGAAAATATTAAATTGATACACAGACAGAACTCTTCTGTTAATTTAAAAATGCTGCAGCTTTTAAAACTTTTGAGTTACAAATTCATTGTAAACGAAATCCTTTATTTTTGGTTCCCCATTCAGAGATCCTTCCCTTCGAATATTCACAAGTTCAAAATTTCATATTTAGGAATAAAATTCCTACCAATTAAAACACAAATAAACAACATACCGTAACAGTAGCAGTATCGGATATCCGACCAATCCGGTATTTATCAGGCTATCAAAATTTGCTGTACAATTTTCCACTCGATATTGGTATTTTTTATGCTTGCATATCGGATAGCACTTAACGGAGTTACACTCTGATCGGAATCATAATAACGATGATTTAATTATGTTTCCCGTTTTTACCATGAGTATTGAAATCATCTGTTATTAGGAAGCGATTGTGTAGTTGACGAGACAGTTGGATAGCTTTCTGTTGTTGAATTTCGAGAGCGATCAAACTAAGTATAGATTTTGTGTCATTGCATTAAGGTTCATATTACTAGCAAGTAATTTCTTATGTGGTATCAGTGGACATGATACCACATAAGAAATTACTTGATAGTTAATTATCATATGATTTTAGGAAACCTAAATCAAATAGTTTCGTAGCAAGCCACATATTTTTTTTACGTAATTTATTGGAACTTGTCGACTACCGGTCATAGAATACAAGTAAAATATATAGAAAGTGTTGTTTAATTCTAAATGACTCTTCACTACGATTATTAATCGATTCAAAATATGATAAGTGTATTTTTGAGTTCATAATGACATACAGAATAATATTTTAACATCCTTATTATTTATACCTAACTATGAAGTTCAGTGATTTTTTTGGAATCAAAATATAATGAGTAATTAGAAGGATTAGTCATTAAAAATATCAATACAAATCCGTATAATTAGACTATTGGTGAATGTAAACATTTTGCTCTAACTGATTGTTCACGTTGGGCGAATGTCTCATACAAAATGGGCATTGTCCTTTCACCTCTTTCAATTTATCAACAAAATATTTAAAAGTCACCAAGTAACTATACACCTTTCAAACACTTGAAATGCTTCGCGATATAAACAAAACCAGACATTTGTAACCTCACGAATCTCCACAATATTAAAAGTAAAATCGCTTATCATTTATTAATGAACGAACACAATTCTGACAGCAGATAACAGACGGGATGCCTCAGGGAACCTCTCTCGGCCCAAAGCCAATGTTCAATATTATTTTACATGTTTTCGTTGAAAACCAGTGAAATATGAAATTCTGAAATAACACACTGCCGAAATAATAATCTAGCAGCGTAATAATGAAATCCGTAAACTAAATTCATTATTTCCCCCCAACTTTTGGCTTACTCTGAATACTGTTTGCTTGTCATGAAGTTTCTTTGCTTAATTTAGTACGTATAGTTCATTTGCTGTTTAGTTGCTAACATTATTATTTTAAAATGTATTTGCTTCTGCATTTATATATCAACATGAATTTATATGGATGAGATGTGTAATAAATAAGACAGATGTACAAGAAAGAGGCGATTTATAGGGGATGAGTGCAAAATATATTTGATTGTTATCGTATTTTCAATTTGAAGCAATTCACAGTGTGATGCTATAGTTTGTCTTCCTGCTTAAGTAATACGATAGAATTACATACTTGAGGAGAAATAGAATGCCCGCTTCTGAATGCGAAGAGAATGATCATATGTAAATATAATACTAAATTAATGAAACTAAGAATCTGAATTTTAACTTTGAATATAATTTATGATTTTTTTATTATTAAATCAAAAAGGTCGTCATCGCGATGTATACAATTGTAAATATAACAAAATAGAGGTTTATAGTCTATAAAGCGTGATGTTTGCGCGCCATTGAACACAAATACACTATGACACCATGTTGCTCGAAAATAAACATAAAACTAGTTAGTGTAAGCATCACAGGCCACTGGTTATGTAAGAATTTAACACTGTGCCTCTAGTGGAATTCGCATATCAATTTATATATTAGTATAAAATAATTCACATATTATTATTTTTACATATTGGCTTTATAGTTTTATTTAATTAATCTTGACTTTCAGCTTATTCTGTGATAACAGTTAAAACAATTTCTATTATTAAGCAATAAGTCAATTTTATTTGTTATAATTATCATTGTACACGTTATCTCGATTCTACGATATCTAATGCACCTGGTCTTTTGAAAACTAATTTCCTGCTTGTAATAATTTTATTTTTGAAATCAACTGTTTTGGACATTATTTTGGTTAATCAATGAGACTTGTTCATCAATATGGCGCCTTTTGAATCTAAGACTTTTCAACGAATGTTTATTTTAATTATTGCAAATTGAGAATTTCAAGTCTGTTTTTGAAATCCGTTCGCCGAGTCGCTTTACAGAATTGTAAAATTTTATTTCCAACTTCTTTTGCGTCAACAACCTTAAAAACAAACATAAAAGTGTTTACGCATGCAAATTTGAAATGGCAGAATTTTTATGTATATCACGATTCAGGAGAGGGTCGATTTCAACATTATTGATATTTTCCTCATTAGTGTCTACGTTTTCATTTTGGACAATGCTACGAAATTAATGTCAACCAATAGATACATTCATTAGAGGTAGCAGTGTTTCCGCGATTACCTAAACGACTATCAATAATATTATTCTTTAAAAAAAAACGTGGACACTAATGAGAAAAATATCAATAAGCATAAAAATTGATCCGAGATGATTCGAAAATTATTCTTTATGAAATTATGAACATTTTACATACCAATGAGGTTTAGAATTATTGCTTTGTCTTTCGAGAAATATAATAATTCTAATGAACAAGATAACTTAAAGTATAGAAATGACCTTCTAAAATACAGAATGTACTCGTGTATATTCAAGGCTATAAACAAACAAATCTGATATGTAGCTCACAAAAATTCAAGCAAAGGAGACATTCAGCATGTAAATATAAGAAACAATACAGTCCTAACGGTCGGGTCGTTTAACCGAGACACTAAAGCAGTACCCAAAGCATCGCAACGTTCGATGCATTTTTATGGGTAAAGCAATAAACTAGAAAACGGGTGAGACGAATACTACAATAGTGCACTTAAGTCCCTCATAAACGGTATATCACATTGTGGACAATGTTATTTATATGTGCTACGCTTGTACCGACAGAATGACTCACTGCAGCGGTTTATGACTAATTGTGAGATTTAGGATGTCATCGATGTCTTTATCCGTTACTGAGATTTCAAGGATCTGAAACCATAGTAATATTTGTTAGGTTTTGTGTGATTATTTTCTTTCAAAGTTTACGCGAGCATTTGCCCCAAATTTCACAAAAATAGTAGCTAGAAAATTACGAAAGTCAAGACTGTAATTATGTACTTCACAAGCAAAGCAACTTAAATCATCTAAAAAGGTGTGTAAAATATATAATCAAAGTATAATAATCAATTAAAACTAAAACTATTTCAAAACATCAGAGTAATATATCACGTAACAGTGATTTCCAAGCCAGTATTACTATCAGTCTCATATCAAAATTCAAACAAATTCAAAGTGAGATAGGATTCAACAAAAGATAAAACGAGTTCTCAAACGTGTCACGTTGCTCGCAAGATCGCGATCTAAACGTTTAAGTCGGACCTAATGGGTATGGATCATAGTGGAACACGTACGTAAATGCTTTCAATCAACGTATCATGCGAAGCGAGACCGTCGCACGAACAAAATTTAATTCGGTGAGCATGCACACGATATCCGAACGGCACATAAATACCAATGCGACTGAACCCCTGTTCTAACCTAATAGCACAAACGACACTGTGCCTTCTGTGCGAAGGATGAACATCGCAGTGCGCTCGGGTGTTGTTATGGTGGAATACACGTTAAGATAGAAGCCCGACGCTCGCTCGTCACTGAGAAGTAAGAAAAGTGAGTTTGGAACACACGCCCGCATACAAATAGTTTACAAATGGCATGTTGTCAGTAGTGTCGCCGACGTCGTGGTGTCTCTGTCTATGCAGTCAAGGCACAGACTAATACATATACATAAATGTATACTACTGCTACATCTATCTAAATTCAGTATTAATTATTCTATTGGCTTTGGCTGTAAACAACACAAATCGATATCAATATAATTATCTACATCCATTAAAGTTTCATAGAGTCTAATGCTATAAATTATATTATGAATATGTAATATCACAGTGTAAATAGTGACTGGTTCAAATCTGAAAATTTATAGACATAACTAAAACTTAAATTAACACAAAAGTAGTATGTAAAACATAAATACACATACATACATATAATCACGACTATTATCCCCTAAGGGTTAGTCAGAGACTAGGCAAAAGCACCGCAAAAGCAGTCCGTTGCCATAGACTGCGCTTCACCAAGCAGAGACTGTTTTTTATAAGATGCTCAACAAATGACTCCACACTACCTGATGATAAGCAGTAGAGGAATCCATATGTGAAGAAAGCTAGATCAGCATACCGACATGCTGTCCTAGCCACCCTCACCTTGCCGGCCCAAAAAATGCTCTTTCCCGCCACTTTTGAAGTAACCCATATTGTAAGAAGGAGGGAATACGTGTGCCGGTAAGGAATTCCACGCTCTAGCTGCGCGACAGAGAAAGGAGTCACGAAATCTCTTAGTGCACTGCACTCAACGTGACAGGCGGTGAGTTCGTTGCCGCTATAAGCTATTGGATGGTTGAGCAGAGGTGACATCCAAGGTTGGATGGTTGACACCCAAGGGAAAAGATGGGATGGTAGTATGTAAAAGAAGATATTTAAAAAATCTGATAAAAATATAGATAATTTGATACTTACTAGATTTTCCGTTCAACCTCATTACCATAATAATACTATGAATTTTATAAAACTCCTGCTATCCGCACCTTCCCATTGCAAAACAATCTACGTTCAGATCTACCAAAATCTAAACAAAAATATTCCTATTTTTAAAGCTACGGTGAATATATAAGACATAACCAAAAGTAAATAACGTTTAACAACACAAAGTTATCGTCGATCCTTCCGCTTTAGAATTTTCATAAAGCAACATTCCATAAAAACAAAAATGCGCATATTAATGTAATCTTTGAACCCATCGATGGTTTTCAGGAGATACTTCGTGATATTTTTTCATCCCACTAAAGGGGACATCAAAAAGAATTTTCTAATCGCTTAAACAGTCGAATGTCACAACAAATATCTCAAAGAGGAGCTCGCCTCATTCAGTGTGCCGAAGCAAAAGCGAATGATGGAGGAAAAAAGATTTTAATCTTGTTTAGTAAAGTTAAGGCGTCGCCGAGACCAGAAGTCAGGTGGCGCGATGCAAAGAAAACTCATTACTTCTTATTCACCGACGTTGGTCGAGTAGTGCTTCTAGTATCGAGTTGTGTCTGCGTCACTTTTCTCTATCGATGGTGATTCTAGCAGATTTAGCAGTATTTGTTGCAAGACCAGGGTTTTAAAGTTTAATGCAAGGCTGCATCTAATAAGTTACTAGTTAGCAAAAATTATGGAGTTCTCCCATTTACTCGCTTAGGATATACTTCTGTTTTTACAAAATCTAAGACCAAATCATACACCCTACAAAACCACAAATTTTGTTTTACCAATCTTCTCGTACCTAATGCTAATATTGCCCTTTCACTTTAACAAATTATAGGGAATTTAAGTTTAAAACGTGCCTTATCGATAACTTTGGCCCTCGCCACTAGCCAAGGCTGCAGTAATAAATTTTAAAAGTAACACATCAGTATGCCAGTGTCGTTTCAGTCTCTCCACACCGAATGGGACAAAGCAAGATATATCGTCGCAATATGAGAGCCGCCACTATTACAGCCAATTTTTGCCCGAAAGAAAGAATCTATAGGTTCCAATTTACAGTGGAAATTCTAGACGACGTTCTAGACGTTGCTAAAGTCGACGACCGTTCGGAAATGAAGTTTTTAAAATTGGAGCCATTGTATTACAAATATATTTACACATTATCCTCAAGGCCGTTACTGAGAATATGAAAATAAAATTTCCACTTTACAATATCGAATAGTTTTAATTAGTTTCTGAGATAATATTATGGCTTTAGAAAGATCTGTCAACAAACAAAAGCTTTCAAGCCGCAGTACACAACTTTCGTTTTAAAAACATGTCAGTACTGTTACACCTTTCAAAATCTTTTTCCTTCGAAGCCATCGATCATCTGTTTCTGCGTGTTTCTTACAGCTCCCATATCCATATTAAAAGCACATTTTGAAGATGTAACTTTTGAGAAAGAAAATGTATCCAAATTAGATTTACTGGGAACCTAATACCGCCACAGAGTGTTCAGGTGATTTGGGAACGCAGCCTACAGATTGAATTTACTCGCGGCCCCTGAGAGATAGATATGCTCCGGATTTGGCAGATACGAACGCTGGAAGAGGTATCTGGTTAATGTCTTCACGTAATTTGGAAATGGCTTGTAATTTAGATTCCTGATTGGTGATCTGTATGTTGTTGGGATTTAGGCTAGTGTAATAAACAACACAAAGCTGAAAATGTTATAATTTAATTTTTTCACTACAAAACACAAGATTTTTTTTTCTAAAACTAAAAGGCAAAGGCACCCGTTGTTCATGGTATTGACTCTCAAAAACGTATCAAGTTTAGTCATGAAATCTAATTATTATCAATCTGATACAGTAGCCTTTGACAATGTTTTTGACAACATTGCAAATGCAATAATTAATCCAACCAGAAACAAACGATTTCTATGCTTAAATTGCTTTGAAAGCAACATCACAAAAACATCCAGTGAACCGATCGAGATTTGTTATTAACCGCCTAAAACAACTCTTTATTCTGATGTAAATTCGGCATCGTTCATCTCTTCCAGTTAAATATTAAATGTTATTGTTAACTTTGCTAGCGCGCCGTGCGGCCCCGCGGGACGTTTTTCCCCCCATTACTTCTATAACATCACTTTATGATACTGAACTGTACTTTTTTTATTATTCATGATAATACTTCTTACATTAGCGTATTTTTTGTATGCCGTGTTGTTCTTATAGGGTTGACTTTTTTCATCTCACGTGCCTTTTTGTAAGGAAGTTCATTCTTTATTGATTATGACGTTATATAGGTTGAGTCATAATCGGAATCGATTTTGAGTGCATTAGCAAGATATTCATGTTTAAGAGTTTTGTTATTGTGTGGCGAACCGATATGTTTTTGTTTGTTATTGTTTTTTGGGTATTGTTGTTCTTTCCTCTTTTACTGTAGAGCTTGATCTGAAACTTAATGGGATTATGTAATTTTTTTGTGATTGATTTTTTGTTTCTTCTTTTTAGACGAAAAAATCTTAAAGCCTATCTATTTCAATAGTAGGCTCCAACTCCTGATCTGTTATTTTTAACCGCTTCATTCACCTTCGACATATAAGCAACGTTACTCGTGTCTAGTATGATACGCTATAAACATATATGCTTGGTCATTTACCAGATGCTCTGTCTAGCATTATAGGCTAATTAATTGGTAATCCAGATACAAAGCAAATCAATTAAGGTTCAATAATTACAATGGAGACACCTCCAAAGATCATGTCTGAGTGCAAGATACAATTGCGATACGGTGGAGTGCTTATATTAAATCTGAATCTTACAGATTTCAGCATTTTTGGAAAAAAAATCAACAAAACAGTCAGGTACGGTGAAAGTAATAAACGGCAGAACAACAATATGATAACAATGTTTCAGCAAGATAACTGATGAAAATTCTGTGCATAAGTAGCTCAGAACAAAATTATTGTTGAATGCTTGACCCTAAAAGCACATTCATCTTTTGAAGCTATAAAACCCAATCATACGTCAAAATGACGTGTAATGATAAAACCTGTTTTTAAGTACTGTTATTAAATAAAAATACCAGTTTTTTGACAAAAATAGGTTGTTAAATATACATTAACAATAAAACTATGATTATATAACAAAATTGAAAAAAAATTAGATTCTCTTGAATTTTCTTACGTAGCACTAAAATTTTTAACAATCAATCGTATTTTTTTTTTCATTAAAAAAACAATATTTTTAGGCAGTTTTGACGAACATTAATTTTATGTTCACCGCATAAAGCTTTTTGACTGGACTTTCATCATCCTCCTTTTCTTATAGGCAAAATTGTGCAAAATTCACAATATTGACTTTTTTGTTTCGGCTGGTCGTTTGCATATTCATTATATTATCACGCAAGGAGAATGATCATTCTCATTTTACAATAAAGTTGATATTTCATTAGATTTCAAGTGTTGTCGAGGCGCCATTTTGTATATTTTACCGCGAACACCGGAGTTCGCAAATTATAGATGTTTCTAATGTTTTGACCATAGACAGGTTAATTAATAAAACAGATAAAGTTACATAAAGCCCATACATACGTCGGTGTCCGTCCAACATTGTTCTTACGACTAAATGGTGGCACTTACCAATGCAAAACTGCCATCTTCTGCAAGGTCTCGGCATGTATTTAGTTGGTTCAGACGGTCGTGATTATCCGATTACAAATGTAAATGATATGACGATAACTCATCGGCGTGTACGTCAAAATGACGTAGATTGGGCTTCTAGGGTTAAGCCTTGAATAATTTAAAGCACATGACGAAGGAAAAGGGAAAAGCGAGCAGAACTAATCATATAAAATTCCAATACCAATTTGTTGATGTTTTTTGCTGATACACCTAGGTTTGTCAAAATTGGCTTATAAATAAAAATCTATCGAGGTAATGGTCGCGCATTTAGTTATTTGAATCTAATATTTAGAACGAAACAGGGAGAACGGGAAATAAAAACTAAACTCGCGCTCGCAATGTTCCGAACTAGTCCAAGATAATGTATCGAAGGGAGTCTATCTGTGCGTTGTCCCGAGCGCACTTGGTATGGAGATTATCTTCTGTTACTGTTTTGTGGCTTCATATCCCAACTGGGTTAGTGTCAAAGTTCGTCCTGTCGTCTACCGAACTTCAATCCGGCTCTTCGCTTGGTCTTATCTCAAAGCCCGGGATCTTAAGTCCGAACTGAATGAACTAAATTAAGAACCACTGTAATTAAAAACATAGATGTTTATATAGGTGCTAAATTTGGCAGCCGTATGAAGCCATAGAATGTACCTTATTGCAAATTATATTGCTAATAGACAAAAGAATGGGGGCGGAATACAGACAAGGGACAGTATGGCGATCCCACGACATTCCTGATTCATAAAATAATAAATTATAATTCAAACAAACTGCTGCCTTACTCTTTAACCAAATTATTGGTTGTCCTATGTTTGTTCGAACAACGTTTCATATAATTTCAGTTGACCTAACAACTTTGGTATAATATTCATTTAGCATAATTTCAGTTTGCCTAATTTTCGGTTCATGTAATAATTATTTGATATAGTAATGATTGGACTAATGTTTGATTAGTATAATATTCATTTGGTATTTATAAACATTGTTTGATTTGTTCTTGATCAAATATTATTTGCTCTAAATAATTGGGTTTTGTTCCTACTTTAGGGCGAATCCGACTCAGTCAACCACGTGGTAGGCTAAATGAATATTGGATGAACTGAATAATTATTGCTAATGATTTTAGATGAACTGAAGTTAGACGAAATGAAATTATATTAAAAATATGTCATTTGATAATCAATATTTATTGATCAACATTTATTTGTCAACTTTACATATTAGAGTGGGGAAGCAGTTCATTGTGTTCACAAAAAATGTTCATCTGTCCTTATAATTATACCATTTCATTAAATGTTATACAATAATTGCGGTTTTAAATGAATTAGAAGTTAAAATGCAATATACATAATAATATTATCTACAATCGTTATTGCGAACTATTAATTCAACCTTCCAAACATCTCATAGGATACGGTTAGTTCGACAAAATACTTCGACTTGTCTCAAAGCTGAACTTACATATTACAAACAAACCTACAAAGCGGCACCGTTGTTTGACCCCGGGTTGCTCAGCATAAAGGTCAAGCGTAATTGACAATTAATTACAAGTCAGTTTGTACTATACATACCTCAGTTTGTAATGAAACAGTCACATGGTAATTGGCACTGTTAACACGTGCACTGGTTAATTAGGACTGTCAAATTATGTTTAATTGTTGCGTTTCTCGTCGGTTATTGGAGGGTGCGAATGCCGATAAGGTTTCCTACTTGTTTGTGTATTTTAAAATGTAATTAATTGATTTTATCTATTATAATAAATTTTATTCATTATGAGTTAATTTTCGAGATAAGGAATAAAGTTTTCATTTAATGAGATGATTGTGAAAATATGCCTTAGCCAAGAAATTGTGTCCAAATGCAAAAGAAGTTAGTTTAAGTACTAGTATGAACAACAAGAATATTGTGCTTGAGTCAGCGTGATCGATGACTATTCATAAAGATTTATAGCAGCTTTAAATAGCACAAGAAACGTAAGATATCGCCAAAAAATATCCGAGCCAAGCCAGTTTCGCTAAAACACGAGAATATTAAAACATTATGTAAATAAATTTTATTTTTCGAAATGGCAAAAGAACTATGAGGCTCGGTGTTTGGGCACAGATTTTCCTCGAAGTCACATCGAAAAAAAGTTATTTAAAGTAACTTCAAGACGAGTTTTACTACACAAAATAAAAAGCCTCTACAGAACAAGATCCTTATAAAATTGTAGGTCAAATGCAAGCTTGGATGAAAAGGATTTGTATAATGCGGGACAGTGGGCCAAGAACTGGGCCAGACTAAGCCGGGAAGCGAAGATGAGAGATTCTACGTACATTTAAATGGACTTTGAGATTTGTTTGCCGAAAGACCGTAAGAACCCTTAGGTTTTCCTTGTTTTCGTAGAATTGATGCTTAAAAAGCAATCTATCGTATAATCAATTGAATAACAAAAGTAGCGCAAACAATTTTAAAAATTTTGCAAATAGATAAGCACTTTGTTATACGAGATACGTGAGATTGAATAAATTGATCAAATCGATAGAATGAACGACTCTAGTATATGATGTTTTGCTCAAATTTAAAACAAAGATTGTGATTATACTCAATGACTTCAATCTATGTTCTAGATATATCAATGCTGATATTAATGTTCCACAAGGAATTGATGAGAACAAAATAATCGGAGTGCATCCAGAAGAAACAAATTGGCAAATACCATTTCCTGTGACTATGGGTTTGTCTAAATCTATTGGCTAATCAATCCGAAAATCAGACGATGTCGATTGTCTCAAATAAATTAGAACGAAGACATTACTGTGGAAATCATTCGTTTGGTTCAGAAGGTTTAATAGTATAACGCTTAATATCATCAAAGGCAGTGGTAGGCTGAAAATTGTTAAGCGAAGCAACGGGCCGGAAGGAGGCTCGGAATGTACAGTTCTCTAGACACAAACGGACAACTGGTTCCTTTTAAACGCTTTTAACATTCGCAGGCGGCTTTAATGTGTCCCTGTATATTGACCACATTTTATATTCATCTGTGACAGTCTTGTTTAGGTCATTGAAGTATTCACTTAGTCCTTGAAAAAATTGTTTCTGATGAAATAATTTTACAACAGCTTACATGATTATTTGCTTGTTGTCCAAAATAACCGCTTGGCAATATAAATTCCAGTAAACCAGTAGTTCATAATAAATAACGCTGTACAAAAGTATAACAATTGTTCTATGGGCATTTCAAAAGACGCTTTTTCCTGCTTTTTTTTACATAATATATAGAAGGATGTTTTGTGGTTCGTAAAAGAACCAAAAAAATTGTGTGTTACATCACACAAATTTTTTGATTTAACATGATTTAACTTTTTCACGGTCTTATTGTTTGCCTCTAAGATTTTCTAAAGTCGATTTTGGTTTCACTAATTGTAAGCTAATCAACGAAGACAGTTCAGAAACTTGACTGAGTCGACCTGAGTGGCCAGACTCGAGGGTGCATACCGAAACGACAAGTAATTGGAGCTAGGAGAATGCAAATCGAATTGGTGAAGGCTGCAAGGTGCGGGCCAATTTGCTGCCGTCGACCGTGGTGGTCTCAATCAAGCGAGTCTTTGCCCGAATTTGATTAATGAAAGTGCAAGTTCTGTTGCATTGAGAAATGTGATCAATGTCTTGGAGGCGAGAAGAAATATAGGTGGTGATGTGGGAGACGCACAGATGCTAATATTTGGCGATTTTTTAATCATCCTATTTTAAAATTATACAAACAAATCATAGTCGCATAATCAGCGCAAGGGGTAGACGGAGTCATCAATATCCACATTTTGCCTGATATGTCTATGTCCCGATGTTACAACTGGTGAGCCTGTTGCCTTGCACCAGACAAAATGTAAGGCAAGTAATAGTGATGTTTTGACCGCCTGTTTGGTCTAGTGATTCACACCACCGAGTGTTGATCGGGAGGTCCGGGTTCAATTCCCGTGGGGGCAGAAGTTTTTCTCCCTGGTTTGGTTTTTGGTAGGGCTTCTAAGCCCGGCTAGCTACCACCATCTTACCTAAATTGGGCATCATAATAACAATGTTATAAGCATTGTTGTGTTCCGACAATCAGTAAAATAGCCAGTTCCTCAGTTGTTGAGATTTACAGGTGAAGCTCGCCTTATCGTCACTCGCCATCAGGTGAGATGAAGGCAAAGAGCTTATCTGTCATATGTAAAAAAAATTGCTAGTATTTTAATATTGGATGCTAATAAAACTTTAAGTAAGATGCTTACGATCGTATATATTATTGGATTGCTAATAAAAAATACTGCCAAAATTATGATAATAATGTCAGGATGTCCGTAGAATTATCCACGTTACAGATCAGATTTACGTTATTTACATTCTTAGATTAACGTTCTTCCTCGAAGACGAGACTGTTTAAGCACAAATATTGCTTTTGTAGCAATAAAAAACTTCAGTAAGTATAAGATATTTGATCGAAGAGGACAAGATATTCTAAGCTCCATCAACAAAAAACAAAAAAACAATGGTACCCGGCTCCAATAGCTAAGATGGTGGTATCGTTTGAAAGGTATTTCCAAGACAAACAACACTTACAATGACCACCAGTCTCAGATCTGGTTGCTTTCGTAGATAAACATACACTTATATTACACAACGCGCATAAAACTACCATTTTTAATAAAGAATAACTCCGAATGGGCTAAGATTTGGAACTTGGTGCCATAGTAACTTTTATTTATCTATAATACCTATCCAACGATTTAGCATTGGAAGGTGAAACCAGATTTCATAGAAAAACTGGTAACATCCCAACTAATTTCAAAACGTGAATTGGAACTGGCCCAATGACCGACGTGTTTCTACATCAAAATTTTCTTTCTTTCTAAAAAGTCTTTCTAATTGGTTATGGCTATTGGAGCGGGTACCACGGTCCATACATTTTTGCCTATTGTCCTTTAGTTGCCTTCTTTTAGATCCATCAATTGAAATCAGAGGTCTATCCAGTATAACTTAAAGCAATTTTCAAATCAGTCATTAGTTTCCTATCTCTCAACGCTGTTAGTGCATGATATTATTCATGAACCGACAATATATGATGTCAAGCGATGATAGAGCGAATGTCGATGCCTTGGCTTGTCTATAATGCACGTTTTTGTTTCAGCGGCGAAATCAAAACTGGTTTTTTGTGGTTCGTACCTCAACAAAAGGTTAATTGGGACAACAAAAGGATTACGGTCCACTTGGATGCTATTTACACCAAGACAGAGGGAATAATTTTATTCTTAAAAACACTTCAGTTCTACACAAACATGGTTACCGTGTCTGAGATGTTCATTATATCAAATTGTATTAACTATATTATGTGCAAAGTATTGTGTTTAAAAGAACCGTTCACATATATTTTGTTTCGGGTACCAAGTAGGTTAATAGAGGTAGGTCCAAGTGAATCCATGGTTACCTCCGTCTAGCGTATTGCTGTAAGGTCTATCATCCCAGTCTGAGAAATATAAATGCAAATGTGTGTGGTGACCATTTAATGATCTTCGTAAAAAACTATTACTTCACCTTATTCTATGATTACAGCAATATTAACTGCCTTAGCTAACAGAATTTTATTATTGCATTAAAGTTCACAAAATTTGGTTAAAAGAAAATAAGGCTCGTTTGCTTAAAACATAAACGTGACATGTTTCTATCTTAAACAAAATTCGTTACAACATAATGAAGTGTAGAATAAATTTTAAGCGGCTTATGGAATACTTCCTACATAATATGAAATCAAGAGCATGCGTGATTGTACCCAAAATCAAAATACAAAGTGGACGGAACATTCTGAAGCATTGAATAACTTATAACAATAAGACAAACTGGACGCCACCGGCGCACTTCCCACGATATTTTTCATAAACCCCCTACAATCGGAGGCAAGATCTCAATTACAAAATAACGTGGTGAAAACACAGATATTGGACTGAACCAGCGAACCGTTAGCGTTCACACCGAAAGATTTTTTAATACTCACACAATAATACCATTCTGTTTTCCATCTGAACAACTTCGTGTGAACCTACCCCTACTTTAACGTGCAAGTTATGAGCCTGCTTTTCAATAAACAAAGTACTTTTGAAGTGATATTATACGATTCCTAGTTCAGAGGCGGTGGACCGAAAATTTTAAAGCTCTTGTTTGAAACTTTAATACGCAATTGCTTCTAACGTTGTGGGAAACAATTGCCGTGACAATTGACGGCGTACGTACACATTATTTTGGCTCCAACAACTCTGCCCCGTACTTAAACATTGTGTGCAGTTGTTGAATATTACTGTCAGAGCGAGAACCCTCCTGAAATTTATTATCATTTTAATATACGTGCTCTCTATGCGAGTTTGTTTCTAAACGATTCTATGATTTCGTTTTAAAGATTATTTGCCTTGGTTCTTTAACAGCGCACCTTTATGTTAGTAATGAGAAGATGTTTTTGTATGAAAGTGTTATTTATTAGCGATTATAGAACGTACTATATTCAAACAGTCATTTAATTTTGATGCCAATCCCTTTTTAAATAGTTGATAAGTTCCCAATGATATGCTACAAATTATATTACTTTAAAATTCTTGTAAATACTATTTACTTTAAAGCCCTGCATTCGTACTTTTGCAATATTCGATGATATTAGAGAAAAACAAACGTCAGCTTCAGTTCTGGTTGCTGTGACAACAATTATATTTGCCGTTCAAATTTTTGCTACGCTGCCGAGACTTGGAGTAGTCTCTTGATTAGATTTCAAATTCATTCCAGTATAGTTCAGACTCCCTAGAGCTTTTGTTACAATGGCACAACCTGAACCATTATTATTGCTGATTCTTATTATACAAAAAAGATTTGTTTGTTCGTTGACTGGAAAATCTTTCACACACCTTTTGCATCAGTATCAGTGTTTATATTAAATACCGTCATGAGGTTATTTTAGATTTAGTTCTATTTTCTAAATTAACAGACATTTTAAGATTAAGAATGAGTATCTTTTAACTTCGAAATGATATGTCAGACGATGATGAAGAATCATACACAGATATATTATGTGTGATAGACGGACAATAACGTTAAGATCATAATATAATTGACTCAAAGAAACCGTCAACTAATAGTGGTAATATAATATCAAGATTGCCGTCAATTTGTAGTAATAGCAAGCATTTTGTAATAGACTATGTAGTCGTAGAATAAGAGGAAAGTTCTCCGGAACTATTCCCCACAAGTAATGCTGTAGATGAACAGATTCCCAGGTGTCACCCAAAATGGCCGTAACTTTCGGCATTAAATATGTAGTGGCGAAATTTGTTTGCAACGATTTTGTCCCCCACCTAACGTGATTAGATGCGAGTAATTTTATCGCGAATTCGCGAGCAGGGACTCCCGCCGAGGGGGCTGCCATGAATTTTACATGAATCTATCTGTGTGACATGCTCCGTCATTCATTTTCGGGTGTGGCAGTAAAACTTGTTTGCGGCCCGATTGTTTAGACAAACATATTTGAGGTTTAAGGTTCGTATACTCAGCTGTTTTGACCTATAATCTTGTTTACTTGAGATTTTGCTTCTATCTGCTACACATATAATATATTAATAAAAACAACGTATGTTTGGAAGTCTCAGAAGTCGTCTTTCCTGATTAGAAGTTTGATTATGGTCGCACACAAATATCTGAAGTTATGATGTTATTAGCCTATTTTATTTTTTATGATTTGTAAATTTTTGAGGGTACTTATTGATTCACCCTAAGTTGGCGTCCCCGATAAATTCTTAATAAACTAATTTACAAGCAACGTCCGCATCACATTCCGTCAAATATTAAAGTCCAACGAAAATACTGAACAGCACTCAACTCATTTATTTTTTATCCGTCCAAAAAAGGCCGAATCAAAAAGCGCGGAAATTCTTTAATTTTCTTAAGGAATTCCTTTTAAAGGAAGTTCAAATTATTCGTTAATAAAGTCGCCTGGAGTGCGCCGGGTGAAATTCCTTTGATGGCAATGAAATATTGCCAACTACTGAGTCCAATCCTCACGCGGGTGACGGGCAAATCCGAGCCTACAAATAAAATGAATTTGCCCGGGAGCAACAGTAGAAAATTGGAAATGTCATTTTCGCTTTTTTTTAATGTTTGCGGCGGTGCGGCGGCGTTTCAAACACGATAGGATTACCGGCACGCCTCGCCTCGCCGCCAGCGACTGCCGCATTCCGATTTTTACCTGCCGCACTGGCTTGACAAGAATCGATTGCCGGAAATAACCAGCCAATTGGTAATTTAAAATAGCACTTATTACATCAATCCTAAATATTGCCATCATTGGACTTGAAAATCCATAACTTTTTAATTCAAGCTTTTTGCCCTAACACTTCCAGATTTAAAGGTCTTTTATCCTTTTTTCGTTGATATATGTTGCTCATATTCATATTTGTTACTAAAACTACTATCACTTTTATTTTGTCTGACGTATATCGTGTGCTAAATCAGTTTCATTAGCACCTTACTATTAATGACTTCTAAAACTCCAACTCTCTAAGATGTGGTAACTACACCTAGTACCTACAAACTAACTTTACTCTTTAAAGTAATTATTCAACTTTGGCAATATGACACCTACTTACCTGTTCCTAAGGTGCAAAATTAAGTCAAATTTCAATAGAACCTAGATAGCATTGTAAACTGGAGGAAGTGCACTGTGGCGGAAACTGTGGAATACTGGAAGCGGCAATTTACACCGACATCCCGGCTGTGTTCCAAAGTAATATGCTACGAGGCTCGCTTTGCTAAATAATATACCTTCTTGAAGGAGACTTTGAAGTTTGACATAAGAACAACAGAAAATTTTTCATGAACCTAATTTTTATACAGCCGTGCAAATTTTTTTATGATTTTAAACAAAATTGTACAAAAAAGGCAAATATTTAAATTTTTATAGGTACTCGTATGTATGCGAAGTGTATAATTGGAAGGGATTGCATAATTCCTAAAAATAAAATATAGAAAAAAATGCAGCTTTACTCTCAAAATATAATTGACAACGTTAATTTTAACTCAACTGTATTTATGTTTTAACTTAATATATTGCAAAGATAATTAACTACTTTTATAGACATCTATTATTACCAACATTATCTTTTCTTATGTCTGCTTTGCTCAGTTCTCAATTTACGAAATACGAGTTACTTATATTTTTTAAGTACTGATCATTTGTTTCTTAAGGATAGAAGGCAAAAGCAAAATTTTATTGTAGGTAGTACACCTACACCTAGTACATAATGTTCAATAAATATGAAAAACGAGTCAAAACCGTCTTAAAACCAAAATCAGTACAAAGAAAGATACTTCAATATGTCGGTGATTGATTGTACATCCTGAAGTCAGATCGAATATCATTTTACGAGCATGTTCCTTTAGCATATACGTCAAGAATTCCCGAACCCGAGTTATTCAGTTATCCGCTTGTATCATTAATCATAATTTTCGAACACATTCCAAACCCCAGAACCATTATTTTCCTATTGCTCACAGATTTCTCTTTCTTACTCGGTTTCTTCGTGTCCAACTACTTCCAAAGTTGGAACCTCAATTCGAATTTTAATGTCATCATATTTTAGCTTTGCAAACGCTTTCTGGATTTGTTTTTAAATTTGTGTTTCTTGTTTCAGGTAAGTGGAGATTCCGCAGATAACATCGGTATTGAGCGGAATATAATGACGACAAAATAAGTGGTAACGTATATACCTAATTTTAAAATATCGATATTGAACTAAACATCCTGACAGTGTTGTATCATAAGTATAAGGAAGCGTGTCCATTTCAGCACTGAAAATGCGGCCTAAGCTATCGGTGTTATTGATAGCAACAGGTTGCAGCACCAAGAAATATTTTTATCCCCCTAATGTATCACTCCAGTCGAGACCAATCTTCGAGTGTTGTAATTTGTGACCGCAACTCGACATCGATAAAAGCTCCCAACCTCACTCGATATTTCAAACATTCGTGCTCCTCGTTATTTATATCTCGTGTTAGGCTACGATATAAGGATTTTATTGGCCCATCCTATGCCTTTCGGATTTTAATTGAATCGTTAAGTTTGATTGGTTGATTTATGCGCTCGTTTCGCTGAATATGCCAAAGTATTTGTCAATCCTAGTATACATTTTAGGTAACAAAAGTGAATTGTTTAACAATAGCGATATCGTTTGATGGAAATTAAATTTCATTTCAAATTAGTTCAGAGGGTAATACTCGTCAGTTTGACTTCCCCATTCGAAATTTGAAGTGTAAGATAAATATACTTGGTGTAAATTTGCGAAGAATGCCGTGTTTGTGCCGAGAGAAAGTGATTTAATTAGATCATGTCTTATGTTTACAGACATAACACACACTTTTATACACTTTCAAAACTTCGTTTGTTTGATTAATAATATATTATATTATATTAAACTTTTGAATTTACGAGTATGTTGGTTATAATATTTCGTTGAATAAATCAATGTAACTTTTTCTAGTATTCCAAGGTTTCTATAGTTCACATATGCACATATATTTATTAATAATTGTTTTATTTTATAATTTGATATAAACATGTTTTATTATGTCGTTTGACTAATGTTTTTCTGCAATGAAACTATGGTCACAAAGAAAAAAAAAACATTTATTGTATATAATATCGTCATATATAATTTCTGAGTATCGATAGTTCATAACGATATTTGATCGAACATTGTATCACATCACTACGTAACGCGGCACACTATTCCAAATGAGATTTCACTTCTACCACATCTTGTTCGCTACTGAAGGAATATGCGACTCATTCTTTTATTTATTATTTTCGGGAGAAGAAACAACTGGAGCCGATTTAGCTTACGTCACTCCTGTATATTAGAGTCAAAAGTCATATTCAAGTTGGAAAGAGTTGGGAACAACAGCGTGCTGCGAAAACGAATTAGAATTCCATGTTGTATAGCAGAATTACTTTAGACAGTGACCATATTATTGTAAATAGTTTAGTAGGGACACAATACAAAAAAAAATCATGTTATCTTGAGGTTATTCAAATAATCGAGTTATAAGAACAAGATTGTTTATAATTTTATTAATTTTGTAATTTTAATACCATGCTTGGCTAATTTTTATTCTAAATTTTTTCACGATAACTGAAAATTCTTTCATTAACTTTATATTAAACTATAAGGAAAATAATTTTCTATTGTGCGTTTATGAAAAATCTTATTCTTAGATAAGAAGAATTGAATCGTTCGTTCTCAGCCTATATACGTCCCACTGCTGGGCACTGGCTTTCCTCATGGAGACACACTTGAAGAGTATGGGCCATAAGGAGTTGGTGGGTGGCTCAGTGAGGGTTGGTGGTTAAAGACTTGAATACCTACGTCATAATCATTTCTCATGCGGTCAATTTCTTACTTAAGTATGGTTGTAGACTTAGACTTTCTCGGCGTGGCTATCAGTCCATAGAACGTCTTGTCGTCCAAGGGTATGTGTGTGACGTGGTGAGCCCGGAGATAAATAAAAGGCGCTGGGTCGTCACTTAAAGGTATATATTTTATACATCAAAAACTAAGGCACTCTGAAACAATTTATAAAAGGTAAATAACACAAGACACAGAACATAAAAACATAGAGATAATGATAATAGATAGGGCTACTTACAATAGTGCCTTGACAAAGTTAATTAGGTACTTTAAAACGGCTCAGATATAATCAGATTAGATATAAGATTTACCGCGATAGTTTTACAAGTTAATTGTAAAAAGTGTAGAATGTTAATTTTAATAATATATTTAAGGATAGAAAGTTGGAGACCAAAAAACGATGACAACACAGACAGTAAATGAAAAAATAAGAAATAAAGAGAAAATGGCCAGGGAAGGGCGCAATAACAGGAAAGAGTCGCCAACACTGGTATAATGCCTCGTTACAATACCAGGCACCAGACCGCGCGGAAGGTTTCCTTCACGTTGGACTGACCTGATAGTCTGCCTTGGGCGGTTCTCTGAACGAGTGCAGTAAGATGACCTTGAGCAGGCGATGGAGACACGTCATGAAGCGCATCACGTCTACCCCTTCCGACACTACTACTGCATAGAGATCACGATCGCTCTGTCAAGAGCGTACCGAATAAGAAGAAGACTCAGAATGAGAGAAAGACCAAAGACGTGATGAACTGAATCGTATTATGAGAAGAAAGGGAGTAGATCTTATGCAAGTTACTGAGTAAAATGAAACAGAGACACATGTTGTGCCGAATCTAAGTAAAGTGAAAAAATGACAAAAAGAAGAAGAAGAATTTTATGAAGCCTTATACCTAGTACATTATTTCAATGCAAAACAAAAATAACTGAAATAAAGAAATACACATTTATAATCTAATTGCCTAAGAATAAAGGTCAGAAGTGATGCAAGCCTTGTAACGTATAAACAGGCAATTACCAAACCTCGTTACGGTGAAGAATAATAATATACCTCCACGTCACTCGGCGCTTGGTGAAATTTATGAAAACGTTAATCTTGTTACTCGTGTTGTCTCCATTATACTGTTGATATACGGGTGATTTTAGGAGGTAATGTTAACTGAGTAAAGTAAAATCAACGAGTTAAGATTTACAAGAATGTGTGTCAACATACAGTTGTTTATACGCATATGCAAATGTAAGCTGTTTTTCATTCGATGATAGTGATGCCTATATATACAACAATCATTATAATGAGTGACACAGATTATCATAACCGAAAATAAGATAAAATTATTTAAATAGATCATTTGGCTGGCCTAGTTGAAATTAATAATTTCAATGATTGATAAAAGTCTAAAAATCCAATAATAATAACTAATTCCGAGCAATCTTAACCAAAACTTACGGTAAAAGAAAAACAACTCTCTCGGTCCGTTAAAAAGGGATCAAGGGAATCAAATAAAGAAAAAGTTCTGGCAATGTGACTAATGAGCGAACGTTATTTTGATGGACGCCCAAGGAAAAACTCTGTTCGCTCTACACCTACCCGATGAGGAATTGGGTCGCTACTGTGTAAGTTTACTATCTATTGTTTTTGTTTTTTCCGAGAATTATTATTTATTATCAGCCTGATATATTTACCTATCACCTTGACTAGGAACTCTTCTTGTCTTTTCGCAGCGTGCTGGGTGGTGCAGGCCAGTGCTGTAATGTGATAAAATGTGTTATAATTTGTGATAAAACCAGGAAATATAGTTCTGTAAACTCTAAAATTAATTAAATGTTTTATAAAATGTTGGATTATCCCCGTTTATAAATAAAATAAACACTGACAGTATCACTGCACTTAAAACAAGTTTAATTGTCATGGTATTTTCTACAACTCATAACAAAGTTAAGATAAGATTGTTATATCTGGCGATGTTACATATCCAACCATCTATTTATAACCCCAGATTTTTTTTTTAAATTGGGCACGTACACTTTTACCGAATTACGTTTAAAAATTAGTGCCTACATTGATTGCGTTTGCGGCGTCCGATCGTATTAACAAGTAGCGAAGAACATTTCCGGACGAAACTGCTCTAAGCCGGTTCACGCGCTAGGGTTGGCACTTGAAACATATTTATAATTTTCTTATAAAAAAATTAAAGCACAAAATTACACAGTCGTATTTTCAAAATATTTATGACGTTCAGGAAAGAAGCGTACTGTTGGTCTATCATAGGTAGGCCGGACAACGTAATAATTATGTGCTTGCTCAATGTATTGCAGATGAGATTATGAAAAACATGATAATAATTCAAAAATAAATAATATTTTGATTGCCACCGTAGACAATGAAATATTTTTTGCATAGGGCAAGTGTTTCAAATAAGCTATACCAATTGAGAAACTTGGTGTTGACGGTTAGTACGCTTTAGCTTTCGATATCGAGAACAAAGCTACTTTTGCCTATGGTAAAATATTGGATGGTTGACCAACATTTTGAGAATTTCTCTAACTCCTCCTTGTTTCGGAAGGCACGTCAAGCCTTTGGTCCCGGTCGCTATGTCAACAGAAACCCACCAATTCAGGGCCAGCGTGGTGGTATTACGGCCCATATTTCTCATCAGTCTGAAGTAGGCCTGTGCCCAGCAGTGGGACGTATATAGGCTGAGGACGACAACTGTGATACCAATACTGTGTATGTGATCAGTGACTGTTAGATATATATAAATTTAAAGGTGTCTTCATAAACAGATGTCAATAATTAGCTTACTCAAACAATCTTTGTAAACAACAAAATTGTAGTTCAGTTTTTGGCCGCATGGCGCTATTGTCTCTTCTTGTCTTAGCTGTCATGTAAGAATGAGTGAAGTGAAGAATTTTTCCGTAGAAATAAACTAATTTGTTACTGAAGAAATCTTTCTCGCTTTATTGAAATATTGCCTAATTCCCGACAGTGACAATATAACATGAATGTAAAAAAAAATATTTAGATAAAGATTTTCTTCACCTTAATTTAATGTCAATACGATGCGCATGTTAAGATGCGCAGTTTGAACCACAGCGCCAAATTTTTATATCACGAATAATATTTTGACTGATCTTTATTCGAGTTATTTTACTTAAAAATTTAAGTACGTCAGCCCTGAACTGGTTAGTACCGGTTCGATGCAGTTTGTTGTAATAGCAGCAGGAGTGGACTTAATCGTGTTCCGCGGTTGAGAATGTGGAAGCGTGAGGTGCAAAATTAGTTAAAGGTTCCCAACCTCTGTCTGGATTTTGGACCACGTTCATACGTGCCCGAATATTCTGGAATAACTCGACGATGAATAGACTCGAGAGTAAGTAGTTAACCGGTAGTTTGCTGTTAATAACGGCTTCTTCAGAGAGGTAAGCAGGACTCCAAACTACTTCCTTTGAAACAATATTCTATGTATTGGGAAAATTTATTGAAGTATGCGATATTAATAATTATAGTCATTGCTTTGATCATAACAATGTTGTTAATAAGAATCTATACATACAATAAAACCGTAGAGGTCGAATGTCTGTACATAGAAAAAAATGCTTAAAATCAAGTCAGGGGTTTGTGAAAAGAGGGAAAATATCAAACAATTTTTTCATCGGTATCATCGGTATCATCTTAGATACTTTTCATTCCAGAAAATTCAAGGATTCCCGTGGGATAGTTAAAACACATAGTAACCGCGGACGAAGTCCTGGGCAACAGCTAGTGTTCTTATAAAATGTTTTATTATACTCAAATTATTAAGAGTAGTGATAGTAAGTATATATATGCCAAATGTCCATGAAACTTTCTACGTAAAATCAAATTCAAAACGCTATTTATTATTGCTTTTATTTATATATTAATTAATTAAAACGCCTATTCCAAAAATTTCACGCTAATCTTTTATTCAAAAACGTTATAGCTACATCACGTAATTAAATGCATCCCTGTTCCACAGATTAAAGACCCAAAAGAGCGGCAATTCCGAAAATCCATTCCCAAAATTGTGTCAAACTGAAATCTCGCCCAAAAAACAGGTAATATTAAATCCACCGCCAATCAAATTAAAAGGTGATGATATTATGCGAACGTGTCCACGTATCAGTAATGAAGGGGACGCGGTTAGCGGACGTCAGCCGGAACAATTGCATCTTCACGCTGGACCGTGATATTGCCATGTGGTTTATTGGGGACCGTTCCAAAACCTTATAGCTTCTATATGTGGTTTTGGTCGGTTTTGTGTTAGGGGTTGTAGTTTAAATTTTGCTTGTTTATATTTTTTGTCTTGGTTCAGATATACAAAATATATATACATACATATTTATACATTATAATCACGATTTTTATCCTCTAAGGGTTAGTCAGAGACTAGGCAAAGGAAAAAATCATAATACGAAAAATCTATACGAGTGAACTCGTTAACGTATTTTAAAATACATGACATGTGATGCCACCTGTTAAAATTATTAATTACCAAAGTAATAACAAATATATACTTCGGTACTGAATAGGTTCTTTGAGTGGTTGTGGTAAGTTTTGTGCTAGAGTTCTTATCTGTTAATATTTTTCGTTTTGTTAACATTTTTAATCATTTTTGCGATCAAACGTCCTCATGTCAGTAATCATTCTTATTAGTAAGAACAATAGGTGAGATTTATGTAACTCAGTTTTCAGTAGACACAATTTATAAACCATTCAAGAAGAAGTAAGTACAAAATACCTGCTAATACGTATTGTAATCACTTAAAATCTATTGGAAATCAGATCCATTAGACTCCATTTACTAATGTTGCAAAATGTAGAAAAGAAAATTTCATTTGTAGCCTGACGCAAAACAGGTATTTTAGAAATATCAGCAAGAACAATTTATTTTGCTGCAGCGTCTGTGAGCATTGTAAAAATGTGGTAAAGTAGAAAAATTCTAGTAAACTTTCAACAATAAATTTTATAAAGAAGGCACCAATGATTTCATTCTTAAGGTACAGATATCGAAGTGGAATTCAACTGTAATAATGTGGACAAGGTTTCGTAATCCTAAACAGCAATACAATTTCGGCTCTAAACTGCTCAAATTTCGAGCCATGACGACATAAAATGGAACTGCTTCCAAATCCATTACATGCCATAGACGCCTCCTGTTACCATCTTAGCTTGTACATTCTAATGTCAAAAGTTCCTATAAATACACCTCTTTGAGTTTTCCAACTCATTTCCAGATAAAATCCCTGTGTCTTACGATTAAAGGTTCAAAATTGCTTACGTTGAATAAAGTCAAGTCAAGCCACTTCTGTTTTAGTTCGAATTCGATTTCTCGAGTTTAGTTAAGTACGTGTAGTGCAATATTGCAATTTTAGGGAACGTTCCGAAGTTTGTTCCGATAGTAAAGCCTAATGTGAGACGTAACGATAATCTAGATTGAGGTGTGTCTAAACCTGGTATCGAACTATCTTGTGACAGGGTGAAGCCGGAAATAATTGAAATGCAGTTGGGTCGTCACTTAGGTATCGTATATTTATAAGGAAGATTTAAGGCACAACTGAAACAATTATATAAAAAAAAGGTAAATTACACTGAACACAAAACAATTTCACATTTTACACTAAATATATTATAAAAAGGGTAGGGCTACTTACAATAGTGCCTTAGAGAAATATATAGTCTTTGTTATAAATTAGGAACTGATAATTTGGTTTGTTGTAACTTTGTCTCAGCTTATAAAAATTGTTTCACATTATAAATATTTTACAATTATTGTTAGAAGGGAGTCAACCGCTCTACGCACTGACTCTCGTAAAAATGAGCTTCGAGAACAAAACAAATAAAAAGAGACAGACAGCAAATTTAAAATCGGAAACCAAGAGAAAAATAGCCAGAGAAGAGCGCAATGACAGCAACGAGGCGCTAATATAGCTATGGCGCCTCGTTACAATCTTACTTTGCAACAGTTATTTTTACTTATATTAATGATGATTAACTTCTTTTATTTATTTATTTGTAAATTTGCCCCTACGATTGTATCATGATGTTGTGGCGTTCGGCATCATTGGTCTTCCTTGTCACATTTACCACTAATAACAGACGCAAAAAATTGTTTTTGTTAACCTAATCAATAGAATTTACTACTAGAACAATAGATTCGTTCTATCTATAGCTTCGAGGTTTCGTAAAAAAGGGCAGTATGCAGGACAAGTATGGAAGTTTAATTTTGCTTATCCAGCTTCCTTTGCACCTGGTCTTAAATCTAACGTTATAATTATAGCATGGTCTTATAAAAAAGTCGCCTTACCTCAACAATGCTGCGACCTTATCAAGACTGAATAGACAATCACGGTTACGTTTTTAGGCATCCCAGTAACTACACGGATGTGTATGGACCCTTTTCCGTACTACGCAACGTCGATACAATTGAAGCTTTCTTATATAGTCAATGAATCGTAATGCTCTACAAAATTACCCTTACCCGTCTGCCATTCCTTTTATTATAGGAAAAAAGGTTGTGCTGGATTGTATTGAATTCTGGAAGCAAAAAGAATTGTAGATATTCCTACTGTTGTTGATAAAATATGGAGTAACATCAAATTCTATCACCAGTTGTAACATGTACCAGATTATTCTAGATTACTTTTACTTAAGTATTTTTATATTCTCGAGAACATCTCTCTCACTTTCTATTGATTGAATAAAATACCAAAAATAAGTACAGTTAAAAGGCTTTTTCGCAAAACGTCTTTCACATAATATCTCTTTTGCAGAACGTCGCGTGTGCAAAATATTGCGATAGGACTTAGAATAAATTGTCTTTTATGACAAAAAAATCAATTACTTAAAATAACCAAATTACATTTTCTTGTCTTCAAACTACACTTTAGTATTTTAAAATAAAAACAAAAAAGTAATAAAAAAAATTGTTATTGTTTTACTATAAATAAAATAGTATGGACGATATATTAAAAACAAAGATATAAGGCATTTTATTAAAATGAATGGCAACACGCATGGAGTAATACTTACTCGAACTAACCGCCTTAAGTCTTACACAGGAGTAACTTTAAAGACGATACCACCTTCACACTTGTCTAATGGAGATTCTTGAATGAAAACGAATGCAATAGCTTAGACAAACTTAACCTATTTTCTTAAGCACAGAGGAATTGGAGGTCAAAATATTTCAATCACCCATCCACAAATCTAGTCCTAACTATATGTGCTGTTATATTATTTGTTACCGCCACTACTCCAATCTTCTCACATAAAAATGTTATATTAATTATAGGAAAATAATTGAAGCAATATTCCAAAAACTGGTTTATTGCTACGAGCTTTTTGTCAAATTGTGCGAAAATGGACAAGTTCACTGACCACAATTTTAAGTACGCTACTTAATAGTAGACGCAGCAGTAAAGAAATAACAGATTTTTCTATGTCAAGTTTGATCCTATGTGTTTGATGGTTCAGCAATAATCCCACCATCATATTTAGTATTGCGTAATAAAAACAAAGTTTTTAGTGCACAAGATCTAAAACTCCATACCATAAAAACAATAACCCTACGCAGGTTGGAGAAAGAAATGTCTTTTTTGTAATACGACCCGAGCATTAGCAGCATAATAATAAAACTGTACTCTTTTGACGCGACAGTCTGATTCCAGTTTCCTTTATTAGCAAACATCCAAGCTTTATGCTGACGGGTTTTTTATTTCCGCTTATCCGTCCAGAGTTTCTGTTATTATTTTTTAAAATACACCTCAGCGTAAAAGTAATTTTGGGTGTAAACATTTTAGGGTTAAAGCTGCAGTCTGGCGTTGAGGTAATTGAGAGTGCCCGTTAAATGAGGTTATGTTGCTAAATATGCTTTCCAAGGGATTTCCGGTTTAAAACTATATTCAACATGAAAAATATGAGATTATTATTTTGGGTGTAAATTCTATTTGATTTCTTACACTGGCATTGGTGTGGTATAGTGGATAAATTTGGCTTAGATAATCTATTTTTAGTGCTAGAATCTTGATGGGAGACAGAAATTATTTCATTTCGAAAGCGAAATGGTTACATGCTTACCATGCAGTCAAATATTATAAATAGAATAATTTACAATAATGATAGACAAAGAAATTATATAAATAAGTTTAAGTTAACAAACACTTTTAGGTACTATTTTACGCAGACGACTTCCGTGGACGAATGGTCTGTACGCCGGTCTCAAGGCGTCGCCATCTCGAGAAGTCCTGGGTTCGATCCCCAGTGGAGGCAAGTGTTTGGCTGATGAATTTTCAGACATTTGTTCTCCAGTCTTGGATGTTAATTATATATGTATTATATGTATATTCTCAATAATTGTGTGTATTTATCTATTAAATATGTTTGTCCGTCATCTAGTATCCGTTACACAAGCAGCATTTAGTTGCTTAAACTGGGACCAGTTGATAGGTGTGAATGTCTGAGGGTATTTATTTATTTATTTTACCTACCAACCCGCATTGGGCCAGCGTGGTGGTGTCACAGCCCATACTCCTTATACATTTCTCCAGGAGGAAGGACTGTCCCCAGAATTTGGACTTATATAGGCTGAGGACGATACAATATCTACGCACCTTAAATGTAGGTATGAAACGTATTTCAATTTATCACCTAACACCGCTTAAACCAACATCCCCGCGGAACAAATACTAAAAGTCCTCTGAACATGACGAGAAACATAAATGCCGGTAACTCTCAAGGACAGAGTTTCGGGAAAATTAAAATTACCTGCCTATAACTTAATCTTGGGATGAGAAATGGGCCCATAACTCCATTAAATCTTGCCGTCGTTTCATTACCACCGTAAAAGTCTTTACATAAAACGGGTGTACTTGTACCAAGAGTGCTTGCGGTCCTCTCGGAGACGATGAATATATTTCAGCTATATCATTTAGCTGTTTTTAATGAATTTTCGACATTTTGACGAGTAATAAATAAATAATAATAAATATCCTCAAACATTCACACCTATCAACTAGTCCCATTTTAAGCAACTAAATGCTGCTTGTGTTACGGATACTAGATGACGGACAAACATATTTAATAGATAAATACACACAATTATTGAGAATTTACATAATATAATGAACATCCAAGACTGGAGAACAAATGTTTGAAAATTCATCACCCAAACACTTGCCTCCACTGGGGATCGAACCCAGGACCTCTCGAGATGGCGACGCCTTGAGACCGGCGTACAGACCACTCGGCCACGGAGGTCGTCATATATTTTCCGTATATTTTCCAGAACGTGTACAAAATTGTTTGTCTTCCAAAATACCGAACATAGTCCATTTAAATTACATTGTGTGTAACAAACAATAGTATCATAAACTGAACTCCTTTCATTAAAATCTTAACAATACTTTTACATAAATATCCTTATAATTGGCCAGATTTAATCCGTGTTCACTATTACATTTTAATTCGACAAGGTGTTTGGTTAATTTGGATTATTGCCTTCGTTGTAATTTTAAAATCTAAAATATTATTGAGATCCAATGTTTCCTGTAATCGTCAACGACATGCCTATTGTTTATGACTTATATTATAAACTTTTGTTTAAATATGTATCGATTTTAGTTTACAATCATCTACAATCTGATCCAACGTCACTACTACCGTTTATGATCTAAGTGGTACATCTATTAATTTCGCTCTTTTATTATTTATAAGGCAAGTAGATTTGCGTCTACCAGACCTAGCTCCGAATTTCTTACCCTCCTTGAAGTGATTCAATCATCCGACATTCAATCAGATTGCTTGAAATTTAATTCGACAATAAAATGATTTTGATTGGATTTCAGACCCGGGCACTGCGATTGACTTTTCATCCTGTATATTCTAATTTAATGATTAAGTCATTCTAAAGTTTATAGGCAAGCTCTATATTAAATAGATTAAATTACCATAATCTGCCAATTTTACAGTTTTCCCGTCTGTTCTACTAATATTAGTTCCACGTTCCGAAAACCTTAAAATACTTATTTTAGGATATAGATATAGCTTCGAATCGCATCACCGACAGGACAACCTATATAATGTACCGTGGCAACCAGCAGAATCAATTTCGCAACGAGTTATTGCCCCGTAATTGTGAGTATTCAAAAGAGGCATAAAGTTTGTCGAACGGCACGGAGATTGCTTCATAAAAGACCGGGCGAAGCCCTAAATGAACAGTTTCTTTGGATAGAATTCTGAAAACCTTTTCACCTTCAGATTTAAGGTAGCGGGGCTGACACAAAATAGAGATGTAATATATATTTGGGATAACAATAGCCTTTTAACGATATTGAGTTTGGGTGAGCTTCTCTGTATCATTACTGTTACTGTTAATATTGAATGTGTGACCTAGAAAAAGCAGCGAATTACAGTAAACCTCACGCACTTATACCAAAAAATTATAACCAACTCACAGACACCTCCAAATTTCCTCAGTATTTGACTGGTCACGGATATACGAAACATTACTTACGTCGTTTTCAGATAGTCGACGACTATATATGTCCATTTGATGACACATCTACATAAACTTTTAATTATCTTTACTCAACTTGCTCACAATTATTTAACATTACCAATAACGACAAAAACAAAAATAAATGATAAAGAAAATCTAAGCAAATCACGCTATTATAGTCTGGGCGTAAAGTGATAGCACTCTACTATAATATAAGCTTTAATAAAAACAGCTTCTATTAAAAAAATATTTTTTTTTTTTTTTTTTTTATTAAGTGGGCAGCTTTTGTTAGAAGCTATCAATAGTTGGGCGCTATCGGCTTACGCCCAGACTATATTAGCGTGATTCATGTAGAATTATTTGTTGTTTTTTTTTTTTTTTTATATATATTGTTATTGATAGTATTAGTCTCTTAATATTAAAATCAAATTATTTATTTATGTTTATTGTTATGTCCATTTATGTTAGTTAATAGGAATAGTTTACTGTTTATTTTTAATTGTTTATGTGTTGTTGAATTGTTTGAGGTTGTTAACTATTGTTTTTATAAAGTTTACGAATGATTTACTGCATTCGGTTTTTAGAATTATTTTAGATAAATCATGTGGATCTGTTTCATTGGCACTGCATATTGAATAATGAGAGTGGCGGGCCAAGGAAAATCGTGAGCAGGTAGAGTACAAGTGATGAAAAGTTTGTGGTGAGGTGTCGTCACATGGACATATTTCATCTGGAATTATGTGAAAACGGTGTAGGTATTGTTTGGTGTAACCGTGACCAGTCAAATACTGAGTCACTTCGAAGTCGGGTGAAATAACAGATAGGAAGTTTTGAAGGTGTTGGTGAGTTGGTATCAGTTCTTTGGTGTATTTGCAGTGGTGTGGTTGGTTGTAATAAGCTGCTTTTTCCAGTTCTTGTTCTTTTTTGAGATTGAGTTTTAAGTGGCTAATGGGAAATCGGTTGTAGCACACTGTTCTGTTCATTGTGGCAGCGTTTTTTGCCGCATCGTCGGCTTCCTCGTTGCCAATTATTCCTACGTGTGCTTTAGCCCATATAAATGCAATTTTGTGACCATTTTTTTCAATTTTATTAATGTGTTTCAGTGTTTTGACAGCATGTATATTGTGGGTGTTGCAGTTTGCGAGTTCTGTAAGGCTGGATTGGCTATCACTAATAATAACGGAGTCAGTGATGCCGTTGTCCTCAACCCACTCGCAGGCACGTGAGATGGCGAGCTGTTCTGCCTGATATACAGAGCAATAACTGTGCAGTTTGAATTGCTGGATCACTTTGTCCCTGCGAGGTTGGTATATGACAATAGCAGCTCCAACCCCGCCGTCGTGTTTGCTACCATCGGTGAATATCAGGTTTGTATTGTGAATATTTAATTGATTTTCCAGTTCTTGTTGTGAATTTATTTCAAGATATTCTATTGGTTTTCTTTCAGATGGGTGTAGAAGGTCGGATGGTGACGCCGGGATTTCCAGTTTTAAATTATTAGGTAAGTTTTCCAATGTTTTGTTCTTTTTACATAGGTCTATCTTAGCGGAGCAGGTTATTTTGTGTGGTAGAGGGATTAGATCGGCAAGTGAAATAGCGGCAACAGTGTTCGCAGTTTTGAAAGCGCGTATAATTTGTATTGCAAAAAGTCTTTGAAATGAAATTAGTTTTTTCCGGATGTATTTGTATTTTAAAGCATTGTGCCAAACTTCTGCAGCATAACATATAATGGGTTCAATTACCTGGTTATATATTATACGAATATTGTCTGGATGAACACCCCAAGTGCATCGAACGAATGTTTGTAGTTTGCCGTAGATGGCTTTTGCTTTTTCTATAGTTTTTATGCAGTGTTTTGTGAATGTTAGCCTACTATCTATATACACTCCAAGATATTTTACACAGTTAGTGAATTGAATAGGTGAGTTATTAATTTTAAGATTTATATTTTTTGATTTATTTGAGAAACTAATTGCGTGTGTTTTTTCAGGACTAAATGTAAGTTTTTGTTTGATTCCCCAATCATGTATAATTTTTAGGACACTATTTATTTTTTTTTGAAAGTGTAAATAATAATTTTGAATTCAAGCAATTTTATGACAATGTGGCTTGAGTTTTCTTGCTTAAAATTATAGACCATTAAGATTAGGCGAGAGAGAAAATGAAAGAAGAATGAATGGTTATCATAATGATAGATATAAAAACTATTGAGGAATAAAATAAATAAATAAAAATGACAATAGTAAACAAGTAGGAATAGTAACTGTTAAGATTTGTAAACTAGCTTTCGCTAACTGAAGGATCCTTTACGTCATTTTTCCTTGGGCAAAACAATTTTAACACGTTTGAAAGGCTACAAGGACATCGATCGTAATATTTTTCTTATACCTATAGAACTGAAAAGTATATTACTATTCAACGAAGTCCCAAAGAATTTTTTTAAATCTAAAGTTAAAACGATTTTGAATAATAATATGGTAAAAAACTAAATTATGGCTTTTGTGAGTGAAATTGGTTTGTATTTTAAACCTAAAAAAGTTAAAATTATCTCTAACGATACATGAAATATAATAAATTATTGGAAAGGTGCCAAAGTGTAAACTCAATATTGGTATCGAAGGAGTTTATACAACAAGGAGAATGTATCGCTTTCGACAACCTTCATCCTAACCTTTATCCTGACAACGGTTGTGGGAAGTCGAATGCAGGCTGCATTTGAAAGGTCTTTGGAGTATAAGGAGTTTGATAGTTCACGTTTGTTGAGGTGATGAAGACGTTTTACCGATATAAAAATAATGACTAATTATATAATTTTATATTATGTTCCAAAATGTTAACATATTCTATGAAACGGAAACTGTGTTATTGTTAGAAGAATTTCCAGTGCTACTGAGTAAGCACCACCACACATCCAAGTCACTACCAAGTAAGCAGAAAGGTCCCTAAATGGACCTTCTCATCAAAAAAAGGTCTCTAATCTAAAAACTGACAGATATACCATTAAGCACTAAAATAAACGCGATTCAAGTACGTTCCACAAATAGCGCCTACAATTTGCGAGTTCGTTTTTCCTTTGTCCAGCTTAATTAAACCTTTCCTAGTACATTAATATCAATTATGGTAATCCTACTGGAGTGGATCCAGCGGAATTACTTGGGATCACAGAGTGGTGCAAATTTAAACGACTTATTGATGGACAGGGTATATAGGAGATATTACAGAAAAGTTCTGAGCAAATATTTTTTGTTTGTTTTACTTTTATCAATGTGGTTACAACCGTATTTTGACTTTAAGTAATAAACAAGGCAAAAAATATTCCAGGAATGAATATTTTTTGCGTAAAGTACATAATTCTTTTTTATACTGACAGTCATAAAAGATCTTGAAATACACGTTTTCCTGCTTAATACTAATGGCCATAATTATTATGAGCATCACACAAAAGCGCAAAGAAAAAGTTCATTAGTCAGTAAATAAGGAAAAACTCGTATGTAAGTTATAAGTTAATAAATAATTTTCTAGCAGTAGCTTCGGAGAAATCAATGTTCTAAACGAAAACTTTTAGTCAATAGTACTGCCTAAGTACCACACTGTCTTTGCATAACTAGCAATTATTAAGACAATTTTGTTTTTTGACGCCTTTATTGTAATTGTAACTTTTTGATTTTCCATTTTCAGTGAGAAATAACGACTTTGATTTAGTTTTAGGCAGCTTTTCTTTTGTAAAAATTTAATGATTCTAAATTGAAACGTCAAGTTGAACTTCCAAAATTGTTTTTTATTACCTACCCTACATTCATTGATTTTTTATTTGAATGCTCCACGCGCGTGATTTCGTTCAGGTTTGTTAAAAAAATATTTTTCGATATTCTGAAGCTCGAAAGTTGTTATTTTTAATATCAGATAGCCGATACCCAAGCATTTACGTACAAAATTGAAATGAATTTTACAAGAGTTATGATAAAACTGATTTAAGATAAATCAAACAACCTTGATAAAAAACTGGCCTGGCTTTGCTTTAGATGCAAAATTTATTAAGTGATTACTATTAATTAGCTATAGCTCAAGTAAGTAACTTTACTTTAGCTGGTGTTGCTCCTATGGAAGTGCTTGGGAACACTCAATAATACTCCCCGATATATCCATCGGGGAGTGTTATTGAGAGTTCCCAGCGTCACCAAGACGCTGGGAACACTCAATAAATATATTCTAACAGAAGATTTCACCCTGTAAAAAAATAGCCATGACGTTAATTTAAGCATGGAACTTCTAAAGTTTTCAAGTACAGAGTTTTCAAGTAAAGTACTTTACATTCTTCAACTGTATTAAACATTTAACAGTATTAATGATCCAACTGCATCGTCACACATATACCAGTAATCTAAATATTTTTCAGTGAGATAGTCACGGTAACATTATTTTTAATGAGAATATTCATCCAGGGCTGGACTCGGGAACTCTCAATCCGTCAGATCGCACGTAGCGCGCTAGCGTCACGTACAGTTTCAAACAATTAAATCTTTCTGTTGGAGTACAAGCACGAAACGGTGCATGAAGCCGATCGATGGGTTTTTAAATGACAGCTGTTTGCGAATCGCATGGCTTTTGGAGAATTGTATCATTTTTCTATTTGCTTTTGGGTTGCATAGTAATAAATATTCTATCATCAAACATTCCGTATTCAAAGATGATATTTATAACAACTGAAATAGGAAGATCTACATGCAATTTCTTTTAAAATTCTCTTTTAACTTACATCAAAGCCTTTAAATATCAAATTGTATTGTTGTTACATTCGCTACAAAAAAGTAAAAACAAAGCCAGACAATTATTTTGCTCTTTACAAAATGAGGCGAACACAGAGCATTAGAAGTTACCGTGTGACGCGTGCCGTGTACCAATATAATTGGAGTAATGTCACACCAGGGAGCTCACAACAAAACGATAGCACTTTTGTTCGGCGCAAAGGTGCGTTCCATGCTTTATTATTCTCAACTGTACTGTTGAGTATAGCTCGGAACGGAAAATCGTGGTGTGCTGCTTTATAGTGGAGTTCATCGTTTTGTGTGAAGCGGGTCTTGCTTGTGTATTGTGCTGCTCATATTCTAGTTTCGACTAAGTTGTCATATGCCTGTCATTGAGTTTTATAACAGTAACTAGCTTTTGCTCGCGTCTTCGTCCACGTAGAATAGTAACTTTGATAAATCCTATTTAAGCGAACATTTTCATCATAGTAGCTCCAACCTTTAATTTCAGTTATATCAGTCGAAAATCTAAGAAGATTTATACAAACTTTCATCCCCTATTTTATCCCCTTAGGAGTGGAATTTAATAAAATTAGGGGATGCCTACGTCATAGTAGCTTTGCGCATGCAAAGTCTCAGCCCGATCGGTTTAAAATTGACAAAGTTTTATACAAAATTTCATCCACTATTTTATCCTCTTGGGGGTAGAATTAATCAAAATCCTTAGCGAATGCCTACGTCATAACATCTACTTGCATGTCAAATTTCAGCCCAATCCATCCAGTGGTTTGGGCTGTGCGTTGATACATCACAATATCAGTCAGTCACCATTGAGTTATATATATATATATTTATATAAACTAACGATGATGGAAAATATAATGTAGAATTGTACTTATAAGCAACACTATGTTCTACCAATATTTGTAATTATTTATTATATTATATATTCTACATTATATTTACCATCATCGTTGGTATTTAATTTTCAGCAGTTATCAGAGAAAATTTGTATAACAGAACCACTTTGTACACTATTATTAACGTATTCAATATTGAGAAATTAAGATAAGTGAGATTGAGATATTCATCCATTTTAAATTAAGTCTATACTTATATTAGATTGCATGCTCTCAGTTTGAATTCATCTAACACCAAAAAGAACATCCAATAAAACTTAAAACAATCGACAACGTAATATCTTCATCATAATTAACCAAACGACAAATTACAGCGAACTGTAATTATCAACCCCGACAAACTTTCCACAATCAACGATCCAGAGAAAAAAATTGAAGCAAGTCTCAACTTAACTCCTAATTAAGTTTGTTGCTTAACGTCTCGCTAAGTTGCGCAACAAACAATGATACAAGTTGAAAAGTCGCGCGTCTTCATTTTCTAGCTTGTTGGTTTTTAATAAAAACTTTTTGTACAATGCACTTTTTGACTTTTAATGGTGTTGCATTAAAATTTAATCTTCTGGAAATATGCTTTGATTAGAACTTGTTCCAATAATGTTTCCTTTATTTTTGATTCTCTACATCTAGTAGAGTAGTTCCTTTTCCAGATAATGGTTTATGAACACCGTCAGAATTGCTCTTGCCTGTGTTGCCATTGCGTCTCTTAATCTTATCTTCTGTTAAAAACTTTTTTTTATAAACATATTTAATAACAGGCACGTAACTATATAATTTTATAAACATTCAATAAGATGGAACGAGTTAGATGTTGAGTGGACTAGTGAGAGAGGACGACAAATGGAAGAGTAAAAAAAGTTGTGGAAGATAGAACAAAAGGGCTGCCTCTATGGCGACCTCAAATTGAGAAGCTTTAGAATAGAGAAGCTCCGACAGATACCTTCTCAGCAGAAAAATGTAAAGATTATTTGACTGATGACATAACACCCGTAATATAATCTGGATATGAAAACAAATACTTAAATCAAGTGCAATATCAGTCAATACCATAAACGTGCTATTATTTGACTTCCAAACTCCCATTACAGCAATAATGTTCAAAACAAAATCAATAGTAATAATGAATCATTTTACGACTATATTCCCCTTGACAAAGTTCCCTCTACAGTATAACAGTACATTTAAACATCCACTCCATAACAAAATAATAGCTGATGAAATTCAATTTCGGCGTGCTATCTAGATTTTATTATTGGTGTTGCAATTTAGCGAATTCATGTTAATTATTCCTCAACATTACATGAATGGCAACCCGTAACTTCATCGGATTATATTATTATGCACATATCTCGCATAATGCGAAATGTGATTTTAATTAAATTTTAGAGGCATATTGTTTGTTTGTTACCCGGCGGAGGGAAGCTGCGGCTTGTTGCAAACTGTATCATGTGGCTCGTTAAGCTGGAATTGAAATCAAAAGGTTTTCAAGCAAATCAGGACATTTTATAGCTTTCCAGTATTTTGGTATAAAATGGCGTGGAATTTCTGAATCTATGAACAACGTCCCACGGCTGGGCACAGGCTTTCCTCATAAAGTCAATTTTTTAATAAATCAAAGTAGTTTGACAGTTTTTTATGTCATTTAGCGATAAATAATTTGAAATATCTTTGGCTATAATATTTCGAACTGAACATTTCATATAATTAATTAAAGTGGATTTGATTTTAGATTTACAAATGGACTAAAAATTATTATTGTATCACAACTCCGACCACAACATTCTTATTCTTGAATTTTGATTTGTTTTATTTTTGTTTTAGTTGATAAGCGCCGCTAAAGCCAAACCGATCGCAGATAAAGCGGTAACTTAAATAAGAGCCCCTAAATGTAACTTAAATTCGAGCGTTATTTCCGTATAAATATTGGATCCACTTCATGTAAGTTTCAAATACAGATCTACCCAATCTTGCGAGGAACGGGCGCGTAGATTTCCCTGAGATTCGCAGAAAATCGTCTTTAGAAGGCAATGGCGCTGGGAATGCTTATGTTGTGCTTTGCATTTACTTAAAGAGTTGTTTACAATACATTGGTACACGTATAAATTTCAATTCAAGTCGGTTTATTTTCTATTGAAATAGGAGGAGACTGAACGTTGTTCCCAAAATCAACGACAATTAATGATAATTAAAGGAGAATGAATTTTGATCTAGGAATTTGTCATTACCACTAATTAGATACCCATTTTAGAATCATAATGAGAACGATTCCGTGAACACAAACTAAACTCAATTGCGTGTCTATCCATCTCTTAAAGAGGGACAGCTGGATAGATCCAAAATTTAATTCAATACAATTATGTTGTTGTAGAAGTGTCATACCAAAAGCCGATATTCTGATTCATATTTTTATGGTGATACTGCTTTTCTGTAAAACTAAAAAAAAAATTTATTAGTAAATTTTTCTCAATCCATTATCTTAATTCCCTTTCTAAGATTGCTTTCATCTAAACTCATACATAATCTTAGAATTTAGTCACAAAATGATACACCCATTGCTTGTTTTCCCATATTACACAAATTTACTTAATTCTGTTACCTACTATTAGCGTCAAATTAGACCTCCTCTAATTCGTTCCTATTCATATGAAAACTCACAGCAGATTCAGGAGTGAACCATTAGTTTACATTCATAGCACTACAAAAGTGTCAAGCAGCTGCTTTCACACCTGCTTTATTTTTACAATCCGTGCATGTATCTAATGCGAATTCTTGTCCTGAGCTTCCCGCGCGTCGCAAGTTTGACCGGCGTTCCGACACGGCGACAGACTCGCACCAGACTTCATTTCCTCCGCGTGATGGATGACGCTGTGTCACCAATGAGATTTATAATAGCATGTCACATTCAACAGCGATGTGTGGCCGCTAGATTGATGCAAAATTCGTGCCCGTGTTCCATAAATGATTCAAAGGTTGAAAAGTTAGATTAGCTTTAAAAAGGTTGGATTATGATGAATAGCCTCACAGATAGCTTGTTCTTGTTTTGGTGAAGACGGTGTGAGAGATGAGTCCGTTTATTTTAGTACCAGCCACTGTGTTAGAATGGTAAGGAAAATAAAATTTGAAACATTTTTAGGAATGAAATTACGACGATAACAAACTAAATAATTTTGTAAAAACAAATCTAATCTAATCTGGAACGGGGTGCCCATCGGATCACCTAAAAATTTTAGACCTAATATTACATGGCTAAACCGTATTGGCCTAAACTTAAAACGATAAATTATTGTTTCGCCTAATATTTACGAGTTTATTGCCACCATTTCTACTACGACAAAACAATTTTATTGAAAAAATATATTGACAGAAGCGAGTCGCTGCAAAACCGACTTCGTGTAGTCTTGTCTGTCCTATTCCTAAAGTGTAATGCGCGTAGACGCGTAGGGGCGAGGCGGCCCGCGAGCTTTGACGCTCGCTGCCTCGCTGCGATGGTGAGTGAAAAACCATCTCGCGGTGGATTGCCGAAGACAGAAGCCATCTTGCATGCTTGCCTGCAGCCGCATGCCTACTTGCATGCTGCATGCCTAACTGCATGCAACGCTTAGCATTATTGAATAATTAAAAGAAAAAATGCATGTGTCGAGTTCATTATTTTTTTGTAAAACAAAACAAGTTACTTAGCCTTATTAAAATGAGTAGACGTTTTATACTTTGTGATTTTTCATTTTGTACGAATTAATATTTAGTAACTGCAAATTTAAGGGATTACGAACTGTTCCGCAAAATGTTGCATTTGGTAAATAACAATGCGGCGATAAAATTTTAGAGAAGTGAAATTAGGCCAAACACGATTATGATAAGTGGAATCTTGCGGAAAAATTGTAGGCTAACCGTATGTGTGCTACATAATTAAGCTACCCCTAATTACGTTGGTAACAAAGAAATTAGACAGCTTCGATTAAATCATCTAAATTATTAAACGTGCGTCCGTTTGATTACCCAGTACATTACTGGCCATTCCATACATTATGTTATCATTTATTTAAGACTTCAAATATTCCTAATCAAACTTTCGGGTCCACTTAATTGACCCTAATCGCCAATCGCCACCCAACACATAAAGTAATTGCTGTACTAACAGACCAGTGGGGCCGAGGGAAAATTTTCTTAAAAGGTTACCCGTAGGGCGGAGCACGCAACTATTACTTATGCATTAACCTACCCGGCCATAAGCGCTCCCTGAGGATACTACCGCTCTCATGATTTCATTTCACCACTCAACTCGTATAAAATTTGTTCACTACAGTTTTGACAATCAATACGTTACCTATGTTCTATTTAAATAAATTACATTCCGAAATTTAAATTAAAACGGTGAAACGGTGGATAACATGTTACATTATTTTATTACTTTGAGTATAAAAATTAATTTACTTTACTTTATTATTTGCATTTATTGTCTTGACTTGTTAAGATACGTCTTGTTTAAATATTCATCCAATAACCTAATAGAATTCAAATGTTACATAATCTTTTATCCACCACAAAATTAGGTACCTATAATTAGATATACAAGTCGTTACCGAGTACTTACCTAGAGTCTTCATTGTCCTGCCCTGTTCCCAATTCGATTATTTCGGGATATGTATTCTTCCACTCTCTCCTATCACTCGCCGAGTCAACACTCACTCCCTCTCTCATCATAATAATATAACATAAAGTACTTTATTATTTGTTTGTTTCACTGATTCTCACTTGACGTCGAATCACCGTATTTTCACAACCGTATCATTTATTTACGTTATTTAAAATAAAATCTTTCAAAAACAATTATTATATTGTAAAGGGAGGAAACAATTTGCTGAGTTTCTTGCCCGTTCTTCTCAGAACAAGGCCTCCTGGTAGCAAGTGAACGGTTGGCATAATTTGGCATTCATAATAGTATGTAAATACCTAAACTGAATAAATTATTTGACTTTGACTTTGACTTTAATCTGTACTTGCATTTTACAGGTATATTATTTTTATTTATTTAGGTATATTATTACAGGTGGGCTGGAAGATATCTATTAGAACTAAGCCCTACCCCTTGTACTCGTCTTTTTATTTTGTGTCGTATATTATCGTGTCGTATTTCTTTGATCTTCCTCTCTCTACACGCCCATCCACATTCAAATCCTTAACTTTCTTGGTGACGTATATTGGTGAAGTATGTTATGAAATAGAGGACTATATGAGTCTAATGTGTAGAAAGAAGCCTACCCCTGTTGTGTTGGGACCGAAACGTATCAAGTTGAACGTGTTGACTCATTTGCTTACCCTACAGTGTCAATATTAGCGAGACAATTTTTATAAAAATATTATTAGTTATGCTACAAAATATGAGATTTTAAACTTTTGCGTTGCATTGTATATAAAAGTTATACTAACGGCACTACACGCGACGTACATTATGTAGTATAAAGATGTCAGCTCGTAACCATGGTTGGTGTAACCCAGCCGATACGTCGAGCAGTAAGCAGTAGCTTAATACTACATAATGTACGTCACGTGTAGTCCCGTTAGTTTAACTTTTATATACTACAGAATGCTTTTTAAGTTTATTCTCATCGATGCATAAACAAGTTAGGTCTAAAATAAACGCAAACAATAATCTCATATCATCTTGCATCTGCCATACTCAGAGTCGGTTTGACCTTAAAGCAATTAAAAGTCCGGAACAGTTTACGCAAAATTAAAAAACAAATCTTCTAATTTGCAAAGGTGAATGAATTAATACACAAACAGAAAAAAATAAAACTTATAACAGCAGCTACCAGCCATATTATCGTTAGTCTAAATTCCTGAACAATACCATGTGCATATCTCCCCGATGTCGCCTTAATAACTTCAAACGTTCGCAGTCAACTTTGTTGTTTGTGGAATATTGAAGACTAATTGCTGTTTAATTGGTATAAATTAGACAAAGGATTGGTTGAAATTCCAAATTGCATTCCTTCTTAATCATCAAAAGGTTATTGCTAGCATGATACTAAATGTTCGAAGTAGAAAAGTAAAATTCGAGCAAAGGAAAATTTAGAGTGTTGGAGTAATGAAAATAAAAGAAACAATAGAACAGAATTGTGTTTAGCAAATATTGAAAGGCCTATGTCCAGAGGAGTAGGCTGATGATAATGAAATATTGATTAGTTATAAAAAAACAATTGATAACGTTTTAAATGAACAGCTCCTTTAGTTTGAAGATGATAATAATGATGATTTGAAGTTAAGTTTAGACCCGTCAGTAATAAACTACAATTAGAATAGTTAGTGAACAAAGAGAAAATTATAGTTAACATATTAGACATAGGTACAACTAAAACAGGTTTTGTAGTTGTATTACTATATTTGGAGTGACTAGTTCCAAACATTCACCAATCATAATTAATTGTTCTAATTTAAAGTTCTATGACAAATAACTCACGGTCATCGCAGCGTCCACAGTAAACACATTTAATTGATGACTTAAGTACCACTTCTGATTTAACCTGTAACGTTAGTCATGTTTTCTATTCTATAAACTTCTTATCTTTGTTATTGAACAAGTTTTATTATAAAAGATACTGTTGTATTGTGTAATTCTATTAACCATTGTCCTGCCATGTCTAGGCACTCAGCACATAACAGCGTTAAGCAATAACAAATTTTTATGAACATTCCCCTCCCGCATTTTCAACCGCAACACTTGATGCAATAAACATTTTATTGTTCCCGTCACTATTCTATTTTTAAACGCTTTCTTCGCTGGAGCAGGGGCGTAATTCAAAACGTTAATTTCCCTAATGGAGTAAGACTTCTAAACCGTACCACGGGAAACGAATGTCGCAACGAGTCGCGAGGTGTCTCAGTGCGTAAACATTGGCTGTTGCGCTTCTTACCCCACTCCCCTCTTTTAATTAATTAAAATGCAAACCGCCGACAATAGTGAGTTTAATTCCACTCTTGCAATTGCCTCTTTTGATTTACGTCATTGAATAAGCTTATGCGGAATACTTTTAAATAGTCACCTTAAGGCGTAGCAGGGATTTTTAAGTGTTGAATGTAGCTTTTTTGATAATTGTTATTGTAAAAAATAATAATAATGAAATTGAAATAATAAAATGATAATTGTTATAAAGTTCATGTCCTTAATAAATCTTCTACATTTATTTGCTTTATTTAGAGTGAGTTTTTTGATCTGTAGTAATTGTCACTTCAATTATTAAAATTTAGACCAACAGCGTCAATGGAAACGCCAAAATGTATGACGTCCGCAGCAGAAGCAATATACATCAACTGTGCCGCCAGCCGCCGTTTTACTAATCACAATTAAATTGTCTATGATTATTTTACATTAGTTATATTTGTTAACTCGACTATTGGACAAGCTGTCATTGGATCATATTTTAACCTACTAGACAACCTGACCACGGGTCAAAAAACTGATCCTTAGACCATTTGTCATTAACTCGCATAATAATATTTAAAATGACATACAACTTCCTATTATAGGTAGTTGCATAATTTTCTGATTTATTCCTGGAATCCCCAAACAAAAATAAATCAACCCGTGCGTGGTTAAAGCGGTGATATTTCTAAAAAACCACACCTCTGCTACAAAAGGGGGACGAAATACACAATCTTTGAACTCGCAGCGCTCTAAACGGTCTGAAATCAGGGCATAATGATCCACGTAGCACATTTGCATTAGAAATGCTCAGTTCCTTACTGCCGAGTCGGAGAAAAAAACCACTACCTTTTGCGCAAATTGTATCCGAGGAGGCACCGTACCTCGCGGCGTTTGTCAAAAGAATGAGTCTTTTTACCTAGCTGGGATGTAGTTTGAACTAGATGCGGCACTGTTGTTGCAGCTATAAGGGTTTCGAGTATTCACCTCTTTTCAGTGTGACTCTCGGCTCCTTTTGAAGATCTTTTGAATGTCGTTAGGGTAAGCTTACAAACACCTTTTAAATATTTGTTTTCATACGTCAGTTTTCACTTCGCCATGTAGTGAAGATTCACTAAATAGCGAAGTGAGACTGATGTAACTGCCAATTAATATTGCTTTGGTACAAAGCTGAAAACTGAATTAGTATCTTACAGCGTAATTGAATTCTCTCTGAATTGATATTCATTCACTACCAATATTACTCGTACTTGTAATTATCATTCGTATCGATTACTACTTGTACCAAAAACTACTATGCTCTTTATTTCCAAGATGTGAACAAATAATTGACTAGTAGACGTAAGCAGCGAGGATCCATTCTGGACAAGTTTTCAAAGTTTGGCATATCGGTAAATTGCGCCAATAGTTAGTGCAAAGCGTGCAGAAGCCGTCCTATTGAACCACGAGCACGCTTCTGCAGAATGTCTTGAACGATGATTGAAATTATTATTTTGTGTCGTTTTATCTAAGAGTGAATATTTTCCCAATTTTTTTTTGAGGAGCTCGATGGCGTAATCGTTTGTCTGCATTTTCGATTTAGAAAACAAAACTACTTTCACCAATGTCAATCCTTGGATAAGTGACCAAAATGTTGTGATCTAGAGTTCTTCTATACTTCAAGGCACGTTAACCCCACGCGTTGGTCTCGGTCGCTATTGCAACTGTTTCTACCCGCCGATCTGCACTGGGCCAGCGTAGTGGTGTTAGGGCACAAACTCTTGTATTTTTCGATGCAGGAGAGCCGCTGCCATGTAGTGGGTTTTATGACGTGAATACAATCAAAAATATCCTAAATTATATGTGGAACTATTATTTTGTTGTTTCGTTTTATCTAAGGGTAATTTACTCGACCAAAATTTTTGTTGCCAACTGTTTTCGTACCATTAAATATCGAGACATCGACTAATACGGCGACAGAAATTATTGATCTCACCTTAAGTTGTCATGAAACCTATCAGACGCTCGTAATGAGGTTCATTATAAAGTGAACCCAAAGTCAAAGTTCAGATAAGGCAAACTAAAGCCGTAAGTGAAGTACAAACTAAAATGTTTACGTTCCAAGATAATTTTGTGTATGATTGTAAACGAACAGATTTCTATACTGTGGTATGTTCTACGAGTATTAAACACCAATCTCTTAATTCATCCTCGCCAAAACTTAGGAGTAACTCGTACGTGCCAGTTTACCACTATAGTAAATTCAGTGATAAAACATCAACAGCGAAATCATAGTTCTGAAATCTTAATCAGCTATAATTTATAATGAAATTTGCTACCTTTTTTTGTAGAGAAAGAATGCAGTATAATTATTGTAGCAGATTTACTTAGCTTATGTAAGTAGGAATGGTGTAGTTCCTTAAATACATAATCGTTTAGTAGCTTAAACTGTTCAAGAAATTTGGTTTATTACTAACTTTAGATTAAGATATACTAAGCACTAGTAAGAATGATTATGTGAGTGTTAGTGTGAACAGGTAATTTAAATTGGTATTTCTAGTGAGTAATATTTGCTCAATATAAAAATGTTTTAGGAGCATTGAATTTTGGGTTCTTTGTAAGTCAACATATTACTGGCCTATCAGGGTCGTTCGAAATGTTATGTTACTTTTTTTATTTCTATAAAATACACATTCTGCTAATGAAAAATAACTTGAATATATCAAAAAATATTTATTTAAGTGTGACATAATAACATTTTTTGTTTAATTATAAAAAATATATTTATCTCTACTGCATAGACTATCGAAAAATCTGTAGTTTCAACAGTCTGGCCGGTCCGCCTTCTAACAATCACGGTGACTGAAAACGCAGTATTGTGGTGCGAGGTCTACAACATAGTAAAATAACGCTTGCGATGCATTGTCGAAAATGCTACTGAAGTAATGGACCAGATTTTCTTTCAGCTAGATTATGTTGTACACTTTTGATAGAACCCTTTTAATAGGTATGCTTATTTATTATTATCGTTGTTATGTTATGACAAGCATTAAAAACTTCATTGGTGGTATTTTTAATAATAGAAATATTAACGCTTTGTAACTTGTTCTCAAAATCATTTTTAGTTTTTTATTATTAGTTGTTATTCTAGAGATTTATTTATACTTTAGATTCAAATCTATTGTATTTCATTTTTTTGTGTCTGTACTTGAATTTGTGTCACTGGATGATACTGTTTGTATATTTCCTATCTTTATAACAATATAAAAAACCATTTTGATTTCCTGTTCTTCATTACCACTGCTGCTGTCTTTTACCTGCTGTCTTTTACCTAAGCACTTTTCTCATCGTTAATGGTTATTTAACCTCCGCGTTCTTCACCATCATTGTCTACGCTTATGCATGCCGCCTTCCACTAAAAGCGAAGATTTGTTACGGCAAATGCGTTTAATAGATAAAAAGGCCCGCTTTATTCTCTCCTATATATTATTCAGGCGACGCGAGTGCGACCAGCGAACGAACACTAATGAATTTTGCGAAGGTACTGTACTCAAATACATTTAACTGGTAATATTCCGTTTTGTCTTTGCAAAAATGTGTACTGCTGAGAGAAATTATATTTGTACCATTATAATAAAAGAAGGAAGCTTTAGAACTTCTTTGTCTAAATATATACTACCTTTAGTCTGTATCATGATTTGTTGTAGTCATAACAAGATACTGTTACACTCTAATAAACAAAAAGCAAAAACTAATAGAGACAAAGTCAAGATAATCGATATGCCTTCAGCGCAGATGGTTATTATTCCCCAAGAAAGTACATTATGATAATAACACGCTGTTGTGTTTTTGTCTCACCGGCTGACATGCATTGTCTATACGTTGACATCACTTACCACCTGCCACTCTGAACCGACAATACAACCCAAAGCTATATTGTTATTTTCCAGATTAGAACAAAAAAGTGTGGGAATACCTATAAATACGGAATTCAGTGGAACATTGAAGAACACCTTTTGAAAAATATGATTTTCAAATAATGCGAGTCTAAAATAAATTGTAACGGTCAGTGTAGTAAAATTATTAAAGGCATTTGAAAAATATCACATTTCATAGTAGACCCTTCATTACTTTGTAGTCCTTCCATGAATTTTGATGAAAACTTAAACTGAAATGATTTGATAAAGAAAGATAATTAAATAACACTGTATTTTCTTTAAATAACCCAACGAAACACATTGGTAAATTCTCTAGTAGGGCGCACATTAGCAATGTTATATTTCTAATTTACATGCATTCAAATGCTCTGGATGCCATTTGTGAAGTACCTATCATTACATAGAACTTTGGGGGAAGCAGTTGGCGTCTCTCGGATATATGATGAACCTTTTTCCAAATTAAAAGTACAATAATATAATATATACATGCGAAATATTTTTAACCAATCATCAATCACGAAACTTTCGCATTTATGGTTCGCTCTTTTGGTTCATCCTCAATACAATATTGCTTTTCTAAGTTGTTATTTAAGCTCACATCAAATTAGTTGATTCTCTAGTTTCGTGGCTTTTCACTCATACAGTTTTTGGTATTCTCCAAGGAGTTGCAACGATATTCTTGCAGATTTTTCGCGAAACATGTTTGTAAAGTGGTTTGTTTTACTACTGAAATTGTGTAGGTGCATCGTCTAAATTGGTGTTATGTAGCGAACAAGTAAGGACAGCAAAAAAGTTGCCGCGGACAAACTTTTAGTTGATAATGGTTAAACTTTTGGATTTCTAGCTCTGCTTCAGAAGTTTATGTTTGAATTCTGTTTTAATTAATGTTATTTAGCTGCAACACTGTTTATGTTGACTAAATGTTACTTTTACAGAATAGTCAACTAGTTTGTTAATAATTAAGAGCAAAATGTGATTATGAACACAAATCCTGTTCCCGTAGGATCGGTTTTGAGAGTAAAATATGCAAAAATCGCATAGGGTTTTTTGCATTGAGTACCAGCGTGCAGCGCCTCTATAGAAAACTAGATAGAACTAAAGAAAATGTATGAAGAAAAAAACGCACTGTAAATAATAAATAAATAAAAATTAAATCTGAATTAAATTAAATTAAATCTTCGCATAGATATTCAGTTTAACAAAATTCAACTGATCCAATATATTCTATGATTTCATCAGCTGGAAGTAAAACTGAAATTGTAGCAAAGTATTTTGTTGTTTTTACTCGAAGCAAGTTCAGCGCAGTCTCTGGAAGTAACGCAATTTTTGCAGCATCTCTCCTACTGGGGTGTCAGTATTTTTTAGTTTTTTGCTGTCCATACTTGGATAGGTATTGGCACACTCTCCTTGCATGTAATAAGCGAGTGCAAAGCTTTCGGTTGATTAGGTATTGTTTTGTTTTTCTGGTGTACAGTGGCTTGTGCAGGGGATACTACGAAACAACAAAACATCAGATTGTTTCCATAAACTACTGCTACTATTTTTCACTACTAATAATGACCTGAAATTTTAATCAGAATGTAAGTATGATTCCAAATATATAAACCTGTCCCTCTTCAATTTCTCTGTAGAAGACCTACAAAACATTTGTCCTCTTTAAAATTTGTATTAGTACTCCTTCCTATAAACTATGGGGTTGCATATTCACACCATTTTCATGTTTCATTCTCTCCTCTTTGGCCATACCATGATAGGCGAATTCTTTCATTTTCTTAGCCTTTAGATTCCGACTTACAATATTGACTTACGCTAATTGTCTATAACACTCCAGGTCCACCTCTATCATAAACATAATAATTTCCATAAGTGACTGGAATGTAGATAATAATTATTTGTCTCGTCCACTCGCTCGTCCACTGCTGAACATAGGTATTATTTCATATAAATAATAATTATTTCTAAGTTTAATGTCCATTGCCTAGCGTATTAGCCATTGCTTCTCTTAGGTAAATAAATTTAACATTGATAAATTGTCAGTCAGAGCTCTCGGATTGAATATTGTGGTTTCCGAAACATTGATTCGAAGAACATTTAATGCCAATGCAATAGAACGCTTTAGTGATAATAAATTCTCGTCGTGACGTGAAATGAATAATTTGTCTTCCCAAAAAATCTAAGCTAGTGATAACGATGTCAATCCAACATTGTTTACGTTAGAGCTGAATATAGTACGATGTGCAAATAAAAAGGAATCGGCTGTTATCGCGAACAAGTTGCTAACAACATGTCCAAATAAAGCTCGGTGACGAAGGGCCAGTGGCGTCGTTACAAATATAACTTACACGTTGCCTCGTTATATTGGAGTTTGTCCATTCGACTTTATAATATTGTGACCAGCTTCAGTCTCGTGTAATAAAACTTTTTCAATTAAAACATGTAACATGAACATCAGTAATCATGTAAATGGACTGTCTAACGGTAAACATAAGCATAAACATAATAATTATTAGCCACGAAATATTTTCACTCGAAATATTAGATCCTTACCTATGTAATTGGTGTTTTGTATGGAGATTTTGGAAAAATTCTGCATTTTCCATACTAAAATTTTTTCAGTTTTCTTCACAACTACAAATCCAAAGATAATAATAATATTTGGCATCTATCATTAGACAAGCTTTAGTTATATGTGTAATATCACACTTCATAAAAATTATTTATCGTTTCTAAGTGAATGCAAAATAAAATGATGTATTCGGGAGGCACTTAAAAAGAGTTGTCTCCGTGTCCAATTTTAACACAATTAAACTTACAACAAATTATCAAAACAAATCAAAAGAGCTCAAAAATATAGTCTATTTTTAGACGAGGTCATTATTTTTTAGGAATACTCTGAATCTTAATAGTTACAGACAAAATACTAAGACAGAATAAAAACACCAATTTCATAGGTAAGGACCCAATATTTACGCCACGTATGGGGAGGCGCAATCTTAAAAGGCCCCCATGAGATGGCCGGACAATCTGATAAATGGTGAAGGTCGCGTAATGTCGACACACGCAAGCGGCGCAGGAGATCATTTGGAAAGCTTAGCACGGCCAGCACGTGGATATCTCTGGGATGAGATGATGATGATAACTACGATGAAAGATTTTTTTTTAAGTTCTGTTAACCCACTACTACGGTATAAGGTAGATCGGGCAGTTTACAGAACCCGACGTCTAAGCGCCTTTTTTGCGTGGTTCACCTTAACGGCGTTACCTCACTACTAATAAGATTGTTAATATTCCACTCCTTTCCAGTTCGCAATATGTAATTCTACACGACTTACATTTTCATTATAAAGCATTATTGTAACAGAAATAATAACTAAGACGTATTCAAAGTCTCAAATTAACCTCCTTGAACTTCTTTAGAGAGGGCGTGTAAGCCTGCGCCTTAAGGGCCTGCCGTAATTACGTCACGTAGCACGGATTCCGGCAACTTCCAAGTAAGCCTCCGTGCACACGAACGCAAACATCAGTCGCGTTTCTTTCGATACGCGCTAAGCCCCGACAACTGGCGGTAATCCCGAGCTTGTTTGCCGCTCGTATTAAAAAGTTGACGATGGTATGGGAATAAACATGCTCATTATAGTCGTAAACATGTATTGTATTACGAAATTCACATTCTTACATAATAAGGATTCTAAGTTTGTTTGTATTTGATGGTTTCGTGATTATTTTTGAACAATGGTGGGTGACTGCAAGCTTTGTGAAATTTTTAGTCTTCATTACCAGATATCATAACGTTAATATCAATGGAATAAAAACCCCAAGATTAATGAAGTTCATTTAAAAAATTACAAAATTAAAATTTAATAAATAAAGAATGTACCAACTGCTTTTCTTACCTAGCATGTTGTAAAAGGCGACTAAGGACGTATTGGGTACTGGGTCTGTGATTGTGTAGGCGATGAGCTAGCCACTCCTTACTACCTTTCACGATTTTTCATCTGACCAAACCCAATTTTTGTATGGCTAGATGTGGTCTTAAGGAACACAGTGCTCCTTGGACTCTGTCTACCCCTTCGGGGAAAACTGGCGTGATTTTATATATGTATGTATGTATGGACATCTATAAAGGAAGGATTGTATGCCTTCACGATGAAGAAAAATCAATCTGGAGATTTTTTGTCGACTCGGAAAGATTTTGATAAAAATGTTCATGGCAAATTGCAATTGTAGCTATCTTGGCGGGGTCACCGTGTAATTTGAGCTTCATTAACATCGCTTTTCTATTTCGTTAATACTTCGTAAAATATAGTATTACCTTCAACCCTTTCAACTGTATTACGTGAACAGTATTTGGTTGGATTATACACTAATCCCTTACATTCCAATTAGGTGAGAAGAAATACAATCTACTAATGAATCTCCTGATATAAGCAAAAGAGATCTAATTAACAAAATCATCAACGATATTGTACTCTCTATTATTAAAACAGTGTTAAAGGAGACGTTAATATTTAAATCAATTTTTTTTTTGCTTTAGGTAGACGTGTAGACGAGAAATTCTGAACTCAATTTTGACAAATTCCAACGATTGTTCAGATAATATGGGAAGTAACAAAATTTACTTTTTTATAGTGTTAGATTAGAAGAAACTTAAATGTATAAGCGAGAAGGTCGACAATGCTATAACCTTCGTGGACAGGCGCGTTAGTAATCAATAACCTTTTAAAAGTCTCAAATCTCGATCCCCTGACGTTTCTCCGGCAAAACGAGTTCATTAGGTGATGTAGCAACGGTTTTTAATGTAACCACACGTACTGAAATGAAAGAGACATTTTCTCTTAACTATTTCATTGAATTTAATAGAGCTGGAGATATTCTTGTTATTGTTCTTGCAGTCAAATATAATGACCTTGAGCATTAAGCTCAGTGTTGTTATACTGTTTGTATTCAACGCTCTGAATACTGAATAGGTTTAAAGTAATTGTCTTTATTTAGCTTAATTTATATCATTAATCAATTTGATTACTTTAACTTTGAATTTATATTTGTGTATTGCCCGTAAAAATGGTACTGTAAATTAAATTTTATGACAAATGTTGGGATCGTATTGTAGACTTTTTTAGGTCGTAGACATTTATTTATTTATTAAACATGCTGGTTTATAGAAACAATAATCTAACACACCAGCCTGTTAGCCAACAATTCATTTCATATTAATGAAATAGAATGCAAATAGAATTTAATATTCAAAATTATAACAAATTAAACTATTAAAGAATAAATACGTTAATTTAAATATAAAATTCTAACACAAAAAATTCTAACATAATTTCAAAAAAAATATATATTTAAACCTTATTTATAAATCACGCCATGTGAAAAACTTAAACTAATAATATCGGTTGAAAAATCTGAGCATCATATGGGCTGGCTAGTCTACCAATTAGGCATTTAATTTTTCTATCTATGAAAACTAAAATATTGTGCACTCACACATGCAAATTTCTCGACACGACACTTAAACGATCGCAGAGAGCTGACCGCGAGCATCAATCAATTTCAATTTGTCCAATGTTTTCAATGATCCTTTTATGATTGGAAATGGGTATGATTGGAATTCTTTTGATTCTCGATATTTTATTCTATATTATTCTGTTGTAATTGTTGATGAATTTTCTTTATGCATTAAAATGAGCTTAAGTTTAGTTATTGATGAAATTCAAAAAAATTTAATAGAGGCATCTTTCATTTTGTTCGTTGATAAAATATTGTAATGATAAATCATCAATGTATAATTTTATATTTGTCAATGGTACTTGCTGTCGTATATTAGATTTAAATGTAAAATTTGTGCAAATTAATATATATTTCAAATATTATTTATCGCCATTCCGACATTGTGTATTATTATTGCAATTGTGTAAAAGCAAAATTGCGCCAAAATTCTTAAAATTACGCCACTGCTATAATTAAGAGCGCAAGAAATTTAACCTTTTTATAGGTTTTATCAGATTTCCTATACTATTTGAAATTCTATGATGTATGCTTTTTAAGATGCTGTCTTTTAGAGAGCTTGATTTTGGTAAATATGAGTCTTTATTTAATCCCTTGAGGGACAGCGCGAACACTGGTGTTCGCAAACAATAGATGTTCCTGTTGTGTCTGGTTTTCTTACCATTGAAGTTTAGTTTTATTAAATCAAAAAACAGTCGGTATGTCGATAAATCACACCTATAATTTGTCTTACCTTAGCACAGTAAAGTGTTGTCACCAGAATCCCTATTTCACCCCTGGGAATAAATTTCGTAGTTAACCTCTGTTAACTTTAAAGAGACGATTACCCTCCGAGATGGACATTCCCAATTACGAACGGCCACTGATTAAATTGCAGAGGAAACATTATGTCTTAAAATATCTTCGTCATTGAGAAGAGTTAGCTTATATCAGTTTGACTTCTCTGGATCTTTTCGAATAGAAACGGTTGCAATATCAACCGGGACCAGATGCTTAATAACTTTCGAAGCACAGCCTGAGCATGGCGAAGGCAGCTATGTTTTTGATATCGAAAACCAAAGCGTACTAATCACTACACAATTGAGCTCCTCGAAATGGTAGCTTAGTCTAAAAACACAATGGCTAAATGTATCTACCAAAATAAAATAAATGTATCACCAGCATGACCTAGTCCACTGCTGGACATTGGCTTTCTTTAATCTTTAGATACTACCTACCAAGCTGAACTCAGATACCTCAAATCTAAATTATAAATAAATTCGAAAGCAAGGTGAAATATCGAGATGACGAGTAAAAGGGATATTCCGACATGATAGCATTAATCGTAAATATTTTATGACCATCTTGCTATTCTAGAAAGTTTATAATAACGCATAACACGAAAATAATTATTTGGAAATCTAATGTCGTAAAATTATATTTATGCTTTCACTTTCAGGATTAGTGTGAAAATTTTATAAGGTTCGTTCGCACAGCCCGTTGGTTCACAATAAAGGTTTAAAAATTTACTCATGGATTTGCCGGATACAAAGAAATTTTAACGTTATTCTACTGGACTGTAAGGTTTTATTCCGATTACGTGAGTTAGAGCAAGAAACTGCTACAAGAATGAGCCTACTGTACGGAGCCAATGCTGGCAGGCCTCGTGGCAAGCCGCCAACTATATAGCAACCGGGATTTCCTATTGGTGCATTTTGTTATTATATATTTTGTCGGCCAATCAACTTCCAGTTTCGGGATTGCGCCTATGAGGCCTAGTTGCTGTAGTCGCTACTACAGATAATTTGTATCGTTGTAGGCTGTACCTCCAAGGGCTTTACTCGTAAATGAAATTACTTTTTCATTTTAAAAAAACTGCTGTTTTAGGATCTGTTTAAGACGTTAACCATTAAATTTATTTGTTTCATCATTATTGATGAAACTATGTATCTTATAAGAAGAACTCTATGGAACAATTTTCCCAAACACTCTTTCAACGCCCAGAGTTCCTGTCCATATATCCTTCGCATTAAATATTATTTTAATGCTTAAATAATAATTAGAAAATGTAACTCGAAGAAAAAGCTAATTTTCAACTGAAATTTTAAACATAGAAATACTTAAAGGTGCAATGTAAAATCGAACTCCCGATGAAATTAGCATAAACAAGGCGTCCTCATTACGTTAGTCTCACACGCTTGATAAATACACTAACCTCGATCAATCCCTTAAGCCAACCCCGTGTACCAAATGCCAGGTCACGGTCAAATTCAACCCGAACCCGCTCGAATTCCCGAAGAGACCCAACAAAAACCGGGCCGGGTTTCACGCGCGAACAAATGTAAAAGGCGAAAGATTCGTGCCTATGAAATTGACAAGTAATCAAGTTAGTTACAGTCCGGATGCGCGGTAATGTCGAATTGTGACTTTGAGGGCGGTCAAAGGCCACCCCGGCACAGGCAAATCCAATTTGCCTGTTTCGACTTTCACAGGGTTAAATGCTTGTGCCAATTAAACGGCGCGTAAGTGCGTCCATGTCCCCTCTTCAACCCTTTTTTGATTGTCAATATCGTGGTTGCGTTCGGACAACTATTCGGGGTCAACGGCTGTCCCGGTCTTCTGCCATCTTAATTATGTGGTCTCCAATGTTTGATGTGCACACCAAATTGGGGCTCAGTATTTGCTGTTGCGCAAATGGAATCAGGTGGATACATAATACTAGCTACGCGTAAGTATATTAAAGTACATGAGAACTCAATGGATTTGTTAATCCATCAACTGGCCATCCAGTATTGTTAATGGTTACAGACGCAGGCAAACCTATAGATGGTGAGCATTTGTTATGTTAATCTGTTTCATGGTGATAATTGGCTGTGACTTATATTTAGAATTGAAATTCTAGTTCGATCTGTTTTTACCTTAAATATTCTTATACTCTTCCTATTTGGTCCATAGCATTTATTTTTCTTTGAATTTTCTTTTATGACATAATTATAAATGAATAGTTGTATATTCTGCAATTTTTTAGATCCCTATATATACATTTATGACTGTAAATAGTAAAGTTTAAATATTTTATTTAGTCTAAAGGTGTATAAATACAAACAGGCGCTAGATTTTATCCAACAAGAAGAATCGTTATATCCAGTACATATTTCAAACTAAGGAATACAAATTAAGAAAAGAAAATTCACAAACAAAAAATGCTCAAAGCCTGTCCAATTTCATAAAGAAAGCGCAAATGGCTGTTTCTGCTTCCTTTACGAATTTCGAATGCGCCTTAGACCTCTGAGGCGATAAAAAGCAAAGTGCCCGTGTATTATTCTCATTGGTTCTAGCGTTGAATAATACAGCGCTTTAAGCATACAACCAGCTAAACGGCAGCGCAATGTGCTAGCACGTTCTCACCCACTTACAGCAATGAAGTTCCATTCCCTATTAACGCGGCTTCTTATTTATGGATGCTGCAGTTTTTCTTTGAGCATCTGTTCCCACTTATACTGTTGTATTGAGAGCTAAATTATCTCGCTTAGCTAAGATAATTAGATAAAAAGTAGGTATTGATTCTAGATAGAAATCACTTGTGAAATTGTTTAATGTTTCTAATGAAAATAAATTCAACGTAATGAACTGAGAGTCGTAAATGTAGCTTTTTTCTTAAGTTCACTTTGAGTGGGAGCAGCTACTCCAGATGTAGTAAAGACCTATACAGAACAAAGACTACGAATGTATTATTAACAGTGACTTGGTATCGAATGGTCAAAAGGACCGAGACAATAATAATTGCTCGTTAAAGTGTTCTAGGGGAAATAATAAAGCATCCGGCTACTGCACGGTGCCGAGTTGCTTCCAGGACGATTGTTTTATTACTAAGATCTTGCCTTTTTGCTTTGAAATATGAGAGTGATTAAAGCATTCCTCTGATCTCAAACGTTTTTTTAATATCAGTGTGAAAGATAAATTTAAAGATTCCAGTTTACTCAACGATTTAAGGAGTGGGGATGAATGTTTCTTTAGCTAAATTAAAAACGTAATAAATATAATATCATGAAATATTCCAAGCCATGCATGAAATTCCCAGCAAAGCTCATTAATGGTTGATTATATGCTCTGGACTACTTTTATAAGTTTATACATATTTTACCTTTTTTGTCTAATCATTCAATGGATAAAAATCCATAAGTTTTGTAAATTCATGCCTCATTTACTCATATGAAATTCAGATTTGGAATTAATTTCCCAAGGCAAAATGTACCTAGACTTGGTAAAATCTATTGTCACGTTCACTTCTGATGATGTTATTGTTCGATATTCCCTTATAATTTAGCGTTTCATAATATCAAGCAGACAAAGACTAGTTAATCGAGTTTGGGCGCAACTTTTGTGTTTTTAATTAAAAATAAGCATGACATCATTTTAACCCGAAATTCATAATGAGATTAAAATGTACTGTTAAAATGTCTGTAGCGATGGCACCTGTTTGGGGTATTTAAAACGGTATTAAAATGAATTTGAAAATATAATCATAACTTAATTATTTTATACGTTGGGTCCTATTTATTTGCACATTATTGGTCAGCTGTAAAAAAATGCATTTCATTAGCATAAATAATAATGTTATAGGCAAAAATTTACATAAATATTATCACGGCTTTTCCCCTCGAAGGGGTAGGCAGAGGTGTCACTGAGAGGTAGCTAGATATATTAAGTCTCCATCTAACAGGTGGCGAGCCTGTTGCCATGCATCGGGCACAATGTGAGGCAAGCGATATTCACAATGAACTGTACATAAGTTTTATTCAAACTCAATGGTATAGGCGGTGGGATCGAACCCGTGATTCCCGCAACCTTCTCGAACGAGTAATGCCCCGTCCGCCCAACTACCGCTGCCTATATAAAGAAAAAACTTAAACATGGGTTTTGAAGCACAGCAAAAAGCGTACATCAATTTTAAAGTCTTTTCACATTTAACATGAGGACTTCTAAGAACTTTCTTAGATTCTAAGAACAAGAAACTGGTCATGTTTTGCCTCTCCAATTTACATATTTTAAAAATCAATAAACCTAGGTTATGAATCACCAATGATAAGTAACGATTGTACACACTTCGGTGTCTGAATCATACTGAGCACATCGGATACAAGCAAAAACAACATTTTCTGAATTTCCTACAAAAGATCCTGTACTAAAACACGTTGTATTCAAAAAGGTCGGTTTCAAAGCAATCCCGTTACACGTAATAATTAGATGTCAACTATTTCACTCAGTGCCAGGCCCGATATTATGATGGCAGTGTTTCGTTCAGCCTGACACGGCTTCAAACGAAATTCTTCCGTCAGCAGTCTGCTTATGACATCGCTATTACCTTTGAACGCGTGTGCAGCTTTATGCAAAAGACGTTTATGATTAAAAATAAGCTCATGATCTACTAGTTTTGGCGACTCTAATTCAAGAGGCAAACGTAACCTACTAATTTCCTTTTCGACTGGTGGTCTAAGGGACCGGTGAAGCGGTTTGGTGTTAATGAAGCTAGTTATTAGATTTTGTATTAACTGATAAAATTTCGACTAAAATCGTTATTCTGGTTAATTTGTTATACGAAAATGGGAATAGTAATTTACATGCTTTATTACAAAATATTTATATTTTATGCTACAACGTTAGCAAACAACCTTTGAATGCTTATAGGTACTAAGAATTATGTCTGTCTGTAAATCCTACAATCTTATGCTTGAACATTTCTTCTTAAAGTTCAGAAATTTCTTTTATTTCAAATTTGTCTCCTTTCACAATAAGATTAAGTTTCATTTCGTGTAACCGTCAAAAGATTGTTACAAAAAGAACAACCAGTAAATCGCTATATTCTTTTGAATCGCCACTCACGGCGAGTGGAGTCTAGTGTTTTGACAGGGGACCCTAATCCAACCGCTCTGCAGGGTGTCACGCTGCCTCTGACATTTTTCAATTATAACTCATTCACTATGTAACACTTTTGCGAACACTGCCGACCATTACTACTGATTAAACTGTCGTAGTTTTATCGAATACGTGGAACTTTTATTGAGTTATTCCGATACGAAAATCTATTTTCTTTTGTTCGACAATAAGTTGGTTATCAGAATTCGTTTAGGGCACCGTAACGTTTGTACTGACCTATTATGGAATTTGCCGGCTTCACCTTTTCTTTGTAGACTTGGAACCTTTGTGGTGGAACTACAAGAAAATCGCTTTTTAAATGCCCTTGAAAGAACGTTTGGTAAGTAAGACCAAATAAAAAGATCCTTTTAAGGTCATACAAATATAACCAAAACAATTTGACGCTTTCTTAAAATTCAACATTACTAATATTTATCAATTTATAAGCACACAGTTTTCAAGTAAATATTTAACATCAAATATATTTAAAACCCAAAATATGTGTCGCGGTTGCATGAATATGATACCTACCTACACTAAGTTCCACTACCACTACCACGTTGAGTATTAACTCCAAAGCGCGTCTCTGTCTTAGAGTTCAAGGTATCATCAATTGTGTACTACGCGTACATTGTGTTGTTTTATTATCATCATAATATTACGCTATTTTTTTTTTTTTTTTAAGTGTTAATTTTTATTTCTGTCACTACGTCCACTTTCAAACACATACATTGTACAATTAATCTTTTTGGTTGATAACATACATACATATAATCTCGACTATTATGCTCTAAGGGTTAGTCAGAGACTAGGCAATTGCCATTATCCGCGCTTCAGCAAACAGTGACTGCACATGTGCTCAGCGTGACAGGTGATGAGACCGTCGCCGCTATAAGCTATTGGATGGTTGTGCAGTTCTAAGTCCATTTACGACATCTAAGAGAAGAGATGGGTTGGTATTATTCCTTTAATGAGCCGCTACCACACGGCTCATTAAAATAATATTACTAAGATTAAATAAAACATAATAATTATAGTGGCACGTTGAAAAAACTCTACTATCAATGGAGATTTCAACCAAACTCCTTAAAAATAAACATAAACAGCATCCGTAAACCCGAGGAGACGAAGCGAACTCTCGGCACACTCTGGATCAATTTCCAAAGTTTCCCTTCGATCTTTACTTTTGTAAGCTGGGTGTACACGGGAATCAGGGTACCAATTTCGATATCATTTAAAATTCATTACCCAAGTGTAATTATTGAAATTCTCATCACGATGGTTTACCCACATTCTACGGAGTTAATGTAATATTAAAGTCGTAAATTAAGTACAAAATTTTGGCGTAGAAAATTAATGGTAACAAGCATATCCAAAACGAACTTGAAGCATTACATGACACGAAAGAACTTATTTTATAGTGAGCTCTTCCTAATGATCTTTAGGATTAAATTATTGAAAATGAGTCACCCTTTTATGTGACAATTTTGTATGATAGTAATTATGACTGTTGCCACCTACGATCTAAGTACCACCATCTATATAATCAATCAAAAGCCTCGCTTAATATCACATAACTTTTATTACATGAGCATAGTGTAACAAGAAAAAGAAATTATAAAAATATATAGTATGCGTTTATGCGAATTCTAATGAATTTCCTTAACGTTTTACAATATTCATGAAAGAGAGACGCTGTCTCACGTAACTTCTAGGTCCACAAACTACTATCATGGATGTTAGTTTCAAAATTACTCGTTTAATTTACATGGCCTACATAAGGTGTCTTGGTCCCATGTACACCCGGGCCAACACGCAAAGCGGGCCTGAACTTAACCATCCACTTTATTAGCAAACTTCGAGTACAGTCTTTCAGTAATTAGGCCGGATTATATTCAGATGACTGCCTCGGCCTGCCGTGAAACTGCCGTTTACTGTTTATTATAGTTCTTCCATCAGTGTACCGTGCAAAGTCGTAGTTTTTTATAAGGCCTTCTTACGAGCAATTGCGCTTAAGTGTTATTTTGTACGGGATCACTTGCCGATACGCATTTGTTTTTCTCCACATTAGATTCTGTGGGTATCAACATTGGGTTCAATGTTGTTTAGTTCTTGTATAGTTTTATGATTATTGTCGGATGGTTCTAAAAGTCCTTTATCTTTGTAGAATCTATCATAATCTATATTGTCTGCTGAGAATTACTGTCTTATAAAATTTACGAGTCTTAGGTCATTAAGTTTATCGATTTGGAAATACTTTTGAGTTTTATCTCATAAATTATTTTGGCACTTGACTCTTGTTGAGCCTACTCCGTCATACTTTGACTGTCGCATCGCACGTTCAAAACAAGTACGAAAACGTATCCGTGGGAAATATCACGTTTCATGCGGCGTAATGAGACCGCGGACGAGAACTTATTTCCTCGTGGTGACAGAAAAGTTTATTTTACTGCCTATAAATAGCTGCGGCGTAATTTTATATTGTATTCATGAGTTTCGGATACTACCATGCGATAAAAAGCGATGCCAAACTCGATACAAACTGAAGTTAACTGATCGAAAGGTTCAATATTGTACTGTAAATACATAGTATCTGATGATTTAGGAAGTTTTGTAATTGCTTTGGTTATCGTGATTGCTCTTACTAAAATACAGTAATAATCCTTTGATTGCTTACAAAGCTAGACGTCAGAGCTTAATATTTTAACAATATAATAATCAGAGGTAAGTCAACCAGTTCCTCAGTTGTTGAGGATTACAGGTGAAGCTCGCTTCCATCTTCGGCCTTATCGTCACTTACCATCAGGTGAGATGAAGGCCATGAGCTTACCTGTCATATTAAAATAAATTGGAATATAATAGCTAATAATAGGACCATCTAATAGCTTATAGCGGCGACGGGCTCACCACCTGTCACGCTGAGCACATGTGCACTCACTGTTTGGTGAAGCGCGGACTATGGCAGTGGACTGTTTATATAAAGGCATAAATTTCTTAACATTTTTGGGTATAGATTCTGAAAATATTGACGTAAGTGTGCTCAATGGTTGAGAAATTTTTTTACATAGAAACAAACCTTTGCAAAAGAGAGTATCTAAGGACTCTGGATATGTTTCGATTTGTTTCAAAAATGTTAAAAAATATAATATTGGGTCCTTAACTATGAAATTGGTGTTTTTATTCTGTCTTAGCAATTTGTCCGTAACTATTAAGTTTCAGAACATTCTTATAAAATAATTGCCTCTTCTAAAAACAGACCATATATTTGAGCTCGTATTATTTAATTTGATAATTTTTTGTAAGTTTAATTGTGTTAAAATTAGACACAAATACAATTATTTTTAACTGCCTCCCGAATACATCATTTGATTTGCATTAACATTAAAACGATGAATAATTTTTATCAAGCGTGTTTACACACATATTGCTAAAGCTTGTTTAATGATACATGCCAAATATTATTATCTTTGGATTTGTCGTTGTGAAGAAAACTGAAAAAATGTTAGTATGTAAAATGCAAATCCCCAAAATCTCCATACAAAACACCAATTTCATAGGTAAGGACCTAATACTTATATACTTATTGTATAGATCGCTATATTAAGTGTTAACATTGAAACTTTACCGCAAGCTCTTGTTGCAAAATGAGACGTGCAAAAGAGTACATAAGGTTTTTTTGGTGATTTCGTCAGGCAAATCAGAAATTAATTAATTTTATTCTATAAAAATATGGACTAAAATTGTCTAAAATCCTCTCTTCTCTTCTAAGAACTTTTATCTATTTTTCATCATAAGCTCGAATCTGAAAAGCGTCTTCATTATCAGTGAGCTAAACTGAATCTTGGGCTTCGAAAGCCTTAAAAGGAGGAGATAATTGAAAAATTCAACTAAACTTGTACTCCGCGTCTGAGTCAATAAATTCATCTTGTTTAATCAGCCGAGAGCACTTTCAATGTTATAGCCGGAAATTTTACAAGTATCCTAATAAAACTTGTTCGAAGTTAGAGCCGAGTTGGTCTGGAGCGCCAAATATTTGGTTCCCAATACCTATGTATAGAGGAGTATATAGCGTGATCACAAATTGCTTTAAAATAGGACACTGGTTCAATAGAGGATTTGTGTCAAAGCAATTGACTAAAGATACTCAAGGTGTGCCCAGTAGCTAGCAAGGTTATTGCGCTTTTGTTTGTTTTAAGTTATTGAGACAAAAGGTTAATTTGTTGTTTTGCTAATGAAAAATGTGTCCCAGTCTCGCCCAGTCACGAGGTATGAGTAATATAATTTTAATATTCCATTTAATTCCAAATTTTTTCGTTATTAAAAAGAAGGTAGTAAGTCTATTTTCAGGTTTATTTTTTCCTAAGTATGTCATTTCAATTCTTTATGTACTACCTATATTGCGTCAAATAAATATTATAATTTATAAATAAAAGTTGTATATTAGTCTTAGCTATGGCTCAGATTAACGTCACCTGCAATACTAATTTATATTTAATGTAAAAAATACTCCAGGAACAAAAAAAATAAGGTTCAAAATTGTACACAAGTTTCCGCAAGTACATACTGCATGTGATGTTCAAAGGAGTACTATAAGCAAACATTTATTAATTTTATTTTCCTGTGAGCTATGAGTTCTGTGAGATGGAGATGTTTTCCAGTTGGGCAATCCTAAATCGTGCGACAAACACCGCTGTACCAATATATTGGAAATGGAAAATCGTGTATCCACTACCAATCACTTCAAAGGAAAACTTGAAAAAATTATGCTCAAATAAATTTTAAACCTACTCGTACAACGGGAACAGCCCGTTTAGAAAAGATACATCGCAAACATGCAAAATAAAGTTGAAACGAAAAAATATCTTGCATTTTGAGCGACTAGAATGAAAACCAAGTTTCATTTGAAGAGACGTGTGTGTATTATCGAGTAGGATATATGAGGAATAGGGTTGGCAGTGGTGATTTTTATGTTTTTTAGGATGCACAATTAAAACAAATGCTGGTGAAACGTTTTCATTGAAATAAACAAAGTAAATATTATTTTTAAGGTTGTAATTTGAGAATAGCCCTTCTAAAAGAAATCCAAATCCAGGACACCCTGGTAAACAATCCCTAATACTTAGAATCAGATCGCAAATGAAATGGACTGAAATCTTGAAAATTTCTTGAACGTGAACTAAAACAAATGTAAAACGTACCTACCACGAAGGTACTTCATTCGTCAAAATAATCACATTTTGTCCTGGTGAAAACATAAACAGTAACAAAACATATAATCGCAAATCTTTCACTGAAGGGGTAGGCAGAGGTGTGAAGCACCCACATTTCGCCAGATATGTTAGTTCCCCATGTAACAGGTGGTGTGCCTGTGGCCATGCATCGGGCACATTGTGAGACAAGCGATATTCACAATCCTCTCGATTGCCTCTCGAATGAGTAGTGCCCCGTCCGTCCCAACTCGGCTACCGCTGCCCTTTCCCGCTGCGAAAAATATTACAGTAAATAAACCGATTGAACCTTACCGTTCAGATAGATAGATGTGCCGTTTAAGAAATACCCTAAAAACCAGCTTAGACTGATCGTTTTTAAGAACGGATGCTGCAGCCCTAATCGGCCATAACCCTCAATTCGGTATCGACGCATGCGATGTTTGCCGAGCGCTCGGCACATCACGCCGCGGCCGACAAGCCTCAATTCATGCTTCGGCACATACAGGAACAACTGTTGTGCGATTTCGTGCGATTCTGTTTTCCAAAGACGCCGTAGTTCTTCAGCGATTTTCTGAAAACAACCCAATGCACAGAAATAATAATTTTAAAATTGAAATTTATTGGTACCAACCACGTTTAATTTTAATTGTAAATTAATTATTTCTGATTTCGTTTGATACCTAATCTGTCAGATTAACAGTATCACATGAAACTATGTGATTACAGAGACTACATTTTATTGTTATTTTTTAAAACTTATTTTTTTTTATTTAATATGACTGCTCTAAACGCTAATTAGTTTTAAGCAAGACTTTAAACAATGTTTGCAAATTTATATGCGTTCAAAATACCTTTTCACGCTAAACTACTCGTACGTTTGAAATGTGACATAATTATCTGTCAAATTAAACTACCTCAGGATAAGTATGCTAAATAACAAAATGGAGGACGATAAACAACTGTTATTTTTGACGCAATTTCTACCAAACGGGCTGTCAGAGTGAAAGATAAATTTAAAAGTAAAATAGTTTTATGAGGAAATCAAGCATTGCTTAAAACTTAATTAGTTGATTAGCTACATAATGCTTCAGTAGTTGATTAACGTGTTTTTATGAATAAGAGTGTAAATATTAAAAACGAAATTGACAGGTTGCCTGGCAAAATACTGATTAGTAATCTGACGTTACTCAATCACGAGCTTCATCGCCGAGCAAAAAAAGGCCCTTTTATTTTAACGCCAGAATCGGATCTGATATAAGATTATTTCAAACCAATTATTAAACAAACATTATCGGCACAAGTAACGCATACACAAAGTAAGCTATATTTGTAAATTCTACAGCAAATAACACAGAAGTAATGGGACGTCATGTTAGAGACAGCTTAGTAAATACGCCAGCGAAATATAAAGAAAAAATATACACGTTGAAACGCTCACCGTAGACTTTACTGTCAGTATATACACAAAACTTGTTGCCTTTGAGCCCGGGACACAATTTAGCTTACACTTGCTATTTATGCACGTAATATTGCCAAGACAAATAGACAATATAACGCGATGAGGAGGAAGTTTGGGACGGACAGCTTGTAAAGGAAAAGCGTTTAATATTTTCTTCTGAAGCAAAATACGAGTAAGTCCTTAGAAAATCTGATATTGAGCGTAAACAGAACCGCCTTTGACTGCAATGTTTGATTTAGATATAATTTTTAGATTTACAAGGCTATTTTAACACACGAATATTCTCACCATTTGTTACTACTCTTTCACCATTTTTCATTTGACCAAACCCAATTTGTGTATGGCTAAATGTGGTCTTAAGGAACACAGTACTCCTTGGACTCTGCCTACCCCGTGGTCGAGTGGTCTGTATGCCGGTCTCAAGGGTTCTGGGTTCGATCCCCGGTGGGGGCAAATGTTTGGGTGATGAATTTTCAGGCATTTGTTCTCCAGTCTTGGATGTTTATATATATTTCTCTATATTCATGTTATTTATAAGTATTTATCTATTAAATATATTTATCCGTCATCTAGTGTCCGTAACACGTGCAGCATTAGTTGCTTAAAATGGGGCTAGTTCATAGGTGTGAATGTCTGAGGATATTATTATTACAGACGTGATTGTATGTATGTATGAATATTCTCGACTCCTGTAGTTCAAACTCCGCGGTGCCTATATAAAATTGTTTAAAGAATTTAATAGAAGCTATACTTGTGTAACAAGTCACACTAACGAAAAAGTCAAGTTCAAATAAAACTGAACTCATCAGATGCTCAATCGTCAAAAAGTTACTCAAGCAAAAAGAAGCGACCCGACCGTTGAACAAGTGAAGGACTAATTATTTCAGCAATTAGATCCCACCCAAGCTAAGCAACTTTGCTGAATTTTCACAGCATCATTTGGCAAGCGTTGAAAAAATCTTAATCATCTAACTTTAGATAACAAACGCCTTTCAAGTTCGTGCACAACAGTTTTTTTCTTTGATGGTAGCAAATTGTGAATTTAAAATTAGTCGAGTACATTTTCAAGTTAACTCTGATCTGCGTTAAGTTTTTAATTATTTTGGGTCGGCTTGGGGTAGCTTTGTTATTGCTTAGGAAGAAAATCTTAACTTGAAATTGTCTAGAAGCTGAAAGGGTATGGTCTTATAAAATGTATTGATGTAGTCTTATAGAACCATTTATTTTAATATCCAACATTTTTAGGTCAACGTGCGTATTATATTATGTCCTTACCTATGAAATTGGTGTTTTGTATGGAGATTTTGGGTAATTCTGCATTTTCCATACTAACATTTTATCAGTTTCTTCACAACGACAAATCCAGAGATAATAATATTTGGCATGTATCATTAGACAAGCTTTAGTAATATGTGTTATATCACACTTCATAAAAATTATTTATCGTTTTTAAGTGAATGCAAATAAAATTATGTATTCGAGAGGTCCTTTAAAAAAAGTTGTTCCGTGTCCAATTTTAACACAATTAAACTTACAACAAATTGTCAAAACAAATCAAAAGAGCTCAAAAATATAGTCTATTTTTAAACGAGGTAATTATTTTTTAGGAATACTCTGAATCTTAATAGTTACAGACAAAATACTAAGACAGAATAAAAACACCAATTTCATAGGTAAGGACCCAATATCACGTATAGAGCGTGAAATATTCTGGATTCAAAAAATAGTGTTCAAGTTTATGCCAAAAAAATCATCAATTTAACTTGAGTCATGTTTGTTAGTGTCCAAAATTGTCTTGCACTTCAAAAGAAAAATATTACAGAATCCAATGATGCAATAGTACAATAGGATCCAAAGCCAAATCCACAACAGTTACAGTCAGTCAAATTTGTAACGCGAAAAGCAAGCGGTTTAGCTCCAAGTTCTGAAAAACCGACCAGAAATTTCACACATTTATTCAGGCGCCGACAAATTCTGCCTTCCCTCTGGTGGCGAGCGCGTGAAGCAACGAAATTAATGTCTTAATCTTGGAAATTTATTCATTGGCTGTACGCGCCCGGCGCACGGTGAACTATTATTTTTGCCCAAATTAAAAGTGAGCAATGAAACGTTCTGAATACGTGTTGTATTGGGTCTGGCAGGAAAGATTTTTGTTTCTCGTTTTGTTGTTGCAGCTGTTGTTGAGATAGCAGTTAATGGTGTGGCTTTAACTGGTTGGAAAATGTTTTGTTTGTTTCTGATTCGCTACGTTACTTTTACATTTGTGATTATATAATTCGAAATGTTTTAATAATAGATATTAATAAAACTAGTAATATTTTTTTAAACTTTTGTAAATTGTCTATCAATGATTTCATAATTTTTTTATATCAACTTTACGAGCCTTGACTTAATCCTTATTAGGGACAAAAATAACCATTCAAATAAACTGTTAGATATGGAATAGTTGTTCCACATTATGGACGCATTAAATAGCCCCATTCTTTTATAATTTTCTTATAATTTATTAAAAACTAAAAACATTTGTCTTTGAAACTTGGTCTTTCGAGCTGGATCTTCATAAAACGATCCATTTTAACGAGTCGATCAACAAAAATAACTCAGCGCAAAGCAGCGACCCAGATCCTAAGTGTTTAACTTTAGACCGTAAACCGCGACGCAACAAAACTATCCGGTCGCATTTCAGAGGCAGAAATCGTGTTCAGCAGGCCGGAAACCTATTTTTAACACCCATGTCAATAAGAAGCTTGGCATAAATAAAGTCACAAGGAGTATGGGCAGTAAGTAATGAGGGAGACCCCACGGCAAACATATAGTGTGACGGCGGGCGCGGCCAGGTTAATTGATTGGCGGGGTGTGCCGGACAAACGTAGGTAGCTCTCAATGTAGATTTGAAAAGACTATGTACGTGAACTACGCCACCACTATCGTAATCGTATCACGATTTTCCAATATTGTTTTCTTATTTTTCTTTTAGATACTTACTTACAATTACTTTTTTTATTGTTTAACTTTTATGGATTTATTCTTAATCACAATCAGAGCCACAGCTGACATTAGGTTTATGATGTAGCGAGCTTTCCCAAAAGGTGCCTTTTCAACTAACTTTAAAAACCTGTAAATTATAAATATGCTATTGGGAACACTAACACCGACAGAGCATTGGACTTAAAGAAATTTGAAAAAAGGCAGATGCTTAATAATTTTTGCATTAACACCAGTAGGCATGCAAGTTGTAGTATGAACATTAATTACGTTTGAGAATCTATCTCGTGTCGCCTTCATCTCAGCTAATAGACGCTCAGTGCTAGATATAGGTCTCCTTCAAGGATTTCCACACGATCAATCCGGAACAGCCGCTCCCAGTCCTTCCTGTGACCTTTGGCAGATCGTCGATACACCTCGTGGGAGGACTGCCAACGCTGCGATTCCTTTAAGTGGTTGCCACTTGAGGCTAACAAGTTGAACAAACAAATAGGACCAAAGTATGTATACTTATTTTTGCTGTTCTTGTTTTTGTGTTCTTTTAAGATTTGATTTTTTTTTAAGTCTTGTAATGTGTCCCGTTTTATTTTGGTGATTACACGATACGATTGTTCTTCTTTATTTCACAAATCTTCATTTGTAGTTTGCCTTTCAATAAGGTAATGCTCCTCTTACTTCATGTGTCATGAGTTTAATTAATGTCTTAGCCTTATAAATGCATGCATCTTACGATGAAGTATAGTTTTTTTGTTTATTAACATCAAATTAATGTAATTAAATGGTTTATTTAAATGTTATGATACAACTACGACTGAAGTTTATTCTCAAATGTCAAGGCAATGGTAAAGCTTCGAGAGCTCACAGCCCGAACGTTAATTGGATTAGAAGTCAGTTTTGCAGATCAAAAACCATCACGACCCGACAGAAGTGAGATTAAGCATTTGCGGTATTTAGTTAGCTTCAGGAAATATAACCGTATTGGTCAAGCATGAAGCTTAAAATTGAAGATTGAGTAGCAATCCCTTTAGAAATATTTTACATTTTCGTTGTATGATCGATGGGTATTCATACTAATGAGGTATGAACAAAAGTAATATTTGTTGGTTGGGGGGGGGAGAGAAATTATTATATGACGGCGCGCTGATTATTAATTAGTTTTAATGTCAAATTACGGAATTATGACTAGGCCACGCTGGCCTAATTCTTATTAGTCAGGTGAAGCGGTTAAAATAGCAACCAGGACCAAAAAATTGAGTTCACAAATCTATGATCTTCCATCCAAGATCCGACCAGTACCAGTGCAGTCTACAAGTCAATGAGTAAAATCTCACCAGCATTTCGGTTTCTGAACACCTTATTCTTGAAATGATGGTAATGTAAAGGGAGGGTAGAAACTTGATAAGATTCTTGCCCGTTCTTCTCAGAACAAGGCTTCCTGGTAGTTTTTGTGAACGGATGGCGTAGTTTTTCTCTTTCACGAAATATTTTAATATGTTTGACATTAAGCATGCGCTAAGACTTTTTAGAAAAAAAATTTTTTTAGAAATTCCTTATTAGTTCTTCATCCAAATCCTATTTCGTACATCCACAAACATTGCCTGGCGACATCACCTTGGCAATATCTAATCAGCGTATACCGCGAACTAATTAAATTTGTCTTTATGTTAACCGCTGAATTAATTTTGGTGTACCGTCTTAAGTTGTCATGGTAACGGCGGAATAGGAAATAGTTTCTATTTTAGTCAAATTAGGTCGAAGTCTTAATTGATGATTGCTAATGAAATTGTTTCAAGTTGATAAGCAGTATTGCCAACATTTTCGGATATATTATACAAGGATTCTATTAATATAATCGCGGTTATATATTGAATTTATCATCTACTAGTGGCTTCCCGCGGTTTCGCCCGCGCGGTGCCCATTGGAATATCGGAATAAAAAGTAGCCTATGTCCTTTCTCAGGCTTTAGATCAAATTTCTATAAAAATTCTAAATTTCTATCTTTAAATTTCTATCTGTGTACCAAATTTCTATTAAATTGGCTCAGCAGTTTTGACGTCAAAGCAAGACCGACCGACAGACAGATAGACAGACAGAGTTACTTTCGCATTTATAATTTTAGTATGGGGTATGGATTTAATAAATATTATTAATCCGAAAATATTCGAAAAAACGAAAAACACATGCAATCGTTTGAAACAGGGTTCGAAAGGATATGATAGGATAATTATCACGATAATGATTAATTATCGCGATATTAACACATCGATAATTATCGATTAATAATAACGAAAAATTGCGCTCGTGAAAGTCTACGTTTTTAAACTTCTAATCTGACTCTGACGAAGAATGATTTCTGTTATTTTCAATAACAGTAAACTACATTTTGGTTAATCGTTTGATGATTAATGTTGATTTTTGTTAAAAAACATTATACGTTAACATATAATATAAAAGTTTTATATACTTTTTGTAACAAATTATTATAAAACATTAAAACAAATTTAATTCTTATACTTATGGTAATAATTTTTTTTGATAACTTCGAACCCTGGTTTGAAATAAACCCATGTATTTAATTATAATTATCATTGTCATTAATATGCAGCATAAAAACCTAAGGCTGCAACTACATGAAATCTTTGAGGAACTTTCTGGTTTGGATAAGTATCTGTGGGTCTAATATTCGAACCGTTCAAAGGATCTCGACTTCACACTTACATTAATAATAAAAATTAGAAACATGCGTCCTCAACCTATATACGTCCTACTGCTGGCCACAGACCTTCCTACATGGGGAAACACATGAGGAGTATGGACCGTAACACCACCGCGCAGGCTCAAAGCGGGTTGGTGGGTAGAAGTGGTTGCAATTGCGACCGGGGCCAACGGCATAACTTGCCTTCCAAAACACGGAGAAGTTAGAAAAAAAAAAAAAAAAAAGAAGCATAAGAGAGCAAGAATAAGGTGTTCAGAAACCGAATTGCTGATGAGATTTTAGACTGGCACACATCCTTCGCTTGTTCTACTCTCATAAGTAATTCATACATGTTTATGGAGTAGACAAATTTAAATTTATATATACTAAGTTATAATAGTGGGCCCTTATTACTCGTGTCCATAATTGGCATTTCCGTAGGCGGCAGCTCACGCCGGAAGTCCGGTGTGTCACACCAGGCCGGACCTGTTCACTCGAAAATGAAACCAATTAAGCCAATGGTTTAAGTTACAAACTGTCAGTATCCACTCAAAATTCAGTTTATTTATGTTATTTGAATGGCAGAGAAGGTATACGGTTTTTTTACTATCTTTTACGGACCGTACCTGCTGTTGGCTGGGCGGTGGGCATGTGTTTAGCGTAAATTTTGGGTATTACCAGGTTAATTCGGGATATCCCCAAACGGATACAAGTGGAGTACTTATTATTATTATTTGTGGTTGTTCGGGGCTGTCTCACGTCACTGCGACCTAAAAGACCTATTGTGACCAGCCTCCGGTGGAAGTTCTATTTAAGGCCTTACAGTAGCTCCATCAACTGGGCGCTGTCTAAGAAAGATAAGATGTTCCCAGTCTGGATTGTTTTCATTTCACCTGGGTCGATGATGTGTCTACCACAGGTGTCTGCTTTTTCTGTGAATCAGTGGTTCACAGGAGCACAAGAGGTGCATTGGTGTTTCACGCTCTTGTTCGCAAAACCTGCAAGTGTCAGTGGAGGACTTCCACGCACGCTGATCACACGCGGGTCAGGTAAAAGAGACACGTGATTGGTCTACCTTATAAGCAGTCGCCATAGTTTTAGGACGCTTGCAAACGCTGTCAACAATTTCATCTATACAGCTACAGCGGTGTCTTAGCCTCGATCGGATTTTTACCAATCCGCTATAAGCTTTTAACTTAAACAGTCCCATCCCTAAACGTATTATCGTATCTATTCGATCTACGTCCAGTTATAGTAATAAAAAACATTCAAATAACAAACTATGGAAGAATTCAACGTTGTGTCGACATTTGCTAAACTAAATATTACTTTCGCAGAATTGAACCACCTAGTATTATTAATTTCCACGTTTTCTCCCAATATAAAAAGGACAATGTGCTTTTGAGACAGAGTACAGTACAATGTTTTAACCAAAACATGTTGGATTTCAATGGACCTGTATTTATTAGATCCAGATTCTGTAAAAATGTACTTGAATGCTTATTAGCAATATAATAATAAAAGAGTTTTTTTTTGTTTTGCATAAAAAGACTCTTACCAAAAACCCATTCCATAAAACACTTGTAAAGTCAACCAAGTGGACAATCAGAAAAAAATACTCCCACGCACGCAAAGACAATGCCTTCAACTCGCATGTGTGGAAAGAACTTGCCGGACAATTCGTTCATTAGAACGTGCAGTTCTGCAAAACCTATTAAATTCTACTAAATGGTTTCAAAAGTCCATTGTAAACAATCGCTGTGTGGAAAGGAATGCGTTTGACATAGTATTTAAGCATGCAATGTTTTCTGTTCTGGGTAATTGTTTTTGTTACGTTGTGCAAACAGCAATATGTAGGTATACTGAAAATAACACAAATAATACACTGTTTAAAATCCTCTCTATATACATATACATACATACAATCACGCCTGTAATCCTCGAAGGGGTAGGCAGAGTCCAAGGAGCACTGTGTTCCTTAAGACCACTTTTGGCCATACAAAAATTGGGTGTGGTCAGATGAAAAATCGTGAAAGAGTAGTAACAAGTGGCTAGCTCATCGCCTACACAATCCCAGACTCAGTACCCAATACGCCCTTAGTCGCCTTTTACGTCATGCTAAGCAAGAACAGTAGTTGGGTACATTATTTGTACCAACACGGGACCCCTCTCTATATTATTAATATAATTATTACTACTCAACCTACCTAATGTCGAAAATAACTTACTGAGTTTTTTATGTACATTTTTACGGCTTCATATCTTATGGATGATAAGAAAAATGAAAGCAGACTCACTAGGCAAGTATATAAGGCATACTATTGTACATCATACACAAGGGTTTTAATAAAATACTTGCTTGCAGGATGCATTTATGGTTTTTTTTTAACATGACAGGTGAGCTCTTTGCATTCATCTCGCCTGATGAGTGATGAGTGACGACAAGGCTGAAGGTGGAAGCGAGCTTCACCTGTAAATCCTCTACAACTGCGGAACTGGCTATCTACCTCTGATTGCCGGAACACAACAATGCTTAAAATATTGGTATTATGCGGAGCAGAAAATCTTCTGCCCCCATGAGGAATGGAACCCAGTCCCCCGATCAACACCAGGTGGTGTGAACCACTTAACCAGAGAGACGGTTATATATTACTGTTTTAGGCATAAATTATTACTATTTTAGATGAACTTAGCGTGAACGTGACAAAGAGTAACAGGAACAGATTATTGTACCACGACTGTATAAATATGACTGCAGCGTGGAACAGTCCAGTTTAATTAGTTAGTAAATAATAATGGTTTATGTGTTTTCAGTTCGCATAGATATTTAACCTTAGTGATTAGAATACTTTAGTAACGATATAAAAAGCAAGTCTGGTCATGTGATAGGTTGGATGGGTTGAAACTATGACTACTACTTGTCAGCTTGTTATCGCCCACTGCAGGGCATAAGCCTCCCCTCTGTTGTGCCAATTCCTTAGGTCCTGCGCAATCCGCATCCAGGTCTTTCCTGCTGCTTGTTCGACATCGTCGACCCAACGCATGATGGGACGACCTCGTCTTCTTTTTCTTTGCCTCGGCCACCATTCGGTTAAGGACTTACTCCACCTGTCGTCCTTATATCTTGCCAAGTGTCCTGCCAACTGCCACTTAAGCCTTACGATACACTTACCAATATCTTGCACCTTAGTCTGTCGACGGATTTCTGTGTTTTCTGTGAAACTATGAATCTGTTTTTAAAGCGCTGTTTTAACCCACCAATTCACATTTGACCAGCTTCGCGGAATCGTGTCTCATACTCAGAATTTTTTTCCTCATAACGAAAGGATTTTGCCCTGCTGAGATGTATGCGGTTGATATCCGTTCGTTACCAGCCTATTATATCCCACTGCTGAGCACAGTCCTTCCTAAATGTAGAATCACATGAGTAGCATAGGCCATAACACAACCTCGTAATTCCAATGTGCATTGGTGGGTAAAAACGGATGCAATAGCAACCGGGAAGAACGGATTTACGTGCGAAGCACGGCGGATCTCGAGATCACAAAGTTTTGGTCACACATCTCAGTACTGACCATGGCGAAAGTAGCTTTGTTTTCGATATCGAAAGACAAAGCGTACACCACGCCACCGAGCTCCTCCTTGTTGTCTGATGTCCAAAATAAAAATCTCAAATAATTTATATAAGCCCTGCGTCACGCCGCATCCGGCGGCTTCCCACGAATAGTGTTACATACGTAATTATTCCCTCAAGCAATATAATTACAAATCTCGCCCCCTCCCTTAGCGCCTAAGACCCTCTTCTTCGTCATCGCCTGTCGCCCCAAGGTACGTTTTGGTGGTAACACAACTAGTATTGCAAGTTGTCAAAACCCTTTATATCATGTGTCAGTATACGCCAAACAGGATAGAATTGAAAATCTAATTCTGTATAGTTCAGCAAAATGTGTTCAGAAAGAACAAGATGGGGTCGGATTTGAAATTCGTCCTCAGCCAATATACGTTCCACTGCTGGTCACAGGCCGTCCTATGTAGATAAACAGATGAGGTATAATGGGCCGTAACACCAACCACGCTGGCCTAATGTGGGGGTGAACGGTTGCAAAACTGACCGGGACCAACAGCTCAACGTGCCTTTCGTAGCACGGGGGAGTTTGAGATCACAGTTTTGGTCACCCATTCAAGGCCTGACCATAGCGAAAGTAGCTTCGTTTTCAATATCGAAACCGGGGTCCTCAACTAAAATATTACGATTTTTGATAACACAAAAATTGATAATTTGATTTGTATTTGCCTAACGTTGTTGGTATGAAATTCTATATTCCTTATGTGCGATTGAATCGAAAATTTTAATTCAAGTAAAATATCTAGTCCACTGTACGAACTAGTAGCTAAATAAGTTTTCACTAAAGAAATACGCTTAATCATCGTAATAAATTCCCTTTGTAGATACAGTAGAAGCTTTGGGCAAACATTTAGATCTCGGCCTTAGGCTGCTTGTCGACCACTGTGATAAGCGGAGCGGATAGCGGCTGTAATAACAATACTAAGATCCTTTTCTCGTTAAGGTATATCACTGAACACTTATGAACGCCAAGAATATACAATGCTATCCATTCGAGAAAAATTAAGAAGAATCTCAGAAAGGATTAAAAAATTGCAATAATTTATAACAACAGCGTTGAAGTTGGAATTCTCAGTAACTGTAATTAAGAAGATGCTGCTCCAATTTGTTGAGAAGTCAGACGCGCAGCGATCACCAAGTGAGCTAGATGTTTTCGAGATAGGTATCTCGAGCATTTTTTTTTAAAAGACTGTCAAAGAAAGCCTAAACCTAAATCACGCCACGTTCTACCCGCTGTCGCTCCGCTTATCACAGTTCTCATGACTGTGGCCTTAGACGCAGCCCGTACGTGCTCGCGTGCCATACGAAAGGATTAATAAGGGCCGCACTTGCTTGCAATGAGTTTTCAAGCGATTCCATCTGTTTGGTGAAAAGCTCTTATAATATGGGCTATGCGATAGATGTATAATGAGAGATAAAACAACTATTAGATAAAGTAAGCGCGTTTCTCACGTATAAAAATCGTGGAACCTTAAAGAGCATATTTTGTACAGTCGAGTACAAAAACCATGTATACACATTTAGAGGTAACAATCTTTATTTCCTTAAAAGAGCCATTTACTGCCAAAAGAGGTTACATATTCTTGGAGTAGACGGTACAATAATCTTTGATTTAAACAAAAGTGTTGCGTTAAGTAACCGATCGATAACTTTCACGAATGTGTCATGATAATTGTACAAAATCGCACTTTATCTGAATTGGTCTTTTATTTTATAATCTTATATTTACTGTTCTATACCACCACACACATTTTTAATTACATCGTAATTATAGAATGCGTATAAAATTTCTACGTCTCGTCATTCTTGTAACGAACTTGCTTGCTGAAATATCAGTAACTCATCCTGATAAGCAACAATCAACCTTGGCAAGTTGATTATGCGAACTAATTTCAAACGTATGCTGGTTATTTCTGGTCATAGAGCTCCGTGCATCAATTTGGTGCTTCGAGCAACTGACTCATGCCAGTACAGTCACGAGCATATACATTATACACAATTTATGTATTTATTCCCTTGCAATAGAAGTCATTTGCCGTCAAAAGTGTATAGATGTGCATGCTAGTGACGGTACAGTGTCCCATAGGGATATAATCCGTGCTGATATTAACGATCCAATGGACTTAGTGGTTTGATCGGCTTGATTGAAGCACTGGTTCGATTCCCGGGACGGGCCGATGAAATTGATCCGGTATTTGTGAACCATCTTTGCGTGACAAGCTGTGACTGTGAGCATGTTTAAATATTAAATCCTATGAAATATTTGCAATCACATAATACGTGCGTACATAAATATGTCCATGTTAGTTTACATTTGATATACATAACGCTAAATGTACAGTACAAGTGGAAAAATCAAAAGTTTGTTGATATTTTATATGAACTTTTGCATCGGGTTTTTTTGGTCTATATTTTTGGTATGGTTTGATACAAATTTATTTATTAACAGCCGTGACCCAGATACAATTTCGTATTTATCACAATAAATATCTGGCCTCAAATGGACTCCATCCCAGAACCACACAGAAGCTTCGAAACAATACTAAACCAATTGACAACGAAAGTTGTCAAAACCGGCAAAATTACCTTTATTCTATATGTCTTAAAGACAATAACGCTTAGAAAGTAAATGATCAACAGTTCCAAGGTTGGGCTATTGTTACGCACAACTCAACGCAATGTCAACTTTGATTGCTATTTACGCGTCTCTGGGCCCGTAACGTAACTCATTAATATTCAGAACTGCCGTCTCAAACTTTTTATAATAATAAACTTGTTGAAACACTCCATAACGTTTGCAAACGTCAACTACGCCCGTTTTATGTGAACATCGTATTATATGGGGAAAAGTAATTTCGCCTTAGAGGCGTCTCTTTGCCGATGTGCACACGCGGTGAAAGAGGTTAGATATTGAAGTAAATTTTAAATGTGACACCGCTTTGAGCTTGTTATGATTTGAGAGCTGATATTGGAGTCCTTAAGTTGGTGAGATACTGGCTTAATGTCTTGATTTTGTCGTGTAAGGAACAGTTTTATCAATTAGAAAAGAGCGCACTCATTCCTAAAAAATGTGCAGTGCAGCAGTTGTCTATGGGCGACGGTGATCATTTTCCTACAGGTGAACCGTCTGCCCGTTTGCCTCACCTCATATAAAAAAATAGATATTCATGGTTCTGTTACAGTCAGAGCCTAGGTCAACACTTAAATATTGTAATCGTTTCGATCATCACCAATACAATCTATTAATACTATTACAATCTCACAGAAACCGAGTCCAAATAGATTGGCTTTGGAGTTTCGGAGCCCAAGGACCGATGGTTTAATTTAAGAGGAGGCAAACACGGGGATGGTTCCCTGGTGGAAAGTGCCCATCGACGTCCATAGACATCTGCTGCACCTGAAGAACTGCAAATTTGTTACCAGCCTTTAGGACTGAAATGAACATTCTTGCTAAAAACGCCCAAAGCTGCTACAAAAAAAATATTGTTATTATTTTTTCATATTGCAAAAAATGTTGCCCAAAATTTCGAGGAGCTGGGTGGTGGCTGGGTGGTAACTCTTTCGATGTCGAAAACAAAGCTGCCTTCGCCATGGCTGGCCTTGGATTGGTGACCAAAACTCCTCCGTGCTTAAGAAGGCACGTTAAGTGGTTGGTCCCAGTTGCTATTGGAACCGTTTCTACCCACCAACCTGCTTTGGACCAGCGTGGTGGTGTATGGGCCATACTCCTGTGTTTCTGCATGTAGGAGACCTGTGCCCAGCAATGCTGTAATGGGGCGTATATAGGCTGAGGACTGCCCAAAATATTACAGCGTCATTATCTGACAACTCAAATCTTAAGCATATTTTAGTACAAAAGAACTTAAGTATTATTAGGTAGAACTCTTAGATCTAAAAATAAAATAAAATTTGCTGAGGAGATAATCCACCTTCCCAAGTCTTCCATTAATATCTTCAAAAAAATTGAGAGATTAAAAATTTTTAGGATCCACTTAATTATTCTCAAGCTCAATCAAGGAATATGGGAACGAGCTATGAACCCGCAACCTTGAAGCCGGAGAACCCTCTACCAACATTAATAATATTACAATTTTCATCAAACATTTACCGGTCTTGGGCAAAATTAAAATGGATTCAATCTCATTAAGGCTTATTTAGAGAAAGCAAACTAAAGCAACGCCTTCCTTCATTTTGTTATAAAGGAATCTAACTTTCCGTTTTGTTAGTTCCACTGGACACGTTTTATAATCTTATTTCTTTCTTAGTAATTAGAATCCTTATATTGCTCGCGGTGTACATATTTAAGAACCCTAATTAGCATCCGCAGCTTTTGAGCTGTTAATTCTAGTTTGGCGATTGTTTTTGGTTGTTTTCACTTTCCATGATCCAGGATAAAGCGGCCTAATTTTTAACATCAACAATGAATAGTAAATTTAGGAATGTGGTCAAGAACAAATGATGAGCTAATCTTGTAGCGTTAAGCTTAAAAATATAAGATCAAGGAATCCATACTGTGTCAGTTAATTAAATTTAAAGTCGCAAGATATATATAACATATATATTAAACATAAATTTTTATGTCAATACTGTGAATACTGCATCAAAGTCATCAAAGGAGTCGTGTGGTAGCGGCTCATTAAAAGAATACTACCAACCCATTTCTTTCCTTGGGTACCGTAAAAGGCGACTAAGGGACTTAGAACTGCACAACCATTCAGATGCTTATAGCAATACCAATAGCTTATAGCGGCGACGGGCTCACCACCTGTCACGCTGAGTGCGGTCACTACTTGGTGAAGCGCGGACTATAGCAGTGGACTGCTTTTGCGGTGCTTTTGCCAAGTCTCTGACTAACCCTAAGGGCATAATAGGCGTGATTATATGTATGTATGTATGTATGTATGTAAATCATCAAATCCTCAACGAAATTTGTTAACAATAATCAAAATCTTTCGAATGGCTCAGACACTGAATCCCATTTTTCTATAATTCCTTTTAGATCCTTAGTATTTTTTTTTATCCTTAGCTTTTCAAGGATTGCTAAGCTTTCTCCATCGATCACAATTTCATAACCTCTTTTAGCCTCATATTTGCAACTATTTGCCTTCATTGAAGCAACTCTGCATCTTTAGTTAATGATGGTTATGTTACCTAGATAAAACAATTATGTATGTTCTTTCAACTTGGCGACCTTTGTTCTCAAATCCTCTGAATAATTCTAAAGCATTAAGCTCATTTACTTTATTCTGATTCTCATTGCAAGCGAAGTTTGCTAAATCAATTAGTAATTGACCAGAATGTCTTCACCCTGATGTAAAATAAGAGTGGCGATTATTATTTCAGTTTACAATTTCAATACACGAAAACCATTACGGTTTTCAGCATTTAATTGATAATAATTCCCTTTTGGTAATGCATTAGGAATGTATGGAAGTATTCCCCTTTCGAAATGGAACGCAATACACCGTATTAATCCTCTTAGCGAATAGTCTGTCGGAACTAGTGCTACACGTTGATATGGTCTGTTTATCATCTCATGAATAGCATTTTAAGCGTTCATGGTCATTTGTGTTAAAATTAAAGAGACGTTAGGCATTATTTTTACTACCAATGTATCTGATAGTACTTAATATTGCGTGCAGCTGCATCCACAAACGAGACTCTGCTAATACTCTCTGTATGTAAATCTTGTTGTATAACCATGAACCCTTTAGTGGCGTCTTCAATTCCCGTATTATCTGTAATTTTTTTAATAGTTAAGGTCATAGCTCATTATGAGCCACCCGGCACCCGATCGTCAACATTACTGTAACTGGTTCTCGACACGTCATCTCAATGACAGCTCGAACTGTTTCTTGCACTGACGGACATAGTAATTACGTCTATTACTAGCGTAACAAATGCGTAATAGCGTAAGAAATTTTATTGAGAACTTCCATGCTTTGGATGTAGGCATTAAAATGACACCTGACACCTCTGTTCGTGACGCACGGCTCCGCAATGTGACACGCGTGCACATAAGGTGCAAGGTAGGTCAGAAAGAAATTTTTTTCTATTGTCAGCTCAGCAATTGACTCAACACTATCTGATGATAGACAAGTTCATATACGAATGAAGCTAGGGTATGAGAATAAAAAGCAGTCCTAGCTACCGCCAGCTTACTAGTTCAGATGGCCTTTTCACGTCTCTTGAAGGAACCCATGCTGTAGGATGTAGAGATGGAGAAAAAACGTGAATATTCTAATTCCAGTATTGTCTTTTTCGTTAAAAAAATAGTCTCATTGCATACCATAAAAAGGTAACGTCGTCAATGTTAAACAATCTTAACACTTATACCTATACATACATAACTTGTCACTCTGTCTCGTTAAGCGAAAAATATATCTATTGATCAACAGCTTGTTAAAACTTATCGTCTACGGGATATAAAAAAAACTTTTAATGGCCGACGCGATAGGTAAACATGATCAAAGAGTCGGAATGCTTATTACGAAAAAAGACACGGGCTTCTCAGGACGTACAAAGTTTATTTGCGATAGCTGGCTATAGTTGTAAATTCATGTTGCGAAACATTAACGTTAATGAAATTGCAGAAGGAATTGAATTGAAGGTGTTTAAAGCTTTTAGAATTCGATGAATCTAAATAATTCAAGGTGGTGGTGGTGGTGGTGGTGGTTGTAGGTATAACATTTTTATTTCACCTTTAAACCGAGAAAAGAAGAAATATTTTAATTACCTATCAGTTTTTAAAACGTGTGCCGTCACAGTCGGGGTAAAACAAGGTTTGTTATCTGTAAGTCCACATTAATATCACTCATGCAACATTTTACTTCAAATGAAACGATATCGTATTGATAATTGCTATGGGCTACTTAGATGACAGGTCAACTTTTTAATTACCTAATATCGATACGGTGAAGGCTGAAGGTATTTTGATCCTTGACTTCATAACAACTAAGCATAATTTTGTATGCAGTAATGCAGCGATTCAGATTCTATGATTCTATGACTGATAAATGATGCAACTTGAAAACTGACGAAAGCTTTTCTACTCCGACTGTGCTTTAATTTCCCGCCAGTATAAATCATTAGTTTTTTTTATGTGCAAATCTTAAAAAAATTGGTAATTGAAATAGGGATTTAAGTCTTAGTGGCTCTCCGCGGCCGTGTGGTACCCCTTCCCGTAGAAATATTGGCATCAAATACGTCACCCGTAAAAAGTGTAGCTTCTCAAGCAGTTATTTTTTAAAATTCGGTCCAGTTGCTTCGAAGCCTATTCAATACAAAGAAACAATCAAATCTTTTCTCTTTATTATGTATGAGTATAGATAATCATGCTAACTCCCAGTTTTCTGACACGACTGCTAAAAAAAAAAAAGATACTTAATAGGCTAGTTAACCCTTTATTTTATTGGGCCCTAAATGACTCATTACTGTTAAGCACGACCATAAAATTATTACGTAACATGAACCACAAGCAGTTGCTAGTGGAGCATGTTTCTCATATATGCGATGCAATTTGTCTAGCTTTGCTTACCTTTTGAAGGTGTACCTTCAAAAGGTAAGCAAAGCTGGACACAATATCTATGTAACAACTACAAACCTTTGTTTTACAAATAAATAAATTATTATTACTATTATTATTATATTTTATTAGCTGTTGCCAGCGACACCGTCCGCGATGCCATGGTTTTTTAACTATCCTACGCGAAACCCTTTCATTTTCCGGAATAAAAAGAATCTAAGATGTTGCCCAGGAATATAAGGTAACGCCATGCAAAATTTCATTGAAATCGGTCCAGCCAGAAAACTATCACTTACAGACTGAGAAACAAAAAAAATATATTTGGTATTTTCCCCCTTTTTACATCCCCCTGACTTTCAACCTCTACAGTTTTCTTTACTATATTCTTTTATACGTGGCCAAAATAGTATGAATTTACTGAAGACGTATTTAACTCTACCAAGGACTAAATAAAAGCTATTTCCTCTATTATTAAAATAGGCTTTGTGTCATTAAATCAGTGTAGGTATAATACCTTCGCTTACCGTGGGAAGGCGGCACCCTCAAAGGTATCAAATTCAAAGCAACCATCTTGCTTCGATTGCGAACCGCTACATAACGATATCAAATACTACCATTCTGTTGATGAAAGATTATAATTATGGTTACATTTTAAGCCTACTAACTAGATGAGTGAAGTAGATTTATAATTATTATGGTTCTTAGTTGGGTCATGAAAGCTTCAAGTGACGACACTTAGGCCAACTTGCAGGAAATTTAAATCGAGATTTAAAACTCGATTTTGTAATTTTTTGTCAATTTTACTATGGCTATTAAGTATGTCAAAAATTTACAAAATCGATGTTTAAACCAGGTTTTAAATTTCCTGCAAGTTTAAATATTTTATGGTTCAGTGTGGTTTCATAACTACACTGGCCACCAGAGGCGGCCGCGCGCGTTTATATTACACGGAGCTACTAACATCGTGCCACACGCGCGCGTTTATACGTCAAAATGTATGGAAATCTCGCCGGCGCTTTTGTCCAGCGCCCAGTTGCTCGTACGAAACGTCCCTCACGTCAAAAGTGAAGTTTTTTTTCATAATTGCCGACCTCTGTGGTCGAGTGTTTTTTTTTTATTATAGCTGTGGTCTGTAAGCTCAAGGCGTCGCCATCTCGAGAGGTCCTGGGTTCGATCCCCAGTGGAGGCAAGTGTTTGGGTGATGAATTTTCAGACATTTGTTCTCCAGTCTTGGATGTTCATTATATATGTAATGTATATGTAATGTATATTCTGAATAATAATAAGTATTACTATTAAATATATCCGTCCTGTCCGTCATCTAGTATTCGTAACACAAGCAGCATTTAGTTGCTTAAAATGGGATAGTTGATAGGTATGGATGTCTGAGGATATTTATTATAATAAATTAGGTATTTGTTTTCAACAAAAGGGGTCAATAAAAATGGTGACTCGTACCAGAGGCAGCAACTTTAGCAATGACCTTGTGTTTTTTAAAACCAAAGAAAATATGTAAGCACGACCCTACACATAAATAAAATGATTTATTGCAACTAATAAAAACACAGAAATATTGTACTAAAAATACAATGCAACACAGGCAGCCTTATAGCTAATAGAAATATCTTCCAGGCAACCTTTGGGCAGAGATAGAATGAAAGAAAAGGTAGGTGTAATATACTTACATAATAATATATAAGGTGCATATATAAACTACTATTTATAAATTTTATAAAAAATTATTTACATATATAAAATTACATACTTTACCATAAAAGTATAAATATTTTATTTTGCAATATATTCTTACATAAAATGCAGATGCATTTTCGTGTTTCTTTTGTAGGACCCATTTTGTAGGACGGAGGGCATACGCTCCAATTCATGATAAAACAACGATTATTTTTCATCTAAAATGCCTAATAGAGAATCTGCCCTATTTACCAGTGATTATTATCGCTGTTTATTTGAAGTGTCCTGTCTATCAACCAGCAAATCATCCATTAAACTAAAAATAAAATAAGTAAAATAAGCCGTCTCATACAGTTTTTTTCCTTAATCTAGTTCTATTAATTGATAAACAGTTGATCTTCGGTAACTGCTTGCCTTTCGACAAAGGCCTCGTCTAAAGTTTTCCACTGTCCTCTGTTTTTCGCGGTTCGGGTTAGTCTGCCTCCCCCTGCTTCTAGTGCTCTCTCTATTATAATAAATCATCCATTATAACAAAATGAATTACCACAGACACGTTTAAATATTTCATCAAAACCAGATAATGAATAAAACATTACAGCATTAACTTCAGGTATACTCTTACTTAAAGCTCTATAAAAGATAAAGAAGCAAAATCTAAGTGTATCTCGGTACCCCAGCTTAATATTGTTTAGAGGCATCATTTGAATTTGAATGCGCTACGTGCAAGTGCACGTCGTATTCCCGTCACGCATCCACCACGTGTGGCACTGGTCACTTGACCGCTGCATCTTGATGACAACCACATTAGGACTGTATTATACGCATCTAGGGTTGTAAGCGAATAATAGGAACCTTACCTGAATCGTAATATTGTAGCTTTGGGATTAAATTCTTCTTGTATTATCATATTATTATATATATAGTTTTACATACATATATACAATCACGCCTGTAATACCTAAAAGGGGTCGGCAGAGTCCAAGAAGCACTGTGTTCCCTAGGACTACATTTAGCCGTGCAAAAATTGGGTTTGGGCAGATGAAAAATCGTGAAAGAGTAGTAACAAGTGGCTAGCCCATCGCCTACACAATCACAGACCCAGTACCCAACACCCTATAGTTTTAGATGATATTATTATATAGAGCTGGCGCTAAAGAAAGCTGACACAACATATCTTTCCCCGAAGGGGAAGGCAGGGGTGTTAAACACCCACATTTCGCCAGATATGTAAGGTCCCCATGTAACAAGTGGCGAGCCTGTTGCCATGCACTGGGCACAATGTGAGGCAAGCGATATTCACAATGAACTGTACATAAGTTTTATTCAAACTCAGTGGTACAGGCGGTGGGAGCGAACCCGCGTTTTCCGCGGCCTCTCGAACGAGTAGTGCCCTATCCGTCCCAACTCGGCTACCGCTGCCGCTGATAGGAAGTTGAGGCTGCAAATTATGAGTACCGCATTCTGTAAATCGCTTTGTTCAGAAAAGCTTGCTAATTATGATTCTTCATGGTCCATTTTTTATTCGGTCTTCTATATATCGAGTAAATTGTATTAAATATTGTAGTAAATCGATTTGGAACTTAACAAAGCTATAGGAACTTTTCAGTTCAAGAATTACTATTGAACGATGTTACATACTAGAGTTGGATTAATTAGCAATTAGCATAGCAATAGCCCGTAACGTGCTGAATGCTAAGAATTTGTATGCTTATGAAATTTATGAAAATAAGCAATAATTACCATTACTAAATACATAACTATTGGAAGGTGGCAATGAAATGGCATATATACCTAACTTAAACCACAAGTAGAAACGAACACCGTGATTTTTGTAGGAACTCCAAGCAGATACGATAGCTACCATTGCCACCTGTATTCTGGGTGACAAAAGCCACTTTTCATCATGTGGAAGGCCTGGTAGAGTGCACACATCTTGAAATTAAAAATTAAAATTACCATAATTGTATTACTGTCATTAGAACGAAAACCCTTGTATCGGTTTTCTACGAACAATTCTCAACATGCCGCAAACTACTAAAATGTTTTTCATCCTCAGCTTAAATACGTCCCACTGTTGGGCACAGGCCTCCTCATCGAGAAACACATAGCGTTTGCAATAGCGACCGGGACCAAAGCACGGAAGAGTTCGAGATCACAAAGTTTTGGTCACCCATTCAAGGCCTGACCATGGTAAAGGTAGCTTTGTTTTCGATATCAAAAGCCAAGGCGTACTAACCATTACGACACCAAACTGTATAATTTACTCAAATTTTTACGAAAGGATTTTTCAGAAACGTCGAATTGAATGATCGCGTCAAATTCATGCCGGCTATTTACGATATAAATGAATGGGCTGTTTCTATGACTTATATTTCTTATTTAATAATCACTTCCCTGTATGTCTTTGAAAATCAACAGTTTTATATTGAACTTTTGCAATTCTGTCGATCATTTTCCGCGCCATTCACGGATAAAATTGACTACAAACACGTGTTCCCTTCATATCACAACATCGAATGCTTCAATAAACGTACCTAATTACTATGTAGACCATCAAGGTGAATTCGGCTGCTGCTATTAGGTCCTTACCTATGAAATTGGTGTTTTGTATGGTAATAATTGCTTAAATTTTGTAAAGTTGTTTTACTAATACTTTAAAACAATCAGAACCCATAAAAGACCTTGTTTTAAAGAATTGCTTGTTTATAGTTGTTTCACATTTATTTATGATTATTTATGATGTATCGTTTATAGTCTTTCATTAACCAAAGATATCGTTTCATAATAAAACTAGTCATCATTCCGAATTCGAAACGAGACAAGTTACAACCTACTGAACAATATAATACCCAAATGCGTCTCATACGAAGTTATGTCGCAGCCTCAACGCATCCGAACATCGCAACCTCTCATATAATATTGGCAAAAGACAACTTGACAACGTTCCAAAAATATTACGTTTGTTTTCGCCTCCAATATCCGACAAACACCCATTCATAGGGACTTGGAACAGAGGTGAAAATATAGGTACGTAAACTCCATTCGCGCATAAATGAAATTCCGTTTTTTTTCTATTATTTATTTCGGCTGGTAATAATATTGCCGTATAAATAACTGAGCGACCGAAAACAATCGGGAAAGGTGTTCCGCTCGTGAAAATGTAAATAGCGTTATCAGCGATGGACGGAGTCACGTGACCCGCGAGTCCCGAGGATGAGATGATTTATTTAAAGTAACGTACCGATCCCTTATCTGCCACCTCGCGTTATCTTATTGCGTGTTTCCTAAATAATTAATGCAATATAGGGCATCGATTGTGAGGTGACGGGAGCGAGCGGGGCGGAGTGAGGTGCGCGGGGGTGCGCGCGGCGCACGCACGCGATTGGCTGTCAAGCCTGCGTGAGTGCGTACCTCCCCCGCGTGCGTGCCCTCAGCGGCCAGCTCTCAGTCGCCGTCTGACATTCGCGCGGGTGAGACGTGTCGCGCTGCGCTCCAAGTGACGGACGATCGCCGCGGCCGCGCTCCGCTCCCTTACAACACAAGTTTAATTTAAAAACTGAGACTAATTGATCTGTCCATATGGTTCACCTCGTAGATATTTTGCGTTCAGCGAAAGTTGAATATCCGCCACCGCCTGTTATTGTAAGTAAACAACTCATTTACATGTTGGAAAAAGTGTTCAAATTTTGTTTGTTGAGTTTCGGGTATTTTTGTTTTACGTCTTACCTATTTATTTTCATTTCTTTTCAGGATATGGTTCGAGTTTTGTTTGTTAGCGAGTCGAGTTTCAAAGTAAAGACGGAATTCTTTTTTTTTTCTATTTGATAACTTTGCCACGCGGTCGTTTTGTTTGTATAGATTATCTCATTGCATCTGAAGTTCGATTAATAGTTATAGAACTTTTAAAACTTTCTAAAGAACTTTTATTTACTGAAAATGTTTATATTTTGTGATAAAACTAAATAAATAACATTCTTTTTATTTTTGTTTTATTTCCTTTTGTTTTTAATCAAACTTGTTAAAACGCTTATTTTGAAGTAAATATAATTAACGTTATAGTGGTTTTATTATTATGTTAATGCACAATTTATTAATTTGACAAGACACTAAAAATATAACGAACGTAAATATTTAGATAATGACAATATTTTGTCTGAATACATATTTATGGGAATAAATAGTCAACATAAAATAATTATGCGTGCTCTTAGTGAGCTGTTAAGAAAACCAAATTGATTTGATACAATAATTTAATAAAAGTTCACTCTTTTTGTATAAATAGGTAACATGCTATAATTTGAAGTAAATATCTATGTTATAATACTGAATATGGTAACCAATAAATTAAAACAGCTCTTTTAAATGTATAAAGCATTAAAATATATAAATTAATTCTTATATCATAATGAAAGCATTATTTTTTATCTCGAATACAAATATTACAACACAAGAGCTAAGAATGTAACAGGTTCAAAAAGCTTCATAAAAAAAATAATATTAATTAAAAAAATTAATATTAATTAAATAACACATGTTTTAAAAGCTTAATAAAAAAAATTATATTAAATAAGATATTTAATTATAGCACATAAAATCAACTTACTTGAATTATTACATAAATGCCATTTGTGTAAACATAAACAATAACAATTAAGAATCTTACTGATTGGGCGAACAGTAAAAGATTTCAAGTATTACAGCAGGAATAATAATCAAATTCTAGATAAGGGAAAGCATATACAAAGCAATCAAACAGTGATTTCAAGATAAACCACCAAGTATGATCTTGAATTAATAGAAAATTTATATTATCTTTACAACATTTATTAGCTCTAGCTTTATATGTAACTAATATACACAGCGAAGTGGTGACCGAATAACAGAACTCGTGAAAGCCAGTTCAATGACGGCCTGTACCGCAGAGCTTACTCTAAATATTTTTAAAGTCAAATCTGTTCTACTACCCTGTAACGTAATGTTGTCTGATCATTATTGACTTACTGCAATGTCAAATGTTATTTCCATAGATAATTTCATAAAAAGTGTTCGAAATAACAGAAATCCAATTTATATAACTTTCATATTAGACAAAATGGCAATATCCCTAGGGGGATATAAGCATAATAATGATGTTTGTGTTATCAAGACAAGCTAAACAATAGTTACACTTCAATCAACTCCAACAGGTTCTTTCTGATTTTTTATTTACATTACGTCATCAAAGTTTCGGCTGCCTTCGAGTCACGATGACCGAGCGCAAATTAATGCTTCCTTAATAAAAACCTTCGCACACTCGTTATATAGGAGGGAGTCCTTACATTTTTTACCGTCGATTCACCATGACAGCTCCTTTTAATTTGAAACTGGGGGAAAGAAATTCTTGTTGCCCTGTATTTTGTTCAGGTTATACTTTTAAATACAGAGGTTTTTTTGTACCTTTTTACTTGTTGAAAGTACATTAATGAACAAGCTGTGTGTACATAAGGCACGAGCTTAACAATGATTGCAATGACTAAATTAAAGACTAAGGGCGAATTCAACCAAATTGAGAATAGTAATACCAAACTGAGTTCACACGATTGCGATTGGTCCAATTTGCCCTAAGGGTGAACCCGATTAGCTATCCTAGTTTTTTCATGTTTTCCTATTTGCGAGGAATATTATTTTAACGAAATACGCAGTTTTTCGCGCACTTTGTGTCAATGTCTTGTTTGACATAAGGCAGATTCGACCAATCGTTTCAGCTCAGTTTGGTATAACTATTCCCGTGTTACTAATCTCAATTTGGTCGAATTCGCCCTTAATTATATAAACCAATCAAGGCATGGATTTGTGTTGCAAAAAAGTCATATAATTGCATGCTTATTTATGCATAATTTTATAAACATTATTTTAGCTTAGTAACATAGTTATACTAACTGGAGGATACAAATCATAAGTAGATGCCTAAACGTCGGTTGACATCCTCTTCATTTTTTCCTCCGAACCATTTCCGAGCGTCTGCCAGTGCAAGTAAACCAAATAATTTAACCTGACAATTTTATTTTAACAATAACAAATTCTTTGGAAGTGACTGCTGTGGAAATGAATAGGTTTTCGAACGTAGACGAACGTGCAACGGTCGCTAGAAGCAAATAGATGTGGGCAGGAAAGTTGAATGGTGTAGGATCCTAGGTATAGACTTACGAGAATATCAAGCTGTGGGTCTTCTAGCTGAGATGAATATGTATAAAATAAATCTCAATCAATCAAAATCAATTTACACTTGTTAATAACATTATAATACAACAAATTACTCTTTTTCCATTGTGTCGTTGAGTTTTGGGCGCCAAAGTGGGGCCTTGTTCATCATTGCAAAATTTAAAATAAATAAAGATATCTTCAGACATATATCTGATCTATCTATCACACTTCTCAACAAGCCCCATTTTAAGCAACTAATGCTGCTTGTGATACGGATACTACACGACGGATAGATATTTATCTATTAAATAGATAAATACATGTATATAAACATCCAAAACTGGAGAACAAATGCATTCTTGTATTCTTCACACAAACATCTGCCCCACCGGGGATCGAACCCAGAACCTCTCGAGATGGCGACGCCTTGAAACCGCCGTACACCCCACTCGAACACGGAGGTCGTTGAAAATATTCTATTATTGCAATGATGAAATAAATAATAATAGAAAATTATTATATTATTAGAATATTATGATCTCTTTACACATAATTATTATTTATAACAGCCTTATAGCTTGTCTTCTTTGACTTTATTACACTAACTGATACCATTACAAGTTTATCTAAAAAGATTTTAGCTTCCTAATGATTTCATAATCTTGCCTCGATCTGAGAAACACTAAGTGAATCAACAGGAGCATTACGACTATCTCTTTTTTTCGATTCTTCCTTGTCACTGCATCTACCTCCTTCCTTCTTTATTTTATACAATAATCCGTAGTTTTCTCATGTTCCAGATTCCCTGTCCATTGTTTAAATAAGGTTAGAAATCGTTTTATCCTTAAGTTTCGTAGAGTTTGTACCTACTGTTAATTCTAATAAAAGGGCCCATTTCTTTTTGCGGCAGTGTTGACAAGAATATAAGCTGATTCTTTTGCTCGATATGTCAGCGATGGGCTTTTCTGGGTCAATTTAGTAAGGCATATAATTAAGTAGGAGTCCGTAAACTTTTCATCATGTCCGAACTTGAATGTCCCTTCTAGGTCATTACCTCCCCCGCTTATGTAGGGTCTTCGTTTTTTCTAACTTTTGGGTTAATGCGAGACCACATCTCTTCGCAGGTTGTACTATGGGTTTAATTTTGCACCCTAGACCTAAATGCGTTAGGTTACTTTTTGATAACCATCATTTTGTTTGGGTTGTTGATAGTTTGAATGAGTGTATCTGTGTGGTTAATGTATAATAAAGTTTTCGAAGCTAGAGGGATTAGTGTCAAATTTTCTTTTTACGCTACTCCTGCCGAATGCTACTGCTACTAATGCTAATGCTACTATAATACATATTATATATCAAGCCTTTGTTATTCATGCAAATACATAAGTCACGCCTTTTTCCCATAGGGGTAGGCAGAGATTACATCCTTCCACTTGCTACGATCCTTGCATATTTCTTTCGCTTCATCAACTCTCATTACAGTCCTCATACATGCTTGGCGATTTCGAGTACTTTTGACCTGGCCCTTCTCTAAAACGTCTTTAATTTGGTCGAGAAACGTTCGCCTAGGTCTGCCTCGTCCCGTATCTTCACTCACACCCGATTCATATATCCCTTTAGTCAATCTATTTTCATCCATCCTTTCCACATGTCCTAACCATCTTAGCATACCTTTCTCTATTCTTGTCACTACATCCTCTTTCAATCCACACTTCCTTATTATCACATCATTATATATCCTGTCACTCAATTTTACTCCAGTAATGCTTCTCGAAGCTCTCATTTCTACCGCGTTTATTCTACTTTTGTGTCTCTTCTCCCATACCCAACATTCACTCCCGTACATCAGTGTGGGGACTAGCACACCGTTGTGCACTGCTATTCCTGCCTTTTCAGAGAGCATCTCACTACTTTTATTAAAACTGATTGAATAACACTATTTAATGATATATTGCATTGTAAAAAGACTAAAATAGATGTAATATGGCAGCTTCATAACGACCTTCATTAGAGCGCCACAAGAAAAAAAATTAAAGATTTTTCATATTTTGCTTGTCTATTCAAAGAGGCTCAATTTTATTACTCAATAGGATAAGCATACATGGTCTCAGTTTGTCATTGTGTGCGTGTGGTGACCTTTACAGTCACGAGCATAAATATATTACCATTTGAGTGCTTTGTCATTTCGACATAACAAGTATCTAGTTCTATAACATCAAATATTTTAATAAAAACCTTAGAATGACAAAGTATTAAAATGGGTATATCTTGATGCTCGCACGAAGACTCCACAGCACACATACATACAACAGAGCTGGCTTAAATAATTTATTTTATTTTAAACCTGAAACCAAAGCATTTGCACTACCACTGAGACCCAATCCTATATTAAACAAGCAATATTAAATTTTCACATTTTTTGCAATAATACTTAACAGGAACTTTGGTAACGAAGCCAGATTTAGCTCGAAATTGTAATCGCAAATTGCTTCAATCCGTTTTTCATTTTGAAGAAATTTATATCTTAGTTCCCTTTTTCTAGGGTAATTTATAACAATTTCTACTCGAAATGATTTTAACAAACAGATCCTTGAAGCGTACTTCAAAGAAAAGATTGATAACATCAAAATTATAATCGACGATAGAATTTCGAAATATTAGGTACTTGGCGTGAAATACCATGGATTTACATTCGTTTCTAAGAAATGAAACTTGAAGGTTCTAGTTATGACGTTAAAGCCAAAGGCTTAATTGAAAGAATCAGAGTGGGTACTGAAAATTATATAAATTATTGAACATTTCATTACAATCAAGATTCAGAAGACTTAAAGAGATTTTAATCACATAATTTTATTATTAAAAAATGATAGGTAGGAGGGCACGTAGTCCACAAAGCTTTCTGCCTGCTGGGACGATGCAGAATCAGAGGTTTCTTAAGTACCTAAGTTAGAGGAAACAATGGGTCTTATAATAAGGCTCAAGGTCACTCAAAGGGCAATGGAGAGGGCTATGCTTGGAGCTTCTCTGCGTGATCGAATCAGAAATAAGGGGAAATCCGAAGAAGACCGGTCGTTGTAGAGATCATTGGGGGAGGCCATGTCCGTGGAGGAAGTGGACGTCTATAGGCTGATGGATGACCAAGTGCGCTTGCACACGGCGACTTTTTTTAGCGATAACATAACGCGCGACAGCATCGCTACTAACGCGTGTTAGTCGCATTTGGAACGCGCTACAGTGGCGATGCCAACGCTCTACCAACGCGCTACTGCATCGCGACAGAATCGATGTAAACCGTGTCCGACGACATCGAGGAGAGAAGTGAGGGAGGGTGGAGAACCGAGCAAGTGCAACACTGAACCGCGCTTGCTTCGCGACAAAAGCGTGGCAGTATGGCGTTTGCATCGAGACTGAATCTGAGCTCCCTGTGGGCGACGGAACCCAGCTAGTAACCGCATCGCGACTGTATTGATGCAGGCGCGCGACGGTATCGCTACCGCATCGCTACTAAAAGTCGCCGTGGGCGAGCGCTCTTAGAGTCACAGCGTTGGTAATGCAAATATACGAGAGAACCGATGATAGTATGGTTCAATCGCGATACCGATTCAAATGGAAATCCTGTCTAGTTATCTATTGTCTAGATGTCTGGATAAAATATATATAATATTTTATCATCACCATTTCAGCCCAAATCAGTGAGATTTGGTCTGAAATGGTGATGATAAAATAAGTAATTAATAACAAAATATGTAAGCTTGTGTACAATTTTAATTTCTGAATAGCTTCCTTTAAAGGCGCTTATAATAACTGTATCTAAGTAAAGCAGAAGAATTATAGGTATAAATGATTTCATTTTCAGTTTGTAATATTTATATTTCATTATACTTTTACCAGTACCATGGAGGAGTTAAATACAGTATTAAGAGCTGGTAGCCGTCGCTGAGTACTGGCGTCATGACATTTGAGCCATTGACACAAGTAGAGGAAGATTATACTTTTTGACCTGAATACCTAAATGAAATTTTAATTTGATTGGATAATATGATACAAATGCTTAGTGCCAACCAATTTTTTAACTTGAGGGTGGTTTCATAGGTACGCTGGCCGCAAGCGCCGGCCACGCGCGCGAGATTTTACGTCAAAATGTAGGGAAATCTTGCCGGCGCTGATGGCTAGCGCTGGTGGCCACCGTACCTATGAAACGTCCCCAATACTTACATTCATTAAAAACTTCATTGACATTGTCATAGCCACAACATCATAAATAATTCAGTGATAAACAAAACACGACTGTACTAATAATAAAATAAACATACGAATGTAATTGAGACGGCCACGTCCGAAACGATAATACATTTAGCTTTGTTGACAACCGGTTGCCTAGCAACGACGCATCAAAATTACCAGATGACATTTAACGCCACGTGACGTATACTTAATCACTGACATCTGTCCATTGATATGTTTTTCAATACGAATTTCCTTTCGGGAATGTTTATTTTCTTTCCTAATATTGGGCATGACACGGCATTCATCTGTAGAAAATTATGATCACATTTCGAAAACCATAAAAACGGATGATGAATTTTTATAGAGCAGAAGTTATTTTGCAGATATTTCTTTTTGATTGACGTCTGATTATATTGGTGATTGGTGCGTCCGGGTGCCGGATTCAACTTTTTATGTAACAAATTAATAAATAAATCTAGCGTTATTGAGGGCGGTAATACGCTTTCATATTGGGAGTCTATTCATTCGGAGCTCTCGTATCAAAAGATGTTCGAGTTTTAAATCTTTTTGCTGTTAAAATACTTTAAATTCTTATGTTTTCTAAAACAACATCGAAAATACTGATGGGTGGACTCCCAATCAGGGGAAAGCCGCAGGAAATGCATAAGAATTTTAGCTAATATAGACTCTATGGAAAGTTGTAAACCATTTTTCAAAGAATATAAAATTTTAACTCTTACCTCTCTATATATACTAGAAACGTGTAAATTAGTAAAGAAAAATATTAAAATGTTAGAAAATACTGATAATAACAAAACAGGAATGAAATTGAGAAATGGTAACAAATTAGTTTTACCTAAGTTCACCTTATCTTTATTTGGATCTGGACCATATTCGATGTGTATTAAATTGTATAATGCTCTGCCTAGAAACTTGAGAGATATAGAAGACTACAACAAATTTACACATCTATTGAAGACTTTTCTTATTGATAAGTGTTACTATAGTCGAAGTGAGTTTTATGTTGATTATAAATAGACTATTAATAAATCAATGTTGTTCAGTAATCTTTGCATGTTATAATGTTTTAGTGAATAGTACAAAGTTCATTATTTATGTATGTTAAAAGTTGTGATTGGTCTTCAAAAACCAAAGATGATTGTTAATTATAAAACAAGATTGCTATGCCCTTGCAGGGTTCATGTGTCGAGCTATTATTTGTCGAACCTTGTAAACCACATGTTTATGCAATAAATAAATTGAAATTGAAATCGCTGGATGCGGGCCGTGGAGGACCGGTCGTTGTGTAAATCATTGGGGTAGGCCTATGTCCAGCAGTGGACGTCTATAGGCTGAAGGATGGATGATTCCACATTTCTCCTGATATATCTTATATACTTTTTCAAATGATGATATTGATTTTTACTAGTTCCGTCTCCAGTGAATTTCGATTTGGAATAGGTACGAGTAAATGGATATAAATTACCTTTGGATTGTTTTATACAATATTAAAGAGGGGTGAGGGATATGTGTTTATTGATTTCTTTAATTGCTACGACTGTATCATCGTTTGCGTTGGTTGGTTATTTTTCGTTAATTACTTCGATTTTTTTTCCTACACTTTTAGTTAGTGACACTAGCCCGTGTGACTGTGTCTAGTAACAATAAATATTACTTTATTTATTTCTAATTCGGTAGTACAGTAAGTACAGACTTTAACGAAAAACTTTTTATGGACTTACATTTTGAGTTTTTTTCTACTGCATTTGAATTGAAACAATTACATACCTACTTGAATTATCATTAAACATCTGTGACATATTTATGTATTTTAAATATCGTACGAGTGCTTACACCTTGCAAAAAAAAAGTGCGAATTTTATATCTAAAAGTTTCGTCACACGTAACAAGCAAAACTGAAAAAATTGTCCGAACATTCGCAGCACAGTTTTTCAGCACAAGCAAATCTACAGTCAGCAAATAGGGTTTTATACCTAAAGCTACAGAGGTGTGCGAATTATCGCCACGCCCACTAGGCGCATGTATTTTGTCTCTTTCTCGCGTTCCAGTTAATCCACCAATATTATCGTTGCACTCTGAATCTGAAGGCAACATTTTATGTTACGTAGAAATACCTAAAAGGCGAGAGGTAGTGATAGCCAAGTTCAGAAATACTGTACTATCCGTTCAAATAGTCGCCGATTATGCCCCGTTTGTACCGCTGAGTTTGAATAAAACCTTTCTACAGTATAAGAATATCACTTGCATTTGAATGTTTAAATATAGAAATTCACTGAAAAGATTAAGCTTATTAAAATAACAAAATTATGCCTGGTATGAACATGTGATAGAAGGTTTGAATGTAACATAAGTAGGAGAATGCATGTGGATGAGACAAAGGCCAAGAAAGCGGTGGATTGAGTGTGTGAAGAGAAGAGAAGAGTGAAGATATGAAAAGAAGTGAATGCTGAGCTGACGAGTGACAGAGTAGTTACCACCTAGAGTGGTGTCGGGTAAGCGGTACCAGACTCGCGTATAGTATTCCTTTTATAGTGCTTTCCTTTTATAGGATCCTTCCGACTGATTTCGGCCAAGCACTTCACACCTAGTCGGTCCTGCGCTGATACACACAAAGATGGCTTATGTAGCCTATCGCGTAAATCCACGTGCGCATTGGACCACCATGAAAAGTCAAGGCATGCAAACCACTTCGTCTCTTAACTTCTCCGCGTTCGCTTTCGATATTGACAGTAATGGTACTTGCGCCATGGTCAGTTCTTGGATGGGTAACCAAAACTTTGAGATCTTGAGTTCTTCCGTGATTTTCAAATCACGTCATGCTGTTGATCCCGTTCGATATTGCAACCGATTTTACTCACTGCAATGGGTTCCGCATTGGGCCAGCGTGATGGCGTTACGGCCCACACTCATGTGTTTCTCTCTGTAGAAGGCCCGTGCCAAGGAGAGGCACATTTATAGGTTGGAGAAGACGTTACCAGTGACGTAATTATATTGAATAGGTGCTGGTGTAAGAGCCATTAAAGCATCAAGGTAAATGACCTTATAACCGTACGACAATGTCGTGGTGGACAGACCTTTATGTATATATTTTGTAAAAAAACAACTTAAATAGGTACCAAACAAACTTGTAAAGGAAAAAGTAAAGAAAAGCATGCTAGATATGAATTTTAGTGGTGATTCCTATACCGATAGCGAGCCTAAAAAGTTTACCTACGAAGCAAAATCTGGAAAAATCAAAAGGTGTAACGAAAGTTTCTGTAAAGGCTTCTTTTAAGCGCGCCGTACGGCCTTAATAAAGCAAAAATACTAATAGCACGATACTAAAAGCTAGAAGGCTTTTTTCAGCCATTTGTTAAAAATATTATGGAATATTAATTGTTAAAGTATCAATTCTACTACAAAAATTACTCTATTTAAACCCACAGTTCGAAGATCTAAATATGCATAGACATGACATGTTTTGAAAAAGAGATTGCAATTTTTTTTTAATAAAAATTATGAAAATTCAAATGCAGCTTATAATATCAACAGCCTTGAAAATCTTGATTCTTTACAATGTGCATAATGTAAATGTACTAATGTTTTTTTTCTTTATTTCAGATGAACCGAGCAATACAGGTGAAACCGGCGGACAGCGAAAACAGAGGAGGTAAATAAACTAATACTATCGCTTATATCTTAAGACGTAAGGTTCAATTTGGTACTTTGAAATGCGAAAAATATGAATAATTTCCTGATGCAATGTCACTAGTACATGTAACTTCAGAACTTTGTGTCGTCGTAACGGTATACATTGCTACGATTGCTACGTCGCTATGACGCTACGGCTGCTACGACGCTACGATAATCATTACCGGACCGAATTGACTGATTTATTTATATTTGATAGTTAGTTACACACATTTCAATTATAAAAATCTTTTTCTTATTATTTCACCTGTTCAACTAAAATATTCCGTACTATGAGAATAAGGACCAAAGATTTAGGGGCTTTTTGTTAAATTTCTCTTCTCAAATTCTCAAATATATTATTTGCTTAGACTTATGACTTTAATTGACATACATTTTATGCTAGTAATATGTATCGACACTGGTATTTCTATAAAAGTATGTAATACAAAGTCAACAGCTCATCAAACTACCAAGAACTGACAAATAAAAAACATCACTATGTTACACGTATTAATGTTCAAAATGTATTAAGCAAATTTGACAGTTTAAGGTCAAAACGTAAAAGTGGACAGAAAAATAACTCGACTTTCTAAACTCTTCTAACTACTATGAGAGAAAGAGAGGCAAAGAGCACTTCGTCCTTACTTTAAGTGTTTTCTTAACTCTTATCCATTCATTAAATATTTAAATTTAAATCTAATTTTGCCTCTCCCTGTCAATTGTAATAAGGGAACACGGCACAGATAATGGAAATGTTATCGAAAGTCAAAATAATTGACAGTTGTCGCAGGACATTTCATTCTTAATTAATCATATTATTTTGTATTGTCAATCAGTGTAAGACAGGTAAAATTGCTCTCTAATAAAACTTAAATGGACTAGACGAGCAATATAATTTCACTCCCGATAAAATCAAAAAAACATGGTATGTGTAATTTGGTTTATAATGTATTGTAAAAGACCGACCTACGCTCCTAACTTACAAGGAAATTGTAAAAGAAAAAAAACTTTTTTCAATCTCAAAACATTATGTATAAAGAAGCAAAGTATATAAAATACACATCTTATATACTTGCAAAAAACCATTCATAATCTTCTTCAAATACTCTCTAATAAACAATACCAAGACCCAATCATAATAATCTATAATATAGGTCACAGACCGAAAGGCCCAACCAGTCAGCCCCAATCAAACAGTGAAATAGAAGCAATGTTAATATCAGGGATTGTTTGTGTTTATGTGCTGCGAAATATAATTCAGCATCAAAATGACCGATAGACCCAAGCAGGGTTAATAATTCACTAGCTGGGCATCGTCAAATATATCCCCGATCCCTTAGGAAATTACAGAAACTTAAACATAGAACAAGTTAGTGACGGGCCGATTAAAGTTTGCATCTATCGATTGTGGGACCGTCGCAGTTTGGCATGTTCAAATAACAGTCGAGAGAAAGAAAGTTGTAATACAAATATATTATTCATCTAGTTATGAGGGCTGACATAGGTTTGAGAATTTTCATGTATTCAATAATTGACAGATTACTGTAAAAAAGTTTTGACATTTCTTCCCATTTACGTCATTTTTTTGCTTATATTCTTCCGGTTTGTTTAGGAGCTGAAAAGTATTGAGCGTTTCTCCCTTTTTCACTAATCTGTAGGTACGATCAACAACAAACAATAGCAGTAAAAACGATTCTTATGGCAAGGATGAGATTATGCAGAACAATTCGACATTTAAAATTAAAATATATATTTTATATATATATTTTTATACCGCTGATAATGTTAATAGCTCTGCGCGCATCATCAAGATTTGCAGCGAGCGCGCTAGTGAATCGTCGTCCTGTCGTTTATAATTGAAACATAGACCTTTAAACGAAACGATTAAAAACTTGCAACGTCATGTGTCCCTCACAATTAATTAAGTTAAAAAGTCATAGAACAAATGTTATTTAAGTCTTAAGCTATCTACTCCCATGAGCCGGCTCATATTTTCCTATGTGAGTTATTGCCGATACTACAATTGCGCATAAGAAATAAATTCTATAAGCGTCGATCAAACTAATGTAATATGTGTCTGCAAAATCAGGGAATCAAACTTGGTATTGACGACTTGACATGACAAATCGGTGCTGTCAATATGTAATGGACTCATGCTCAATCTAATCATCCAACGCCAGTGTAACGTCATCGTTGCTCAATGTATTATTCATAAAGTATCGATATATCGATGCTGCCGATTCATCAATTAGTCACAACACTATTGCGGGCGGATGGCATTTGATGAGTTTAGTTTATTGCAGCAAATTTATTATTTAGGAATAATTTATTCTTAAACTTAAATTATAGAGCAGTATTCGAAGTTATTGGCAATATTTCACAAATTAATCAGTTGAACTTTTAAACAAATATGACCCTAATAATTTCAGCGCTAGGCTAGGGTTCAAATTGGTTTAAGACATGAAACTTATATTAAAAGCCATTCTATATGTGAAGGATTACACCACTGGTCAAATGCAGATTGAGATATTGCAGCCGTCGCAATTGTAACCGAATTTAACATTTTAATGGTGTGTTATATGATTTTATTTATTTTTCAGAAACAAACAGTCACACACACAGTTTAAAAAGAAACATACATTTTAATTGAAGACCTTGAGTGTCCTACATTAATACAGTTGTCTAAGCAATTAAGAAATTAATATACAGCGTACGGAATACTACATCATTAATTGTTCTTAAGAAGTTAAAATTTTCTTAAGTTTTTCTTAAAAAATATGAAAGAATTAGTCGTTCAAATCGTCGTAATGTACGATACGCACTAACTGGTACACATTCAAAAAGTTTTATTTTTGTATCTTATTTATATAATTATGCCCTATTACGTATGAAATATTATTATTTCTAATTGGCGGTAACTAAAAGATGATATGACATCCCCACTCAAATCGACAGGAAAATGCCGCGGTACCTCAAAAAAATTGCGAAATATCATTACCTTAATTATTAAGCGCTATTAAGAAGGGAAACTAAACAAACATTGATGAATTGCGTGCGTAATCAACATATCTAGTAATGAGTGCCGACAACTATTTACTTATATGTCTGTCGTGTAATGCCACTGATAGCAATGATAGTATAATGAAATGTGATGGCTATCGCCACGACCGGCATGTTTTATGAAAATTGGGTGAGGGCACTTACTGTTTTTATTGTGTTCATTACTTAAAAACTGTATCCGAGTTTTTTTTGGGTGCAGTTTGAGTGGATATGAGAAGTTAAATTGGTGATATGGAAGCTTTTGTTTTAATCTTTTCTATTTGTGAGAAATTAACACTTATCCCCTACACTGACACTCATCCTATTTAGGACGAGACACAATTGATTTCCTATTGTGTCTAAAACGTATCAGATGATGAGTACACTCATCTCAGGTCGTTGAGGTAAAAAGAGGTCGCACCTCAAACTCCACATTTATTTGCACGAGGTATGAAGAAAGAAAGAAAAATCATTTATTTATTTATTTAGTTGGAAAATCAACAGCACAATACATCACATTTCAATAAACAATCATCTAGTTATGTGCACCAGATGGCCAATTACAGATATACTGTGGCATCTTGATCATCATTTCATTCTTCTGCATTCTTTCTCGTCTTATCTTCTGTGTCATCTAGGTAATGCCACTTATGCCAACTTTTTCATTTGCAATGAAACGATATAGGATTGTCGTTTGCAATAGGCTTAATAAATGACAGTTCAACTTCATAATTGCATAATAAGTAAAAAAAATACAAAACTAAATGTAAAACTACATGTTTTAATCTTAATGTCGTAATAATTAAGCATAATTTTGTATACAGTCATGCTCTTAGCGATTCGCCATCAAAAGGGTTTTAGGATTATAAGACTGAAAAAAAGTCAATTTAAAAACGGAAGAAGGTTTTTCTACACCGACTGTACCATATAGTAAGCGCTAATAAGTAGTTCCAGTGTTTTGATTTCCAATATTAAAAATAAAGCTACTTTTTTCAGGGTGACAAAAGTGATATTAAGTTCAAGGCAAGTGGCCTACAATAGGATGTTTATGGGCTGGTGGCGAGAGAGTAGACATTTATTAGGTCCTTACCTATGAAATTGGTGTTTTGTATGGAGATTTTGGGGATGTCTGCATTTTACATACTAACATTTTATCAGTTTTCTTCACAACGACAAATCCAGAGATAATAATATTTAGCATGTATCATTAGACAAACTTTAGCAATATGTGTGTGAACACGCTTGATAAAAATTATTCATCGTTTTTATGATAATGCAAATCAAATGATGTATTCGGGAGGCAGTTAAAAATAATTGTCTTTGTGTCTAATTTTAACACAATTAAACTTACAAAAAATTATCAAATTAAATAATACGAGCTCAAATATATGGTCTATTTTTAGAAGAGGCAATTATTTTCTAAGAATGTTTTGAAACTTAACAGTTACGGACAAATTGCTAAGACAGAATAAAAACACCAATTTCATAGGTAAGGACCCAATATTTATACTACGAAAGGAAAGAAATAATCCTAAAATGCCCTATACCTATTTCATTCATTTGAGTGTACTTTTGATGGATGACCAAAATGCTTTTTAATCTTCAGTTGCTTAGGTCTGTGCCCAGCATTGGGACGTGTATTAGATTAGTGACCAAAGAAGGTACGTAATTCTTTACACCAGCTCATCTTAAAACCTTTACGATCATTGGAGTAATGGAAAAAATTAAACTCGTACTGTGACGGGGTGAAGCCGGGGATAAATAACAATACAGTTGGGTCGTCACTTATTGGGGTATATTTTAAAGCAAAATAAGGCAATTTGGAATAAGGTAATTTTAAAAGGTAAATACAAAAACACGGAACACAAATAATAAACAGATAAGTATAAAAATAGGGCTACTTACAATACCTAGTGCCTTTACAACAAATATATAGTAATAATAAAGCTGCCCAGCTACTTCAGCTGCTCAAATACTTTAATTTAAATAATATATCTCTTGGTTTCAAGTTGGAGACCAAAAGAAAATGACAACACAGACAGACAGTGAATAAAAAGGCAGAAACAAAGAGAGGCCAGAGAGGCCAGAGAGGTGCGCAGTAACAGCAAAGAGTAGCTAACAGTGGTATAGCGCCTCGTTACAGTACTAATGATATTCATCCCTTTACAATCAAAGAAAAGATACAAATTCCATCCTTCCTTTACTTAGAACCATGTCATAAATATTATTGAAAGGCCCAGAACGCAATATACGCCGTCGAACACGTTGACTCAGAGCTGTTATTAAATAACTCGAAGCAATTATGAAAGAGGAGAATTTTGAATATTCATTTTCAAGGCGGTACCATGGAAACGGCTTCGTAGGCCTTCCAGCATACAGTAGTTTGCTGATAAATGCCGTAACACAAAGTATTTGTCGGAAAATTCACTGTTTAAGTAAATAAAATGGAAATTTGAAAATATGTGTAAAAAGAAAGTTTTACATGTGTTCTTCCATTGCCGATTTACAGTACCGAGTACAGTATAGAAGTTTTCATTGAAATAAACTTCTCACTTTGAGATGCGTAAAGAAATGCCAAGAATGAAAATCTGTATGGGAAACGTGAAAAGCGCCCCTAGCGGAAACTAGTTGAAATAACATTTCTCATAGAAATTGACATTTTTGACATTTCATAACGCAGCTCAAATTGAGAAGTATTTTACAAAGAAAACATAGGCCGCGCCAGTTAAGGATAAAGGCCGCGCGCACTTTGGACGCGTTTTCTTACGAATTTTACTTGTGTGGTCACTTACGAACGATCCCGATATTCCAATTACTATGGGAGCGCGCAGACTGGTGCGAATAAGACGTACGTATAGTTCCATAGTAGATCATTCGTACGTATACGCACGAGCGAAATTCGTACGAAAACGCGCAAACTGAGCGCGGCCGTACACTACTGGAGGTGCGGAGTTCGATGTGATTGGTTAATCCTCGCATGTACCACTGTGATAGAAAACTTACGTTGGTTCCGGTTTTTTATGAATGTGGCTCGACTAACACTGTGCCCGGTGCAGAGTAGGCTCGCCCCTTTTACATACTCAATACTCAATACTTTATTGCTTTTCACAGTGTGGTTACAGATATTACATAATTGAGATATGCCCTTTTACAAATGCGAGCAGCGGATGACTGATTGTTGTGGCGATCGTTGAAGGAGGTTTTATGTCCATAAGAAAACTACTCTAAGGTACACCGTCGTCGAGTCCAGTGCCAATATGTTTGCCCTATTGAATAAAAAAATCAGAAATCAGAATACTATACAGTCACGGTGTTTCAAAACTCACCCCTAAAAATCTATTTTAAGTACCCACTAGTACTAGCTACCAGGAGTAGGAACAGAGTTGAAATTTAGGAGGTAATTTGTACTGATAAACTTAAAGAAACCTTTAATAGAGTTGCGCTTTAATGTCGATAGTTTTAATTTTTTGGCAAAAATAAAAAAAGCCGCTATTAAAATTTCAAGCTACGGTCCACATGTACGAGTTTAATTTAACCCTACAACCCCCTTTTGGCGTTTTTTTTTTGTTTTTGAAACACCTTGTACAATAAGGTAGGCACAAGGATTCTTTAAGACAATAATTTTAAACGAAAAGAAACTTTAATACATAATAAAAAGGTTAAAAAATAAAAATAAAAATCTCCTTAGGCAATATTGGTTGCGATTAAATATTTCCGTGTCTCGTGATTCTCCATGAAGCAGGCCTGTGCCTCGCACTAGGACGTACATATATAGGCTGCGGATATTTCCGTGTCTTCGACCGCTTATTCCAATTTTTGAGTCCACAATACGTGCTGCATTTTCATAACTTGAACCCCCCTTATAAAAGTCGCCTGGCGATTTATCGTGCCAGTGTGCGCTTACTAACCGTGCTTATTAAATAGCTCCGAGCAATTAGCATCTGGCGCACGTTCCCTACCCAAGGCCATTATTGCCCGCTAAATAGTTATTTAAATTCAGCGCAGAGCAATCTTAATGATAATAGTTCGGACGGATTGGAACCAAGTGATTTTGAGTTCAGGCGGTTTTTTGGCGCAGTGCACGCCGTGGTTTACGTAAGAAGTGCCGCTTGTTTTTTGATTCGAGTTTTTGTAAATCCGCTCATTAGTTTTCAGGATGGGATCCCCATTTTGTTTTAGCTCGGGATAAAGAGTAATTCTAATTGGACGGAGTTTTAAGTTAGATACAGAAAAATAAGGAACCTCTTTTAGTGTGGAACGTGCAATTGGTACAATGGTTATCTTGGAGATGGGACTGCGATACTGCCTTAAAGTCGTGATTGAACTGGGCTAAAGTAAATTAGAACCTTAAGCTGATTGTTGTACTACAAGTTTTGTTGTAATCTTTGAGATCCTTTTATATAACAAACATACACAATTACACATATCATCACGCCTTTTTCCCCGAAGTGGCGAGCAGAGGTGCTTACACCCACATTTCGCCAGATCCCAAAGCATATCGATTTATCTACTGCTTACCATCAGGTGGCGTTGAGTCATTTGCTGGGCTGATTATAAAAAAAAGACATTTTTTTTTTACATACGACAGGTAAGCTTGACCTTCATCTCACCTGATGGTAGGTGACGATAAGGACGAAGGTGGAAGCGAGCTTCACCTGTCACCTGTCACCTCAACAACTGAGGAACTGGCTATCTTACCTCTGATTGCCGGAACACAACAATGCTTAAAACATTGTTATTATGGCGACAAATTTAGGTAAGACGGTGGTAGCTAGCCAGGCGGGTTTAGAAGCCTTACCACCAACCAAACCGAGCAAAAAACTTCTGCCCCTACGGGGAATCGAATCCGGACCTCCCGATCAACACCCGGTGGTGTGAACCACTAGACCAGAGAGGCGGTTAAATTATATAACATCGCCAAATTGACATTGTCAGTCGATAATTATGGAGCCTATATAATTTTATTTAAATCTCTGAAAAATAATGAGGAGCTCGGTGGCGTAGTGGTTAGTACGCTTTGGCTTTCGAAATCAAATACAGAACTACTACAATGGTCAGGCCTTGGATGGGTGATCTCGAACTCCTCCGTGCTTTAGAAGGCACGTTAAGGCGTTGGTCTCGTTGGTTTTTTACCCACCAACACACATTGGGCCAGCGTGGTGGTGTTACGGACAATACTGCTCATGTTTTTCACCATGGGGAAGACCTGTGCCCATCTATAAACGTCCCACAGCTGGGCATATAGGCTGAGAACGACGACGATTAAAATTGTTGATTATTTGATTAAATAGCAGTTGGGTCGGTGATGAATTTATGCATACGTTCTATAGCTGCCTTATGGAAGCAGCGTTTCGAACGTAACATTTTATTGTAAAAGGCGTTGCACATAGGTGCAACTCAGAAAACAGAAGAAATGTTGCCATAGGGCATAATTATATTACAAAACAAATAGTTGCTATTACAAATAAAACATTTTAGATAATAAAATTAGTAAAACAACATATAATAAATTTATAATAAATATTTTAATAATTTAAATATTAATAATATGATCAGTACTAATATTGTACTGAACAAAAATAGTTATACGTGTATTCGATATAAGTTAACTGAATAGTCATATCTGCAAATTGATTCTAAAATACACCCAGACCATAATTCTATAATTTTTATTAAAATCTTTAATATAAATCTTGCTTATTTGTTATTACGGAAAGTACAGGAAAACTCACACTTATAAACGCCAGCACAAACTGTTCAAATTAAAAAACCAAAACTTAATCAATCAAAATTCACGCCAACGTTGTTTACGGTCAAAAGTAGCCAAACAAATTGTGTTGTGATCAATCATCTATCTGAATAAATGATTTGATTTGATTCCGCCGAGGAACGTTCTGTTGGCTGCGTTCAGTTTACTAATTTTGAGTAGAAATATTTATTGGTTAAAAAAATACGAACGATAAGTTACGAAAAGGTTTCTTACAATTCTGTCTCGTGAATATTGGTTATTGGACGGTTTTTATATTTGACTCGTGGCGATCGATTTGATGTATACCTATTCGTCTTAGGGCCAGTTTTTTATTCGTGGTCACGATGATCAGTAGGTTAAATTATGGACTAATAACGAAAATGTATGATGTGATATGACAGCTTGTCCAATAGTCGAATTTCCTAATATTACTATGGTTAAATAATCATAGACAATTTAACAACAACACGATGCTACTTTAAGTAAATGGCGGCTGGCGGCACACCTGATGTATATTGCTTCGAATATTCATCGCAAATTTAACAATTTATCAAGCTGACGTCACACATTCGGCGTTTTCGCTATTGGTCTATATTTTAACTATTACTACGGATCAAAAAACTCATTTTTATCTTCACTACTTTACTGTGAGTTATTGTTTTAATTTTTTTTAATTCCATTTAAAAATCTTTTTATCCATTCCCCTTTTGAAGGTTCAATTTAAATAAATTTTCTTTCACACTATGCCAGTGCTTGGCACCATACATTTTTTTGGATAGAAATATAAACATAAAGGAGAAGTTTGGATGCAGATGAAAGTGAAAGTATGTGGATATAACATAATATATGTGAAAGTTGAAGGTGGTCGATCTAGGCAAAATCTAAATTACGAATGAAATTAAAAAACTGCGTGCTGGGATCGTAGCAGGTGTCCACTGTGTAATCTATACTTAATTCATGTAATTATGTTGTTTTTTCTCTGTAATAATCAGAGAAAAGCAGGACGTTGTAAATCATTACAAGCCAGTAATAATTAACGCAATTCCTTTCCAGCAGTCAAAAGTTTTTTCAAAACATCATTAACATTAAACAAGCAGCACTTAAATCGATACTTCCGAAACAAACCTTCATTTAAGGCCCGCGCACACTCAATAATTCAGTATCCCAAATCAAGGGGATGCATGAATAAATGACTAAGTATCAATGTTACAAATGATGTTATAATGACAAGTGTTTGTCGCTCGCGTGTATCAAATCGTTAGGGCCGGAGCTCGTGTTCAAAACCAGTTTTAACTAGTTTTATTGCTGCAACATTTCCCTTTTATTGTGGAAGTGTGGCGAAGAATTGTGAGATATTTAAGGGCTTTGCAAACTTTTGATGGTGAGTGATTAGGTGAATTTTTATCGGCCTTTTGTGGGACTATATCGCCCTTAGTCGGTAAGGTGGAGCTTTGGTTAATTGATCATCAGCTTTCATTAGCCCAGCTAAACAAAGGCATTCAGGGACTGTAAATATAAAAAAAATGTAACATATTTAAAATTTTAGTTTTTTTTAATGTTTTCCTCTTTGTTTCACTTTAAATGAACATATGGTTCGGGTATACTAAATAAACTAACGAATAACATAATTGACTGTATTTATCGCACAAACATCTGTCAACACCGACATCAGAACCACAAAAATGGCAACACCTTGAAACAGTTATTCATATAACTTTACACCGTTTTTAAATCAACGTTTTTCTTTCATTTGTTCAAATAATAATTCGATCTATACATAACAGTGAAAGAGCCGACTCTACGTTTGACAGTAACAAAATTTAAAGTTCTCGAAATAGGTCACTTGAATTAGGGGAGGTGAATATTTAAAACCACTGTCCAAATTTAGAAAGCATTTCTTGATTTGTCCCCGAATTACGCGGGTCACCCTTTTCCTTACAATTAAAGTTCCTAACTTTAATTAGAACTTGAGTGACTATATAATTTATTTTCGAAATTGGAATCTAACCAATGCACATATAATCACGACTATTATCCCTTAAGGGTTAGTCTAGAGACTAGGCAAAAGCACCGCAAAAGCAGTTCATTGCCATAGTCCGCGCTTCACCGAGCACTACTGCACTCAGTTTGACAGGTGGTGAGCCCGTCGCCGCTATAAGCTTTTGGATGGTTGTGCAGTTGCAAGTCCATTAGTCGCCTTTTACGACACCCAAGGGAAGAGATGGGTGGTGTAGAATGTAACCAATGATGTAAGAAAATCTCAGAGTGAACAGAACTGGAGTAGCCTTTGTCTAACATTCCCCTCTGCCAAATGCAGAAGCATCGGATGCTTGCACGTTTAATAAAACTAATTGAGCCGCCATTTTGACAGCCATAACATTGTAAACGTTGCGGCGAACAGAGCTCCCGCAAAAATACCTGCCTGTGCTGTTTTTTGTTGTAAAAATAAATGGGAAACATCGAGTATGCTAAAAGATGGTGTCACCTTTTATTTGTAATTATAATTATAAAGATTTTATGATTATTTACTTCATTATTTCATGTTTTAGAATTCTACGATTTCAAATTTCGAACGCTAGTCTCGTGAGGAGTGCGGCTGTGACGTTGTCAAAACGCACACCCCACGAGACTATTTTAAGCGTGTGTGCGTGAAATTTAAATTTGTGTGTCGAATTATGCATGTGTGCATTTGTAAAAACGGTAAAAGTTATTGTTTATGTGTGCTGGCTTTGAGTGTAGTGGTAACCTCACCCCCCGCAAGAAATGGCAGAAAAAAATGTTTGAGAAATTGACTAATGGCTACTCCAATTCTGTTTACTCTGAGAAGAAAATCAACAAATAATGAAAAATATTCTCGTCAACTACTATTGGAAAATATTATCGTATTACTAGTATTCAGCCTTACGACTATATACGACGTTCGATATACTCGTACGACGAAAACCATATGGCGTAAAATCAACAGGTTTTTGAAGGCACTAAATATTAAAGGTCTATAAGAAAGTTGTTAAAATTTCAACTGCTATTAGAGATTGTCTAGTGTATGAGTGCATGAAACATGTGCATGAAACATATAAATCACAAAATTTAAAGAAACATTTTTCTCTTGACAAATAATAATGTTTACAAGTTAATTTAGTGTATGGTTTTATGGTCATAAAATAGTATACATAACACAAACACCTCCGTTTTGACAAGCTCCGTGGCCGAGTGGTCTGTGTACTCGTATCAGTCTCAAGTCGCCATCTCGAGAGGTTCTGGGTTCGATCCCCTGTGGGGGCAAATATTTGTGTGAAACAGCCATTTGTTTACCAGATTTGGGTGTTAATTTTAAGTAATGTATATTCGATGTGAATATTTATATCTATTTATCTATTAAATATATTTATCCTTCTTGTAGCTCTAACACAAGCAGCATAAATTGCTTAAAATGGAGCTAGTTGATAGGTGTGAATGTCCGAAGATATTTATTTATTATTATAACATAGGAATTGGGTATTTTCTCGCACCCACTTATATACAGTTCACTTTTCTGAATAAGATGTTTAGAAAAAAATTATGATTAAAAAAAAACACATACTTTGCGCTAATAATGAGAATATTTTTTATTGTACTAAGTTTCATATAGAGTACGAAAAGTTATAATTATTGTCTGGTTTCTGTTTTCACCTACTTCACTGATAATGCACCCAAATACCTCATTATAAAATTGTCGTATTGCGCCAATGTTCTTATCGCCTAACAATCACCATGTTGACTGTAACTTCGTCACAAAAGCGGCAACGTGGATAGTGATACTGCCACTGTGTAAAAGTAGGGCATGCAAGGTGCATTAATGTGAAATGGTGGCAAACTCAAAGGCAATTGTTATTTGTGATGAATGCTTAATATGAATGTAGATGTATCGAAAACAAGCTACCGGCCCCATGGTGGGTGACCAAAACATTGTGAAACTCCTCAGACTTCACAAGACTGTTAAATGTTTTATAGGAATCAGCATAAGAATGTATAATAGGCTGCCACAAAGTTTTATTGACTTGCCCCAGCATAAATTTAAATCAACTGTTAAAAGCTGTTTAATGAAAAATGGGTATTATACGATAGAAGATTATTTTACAGATAAAAATTCGTGGCTACTATAATTTGCTCCTCTGCACATACTTATATTACAATATTTAAAATGTTCTAAGTTCCTTTTGTTATTATGGCTGTTTAAAAAAGGCTAACTGTTGAGTTTCTTGCGGCACTTCTTCTCAACAGGCCATTCACGTCGAAGTGCTAGTAGGAAAAAAAATATTGACGTGCAAAAGTATTTCATGTAAATCTAATTGCAGAATAAATGATTTCATTTCATTTCATTACCTCCATGCTTCATAAGGCACGTCAAGTCGTTGGTCCCGATGGCTATTGCAACCGTTTTCACCCACTAACCCGGATTGGACCAGCGTGGTGGTGTTACGGCCCATACTCTTCATGTGTTTCTTCATGAAGGCTAGTGCCCAGCAGTGAGACGTTTTTAGGCTGACGACGAGGGCGACGAAGTTTTATTAAAACTCAGTGGTACAGGCCTGGATCAAACCAATGACCTCTTGAACGAGGGCTATTACTTAGTCTTTATACTTATATAGGTTTTTAGTTTGAACTGATATGTTTTAAAACCACCAAAGTAATTTGATACTATCCCCAGTTTAAGATCGAAAAATTCTTTTTCAGTTCTATTATAGTTCGGATTAAGACTTCGAATGTCGTTAACCGCTCCATAAAACGCTCCTCGAAGACATTCAAAAGAACTAAAGCTTAAGGACTAACTTCCGAAAGTAAGTTTTTTATTCGGAGCAAAGCTCTTTATTAAATCAAACGAGTTTTCAGTTTAAACCTTCTTTGTGAGACGTTATATGATTAAGTCATTAGTCCGAAACAAGGATCAAGATAGATTCAACGTATAGATAAATAGATGCGGTTTTTTTATAACATATGTTTTTGGATGAGATTCAAAATTCTAGACAACAGTAACTATTAGGTGTTGTCCTTACCAGGTCCTTACCTATGAAATTGGTGTTGTATTCTGTCTTAGTATTTTGTCTGTAACTATTAAGATTCAGAGTATCCCTAAAAAATTATTACCTCGTCTAAAAATAGACTATATTTTTGAGCTCTTTTGATTTGTTTTGATAATTTGTTGTAAGTTTAATTGTGTTAAAATTGGACACGGAGACAACTCTTTTTAAGTGCCTCCCGAATACATCATTTTATTTGCATTCACTTAAAAACGATAAATAATTTTTATGAAGTGTTATATTACACATATTACTAAAGCTTGTCTAATGATACATGCCAAATATTATTATCTCTGGATTTGTCGTTGTGAAGAACACTGATAAAATGTTAGTATGGAAAATGCAGAATTCCCCAAAATCTCCATACAAAACACCTAATATAAAAATCTTACATTGATCTACCTCTTATTATAAGCCTAACCGCTCATTTCTTACAATATTCACCTATTTGTTCGAATCTATTGTGTTCAACAAATATCTCTTAGAAACTTATACATAAAACAATACACTGAATTGCCACACAAGGGATACATAAGTTTATAGGATAAGCAACGACATAAAGTAGAATAAAGTTACGTTATTTCCACCGCTATATTTATAACAGTAGTTCCAAGAAATTTATATTGTAACTAATATATTGCGATAGTAACTAATTATTATTGCCACGGTTCCTGATACTCCCTCGGCGATGCTTTTATTAGAGTTAGCTAACTAAACAATTCATTTGGTGTCTATGAATTTTAGTTAGTAGTAGACCCACGACTATACCTTCTTATTGGCCATGACTTTAATGAAATACAGAAGGCACGAAAATATGGCTTTTATAAAAGCGTTCCTAAGAGGCTTGATTTGGTTCGATTCCATTTAGTCGTTCGCTGGATGGGTGACCAGACTATGAGACCTCGAGTTCTTCAGAAGAAGCATTAAACCATCTTCGACCCTGCGGAATGTTATGAAACAAGCTCCGCTAGCGTTTCTTGAAATTTGAAAGCCCGGCAGTGAGAAGAATGCAAATGATAAATATAAGAAAAAGAGGCGTGATTTTATGTAAGTTATTTGGAAATAATTGTCATGAAGACTCTATTCCTTTTATAGGACCTTATAACACCTGCAATTTTTTATAAAGTTTATTTTTAATGCATAAATTGAACTCAATGACTCAGATTTATGCCTAGATCTAAATCACTCCATAAGTTCAGAGCAATAGAAAATAATCCACCACTTGTTTGCAGCAAAAGTGCTATCGATTAAAGTCCTTACAGCGCTAAAACATTTTCAACTGAAAACATCCGACCCATAAATCAAATCATTATTTCCTCCACCAAACTTATTGATTACTAAATCAACTTCCAAACTTCCGAACAAAGACACTTCATAAAATCGAAATAGATTCAAAACGAATGCACGCCCTAATGCCGGACTTCCCAAGATGCGAACTATAAATTCGCCGGACGGAAATTTTTCTTTCCAAGTTCCAGTCGTAAATATTTTAAAGTAACCCGGGAAGGAAAAGTGACACCGCTGTTGACGGCCCGAAGTTGTAGGTGGCTATCTCGGAAAATAACTCGTCTGCCGAACTTGAAATATAAAAGTTTGGACTTGCCGAATGTTGTTTGTTCGGGCTCCGGGGCTCCGTCATAGTTTTTGATTTGGAAAAAATGGAGCTTCCTCTTCGTGGAGCGGTGGGAACTTACAGATTTTTTTAGCACTCAAAAGTATAAAATTAAGTAGTAAGGTCCCATAAATGAATCTACGGTGGTGATGGTGTCATACTTGTCTGAAATCAGATGTCTAGTCAATCATATTAAAAATCAATCATCCTTATTGTAAGTCCACTTCATGCTTTTGTGCCTTCAGCAATTCTCTTTTAATGGAGACTTATTATGTAAACACAATCTATTTATTTAAAGTAACGACTAAAAACTAATTTAAAACAATTTATCAATGCAAACCAAAACCCAACAAAATGGAGCACAAAGACACACGAATGTCTCGTATTTCTCTGAAAAATAATAACTCGACCACGACGGCTGGATGGTTCCATCCCGAGCACTGGCCCAAAAACGTCTCTCTAACTCAGCGTTCCATATTCCGCATATTATATACCAATTATGATTTTATTTGGAGGGCGACCTCTCGTTGGCCACTCGTGGGTAAATAGCTTAGTAAGGGAGAGGTTTGGTACGCATTCGTAATTCAATTTGGCCGGCCCTTAATGCTCTTTAGTTCAGGCCGCTTCGGCGTAAGCCTAAAAGTTTTATTTAAGCTTGAGGGTGGTGGCTTTGCTTCGCTCGCATGTCCTAAATTTTACTGTCTTATAGTTTAAATGTTTTGTCGTAAAACGTTGACTTGTTGGTGGACTTACCTTTGTCATAACTACAAGTCATTTCTCTTTACTCCTCTGTTATACGCCAAAATCCAAATGCGAGTACTGCTATTGTACCTCTTCAAAGATTCAGATTACATAATAATATGGAACTGGCTGCTCATTCTTTTAGAAAAGATAGGTGGAAATTGAGCGACAGGCAGCGATCTAAAGTGGCAGAAATAAGACAAAGGATTTATTAAAATCGATTACTTCCAAATAACATCATAATATGTTTCGCCGATCGTGTGTATGTGTTCATAAAGTAAAGAACTACCCATATCCTTATTAAATTCAAAGCAAACGAAATTGGATGCGAGCATCAAATACGGTATCTAGAATGTCCGAGCTCTATCCCTTCCAAGAAACAAGGAACAACCAATAATTTTTATTTTCCGCGCGAACAAAAATAAAAGGTGACTCGCAATCGAATTCCACACTTGAAAGAGGGGGAGGGGGAACACCAAGATACGTTGAATTATTTATACACCCACCCAACACGCATAACACTGTTTCACAAACACGATTGCTCGTATCTTGTTACGGATAAAGACGAAAATCGAATAACCTGCGTAAGAGGAATACAATGGGCCTGTACACTGGACTTATAAATGAACGCATTTTAGCACTTATGACCTGTTAATAAATTATAAGTGGGAATCTCATGATGGGAACGTCTCACGGAACGAAGCAGGCACTTAGAGTGTGCTTTTTCATTGTAATATAGGCTTTATGCCATCGAGATAAGAGGCTAGGCTCGATCAAGTGGTGCAAGAGACAGCACAATTTTCTTGAACCGTTAATGGCTGAGTTATTCGTGCAACTCACGGCACGGTACTTAGAAGAAAATAGTTTTTGTTGGTGTACATCATTTTACTCTCTTTTTCCCAAGGTCCTCTGTCGGTTTTTTCGCGTTGGGCCGCGGCGGTGTCTTTATTCGAAACCTCACAGCTTTTCTTACACTGAACAATTTACAAGATTAAAGAAAAACTATTCAAAATAATGTTATACCTACGCTAGGCTATGTATATATGTAGTTAAGCTGTGTGCGATGAAAAAATAGACCAATAAGATAACTTTGTTTCACGTGACTCGTAAAATGATGCCCTGCTATTGGTCTATTTTTCCACGCACACATCATAGCTTGGTACATAGCACAGCTGTGGTGAAAATAAAGCTTCTTTAAGAATATCACCATCAGATTCTTACCCCTGATACATTATCATCAACATGATCTTTTCAGTGATGACTTCAAATTAATAATCTTTTGACTGCGTGTATCAAATAGGCACTCAAATATTCATCCCGGGTATTGTGGTTAATATTAGGTCCTTACCTATGAAATTGGTGTTTTGTATGGAGATTTTGGGGATGTCTGCATTTTACATACTAACATTTTATCAGTTTTCTACACAACGACAAATCCAGAGATAATATTATTTGGCATGTATCATTAGACAAGCTTTAGCAATATGTGTGTGAACACGCTTGATAAAAATTATTCATCGTTTTTATGTTAATGCAAATCAAATGATGTATTCGGGAGGCAGTTAAAAATAATTGTCTTTGTGTCTAATTTTAACACAATTAAACTTACAAAAAAATATCAAATTAAATAATACGAGCTCAAATATATGGCCTTTTTTAGAAGAGGCAATTATTTTATAAGAATGTTCTGAATCTTAATAGTTACGGACAAATTGCTAAGACAGAATAAAACCACCAATTTCATAGGTAAGGACCCAATATATATTTAGAAGTAATAAATACACCGTGGTTTAACTAGTCGGTGAATGGAAAAGATATAGGCTTTTTGGTTTACTGACAGAAAAACATTTTATTCACTTATTTACAATAGTTTTTGATATAAAAGCAAAATAAAACCATAAATATAAACAAAGAGGCCAGAACATCCTCCAAGGGCAAAACAAAAAAAATTTACATTATATTATTTTGAAAACTAACTGCAAACTGTAAAAGCTACTTATCAAGCATTATCGACAACATTACTGAAGGCGGCACTGCTTACAGCACATGTACACGATGCCAATAATGCCAAATAGACCAAAACAAGGTAAATAAAATGAAATGACAATTCAAACAATACTCTGTAACAAGCTTGAAGATTACACTCTACATTGTTGAGAAGAAACTGGAGCGTTATTTGGACATACATTCACCATCTCCGTTCTGTCGCAAGTAAAAATATTGTTGCGCCATCAATCTCAGATCATAAACACGAACATTTTACATGATCCAGTGAAAGTACCGTTCACAACATTGTGACGATCCACAGTCATAATGTTCCAGATTTATTGGAGCTATTAACAACGGAATAATAATTCCACACTTTATCGCCGATAAAACCGTTTTAATATCTGCTCGTTTGATAAATATTTCAATTTGTGTGCTTGGCTGACAGTTTGAAGGTTTTGAGAGATTAAGACCTTATTAACTGTAGTGGAAAGTGTAAAATCGTATATTGAAGCATGGTCCTTGCTCGCGTAAATCAGATAACATGGACAAGTTAAATATCTGTTACTATTGTCGCAATTGAATGGTAACAGGTTGTTTTAACATAATTCGCCAACAAGACGCAATGTTTTTAACTTTTAAATACATACAAGTATGTATTTAATGATAGTAATTTGTTTTAAAGGCAAATATATCCCATTTTTGCCCTCTGGCCAAGTAGTCCTACCGCCTTTGTCCTTGCGGTCAAACCACATATAACTAAATCTGTGGTGTTGATTAGGAAAACTGAATTACTCCCATAAAAGGCGCTGATTCAATAACACCTATTCCACTGAGTTTGAACATAAATTACGGTTGTATAATTTTCATCCCGATATTTGACAAACTACCTAAAGGTAGCAGTGGTAACCACGTACGCCGATTGTTCCTATTTTTATACCATCTGCAAAAGATGGTTTCCTAATAGATAGTTTTTTCTTGTAATGTTATTGAATCTCATTAATAGGCTAGTTGACTCGTAGTATATACGAACGAAGAACGAAGTATATACGAGTAGTACAACGGTCCGCAATATACCAAGTTCAATAAATTTTAATAAGGGATTGCTGTAGAAATTCAATTTAAACATGTTTTATTTTTACTTTTTCTTTCATCTGCCAAAAACGGTATCCACCATGTTCGTGGCATTAGTAATGTAACAATTCATGTAAACAATTACTACGCATGATCAAATTCTGTCACACGCCAGTCGCAACCAGTCAAGCATGTCTGTCGGTTTTGTCAAACTGCGTCACGCATGCGTTTTGAATTGTTTACAATAATCGTGACTGTACGACACAGATAATTCATAGACCATCATGACCGAAGGCGTTTTTGACAGTTAAGCGAAAACATTATTTATAATTTAAAGTTTATTGTGATATAGGCTTAAAAATTATATTATTTTTTATGGTGATGGCTAACAGTAATGAATCATTTGGGGCCCAATAAAGAAAGGGTGAATTAGCCTAGCGGGGTACTACTCATTCGAGAGACCACGAGAAACGCGGGTTCGATCCCGCCGCCTGTACCACCACTGAGTTTGAATAAAACTTAAGACCAGTTCGTTGTGAATATCGCTTGGATCACATTGTGCCCGGTGCATGGCAACAGGCTCGGCAGCTGTTACATGGGGACCTGACATATCTGGCGAAATGTGGATGTTTAACTCCACTGCCTACCTCTTTTGGGAAAATAGGCGTGATAATATGCTATGTATTATAAACCTGTCGAAATGAAGTTTTATAAGCCGATTAAAAGCCATCCTGTCGTAACTCGGAGTGAAGTGGAACCTCGGATCCTTAATTCATGAGATGATCGATAAGCAATTCATACGGGCGGCGCACCGTCCTGTAAATAAATGATCACAGATGACCTTTATCAAACTGTTTCGACGTGTGTAAGTGCCCACGAGTGACCGGCAGTGCCACCAAAAAGATAAACTAAAAAGGGGCTACAAACTTTTTGTTTCTTTATCTCCCAACTTTGCTTATGGTAGAGTGGTTTCTGTATAAAATATTCTTTTTAAGTTAATTAAATTTTCATGCTTTTTTTAACCTAGACAGGGCTGTGGGACATGACGTTATTGTCAGCGAGCCTAAACAAAATACGATATAAAATTGATTACTCGTATGAGTCAGTCTGTCAGTCAGTAACAATTAATTAACTAATTATTGTACAACAAAAAATTTACAACACACAATACATAAAACAACATAATCATCATAATTATCCCTGAAGCGGTAGGCAGATGTTTAAACGCCAACATAAATAAATAAATAATTATCCTCTATCTATCTATTAATAATAATTACCTATCAACTAGCTTCATTTTAAACAATTAATGCTGCTTGCGCTACGAATACTACGAGTAGATGACGGATAAATATACATATAAATATTTAGCAAAATTACAATACTTATATAAACATCTAAGACTGGTGAACAAATGCCTGTATTCAACACAAAAAGTTCTTATATCCGAAATGTTTAATTCCAAAAATATTTGAAAAATATAGTATTACAAAAATATTGGAACGGTACAGTATAACCATATTTATACATTCTAGAATCTTACCCAATTACAAGGGTACACAACCCTTTATAATAGATACAAATTTCAGCAGAATATTGAACAACCTGTAAAATATATTATTACAACCCTTCACCTTAATCATAAATGGACCTGTAATATTTGAGACCACTTAATGAGTTGAACCTGATAACCAATTTACGTCTAAAATGACAAATGATATTACGGACCATCGGAAGCAATAGCCAGCCCATTATCCTATCTGCAAGAAGACTTGTTAATAACACCGGAATTAACTTTATTGAGCTATTATATACTTTGTTTTTGTTCAACTTGTTGGCAAAACTGCCTACATTATGATAATAAATACTTTTACATCTCTCATGTTCGGTAAGTAGGTCCTTAATACCCCCAGATGCGGGTTGTAAGTGATCAATTACCGCCCTAGGTTAATAATGTAGCTAGAAACGCCCTAGGGCGGTAAGTAATTAAAAAAAAAAATCTTTCAAAAAGTTCGCGTACATCTAACCATCTTACTGGCACTAGACATCATGCATTCAGCCCAATGACAAAAGAGGTCGCTTCGCTATTTTCATCAATTTTGAATATCGAACGGCGAAGCTAAATTTAGTTCTTGAAAATAAATTTATTTATTCTTGTAATGCCTTTTTTTCCACTTACCTCACAATCGAGATGTAAAGCAGAGTAGTTAGCTCGGGTGTAAGCATCAATTGCACCCTCGAACTATAAGCGCCCTCGCTGCGCTCGTGCGCCTAAATATCTCGGGCTGCAATTGATGCCTTTCAGCCCTCGGCTACTAATCTACTATTATTTTTATACCGAAAAGGAATGTACCAACTGCTTTTCTTGCCTAGCATGTCGTAAAAGGCGACTAAGGGCGTATTGGGTACTGGGTCTGTGATTGTGTAGGCGATGAGCTAGGCACTTGAAACTACTCTTTCTCAATTTTTCGTCTGGCCAAACCCAATTTTTGTATGGCTTAATGTGGTCTTAAGGAACACAGTGCTCCTTAGACTCTGCCTACCCCTTCGGGGATTACAAGCGCGATTGTATGTATGTATATATGTTATATTTGTTCAACTTGGTGGCAAATTTTAAAACTACTTACATGATGGTAAGTGGCTACAGACACCTAGAATAGATGTTATAATCAAATTGTGCGTGCTTGTCTACAAGGATTCCAGTATACCTTGCTTACCTGTGTCATAAGACGAAAACCTTGAAATTACGTCTGCCTGCTTGATAAAAAAAAAAAAACCACAAAATCTTATGCGATTTAACATTAATTTTTAAAATATTTTAACCGCCGTAAAAGGAAAATGTTCCTTAATTCTCAGTTATAAGATTCAAATGAAACTGTTGGTGTTAATCAGTCTCCTTTTGTCAGACAGTAAAACTTTGTCGCAAACGAAGATAAATAAACAGACAAACATTGACGAATGGTGTTTCGGAGTGACACCGCGTGTCACCTAGAGCTGCGCCAGCAGTCACTCGCGATCATAGTCTAAAATATCTGGAAGGGATTTTCAAATTTATTTTCTACTAATTTAAGTGCCAAAATGGAATGAAAAATATTTGTGTGTACATCAAAACCCCTACTGTAAGTTATCATTGTAAAAAACTTTACTTTTGTAGTTGCGTTAAGAACGTTAATTTCTAAGAGAACCATAATTTCAGCTACTTTTTGTTGGAGGTTGTACTGCACATAAACAGGCAGCTTATAATAAGTTACTACGCATGTCAGAAATTGAATAAGGAAGTGTACAAATATATCTTGTTTTGTTGTCTTGTCAGAGTTCATACATTGATTACATATTATATTTCAATTCTTATAATTAAAATCAATTTATATGCGTCATTTCTAAGCACTTCAATCATTAAATGTAAATAAAAATTGTGATTATAAATCATCCATAGAGTTTTAGCTGTTTGAACAGTATATAAACGTGTATTGTCAATACATCTGTGACATGTAATGTTAATTCTGTAATGAAAAGTTGTCATGAGTGCTGCGTTTTTGTATTTCTCGAGGCAAGAAAATAATCAAATAAACTGAAATTCATTTTATAAATTGCATAATGTGATATTTCCTGTAGGTATACTTATCATATCATATCATCAAACCTGTACTCGGACAAGAGTAGGAAAGCACTATCTATTTCCCCTAACATGTTTAGGCACCTAAGGTGAGCCTTCTACCATAATATACAGGACACAGTTAAAAAACCTTATACCACTAGACTCCACTTCAAAGAGAAAAAAATACATAATCTTTTAAATTTCACACAGCTTGCCCTCGCATTACAGTCTAAAGTCCACGCTGTAACGCATTGAAGCTATTTATCTCTTTTCGACCGTTAAAATTCGCATTCAAAATATCGCATACCTCATCCAGTGAACAATAGCGATGGGCAAGGTAAGCTAGTGTTCGAGCCACCTAAATTAATCAGCCGGGACAGGGGTCCGAGGGATAAGAGGGACGAAACTTGCCACTCTCTAATGACGGCTTAATGAAAATTGTAGAACGGTATGACAGTTAATCACTAACCAACAAAAGTATCACTTTAATGGCTGTCGATAATGAGCGGGGGTTTTTTGTAAAAAAAGAATAGAATTTAAAGGTAGACAGCCGTCGGAACTAGCGACCTAACTGGGGTAGTACAATCGCATGCAAAATTTGATAGACATATTTAATAGTTTCTATTTGCTTCATGAGTCATTTACTGTCGTTATTATAACTGTGGCTGTTACTTTAGGCTCGGTTTACAATGGCCCAGGACTTGCTCTATTGCATGCAGCATTGTAAGACAAGTGATATTAAAATTTTTATTGAAAAATGTGTAACAAAATTACTCCTTTTTCTGTGATTAGCTACAGTAAATAAACAGCCATACTAATATTATAAATACGAAAGTAACTCTGTCTGTCACTTTCACGTCAAAACTACTGAACCAATTTAACCGAAATTGGATACACAGTTAGTCTAGAGCCTGAGAAAGGACATATGCTACCTCTTATTCCGATATTCCCATGGGGACGGGTGCCATGCGGGTGAATGTTAAAAATAACGCCTTCCCAGAAAAATGAAGGACAAATTATGCCACTATGAATTTTTCTTCTAATAATAGAGTAGGAGTAAATTTTCAATTCCACCAATTGAGGCTACTGTTCCAATTTGAAAAAAATTTTCAGTGTTGAATAGCCTATTTATTGAGGAGGGCTATAGGCTACATACCATCATCTCAAAGTAACTATTTTACGCGGACGAAGTCGCGGGCAAAAGCTAGTACATAATAATATAATCTTTCACCTGTAGGCTTATGCAAAGATTACTATATATAACATAGTATTATTAAACTTTATGTATTAAACTTTGGTTATATATTATCATATTCGTATTTATACTAAACATAGGTATATTACTATTATCAATTAATTGAATGCATTGGACCGTGACAAATTTCCATGTTGTGTTACCAACTATTGGCGTTGACTCTAATTGGTCAATTATGATCAGCTAGCTACATACGTACAGTCGACTCCAAAAATAAGTAAACACTTTTAACAGTAAATGACTCTTATAAGAAGGAAATAAAGATTGTCACCTTTTGAATACGTATACCATTTTTGGACACTACTGCACCTATATTATAACTACCTAGTAGCCTTAGGTAGATAAATACAAAGTCTTCGTTTGGTTTAGATGAAGTATGTGTTTATTTGAGTATATGTCAGAATATGTTTCTTAATAGTGTTAAGCTTCAACCAAATATCTAGGTTACTATGCCATATCCATTTTATTGCTGCAAGTCAAGTGTCTATACTCTGCCCAACTTAAATGATTTTTCTCCGTAAATATTTAGGTCATGATATTTTTTATTTTCATTTAAATTTATCTTTAAAAAAAAAATGAATGAAACACATATATATTCAAACCAGACCACCAGACCAGACCAGGTTTCCAGACCAATGATTGACTATCGAGACCTATGTATGACGACAAAAAAGAAAACATTCTTAACAATTTTTGTTGTAGTTACAGTGCCACAAGCTTATCTGACCCGGTGGGGGAGGTCGCTGCTGTCGAATTTAGTCGCGAAAAACAACTAACAATGCCATAACTTGACAATCATAATGGCGACACTTAGTTCCGATTTCGGCCACCGGGTCAAATAAGTTGGTGGCACTGTAAACGCCTAAGGGTAAACGTCTTGCAGGAAATTTAAATCGAGACTTTAAACTAGATTTCGTAATTTTTTGACAATTCTTATATGGCTGAAATGTCAAAAAATTACGTGTTTTAAACTAGGTTTAAAATTTCAGCAGGAAATCGCCCTAAGTCAATATTAGGGTTATTTTAAAATATACACTTTTACAACATAATGTATATCTACGAGTACATATATCAGCAAAATTCATAAACGAAGCCAACAAAACTTACTTTCAAAACAAATCACATATACTCGTATCTGTCATAATTACAACATAGCGATAAAAGAGCTGTGATACATCTAAAGCGATTAGTCAGTAAGCAGCCGGTCTTATTTGCATAATGGTCCGTTATGAACAAAAGTTTTTATTGTTGACAATTAAAATTGTAAGGGATGATGATATAGTATTTTACCACGTATCTGTCGCGGGCACAGATGCTCATTAGACACTTCGTTTAACATTACCATCTACAGAACCTTTTAGCTATATTTCCGAATGGTTACTTTTTAATTAAAGTCGTCCTTGTCACTTATATTGAATTAGAAAATGTAGTGAGTACGTTTTTAGTGTAATTATGTTAGCGTGTTATTATTACTTACAACAACTTGCAAGTATTACAAGTACAGTCGAGATCAAAAAGGTATGCACATTTGACAGTAAATGACTCATAATGGAAGGGAATGAAGACTATCACCTGCCTAATGTATATAATATAGTCTCTGCCCACTTCACCAGAGTATACCATGATCATGCTGGAACCGTTTCAGAAAAAAAATCTATGTACAGAAATATATGAGAGTATACTAGTCGGTGACGAAAAGGTCTATCGTAGAAGAGCCCTTATACAACATTTGACGAGCCATAGAAAAAGAATATGTTTTACGGAAACTGACAAATTGCATTAGAACTATACAAAAATATAACTGAATTATAACTATGTACGTCTATTTTTTTAAGTTTATTAGTTCAGTTTTATACTGTAAACAAAATTTTTTTAATGTGTTTTTACTTTTTTTCAATAAAGACACTGTTCATGTAAATAAAGACGTTATCTACGAGTATCTTTCACAAATATACACAGAAAGAATTCCAAGTTAGTCTTAAGTATTTTTCCATAATTTCTCTTAGAGCTCCATTGTCGCTCTTAAAATCATTTGAATAAGAGCTTAGAACATGTCCAAACAGGGTCTTATTCCCCGAGTGACATTTGGGGATGATAATTATTCAAAATAAATTTCGTGGACCGTTTAATTTTGGAGAAATCTCCGCAACTTTCTAAATCTTTCCCAGGATTTTCCTGTGAAATAACATTAGATATTCCCTTTCGGCTTTCTTTAACAACTAAAAAACATTATTTACAATATAAAGCACAATTCCACAGTGGCCAATGTCAGTTATACCTAGAGACATAAACATGATCAGACGAAAATTAAATGTGGGTGTGACTCGTAATCTCTGCCTATAGTTGGCATGGCGATATTGATTTTCGCTCCTATGTGTTGTAGTATATTGGTTATTTGGATATAGATATTATGTAGTAATATTTAAATAACTATTATGTAATAAATACGAATACAGTTGCTAGTGCGGCGTAGGAGGGTAGGGCGCGGGGAGCAAATGCTCACCACTATAGTACGTCTCAATCCAAGTTGCCAAAAAGGTAAACAAAACAAACGTAATCTCTAAAATGTTTTGTGATGACTGTAGGTAATTGGAATTTATTTCGTTGATTGAAACGGACAACAATTGTTACCGTTAATTATATTTACGTGCCAATATCCATGTAAAAAGTGTGATTATTGAATAACAAATACGTAAGGTCGGTTTTTTTGTTTACCTTTTTCGCAACTTGGATTGAGACGTACTAAAGCTGTCGTAACGCAGAGTAACAGTGTGTATCAGAACGAACCTTGTTTTATTGAATTTGATGATTAATACTCTCAACATTTACTAATTAGAATTAAGATTTTATTTTATTTACTCGCAGCAATTATAAATATATTTCCAGTATCAATGGAAAACATTGGAATGGTATTGGAGAACATTTGAATAAATTTGGGGAAAAATGGAGAACATGTTCTTTCTGTTGAAGAACTTGAATATTTTGGCGAAAATGGAAAATTCTCCGTCAAAATATACAAATAATTTTGGAGGTGATACCAAATTCAAACATGTACAAGTGCCTGTTACAACTGAATTTAGAATTGTCTTTCTTTGCCTCTTATGCGATATTTAACGTCTACTTTTTCATTCTTCAGGTACTTTTTACATCGGCCTAGAACAATCTGGGATACAACAAAGCGAGATGTGCATGTTCCCTCCAGGACTGTATCTTCAGTTTCCCCTAGGTGAGGCTAGGTTAATACTTAGTCTCAAACTTAGACCTAACTTTACACTTCACCTTAAGAATGTATTTTCTTAATTAAGTCTTTCGTAGTTTTTCTTTGTACACTTTTAGTAGTATTTCGTTTCGCATTACTTAAGTCGTTAAGACAATATTTTATGCTTAATTTTTATAGTATTAAGCATGTTCTACAAGGAGAATATATTTGTTGGTACGTAAGTAATATCCCAGGCTGCAAATAATCATTGCATGGGTAATTTCTTACTACTAAGGTTATGTATACTATCATGAGATGATGGCTGAATACTTCTTTGTTGTCCTGAAAGTATAAAAAAGGATGAATCTTATACTTCAGTCTTTAAGCAGTAAAATACAATATTAAATAACAAGCATAGTATCATATCATAGTACATGATTCATTCGTCATTATAAATAGTTTTTGCAACGATTACTTCAAAGGCTGTAGATAATTAAAATAGTGCTAGAAATTGTTAATTCTAAATTCGGCCGTATTTAGCTCCATTTGATTTTATTTTTAAATAGAAATTAAAAAAAACAGCGTAAAAAACTATTCCTCAAAATAATTGGCTATTACCTATTATTTTATAGCTCAAAGCAATTTTTTTCTGAAAGTTCTCGTAAGAGCTTATTTATTGAAAATTCGTTACGCTATACATGGAGTTTTTGGACAAAGGTATGCAAAATTGTTTTAAAGTAATTAAAAAATGTTATATTTCATTTCAAAATAGCTACCGCTAAGCCAACCCTCAATGTATGCCCATCACTTTCTAGCTCGCCGTTAGAATACGCGTCAAAAAGAGACAAAGCTAATTCTCGATGACGCTAACACTAAAATGCACCAATAACCAATTATGCAAGAGGCGAAATGTCACGTCACTCCACACGTTTAATAGACATAATTGGTGATCGGTTTGATCTGGTTTCCGCTGGCTCGAACTAACACAATTGAACTGCTAAAGCGAAGAACGTTATAACCTGTGAATACCTAAAGGAAAATTTTCTTTAAATGCGCAAATGCTGAATGAATACTTTAAAATATTTCAACTTTCAACTTTCAACTTCAACGCGTTCATTATTATATTCAAAAAACCTTAAGGTTAATATTCTATTAATTATTTAGGGCGTCTTACATGAAATTTAAAATCTAGTATAAAACTCGATTTTGTATTTTTTTAATAATTTAGCCATTGTATAAATATAAAAAAATTACAAAATCTATTTTAAATCTTGATTAAAATTTAAAAGGCTAAGAAATATGGGTTCACTTTTTCTTCCTTGAGGATTAAGAAATACAAGCCTACGTAAAATGTATATTCTCGATTCTCATACGTTTGCATATTTTTTTTTGTTTTGTGTATTTTTTTATAACATTCTTTTTTTGTATGTTATAGTATATAGTTTTTCGCGTTCAATTTCTGTCTCTTGTCTATCGACGTGAATATTTACTTTAAAAATTCACAAATTATTCAATTATTCGTATTTTTGTATACACGAATAAAACTGTACATATTATTATAATTATTGAATAGAACCATCTCCATTATCAGTAAAATCGTAACCGAAAACAGGGAATGCTTTAGCGGAGATGTCATAAGACACCTTTTTGCTACGCTCAAACCAATTCAGCTCTCATCAAGAGCTTATCAGATTAGGGCGGCCGAATTTGTGGTAAATAACGGGGTGAAGATGACAGGTGCGGAGGGGGAGAGGGGGAGCCACACAATGACATTAGAAACCGGTATTTTCCGGTTCGACGCTGGTAACACGCTGTAATATGACACAAATAAGGATATGGACCGATGATTTGTCGGGTTTTCGAAATCGGACGATTTTCATCTAACTGCCTTGAAGATTCTGGTGTGAAGTTTTAAGAATTCGGGCGCTTTTTTTATTTTGTAGAAAGCAATCATTACACCTTTTCCTACATCTCTCTGAGACAGAGGATATGTTTTGTTATTAATGAGATATTACTTTGAGCATTAATCTTAGAACTGGTAAAAAAAAAATATGCTTTTTTAATATCAATTTCGATATTAAACAAATTCAGTTATTTTCTCAAGTATCTTGCCTATAAAAAATTTTAATGAAATCATTTGATTTATCAAATATTAAAATTGAAAATTTTGTATCGAATTTTCCAATAAGAACCCTCAAAATTTTCCAAATAATGGATATTGCAATATTACTTTAAACGGACAGACAGATATGCAGCTGTTTCACATATTCTTCTTTGTGATAATTTGTCTATGTTATATTTGTCTATGGGGCCGCAACGAAATTTTCATTCTTTATATAAGAAGTACGACGTATAAGTATGTAAACTAAAAAGTGTAAGTATTTTGTCAAAACCTTTTTAGTTTCATCTACGAATTTTTTTATCTTCTTCATTATGAACTCAAAATAACAAATTTTACACTAAGAACAACGGTTTAATTGCAAATATTATATTTTTAAAGTGTTCCGGCTGTGCCTTTGCCATTAGTTACAGTGCCAAAATACTTTTTTATTGTGTATAACTGAACGCAGCGCTACTTTTCGTTTCGGGCTCATATAATGACACTTACCTGTCAACTGTCAAGAAAGAAAAAAGTTATAAATTGTAACCGTTGTGCAAAGTACAAATAAATGTTTTTAAAGGATTCAGAGTATTACCATTGCTCCATTATGTTGTAAGACATAAAGTACCTACTACTGTATCTTGGCTATGCTTATAAAAAGCTTGATATGGTTATGACAGCTCTTTGACCTTAAAACTGTACAGAGCATTCGAAATTAACAGGTAGGGGCTGTCAATTCAGAGGAGGGCATGCCCCCGGCATTGCTAACGAACGGTGGCGGCGACAGCCCTGAACATAACTATACACGACTGCGCTTAGCTCCCAATAATTAAAAGTCGTGGGTATGTCAGTCACTAATAGAATAGAGTTGATAGTTAGACGGGAAACATTATGGTTGATAGATTCAGGAGGTCGTGGCGGAGTGGTTCTTTAAGACGTGTAAGTTGATGGAACAAAGAAGTTCGAGGTCTCAAAGTTTTTGTCTCTCTCGAGTCTAACCAAGGTTGAAGAAAGAGAAAGAAGTACATTATCAAACCTCCTGTTTTTCAATATCGAGACCAAAGCGTAAATGACTACGCGCCATCGAACTCCTTTTATAATTATGGTAAATTGTTGTATAATGAATACAGAAAGGGCAGCGGCAGAGATTCAACTCCATGTACTGAGTTTGATTAAATGTAACATATCATCATTACATATAATCACGCTTTTTTCCCTGAAGGGGTAGGCAGAGACCACCCATATTTCGCCAGATATGTTATGTCCCGATCTGTTGCCATACACCGGGCACAATGTGAAACAAGCGATATTCACAACGAACTCTACGCAAGTTTTATTAAAACTCTTTGGTACAGGCGGTGGCATCGAACCCGCGATTCTCGCGGCCTTCTCGAACGAGTACTGCTCCGTCCGTCTCAAGCGATAGAAAAGAGATTTTATCAATTCGTTACACAGACATTGTTAGGTTAACATTGTTATTATATATAGAACACATTTGCTCGTAAAGGGTCTCTTATTTCACCAATTTCAATATCATAATCTATCACATTACGTACTTGTGCGATAATGTAAAGTAAAACGCACAGTTTATGATGCTCCGTCTAAAAACGAACGATACTTTTTTAAATCTTAGCAAAGAGTTTTTATGTTAGAAAGGTAGTCAACATTTTCTTAATAAAATTACCTTTCGAAGATGAAATATAATAAATAAACATTTAATTCTTTAATTTCATTTACAAATTGTTCAAATTTTTATAACTGCCTTAACAAGTGATTAAAGATATAATAGTTTAAGAATGTCTGAGTTTTATTTATCAAATGTGTTATAAAACGTCGTATGACATACATGCGTGGTTTGATAATTACAGCCTCTACCTTTTTACAGCCAATTACCAAATAGCAATATCGCCTCGGCTGTAATTTTCAACTTACCCCACTTATACTATAATATACTATTACACTGCAGACCATAGATACCTATAACATTTAATCCATTACAGGTATAATAACCAAGACTCTCGTCACTAGACTCCGCGTGAGACTCTAATCAATCAATGCAACATATTGTTTGGCTACGGATTACGGTGCTCTGCAAATTTATGAGAGCTGCCGCGGTTATTGATAGGTTTCATGGTACATTAGCGATCCAAGCGGTGTTTGCTTACTGCTTTATTTAGGGCCAAGTCTAATGTAAGATTATATCGCTTGTGCGATCGGTGAATTTGATTCATGATAGAATTGATTAGGATAATAACCTTTAACCACCGACGTGGACTTTTTGTAACGTTACTGACATGTGGCCTGAGAGACCGTATAATACCACACCGAGTTTTTAAGAAAATATGAATATTATACATCATAACAGAAGTTCTGTTGTTAATTTAAGATGTATTAATGAAGTAATAAGTATAACTAGTAAGGTAATTGACTGAATGCGATTTGACGATGTAGTCTTTTGGAAAAGCATAATTTATCATAAAGTGAGAACCGTTCAACCCCCGACATGCTAGGTATCAAAACACTTGAAATTAGTTTTAAAGTATCCAAAATAGAAATATTTTTTATTGTTTTTCGCTCGAAAATATTTTTGATAAACATGCTTAAACATTTTTCTAAATAATTAATATCCTGAATACTTTTACTCAAAGTTGTAAACCTTTCGAAAATTTAAACGTGGTGCGCATTTTACTTAAATTAAAATAATGAAATTGACACCCACAACACTAATGCGTTTTATTTGTATGATAAATAATTATATCAATAGGCAAAAAACTGAAAATGCGCACCACGTTTAAATTTTCGAAAGTATTTACTTTGAGTAAAAGTATTCAAGACATTAATAATTTTCAGAAAAAATTTTAAGCATGTATATTGTAATACTCTTAGATATAGGCATGATGATTTTTTATTACTGTTTAAAGCTAAAGTTTTAATACTTATTTCAAGTACCTACTTACTGTTGTTAATAATTAGTCTGTTCATTACAAACTCCAGCTCAAAACAAATTTATTTCCGATTCTGTGTATTCAAGTAAAAAATCTAATTGGTCCAAGTTTCCACCCAAAGAAACACGAAATATGCGTTGTAAAACTCAATGGTCGCAAACTTCTTACAATTAGCCAGCCTCCTTTCAACCTGACTTCGTCCTACATCGCTTGTGCGAGCTTAGGACAGCTCAGGCGAGAATTTCAATGTTCCGTTGATTCTATTAATTAGCGATGCCGCGTTCACGCGACGGGCGACGTTGAATAGCCAATTACATTGATAATATAATTGGGGGGTCCCCCAGGTGTCTTAGGACAAAGGCGAGGGGTTTGGTGCAAGTGACAGGAGATGGCTTGCGATGCAGCTTATAGATGCTCTAGTGGCAACGTCTACATATATCATTATAGACAGATAATCGTCAATGACATTACCAATCTCTCTATGAGTTGCAGACAAATCCAAGATTAAAACAGCACTACTTATGAGCCGGTGGTGGCAATTTCATCTCTTCATGTACCATTTTTAATAAAGCATAAGTAGGTTAGTGCCTGTTGCCACTACCACTTGTTACGAACCAGTCATGGACTTTAAGAGAAATTTAAATGTGGATGTGTGGTGTTAATACTACCTATTAATAAAAAACTTAATTCCCCGCTAACCGTTCCTACTATAGTCCAAACGCTAACGTGATAAATACATTGAGTTTGATCCTATTCAACTCACATGATAGCACAGCTCAGGCATTGAGGGCGACATCCCTGTTACGACTGTAATGGTTGGTGCAAAGCGACCAGTGATGCATTGTCATTAAGTGACGAGGTGTTTTTACTAAAATTATTTGTGGATCAAGGGTAAGATTGTACTGTACTCGAGTGTGGTTCAGTAATTATTGCATCTATAAAATGCATCGTTATATCCATTTAAGAACTCCAACGTCTAATTATCACAATTCTTTATAAAACTAGAAAAGCTTATGGATTATATTAATGGTAGTTTATGTAACTGTCACATAATATAGGTTATCAAAACACGAGCCTTGGCGTGTTTTTTAATTGTATCACGTGAGTGTTTTAATACCGAGTTATGTTTAGTTACATACACTACTTTATCTACACTCATTACGAGTATTCTAAGAAATAAAACTAATTGTTTTATTAATTTTATTTATTGTTGGCTGTCTGGAAAACATTTGCCATAATTTTGTGCGTTTTTAAGAAAAATAAGTGTTGCATAATGAGTCCTACCTGTTGCGTAATGGTCATTATGTTACAGTATCCCTTTTTAAAATGTATGACATTATGAGTTCGAGTCTGAGTTCATAATTCGAACTTTATAACATGAGTGTAGGTAAAATATAAAACAAAATATAACATTGTAATAGTCGGAGATTTCAACATAGGTGCCCTAAAAGTTCAAAAGAATCTGATGAGTTTAACAGAATAGTAAGCAATTACAATTTTAAATTGCATATTAACTTCTACCCGCAAACATGCTTGTCTGGATAATACTAAGGCTATCAGTAACGTCTCATGGGTTGAAAGTAAAACTCATGCAGTATATTTGATGTAAGGAAGAAATTGCTATCTGATAAACCTTTCATTTGCTACTGGTACAGAGATATACAATTGTAAAACTAGATAACCGAACAGATTAATGCTCAACTCTGTAACAACAGATCTATATATAATAGAAATAGCTATCGGATTGCCGTAAAAATACACAATAAACTAATTGAGGAAATTGTCTACCTCTGGAGTCACTTAAATGAAAAATTAAGGTCTAGTTAGTACAGAACGCTTTCTACTCAGTTAAAGAATATTTTGAATTCTTCCAAAGGTCTGTAACACGGTTTTGATGTCAATCGCCCTGAAACGACATCGCACTAAGGCTGGCCAGAGGTCGCCATTATACAAAATAATGATCTCGTACAATAACTTTGTTAATTTCACTGATATAACTTTGAGTCCTGTACAGTAAAAAAATCGAGTTTTTAGATCTTTCAGAGAGGATCTGTTTTAGTTAAACCTTTTTTTGTTATGATAAAATCTATATCTATCTACATGTAATCTATTTACATGGTTTTGTACTGTATGAACTCAACTTAGAGAAATGTGTGTGTAGTAATATGTGGTAAATGAAGTTGGTGGCTATACTAGCCATACTTAATTTTTTTTTTTACTTTCAAAATATGCAGAGTTGTTATTTATTTACCCTAATAAAGAAAAATAAATTGTACGTGTGAAATTTATTATTGTATTTTATTCTAATTAATGATAATTGACTATTTTATTTGTAACTAATTTGCATGCGGAGATTCTGGCAAAATGTGTGAAACAATTTAGTTAGTGTACTACATTTTTTGCAAATACATATTATTATTATATATAACACATCATATATTATTTTAGTGACTTAATTTTGAATAAATAACTTCTACACATTGGAGCCCAAAAGTAAGCTTGTGTGATGGATGACAGATAAACTTATGTTAACATAATGAATAAAAGAATATTAGAAATCTACTAAATAAAACTTTAACCAGTCAACGAATGTACCACTTAATTGGTAAATACTGTTGCCCCCATCGGGACTTGAACCCAGAGCCTCTTAATTAAGTTAGGGTACCTGTTCATGCAACCAAGCACCCCGCTTGGTTATTAAAGTGTAATGAACTGCGTAGTTTACATACAGTTCTATATTTTTCCACTCTGCCCAAAAATCCCTTCAAATTACCGCTCGATACTCGAGATGATTGGCGCTCGTTTAAAAACCATAGAGCTAAAACACTTGCGAATAGACCAATAACAAACTCAGCGCTTATTAATATTTACTGCGGCCATAACTCAAACAATTTAATTTCTAATCTCGGTGTGCACTGCACGGCTTATTAGCAGCTCCGCTGTGAAATTATCTCAATTTAGATGGTCATTAGGCGAGTCCACTGGAGAGATATCCGCGGGCGAGGATAAATCTGAATTTAATGGGTGCTCGGCCGGTCGATTGTGGCCGAAAATTTTGGCCGAACGGTTTTGGCCACGTACACCTCCCCTATGACGTGAGAATACCGTATTTATGAGACAACCGTTATAAATACTATAAATACTGTAAATACCAATTTTAATGATTTGATTATTTGTAATAAATCATAGGTTAGATTGATAAGCGTCTGATCACTTTCTATATGATAGAACACTGCTTCAAAGATTACCTAATCACTTTCGATTTCGAAGACGCCCAAAAAACATTATAACTGACTCAGGCAAGAAGTTCAAGTCCTTGGCAGTATGTTGAAAGTGGAAGCAAAATGTTTGGTGTAATTCGGAACATCCCGCAGATTCTTACCAACATCATGTTAATGTTAATTGCAGAATTAGTTGCACCTACTGCATTCAACTTTCATGTTTTTCATGTTTCTAAATTAGGAATATTTGAGTGTTTTTAATTTTAAACCAATTTGAATTCACAAATAACATGAAAATAATATTTTCCTATAAAAACACACCAACAGCCCATACATAGTCTGACAGTACTTTTACAACGGTTATTTGCTCAATAAACGGATCCGTATTCACTTACTATCATGCACAAAGTTTTCACTTTAAAAAACTGTTACAGTATTATGAACCATGCGCGCTTGTAAATAGGGTGTTTTTACCCAGACGCTTCTATTGGTTCTAAACTCTTCAAAGTGCTTGAAGCTTTCCGTCAGCCGGACGGTCACGTCCAGCGCGTGTCCGGGACTCGGACACCGGTAGTGTTGGGATTTCATTTTGAACAACTGAATCTGAAGGGAGATTTATCGATATCTAATATTTTTTTAATTTGCCTCCGAAATGTGTTTTAGCTATATTAAAATTTACTACTAATTATCTTTTAAGCTCTGTAAATAAATGTTAATGTTCTATTAACTAACAAAAAATCTTAGTTTACTACAAAATTCATACGACCCGTCCACTTTATCTTCGATCTTGGGCTCACTGCACATATGTCGTATACGCACTTTCATATGAATATTTTTTTTTATGACTTGGTGACGTGGTGGTCAGGCTGTGGATAGATGACCAAACTTTGTGATCTCGAGCTTCTCTGTACTTTTAAAGGCACGTTAAGCCGTAGGTCTCGATCGCTATTGCGACCGTTTCTACCCACCAACCCACATTGGACCAGAGCGTGGTGGCGTTACGGCCCATACTTTTCATGTTTTTTTCCATGGGGAAAGCCCAGGGGGAGTGCCCAGCAGTTGGAAATATATAGGCTGGGGACGGACGACGTGGTCATTATTGCTTACGAGAAATAGCTTATCTTAATTTATCAGCAATAGGCTACTTTCAGAGTTCCTGAAATATACTTATATTAGGTCCTTACCTATGAAATTGGTGTTTTGTATGGTGATTTTGGGGAATTCTGCATTTTCCATACTAAATTTTTTTCAGTTTTCTTCACAACGACAAATCCAAAGATATTTGGCATGTATCATTAGACAAGCTTTAGTAATATGTGTAATATCACACTTCATAAAACTTATTTATCGTTTTTAAGTGAATGCAAATAAAATGATGTATTCGGGAGGCACTTAAAAAGAGTTGTCTCCGTGTCCAATTTTAAAACAATTAAATTTACAACAAATTATCAAAACAAATCAAAAGAGCTCAAAAATATAGTCTATTTTTAGACGAGGTAATTATATTAGACAAAATACTAAGAGGGAAAAAAAAATTTCATAGGTAAGGATCCAATACATTTACTCCAACCATTCTCATTCACTCCATTCATTCGCCTCAACGCACGTAACTTATGGATGTTTTAAAAATTCTTATTATATTTTTAAGTTCTGCACATATATAAACACTTCACGAATAAATTCAATATTCTATATTTAGCCGAAAACTTTACCAAATTTGGCCAAGTCTGCAAACTTTCAAGCCATAATTACCTTACTTTTTAATATTTTATTTAAAGTTAAAGTGTTAGGTTCATGGATATTTTCTATCAGGGCTAAACACAGATTGAATATTAATATTATGAGATAAAGAGGGGAGTGGAGAGCGGAACGCGGCCTAGCTCGCGGCTAAGCTGGCGGCCTGTTGTCTAGTATTAATATCTTGATTTTTTTAAATAGTACATTGAAACACATACATACACAAAATACATTTTTTTAATATGAATGTCTTAGTAATGATCATAATTACAATTTATTTATTTCAAAAATCTAAAAAGTATCGTTTCAGTAAAACGATATTCATACTAAACAACAGGCCGCGACCCTGGCCGCGAGCTGAGGCCGCATCTCTCTGGTAAAGGCCTCATTGTGACAGTAGTCTTATGTTGCAATAAACTGTTCTCAGTATTGTTCGTTATCTTTCCAATATATTCCCTTCGACAATCTCCGTGGTTGAATGGTCTGTACGCCGGTCTCAAGGCGATGCCATCTCGAGAGGTACTGGGATCGCTTCCCGGTAGGGGCAAATGTTTGTGTGATGAGCACAGGCATTTGCTCTCCAGTCTTGGATGTTTATATTGTATTGTATATATACATATATGTATTTATCTATTAAATATATTTACCCGTCATCTAGTATATGTCACAAGCAGCATTAGTTTCATAATGTGGGTTAGTTAATAGATGTGAATATCTAAAGATAATTATTTTGTTTTATTCTATTTTTCACACGCTATATCAACACTCGGAGGAGCTCGGTGGCGGAGTGGTCAGTGCGCTTTGGCTTCGATCGAAAACAAAGCTACCTTCGCCATGGTCAGGCCGTGGAAGGGTGACCATGACTTTGTGATCTCGAGCTCCTTCGTGCTTCGGAAGGCACGTTAAGCCGTTGGTCCCGGTCGCATTTGTGACCGTTTCTACCCACCAACCCGCATTGGGCCAGCGTGTTACGGCCCATACTCCTCATGTGTTTCTCCATGAGGAAGGCCTGTCCCAGCAGTGGGACGTATATAGGCTGATGACAATATCAACACTCACTCCCTTTCGAGCCATGTCATCATTTACACATTATATCGAACTTTACTTTTGCCTGCATCAAAAATTTTAGTTAAAATTTTTAGTCCTCATGTAACAATGGGTCAGGCTGTAGTCACAAGCGTGTACATGTATACACTTGTGAACAAAAAACTACTCTATTCCCTTGAAATAGAAGCCATCTACTCTGAGAAGTGCAAAAATGTTCATTATCGTGACTGTACAGCAAGTAATATTCGTGATAAACTATTCTTATATTCGAACTCAGCTACCGCCGACTAAAGTGTTGTAAAAAAATATGATTTTTATCAATTACCTACGTGTTTAAAAACACATTATTATTATAAACTCCGTATGCCTAACACCGTTAGCCTAACACCAACAAACCAGTTTTTAAATTATTTCATAAATATTATCGTCACGGAAACAAATATAACCGGATATAAAAATAGTCGCTTTTAAGTAAAGGTCGCATAGCTTGTCACGGCATTCATTCATTTATTCGTAATAATAGTAACCCTACGTAGGTGTTACTTATAGGGTTGAACAGAAATAATAAAGGATAATTATTTTTAAAACCACCAACTAAAGGATATTATAATTGACGTGATAATACACAATAACCTCAACACAAATTTCTTATTTAACTCACACATGCACGGTAGGTACATCATGTGTGAATAAAATAAGTATATTATTGCGTATAATAGTCATTGACGACTATATAGCGTTTGACGACCTCCGTGGTCGAGTGGTCTGTACGCCGGTCTCAAGGTGTCGCCATCTCGAGAGGTCCTGGGTTCGATTCAGTGGAGGCAAGTGTTTGGGTGATGAATTTTCAGGCATTTGTTCTCCAGTCTTGGATGTTTATATACATTTATATATATTCAGGATTAAATATATTTATCCGTCATCTAGTATCCGTAACATAAGCAGCATTTAGTTGCTTAAAATGGGACTAGTTGACAGGTGTGAATGTCTGAGGATATTTATTTATTTGTATTTATTGAGCATCTGTATGCATACAACAATTACCGAGTGGACCTCCAGAGAAAAACTTAATGTAAAAAATTGGGCCGTACACTTAAACCACCAATGATTTAAAAATAACTTAACGATTTTTTTATGAAATTCGTATTTAATTAATAATTTATGCGAATGAAAAACTGAAACCATAGCTGTTTTTTAACTCATCCAGCAGCAGCCTGAGTAGCAATAGCACTGCGATATGATATTTAACACGTTACTTGCTGTGCCCGCGATGTTGTCCGCGTGGCTATTGATTTAACGCCGATAAAAGTATACAATACCGAGAAATTTAAATTCGAAATGAAATTACATTTTGACGTAACATATCACATAATCAACTCGGTCGAGCAGATATTGATAATCACGGTTACATCTGGGCGGTACCCGTTCCCATGGGAATATCGGGATAAAAAGTAGCCTATGTCATTTCTCAGGCTCTAAACTATATGTGTACCAAATTTCAATTGAATCGGTTCAGTAGTTTTAACGCGAAAGCGAGACAGACAGATAGATAGACAGACAGAGTTCCTTTCGCATTTAAAATATTCGTATTGATTACATTTAGTATGGATTATATTAGTATGGATTGATTATATTAGTATGGATGACGCCCAATTGTCAAATTCTATAGTGCTTTGACAGTTGAAATTGACCAAGAGCTAAGCTAAGTTAGTTTAGCTTAGCTCGCATAGCTGATGCAGCTTTCCGTACTTGCGCGCTCTAACTATGCGAAAGCTATGCGAGCTAAGCTAACTTAGCATAGCTATTTGTTTGCAATCCATATAATCCTGAGAAGACAGGATCCAACAATGTTTTTTTTAATCACTTAAGATTTAGTATCAAAAATACAAGAAGTAAGGTTTTTAACTCAATAAAATTTCACCATACTTTGCATAAATAAGCATTAAAAAAACTGATCTAAATCTGTAATAGAAATAAATATTAGAAGATAAGGGAACGGTTGAAGTTTAGACTATTATTACAGTGGCTGACCCGATCTGAATCAGGGGAGTTCCCGATGCCTATCTGAGCCGGCCCGGAAGCCCCGATTGCCACGGGTGTAGCGAAACAAAACTGTAGTCTTAAACCTATTTCCGGACGTGTTTGTATGTCTTTTTGGTAATTTTAACAAAATATTTGCGACATTACAACGTTACTTGATCGTTAAGTGTGATTGACAATTTATTTGTTTTTGGACGATTTCGACCAAGTCCGTGTTACTCACGAGGTCTTATCCGCTGTAATGACGGATTTGACAGCTAAAGCATTTTTGGTGTTGCTAAACCAGTCGCTAATCGAAATTTGGTCAAATCGCCCTCAGTTCAAGATATCAATCAGATGTCCTAAACTCATTCCAATCATGTTTACGATTATCTTTTTGCATACCACAACCTGATCTACAAATCTTTATCATTAATCAACAGTTTAAAAACAAGCTTTTATTTTATGCTTATCTGCCTGTGCAAAATTAAAAATATTATGTTGGAATAAATCATCAATCAATTTTGGGAATTGCTAAGCAATTGGTATCCTAGTTGGCAACCCCTGTTGATACATGTAATTGTTATAAGCTCTACAAAATGTTTTCCACCCCTGTAGTATTAAAAATGGCTCATACAGGATGTAGACCTACGAAGGGATTCATAACCCTCGATATTCTCCATCGCGTGCGTTTGACGATTTGAAATTGAGTCTTCATAAATACTTTAAATTTCAATGTACGAAAGCTGAATTGTTTGTTTTCTTACTGCAAATTCTCTGAGGCCCTCAGTAGTGTTTGCATTTAATTTTGTTCGGGACCAATCTGTTATTTGAGGCAGGGTAGGGGTTGGTTTAGCTGTTGTTTCATTGGACAGCGCAAAGGACGAATCTGTCAATCCAAGAATAACAAAATAGCCAATACAGTCTCTATAAAACGAAGTAGTTTATTCGAAATAAAGCTGGTATTACATTTTTTACAGAGATCAAGTAAAAAATCGAAGGTATGTTTTTGTGATCTGAATTTAACTTTAAAAATATACAACAAATTTATTTATTCCTAAAAAAATCACATATTTTTCTCGGATAAATAAGTAAAAAACCAACATTTATTAATCCTGATATTAGTTTAAAACAATTTTAATAATACTGATCATTTGTCGTAGCGAAGGAAACTAATATCCGTCAAACTAACCGCGAACTTCTCTAATCATATGTTAATTTAAAAGCTTAAGTTTTTATTAGTAGACAAATAAAAATTTGAATGTGTTTATACACATATAATTATTGTTTTCTTAAAACATTTTCAAAAGCCTAAACGCATTGCGATGTGACGAACTTCACACCGCACGTCAAGCGCTGCGTTGTGAAGTTAGTTATTTATTTTTCGCAGTTCGAAATTGAACCTTATTCTCAGGTCCGGTGGAGTAAACGTGTGTAGCCTGTTCTTGTGTTACAGGGGGCGAGGGCAGGCGGCGCGCGTAGGCGGACACAGGTATCGTGTTGTGCGTGAACTAGGCGTACTGTTGTCACTGTCATAGCGCGCGAGTGAGGTTCCACGCCGCATCCACGGAGCGCGCCTTGCCTTCTCCATTCTTTCATAACTCTATGTTCATTTTAAACTCAACCTTTTTAGTAATTTTTAAATCTAACTTTTCCCTTTTGTTCTTTAATTTCTGTACAGTTTGCTACTCCTTCCCAAGGCGCACTCTTCGGATTCGACATTGAACAGAAAATAACTCACTATGCACTTAGTTATCGTCGTGCTGTAAAAACATTTTGTTTTCGTATTCATTTCGGTAATTAGTGTGGATTTTATGTTTTGTCATTAATTTTAAACACACGTTGATTTCTGTAAAGAGCCCAATGCAACGCCGAAATGGACCGCTCAGAATTTTTGTTTTTTTCTCAAACTTTTGGAGGCGTCGGACGTTCTTTGCTCGAACAGAAGTCTCAAATTTTTATGACTGATATACAAACTAATCGTCAGTTTGAACCCGAGGATTCCGTAGCTCACACCGCTGTTAACCTCTTCTTGTGATCCCCGATTTATGTGAAAAGTTTCCTACGGAACCCTCTTGATATCATTGCAACATTAGTGTAATGTGCTAATTTTTTGTGTTGAACTGGGTTTGAATTTTGTTGGTTGTTCTCATTACCTAACTAAAATGTGTGTATTATGTGTTTTATAGCGAGCTATCGTTGTTTTTTTATCACGTCACGGAACGTCGTGTCGGCGATGCCACCGTCCTTATATAAGGCGCTGTTTCAAAAACATTTTTAATTCCTATTCAAAAACATTTTTTAACATCTAAAAATTATGACATGTCAATTAGTTCTTGATTCGTGTATTTTTAATCAAAAAGCTATAAATGGAATATATCTCAATAAAATTATAAATTAAATAATATTTATTAAAAATACAATAAAAGAAAATTAGAAACATTATTAAGCTGTAGTTTTTTGTTAATTTTTATGTAGTACGTCCTGTAAAAAGTACTTTAAAAATACAACCAATAAAAACATAAAATAAAATATTAAATTTACAATGACTTGTCATAACTTTTGGAACTGAATTTTTCGAATGGCTGTGTTTTGGAAAGAGTTCAGTTGACAACAGTATTATTAGAGCGCGCGCACATGACGCTGCGTTCGCGTACTCGCGCATACCCTGCCCTAGCGAAAACGGTTAAGCGATTTTGTAGTGACTACCTTTATAACATAAAGCTCTTTTTTCTTTAACACCCCAATTTCAATTAATATTGAATTTAAAAAATTACATAAAATTATGCAAAATCGCTCAGCTGTCGATGTATAGTTTAAAAAACCATGTATCTCAGTAGACGAAGACAGAGCTCGAACGCAATTAGATCATTATGTAAAATAAATTATGTTATTTTTGCTGACCTTAGCATTGTATGCGCGTTCTCAATAAATTTTCATTTGTGTAAAAATACTCAAATGTTGTTGAAAAATGACTTACATTAAATTTTGCAGACGCAAAAAGTGTTTTTCGAAATTACTATTTATGCTTGGCGTGAGTTTAGAAGCAGTGGCGTAGAGATACAGAGGCCGCAGGCAATTAATTCGTAATGGCCTTCAGAATTTGTTGACTCAAAAGTTTATGAGAAAAAATACACTGTTTAAATTCTTTTAGTCAGTTATACGCTGCTGCTTTCAGGCGATACGTAATGTAAGTCATTCTGACCTCTTATTCTGAACTGCAGTTGCTCTTGCGATTATTATCATTTTATGTCGAGATTGCGTCCATTGACGCTTTGATAGAGATGCATTTGGCGTCGAGTTGGAGAAGGCAGCGTTGGACGGCGTGTTAGATGGTACGATCGCGACAGTGACTGCATTTACGTAGATCTAGTCGCGTTTGCGGGCAGGTGAGCGGCGTCGTGTTCGCCCCATTTCGCCCGGCGTCACATTAAAGCCTGCTCACCAGTTGCCTGCGACACCCACTATTTCTCATGCCCCTTAACCAGAGAATAAGCAATACTCAAAAGAAGAGTTTCGATATCTCAGTTGCATAATTTAAAGAAATTTAGTAATGACTGTATCATTTTCACCATATCTTGAAGCAGTAGTTTAAAAGTTATGTAATAAAATATCTCGTGTCAGTAAATAAGATAAACTAAAACTGCTTGAATTGAAGTAAACTGATCCAATATCATTGGTCAGTTTTAAGGTAAACAGTCAATAAAAAGGATAATTGTTACTTTCTTACGTTACAAAAGAAAGCTGTTTAAACGTATTATGCAAGTGATATATCAGTCTTATATCGCCAAAGCCCATCAGGCCTGTCATGTGAAAATCAAAGGGGACTGTTCAAAGTCATCTGCATGGGCACCTCAATATGTTTCTGCGAAGCAGCAACGCTTGTATTGCTGTTTGAGTAAGTAAGAGAGTGATTGACGTGGCTATCAGTCACAAGTAAACTGTTATCCTTGTAAGAGTAGTTATTCTTACAAGTAGGCATCACATGTAACTCTGCCACTGACAGACAGTGTGATTGATTGGTGAGATAAGCCTGTGTTATAATAAGCGTCTTCTTGCAGATCGGAAGCTGTTCGTGGGCATGCTAAGCAAACAACAGACCGAGGAGGATGTGCGCCAGTTATTCACGCCTTTCGGGACCATAGAAGAGTGCTCCATACTGAGAGGACCCGACGGGGCGAGTAAAGGTCAGTGTAGCATGTTAAGGACACTCCACACTGGCGTCTAACAAGCGCCTTCTGAACGTCGGCATCGGACTTCGAACGCGCTTAGCAAAAAACCTTTAGCTCGCGCTCGAAAGATACCAGTGTAGGTGATCTCAGACCAATACACACACAAAACAGTATTTATCCTGGTGTAACGTGGCGATAAGTTATTTGCTACGGTTTCTTTCCTCCCTCCTCTCTCAGCCTATGTACGTCCCACTGCTGGGCACAGTCCTTCCTCGTGGAGAAACACATGAGGAGTATGGGCAGAAACAGCACCATGCTGGCCCAATGCGGGTTGGTGGGTAGAAACCAACCAACCAAAAAGGTGGGACCAACAGCGTAACGTAGAATTGGAGATGGCACAGTTTTGGTCACCCATCCACGGCCTGACTATGGCGAAGGTAGCTTTGTTTTCAATATCGAAAGCCAAAACGTACTTACCACTATGCCATCGAGCTCCTCAAGGAGATTTCTTTAAAAAATTCCTAATAACATACATACATATATATTAACCCCAAAGCAGTCCACTGCCATAGTCCGCGCTTCACCAAGCAGTGACTGTACATGTGCTCAGCGTAACAGGTGGTGTGCCCGTCGCCGCCTAATACTTAAAAAACTACTTGTACACGTCATAGACTACAGTAATCATATACACTTCGGGGTGGCGTGTGCAAAAGTTTGATTAGACACAAAATAAGGAAAGACGTTCTTCAAAAAGTGTACTCCTAAGAGCAACTGACGCATCGCTCCATCTCCATCAACTGATACAGAGTTAACACAATAAGGAAATATGTGGAGCAGCAATGTAATTGGATTATCAACGCCACGCAATGATAAACGCTATGGACGTGAGCGTGTGTACAATCGGAGAAGAAAGTAGTGTTTTTAATATATTGACGTATAACATGACACACTTCAGTGAGGGTGCCGTTCCACCAGAGATATACTTTGCAGCTGTGCTGCGAGGATGTGAAAGTTACACTACGAAACTATGTGACCGTTTCCACCAATACTAAGATAGGTAGCTGTGCACGGAAGATGCGCTAGGCAGTTGAGAAGCTACAAGCCTACATTGCTATATGACTCGTGACCATCCATAGCACGCCTCCATCACATCCGTAGCACGCCTTCATGACAACCGTAGCGCGCGTTCATCACATCCGTAGCACGCCTCCATCACATCCGTAGCGCGCACCCAGGGCACGCATCTTTTCATGCAAAAGTCAAAGCTTAGAAGAACCCGTTTCCACCACTGACTGTTAAGCTATGTGGACCAATGAACATACATACATACATACATATAATCACGACTATTATCCCATAAGGGTTAGTAAGAGACTAGGCATAAGCACCGCAAAAGCGGTCCACTGCCATAGTCCGCGCTTCACCATGCAGTGACTGCACTCAGCGTGACCGGTGGTGAGCCCTTCGCCGCTATAAGTTTTTGGATGGTTGTGCAGTTTTAAGTCCATTAGTCGCCTTTTACGACACCAAAGGGAAGAGATGGGTTGGTAGTATTCTTTAAATGAGCCGCTACCACACGATTGACTGACTGACAATGAACATGATTGGTGGATATCAGACGCATCCATAGCAACGTGGCTATGAGGTTATGATCTGTTTTAGTCGAACTGCTGTCGAACGGGGCATGTTGCTAGAATATATTGCTTATTGGTGAAATTGAAAAATTACTCCTACTCTATAGTGCGCAAATTGGTCTTTCATTTTTCTGGGAGGCGTTATTTAATTTTTTTTACATACACCCGCATGGCACCCGTTCCCGTGGGAATATCGGGATGAAAGGTAGCCTATGTCCTTTCTCAGGCCTTAGACTATCTGTGTACCAAATTTCGGTTAAATTAGTTCAGTAGTTTTGACGTGAAAGCGAGACAGAGTTACTTTCACATTAAAATATTAGATTATCTTACTCCGATCATTACTCAATAATCAATTAGAACCTAGGAACATTGCTAATGAAATAGTAAAACCAGGTGCGGTCCTATTATGCGGAACTTGCTCATGCGTCGGCCATAATCCGGTGCTTAAGTGAAGCGCTCGCGATTAATTTACTCAAAACCGTGTCGAACCGCACCAAATTGAAGCCGGTAATATGTCATACGGCGCGACAGCCGACACGACGTTACGCAACTTTAATTTCATTTTGTACTCGCTCAAAATTGTTGGATTTTAATTGAGCTTCAACTTGAGTATTGCGGCACGCGGTCCGTTGGTTACCTAAGCGGCCCTTTATGTAGACATTAAGCTTTTTACGCTCCGACCGCCTCTGTCATTATTGGACAATAAAGTTATTAACTACCAAGTACAGATGTACTGAATAGCGCAGCAAATTGTTAATTTCAGTTAATTACAAGCGAGCCGCCGCGCCGACGATAAACTGTTTTTATGTGAATCTCTTGAACATTATTGTTACGGACGTCCTCATTATAAATCGGCTTTTGTAGAGGTCAGCTGGAAGTACTCTTTGCAATAAAAGCTATGTAAGAAGCTTTTCCAGAGGCTATTGGCTTCGACTAACATAATAGACCTCTTTACTTGAAGTGAGAGTAACTTAAGTGTTCCATGATAAATAAACACTGTAAAAAAACCTATAATAGTTCATTTGTATTTTAGTACTTTAACTTTTATCGTAAAAAGATAAATAACTAACACCATTGATTTCTTATCAGGCGAAATGGAGGTATATCAAATACTTTTGCCTACCCCTTCGGGGATATAGGCGTGATGATACGTTATGTATATGTTACTAATTACTTAATTATTTTTTTCCGTGTTAGATACATTGATTGTTCGGATGCTTCTTTATCTCTCTCTTTATTCGCAACACCAGTCTTATCAGTTTATTGCAAATATACATAATTATAGCCCTACCTACTACCTAACGAATATAATAAATAAATCATCTTCATTTCTTCTGAAACAGTTTTGTCTATCAAAACATCTGTAGTATCCACACTTAACCCTCCGAGATAAATAATAAAGAAATTTAACGAGTTGTCCAGAATCACACCAGACTCCGAGAAATCTGTCCCTTTATTATCTGACGAATCGCTCGTACCGGCAACAAATTCTACCACCGGGTCAATAAAAGGTTTTTAATTTGCAATTCCGGGAGTCACGTAAATGTTGGTGAATTCCCACGATTGATATTGACTTTCATTGTAACTGAGAATACACCCTAAAATATATTGGAGTGAATACTGCATGGCTTTTATAACTATAGTCTGTATGCAGCCTATTATACGTCCCACTCCTGGGCCTGTGCCCATGGAAACAAACACATGAGGATTATTGGCCGTAACACCAACACGCTGACCCAATGCGGGTTGGTGGGTAGAGACTGTTGCATTAACGACCGGGAGCAACGGCTTAACTCGCGTTCCGAAACACGGAGGAGCTCGAGGTCACAAAATTTTGGTCACCCATCCACGGTTTGAGCATAGCGAAGGTAGCATATTTTTGATACCGAAAGCCACTGAGTTCCTTAAAAAATATGTTGTTGACTAAATACGTTGTTAGAAACACCTCATTAGGGAGGAATTATTAACAGACAACCAACTAAAATAGAACCAATTTCTTAAAAAACAGAATTAGATATTTTCTCGGAAAAATTGCTTTCCTGTCACACTCTTGAATCAGGAGTAAATTTTCTACAGCTTTAAGAATTGACTCAGTTAGCAGTTCTAAAAGGGATAACATTGTTATCAACCAACCATATTATTTTTAAGAATCTAAGTACTAATAACCAGAAAATATAGCCCGGGCTACTGACAACCCGAAAAATGTTTTAATAATTCTTGATAGGGCTCTTACTTCCAAACGTCTAAAAGGCTCTCAACTCTGACGAAAATGTGAAAAACGTAGGCTATACTGTCATAAAAATATTACGGGTTAAGTAATTACGTACTAAAAATGCGTCTACCTAATATTCTTTGTGCCGGCGAAGAGAACAAACGACTTATTTGAAATAAAGAATCTCAGGATCCTTGACAAATTTTGCTCAAAATATTTTTGTTTATTGGAAAGCTTTGTAGTAATATATAAATACTACAAAAATACGAATAGGTTAGTTAGGTTTTCTTTGACAACTACGAGATTTAAGTAATAATCGGCCATAATAGCCAAAATAAGGTATGTTAGGGGTCTATGCTAACTAATAGACATAGCAAATATATTTATAACATAACAATGAGTATAGAACTGGCTGAACTAGACCCTACCAGGACTACTAACATCGTTTCACTGCCACATGAGCGTGCTTATACGTCAAAATAGCTTACTTGTCATATTTGTAGACCTTGCCTGTCATATCAAAAAAATGTACGGAAATCCCGCCGGCGCTGTTGGCCAACGTACAGTCAAGGTCAAATAGTTAGTGACACTCAGTCATCAATAGAATAGATACTACCAAAAACTCAATTGCTGATAACACAAAAGAGTTTCCTTATATATTATATCGAAGCTCGTTCGTGTTTTTATAATTATGGCAACTTTATTTGTACTGATATTATTGACCTTTTGGTAGTGTCTATCTAATTGAACACCCTGAGTGTCACCTATGAAACGCCCTTAAAAATTACTTTACCACCGAAGTTCAGTTTATTTCTTAATTAACGCAAATGAATTTCTAACTACATAGGGATCGTTTCATATGTAAATCTGACTCTCATAAACCAGTCCTTTTTTATGGCACGTGAAACTGTAAGTACCAATATAACACCATTTTCATTATTGCAAAACCTAGCTCATTCCACACATAATAGAATACAGTATCGTACATACAATAATATAATACTCTTCTTAACCCTTTTCCCACTCTAGGTGGGATCGGCACAACATGTGTTCTTCTTCCATTCTCCTCTGTCACTCGTCAACATCCACTTCTTTTATTCTCATATAATTTTTCGCCTATTCAATCCACCGCTTCTTTGGTCTTGAAGCGATGGTCCATCCACATCCATGCTCAGGATCCTTCTTGTAATGTGACATTCATCCCTCCTCATCACATGTCCATACCACGCTAACCCATTGCTCCTAACCTTTTCTGTCTTTTCTGCTACTTTCAAACTTCCTCTATGAACGATTGTGTACAGACCATCAATCTAATCTCCGAATTAGAAAACTGAAACTGGGCTGGTCAAATTAGCTATAAAACTGACGGCCTGGCCGTTGGAGCCGTTAAGTGCTTGGATGAAGTCGGTGACTCGAAAAACATAGTGAGAGACGCCTTGCAATAAGATCGAGAATAGTGGCGTGCACTATGATTCTGTAATCCAATAGCTTATCGCTACCGCGCAGTGTAGCTTTTAGTGTGGTTTCATAGCTAAGCTGGCCGCTATCGCTGACCACGCATGCGCGCTGTCAATTACACGCGCGCGCGCTGAAACGTCAAAATGTAAGGAAATCTCGACCTATGACATCCCTACTTCCAGATAAAAGACAGATATAGAGGAATGGCATACATTAATAATGAAAAATCTCACACAAAATACCTAAGACACAGTTTGATTAAATTACACCAATCCTTCCATATTGAAAATCTTCACATCACGAATAAACTAAGATAGGTCGCTAGACTTCCTCGTTACTAGGTTAGCTCGTAATAAGAACGCGCGGTCACGACGCACATCCATCGTAAACCGCCGCATACTCGCTCACTTTACGGCCCACGTAATGACTAGATCGTAAAATATCGCCAATTTAGTTCACACTTAGCGACGCGGGCGCCTCACGAGTCGCGGCCGTTATCGTTACGTATTATCTGTGGCAAGCTTTTTACGTAGTCTATTCGTGATTCACTATGGTAAAAGTTTTTTAGCGCGCGGGAAATTTATTTGACAGTTTGAAGTGTCTGTTCCTTTCTTCTAGTGGGTGAAGAAATTTTTCAACGGTTTCAGATTACCTTTACCATATGACCATATTCACAAATACAGGGGTTTGAAATTTTTTATCAAAATTATTGTAACCAATAATTAAAATGTAATACCTAATATCTACCCATAATCCTAGATCTCGTAATAGGTTGATTTTAACGAAAAAGCTTTTTCAAACGACCTAGTCAAATTATACAGATAAATATCCAGAAAAAAAACCAACAACATCTTCAAGAAAAGTCAGAACAGAATTAGTCAATGAACGTGAAGTACATGACAAACGGAATCTTGGGAGACACGTCTTGACGCTAATTTTCGTGTCAATCTAAATTGACCATGTTCTTCGTCATCAAATAACAAACAGCCCAAAATTCTCGGCTCCGTTAAATCTGGCTACCTTTTAATTAAAGAGACTTGCGCCTGCTGACGCAAACAGAATTTGACAAAGTGAAGCGAACCCTCATTGAGCCTATCTCAGGAAATCACAAATTCCATCCTAACAAAATTTGTAGAATTTCTGAAATAATTATTCTTTGGTTAATGGTTTGACGTCATTTCGACCTAGAATAATAATTGCTAGCCGAAAATTTGTAATTGTAGTTGTTAGGACTTACTTCTAATATGGTCAGATGTCATTCTTTCTTTTTGTTTTAGTTCTATCGCCTCTTTTAACCCTTCGTGTCCAAGAGGACATTCCGGCATGCCAGCTCAATAGATTTTGCTATCGTGTCTTACTCCCGAGAGTTGAGTGGTAAAAATACCCCACTGATTCAATCAGTAAACATTCTAGTCCTTAATCAAAGCTATCATCTTATTCATCTTACATATTTGAGCAGTCTCACAAATGCCACAAAAAACATGATAAGCAAATCCACTACAAAAGGAATATATTGAAATCCTGCTTTTTCCTTTTCTCACGTCTGCCTACATTGACGGATTTACGAGGCTAAAGGATCGAGCTTATAAAAGGCAAAGGCCACATTAGAAATCGAAATTTAGGGTTATTTGCCAAAAACAAAGGGGAATCGGGAACGGGAGAAATAGGGAAATAGGGAAGTAGGTAAAGGCTAGGCAGCCGGCGTGACGACGCGCTGAGGGGATCTGTTTGGAACTCGGGACAATGTGTTTAGCATCATTATTGATCTGGGGGATGCTTGAAAAAGATTTGCAGGGAGTATTTCGCACAGTTGTTCTCAGAAATATCGGCGTGGAACGTCTGCAAAATATTGCCGACTGAAAAGCTCTAAAAATTCTATACGCATTACTTAACCTATGCTTTGAGAAATAGTACCTACAGCGAAATAATCGTTGAAAAAAATAAGAGGGATGTCCGAACTTAATGTTTTTAGTAAAATTACATTAAATAAATAAAAAATCACAGACCGTGAATCAGTCAGTCAGTGAGATGCAGTTTTCCTTTCTATAGCGATATAGCGACAAAGCTGTCGATATCTACTTTGGCAGTTATCGAGACCCTTGCTCCAGCTCCGAAAACAAGTAGTAATTTCAGATAACATGGATATTAGCTTCTTCCTGTTAGAAGAGATTACGAGCGCCCCAGTCGATCTTGATCAAACCTGACGTAAAACCTTTCGAACAGCAAAAGAATATTGAATTTTTGGTTCAGTACTTCTAAGGATTATCCTACAATCACCCGAACGAATTTTTTTTGCCTTATTTATCATACATTAGTATGAACTCTTATTTTGTTGAAGACTTTCGTATGATCGTATAGTCCTAATACAATTTATAAATAGAACGATTAAGTTAAAAATATCAAAAAGCAAAATACTTATCCAACAGAGAGGGTTTTTATAATTTTGATCGTCAAAGAGATACGTAATCCCACTTATTCGTCAATCAAGTTCGTTATTAACATGAAAATACAACATAATCTGGTAAAACCCGGACCTTTTCGCTTTACTGAAAACTCGACACGCCTAACGGGTAATCCGATTGTTTGCGACTTGAAGTACAGTTTTCAATGTTCCGCGTTTTTTGCAAATCATTTCAACTTTATTTGTTTGGTACTTCGGTACAAAACATTCTGCAATCAAACAAAAATTATAATGTGTTAGAATGGGCATGTTTAGGAATCGCTGAATGAGTACCATTTTTGTAAATAAGCATATATAACTAAATTATTATCCATATTCATATAATTTTTACATATTTTTTTCATTATCGTAAGGATATCAGATTAAACAACGTTCAACAAAAACGAGAATTACAATAAAAAGGGAAAACAAGCAGTCACATAGAGTAACATTTACAAATTCTAAAAACTAAAAGACCTCCAGTTCATAAAAAAGCCCAAAAAATAAACAAACAAGCGGAATAAATTCGTTTGAAAAGCAACATTAACTCTACACGAGTAGGTTATATTTGCCCGAGTTCTTCGGCATACTTCTTTATTCCACTACGACAAAACACTCTCACACGTCTATCCGTGTCGTCTTACAAAATCGTGTACGTTCCAGCGACCTAAGATGTAAATCAGTAGAACGGACACCTATTTTTTATCCGCAGAAGCGTCCTTCGGTTAGTGCAGAACAATGTACTACGCCCCGAGTGACTCATCTAGCTCATTTTTCCTGAGTAAAATATGAGCATTCCAAAATACGTCACGGGGATAGGTAAAAAGTGTCACTGGTTACATAGTGGAGGGTCTGACGTTTTATAATCTTTGCCATAAAACATTTTTTTAATAAATAAATATAAATATCTTCAGACATTCACACTTATCAACTAACCTATTTTACGCAACTAATGCTGCTTGTGTTACGGATACTAGATGACTGATAAATATATTTATAGATAGATACATCTAAATATCAGAATATACTCGTATATAAACATCCAAGACTGGAGAACAAATGCCTGTAATCATCACACAAATATCTGCCCCTACCAGGGATCAAACCCAAAACCTCTCGAGATGGCGACGCCTTGAGACCAGCGTACAAACCACTCGACCAGGTCCTCATAATCACATTTCGAAAAAAGATCAAAAGATTTGAATAGAAAAGTCTAGGCCTCAATTAAGTGATACTTGATATTTATTTACGAGTACAATAAAGTATAATATTCTACGATATTTTAATTACATCACGCATTGACTTGTGATCCACGTTGTTTACATGCGACGCCTGAATATTATATATGTACGATTCCCACCGCACTCCATTGAATCATATCTGCGTTTGACGTATTGTGGACCCAAAACATATTTGTGACAACAAATATCCTAAACTCAGATAGCAACGAATGCCTTATCGTACATCAAAATTCGTACGCATTTGTTACGAATATGACATTTTTATTTTTCTATACACCGCGCAGTCCAATTATGGTATACAGCTATTATGGGCCTCAAACACTGAATCAGCTGCAATTCATTCAAACGTATCAATACTCCCATCTTTTCACTCTCCCATATGAATAGCACGTACGTACGGCCAGTAATTTAGTACAAATCGAGGAATACAATAAAATTCTTGTTTTTTTTTCGCTTTTTCATTTCTGACATTCTGTAGTAGATCATAGTTTTATACAACTACAATTATAGGCATTTCTTTGAAACACAAAAAGGTTTTTCGTATATTGTTATCGACTATCGTCACGGGAAAATCGTACTTATTATATTCCTACAACTATATTCGACATTCTTTCACCGATTTAAAATATTCCTTACGTTTTCCAAACAATACGGGTTCCAAATTACTCTCATAAAAGGTAGATTGTCGAAATATAGCGTTACGCTTTTGTTTTCATTTGAAATTCAAATGAAAATCAAAATAACTTTAATTGATGCTGTTAATTTTTTGTAGTTTTAAGTATATTCAAAATTTAATTGTATTTAATAAATTATTCAGTAAAGTCCTTTCACTTGATCGCTCTATCTAGTTGGTGAATGACCGCGCAATCTTTTGCCTTGGGCATTGCTTACTACAATCAGTTTTTGGTAATTTCGAAAGTCGATCATCTGCCACCACCATCTCCATCCACCATCATATTAGGGAGCAACCTTAAAGAGATTATAGCCCTTATGTTCAAAGCATATTTATATAAATAAGAGCTTTCGTAATTGTCACAAGGTTTAATTTTGAATATCAACTTATACTCGACGTATCCCTTTTAAACTTGTCTGCAGATAAAACTGTGACTTATTATACATCGCTGTGTTGAATAGCTTGTGTTTTTCTTTACAAACTATCATATAAATACAAAATAAAAGCTAATTTCGGGCAAGAAGTATCCGATGTCGGTTCCTCAGGTATTTATTGCCGCCTTATCTAGCAACCCTCGCACATTTGGGCACCGCAGGGGTGTTGTAAAAGTGTAATAGCCATTTTAGTGTTATAGCAATTACTCGAAAGAACGATAATTTTGTAATCTTTTAACGAGGAAGAAATTTTAAGGTCAGAGTTTGTGGCTTGGGGACTGCTCGACAGGCTAAAAAACTAATAAACTAAAATTTTTGCGCATTAAATCTATTGTTCAAGTGTGTAGATAAATTGTTAAAACGAGTCACGTGCAAAAATTTATATTTTAGTACATTGTCATTCTAAGATTTTAGTAAAATACATGATGTAGTACACGATACTAGTGATGTCAGAACGACAAAGAAGTAAAATGGTCAGATCAATTTGCTTATTTCTGTAACATTAAAAGTCACCTATACGAGCCATGTAAACGCATCTTAGTAATTCGGTCATTAAAATTAGTCGTCAATTATGTAAGCCTTATAGGCGGAGTTTTAAATTTGCATTAATTTACACAAATCGGCCCATTTCTTTGGTCCGCGTAGTAAATTCATTATGTTCCAGTGAAATTGTCGACTTAGCAACGGCTGGGAATATTCGCAAACTCCCGGCTAAGTTGAGACCAGCCTGCCAGATGTCTTGCTTATGATAAATTCGGCTTGGTCGGCTATTTACATATCGAAGTATTAAAATTTTGGTAAGCATGCCATTGATTCAAAAATATTATTGTTCAGGGTCAATAATCATTAAAATTTATTCATTCGGCTAAAATTTTATACAATACAACCTTTTGCAGAGATTATAGCTCTCCACTTGCTCTGCTCTCATTAATGGTTGAAGGTCTAGGTCTTAAAAATATCCGCCATTTAATCAAGGCATGTTCTTCGTTTCCAACATTTCCATTATATTCGCCTTGTATATCCTCTCAAGATGCCCAAATGAAATATCTGTACTTTATTAACTTAACAAAATAATATCTAAAATTAGAAATTCTTCTTCTTCCAGTCATTTTCCGATTAGATGAGGTCAGCACAACATGTCTTCCAGTTCCATTCTCCTTTGTCACTCGTCGGCTTAGCATCCAAATCCACGCTCAGCATTCTTCTTGTCATGCCGTTATCTAAAGAACGAAATTATGAATCAATAATTATTCAATACGTGACACTATAGCACTGGGTGAAGCCGTAACTCTCACACGGACCACACCATGCGTGTTAGCGTGACATAGCAATTAAGGATTTTAACGACTGCCGACGACAGTTAGACTGAAGTAGTCATTATTGATAAGAAAATTAATACAACAATATTCTGTTGCCAAGACATTACAGCAATTTAGAGCTAAGTGTCGGGGAGCTAAGGATATTATTGCGCTATTCAATAACACCGTTTATCATTTTAATTATTCATTTTAACCCTTCAGTGGTTGCCTAGTAACTGGTTTTGGGACGTTTTAATCGTCAATAAAGCAGGAACTGTAATTTATTTCCTAATTCATTTATATAAATTAACAATTCATATAAGCATTATAATGAATATTTTCTTAATAAACTACTTTAATTCCGTAAATGGCATTGGTGATAAAATTTTATACCAATTAATTGATATAAAGCCTGTATCAAACATGATAACTTGATAAGAATTTCTTTACAAGAAATATTGTTGATTCCTCTATAATTACGACCACTTTCTATTGTGTCATATGCCCGCTTGTATCTTGTTTAACTCAAAATATCGGATAAAATTTTTTTAACAATAAGGTTCATTGCTGCTATACTTATTATGGAAGTAGTTTTACAAGTTATAAGTATAGGTGCAGGCACCTACGAGGTGGCAATCATTGTGTAAACACAAAGTCGCGGTGGTGACGTCATACATGGTTGATTTGCGGCGCGAGTTCCTGTGGTGTCAGCAGCAGGCTTGTGGCCGGGGACGTTTTGGCTGAATTTAAATGTACAACCTGCATTGCTCACCTTTGAATGTTACCATCTGATTGTATGTTGAATAAAATATTAGACTCCTGACGACACTTATCAACAATTTCTATTATAATTTATATTGAAAAAATTCAATCGTTTGAGAATTAGACATCGAAAATTAGAGATCGCCTGTACATAGAAAAAAAATGCTTTAAACCAAGTCAGGAAAAAACAAAAAGAGGAAAATACAAAAAAAAAGTTTTTTGTTTCACTGCCTGTTTGTCTGGGCTAATCTCCAAAATGGCTGGACCGATTTCAATGAAATTTTGCATGGTGATACATATCTCTGGTCAAAATCTTAGATACTTTTTATTCCGGAAAATCAAAGGATTCCCGTGGGATACTTAAAAACCATAGTAACCGCGGACCAAGTCGCGGGCAACAGCTAGTTTTCATACATAACTCAATTCAAATCACATTATTGAATGAAATCGTACGCAGAGTTTGTAATGATAAATGTCAAGAAATGCTTTTTTGAAATATTGGTACCATTTTGCAACTTTTCATTCTAAATCGCACGTTCCAACAACATTATAACCATCAACATTGGAAGACCTTTTGACGCTTGCAGCGTTATATTTTGCGGTGTCACACGAGTGACGGCGCTAGCCGCGACGTGACGCCCAAGCCGAGCTACTAACCACGTGTATTTCTGGCTGCTTGTTCAGGACGCAATCACCGTTGCGTACACAAGTTGTCACAGCGAAGTGAAGGTTACAAATTAAAATATTTACGTTATGAACAAAGCAATCAAAAGTACTCCTCTGCTAATTTATTGAAGTTAAATTTGAACCTAGTAATAAGTGGTGTGATAGATAGAAAAAGGTAATGTAATAAAACAATAAGTTTTGATAAGCACATACATTTGATAAATATATATTTCACTGTCTAAATTTTTTTTTCAAAATGCCTGTAATGCTGTATGTGACTTCTTCGTGAGTTGAAATATCAAATAGATCGCCTAGTTTTGGTCGGTGTTAGTTATAACATTATTTTGAGTTTTTTGAATCTCTGAGGTTTTAAGGATGACTTGCGATGACCGCTCCGACGACAATTATTTGGATTTTCCCCTTGAATCAATAATTATGCATAAAACTGGAAAATACATTACCTACACATGACCAACACTTGTATATTATGAACTTAGTAAAACTTACTAATTAACATATCTAGAAATCCCACTTTTATTGAGCCCATCGCTGTGCGATGCAATTATTTGAGATCTTTCAGCGATTGATAAATTCCAATGCAACGTAAGAAAATCAAGAAAACTACATATTATAGTTATCAAAATATACTTGACAGTTTGGACATCTTGACTTGGCGTCTTTTCATGCTTTTATTTCGATGCAAAAAGAGTTTTTTTATGAAATGTCACTATTCAATAGTTTAAATTGTTTGTCGGAAGTATAAACATAATAGGTTAACAAAGGTTAAATTCAAACGTCAATAGCTAACTTTATGTCATAATTGTGAATTTTATTCATTGTTAATAATATTACCTTATAAAATAAAATGTGTACGAGTTCAATCCTTTAGCACTGAAAGGTTGAGTCTTATTGCTTTTTACTGACACATTTAAATTAAATGTTGTCAAAAGTTAACCACTTATTTGGCCAATCGTGCAAAGTTAACAAACCAAATTTTCTGGAGGATATAACTTCCAAAAACTCAATTATATTCATGTATACCTAATATTTTTGATAAAGACATAATCATCATAAGTACGGCGTAGTATATGTAAATTTGAACTCACATAAGTCGAAATAGATAACACTGGAACTAAAAATATTTGCAGTTAAGCCATAAAATACATTACATTGTCACCATTATCGTTAACGACTGATCTTATCCATGGTTGTTAAATAAAATCGACCGACGTCACATAGAAGACTTTTGCTCGAATGACATCATGACATACATACAGCTTCCTGAACATTGTTTTTCTCTTTCAAAATATATTTTACTTCTAGTACTTGGATTGAGCGGATCTAGTTCCGGTTTGGTTCCAATAGAAGCAGAATTATTTATTTGCAAACAACTTTACTCTATAAAGATTTTACGACCTAAGTGACTAAATAGTTATAAATTTATTTATTTAATATGTCACAGTGTTTGCGCGATAAATACGAATATTTGTAAGTAAGTCACAGACGTTAATTATATTCTATTCAAATTTGACTAATCTGTGTACTGTGTGTCATCATACAATGTGTACGTTGTCCTTTTCTCTAGATTCCATTACATAAATCCCATGGCATAAACCGTACAGTAATTACTTTAAGCTAAGCCAATTAGTGTGAGCGTAAAAATTGTTGGGGTGTAACTAATAAAGAAGAAAAAAGGACGATGTGGTGAAGAAGGAGGTGAATGTTGACCTGGCAAGTAATAGGAAAGAGTGGAAGAAGAAGACATGTTGCGCTGGACCCAAATAACAAAATAAGGAACAGGGTAGAACAAAGAAGAAAAACTTATAAAGAAAAAACCAAATATTTAAAGCTTTTTTTATATCTTCTTCTTTGTGCTACCCTGTTCCCAATTCTGTTATTTTGATGTCTTGTGATGTGGTTCTAACGATAAACAGAGAAAGAAGAGGTAATTTTCATGTACGGCGTGCTGAACTACAATACAAATAAATGCTCAATTAATTCAAAATCAAGAAAAAAATTGCGTTTATACATAGCATGTGAAGTCCAATTGACTGATAGTTAACTCATCACGTTAATTATTACACATGTAAGTAACCTTATTCAATTACTTACCTTCTTGTACTCTAAAATCAACAGTGAAATTAGCCGACGTGACAGGTCGTTAACCCGTTGCGGCCGTCGTGCCGCCCGCAGCGTGACAGCGTAGCGTAGCTTAGCTTAACATTTAACGAAATATAGAACGAAATATTATTTCGAAATATTCTTTTCTCCGCTGTTTTTTTTTTAATTAAATAGGTATATTAAGTTTTTGATAATTATTCTTCACGGGATATCTTGAGTTTTATTATTTACTGCAAGTTTAAAAAGTAAAAAAAAGGTTCCAAAAATACATTAAAATTTTTACAACAATACAAAATTCAATACAAAATATTTAACAAAAACAATTTTGGCACTTGCAAGTTCTGGAGCCTTACTTTAAGGAATTTGTTAGCCTTTCTTAAGAGAAGCCGCATTTCTACATCAGTTATAATATTTTATGCATAAGTAGACACTAATAAAAAAACAATATATTATGTATATGAATCAAAAGATTATAATGAACAAAAAAAATTAAAAACTTGTTAAAAAATAAATTCACATAAATAATATTGTGCATGAAAACTACACCGAATATTCTGGTGTTATACACCATTGAGTCGTTAAGTGGCGTGTAATTACCGTATTCGGTTCGGTTTCGCTGGCGTCACGCCGGGACGCCTGCCGCCGCGTCACGCTCCCACCACACGGCCGACCGGCGACGGTGAATGGAAACAACAATTGGCATTTAAATGAAGGAACATTTCAATTGTTTTTTTTATAAAACCGCGTGTTGGAGAAATTATTTTATATAAAAATCTGACATTATGAATCTGGCATAAATATTGGTGCTATTTGCAGCGAAGATGTCCATTAGTGTTTAGTTTAAAACTCCTTTTAACATTTCTGTCCTTCAAATTAACTTGATACTTTAGATTCCTGGCGATCGTTTATATCTATCGTGTATAGATTGGAGAGAATTTTATTTTACTTATTATAAAGCAGCTTCTATGTATACGCTCTTGTGAGTGTGGTTTCATAGCTACGCTGGTCTCCAGCGCCGGCCACGCGCGCGCGCATACAATTACGCGGAGCTACTAACATCGTTTCACAGCCACACGCGTGCGCTTTTACGTCAAAATCTCGCCGGCGCTGTTGGCCAAGGCTGGCGGCCTGCGTGCCTATGAAACATCCCTTAAGTATCGCGGGTACACAAATAAAATGTCGCCTATCAATCAACCACCTCAAGCACTGAAATATCAACACACATTAAGCAAAGTTGAGCCTTAATTATGTAACTTTAAATATTAACATCGACTTGTAAACGTGATCGCGCAATAAGTTAAGCAGGAGTCCCGACGTTGCCGGGTAAATCACTCCGAGTCCCGGTAGACGCTGGACGATTTATTATCTGTCATTACCGCGGCAATATCGTGGTAATGACGCGATCCCCGTGGAAACAGTGGATTATACAGGCACCTCCCACGTAATAAGATAGCTTCGAGACTTTGGAATTATACGCTTGGTAATGACACGGTAAATGAATGTTTACGGCGTGCGGCAGTGGAAGTGTTGGGTGACAATTTGTTTACGTCTTAGGTGTAGTTTGTCATAAAGGCAATGTGAACTACTGGGCAAACTACGATGTCTCGTTAGAAATAATGTTAGAAGAGCGTGTTATGAATTAGTAATATTAACTCCTTACACAATGTCTATCTAAACAACTACTAAGCTGCGTCATTTTCATTATCACCAGCCTATATGTAAAGACTCTCTGGTATGTTCTTCGAAAAAAACGTTATGCCTTTTACTCGCAATTGGTACAAGCAACTGTTTCTACCAACTATTTTCGAACCAGCATCGTGGTATTGTGTGGTATTGTGGTATGAGCTCTGCTTAATATCAATACATATTTCTTCTATGTCAAGGGTTTTGCCAAGCAATGGGAAGTATATTAGTAAAAAGGTCCCCTCTATTCTTCTCTTCTTCTTTATTCTGCCCTGTTCCCTGTTCTGTTATTTGGGGTCGGGCCAACATCTGATCCTACTCTCTCCTATCACTCGCCAAGTCAACAACCACCTCCTCCTCCTCTCGTTTTATATTCGTACTTAAACTTAACACCATAAAAAATATCAACAGTAAATTCCTTAAAGTACAATAAAATACAACGCTTCAATATAACCCCTGAAGTATTGAGGCGTCTTAATTGCAGTGTCATTAACTGGACTTATACAGTAATTACGAGACGAACAGCCAATTATAGACTTTAATATACTTAACATAAATTTTAATTCCCTAACAAAGCACTTTGAGCGTCAGTTATGCCGTTACGAGCGGTTCATTCGCTCCGAGGGCTCTATTGTTCATACCTTTTTCTATTAAGTGCCTAATTAAGACATTTGTCATGAGAAGCCTGCTTGGGTCTCCATCGGTCCTTATTACCCCCGCGATCGGTCCAATGGCTTATTGCTGGATCATTCGTGTGGCTGATTTATTACCGAAGAATTGTTATACGTAATTTTGTGGCAAAAAATCTTCAGAGTAATATCCCTGTGGCCGCGTACTATTTCGATAGGTAATTGTAAAGGTTGGTAGTAAATCTTTAATTAAAGTTGGTAGTAAATCTTTAATTAATCTTTAAAATTGTTTTTTAACCCCGACGCAAAACGAGGGTGTTTTAAGTTTGAAGTGTGGGTGTATGTGTGTCAGTCTGTTAGTGGCATCGTAGCTCCCAAATGAATAATTATATGAATATGTTTCATAAACCCCGGCTCAGTCAATTGAAAGATATGAGGAATAAAAAATTCAAATGTTTACTAATATACACATGCTAGGTATCGAATGAAAGATCATAATATATACATCACGATACAGCAAGTTTTATGCAAATCGGCTTAGCCATTTGAAAGATGTGACGAATGAAAGTGACATTGAAAATCTAATGTTTACAAATAAACTCGAATGGGGTATCAAATGCAAGGTCATAACTTGTACATCATAAAGAATGGATTCAATAAAAAAAATATAAAAACTCCGACCAATATAAAATATAAATAAAAAATCGTTGTCTCGTCGTTCTATATCACACGAAGGTACTTAACGGACTCACGACGAGACAACAATATTTTATTTATATTTTTTTTGGTCGGGAGTTTTAAAATTTTTAATTTTTGATAAATTAAATAAAATATAATTAAAAAATATAATAAAAAGACTTCTTTTATGAATATCCATGACTGAAGAACAAAAGCATCTGTCCTCACCAAGCTCGAATCGGGGACCTTAGAGACGGCGACGCTTTGAAACCGGCGTACCCCTACGCCACGATACGGTAGTCTGTAGCCAAATAAAACCGGTGTTTTTTAAAGTAAAATTGCGAAAGAAGCAACCCAAAGTAAAATCACTTCAATGCTTTCTTATTACCATTACAAAGAAAATATTCCCTGAAGAAAATATGAAAATCTGCAGAAGAAATGAGAACTATTTGTCGAAACATTTCCTCGGGTGCATGTTAATTCTATCATTCAATTTCGCTGCGTACAATATAAAACTTAATTAAATTCGTATCTCATATCAGAAGGTAGAGAGCATGAGAATTTTTTTTTCCACATAGTTGAATATTTCCTGAGCCCCGAGCTAAATCTTCCATGTAACGAAGTATGGGCGGTTACAGACTGGCGTTTTTTCTCATAATGGCATATGCAAACTTAAACTCGGTCTTCAAAGGGGCTCTGTTTTGCCTCAAAGTAGGTGGGTCCTCAAACATGTATTGGCGAGCCACCACTGATGAAAAGTGATGATATCCAAACTTTCAAGAAAAGAACGTATACCTACACACTTACAACACCGACAATGCGACAATGTTTTGGAGTTGCGGTAGTCCATGAGCGGTGGTAGTTGCTGATCCATCTGCTCGTTTGCTCCCTATTCCATAAAAAGGTGAATTTTAATTTTCTAGACATATTCCCTAGAGGTCCTACCAGGATGTATCCAGGGCGCTCGAACGAGAAACGGGTAGCGGCAGAAATCGTTAGGATGCCTCTAAAGGCTCGGATCACGGCTCCGCTGTGTTGTGTACTGGACCTTACGCCTTGTTCACTCGAAACAATAAATTAACGCTTAGAAGCGTGTCAACGAAGAAATTAAAACCGTACCTGTTCGCCCGTGTTTCCAAAAAACGAGCTTGTAGAAGCGTATAAAACGCAAGCCTGGAACCGCCCTAAGGAAGGCAAGATACATAGCGGATGGGGCGGTTTTAATAACGTTTCTATGATGTTTTATTTAATTGGTGCTCGGCGAAGGAATGCGAGATTGGGTAGTTTGTCCACTGATTTATGATTGGATTAAATTTTCTGTTATATTATTGTTTTAAATTATCTTGTTTTACCTGTCTTTTTCATTTAATAACATGTACCTTCGAGTATCTGTAACTCTAAATAAGGTTCACTGATAATCTGGTTAGGGTTGCGGGATACCCCTGATAATAATTCCTCAATAACTTTAATAATTCGTCGTTTCCAACGTAACCCGGTTGTGTACATATGAAATATACTGTGAAGTTAAGTATAGACTCTAGTCTCACTACGAAAACCTAATTAAAGGGACATTTCATACATATGTTGGCGGTCGGCGCTGACTTATAGCGCCGGCGAGGTTTCCATACATTTTGACGCAATGCGCCCGCGTGGTCGGTGGCGGACAGCGTACCTATGAAACCATCCATCTATCAAGACGCAAATTATAAACTTTTCGCCTTTCAAATCAAACTTTTTATGATACAAGAAGCAAAAAAGTCAACAAAAACGAATTTCACGATATAATTCGAATTAAGCGACGCTTCCTTAAGCGTAAACAACGCAATTGTGTCAAAAGTACCATTCGAGGGGAAATCGGAACGAGGGATATTAATCGCACGCTTCCGTTTGCGGTCGGCGCGGAACCGCTGCGTCATCGTGACGGCAGTCTCGGCGAAGTCACCGTCCATTAACTTGATAGATTCAGAATAGCGTTACATTGATATTAAGGGATTTTGAATTTATTTTAATAGATGCAAGGAGAACTTCATTCCCTTTTTATAAAAAAATCCTTTTTTTTTTAATTTCATACTGTTTGACACAGATTGACATAACTACCACTATGCCAGCCACTTTTGTTGTGTTGTTACTCAAGTTATCAATATGTTATTGAATTGAACAATTATTTAAGTATGCAATGAATAACTTATATTTGTTTTCCTTTTTTATTGGTATTGATTTTTTATTTAAGTTTTTACACTCACTTAAATTTTATTAACCATTACAATACACTCGGCCGCTTAAGGTTATTTTTTAACGAAATATTGTTGTACAAAATTACTAGATCATATTCTTTGAACACCAAATTAAAGACATTTATTCAATTCAATAAGTAGACCATAGACTTAATGAATCGTAGACATAACACTCAAGACGCAACGCAGGGTAGTTGATGCGCGACCGCCCTAGATATAATTTAATCGAGTACTCACGAGATAATGACTTCAATAAACGACAATGAGTCTCCTGATTGCCTTACGACCGCTTGTGTGCACATGACTTTATTTTCTTAGTTATATAGCAGAGCTTATAACACAACACTGCCATTTGTTACACTTTAATATACTTTGAAGACTTTACTGCGCATTTAATTTTATTGTTATATATTTTAGCTTTGTTTAGTATAAACAAAAGTCAGCACAGAACGAATAATAATATCTAGTAGGTACCAGATAGTAAGACTAAGAATTCAGCCAAATTTCGATTAGCAACTCGGGTGTAGTAATACCAACAATGCTTTAGCTCTCAGATGCGTACATGGTCATAAATCGGCCGTGTACGCAGGACTCCATAATTTCACCAATGAAATTTAAGTATTTATTAGTGTCTCAACCCCCATGTTACACGGAGTTTGGTCAAATTCGCCCTCAGTAATTTCACATAGCATTTATGCTCTAAAACAAATTAAATTTATTTTTTTTATTTATTGTATTTTTATTTTATTTATTTATTTAAGGAAAAATACAGTCTACTGCTAGCACTACGAAAAGCATATTAAAAGCATAAAAACTATATTATTTTGTTTTTAAAGCATAAAGATTAACTACCATAAAAACCAACAAACTTCCATATAACATCGTTACGGCCCATCTCAACGCGCTAAGCCCAAAACTAGTAGTTTAGTTTTTGCCACACGTGTCTGTGAAGGGATAATTTAATATCTGGAGGTAACTCCGCAATAACTACCGCTAAGGTGATTACGTGTGAATTTACAGCACATTATCGCGTAACGCGAGTGTATAACTGCAGTTTATGTTCACACTACTTTGAAATTGTCTTGACGAGAATTTCGTGGTCTGAAAATTCTTAGCTCTACTTTACGCAACTTCTAGTTTCGTTATTCACTTTAGGTAGGTACTGTATGCCTGCTGCTTTACCTCTTGTCTTTATCAATCGGCAGTCGTTGGTAGCTCGTGATTTTTAGTCTTTAGGAAGTTTTAGTGGTTATTCTCGGCCAACGTCGAGCGGATCCCACACATTTCAAACATTGAACAATGAAAATAAGAGATAGTGAAAGATTGATCGAATAGAATAAAAATGACAGAGAGAGAAAGAACAAATGATATTAGAATAACCATACGACATATAACATATCATAAAATAATATTAAAAGCTTATAAACATTTTTTTATGTCAGTATTTCCTGTCTAAAAACAAAATTCAAAACTGTATTATTTCCACAAATTCCATTCTCCTCAAAGATCATAATATCTCTTTGCCATACAAAAGTACGTAAAACAATATGTCGTCGTAATTCTTAATTATGACCGCTGTGAATTGTGAGCAAAGGAGCCCGCGAATATTACCAAATCATTTTATTACTGTTGACGTGGCGTGAGGCGAGGTGTGAACTGACATTTATGTTTATTACGAGAACTGTGATACGCAAATACCACAGATGGGATACGTGCAGAAGCGATAAGAGTATACAAGCGGTAATTATTGTCTAAACTCATGGAGTATCAGAAATTCAGAATGTTGCTGAAATTTTAGTGTTATTTCAAATGTTTATAGATTAACTAAACCTCTCTTGCTATTATTAACACGCAAAATACACACGCTTAAAAAAAATTAAGGCTATCAACATGAAATAGAAGGAATGATTTCGGGGAGTTAGCCTATATAAATTGCCATCCATATTTATATTAGTGTCATCTGAATTGCGATAAAAGAAGTAAGAGTAACGAGAATCTTACCGACCCCACTAAGTACTTGCAACGGTCGGAAAACAGTCAAACAGCATGTAGAGTTGTCCTTTATTATTGCGAAATATTAAAGAGAGACAGCATGTGCCTTGCCGAATCGTAGAGGCATTGCCGTCACTCGAGGAAACCTGATGTTGAAAGAAATGAACTTTTTAATAGGTCAAACAAGGAAGTCAATAATCAGGAATACAAATTAAAGTAAAATTTCATACTTTAGACTTTTTAAGCATGGAAGACATTCTCATTATAGTCAGAATATACATTTATGCAAGCTGGTCGGGCTGCTGAACATTGCAGCTGCTGCTTAAGTTACATAGAAGCAATGCTCCTATAATACTCTATCAAGATCTCGGTGTTTGCTTACATAATTATATTTTTCTCTGAAATGCAACACTTTACATACTATCGTTATCTTAAATCTAATTTAAACATGTTTTATATGCAAGTTAGTTTGCTTGAAGTGGCTTGTCTGTTTCTTGAACTTCTGTGCTGCGTTTATGGCCAACTTTTTTTTGTTGATATGTTATTATTATTATATTTTATATGAAACATAAATTGAACTGAAGAGGAATGTTGAATTTTCTTTTCTATTTTATGACACAATTTTTCTTTCAAAGACCACACAAATGCCTCCAACTTGTTTTATTTTCAGTACGAATTACCCACTACTGGTCGTAAGGCCCTTCTAACGTTCACCATATCACCCTTTTTTTTTATTTTGATTTTGACTTGTCGCATCCAGCATCTACTAATAGTGGCAAATATTGCCATCGTTTATAAATTACGTATGTGGCATCGTGAAATACCTACACAAAAACATGTCTACTCCAACGACTATTGGTTCTTAGGAATTCTTTGCACTATTTCAGTTATTTCAGCTCTCTATCGCATTAAATCGTTCCGTGTGTTCACAAAATCTGCCTACCCCTTCGGGGCTAGAGGCCAGATGATGTGTGTGTCAATGTGTATAATTAAATAAATGTTGCGTTAGTGGAAAATAATTAAGTATTCCGGGTAAGAATAAACTAAATTGGCAATACAAGATGGAGCCAAAATAGGAATTTTAATAAAGCCAGTGTACACACGGACAGCGGGTCGCGACCCGCTTGATGCGGGCCAAACAAAAAATAAACGAATAAAAGACGCGAGTCGCATTCATTTGTTCCCGTCGCAAGTTCTCAGCCGCCCTTACTCCGAGCGATGCGAACATGTAAGTTAATAAACGGTTCTCGATGTTATAGAATAAGCAAGAATGTATTAAAATTTTTCAAATGCCTTCTTAAAGGGAAATGAATAATTTACATTTTTTTATACCACCAGGGTGGCAAACAAGCATACGGCCCACACAGATGGGCAGTGGTCACCGTAGCCTATGGACGCCTGCAACACCGAGGGCATCACCAGCGCGTTCCCTTAAAAAACCTTTTCACGCCCTTTTTGCGTTTACTGTGGCCTCTCGAACGAGCAGGGCCCCGTCCGGCCAACTCCGCTACCGCTGCCTACAGCTACCGGTGCTCTTGTGCTGTACTTAAATACTTACCACTACACAAGCAGTGCATTTTCCTGACTGCTGTCGCTGTATTGTTTATTAAACAGAGAGGTAAAAATTAAACTTTACTATGATTTTACTGACAGAAATAATAAAATTAAATTTTTGGGTTTCATATACCTTTTGTAAACGAACTATTTACATCAGACCATTAAACCATTAAACCCACTTTCCGCTTAAGGGTACTTTGCACCTTATACACTGTTACCGCTTAACCATACCGACAACAAGGGCGACTTACATTGACCACGTGACAAACGAGTAATGCGACACGAGCGGACGCGACGGGTTGAGCGGTAATTAATAATGATGCGAGTGCGTCGCGGCCCTAACGATGCTCGACGAGATGAATGACCTTAAGTTTTGCAACGCTCAATCATAACCGTTTAATATACTTGCGTTATTTTCCTTGGAACATAGGTGGAGGTTTTCCTATTTCCGGACCGTTCCGTGCCTACCGCTACTTGGCGGTAAGCATGTGGGAATTACCAGTAACCAGTAAACTAGTAAACTCGCCGACGTAGCCATTCGAGTACAACCGAGAAAACGACTCGAGAAATATAAGACTAGTATGAAGCTAGAAATCCATTTCATAATATATATACATAACATATCATCACGTATTTTAGGCAGAGGTGATAACGCCCACGCCAGATATGTTAGATCCCCATGTAACAGGTGGCGAGCCTTTTGCCATGGACCGGGCACAATGTCAGGCAACTTAAGTTTTATTCAAATTCAGTGTTACAGGCGGTGGGATCGAACCCGCGATTACCGCGGCCTCTCGAACGAGTAGTGCCCCGTCCGCCCCAACTCGGCTACCGTTGCCTTAGATATATCTATACGCCTACCTGAGTGATAGGCACCTACATAGTCCCCATGAACAGGAGTGAGTCTGTTTTTTTACACCGGGCGGCACACTGTGAGAAAAATGATATTCATAATGAACTATAATTAAATTTTACGACGACTGCTTGCAAAGATTTCACAGTTTGTAGTCTGTGCTTTTGGCGGCATTTGACTATGGCGGACGTGATTTTTATTTCGATGATTGTAATATTGATTTGAAGTGGATGTTTATATAGTTTTGATGTGGACATAACACCGCCAAACACCACTACACAAAACGTAGTAAGTGTCTGTAATGCAGGGCTTGCAATCGGTTTCAGAAATACCGGTAAATGAAGGTTTTTAGCGGTTTTTATTACTGGTTTCACTCAGAGCGTATTAAAGAAAAGAGGGTTTCAAAAACCTAAATATACCGGTTTCAGGCAAATCTGTCAACAGTGTAAAAAACCCACGTCACAGATTTTAACTAGCTTATATGTCCATGCTTCCCTTTATAGTTCGTGCAATGCATTTATCAAATCAAAGTAAAATTGAAGTAAACAAGTGCCATGGGCGGTAAACGGAAACGCATTATTTACACCTATTAATTATAAGATGGAATCAAACCTATATAAACCGATTTATTAACTCAAAACCCTTACATATTGCTCTATTGGTGGAGCCGGTTTTTTTTAGGTTACGGTAGAGCCAAACCTTTTTAAAAAGTTCCATACGTACTTGTGGTGATTAGGGTTTCAAAATTAACCAGTTAACAAGCCCTGCTGTAATGATGTGCAATGAGAGGATCATTGAAATAAGCGTCAAGTGGTGTGAAAATTGATGAGTTTTTTATCGTGGTAATCCACCTCATCAAAGTAGCACCATGTCTACCAACGACAATTTGGCACCAAACTCTCCCAGAATGAATTGAAATGTATTACGACTAAAGGACTCTGTATCCATGGTCATGAACAATAAAAAAAACTTTCCTTTTTTTATTCATATTTTTCTTCTCTCATAAAATATTTGATTCATAATTTCAAAATTCATTTCCTCTTAGTAGATTGCCCTTATCGACTGGCACAATGCGGAAGTCATATTATAATTTTAAGATAATTTTGGACCAAGAAGCAATTCGAATTACAATTTTGTATGTACAACGAAATATAATTATAAGTCATTTATCGTTTGCCAAACAGTAATCATAAATATAGCAACTTGTCAAGAATTTGCAAAGTTTCCTACATCACCGTTGGGCCTAATTATCATACTGTCGTATAAAATTGTCGTTAGAAGTCGACAGAACTCGATAACGCTGTAAAAACAAGTTTCTCCCATCCCAAGGGACGCTCCACATGATACGATATTTGGTATTGCTTAATTCACCATCTCCGGGAAATCTTTCAATATACATTTTGTAGATTACATAAAAACATTTATTATTATTGTGACAGCAATATCTTCGTAGGTGTATATAGATCCCAGTGTAAAATAAGATTTATAAATGATTCTGAATTTTAAATTCATTATATTTTCTTTTGATTAGTATCTTCTCTTTTTAAAGATCAATCTTCAGATAAAACTATCTGTCAGTCAAATGTTAGCTTTTTCTTTTTATGACTTTAGAAAGTGACGGTGATAGTTTAAAATGGCGGATAATTTTATCTGAGCATTGAAAAATCGGTCCTTAAAGTAGTAGGTTTTTTATTAGTGTTTGGGTGTTGAATTTTCAGACATTTGTTCTCCAGTCTTGGATGTTTATATATGTTTATATATATTCAGGATATTTATATGTATTTATCTATTAAATATATTTGTCCGTCATCTAGTATCCGTAACACAAGCAGCATTAGTTGCTAAAATGGGACTAGTTGATAGGTGTGAATGTCTGAAGATATTTATTTATTAATTAGCAAGATAACGTATTAAACGATTAAACGTAGACGTAGACGTTAGATTTAAACGTATTTTTGGTGTTCGAAAACAGAAATAACTCTTTAGACCAAAATTTTCGTAGCCAAATATTTTATTTAGACTAAAAGCCACGTGAGACTCAGCAGGTTGTTTCGATATTTCTTTTATTTTTATTGTGATTAACGCTAATGGACTGTGTGTAAAGATAATAAAAAATGTGTTGATGACAGAAAAGCTAAATGTATCTCCATACACTGTTGTAATAAACCACACCTCGGCACAGATAAATCAAAAGGTCTTTTGTCTTAGACTTCTTACACGTTAAATTTCTGTATGGAGCCAATATTCTAAGTCCTCTACAATACAGCAATACAGCAGTAAAAAGTTAATGAAATCGTGATGCACGTAATCATGAATTACGATCTTCCATGCTATTTATTTCAATGTATAAAATTTACACATATTAACAATTTTATTATGCCTCTAACCTTTAACAATTTTAATATGTACACATGTTACATTAAGACTAATACTAAGACGAGTTACATTGAAACTTTTTAAAAAATATTTTCGTAATAAAAGTTTGTGGCGAAGTAAATTTGTAGACCGACGCACTGTGCTGTAAACCCAGTTTCTTAACGCTCCCGTGTCAAATACTTCTTGGAATAAATGTCGATGACATTGTAACTTTTGGCTGCAATAAAAATGTCACCCGCTAAGTAAATGACTGCAGACGAGAAAATGTTTGCGTGGACTTATAACGGATGGAGATGCCAGTACATTGCCCAATGAACCGTATTAGAAATTTATGTCCTTAAAAATCTAACTAGATATTTTTGGTTTTCAATTTTAGATGTAGAGATATATAGTAAGTATACATAATAACGGTTCGATTTATGTGTCATAACTAGAGATCGGATATTCGGATGCATATTTACCTAAAGTACATTATGGCTAAGGTATTATGGAAGAGGTGTCTTAAAATAATTTTTATTAAAAATAAAATCCCGAGATATTGGGATTGCACTTTAACCTAACATTCAAGGGTGTAAAGTATACATACTTGAATGGTAGGTAACAATTTGATGAAGGGTGTAAGTAAAAATATGGTGCTATAAAGATATTGAATTAATATTTAAAATATAAAAAAATAATATAAATATTTTCTAGGGTTCTCCTTATGTAACCATTACAAAATATTGATTAATTTTGGATCAAAAAGTGCTTTCCACAATAGTTAACATCTTAACTTTAGGTAAATATGCATCAAAATATCCGATCTTCAGTTATAACATACATTGTAAGTAAAAAAACTAAGTTAAGATGATATAAGATACATTTATTTGCATTATAAAATACAAATTGAGATAATTTTTCAAATAAGAAGTTATAATATAAACTAAATACAATTCTGAAAAGTTAAGAAGGTTACTTTTGTAGATTTATTATGAGAAGCGAAATCAAAAACTATTTTATTTCAATGTATATTAAAGTAATATGTTTTCATAAACTATTACTAAACTTAATTATGAATGGAGTGCGAGCAGTCTATTATCATTCGCAAAAAGCACTCTAACAATATGAATTTTTAAAGTTCTTACTCAACTTGTAACACACGAACCATTAAGCGCAAAATGTACCTTTAAAAACTACATAATTGAAAAAAAAACTTTCGAAAGCATGTACGAGCGAAAAATCTGAAAAATAAAGCCAGCCATGAACAGCACGACAACACTGACCCAAAAAAGGCATTAGCGGCCTAAATGCACTCGGACCGTGTAAACCGCCCGTAATATTTTGCCAGGACAAAAAAATCATCAGTTGGGTCACGTAGCTTACTAATTCGCTCCCCGGGTGCCGGTTGAAATCATGCCGGGAATTCACTATATTATTCGGTCAGTATAATTTTGCAAGATGAGAGAGGTCTTCGCGCATTTATTAAAAGATAACTTAGGGAGCCACGAGGGCATTGTAGAAAATCTTTTGTTGTTTCTCCCGATCCCGAATCTAACCTTGTTATTGGCGTCGTCAGAAAGCTCAGAAACAGCGTCAGTAAATTTTAAACGCTTACCCATTAATTTGAGAATCGTGCGAGGAATTTCTTTTATAAGTTCTTCTCCAACATTGTAGTTCTAGAACAATTTTATATTTTTCCATTATTTTCAACAAACGGGATCAAAGGAGAAAATTTTGTGAATAGTATTTAGGTATATACGTACCAGGAGGAATTTGTAGGTTAGGTAAACACAAAATGGATTTATAGAATAAGTTACAGTATTTAATGTGGAAAGAAGCGTCAATTAGGAGCAGAGAAAATAGGGCTATTGTTTCACTAAGAAAAAGGCACAAGTACAGATAAATTCTGAATTTATTTATATTGGCACAACCTCCGTCTGTATGCCGGTCTCAAGGCGTCGCCATCTCGAGAGGTTCTGGGTTCGATCCCCGGTGGGGGCAAATATTTGGGTGATGAATTTTCAGGTATTTGTTCTCCAGTCTTGGATGTTTATAAATATTTATCTATTAAATATTTATTAATAATTTCTTTATCCCTCATCTAGTTTCGTAACACAAGCAGCATTAGTTGCTCAAAATGGGGCTAGTCGAAAGGGTATGGATATGAATGTTTGAAGATATTTATTGAATGTTTGAAGATATTTATTATTATTATGTTTTCATAGTCTTAAAGGTCAAGTTACGCCAACAGTTCCTTACCACATGTGTTTTAGCAAAACATTCAAAGTGGCGGACTGTTTCTCAATTGCCAACTATGCTAAATAAGAAATGAAATACCACATAATGTACTGTATAAAGAGAATGTTAATCCAAACATTACACTGATTAAAAACAAACAGTGTAAAATTAAATAAAACTGATTCAAAGCTTCTCAGAGTAATAGAGATTTACTTGATTTCGTATTCAGTGGTTACTCAACTCTATGTGTAATACCTTTTACTTTGTACACGTTTACAAATACCTTTTATCAACCGAAAACTCTGCATAATGTCATTAAAAGATTTTATCACAAAACAAGCCCAAAACAAAAGTTGTTCAAACAACAAAATTGCGAGGTTATTTCGAACTCCGATTCTCAGCTGAGCTCGTCAGACGGACATGTAAAGCAGACTAAAAACGTGCAAATAAAAGAGCTAGAGACACTCGTAACGTTTTGCATAAACAAAATTGAGTTTAAAAATATGGTCCGGTGAGTCGCATCACGCATGGAGGCGCGAGCGAGCGCGCGGAATGTTTTAATGTTCTCGCGCGGCTCACGCCCGGCTACGCGTCTATACGACGCCTTACTCCTTTCAAACGGTACGTGAATGTCCGGCTTTATCCCAACTCCGCACTTACAATATGCGCGCTTTGAACATTTTTATTCTCTAATTTGTGTAGTACTGTTATGTAAGATTCCCCGGTTATTAGTGTCAACGCTAATAAGAAGTAACAGCCTCCTTTCCCTTTATCGTACCGACTTTAATTCTTATGAATGCCCGGAATTTTCGGCCTTCGGGTTGACGGGGAAAATTAAAAATACGCGATTCCGGCCGGTGTGAAGACAGGGGGGCGATAATTACGAAGAGCAGGCTGGCCCCTCCCGCGGTCTAAGATGAACCCCGTATAAAAATGTTTTATATAATATGGTTTTGCCATACTAAACGCTATCAGACTTGATAATCGCTCTTGAGCCTCTTTGAGTGTCTTAATGAAGTGTTTCACGGAAGAGAGGGATTATTATATTTTTATTAAAAGTGCTTCCGCACTGACGAGAAAATTGATATTACTTTACCTTTACGCAGGACTTAATTTTACACGGCACGTCGGCCCGAAAGAAAAACAATTAAGGCGCGCAACAAAAACAAACGAAATAACAGCAATAAAAACAGCGGCAACTCAATCTTGTCCAATCGTTACGGAGCAAACGACCTATGGCGATATCCGAAACATCCGTTCCCAAATTTCAATACGAGTCATTAACATAAAAAGGAAACAATAACCGTTTAAAATTCGAATCGGTATTGCCCTTTTTTTATTGGTGAAAAATCGCAATTGCGAGGGAGGGTTCGAAATTTAAATTTGGATTCGGAGCTGAGGTCGGGCTGGTAATTAGTAGCTAATGAGAGCACGTGTTCGTCTTGTCGGTGCTCGGGCCGTGATGCTCGTTTTTGCTTGGTTCCGTCCCGCGGAGCGCCGTCCTATTTTTATTATGACGTGTAACGTCCGTGTGAAGGATATACGCTCTCGTTAACTTTGGGGACGACTTTATGCGGCACTTCACCCGTACTTCTGCAACTTTATATTTTTGGTTGTAAAATTTTATTCTTTGATGAATAATAATTTGAGACAGCGCCATTTTGTATTCGACTGGCTGGGTTTTACCTGTACCTTTGTCTCACGGGCAACAATTTAAATAAATTTCCTTCGTTTAGATAAAAAGTAGTCGATTTTCTTAATACAATTGAAAATCTCTGTTCTTAAAAGGTTTTCATCTTCTTTGATTTGAAATTAAGACAGTAAAAGTTCACTGTTAATGTTTCTATATTATCTGCGTATATATTTTTAAATAAATTACTTTTAATACATAAGTGTATAAATTTTAATAGTCTATACTTTTCGTTAAGAAGGCAGATGAAAGAGTCACTGAACTTAAATGTAACAGAATAATCCAGGATAGATTCCATTATCATTATTGCAATACGTGAAAATGGCGTCTTTGAAGAAAGCATTAGAATGGTCTTAAAGCGACTCTATCTCTTTTATAATCACCTAAAACGACAATGATAGAATTATCGAGTTACTTAAAACAATAGACAGCATTGTCTACTTATTTTTGGGACAGCAATCCCGATAAAGATGGGGACAGAAATTCACTGCGTACGAAGCCTTTCAAATCCGGTACTAATGAAAGGACTAGTGATGTTACAGGTCCCAGCACTTGTGTATAAATATCGATAAAATGTTTGCAGAATTTTAATTTGATCACGGTACCCGTATTTATTCCTCGTCCATGATTCTCCTATATCACGCACCCTGAAGGGAGAGGCCATCTTTTCTTTAGGTCTTGACTCTCATTTCTTTCAGCTTTTCTAGTCATATACACATTCTCTCTCACTTCTAATCTTACGACCATACCATGGCAGTTTCATAATTGTTTTACTTGACGTTAAGTCAACACCAACACTGGCGTTCTGGGAGGGACAGTATTCGAGGCCCTCACAAAGTGAACTGACTAATTGTACGCAGCAACTTAAGCCCAGCAATGGGCGTCTCTTGTCTGAGATTTTGATAACAAACTTTGAACGAAGCTTATTGACGATTGCGAAGCTTATTGAATTGTCGTAAGAAAATATCGTAAAGACTCAAATCTCACACAACACTAGAACGAAGATTACTTCGTTCTCGTGAGAATTTTTGAGTAATTACATACCGAGTCTGTGATCGTTCATTCGACTCATTCGTTCATCCGTATTTTTCGGTCGCGTAGTTTTTCGCGGAAACTTTAGCCAATTAAGAAAATGTCTGCTGTAACAACATTAGAACTTGGACATTCGAGTTATATACCGTATTACATGTCATTGTTGGACCTAAAATAGTTTGGAGAGCATTGAGAGCATTGTTTGTACGAGTTTATATTATTCGTCGAGTATTTTTCTCGGCCTTTGTTACTACAATTATTTGTGAGTGCTTAAAAATAATTGTTTGTTAACAAAAGCTAGTTTGAAACTCACTGTAATGAATATGGTAGTCGATCGAGTACTAATCTAGTAGATAGTAGATAGATAAGTGGAAGCCGTCGGATTAAGTAATAATGAAATAGTAAAGTTTAGGCCACTTTCATGGGTTTCGATCCGATATCTCTGTTTTCCAGATGCATCTAGCACAGGGAAACTTGTAAAACTCCATTGAATAGAGTTCTAGTATTATCTAGTCTAAAAGTAAATGTTTCTATGAGAGAAGCTCCGTGGTAAGTTTCTTAAACGATGCCAATCTCACCATGGTTAAACCTTTTTTTGTGATAGGTTATTATAATGCCTTCATATCCGAATGGGGTACCTATATGGGAGGGACTAAGGTATTCAGGAACAGTTGCCATGATTACTGGTTAGTCTGGTTAGGTGACCAATTCGTAATCAGAGGTTACTTAAGGTTGTGAAAGGCCATTACAGCTCGGCTAGCACTGCGGCACATGTTCTATCCACCAATCCGCACGTACTACAAGATATTTCTGGCCTATATTCTTTATATGCATACATACAAACAATCACGCCTGCAATCCCCGAAGGGGTAGGCAGGGTCCAAGGAGCATGTGTTCCTTAAGACCACATTTAGCCATACAAAATTTGGGTTTGGTCAGATGAAAAATCGTGAAAGAGTAGTAACAAGTGGCTAGCTAATCGCCTACACAATCACAGACCCAGTATCCAATACGCCCTTAGTCCATACCCAATATGCATTATTAAGGAATTTTCATTATACATACATACATACATACGTAAATCACGCCTTTTTCCCACAGGGGTAGGCAGAGATTACATCCTTCCACTTGCTACGATCCTTGCATATCAACTCTTATTACAGTCCTCATGCATGCTCGGCGATTTCGGGTACTTTTGACTTGGCCCTTCTCTAGAACGTATTTAATTTGGTCGAGAATCGTTCGCCTAGGTCTGCCTCGTCCCGTATCTCCACTCACACCCGATTCATATATTTCTTTAGTCAATCTATTTTCATCCATCCTTTCCACATGTCCAAACTATCTTAGCATACCTTTCTCTATTCTTGTCACTCTACCCTCTTTCAAACCACACTTTCTACTTATCACATCATTATATATCCTGTCACTCAATTTTACTCCAGTCATGCTTCTCAAAGCTCCCATTTCTTCCGCATTTATTCTACTTTCGTGTCTCTTCTCCCATACCCAACATTCACTCCCGTACATCAGTGTTGGGACTAGCACACTGTTGTGCACTGCTAGTCGTTCCTTTTCAGAGAGCATCTTACTGCTTATAAAAACATGCATAGACCCATTCACCATGTTACCAGCTTTCACTCGTTTCTCTATGTCTCTGTCACACTTTCCATCTTTCGTAAATACATTATAGAAATACTGAAAATTCTTACATACGCCTAAAATGCCTATTCCTAGAGTATGTTGTATAATTTTTGAAAGAATTCATCTTAATTTGTTGCCTATATAACTGACATAAATGAAAACGACACAAACAACTCGCAAAGAATGTTAATCGTTTTCGTTTAGAAATTAATTAAAAAGTCGAATCAACGCACCAACCGCGAATTGAATCATAAAACAGCATTTTCAAAAATTAATTTCTTTTGTTGCCAGTCATAAAGACATTCAATGCGTCTAGAGTTTCAATAAAAATCATAAGGTTTCGAACGGCCTATTATTGGGTGAAATATAAGGTTGGGTCTAAATTAAATTTACAGTAATTGGACGCTGACAACCGTCACAGCGGTGTATAATGAAAACCATGGAGGCAAAATATAACGTTGGCTTCAATCAATCATGAATTCACTTTGGTTCTGAGTTAATTAAAAATTGCGCCATTACAAGTATATCGTGAGTAGAAAATGTCATTGTTTTATTATGACAACAATACAAAATAAAACATTTAATTATTTTCACCACAATACCTATAAAAAACATAGCTTTTCTTGGATTGCATTCAATTGGAAGACCACAGTCTTATAATACATTATGATACAAGTGTATAAAGTTGCTGATTATCGCTGAGGTGACCCGAGCCGCCAGGCAAAGATCTTAAGAGAGCCGAGGACGGCAATCATCAATACACACGTGTATTTCCACACCCTTTCGAGGAATATACCCCGTGCCGCGCGGACATAAGCAACTTATTCCATATAAAACATTATTACCACACGCAAAATGGTGCGGTAATATTTTTACCGCACACGTGTTTAAAATATGGCATCGTCCCCAGCCTATATACGTCCCACTGCTGGTACAGGCCTTCCTCATGGAGAAACACATGAGGAGTGTGGGCCGTAACACCACCACGCTGGCCCAATGCGGGTTGGTGGGTAAAAACGGTCACAAATCTGACCGGGACCAACGGCTTAACGTGCCTTCCGAAGCACGGAGGAGTTCAAGATCACAATGTCTTGGTCACCCATCCACTGCCTGACCATGGCGAAGGTAGCTTTGTTTTCGATCGAAGCCAAAGCGCACTAACCACTACGCCACCGAGCTCCTCAAAATAAATATGGCATAATGTGCCTAAAACCCATCAATAAAGTTCACATTATGAGCAAGTGTGGTGAAAAACATTTCTGTGGTGTTTGGCAGCGCGCGAGTCTGACTTCTGTGTGTAGCAAGGTAGACGGGGACTGTTTACCACCAGGCAGGCAGAATGCTTATCTGCGCCCAAATAATATTTATATCAGGCAATGCACTTTTAAACATTACATAAAAGTCGGGAAATTTATGGCATATTTTAACTTCTAACTTAAATAATAATATGAAAAACCCATAAACCACCACAAAGCACCACGCCCATTTCTCCGAAGTAATAGGTAGAGGTGTAAACACGCCTACACCTTTAGAAATAAAGCAAAATGATTTTGTTATATCGTTATTTATTCACAGTGCTAGACTAATCTAGATACTTAACAAACGTCTAAACATATCAGTTAGCGTTAACTACGTTGAACACTTCAGAAACACTGCGGTTAACTAATTAACTCGCCTTCAGGGTTTCATAGAAAATAAAAGTTAAACATAAGCCAATTAAAATGCATTTAATTTCTCAAGCGTTCACTTCATAAGACTGAATATTTACTTGAAATCAAGAACACTTTTAGGTGAACAAAATAAACTTTGTCACAACTGACCGTTATAAGGGTGAAACCATGTATTAAATAAATATCTCTTTCTTTTAAAATCACTGCATTTTACGAGCTTTTGTTATACATACCTGTATGCAACTTATACATAATAATATAATAAAATCCATAACTGAAGATGAAATTATTGTATTCATCAAAGAAACATCTACCTCACTGATACCTGGACCCGAAGCCAAGAGCAATCCTAAATAATGTAAAGAAATAAACTCAGAGATCGCGACAAAACCGAAGTCCAAAATATCGAGCTCCTCCGTGCATCGGAAAGCTAGGCCTGGTTTGGATACTTAAAATATTTTTTACTAGAGGATATTACTATTTTATATTGGTGGATTAAAACGGCAACAATACCAATCGCAACTCGATATCAGTGGTCTTACTGTGACTACATGAACCATTCATGAAACCTTTGTAGAAGTCGCCTCTCTGGTCTAGTGGTTTACACCACCGAGTGTTGATCGGGAGGTCCGGTTTCGATTACCCATGGAGACATAAGTTTTTCTGTTTGGTTTGATTGATGGTACGGCTTCCAAGCCCACCTGGCTAGCTGCCACTGTACCTAAATTTGTCGCCATAATAACAATGTTATAAGCATTTGTTGTGTTCCGGCAATCAGAGGTAAGATAGCCAGTTCCGGTTGTTGAAGATTTACAGGTGAAGCTCGCTTCCACCTTCGGCCGTATCGACACTTACCATCAGATGAGATGAACGCCAAGAGGTTTCATGCCATATGTTAAAAAAAGCAAGAAGCATACTCTTGTCAATTCTTGAATTGACTGACTTACATGGGTAAGGCTTACGTTGTCCAATGGTTTACCAAGGCGTTGGTTGCTTTGCATCACAACACTAAACTTACAATCACAACACTAAAACTGTCAAAGAGAGTTCCTGACAAAGATATATTGTATACAAAACACATTTTTCATGTCAAATGCATTTCATATTTGAGATACTAATCTATATTAGGGAAAATATTATTACTGTACATTACACGTTTTTAAAATGCGTAAATTATGAACACGACAGTAATGTCATGTAAATGCCCATTACGAAGGACTCGGGAAAAGTGATCCAGGGCAGTGTTCAACAATAGTAGAATCGATTTTACCATGTTCGCTTAAGGCTTTTTGTTTAAGTGATCATTAAAACGGGCAAATGAAATGAAAGCGCTGTGAAACCACCGATCGGTGGGGCCCTATAACAATTATCAAAGTGCTTTCCACTAATGATGAAGTCATATGACCGGTCGGCCTCAATAATTACTGTGTGGCTCCACACCGATGTGTCATCAACTAGAAGGTTCGTTTCGTTTATCAGTATGTCAATCGTTAATGTTTTGTTTGAAAACAAAAGCAAGTATTGATGTTTTAACCGACATCATGTAAACAGGTGTTCGTAATCACACCCTTTTGTATAACGTAGACATGAAATTTTATACTAGTACTAATAATGATTGAACAGAAGATCCCTTGTAGGAATTATCTTCTAATCTTAAGTTCTTGTGGTTCCCTCCTTGCAGCCTAGCTAACAGATCTAACAGTTGAAGAGATGATTCGATTCTTTTTGGTTTTGAAATTACATAATTTCTATGATGCTGTCAGTTTTCTCGTAATTTATACAGTCCATTATTTTAGCTAGCATTCGTCATTTTCATTGGACCTTCTAAGAGTTCTTAATTGAGTCATTCAAAATGGTCGGGGTTCGGTCACTCTTTCTTGAATAGCCGTCAGAGTTTTGCAGTCATTAAGCTATCTCAATTTTGGAGACCGCAGCACAAAACAGAGTGAAAGTTCATTTGAACCATCATCTTCTGCTCAAGTTCTGTTGGACATCTGATTAATACTCGTATTAACGTTCAAGAACGAAGTATCGTATTATCATCGTCATTATCTTATCTTGTTATCGCCCAGTCCAATAGGCTTCTTCTCTTGTGCCAATTCTTTTGATCCACAGGATCAGAAGAATTGGTTGGCAACTAGCTGTTGGCAACTAGCTCGATATCATCGATATGTATCCTATACTCATTATCATTTCAATTGCACCATCCAGCGGCTTCAACGCTTTTCGTGCCCACAGCTAATCCATTAGTGATGCGACTTTTACACAATGCCAATGTGACGTAGCCATGCAGCCAAAACTCGCTTTGTCGGGTCACTCATATCGGCCCGATCGAGATCGATAGCGTACTCTATTGTCTGTCATGAAACGCATGCTTTAAATACTATATCGGATATAACGTTAGATAGATTTGAAATCATTTGAACAGGAATAGGGTCAAAAACTTGTATGCACATCTTAGAGGTGACAATTTTTAATTTCTTCTGGTAAGTCATTTACTGTCAAAAGTCGTTACAAATTTTTGTAATCGACTGTACAATTCACTTTACATAAGTAACTAAAAGCACTAAGCAGTAAGCAGCTCGACTAGGGGGGGGGGGGGGTTACTGATGCGATATCCTCTTAGCGCATCAGCTACCCTCACTTCTGGACCCTGTTCTTGCAAAATATCAGGTAAGACCGAGTCATTAGTTAGTTCCGTCTATAAAAAACAAATGTCAAAATTCGATACTACATGGATCCAAGCAAATAAGCATGTGTCAGTGGCCAGTAAGTGGCTGGTTATTTGCTTTGAACCATCTAGTACAGAATTTTGACATTTTTTTTATACTTTACCCTTTCTTTTTGACATGAGGCCTACTGGTAGCTAAAGAAGGTTTGGCATAGTTTTTCACGTTCACAAGTGTATAGTAAAATATTTTAGTTTTGTCTTAACTTGTTATAAAATTCGTGCAAACAATTCAAATCACAATGAAGATACACCGATAAAACTTTTCAACTAAACCGTCTATACAAATTACAGCGCCGTCATTAAGTTGAGACAAATGACAACACTGCTGTGCGGAAAAGTCCGAACTTCGTAGATTTGCATTTCGAAAACTATTGTACGTATTCAAAATTCATTACCGTAGGAACGCTCCCGTTTGCCCCAGACAAACATCTCGAAAGGAGTTGTCGAACAAAGCGGTTTAATATAAACAAGCAGTCATTACCGTGGCTTAGTGCCGTATTGGATTCCGCTCCGTGCCTCGTTACGCGGGCGTAGGACTCGGCGTTTGTACGACAAATAGTTTGGCGACACTTTGGATTCGAATCCGAATGTCGACAACCTGACTTTACTACTTGTAAAAGGTGTAAAGGAAACAATACGCTCTGGCTAGGCTTTCACTGCCTTATTATACTAAATCCTGGAGAATTTATTCTAGACTCAGCATAATTTATTCAAACTTGATTGAGCCGACGACATTTTGCATCTTTTGCCATTTTCTCCACCCGTCTATTGTTGCCTAATTATTTTGGTTTATTCTATCAAAAGTAAGGAGGAGCTCGGTTGCGTAGTGGTTGGTCCCGGTTTCTACACACCAATCTACATTGGGACAGCATAGTGATGTCACGGCCCATAGTTCTCATGTGTGAAGGCCATGAGGAAGGCCTGTGCCCAGCTGTGGGACGTATAAAAGACTGAGGAAGATCAAAAATAACAAGAGCCGATCCTATAACCAGGCATTAGTTAGGTGAGCATAGAACCTCTTACAAGGGTAGTGCCGCTTTCTGAAATAATCTATCGTTGCTTGTATGAAAAAACAACATTAAACAAACGTCACCATATCAAATATCATTCGCCATCGATGCACGAACCCGTACTCGTGTTTCGGTTTTGCAAATTTTCTTTTTCCAATGACGATTTGTATGACGCGCAGTAATTCGACACCAAAGCCCGAAATTCGTGACGGCCGATGTTTTCCGTGGGCCGGCACACGGTATGAATATATCACAAAACAATTTTCCACACGGACGTGTGGAATCGGAAATGCACGGACACGGCCGTGTGAAACCAACTTTGAACCAATACAGGATGGACGATGGTAATAGTCCGAATATTCTTCTTTTAAAACGGAAAGTCTACGGGCGGATTTTGCTGTTTTTTCCATAATTATTAAGTTATTTAGTATAGAAGTTCTTTAGGTTTAGTTAAATAAAGACAGGAAAAAATTCCAATAACCAAAAAGTATACGATTATATTGTCACCATGGAAAATATTCTAGCTACTAATTAGGTAACATCTTCATAAAATCAATTTTTTTTTGTTTTGTCTAATCTATCCGTCCCCAACTTAATAATACCGAAATGGGGTTTTGACACTCCTGCGGTAGGCGGTAGGAGGCCTTCAGAGATGCAGGCGTAATTATGTTTACAATTTATAAGATTGTCGTAACAAAAGTACTTATAAAAATGAATGAATTACCGTACACAAATATATGTAATTGCCTTACCCACCCATAACTGCCAACAAAAACTTCCATACCTAACCTGAGAGAAATCCCCGAAAAATTCTGTACCAAGACGGAGTAATCAGCGCAGACTGTATAGGTCTCACGTACGAATCAACGCGGGGCGCGAACTAAAGTTTGATGTAAAAAGTTCTTTTTATTTGCCGTGTTTGTGGAACTTCCGAGGGTGCGGGGGGAAGGGTTGGGGCCTTCGTGAAAAACTGGGACTCAGGATCTTCGAATTGAATATGGAACTGACATTTTGAATTTCCGCTCTCAACTATAAACGTCTTTTAACAACGCACTTTTTTATTTATGATTTGCTTTTTCCTTTCGTTTCAAGAAGTTTTTACTTAGACGGACCTCTTTTTGCGATGTTCGAGCTTTTATGAAAGTAGAATGAAACGGTACAGTCAGCGTCAAATAATTAGTGACACTCAAAAAGATAATAATATAATAACAAATAAAATTTCCATATTTTTGATAATAATAATGGAAACAGTAGTTGAACCGATATTGTTGAGTTTTTGGATGCGTCTATTTATTTGAGCACCGATTTTAAGAAGCAATCTATCCTACAATATTTTAAAAGAGTTTTGACGCAGCCGTCAGTCGTCATGCAAATAACAAAATATTTATGATATGATTAAACACACATTTTCCAAATAAAATATGCTGTCGATCTTCTACTTTATTACATGAAGAATTAGTCACATTGTTGAACAACTTCATCTTTCCCTTCCCAAAGAAACTATCACACTGAGCAATGCAATAAATTCCAAGAGGGTATTTCTCCAAGAAGTGTATAACAGGTTTATTCCACAAAGCACCATCAGCCCTCACGTATACAATTTATAGACAAATACTCATTGATATCTTTTCCTTATCACCGTACACGAAGCTGCTAAGTTACGAGCGCCGAAATAATGTACATTCACAAGAAAGATATAAAGATACCTCGACACCTAGTCATTGTTTATAGCCACCAGAAATATGAAGTTTTAACCGTATCTAACCATAAAAGCGTTGCGCCTTAATAGAATTTCTCGGTATTTAAGACCCACTGTAACCTGGCCCGGCTAGCTCGCCGCGCTTAGAATACAAACGAGGGTATCTTAACCCTCAATCTGCTGCGAACACTCCTCGGCAGATAGCACCCGAACATTGATTTTTGAAAATAAAATTTAAAGGTAGACGCGGCGCCCGAATACTTAATTCGGGCTACGATTAGTCAACGTCCTTATATTTTCGTTTATTCGACCTCTATAAAGACCTAAAATCACAGTCCATAAGTTTCTACGAAAAACCCACAACGAGTTTTTCTTTTGATAATTCTAATTTTTCTTTTGTGTTTTCTAACTTAGAACAGTTGGTAGATGAATTATTTAAATTGGTAATTATGTTAACTTTCAAAGCAAGTCTCATCTTGCTTATATTAATATTTTTAATATCTTCTTTTATTTGCCACAAGTGGCTACGACCGGTACTAGTATAAAAACATACAATTAAACGGGAGGAAAATCCAGTAAAAACTTTATTTTAAAAGTACTTTATTTCTTTCATTTTAGGAAAAAAGCATTAAAAATTTATATTTATTCCATGCGCACCGTGGCGCAAGTTGCTTTGCTTTCAACATCTGTAGCCCTTGGATATGTTATCCTTGTAAAAATCTTCACTTTTTAGTTGCGATAATTATGAAACGTGATTTCAGCAGATCTCAGCACGTTGCCTATAGAAATTAACATTCTTACCGTTACTATAAAAGTGATTTTTTTTTTACAATTACAACTTAATCTACGAGCTCTGTACGAAAGCGAACAAACGGTTTAGCCACCAACCATTGGCTCCCACTTCCCACACTTTGTCAAATAAACACAATTATATTTATTCTTAATTATTTATTCATACTTTAAAATCAACCTTCAGTTGTCTCATAAAAATTTTGTTTTGTTTTAGGTAATAAATCATCCCATGTTATTTTGACTATACCGTCGTGAGGTCCACGAGACATGCAGGTTTGTATTGTTTAGCCTTAGCCTTTTTCCTGCCCTTTTCCCACTCTAGGTGGGGTCGGCACAACATGTCTTCTTCCATTCTCCTCTGTCACTCGTCAGCTCAGCATCCAACTCTTTTATTCTCATATCATTCTTCACGCATTCAATCCATCGCTTCTTCGGTCTTCCTCTCACTCTAGCTCCGTCCCGATCTATGCTCAGCATCCTTCTAATGTGACATTCATCCCTCATCACATGTCTATACCACGCTAACCTATTGCTCCTAATCTTTTCTGTCACGGGCGCTACTTTCAAACATCCTCTAATATACTCATTCCTGATCTTGTCCATTCTTGTGACTCCACGCATCCATCGCAACATTCGCATCTCTGCTGAGTGCAGCTTTCTTTCATCCATCGCTTTCGTTGCCCAAAAAATCAGCAACATCATAAAGCATAAATTCTTGTTTGGTTGTATTGACAATGTATATTTATGTAGATTCTAATAAAAGTATTATATATACATTTTGTTCCATAAAAGTATATACCTACATTTTGTTCCATGCACTCTCTGCCCAAAAGTTTGTTGTTTTAAAAACTTGGTAATTTTTATTTACAGTCTCATAGCAAGCGAATTTTCATGTAACCTGGTAATAAATAACTTACCACCCTTGTTGATGATAGTAATTTTATGTAGTATGGCCATCTTCAAACAGTGGCTCGGCCTTTACATTTTATAGTTAAAATAATATTTTATGATGATAATTCTCTGTGGTCGTGTCATTATTTTACAATGCCGAGTTTAAAATTCAAAATTAAATTACATTTTGACGGAATATGCCACTTAATACTCGGTCCAGCAGATATTGATAACTATTATTTGGAATATACTATAACTATTAATTGGAATATTGGGATAAAAAGTAGCTTCCTTTCTCAGGCTCTAGTCTATCTGTGTACCAAATTTCAATTAAATCGGTTCAGTAGTTTTGACGTGAAAGCAAGACAGACAGAGTTACTTTCGCATTATCGTGTATAAAGAAAGTGGGTGTAATTCCAAAATGCACTATGACATGTTTTAAGGTTTAAAATATGACGCGATCGACGATATCAAAGTCATTCCTATCAACATCTGACGAGATTTCAAATATGATAATGTATATTGGCCCTTTTAGCTAAGAAGAGAGTGATATAAATAAAATGCCTAAATCAGCTACGTAAGGGCACTCACAACGTTTCAAAGGGTTCTAAGGCGCTGCGTCGTCTTGAAATCATCCGACACACATCAGCTATCTCGATCCGATCTCGACTTTATCGGAAGACTTAATAAAATGGCACTCTTAAATTTTGAAGGATTAAGTCAAAGGACATAGCGGAGATAAAATATTTTAGCAATATAATTGAATGGAACTGCGTGTGGGCGTGTGGGGAGAGGTAGACCAAAGAAAAGATGGATGGATTGTGTGAATGATGATTTGATGAGGATGGGCGTGAGTGTTGACTTGACGAGTGATAGAGGAGAGTGAAAGGGGAAGACATGTTGCGCCGACCCCAAATAGAATTGGGAACAGGGTAGGAAAAAGAAGAAGAATTGAATAGAACAAGATTAGAGCATTCCGCTTTCTAAGAACATACAATAAAAAAAATATTTAGATATAGATATGAATTTAGGTTTATGTCGTTACGAGTATACTGTATTCTTCTGTCCTAATTAATAACAAAAATCTTTTTATAATGTTTCGTATATAAATCGTGTTCAACTATAGATGTTGGCGGGTTTTAAACAGCTATAATTATTATAATTTGTTTTGATTGTTTATGTTTGAATCACTTTTAGAGTCTGTGTTACTTATTATTTTATAAAGGAATCCAAATTTTTTTTCAGTAAGCGTGATAGGATTATTTTAATATTTAATTTATTTTCTCTTCACTTGGACCACACATGAAACCGTTAGCAGGTTCGCTTGATCTGAAGATCTTTGTTACCCAAATACTTGGAGCCGACAACCGCAGTTTGTTTTTAACTTTATTGTGAATTCATTTCAGTTAGTTAACTCGTGTGAGCTTCTTTATTTAAGGACAAAAACCGAATTCACTTGCTTTTTCCCAACATCCGATCTCGTTTTCATTCGACGATAAAAATGTTAACACGATTTGTAAAGGAGAATTACGCTTACTATCAGCTTAACTTGATGTTAAAATTTAATAACGTCAAAATCAAATTAATCCAATGTTATTAGATTGAAGAAATACTGACGCGATATTATCCAAGAATGTTTTATTAGCTTTTATTACAGTCAGAATGTTCTATAAAAATCAAAATAACATCTGCTTATTAATAAAGAAAATGAAGAAAGATTTGTTTGAAATACCGAAGTCAACTAACACATTTCGCGTCTATAATACATTACTCTGCGCCAATGATCCCTCCGATATATTATACAGGTTACAAGACGGCTACGAAGAGGTAAATCGTGTAGCACTGTCTACGATTGATGTAGTCGTAATGTTCGTAGCTCATCACTGCTACGAAAACGACGTAGCACGGAATTTGTGTTTTGTTGTTCTACTGAATTTTAATGAATTCTACCGTCATTTATACAGGTATACATAAAACGTATCATCACGCCTCTTTCCCCGAAGGGGTAGGCACGGGTGTTTAACCCACTATGTTAAGTCCCCTTGTAAGTGTTGCCATGCACCGGGCACAATGTGAGGCAAGCGATATTCACAATGAACTGTACATAAGTTTTATAGAACCCGATAGAACCCGCGTTTCCCGCGGCCTCTCGAACAAGTAGTGACCCGTCCGTCCCAACTTGGCTACCGTTGCCCTCATTTATGACTTTGTTAATATTAGTATCCCATAGAATACAATATTAAAACTTAGCTGTAATTAATTCTCATTTTATATTAATTGTCATTTAATTTAAGAAATATTTTATGCAATTTTAAAGATAAATGTAAAAATTACTGCAAGTTAGAAGTTGTCCTTTTAGTTTAAAATTTGTTCCAAATTGAAATGTAAAGCCTCGCCGAACCACATATCGTGAAACAGATATCAACAAGATCAATTTACAATTAAAACGCGAAATATATTATTTAGTACAATGGCAAATATTTAGAGGGGACCCAGTGTAATTTGGGCCGCCCAATTATGTTCCTAATAACAGACAAAAGCTTCCCGCAATTTGGATGTGTTCAGAACGTCAATTAATGACCAAATTTAATTTGACATGTGCATGAACGAATCGCCCTTAGAACGACCTCTATTGTATGACCATATTAATGCGATGAGTAGACGTTTTTGGGTTTAAATTGTCATTTTTTTATTCAGCATAAGACACCTGAATTTATCGGATTATTGTGTCATTAATTTTGTTGGGGATATTAAAACATCTAGCGTTCCCTTTCAGCCACGACTGTGCTGAAAATTATATGAAGGTGTATTAATGTATTTAACCAAATCAATGTATTCAAGCTGAATAAAGCTTATGCTAAAAAAGGAACATATCATAATTATATGAACTGGCAATTTACATACATACATATTATATATATAGAGAGACGCCCAACGCTGGACTAAGTACTCTTGATTACGTAAAATTATAAATACTTGTAAAATTTTTAGGTCACAGCGCTTCTTGAACTTTAAAATACTTTCTTCACACCAAAATCTAAACTCAAAAGCGCAAAACTACTCCTAATATTGGGTCCTTACCTATGAAATTGGTGTTTTTTTTTCTCTCTTAGTATTTTGTCTGTAACTATTAAGATTCAGAGTATGCTTAAAAAATAATTACCTCGTCTAAAAATAGACTATATTTTTGAGCTCTTTTGATTTGTTTTGATAATTTGTAAGTTTAATTGTGTTAAAATTGGACACGGAGACAACTCTTTTTAAGTGCCTCCTGAATACATCATTTTATTTGCATTCACTTAAAAACGATAAAAAAATTTATGAAGTGTGATATTACACATATTACTAAAGCTTGTCTAATGATAGATGCCAAATATTATTATCTTTGGATTTGTCGTTGTGAAGAAAACTGAAAAAATGTTAGTGTGGAAAATGCAGAGTTCCCCAAAATCTCCATACAAAACGCCAATTTCATATGTAAGGACCTAATATATAAAAATCATTGTTAAAGAAACAATACCAGAACAAAAAAAAAAAAAAACAAGATAAAGTAAAATATTTAGTATCTCCAGCTAAACCTATTCAGGCCTCATCTATTCCTACTCACGGTGACACAAAATTGCTTAAACAACAAGACAGTAATGGCGTATCGGTGTATATAAATACGAAATTTAAAGGTTTTTCGCTGAAGCACGAATGGATTTGGTTGTATCTTGTGCTCGCAGTGAAGGGAGTCTCCCTTACAGACATACGTCGGCTAGATATGACTTTAAAATGAACTGCCGGTATTCATCCCCACATAACGCCATCTCTTTCTAGCTGTGGTCAAGCAGAGATCTAAGCTTCAGATGGATTCTAGAATTCGGGCCTTAGATTGTCACGGGAACTATTTAATACAGCCTGGATCAAAAGAGCAAGAAATGTCTTTTTCGACGAAGACTATTCGTGATTATCTGCAATCTTCAGCAAAATGTATCGATAGACGTATTACTCCTTATTAATAACATCACTAAAATTTACAATAGGCTAGTTGACTCGTATCAAAAGTAATGAAAATAATGTGTCATTCACATAGTGTTTAGTACAAGGAAGGGTCCGAAATAAATGAGGGATTGCTGTAAAAATTCAATTTAAATATGTTTTATTTTCGTTTTTTTTTCATCTGCCAAAAACGCCATCTACCATGTTCGTGAAATTTGTTGAGTAACGATTCATGTAAACAATTACTACGCAAGGTCAAAATCCGTTAAACGCCAGTCGCAACCAATCAAGCTTAACTGTCGGCTATGTCACGCATGCGCATTGAATTGTTTACAATAATAGTGACGCTACGGCACAGATAATTCATAGACCATCAGGACCGGAGGCGTTTTTGACATTTAAGCAAATACGTAATTTATAATTTAAAATTTATTGTGTTATAGGCTTCAGAAAAAAATTATATTATTTTTTATGGTGATGGCTATCAGTAATTAATCATTTGGGGTCCAATAAAAAAGGGTTAACTAGCCTATTAATAATGGACTTATATAGCTATTTATAGCTGGGCAACAATCTGTTCCAGATAACTTTTTCATAATGAGTCGGATACCTTTGATTGACCTGCTGCCCTACTATTAACCAAATTTCAATAAATATGAATTGGATTTCTGTCATTTCCAACACTTAATTGAAATTATCAAAGGACATTTGACGATGCATGAAATCAATATTGACTTGTCAACATCACGTTGCAGAGTAGGGCAGCTGATACAATTTGCATATTATGCAATATTAAATGCGAGAATATTCCTAGTCACATCCAGTGTAACGATTATCGCTGGCCCCATAGCTCGATATAAGCACCTTATTTTTCGCACATTACACTTTGAAATTGTTCGAAGCATGTTATAGCTGTCATTTCCATTTTAAAACTCGTATAAATGTTTCGATTTTATATAAAATCCAGAGAAGTTCTCGTAGTAAGTACACTACAAAAAATATAGTTATACACTTCTCCGAGAAAGTGTCACATAATAACGTGGCTGATGGATTCTTTTAAGATTCTTATTCTTTAGGTTCTCTTCTCTAATTCTTCCTGCTCTTGTCCCACGCTAAGTGGGATCGAAACAACATGTCTTTCTCTTCCATTCTCCTCTGTTACTCATCAGCTTAGCATCCACTTCTTTTATCATTCTTCACGCATTCAATCCATCTTTTCTTTGGTGTTCATCTTATTATAGCCCCATACACATCTATATTCTGCATTCTTCTTGTTATGTGGCATTCATCCCTCCTCATCACATCACCATACCATGCTAATCTGATGCTCCATAACTTTTCTGTCACTGGTGCTACTTTCGAACTTCCTCTGACATACTCGTTTCTGATCCTGTACATTCTAGTGACACTACACATTATCTTTTAGGTTCATGGTCAATAAAATTCGCCACCAGTTTAAAGACAGATCTCCCCAAGGATCTCCACGACGATCTGTCATAAGCTGCTCTCATCCAGCGACTTCCTTTTTCCCAGTTCATTGGTATACCATCTTCGGTATACCATCATGCCACATGACCGCCACTTGAGAAACTTTCCGCCCCTAAGACATTCAATTCTATGAGTAATGTGCCCGGTCTAGTTGCTTTAAATTTTTTTAACTTTCTCGGTGACCTTAGTACAAAAAACTGAATACTGGTGACTAATAAAACTAGAATCATTTATAAATGACCAGCATTTCCGAAATAACTGTATTTGTGCTGCAACTGTATGTTATTAACGCGACCCGTTTGCTGGTTCGACGGACACACCTAAATTATATTTCGATGTTAATTGATGGCTCTGAATAGATGTGAATTGCGGGAATGACGAATTCCTATTTGACAATGGAATTGAAATTATATAACAGAAATTCAGCGGCGTTCTGATGTGAGTTTGCTTATTTCGTGTAAGCAAAATTTCACACGAGCTTTGGACATAATATAACATCAATACATCGCACTGCTGGGCACAGACCTTCCTCATAGAGAAACACATAAGTAGTAAGGGCCATAACACCACCAAGCTGGCCCAATGCGGGTTGGTGGGTAGGAACTCCTTTACCAGTGTGTTGGTGCGTTTTTTCTATACAAAAACAGATATTCTCATACAACGTTAGAACAAGCGTCCACGCACAACGCTCCATCGGTTTATATAGGTATTTAATAATTGAGCAGTATTTATATTTCATTATTTTTTTTATTATTTTTTTTTGTTTTCCATTTTTTATTTTTTTTTCATTATTTTTTTTTTTTTTTTTTTATATATATATATATATAGTATATTAAAATAGGCCCGGTCAGAACACCAGCGCTGTATCAGTTTCTGATGCGGCATATGCTGAGGCTGGGTCCTAATTAACCATTATGTATAGTTATTGAGTTATCTATTGTATCCTGTGTTTTCCTTTGTTGATTTTTTTTTCTCTCTCAAGTGTACAATAGTGGGTTAATAAATGTTTTCTTTCTTTCTTTCAAACTCTTTTTTTTTCTCAAAAGCATTCTTTCAAAGTTTACATAAACTTTCTTGTCCGAAACCTTATTAGAATTTATTAAAAATCTCCTAATACTACAAACGTAACAAGCACCAATCCAATAAGAAATTGAAGTAATCGTTAGTCCCAAGCCTGGTACTAAAGCTAAGCGAGTCCAAATAGACCCGGGATAGCGGCGGGGTCCTAAATCGTAAGGGTCCGCATTACGGGACCAAAGGGCCCAGCTGCGGCTTGCCCAACTCTTAGATGTATGCCTGAGGTCACGTTACTGACTTTTATGCGCTAATTTCCACGGAAAGTTTCCTGGGAATGCGTGGAACTATTTTAAGTACATTTTAAGCCTTGAAAAATTTTATGGAGGCGAGCTACCTACAATTCAAATGCAAGTTTTGATTTTCTTGTGTTTTGGATAACTCTATCATTGCAGCAGCACTGATTCGTTCAGTGCTGCACATACATCATGTCTAATGCTCGTCATCGGTCTTGATCCTCAGCTGCTCTCATCCCGCCCACTCCTGCCAAATTCGAATAATTTTACATATGCAGTGGAATAAACTGCTCCTTTCAACTTCCCGGAACATAACACTATCAAGTAGTGCTATTTAACTGCAAGTATGAACTAATCTCTTTTTGTGTAATGACACAAGGATTTTATCACACACTAGCGCCCTCCTCGGCTTCACATGGGTAGATAATAATATAACCTATGTTACTTAAAGGTAGTTTGTTGCTTACAGTGAATCTTACAGTGAAAGAATTTTTCAAATCGGTTCAGTAAATCCAGAGATTACCCCTACAACGTCACAAACTGTACCTCTTCATAATATTAGTATAGAAAAGTGCATAGGATTGGAATAAGTATTTACATACAAGTAAACATCATGCATATTGTGTTTTTTAATAAAAAATGGTTTTTCGTTATCAAGTGATGCGTTATTAGTCTCTATACCCTCTTACCCAAGAATGTTATATTTAAATTTCTATATACCAAAATGCAAACCGTAATTCAATCCGTAATATTCTATAATGGATTCGATCCTATTAAATATCGACTCAATTAATGCAATGACACGTAAGACTTTTTTCAATTCTTAAATATGCATTAGGTACAAATATTTTCTTAAAACAAGATTTTAACAGAAAGGAAGGTTTTTATATTATTTAAGAAATTCGATTAGAACAGTCACCAGCAAAAAGGTATGAATTAATATTTCAGTACTTGTTCATTCGAAGGTATATAGTAAATTATGTGTTTTGTGGTACGTAAGTCTGCTTTCATTCATATTAGTATCTATACTATACGAAAATGTAAAAATATACATTATAGCTGCCGTGTGTGGTCTCCTGATGATTTCCATGGAAATATGTGACGTCATGTATTGAGATGTGTCAAGCTATAATATACATTTTATATCTACCATTTGTTAAGGACTTCATCAGTACCTAATTTATGTAACTGTCACTTAAAATAGGACAGAAATACAATTTATAATTATTTATTTATTTCTGACAGACTATCTGGAACACTTTTGCAACTATCTTGTTAGTTTTTCAGAATAAAATAACTGTTCTCGAATTCGAAAATTATAACCTAGTTTAAAACTCGATTTTGTCAGTTTTTGACAGTTTCACTATAAATGTCAGAATATCACTAAATATAATTTTGATTTAAATTTCATCAAGAGGCCCTTAAGCCCTTGCAGGAACTTGCAGGAAATTGTAAACCTAGTTTAAAACTCGATTTTGTAATTTTTGACAGTTCAACTGTTTTAATCGAGATTTATAACTCGACTTTGTCATTAATTGACAATTTTACTACGGCTATTATATCAAAAATTAAAAAAATCGAGATTTAAACTAGGCTTAAAAATTCCTGCAACAGGCCCCTAGTCGTTAATCTATAAATTTTTGAAATATTTCATTTCCCTACCCCAGTTTTAATTTTAGAATCAACCAGTGACATTTAAAGCAAGTTATAAAATGAAATTGCAGCAAATGTAATGTGGGCTCACTTATCACCGGGCTCATATTATTGCCTCAACTCTTTGCACTTTTACGAGCGACCAGCATAAAGTGGCCCATAAAGTGTACGGCCCTCATTAAGGAATGGCTCAAATAACAAAATTGTCTTATAAATTTAAGTAAGTCTATAAAGAGAGCGTTGACTACTGACTGTGTTTCAAATATTCTTGTAGCGTTTTTTCATAGGAACTTACCTTCAAAATTTGTGACTAGTCAATTAGGTTCACTGTCAAAAATACGTTTATCCGCAAGTAAATAATTGAAACTGTAACAAGTCTATATATATACACCACAGAACAGATTTAAGAAATTTGCTCAGCATATGATGCACTCATCACACAAAATTCACTACCTGTTAATTAGACGTAATTGAATAAATGCTTTAATTTTTTCCATTTTAAATCTAAACTCCAAGCGAGCAAATCGAGTAAAAAAATGATTAATCATAACTATTCTATAATTTTAATTGTAATTTAATTGTCAGCACCTGAAATGTCATTCGTCTCAATAAATAAAAGTAAGCGAATGCAAACGAATATCGCCCTTAAGTTGGCTAACATATAATAAACAGAAACGTAAAAATTAATTTGTAAAAACGTGTCGCAGCGAAAATAGAACGTATACAGTCATATTTTTGTAGTAAATGCGAACGTAAAAAAATAATTTGGTACGTAATAACGTGTCGCTTGTAACCTTCATCAAACTGTTAAACTAATTATCGATGCACCTTTGACATAATTCAGCGCGAGACAGACACGCGACCGCGGTTACAGGGCTCGTTAAATTAGGCAGACTTGGCAGGGCTGGCACAGTTAAAAAGTTTCAGCAAAAAACATGTCGTCTAATTTCATTACTTCTTATTCTTCTTATTACTATTTCTGTTTAAATTTTGTTGTACATTGAAAACATAAAGAGCAATAAAAAGGCAACGGTAGCTGACTTAGGACGGACAGGGCACTACTCCGTCTGTCCCAACTCAGCTTGCATAATAATATATTTTTTTAAATAAATTCAACTTTATGTTATGTAAAATGTGTTATTCGTAAACTCCATAAAAAGATTCAATAACATAAACATAGTGATCATTTAACTGAGATACGGGACGAGGCAGACCTAAGCGAACGTTTCTCGACCAAATTAAAGACGTTCTAGAGAAGGGCCAGGTCAAAAGTACCCGAAATCGACGAGCATTCATGAGGACTGTAATGAGAGTTGATGAAGCGAAAGAAATATGCAAGAATTGCAAGTGGAAGGATGTAATCTCTGCCTACCCCTGTGGGAAAAGGCGTGATTTATGTATGTATGTATGATCATTTAACAGAAGTATAATAAAGGTGGTTCAAATTTTTGTTTAACAAATGTATAGTTTCCTGAGCAGACAACCCTACGCCTGGTAGAATGGTGCGAACAAAATGGCTTTCCTATTATGTACAATGAACACGCTACGTTCAATGATAGTAAAAACTTAATTAAACTTAAATTCAAGTGGCTTTTGATGTAGTCGCGCTATAAAGCGTTTGTTATTTGTACCGGCATGGCAGTGTCCCCTAATTTTAATCGCTCATGCACAATTTAACTGTTTCTTCTATAACGTGGTGTAACGTTACATTTCGTGGTCCACTTTGTTTTATGTAACTGACTAGTATGATAAATGAGGAGCTCGGTGGCGTCGTGGCTATCTATCTAAAACAAAGCTATCTTCGCGATGGTCGGGACCAAAACTTTGTGATCTCGAACTCCTCCGTCCTTCGGAAGGTACGTTAAGCCGTTGGTCCCGGTTCCAGTTGCTAATACAACCGTTTCTACCCACCAACCCTCATTGGGCCAGCGTGGTGTAACGGCCCATACTAATCATGTGTTTGTTTTCATGTGTTTGTTTCCATGAGGCAGGCCTATGCCCAGCAGTGGGACGTATATAGGCCGAGGATGACCAATTTAATTATAAACTACAAAGATAACTTTCTTTAATTTGTCTTTCGTATCATTAAAATGCATCTTATCATTATTTATAATTCGTTTTAATACTATAAAAACACGTCATTTACATTTATACTAAATTATCATACTGTGGAGCTGGTGCTTATAAGCTGTATAAAATATACTGTATAAAATATACAACAAAAAATCAAGAAAAATAATTTTAACGCGAAATTTCATACAAACATACTAAATATGATACAAATAGAATGAATCCGTTAAAAGAAAATCCCATATTAACCTCAGGAGCACATAATTTTTCTTTTCACTCGTAAAAATTACCCCTGCGACGAATCTGAGCGAGCCTCTTCAAAACATGGCCGCCGAAACAGGACCCTTTAAAAACAAACGCACAATTACTCACAATAAACATCCTGTATAACACGACACATAATCATTTCCCGTTGCATGGTTACGGAGCATTACCGCCAGTAAACCTTTGGGACAAAATAATTTGGTCACAATTTGAAAAAATGTTATTGTCGCTGTATGGCAAATACGCGTTTGGTGACAAATAAATTTACTTTTTATCTACAATTGGGTGAGTTTTGTAGAATTTGACATTCCAATTCTGAATAACACTAACATTAAAATTATACGAAACAATAATGAAATTGCAAAAATCGATAAAAAGGACTCCCTTTTATTTTCCTTTTATATTTCAATGACTACTTGTACTACTATTAGCAGCATCTTACTACTGCCCTACTCTAACCAAATTTAAATGGATATGAATTGGATTTCTTTCATTTAAAAACACTTTTCTTTTTAATTATCAAAAGATATGACATTTGTTACTAAGTAGGGCAGCTGATCGGAACTGTATGACATTTGACGTTGCATTAAATTAATATTGATTTGTCAACATTACGTTACTGAGTAGGGCAGTTGATCGGAACTGTTTACAATATTGCGTTTAATTTTGGAGTATGTTTTTAATTTTGGAATTTCTTTAATACTTTGCACAATACCAACGTCAAGTAATAACTTAAAAGCAACAAATTAGATACGATAGGTATAGATTTTCCTTATAGGCGAAAGTTTGCTCCTATCTCGCCTGATGGTAATGTGAGATGAGATCTACAATGGAGCACATATGCCTAGAAGATGCCTTTTCACTCTCGGTGGAAGACCCAAGATTATAATTGTTAGACTTTGATTCAGGCAAGGACTTCCGCTTCCAGGCAGGGCGTATGATAAAGGTAGAAGCAAAATGCTTGGTCCGGGCGCTTGCGGTATCCACCGTGTAACGGTGGCGCAGACACGTACAGTCACGTGCAAAAAAATCTTTATTTAAAAAGTGTATACATATTTTTGCACGTGACTGTACATCTTGTTGTTCGATGGAAAACCAACTCGATTATTCGTATAAATAGACTTATCTATCTATCTTTATAAAGAAACAGAAACCCTTTCCGTGATGGAGGAAATTTATATTTGTAACAATTACAACGTATTTTATCAAAGGTAGGTTCCGGAATGACATCGTTGAGTTGGGCATCATGTCCTAATATAATGACAACGATGCAACTCAGTACAGAACTAATAAAAAGTAATTACAACTTTGTCACTGGGGACGTTGCCAGTTAAATTGAGCCCAGAAAGGGACCTTTATGTGTGTCTGATGCTTATCAGAAAATATCTAACACATACAGAGCTGTTCGTTTGGAACTTCAAGTTTATATTTATACTAGCTTTTGCCCGCGACTTCGTCCGCGTGGAATAGTTACTATGACATTGTGTGATGGTATGTTATCTATAGCGTTCCTCAATAAATAGACTTTTCAACACTGAAAGATTTTGTCAAATTGGAACAGTAGCCTCAATTGGTGGAATTGAAAATTTACTCCTACTCGATTATTAGAAGCATAGTTCAAAGTGGCGTTAATTTGTCCTTAATTATTCTGGGAGGAGTTATTTAATTATTTTTATATTCACCCGCTTGGCACCCGTTCCCATGGGAATATCGGGGTAAAATGTAGCCTGACCTTTCTCAGGCTCTAGACTATCTGTACCAAATTTTGGTACAGATAGACAGACAGACATAGTTACTATCGCATTTATAATATTAGTATGGATGAATTGATGTGGTTGGTGTGTTGCTGATTATACCTAGTTATGTATTTTGTGCGTGTATATGGTAAAAGTTATTCAAAGCAAACACACTTATCTCCTATATTTTGAATTCAAAGTCAATAGGCAAATTATAATTTGCAACCCGAATTGGGCCAGCTCGGCAGTATGGTGGTGTTACGGCCCATACTCCTCGTGTGTTTGTTTCCATGAGGAAGGCCTGTGCTCCGTGGGACATGTACGGTGAGGACGAGGTATAATATTATTTGGAAATTTACAAGTAATTTTTTACTCTTTCGTGTTTTTTTTTAATTAACAAAATTGTTTTTGATTAATGTATATGAAAAGAAGTATTTTATTCTTAATAATATTCTTGTGAATAACAAGGGCTACTGCAATCCTCGTATTGATTTAAAATCATAATGAGAATCCGTTGAATATTATAGAATATAACATTGCATTCCTTTGAAACCTTTCAGTTGTGAAACACAATTTGAAAACTTTTAAAATTCTCCGAATTTTATGTGCAATGTACGAGAGCTTTATTAAAATCGTGAAATTCTACGATTTATCAACACAGAGATATTAAATCGAATTCCGTGTAAAATAACTTCAATTTTTACTTGATAATAACACTATAATTTTCGTAAAATCAGTATTGCTTTTAATTGAATTCAATCTGAAAACGAGCTGCGCAAATTATTTCTATATTTACATTTAACTTTCAGTAAAAACGTGTATGTGTAATATATGTGTGCGGTATAAACACAGCAAACGAAAATAGTTTAATGCGATGTATATCTAGGTATATCTATATTATGTGAAAGTTCAGGAGAAAAAGTCATTATAACTTCGGTGCGGCGATGGCCGTACCCGGATTGATCGAGTAGCGGACCTTATAACTCGAATTGTTTATTAATATACCAAACTAGAACACAACAACATGACACAGCATTACACCTATATCCCTTAAGGAGTAGGCAGATATGTTAATTTCTTTATAAAGCGAGAAGGCCTAGGAAACTGCTTATTAACTTACTAACTTATTCACTCGCATACCAACAAATCGTTCTTCTTTTCTTCTAATAATAATATGAACTGCTTCTCTCTTCTTCTATTCTCTTCTTGTATTATTTTTCATTGGAAACAAAACATTGCAGACCAAACATCGTAATTAAATATACTGTGTCTACGCTTATAAATATACATACATACATATAATCACGACTATTATCCCCTAAGGGTTACAATATACAGGTTGATAAATCCAAAAGGGTCGGTGGGGAGAAATCCGAAACTATGACAGATAGCGAAAATTTTTCGTTTGAAACAATGACATCAATTTTAGTTGGACTTCAATTGTTTTTTTCAACTTTTATATCAAACCGGTAATCAAATCTATTCAAAATTCTCTCAAAATGTCGGTTTCTCCCCCTGACCCATTTGAATTGATCATTCTGTATATATTTAACTTTAAGTTGTGAGAGTAACAAACATACATTCATACATATAATCACGACTATTGTCCCCTAAGATTTAGGCAGAGACTAGGCAAAAGCACCGCAAATGCAGTCCATTGCCATAGTCCACGCTTCACCAGCAGTGACTGCTCAGCGTGACAGGTGGTGAGCCCGTCGCCGCTATAAGCTATTGGATGGTTATGCAGTTCTAAGTCAATTAGTCACCTTTTACGACACCCAAGGGAAGAGGTAGGTTGGTAGTATTCTTTTTATGAGCCACTACCACACGACTCGCTTCGCTACGCTTGTTAGAGTTAATTAAATAATTATAATGTACACGTATGTACACAAAATATACACGTCCACATATCAACCCTATGTCTGCTTATCACCTAGTCACCTGTCATTGCCACAAACGTCTGGTATGACAGCTGACAGTTACCCCGTAAAGGCAATATGATTTCCCCTTATTACGTGAGAACAACAACATTACTGGCATGTACTGCAGCTGCCTACCCCTTCGGGGATATAAGCATGATAATATTAGGTCCTTACCTGTGAAATTGGTGTTTTGTATGGAGATTTTGGGAAATTCTGCATTTTCCATTCTAACATTTTATCAGTTTTCTTCACAACGACAAATCCAGAGATAATAATATTTGGCATGTATCATTAGACAAGCTTCAGTAATATGTGTAATATCACACTTCATAAAAAATATTTATCGTTTTTATGTGAATGCAAATAAAAGTATGTATTCGGGAGGCACTTAAAAAGAGTTGTTTCCGTGTCCAATTTTAACACAATTAAACTTACAACAAATTATCAAAACAAATCAAAAGAGCTCAAAAATATAGTCTATTTTTAGACGAGGTAATTATTTTTTAGGAATAATCTGAATCTTAATAGTTACAGACAAAATACTAAGACAGAATAAAAACACCAATTTCATAGGTAAGGACCCAATATGTACGTATATATTTCATTGAACAATGCTTCTGCGGTCTTTCGCAAACTTCCTACTATTTGTATTAAAATTGTTATTAAGGCATGTTGTTGTTATCTACAAGTGGGTGCGGTTAGCTATTGAAGTGCTCGTTAAAATAATGTGTACTTACGTTGGTAATCCTAAAAATAAAGAAATATAATGGTCGCACCTCAATTCCTTCTTGCGTCAGTTCAACAAATTCCATACCGATGGTACAGTGGATGGTTTTGACAGTAAACGACTCTTATTAGAAGGAAATAAAGATTGTCACCTCTACATATTTTTGCACTCGACTGTACCATTTTTGTGACCGATCCAGTCTTGCGCCCTTTAATTATTGCGATATTGTTTTCTTTATTTACCGCCACAGACAGTAAGCGTCGAACAATGACGTCGGACGTCAACAATTAAACGAAGTGTTTACGCTGTCGGCGAGCGAGCGTTAAGCGCCGGCCCACGAGCAAATAAGCGAATAAGCGGTGCGTGACGTAGGGTTAACTAGGTGTTTTAATAATGGACATGGATTTTCACCCTCGCCGTTTGTTTGCGAGAGATTTTTAAATGAAAAGATTGATTTTAACAATGTTTATGACGGAAACGAGTTGGCGTTTATGGGGTATAATCTCATGTTATTTCTGACTAAAGGTCAGAATTGGTTTTTGAAACTGATGATGTCACTTGCGTTTGCTTAACCCCTTGAGGGTCCACGCGAACACCGATGTTCGCAAATAATAGATGTTTCTATAATAATAATAAGTAATAAATATCCTCAGACATTCACATCTATCAACTAGTCCCATTTTAAGCAACTAAATGCTGCTTGTGCTACGGATACTAGATGATGGACAAATATATTTAACAGATAGAATACATATAATTATTCAGAATATACATAATATTATACATATATAATGAACATCCAAGACTGGAGAACAAATGTCTGAAAATTCATCACCCAAACACTTGCCTCCGCTGGGGATCGAACCCAGGACCTCTCGAGATGGCGACGCCTTGAGGCCGGCGTACAGACCACTCGACCACGGAGGTCGTCTCGGTGGTCTGCTTTTCCGACAATTGACAGAACAAAGGAAGATAGGGATAGCAATAATTATAGTTAGTTAGTCGTGTCTTTTAATGAGCTGCTACCAGCTCATTAAAAGAATACTACCAACCCATCTCTTCCCTTGGGTGTCTTAAAAGGCGGCCAATGGACATAAAACTGCACCACAATCTAATAGCTTATAGCAGCAATAGGCTCACCACCTGCCACGCTGAGCACATGTGACGGACTATGACAGTGGCCTGCATTTGCGATGCTTTTGCCTAGTCTCTGACTTACCCTTGGGATATAGGACCATATGTATGTATAGATATAAGTCCAAACTAACATATTATTATACTACGTTTTGGAAGAAGGTCCTTGTTGATCAAAAAGGATTCACATAAATTATTTACTCTCTAAAATTACATTACTGGATTGTTCTTGATCCCTTGACGAATCCGCTCATAGCCTTCTGGTAAACCTATATTTTGTTGTCATATTTAGCAATAAAAAGTATGTACTATTATTAGACGCCTCTCTGGTCTAGCGATTCACTCCACCGGGTGTTGATCGGGAGGTCTGGGTTAGATTCCCCATGGGGGCAGAAATTTTTCTGTTCGGTTTGGTTGGTAGTAAGCCCGCCTGGCTAGCTACTAACGTCTGGCCCAAATTTGTCTCCATAACAACAATGTTATAAGCATTGTTGTGTTCCAGCAATTCGAGGTATTTAGCCAGTTTCTCAGTTGTTGAGGATTTACAGGTGAAGCTCGCTTCCACCTTCGGCCTTATCGGCGTAACATCAGGTGAGGTGAAGGCCAAGAGCTTACCTGTGATATATAAATAACAAATGTACACTCTGAATTAATTTAAATTTAAAGCGTTCAAAACGGATATTTTTTGTAGTTTTAAATAAATACATTTCAAAGTACTTGACTGTACCAGTAACTCTTTTGCCCTTATTTGCGGCGCACGACCTCTGCAATTTTATGAGAGTTTCCGTTCAATTTCGTCTGTGTTTGGGACTATTTTATTTGACAATTACGTGTTAGTCTGCTTTTTATTAACGGTCTGGATTTATTTCATTGCGTGTGACTGGGTGACTTAATTCTTGACTTAATTAGAAGAGCTCTTTGGCGTAGTGGTTAGTACGCTTTGGCTTTCGATCGAAAACAAAGCCACTTTCGCCATGGTCGGCTGTGGATGGGTGACCAAAACATTGTGATCTCGTGCTCCACCGTGTTTCGGAAGGCACGTTAAGCTTTTGGTCCTTGTCGTTATTTCGACAGTTTCTACCCAGGAACGCATTGGGCCAACGTGGTGGTATTACGGCCTACTCTTTCCGAATATGCTTCCTTACTCGATTCTACCATCCTGCATTGGGCCAGTGCGGCGGTGTTACGGCCCATGCTCCTCATTTGTTTCTCCATGACGAAGGCCTGTGCTCAGCAGTGGGACCTATAGAGGCTGAGGATAGACCCGATTTCTAACTTAAGTATTCAGTATTTCTTTGCGTTAACTGTGACCTAAACAATCACTTGAGCTTGAACTAACACCTAAAATAAATTAAGTTTCGTACCAGACACTTCACGAGTTTCGAATCGAATCGAATTTTAGTGACTGAAATTAAATTTCGTACACTTACTTATAAAATGAAGGGAATTTCAATGAGAATAGGAACAATTACGTATACTTAAAAGCCTACAGACAGTTTCTGCCTGAAACTAGACAATTCAGTGTTAATTTATCATTTCTAATAAGACGTTTAAATAAATTAAAAGTATAATTATTATAAGTTGGTTATAAATTAACTCTGTAATCACTACATACAGACCCAGAAAATAAACAACATTCTCTCGACGAGCGAAGCGAGGAGTGTTAGGTAGATGTGTGCCCTCAACGCGCGAGCCGACCGAGCAAAGCAAAACTTCAAAATCGATCTTTTTATTAAAAATTATTTCAAAAATTTTATGCGAATAGTTAACTATGCCTTAAGATGGTTATGCCATTTGTCATTTAATAATCATGCATACAATTTTATGTCAAAATCAATTTTGCGTATATATTTAGTGTAGATTCCATTATGCCAATTCATATTATGCTTGAAAATTTTATGCAGACAGATAGGGAACCGTTTTTATTACATAAAAATAAAACATCGAAATATTCAAATACACCTTTTGCGAAATAAATAAGCTTATTAAGATATCTCACACTCAAAGTGACTTGTTCCTCTTCATCAGAGTTTCCAAACTCCCTACTCGTCGAGGTACAGCTAAGGCGCAGGACACATTGCCAATGTAGGCGACGCAAAATGTTAACATTTTGTTTTATAATTTTTTTATTAATTATATAAAAAATGAGTAATAAGGTTTCAAAGATTTCAACATCCGCAAGTACGTAACGATACGATCAGCGCCATGAAAAAGTTAGCGATCGGTTTATGTTTTCTCTCCTTATTCTAGTCATCACGAAAACCGCGCACAATCTTTTGTAAATTCTTAGTTTAGTTAATTTATTATTGTACTCTTTATTGCATATAAAATAACATCCAAAATATGGTAATAGTTATTTATTATACAAGAGTGGAAAGTTCCTTTTTAACCGCGTGCTCGATTTGGATGACCGAGCAAGCGAAGGATTCTTAAGTTGAATCACGAGCGCAGCGAGTGATTCTAAATTAGAATCCTGAGCGTCAGCGAGGGAAACAAACGAGCACAAGGTGAAAAATCTTTCCACTCGAGTGCAATACGTAACTTTTCATCCCACCTCAGCGAGGAAATGACAAAATGAAAAAGAAAACAATTTATAATGACAAAATATTTTTTCACAATTTAAAAAGTTCTAATCATAAATTTGGCACCATAGAGGTTACATTAAATAGGTTTAATGACGTTTTGAATTTACAATTATATTGAGTACTCATTATATGTGATGTTCTAAATTCAAATCTACTTTGCCGCTCAAGCGAATAAAATAGAATTTTCCAGCCAGATTTCGAAGCGCAAAATTACACTTTCCGAGGTGGTGGGATGAAAAAATAATAGTTTGCAAGAGCGGACTTATCCCTAACAGAGATATCTGCCAGTAAATCATGAAAGGTAATCATAGAAATCACAAATGGTAGGACACAAATGCAAAAAAAAAGACAACATTCTAGTGAAAAGGAAATAAAATATGTTACAAAATACATAATTATACCTACATGTATTTATATCATAAAATAAATAAATACATACTTAATTAATAATATATATAAAATAGACATGATGGGATTACATATCTCTGATTAAGCGATAGTTACCGCTTAAGTCTGTAATTTAATGTAAAAATCTAAAGTAAACAACTCGTACGGCCAGCTTTGAGCGAAATATACGATCTTCACCTGTTTTCGTGCTTTGGCTCACGACGCGAAAAGAGCTAACCTACCAACGAAACAAATGAAACTTCAAACGATTACAGGGAAGCCATTTCTTCATATTGCCAAAGCTTCGCATAGTTTTTCATAGGCTGAAATCGCTTTGCTTCGCCCGCCAACCCGCTCGCCCGTCCACCCAAAATGTGGCCTGTGCATAAGGAAGCGTGTATACAAAATTCCTGCCCAACTTTATTGAACTTCTGCAATCAATCTTACTTTCGCTTTCCATGGAATAGATTTCATTTATGCCGCTTTATTTGTAAGTCGTAAGCGTTGTTAGAGCCGAACCAAGATTTGTGGATTTATCTTTGTTTACAAGGATTATTAAATAATTATAATACTATAAGCAATTTTGTGGCAACAGGCACGATCTCTGACCTCTCTGTTACGACATAGTTGTTTCAGGCGAATTGTGAGTAATAACATATTTCTCCATCTCTTCGCTTGACATAAATAAATAAATATAAATATCTTCAAACATTCACACCTATCAACTAACCCCATTTTAAGCAACTAATGCTGCTTCTGTCACGGACACTAGATGACGGATAAATATATTTAATAGATAAATACATATAAATATCCTGAATATATATAAACAACCAAGAATGGAGAACAAATGTCTGATAATTCATCACCCAAACATTTGCCCCACAGGGGATCGAGCCCACAACCTCTCGAGATGGCGACGCCTTGAGACCGGCATACAGACCTCAGAAAACAAAAGACTCGAAGATATGTTTCGTTATGATGTTTCGCTTCGCTAAGAATTGTCTCCCTCCCAATTCGACGTGTTTAATCAGCAAGTTTACCATCGATATCGTCGAATTCGTATTGAAACGTATTTTATTAAAACAGATAAAAGGTATTTCCCAAAAAAATATTTTTCCTTGGAATTTGCCGCAGTTTTTTCGTGACCCACAAATTTTGTTGGCCCCAGATTAGGGGCTTTAAGCTGTTAACGTGTTAAACAGTTTCCCTTTTGTTAAAAGCCGTCAATATTGTGTTGCCGTCAATATTCGGAAAAAATATTTTTACATAAACGCGACCTGCATCTCAATCCTACACTACACCCTGTTTTAGTTCTTACATTTAGTTAGAATGTTTTCTCTATAGCTCACGAGTTTCTTGCCAGTTCAATCAAAAATCAAAAATCTTGTATTTTAACCTTTTTTTACTGTAGCATTCACAGTTTCAGCTCGGTGAATGAGTAAGTGCAATAACTCTGCGATAGTCTTTTGTTTTCACTTGTAAATTCTTGATGATTAGCCCATAAAATAAAGAAACATATTAAAATACAAGATAGCTACGTCACAGCAAGTTAAGACCAAATTCGTCACATAATAGATGCACACCGTCCCCAGGGGATTCAACCTGAGGCGAAGCAATTTGCATCCGCGACCCCCACAGCCCTTGCTCAATATTTTACGTGGATTGAGTCTTAGAATGCGCTAAAAATGTCAGAAAATGGGATGAGATGACGCCAAAGGTAAATATAGCTGGGGTTTGTAAGGGGACAGGTAAAACGGAAACGGAAGGATGATCTTCTGTTGATGACGTCTCCCCGACGCGGGACGAAAATTAGGTTGGATTTTTTGTGTTCGGCTTGAATAATGATATGTTTCTTTGGAAATAGTTATGAATTGCACTGAGCAGAGCTTATAAAAAGCATTATTTGACGACCTCCGTGGTCGAGTGGGCTGTACGCCGGTCTCAAGGCGTCGCCATCTCGAGAGGTCCTAGGTTCGATCCCCAGTGGAGGCAAGTGTTTGGGTAATGAATTTTCAGACATTTGTTCTCCAGTCTTGGATGTTTATTATATATGTATAATATTATGTATATTCTGAATAATATTATGTATATTCTGAATAATAATATGTATTTATCTATTAAATATATTAGTCCGTCATCTAGTTTCCGTAACACACGCAGCACTTAGTTGCTTAAAATGGGACTAGTTGATAGGTGTGTGATTTATTTATTTATTATCATCACCATCTTAAGCGAGAGACTTCTTTATTTGACTGCAGGAAAAAGGTCTTCCTATGATTCAAACTAATCCGTCTTCCGCAGCTTGCAAAGGGTGCCTAGATGATATCATTTAGGTGCATTAAGAGGCCTTATTAAACGGAAAGTCACAGTTACATTAAAAATCGAAAAACATAATTTCGCCTGCATTTCAGAGCGGGACATTTGGTCCCGCTCTGAAATGTACTACTTTTCCTATGCCGCCGCAAGAAAAGTAACATTCAGAATTGTGCTAAACTTTAAAATAAACTTAGTGTTGCATGCGCAGATTTTACCAGCGAATTTAACGCATTATTTAAAATCTAAATGTATCCTATACTATAATAGAACCAATAAATACTTCCTCGCTCCGACTAAAAGATTAAATGCAGATTTGAACAATGAATATATTTGCATCGAATTGTATTTATTCGACTTTAAAAGACTTTCTCGGTTGTTCTCGTGAATTGCGAAGAATACAAAATTCTCGTAAGCGTTGGTCTGTGACCTTGAGCATTGGTAGTTTGCGGGGTGAGGGGGTAATAAAGTTAAATATACAATTTTCATCTGTCATCGATATAATATTTACGTTATTTATACGTGCTCAACCCTCTAGAGTAGTAAGCATATCATATTATTATTACATTAGTTCTAATCGCGTGTAGCTTTTCCTGAGGTCAAGTAGTATACTGTGGAGATTGGGTGATTGTAATAAAAAAATAAACTCTGCAATTATATTTGCACTACATTCTCGGGATAGACACATAACAGAGAAAAATACTTTTTCTACCGAAAATGACCCAAATATTTCATTCGACATTTCGTCCGCGGAATCGGAATAGCTTTTTTCAATCCTTGCGAAATCGAATGGAAATAGAATTGTGGGTGCTAAGGTGTGACGTGTATGCGACACCCGAATTGGGTGGCTTTGGTTGAACAAGCCCTATTACATATTTAAAAACATACATATATATTCGAGCGTAGGCTTACTTACCTTAGTGTAGACTAACTAGCCCATAAATACTTGTGCATGCAGTAGTCACTTTAACCCTGCCTTTTGCACACTTCGTGTCATTAAATTTACCCAAAGGAACTAGCGATAGGCGATTTGGAAATCAGTCATTCAGATTAATCTTACAAAAGACATGAAACTTATGCAAACTTTAGTGCTTAATCAATGGAGCTGGACCTAAAGCTAAATTTGGTAACTGATAGCCATCGGATTTTAGGGACAAATTTTAATCGAGAAGAATGAGATTCCATCAATCTCATAGTCGGCAAAGCGGTTGTTTAGTTCTTATTAAAATTAGTCGAGCGTAGCCAAGTAGTTTGTGCGTCACGTTTGTTGTCCCATGTGGCATTTTGGGTTTGTGTAGTTGTGTATCGATAGCAGTCGATGTAAATGTGATGAATACGAGCATTTGTACCTCTGTACATTTAATTTCTATCGTAAAGTACTAATACTGTTTTTATGTGTATCCGTTACCCAGGATTCCAGAACACAAGCCTTACACTTACAGTGATTTCTTTGAACTAGATTAATTGGTGTGAGTGCAAAACGTATTTATTTATTAGCATAACAAGTGCCAGTGCCCACAAACCTAACCTCTGAAAGAATTCTTAAAGGAGTAGTAAAAGTGAGATGAATATAAACTCTTAAAGAGAATATAAACTACATATAGCGACCGTCTCACTTCCTCTACTGACTTTTTAAAAAGTCGTGGTTACCCGGGTTGTTTGTCAGTTGCTGTCAATAATAAAGGCCACTTGCAGAAAATTTTAAACCTAGTTTAAATTTGTAAATTTTTGACATTAGATCCATAGTAAAATTGCCAAAAAATAACAAAATCCAGTTTTAAATCTCAATTTACATTTCCTGCAAGTTGGCCTAAGCATACCAACTGTCACAGTAAATCGCCTTTTGATTTTGATTCGAAATTGGAAGAGAACTGTTAAGTAATGGACAAAACCCTACATTTCACGCCATGACCGTTCAATTTGGACTAGCGTCTGTCATATAATCAGTCATCTTGAACAGTTTCAGGTTACTTGTTATGTTGATGACATGTTGTACACCTCACGTTGTATGTTGACATTAATTTATACTTACGTTGATAACCAGAGGTTTACAACAAAATTGTACAGCGTTATACTTACCCAAATTCTGACGGAATAGAGTGTCAAAGGGGCCTAATGATGAAGCCCCGCTTTTCATAATCTCTCGCTTGTTTCTCATTTACATCTACTTGATAATACAAAACTGTTGGTTTAATAACAGTTTTAATAAGCATTGTAATCTAAATAATGCGAAATACCACATTAATTAATCACGGAACCTCAAAATCTATAACACATACAAATCTAGAAATTCGGCAAGTATATGTTAAAACTCGGAGGAGCTCGGTGGCGTAGTGGTTAGTACGCTTTGGCTTTCGATTGAAAACTAAGCTATCTTCGCCATGGTCAGGCCGTGGATAGGTGACAAAAACTTTGTGATCTCGAGCTCATCCGTGCTTCGAAAGGCACGTTAAACCGTTGGCCCCGGCCGCCACTGTGACCGTATCTACCCACCAACCCGCATTGGGCCAGCGTTCCTCATGTGTTTCTCCATGAGGAAGACCTATGCACAGCAGTGGGACGTATACAGACTATCGAAGAGGGTTTAAAACCTAGAAAAAAGGTAACCCGTTAAAAGGTAACCCGTGTGAAGCCTGAGCGGATCGCTAGTTATTTAGGGCAAATTCGACCAAATTCCGTGCGACACCAATATAATATGCTTAATTTCAATGGTTGAATCCACTGTAATAACGGAGTCCTGATAGACGGCCGATTTTTGGTCGTGTTACATTTGACAACTAAAGCAATTTTGGTATTACTTCATCAGTCGAAATTTGGTAGGCCACCAAATGAGCAGACTAACTACTCATCTGATGTGGCTAACGTTTCATCTTTTTATTTCATTTTTCCCAGTTGCCTAGGATACATGTTTGTGATGCCAGTATAAGTTGCATCTACTTGCAACTCCACCATATAAGTTGTCCTGTGTCTTGAGATAGAAAGAAAGAAAGAAAATATATTTATTTCCATCAAATTGGGAAACTAAGGTTTAACAAAAGTACTTAGTGAACATTAAAAAAAAGCCCCACAACTGCATGGAATGGGAGACCCAATTCAGCATTATGCGAGAACAAAATGATCTGACGCTGATTTTCAATAGGCACCCGTTAGGTCCGATGTCAACTGCTATGTGAATGCCAATTAACTATAGCAAATTAGCCCAATTTAATAAGCATTATATGCTGCTTGTATTCCGTAAAATAGTACCCAATGCCAATAACGTTTTACATAAGAATATAATCGAATAATCTCGTTCATTTTCACCTTGAAGAATTTTCACCGGAGATAAAATAGAGATGCCCCCAGTAACAGTATTGTGTCTCTGAAATGCAGCCGAAACTAGATCTCCGTGATCTCATTACAAAGGCTGCGATCACCTGAGAATCCCTATTTTTAATCCCACCTTCCCTTTTATCCCGTTCTCGTTGAAGCTCCAGCCGTGCGTAAAAAGGTCGTACCGCGAACATGTCTTTACTATAAATAGACCTGTACTGGGGATATACTTCTTGGCACCTTGCTTTCGAAGACTTGTTAGTTTTTCCGAGCTGACTACTTCATCCAAGGAAAATGGTTAAAGTTATGCTATGCTCTATTTAAATCTGTTTTTAAATATTAAAATTTCTAATTACAAACTAATGTGGAAATATCAGGATATTGCTGTGGTCTGACTTTAAGCGATTGTTCCATCAGAGCTATGTCAAGGGAGCTACGACATGTGCAGAGTTAAATCCATAAATGGCAATATCTGATTGGTCTATTAACCATCGTACTCCAACTTAGCTACATCGCGTTGTCGTCCTCAGCCTATATACGTCCCACTGCTGGGCACAGGCATTCCTCATGAAGAAACACATGAGGAGTATGGGCCGTAACACCACCATGCTGGCCCAATGCTGGTGACTGGGTAGAAACGGTTACAACAGCGACCAAAGGCTTAGCACGGAAGCCCGGAAGAGTCCGAGATCACAAAGTTTTCTTCACCCATCCACGGCTTGACCATGGCTAAGTAGCTTTGTTTTCGATATCAAAAGCCGAAATGTACTAACCACTGAGCCACCGAACTCCTCGGCTAGGTGGTGGAGGAGCTCGAAGAGGACGCCACCTAGGTACAGAGTAGGAACAATTACTCATTGCTTTTCGCTTCAATCAGAACGCAGAAGCTTTTCTCTAGGGACTTTTACTTTAAAAAATTGTTGTTTATGGTTTATTATCCCATTTAATAAGTGTATAGTTACGTATAATCTGTAAACTGTCGGTATAATAGATTTTGCCTGAGTTCAACGCTCGACCGTCATTAAGGCCCTTTGACACTTGAGAACGTACTTTAACCTAGTGGTTTTCGGAAATAATAACGGATCTTAATTATAATATACCTTGTGTAATAGTTGAAATCAAGGTAACAGCTCTATATCAAATAACTTATACACCTATCAAATTATTTGCCTACGACAGAATCGAATATAAAGGCGTGTTTATGTTGATCTTATGACTAATGAAATTTTTTTTTATCAGATATTTCCTAAAGGAATTTTTGGTTCTATCGTGAAAAAACAAATGATATTCAAGTTTCATGTCAAAAACATAAGCCACGTCCTCTTGTGTAAGGATATAAAGAGGGAAAAGGGGATAACCTTGTATGAAATAGATAAAATTAGTAAGAGGAAACGAAAAAGGTTTAAGATCGACTTACTTAGAGGTGCCAATATGTCCATAGACAAAACAGCAAGACGCTCTATGAATTCTAATAACAGTTCGAGCCTATACGTCACGTATGACACACAGCTCTTAGAAAGGTAGTATAACCTTTTATGAATAAGTAAGTAGCAATAACTTTCTATACTCAATTTTGGAGTTTTTTATTTAGTATTATCATTTTTCAAAATTCTAGTGTCGCGAGTTTTTTTAAGTCGCTCAGATTGCCATGGTTTAGGCTATACTATCACCTTATGAGACAGAGATTGCAACTAAGGTTTTTGTTATAAAACTAAAAGTCGACATAGTACAAGTTAGCACAAAAAAAATATTTATTTATTTACTATTATCCCCTAAAGGCAAAAGCACCGCAAAAGCAGTCCATTACCATAGTCCGCGCTTCACCAAGCAGTGACTGCACTCAGCGTGACAGGTGGTGAGGGCGTCGCCGCTATAAGTTATTGGATGGTTGTGCAGTTCTAAGTCCATAAGTCGTCTTTTATGACACCCAACGGAAGAGATGGAGCACATAATGCTGTTTGTGTAATAAGTACCTACTTCTAGTTATCTTTGTCTCAATAATAAACTTCAATGACAATTTTGATTAAGTTTTGTGACGTAAATAGATTTGAGCCATAATAATATTTCAACGAGTGTAGAACACGCCCTCAGAGTAAACTGTTTACTCTAAGAGCACGCCCGACGCGTCCTCCGTGAGAATACGACATTCTGTATATTTCTTTCAGACAAATCAAAATGTATTTATAGCGTCAATATAATTATTCTTTCAGTATTTTATTTTTTATAAATATTTCTTTAGAAACAAAATAGTATACAAAAGCGAAGGCTACGGTGAAGCTTAGTACGTTTTCGTTTATTAAAATCACCATAATAGAACGATTTATTCCATACTGGAGAAAATAAAGATTATTGTATTATTATTTCTACATTTATTAAGCACATGAAAGAAAATAAATCAAACAAAAATACGTATTAGCTGTAAAAGATTTGTCTTTAAAAGCATAGACGTGACTATAAGCAACTTAAACACCCCGCCCCTATTTCAAAGTGGTTGGTATTTTATGTTTTGGATAAACAACATATGAAAGGAGTGCAGAAAAACTCGCATAAAAGAAATCAAAGTACGTCTGTCCCTTTACAAATTAAGCGTTCAAAGAGACACACTTCTAGTTCTTACATATTGTTCGAGCCGCTTTGAGTGTTGTATGAAAGCGAATAAATTCTTTGTGAACGTTTTTTCTGCGTATTGGACGCACTTGGCTCCTTGTCGGCGCGAGCGCGTGGCAGGCAATAGTTGAATCGTTTCACTCCCGTTGTTTTATTCCACGTCGCCCGAATAAAAATCAGTGACCGTAAAGTAAAGAGGCCAAGATATTGAGTGTGGCATCACATCGTAAATTTCGCAATATACACGCGGAGTGCGCGACGTGCGCCTTCACACTTGCTGATGTCACATTTTCAGTCCACCGGAGCGCGAAATAAGTACATTTTTGCTCACACGCCGTAATAAAAAAAATAATGACGTGTTTTAAAAGTAAATCCGGTGTGCCATTGACAGATCGCGCAGTGAACCTCAGGATTTTTGTAAACTTTCCCGATTTGGAGACGGGCCACGGCTCCGGCTTTATGCTCGCCAAAGTTGGAGACTCGACGATCTCGCGAATAAGAAATATTCTTTTTGAAATCGATATTCTTATCGAGTTTCCTTTACAACTTCACTGGAAAGTTCCACCTGCTAACAAGCGGAACTACACAGGTATTGCTATCGAAAATCTTTTGAAATGCATTAGTAGTTAACAAGCGCAATCAGTCACGACATTTTATGATTTATCGCTTACAAATTTTTAGGTGTTTAACAACTAGCGTGACCGAATCAGTTGACACGATCTCCACGCGACGTTCCCACTACATAACGCTTCACCTCATAAGTGAATCTCGTTTGAAACAATCACACGGCTTTATTTACATTCCAGCCGATCACCCGCTGACTGCCTTATAAATTGGAGCGAATTCTTTCACAAAGCACTTTTAATGAGACCTTTACGGGCGCCGAGACTTTGATGCGATAACTTTTTTCGATATTTTCGTCTCTCCATAGAAAAATAACTGATGTCTCGCTCTCGCGCGCTGATTTAGCAGTATTGTCATCTCCGTCACTCGAGGTAACTGCAAACGAAGATCGCTCCGGGGTTCTGCAATCAATGGAGCGTTCAAATTGAAATAAGATATCTAAAGGTAGCATGTCTCATAATAAGAAGCTCCCTTGGTAGCTTCAGTCTTTCATCCGACAGATTTTCTACGTATGTGCGGCTCATTTCCGTCCCCGCTCACATACACAACTCATATTATGATATCGCCTTCCTTTGCCTTCGACAGAGATGATTGGCTCTCATTTCAAAGTAAATCAAAGCTATTTGCTGACGACGTCCTCATTTGAAAGATTATGTTTATGTTTTGCGTTCATGGTCCACGGAATCGGATGTTTGCTTTTGTAGTGTACCGATGTTCATCAACGTTTTAAAATACATTGACTGTTTCAAAGTATTTTGCTGTATTGCTACAATTCATCAAAAGCTGTTTTCTCTTTTAAGTATTTTGTGAACTTTTGACATTTATAAGTGTGTACAAAGGCGGTTATATACAAAATAATGTTTTTTTCATGAAAAAGAGTTATCATTCGCTTTGAATGTAATTCTTATTACCAGGAGACAATTATCTGAATAAACTATGCTAAAATTTTATTCAGATGGTCGTCATTCTCTTTCCCCATGTCATGTCAAAGTAGGTTTGTAATTTAAAGACAAAAAACAATGTATTGTAATGTCTATTAAAAACTTGTTGAACGTACTCTACACCTGCCGTACCATCCCGACGTTATTATCCAATCAATCAGAAAGACACACGTCACTGCTTATAACCAATTGTCGCTATCAAACACGGCTCAGCACGTAGGAACTAATTAATTCCTAAATCAATAAGCACAAAATAATTAACTCCGATGTATGGCTCCCCGGATACGCTGTCAACATCGCGCCGATTGTACTTTGTACCAAGGAATTTCGTAAATTGACATGAGCGGAACCAATTTGCTTGTGCGAACATTGTGAAGATGGACAAAGTAGTGAGCGGTAAGCGAATTTCAATTTAATTCATTTATTAGTTCATAAAACATGGGTATTACAATGATGTTTTAATAATTGATTATGTACAACCATGATTCACCATAAGGCATATGAACATTATTGATAATAAAATTGATTACATTCCAAAATAAAATTTAAATTATGATTAATTAGATAAAAAATAGAAAAAAGTTACAAATTTTATGTCATGTCATTCATCTTATCGCTTAAAAATAAATTTATTTCGATTCGATTTATTTCGATGTTAGTATGTATTTAAAATGAGACGTATTTTACTTAGTACTAAATTGGCTACGTAATCTATCTTGTAAACAAGTTCCTGTGTTATGTCTTAATAAAAAAACAAATCTAAAATATTTGCTATAGAAATACTTTAGTTTATTTGTTTATTGAGTTCGTTCCCATGGGAATATTCGGATAAAAGGTAGCCTATGTTCTTTCTCAGGCTCTAGACTATCTGCGTAACAAACTTCTGGTAATTGGTTCAGTAGTTTTGACATGGAAGTGAGACAGACAGACAGAGTTACTTTCGCATTTATAATATTAGTATGGATTGTACGTGGTACTCAAGACAATTGAAAGCTATACATCTCCAGGTGATTTACATATATACTATACCATAACAGCTCCCGTCTGTGAAGTCTTTTATTAAAAAGTAACAATCGTAACAAAAGTAAAACGTAATATCTGAACTTCGATATATTTATAAGTGTATATGCTTCGCTATATAATAGCAGTAATGAAAGCGTTAAAGGAAAATAGAAACGAAATGATTCCAAAGGGAACACGAAACATTACTAATATGATTGAGAGATTCTTGCTCATATAATACGAGGTACGATGTTAATAAACAGGAATAACATATAGAACTATACTCGAATAACGAGATGTAAAAAATAAAAGATTCTGATATTTGTCAATCATTTTAACAAAACATACATACGTACACACACAGCATATTTATAGGTTTGTATAGTCTGATATTATGATAATGATTTAACCAACTTCAAAGAATAAAAGGTATATTATAATTCTGGCGACGCGTATTTAGGCCTAGTAATGAAATTTTATCTGACATTCTTAACGAAAAGAAGCTAATTAGCAAAAATATAAAAGTAATTTTATGCGATTTAGGAAAGTAGGTTTCATGTCTATCCGAGGTTTATTTAGAGAACAGTGTAACATTGATGCGAGTTTACTTAAATTTCGCAACTCATAACGTCAAAAGTTTGTCAATCCAAAATCCCTTCGCAAGGATTCCACAAATAATCTTCAATTTCAGTCTTAGTTTCGTAATGTTTCTTGGAAATTTGACCTTCTTGCTTATTTGCGGAGTCAATTATACTCGGAAATTGTTTATGATTAAGACAACCTTTTAGCGATTTCTTTGAATGTTGATTAGACAGAGAATCGTCTAAGTTTATAATTTACTCCACCCCGGATAAAGTTAACGCAGGAGACAAGGAAGTTTCTCGGGGGTTTAATTAGCCTCTAACTTAATGGTGATTGTCTTCAGAGCGCATTGAGGGCCGTGCGCAGGCCACGGTTAGGCTCCTCTTGATAAAGTTGACAGTCCAAGTATACTTCCACATATACCTTTGCAATCACAATCGAAGCAAAACATTTTGGTACAGATACTGTAAATAGAAGTTCCGAATACAAAAAGTCTATTTTAACTCGAGTTAGCTACAAAACTTGGTCCTTCGAGCCGGATAAGATAAAGACTGAAAAAATTATAATAAGAAATCAGTCTCATTTAATAATGTTGTTATTGTAACATACATGCACATTTTTCCGGTTGGGTAAGTGACAATAGGGGTATTCTAAGTAAATTTAGTCTAAATTTTTATTGCAAAAATCTGAACTATTTTAGCTACGTTAAGAATTTCAATTTCTATGGGAAACGTGAAAGGCGCGCTGGCGGAAAGTCGTTGAAATCACGTTTCCCATAGAAATTGACATACTAAACGTACTTAAATATTTTAAAATTATCATTCGCCCGCGGATATTGTAAGAGATATGTAAACCACATGTTAAACTATGTTGCTTCACACAAGATTCTACATCAAAATATTTCCTGGAATTCTCTGCCAAGAATGTCTGAGTTACACATAGCATCATTTGCAACACTGTGTTCCACATTAACCGTATCTGTTGTTTCCAAAGGCTGCATTCGTGCGTTGCGGGATTATGACAATACAGTTGCAATACACTGCAACACAGTTGTATAGTAAGGAATTATTATAAGCTGAGTCAAGTGAAGAACTGACGAAGTGTGAGTCTGTCATTGTGCCATCGCAAGGTATTCGTACTCTTGTTTTATATTACCTTATGAAAACTATTTTATACAACAGCAGCGTCAAAATCCCATAATAGTTTTTCGACCCTAACGTACTAGACATAAACTGGAAAATTAATAGAAGTAATAATTACAGCAGTCTGACAAGTGCTTGTACTTAGACTGTTCCATGTAAATGTTTCAATACTCAGAGTATCGTTTCTAGTATCATTCCAATCTACATGTTTTCAAACTTTTCTATGCTGCGCGCGCGTGCAATTACACGGAGTAGCGTTTCACACCAGACGCGCTTATACATCAAAATGTATGGAAATCTCGCCTGCGCCGGCCGCCAGCGTCCCTATGAAACCACACTAAGGGTCAGTTTTTTGATCCGTGGTCATGTTGACCAGTAGGTTAAAATCTGGATCTGTCGTGATTTAATAGCTTGTCCAATAGTCGAATTTTCAAATTTAACTAATGTTAAAAAATCGTAGACAATTTAACCACAACACGATGCTAGGATTAGTAAAATGGCGGCTGGCGGCACAGCTGATGCATATTGCTTCGAATTTTCATCGCAAATTTAACAATTTGTCAAGCTGACGTCATACGTTTTGGCGTTTTCATTGACGCTATTGATCTAGAATTTAACTATTATATTTAACATTACAATCACGCCTTTCCTATAGGGGTAGGCAGAGCTTACTTCTTCCATCTCGCTACGGTCCTTACATTATTTATTTCGCTTTCTTCGCAAAAACCAAATCAGGAAAAATATTCCTATCAAATTGCAGTATGCTGAAACTGTTCCCATACCGAGCAGGAGCGGCGTGATTTCCACTAGAATCTCTCGTTTAGTCATATTCGAGGCATACATTATTTATTCTCAATATTCCACCGGTGAAAGAGTTAAACTAACTTATCTCCTCAGACGTGCAAAGCCTCTGAACGTAACAAGAATTTAATATTTCATCGTCCCGCCACCGCCACTATTTTTCTTACCATGAAAGTTTAAAATGCTCTATGTTAACTTTCTTAATATCAACAGCGAAAGTTGTATGACCTAAAATTGTGTCTGGTAGACGCAGCGTCAGGATTCTAAGTGTCAGACGCTTTTGCTGGACCTACTTGTTTTTAGCATAATTTTTTTCAATAAAATAATAGAAATAAATTTATTATTTTAGGTTGCCAATGCGCATGTTGTACTGCGGGTATCGTAAAATGGTTAGTATATTTATGACAAAATTAAAAATCAAATCGGAGTCATATAATCACGACCATTTTCCCCTAAGGATTTGTCAGAGACTAGGCAAAAGTACTGCAGAAGCAGTCCACTGCCATAGTCCGCGCTTCACCAAGCAGTGACTGCAAGTAATGTCACGTCACGTCACACAAAATTATTAATTCTGTTACTTTTCATACAATACGGGTTACAAATACAGATACACCCACGAACTCTCGACGATCTCACAAATTTGATGTACAAATGGTTATTAAATAACTTACCTAACTTTTAAGTGAACCTTACAAAATTACTCATTTCGAGTTGGCCTCACCCCCGCAATACTCAGCTTCATCGAAAAGGTCATGTTTGGGTCTATAATAACTCTTCAATTGTTTTTGTAAACTCTGAATTTACTCCACAAATATCTAGAATACACATTACAATTTAGACGCGAAAAGTCACCGTTGTGTATTATATTGTCAGCATCATCATTTCGGGCGCAATCTTCCTTCAAGGGTCTCCTAAACTTTCCTTCTTTTAATCAGCGTTATGGGAAGATTCAAATAATTTTTACTAAGGGTGCTTTTCACTACACCAACTGGACTGCTTCGTTTTTCACGTGACTTGCAAAATGGCATTCCTATTGGTTTTTTTCCTCTCACATTGCTTAGCTCGCACATTGAAGAAATCGGTGGCGTAGTGGTTAGTACGCTTCAGCTTTTGATATCCAAAACAAACCTACGTTCGCCATGGTTAGGCCTTGGATGGTTGACCAAAACATTGTGATCTCAAACTCCTCCGAACTCCTCGAACTCTTCCTCCTCCTATCAAACTCCTCCGTGCTTTGAAGGTGCTTCCATGAGGAAGGCCGGTGCCCATCAGTGTGACGTACATAGGCTGGGAACAAACATTGCTTAGCTCGCATAGCTTTGGTGGAGAGCACCCTTACTCTCTCAACAAGAGGAGGAGGAGGTTATGAAGAGGATTAGGCATTTTGCCACCATGCTGATCCAGTGCTGGGTGGTATGGAAGGAACCCCACCACTGCAGATGAGGTTAGCCCGAGTGTAAGCTGTTAAGAATCCTTATGTACTTCTATGAACAATTATAAAATATTTGTTCTTTTCCTTCCCCGTATATGTAGGTTTACAGTTTACATTGTGTAGCTACAAGTGTATTGTGAGAGACTGGTATCTGCATCAAGATATCTTGTATTGCAGATTACCGGGCCCGCCTCACGGCAACAGAGCAATTTGAACAATACTCTTGAAAAATGTTTAGTATTCAAGCTGAAGAATATTTTAGCTCTAAACCAAAATGCAAGGACCTATTGGTTGTAAATTCATTGTATTTCTGTTAATAAACACAATACTTCCTGGTAGTTTTTCGAACAGATTGCATAGCTTATAATGACGTTCATTCAGTTTTTTGAACCGTCATAGTAATATTCAAGCCCATATTTAAATTCTAGACCAATGACGTCAATGGAAACAGTAAAATTTCTGACGTCAGCTTGACCAATAGTTAAATTTGCGATGCATTTTCAAAGCACTAAACATCAGCTGTGGTGCCAGCCGCCATTTTATTAATCTCAGCATCGTGTTCTTGTTAAATTGCCTATCATTTAACCATAGTAATATCTAACAAATGTACTATTGGTCAAGCTGCCATATCACGACATCATTGGTTAATATTTTAATCTACTGATCAACCAGACCATGGTTCAAAAAACCGACCGAAAGTGATGTTTTTAAACCAACAAACGATTTTTACTTAATTTGCGTACTTACTTAAGACTGGCTGGCATCAGCTGTTGCGTCAATGCATGAAATTAGCAACGGTCCCCAATTTTCTTTTTTAAATCCATTGGTCTGCGTATTTGAAAGATTAACCCTATCCAGTAGAACGTTATTTGTGTTGAAAGGAGACATAACGAAGCTAGTTCACTGTACGACGGCGTTATGTGGCTCCCGGGTTAGATTACTGCCCGGAGACCCTATAGGGACGATATGAACGTTTTTATCACATATTAACGGTCTTTTACGTTTATTATGAATAATAGTTATATGACAGAGCGCTATACTGATGGCATAAAATAGATGTTGCAATGAAAAAAAACTCAAATGAGTCTGTAATAGAATAGGAGTATTCTGTAAAAGTGACTCGTGCTGATTGCGGAGACGTGTTAGTTCGTTAAGTAATTTACTGTTATATCTTCGTCATAACTAACAAAAAGGTTCGCTCAGACAGTTATGTGCTTAAAATGCCTTCCGAAGCACGCAGAAGTTCGAGATCACAAAGTTTTAGTCACTCATCGAAGACTAAACATGTTGAAGGTGATTTGTTTTCGACATCGAAAGCCAAAGCGTATTGCGTTTATTTACATCTTGCATATAACTTTAATTTTATATCAAATCAATGTAGGTTTTAATAATGTCAAAAATATATAATTAGTCTCTTATACCCGATGTCACAGCATCGGGGCCAGATCCTCGGGTCTCGTGGCCAGCCGTTATTTGTTCGGCTTAATAATTGTTGTGGTGGCCGAGTTAATTAGCCAACGCTGGTTTTGTTTCATTTTCGTTTTACAACAAATATTTAAGGGTCGCATACAGATAAAAAAAACATTTAATTCAATAAAATAATCACCATGGTTTTATCTGCCGGGAAACGTACTGGTGATCATATATAAGTGTCTCTGAAAGATTTCTATATAAATCGGTCCTAAATTAATACTTAACATATAACGTAACATATCATATTATCACGCCCCTTTCCCCGAAGGAGTAGGCAGAGGTGTTAAACACCCACCTTTCGCCGGATTGTGAGGCAAGCGATATTCACGATGAACTATAATAAGTTTTATTCAATCTTAGTGGTACAGGCGGTGGGATCGAACCCGCGAGTCCCGCGAGCTCTCGAACGAGTGGTGCCCCGTCCAACTCAGCTATATATTCCTTAATGTAAATATTATGTTTGGTTGCCTTCATTTAGGTCAACTACGCAGAAAAAAAATAAAACTAAGTATTGGGTTATGAAAGTACAGAAAGGTATATTATAAAATAAATAAGTTTATTATAATATGATTTTTTTCTGTGCTGACTCGTTGGAAGTAGTGAAGTAAAAAAACACACAAGGGGATTGCTGTGCTAGTACACATTAATACATCTATACATAATATTCATATACTTAATAAAACTGTAGAGGTCGAATGTCTGTACCTAGAAAAAAAAATAGTCAAGTCAGGGGGATGTAATAAGAAAAATACCAAAAAATGTTTTTATTTTTTGTTTCTCTGTCTGCTTGTACGGGCTAATCTCCGAAATGGCGAAAATAAATTCTTTTTGTTCCGGAAAATTAAAGGGTTCCCGTGAGATAATTAAAAAACCATAGTAACCGGAGCAACAGTTAGTAAAATAATAAAGTAATGAAAACAATATAAAAATACTGGCAAGTTGGGTTATTTGGCTCGCTTGATCGATATTGGAAGGTAGAAAGTATATTATAGAACAATAAGTAGACTTCAATAATCTCCTCCTGAGAATTATCTAGCGGCAGGGATCAAACTTCTATTTACTAGTACTTTGTAGATAATATCTTTGTAGATAATATTGTAGATATATATATATGGTAATCATAGCCGGAACGATTAAAACCTCTGCTAGGTTACTGGGATGTAATCTCGCGCGTGTGTGTGTGTGTGTGTGTGTGTGTGTGTGAGTGTGTGTGGGTGTGTGGGTTATGTGGCCAAACTAAATTCCCTGAAGTTAAGAGACAAAAGAAACTGTAAAACGAGAAGGTGCAGTCTCACAGTCTTTATTTAATTTAATTTTAGCTGTAAGTCAAGTCTTGATAATTAAATATGGTGGTCTTCGTATCAGACCACTCGCAACCCAATCGGTTATCCAGATCGCTGGAACCAAGAGGATGAGCTAAAAGAAAGCATAGTGATTAGCATACCACCAGAAAAAATCATTGTAAATTGAATAGTGACACCGAAGTGAAGCCGAAACGTGGACACTGACGGTACGGCTGGTCCACAAGCTTAAAGTCGCTCAGCGAGCTATGGAAAGGGCTATGCTCGGAGTTTCTCTTAGGGATAAAATCAGAAATGAGGTGATCCGACAGAGAACCAAAGTTGTCGACATAGCCTACCGAATAAGCAAGCTGAAGTGGCAATGGGCTGGCCACATTAGCCGCAGAACCGACAACCGTTGGGGTAAACGAGTTCTGGAGTGGAGACCGCGCCTCGGCAAGCGTAGTGTAGGGCGCCCTCAGGCCAGGTGGAGTGACGATTTGCGCAAGGTGGCTGGCAGGAGCTGGATGCGAGAAGCCGAAAATAGATCGAAGTGGCGTGAATTTGGGGAGGCCTACGTCCAGCAGTGGACTGCCATAGGCTGACGACGACGACGACGACGACGAAATTGAATAGTTATCTTACAAACGGTACTCTAGTATATCAAATTAAATTCTATGTTTAAGGTATTTTACTTATAATATGGAATATTTTAAAGGGAATAAAATAATTTATCTGCATTAATAGAGTCTGGTTAGTTATGCCTGTTAAGTTCAATTGCCAAATACTAGCTTTTTATGAAACAATAAATGGATATTTCGAAGTTCTAGAACACATATATGATCTTTTATCTGAATCCTAGTTAAAAACAATTAAATCATATTATACACAATATACAATATTTAAGAAAATTTATATATATCCTTCGGGACTGGAAACAATATTTAATAATAGGGTTTTATAGAGTGGGTTTAACGACATCCACTCGATTTCCTTTTAGGTCTCCTTAATATTGGTTTTAAAACGGTTATTCTCTCTCAATAAGATTTCCAAATTTCTCTATCAATTCTTCAGATCTATTTACCCAGGAGATAAGAGCGCAATGACCCGACGAATCATTAATTGAATCATTCTGTCAGAAGAAAAAGAATACTCGTAAGTACAGCCAGTGAATATAACTACAACTACGATACGATGATTTTATAATTAATAAGGAGTTTATCGAAACTATTTTTTTTTAAGAACAGGTAGGCAAAGGGACTCAATATTGCTGACAAAATAAAACAAACAGTATTCTGAAAAATAAGTATCTCTCGTTAACATGAGATAACATCAACTAAAACCTTGTTTTTAATAGAAATGGTCAAGCAAAGCCGAATATCAGGGTTAGATAGATAACTCTTTATTGTTAACACCATTTAAAAAGAAATTACAATTGATAACATAAGACTAGATGTAACAATCGTCGGCCTTATCGCTAGGCAGCGATGTCTTTCAGACAACCTGTCGATGGAGACCTGGGAAGAGATTTTATAGGTGCTCAAATAATGTAAAAAGTAACAAACGGGGTTTTCTATTTAAATCACTTAACTTCTGAAGTACCCACAGTCCTAAACTTTATGCGAGGTTACTACAATTTCCGAACGTTGGTGTATGCGATTAATATCTCAACCTTACAGTCTGACAACCTATAAAATGACATTTACTAGAAAAACAGTGCTAGAATCCTACAATTCACACATTTAGTCCGGTGTGATTGGCTGAGATTACAGCCTTCCATTTCCTACGATCCTGGCACATACCTTTCATTAAAAGCCTAAATTAATAATACTTGATATATCCTAACATTCTCTGGAAATAGCCTTATTGTAAAGCAATCTTCACATTTTCCTACTTACACGTGTTTCTAGACAATATTAATATTAGGTCCTTATGAAATTGGTGTTTTGGATGGAGATTTTGGGGAATTCTGCATTTTCCATACTAAAATTTTTTCAGTTTTCTTCACAACGACAAATCCAAAGATAATAATATTTGGCATCTATCATTAGACAAGCTTTAGTGTATGTGTGTATGTGACTTCATAAAAATTATTTATCGTTTTTTAGTGAATGCAAATAAAATGATGTATTCGGGAGGCACTTAAAAAGAGTTGTCTCCGTGTCCAATTTTAACCCAATTAAACTTACAACAAATTATCAAAACAAATTAAAAAAGCTCAAAAATATAGTCTATTTTTAGACGAGGTAATTATTTTTTAGGAATACTCTGAATCTTAGTTACAGACAAAATACTAAGAGAGAGAAAAACACCAATTTCATAGGTAAGGACCCAATATAAGACAATATTTGAGTGTAATATTTACCTATATTAGTAATAGTTTATATGTCCTAACATTTTCTGGAAAAAGCCTTATTGTTAAGCAATATTCACGGTTTTCTTACTTACACGTGTCTATAGACAATAATAATATGACAATATTTGAGTGGACATAATATAGGTAATTCTACTGTATTGTATACAAGTTCGGAACTCTTCCTCAGACTTCAGAAGTTAATCAGGCATGTAATATGATGATATTAGAATTTCGTTTGTAACATATTGTGTAATGTTGTCTTACGAAACATTTTCATTATGTCGATTTTAATATACCCCTATATTTCATGTTTAAGATCAACAGTGTTGCAGAGAACCGTAAAATTGAGATCAGTATGACATCATTACGAAATCACAATAAAGAATGTTTATTTTTCATTATTAATAGATATAAGACTGTTTTTAACAGTCAACACAGTTCCTACTGGGACTCGAACCCAGGACCTCAAAGATTGTGACACTGCCAAACAAGCAGGGGAAGTTGACATATACGTTAGTTTAATAAAATACATTTTATGTTAGATCTAACAAACTGACTTATGGCATTTTTGGTTTTGTTTCAGGTAATTCGTCTGTTCTATCTTCAGTCAAAATATAACAAGAAAATGGTAAATGAACAATTCATATTTTATATGTATTTTACGTGTATTTCATCACGCCCAAGCACAACTCTCTCTCACATATCTTCAGGATGACTGAAGCCATTTACCATCTGTGGAATAAAAAAGAATAAACTAAAAAACGTGTAAAAAAATAAAAATGAAAACCTACTGATGCCTTTGCAGTGTCAAACAAGGTTGCTTATAAATAAATATCTCGAGGAAAACAAACAACCGGCCAATTTTATAACGTTACAAACTCTGTTACGCGATGATCTCAAACAGCTATCTCGGCACAGGCCCGAAATATTAAAGGTTTATTTAACACAGCCAAAGTTCATGCCAAAATGAAAAGGCTCCGTTACTTGACAACTCCCTGTAACATTATTCGTGTTTTGGTCGGTTTTTTGTTGATTATGGCGCATTTGCGATCATCCTACCTTATTACGCGAATACGGAAAAACAAATGAAGGCTAAAAAAACATTTGCAGAACGGATAAAATTAATTAAAGGGTATTTTTAAAATCGTAATTTAGAACGGTTTTGATAACGGTATCCTGAAGTTATTAATTTCTTGTTTACAATTTTCCGCATGATACGCGGTTTCGTGGAAAATACTTCTATCATGTATGTAGTCAAATACTTTGAATTTTGCACAGGTTTTTTGTAATTATTTTAACCGGGCCTGTTGCTATCGACATCGCCAAACCGGCGTTAGTTAGACTGTCTAAAGTAAATTGTAAAATCTTATTCATTCAATCTAGAGACAACAATATAGACCTTTAATAAGCACCATGTCTACAAGCCGTTCCTCATCTTAAGATCATTCTAGAAATGTTTCTTTGCGACGCTTTTTTTTCATAGAATAATTTGATATCCTCGTTATATACTCCAAATTTTTTGGACTTCATTGAACTGAACTTTATTGAGGTGTAACTACGTTTCCGAACAGATTTCTATAAGGCTAATGTCACATTCACCGCTAGAGCAGGGATTAAGGAACAATCTAATCTAATGAATCCGAACGAACTCATTAGCCTTGTCTAACGGTCTCTAGTTTCGCTAAAAACTCTTAAATAGCTCTTTAAAAGCGAAGCTCAATGGTTTTCGAAACTTTATCCACTTAGAGGAAATTCTACTAAATCCAAATCACTTGAACTGCGATAAAAATCTTGATTGAAGACGCAACTTAATTAGATGTGGATACTTGGAAATATTCCCGTGGGCAAACAATCCAATATTTGAGTGATTGATTTAAGATTGGAACCATTCGAACAGTTTAGAAGGTTCTAAATGAAGGTTCTTAAGCGGTAACAGTGTAATTAAATATGATAATGAAACACTCAACGCGTGATGAATTGTAGAACTTGAAGCAGTGTTTCGATAGGCGATTATTATTCAATACAGGCACGTGTTTGAAATTAAAAAATTAGTGAACGTTATTCCCTTGTAATAGAAGTCATTTACCATCAACCAGTGTTATCCGACATTATCGCATCCGGGCATGCCGTATTGGCAACTACAGAAGTTTTAGATGATCGTGTGACAACAAGCACCAGGCAAGAGGCTCTGGGGGCGAATTCATTAGCATAGCTGCTCCCAGTCAGCAACTCTAGAACGCTGACTCCGAACCACCTTTTATTTGGAGACTTAACTCACTTAACATTCCGCGAAAAACGAATTCCAACCCGTCCCTTTCATTCGCACCAAACAAATATAATTCCGTCTCACTTCAACTCGCATTTCGGAATACATTCATCTCACAAATGCGCGAGCGTGCCGTATAATTTGATAGAAAACAGAGGCCTACCATCAGCAATTTTGGTATAGGGGAATGAGTGACGATGAATGAATTTAATATTATAATGAGGTTAGGCCCAAACAGAGATAATGTAGGCTACTAAATAAATGTCAGTGTGTCGGCGTATTTGCTCCGCCAACTAAAATAAGATTGTAAATTTAATAGCTATTATTGTAATCTCGTCTTCACTATATCTGAGATTACATCCAACGCTTCATGTAAATACTTATTCTATTATCTTTACATTTGGTGTTTTGTTTAGTCATTTGGGAATATTATCATGTGATTAAATAATATTTACTTATTTTGCTGACTTCTTTAAGAGATTAGCTTATTCAGTATTGAGGTATGCGTCTCATACGATAATAGTTAAATGATATGTTCGTCAGAAAAAAACAACAATTCCTTCTTTAAATCACACCAAACAATTTTTAAGCAAGATATACCTAGTAAATAATTGATGTAAAGGAAATACCTGCAACTGTGACCTGGCAAATAAAAATAGTGGTAAATAACTAAGATTTTCTAAAATAACTTCAATAACACGTTATTGCATATGTTATTAACAATCTGTCGTATATTTTTAAAAATATATATATAATGCATTTTGCAGTTTAACATTGGTAAGACTTGTGTTCGCATTGAAATAATTCGAAGATGCTTGCAGTTAAGATCAACGTCTTAAGATTCCTTATTTGGTCTAATTTCAGCTTTTAAATTAACAAAATGATTTTTAAAATCCACAAATAACTTAAATAAATAAATTAATATCCTCAGACATTCACACCTATCAACTAGTCCCTTTTATTTATTTTAATAACAGAATTTTAATTAAATTTAATAACAGAATTTAATAACTGTACACAAAATTAACAATATTGCGTATTGACGAAATATTGTTTTAATTTTGCTATAAATATAATTAAAGAGGCGTTCTCGTTTGTTTGATGGAGATGAATTTCACAATGAGCTCGGATTATTGCGGCACTCAACAAGTTTCTATCTGATATCGAGTTGGACGTTAATTTGATCCTCCGCTTAAGATACTCTTACCAACCTGGATGTTATTATGAATTCAGAGTAAGCCTCAGAAATGTTTAGTCTATCGGTGGGTGATTCCAATGTTGACACCCACAACACCTGGAGCTTAGTATCTTTCAATCAAAGTTGCACAAAAGGTAAACAAAAAGTCGACTCACCGAATTTGTTAATCATTAATCACACGTTTTACATGGCCACATAAATAATTAACTGTAACAATTGCTGTCCGTTTCAATTGATTTCACTTACCTACTGTCATCACAAAACGTTTAAGAGATTAACCTTAGTGTTTAGTGTTGTTGTTTTGTTTGTTCGTTTTGTTTACTTTTTGGGCAACTTTGATTGAAAGAGACTATAGGTGGAACCGTGGAAGTTAAAATAGTATTTTTAAAGTGTGAGAGGCCTTTCTTTTATCCTATTTTTTATTATTATCATTATTCTCAGCTTTTGGTTTTGTGTAATAATTATTATTCAATTTCGGACCTATAGAGTCACAAGAAATATGATATGTTTTGCGAAACATAATATTATAAAATCCGCCATTCTTGAGGTTATTCACAATATTATAAAAAGACTAGCTTTATAGAAAGTAATAACAAAATATAACATTATATCATCACGTCTCTTCTCTCTCACCTCTCACCTCCCCACCTCCCTCTCACAAGACCTCTCTCGAAGGAGAGAGGTGATAAAACCCACATTTCGCCAGATATGTTAGTCTACTTGTACATATTATTTGGTAAAATGTTTCGTGTAACGTGCGATTTTTTTGTTATGCATGTTTTTTGACACTAAGAGTGAATTCGACCAAATTCCGTGTTCAAAAACACACGGGGGTTCGGACACCAATAAATTCTTAAATTTCATTTGTCGAATCCGCTCCAATGGCGGTATCCTGCGTACACGGCCGATTTTTGGCCATGTACGCATCTGCCAGTGTCACTTATCGAAATTTGGTCGAATTTACCCTAAGAAGGACATAACACACATAACATATCATCACGCTTCTTTCCCGAAGGGGTAGGCAGAGGTGTTAAACACCCACATTTCGCCAGATATGTCAGGTCCCCATGTAACAGATGGCGGGCCCGTAGCGTGCACCGGGCACAAAGTGAGGCAAGCGATATTCACAATGAACTGAACGTGCTTTGTTCTAACTCACTGGTAGAGGCGATGGGTTCAAAAACGCGAGCCCCGCCGCCTCTCGAACTAGTAGTGCCCTCTCCGTCCCAACTCGGCTACCGCTACCTTTTGGCATTACTGTGAGGATGATTTCTTAAGGGGGCTGGCTACCAGCGCTGGCTAACAGCGCCGGAATTCCATACATTGTGACGTAAGCATCGGGCGAGTGGCTGTGAAACGATGTTAGGTATATCTTGTAATTGTAAGCGCGCGCGTGGCCAGCGCTGACGGCCAGCCCACCTACGAAACAACCCTGAACGGCACAAGATACTTACCCACTAATACCTACATCATGCATACAATAGATATTTCACAAAAAAAAAACACATCCGTACACTTGAGACATCTGAATTTCGAAAATACACGATTCGTCTATAGTAGGTACGTCTCAATCCAAGTTGCCAAAAAGGTAAACAAATAAGCCGACTTACCGAATTTGTTATTCAATAATCACACTTTACATGGACATTGGCACGTAAATAGAATTTACGGTAACTATTGTTGTCCGTTTCAATTGATTTTAATTACCTACAGTCATCACAAAACATTTTAGAGATGAAACATTACCTTTGTTTTGTTTACCTTTTTGGCAACTTGGATTGAGACGTACTATATATGGATCGTGGTGGACCTACCGTGAATCTCTTTTAAGCGCTTTATTCATGGGTCTTGAATAAAGCGCTTAAGCAGCTTGAATATTTATGTAACATGTCTACAGTTTAGTTGATTTCGGACGTCTAACATTGACTTCATACACGCATCCCGTTTTGTATTCAGAGCGGAGCCACATCGCGTTGAATACGAATATCTTTTTGATTAGGGCAACGGCGGGTAACTCTTACAGAACATTCCGATAGGTTTGTTTGGCTGTATTACGGGGACACAGAAAGACAATATAATGTTAGACAATGTAGCGTTTAGGAGTCTATTTTTGTATCAACATCAAGTAATTATAAGTTTACAACATTTACAAGCCTATGCGATAATAATGATGAACACAAATTCATCTCTGCAAAAATCAAGATGGCGACTGTACTCAAAAGGTATCGTGTTTTGTTGGTAAAACTAAAAGCAAGTAACACCATGACTAAAAACTTGATCATAGACTCTGAGGAACAATGCATAACATGCCCCTGGTTTTTTAGAAATAATAATTGACACGATCCCTTAAAACACATTTCTACACATTGAAATTGTTGTTATGTAACACAGTCTTCTAACAAGAAAAATGTCCTAATTACATGGTAATTTCTCTTCCAAAAATCTGATTAAGAGACATTAATCCTTACACCCCATCTCGCAATTAGCCTCCTCGTTTGATCCCAAACCGCTCACATGAAATCCCCATCTCTAAGATAACGTGGGACTCCGCAAACTCCCAAGATGGCGTAATAAAAAAATATGTTTCCTCCCGATGCATGCAAACGACGCGACTTTTCGCAAACTGTCGCTTCCTTCGGTGAATTTTCTTGGTGTAAATATTCTTAGCCTTAGCGTTTAGGCATCAGCGGTAAATTCGATTGCTGAGTTTTGGGCGGAAAATAAGGAAAACTATATACGGTAAGTCCTTGAAATTGGTTCCTCATCTGAGGATTGAAGGTATCAGGGTTGCATCTGAAACAGATCTGCCTCCGCCGGTTCCTATGCGTCCTTACGACCATTTTTTATACACAAAATTAAAATTGACAATATACAACACAAAATAAAAAGGCGAGTACAAAAGGTAAGGCTTATTTATATTAGATATATCTTCCAGCCCACCTGCTGTAGGAGAAACCCTGAGAAGTAGACTAAGTCGCGTGTACTAAAGAACCATGGACCATGTGGAGTTTGAAGACTACGAGTCTTTCACTTGATCGCTCTATGTAGTTAGTGAACAACCACGTGATGATTTTGCCTCCGCGATCAGTTGCTGATCACTGATGTTCTCATATAAATATGTACTCTGTACTTCAAAAGATAGGCCATTTATTTTGACTACCATTATAATTATTTCTGCACAAATACATTACAACCAGAGAAAAACTCTCTGTCGCTTGTCAGATCCGCATCAGCTTTTTGGAATTTTGGAATCAATCTGCCGCATATTTGGCATTTAAACTATGTGCATGCGCAATTCACTTAGTATTCTTCTTGTTGTGATAGATTCTACACCATCATGTCTTTTGAATATAGGTAGATAATTATTTAAGCAAAATATTATTATTTATTTAAGTTCTCCATGACAAATAGTCCAGTGGGATCATATACGCTAAGGACGAAGTAATAATATGTGAACATTAATTTCAACTGTGCATCGCACGTTGATCGCTTTAGCCGAGATCAGATTATAACGTGCTCTTTAATAACTCGCAGGTAAACAGCCGGAGGCCTAAGGCTCCTCTTGCATCACGTACCTCATATAGCTAACGAACACACTGCTGCTTAATATGAACAATTTTGCTGAAAATTACCTTTGTTTCGACGAGGAAGAATAAATTTACGGACCGTTCCTACCGCTGGTTGAGCGGTAAGCGTATGTGACTCACCAGTGACAACTCTCCGATATAATTTTTCCAGCATTTCCGTAGAAGCGATTCTGTGGTTGTAAAAACCGAAAAAGTCGTAGTAGTCGTAGTAGTAGTGTGCAGTAGTAGTCAAAGTACTGACTACATCGCTGAAATTGTTTCACAATCAATATACACAAATCAATAAATTCTAATTTGAAACATGGCTTCGGCAACTTTACAAACCAGTCTCCTGGTTTCAATGAAGTTTTGAAATGGCTTAGATTTTTAATGGAGATTATATTTTTAACACGAAACTTCTACACATCTGAACATGAGATTGCACATAGATGAATCCTTAGGGATAAGATAACTAAATACCTAACGTTAGATCAGTATTCATATAACATAACACATAACATTATTTTCACGCCTTTTTGCCCGAAGGGGTAGGCAGAGGCGTTGCCACCCACATTTCCCCAGATATATTAAGTCCCCGTGTAACAGGTGGCGAGCCTGTTGCCATGCACCGGACACAATGTGGGGCAAGGGATATTCACAATGAATACGTAAGTTTTATTCAAACTCGGTGGTACAGATCTATATTCATACGGGATAAAGTTGTAAACAACAGTCCGCAATAATTTCTCCATTTCACATTTGCAATGATAAAATAAGTTACTAAAATAATATTATTTGTTGTTGTTCAGTACCGTAATACTCGAGGGTGTATCAGTGTACATCTGATTACAATACGTGCGAGGAGGTCCCGATAACGCGGCCTGCGCTCGTAGGAGCAGCACGTACCTAATATTGCTAGTAAACTACACAGTGACACACAGCTATGCAGTTTGACAAACATACTATACAAATTTACTCATAAAGTATAATAAATTATTAAAAATATTTCCAATCCTAAATTGTAATTCAAAAACGTCTGTTCAAATTACATGCATCTTGGTGTTAAAACATTGTTCAAAAATTCGTGAAAGAGAAACACTTTGTCATTCGTTCACAAAACTACCAGGACTTGTGTTGGCCTGAGAGGAACGAGCAAGAAACTCAGTTTCTTATTAAGATTAACAGAGAACCGATGCCTATTAAAAGTCAGTTTAATTAGGTATGTGCTCATTCGAACACCTATGCAAATTTGCATCGAAGTACTACGAGTACCACAGATTACTAATAAGTTACTACATGACTAACATGAATTCATGTTGGTCTATCCTTAGCATATATTGAATAATGTAAAAGAAACATAAAAAATCAATGATAGATTGAACGCTGCTTTTAAGGAAATGTGTATTTCATTCTCTTGTACTATTATTGATATTCTTAACGGCGTTTGTGTATTGCAAGCAGAATAAGAAGACTTAAATATTTCCTCTATTCGCAGCATCCCAATATTAGCACCAAAGGAAATTAAATGTCATTCTCACAAAAGAAACACCATCATTCATAAAAATATCAGTCACCTTTTCCCGAGTGACGTAATAGGGAAAACATTACAATATTTTTTGACAAATAAAAACAAAATAATGTGCCAAAGATAAACTGTTTGCAGCGTACTATTTATTTGAACGACTCCGCCGGATCAACATCACGTATCTAATATCGCTGAGAACGTAACAACAAACAGTGGAAAACTTTACTAGATAGGATTTATGGAGAATTAAAATAGAATCTTATAAACCTTCGTAATAATACAACTAGTCCAAATTATCATTATGTTGTAAAGGTAATTTAAGTCACTCACTACTCTTGCAAGTGTCCGCCAGATTGATCCCACGGCCCACCTGTATCTGTTGCATGGTGACTTAACATATCGGGGGAAATGTGGGTGTAAATACTGCCTAGCCCTTCGGGGATATAGGCGTGATAATGTTGTGTTACTTATAGATTATATAAATTATTTTTAATTTTAATAGTAGGATTTGAAATTAGTTTTAAATCTTACTAGACAACGTCCTAGATTGTAAGCTTGCCGACTGCTACAGCAGTATGTCTCAGAAAGTAACTTTGTAACAACGGCCAGCAAGTTTAATTAAGGATACCATAAAACAGTTCAGAGGTAGTAGATAAAGATATACTCGCTATACGTGACGATTTATACGCGCCAGATTAGCCACCAGAGCGACCAAGTGTTAGATGAAACTAAGATACTTTCTAGGGCGAATCAAAGTCAAAACAGTTATTGGAAATTTTGACCTTAAACACTATTCTACTACCGAAATTACAATTTTTGACTGTAAAATAATCTTCTTCAAAATAATACCGGTATTTGAGCTACCGAACAACAGGGAGATTTTCGCAAAACGTACTAAATGAAATAGCGTACATAACTTCCAAAAAAAGAAAAACCAAATTCGAACTCCAAAATTTTTGCAGCGTCAAAAACAGAGGATGACATTCCTATATCAATAGACTACGTGCGCCGTCAACGTTCTAAATTCAAAACTGCATATGAATATAATAAAAAGTGAAACTACCGACGCGGACACAAAAAGCGTAGATGTCGTGTCGTGTAAATATATTACTTTTTATTCGGTGTTTTTGTTGAAAGTCTGACGATTTGGCAGCGGGGGCGCTGGCTGGCCGCCAGCGAGTGAAAGTTTACAAGACATTGGCCTACCGAATTTGTTTATAGACGAAAGTCCTGGCAAGAAACGGCACGGAGGGGTGGAAAGTGAACATTCCGAAACGTAAACACTGGGGAGACGTGGTCGAAATTTTATGTGGGAAGGGAGCAATTAATTGGTCATTGAATGTAGGCCGAAGGGCGTTATAGGGAGAAGGCTTCCTTGTTCATTTGCATCCGAAACCTTTTGTGTTCCACAAATGTTTGTAATTGATTCTAATCGTGGTTTAACTGCGCATTTAAACTATATCTTTGATGCATTCTACAGTATTTGAATTAATTTTCTAAATCGTTATATTAAAACATAATGAAAAGACTCAGAAGGCTTACAAGATTCATTTGAACAAAACCTTGAAGAAGCTTCATATTTTTTAATAAATAAATCCAAAAATAGATTGTAAAAAGTTGACGTCTACAAAATGCCTTTTAAGTACTCATCCTCATCAGAAAAAGATGTAGTTATAATAATTTTAACCTTTAAGGCTATTTTAACACAACAATACGAATCCCTTAAGTCTTCATTGGTTTAGGGCAAAACTACAAACTATGCCGTATTTCTTTTCTTCAGTAAGTACAATTTACCTTAACTCCCAAACTCGCGTGAGGTGTAATGCCACAAGTTATAGCCGCTGCGAACGCCGGCTTAGTGAGGCGATTCCACTGGGTGATTCTCGCAGAAATATACAGACACTTGAGAATTAACACAGAAATGTTGTCAGTTTCTGAATTAATCTCTAAATTAAATGATCTGAGGTGCTCATATTTAGGTTAACGTAATTAGTTATTAAGTAGCATTTTAACACTTCTAATAACGCCTTCCCTTTTTTTCATCCATTAGTAGATTAACACTTCATTTCCTCATGGCAATTGTTATGTGAATTTACTATTGAGTTGTCAATACAATTCAATATTTTAAAAAATATAAAACTTAACGTCTTCTTAATAATACAACATTGGTAGTTCATAGTAAAAATGGTCCATGATTTCTTTAAAAAGTCACAAATATCTTGAGATACGATGGTAAAATATGAAGCTATATCCAACGCAATATAGTCTACCTGTAAGTTATAACCACTACATAAAATATATAAAAATGATTAGTTATTTTTACAATAACAAGGATAATTTTGAAATTGCGCGTCTTTATATTGGTGGTCCTTCGAGCAGGATAAAACATTATTAAGAAAAGACATTATTAATTTGTCCAAATATGTAGGTACATAATGATTGTATCTACTAAAAATACACCAATGTTTGCTTTTTATTGAGTTTCGTGTAGATATGGCGAGTCATTGGCATCCATGACAAGTGCCTGTACAAAAAATGGAAAGCAACATCACAGATTCATCGGTATCCGGAGCCAGTTTCCTAAAATCCAGAAATATGCGAATGCGGACAATAGTCAGAATTGCAAAATTCAGTGCGTTTTCAAACGTCTGCCTTTTTCAAACTTGCTTTTCGACAAATATCAAGTTGTTGAAAGCTACTTACAGAATCTTAATTGCATCTATATAAATAAATAATTATATTGTATTTTCTGACACCAATCAACTAATCCAAAGCACTACTTCTGCTTGACCTATTAATATACATAGCAAATATCAAATACACTTATAAAACCACCATGTAGTCATAATACTAATATATGACCCCAACAAGACTCAATGGGAACTTTAGAGATATCGAGACCTTGAACAAGCCACTGGACGGATTTCGTTGACATAAATTGTGTCACTCAACTTAAACATATTACTCCAACAATCAAGCTCTGCATAACTTTATGTGAACTTTAACAAAAACACAAAAATATATCATATCACCACGCCTTTTCCTCACCTTTTTTCACACTTTACATTATTTTTCCCCGAAGGGGTAGACAAGGAGACAAGTTAACTGTTAAGTCCCCATGCACCGGGCACAATGTGAGGCGATATTCACAAAGAACTGTGAACTGTCATAATTCTCCTACTCTTCACTTAGAACGTCTATAGCCCCGTCACAAACACAATAATTTCCGTCAGCCCAAATTGAAAGCGTACAGTCGCGCCCAGATTGTTAGCGGCATTCATACCTGGCCTAAATGAGACGTATGGGTACGGTCCACGACAATGTATGCGGGCGTGGTCCCGGTGCTAAGTAATGGGACCTTACATAGCGCCTTTGTGGAGTTTATGGTGCTCATAAACCTGCTTGTCTCATGCCTGCGCCAATGACATATGGCACTGTAAACGTTTTTTGTGGTGGTGTAATTGTTGTAACCTACTTTTGTGACATGCAATTACGTAGTATGCTATGGAAATAATTAAGAAAAAGATATTTAATCAAAGTAAGTTTACAATCGTGTTGTGGGTATTAAACGACGGATGGCAGAATATTCAAAGAAACACGATATTTAATAATAGTAGTTTATGTAACTGTCACATAATATAGGTTATTATAACACGAGCGTGGTTTTAAAAAACGAGCCTTGGTGAGTTTTTTAATAGTATCACGCGAGTGTTTTAATACCGAGTTATGTGCAGTTACATACACTACTTTATCTACACTCATTATTAAATTAAATAAAACAAAAGTGTTGCATAATGAGTCCAACCTGATTTTTGACGTAATCTTGAATCTTCTCATTGCGTATTTATACAGTTCATAGCCAGGATTTTTTTATCATATCGTTTTTCGATGACCATAATTAGGCATGCAGGGCTGACAGAGCTCGCACCACCATTTTTAACCAATCAGAGTAGGTTATTAGCGCGGTAAGATTCTCACAATATTTATTTCTTACAAAATATAAGCTTCTTCAAACTGGGTGGCCTTGCCTCAAAGATCCATTTCAAACACGCAAAACATTAGTGTGGGAGCCGTGTAGTAGCGGCTCATTAAAAGAATACTACCAACCCGTCTCCTGAATTGAGTGTTGTCAAAGGCGACTAATGGACTAAGAACTGCACAACTATCCAATTTATAGATTATTGCGGCGATGGGCTCACTACCACTCACGCTGTGTGCAGTCACTGCTTGGTGAAACGCGGACTATGGTAATAGACTGGGCAGAGACTAGGCAAAAGCACCACAAAAGCATTTGTGGTGCTTTTGCCTAGTCTCTGACTAACCCTTAGGGGATAACAGTTGAGATCATATGTATGTATGTAAAGCATAAGTGCGTGTTCCCGAAAATAAATTTAAAACTTTTATGCCTATGAATACAACCTTTTTAGACAGCCAAATGTGTTTGACAGTTTTTATTATTCAATAAATATGACAAAGGAAGGCAGTTTTGTTTTTATGTAGTCAAAGAAAATCGGAAAAACAAAAAGTTTTATTTAAGAAAGCACTTTCCTTCAATGTTTAATTTTATTATTCTATAGGCTTCTGACGCCAACTAAAATTAATTTAGGACCTAATTTCTGGTGGTTTTTTATTCTTTGACAAACTTTTTTCTTGTTGGAACTTTTGACACTTTGTTGAATCATAATATAATAAGAACAGAAAGAGCATGTACAATGCGGGCATGATTATATTGCTGTTGTTTCATCATTAATTCAGTTAAAATTGTTTTAGTCCCTTTTAAACTATGTTGCATTACCATTTTTACTAGATCTTTACTACGACATTACCTTTCCTAATAAATAACTGTTGTATTACCTCTTCTTAACTGGTAACCTCTTGTTAACTGGTAACATAACCAGGTCTGTCTTAGAAGGGTTGACTTCGTCTCTACAAACAAGTTCTCCATCTTAAATAGAACCCATTGCGTGAATGTTACGTTCCACTGACGTATATGTTGATGATCTTTCTATTAATTGCTAATAGTAAGATCATCAACCTATACGAGGGTAAAAAATTGTCTGCAACTCAAGATTGTCATGAAATTATTAAAGGAGCCTCCTCCGGGCTTTTTTCTGCGGGTACTTTTTCTCTCCGGCCAGGCCTTCTGGAAAACTTGTCCCATCTCACACTTCAAGCAAAAACACAGCAAAAGATAAGATAGAGCTACCCTGGTACATGTCCTAGGACTGAGTCTCCCTGTGCTAAGGTTTATCGGTTTTCCATAATCCATAATAAAATAGGCATATTCCTACCAAAGCAACTATATTCTCAGCCAATTAACGAAACAGAACCGGCACGAATATAAAATGAACAATAATGCCGTTCCGTTTACTAATGAACCGAACATAATAACAGGCTTATATGGGAACAAAACAAATGAATTTTGTGAATAAAGATGTTGTTATGTAATATTTTATTTCAACAGAAAAAAGGATTCGAGATCATTAGCGAAAAATGCTGTGTTTAATGAATGGTTAAGCTTAACATTTTAAATACAACCGAACGTATTTCTCTAAGCTACAACACGAGATTTTTAACATAACAAACATCTCTTGCCCATATAAGCAGATGTGTTAATATTTACATCTCACTGATAGATTTTGATCTCCATACAGCGAAACTAAACGAACCTGAACCAATGAGTTTGAAATATAATTTCAAGGTTAACGTCTTTACTTGGTAGGATAGTTTCAAGTGTTTTAGAAGCTCAAAGGCTAGTCCCAAAATGAAAGCGAGCGTTGATTAAATCCTTCACGCATGCACGTAACCGGATTATAGCGAGTTGCTCAAGAGAGGGTAATTACGTCAGCGCTGACGGACAGCAGGACAAACACGGCCTATGTAAATGGGGATCGGGAGGAGATTGTTTATTTCGGCCCCTAATTTTGTTACCAAAACGCAATTACTTATTTCCTCAACACGATTTTTTGTAAGTGGCTTTTGAGCTTCATCTAGTTTTCATCTTGTTAAGATCACAACCCTCAATTGCAACTCCAGCATCTATATTTTATTGAAAATTAACACAGGAATAAATTTTTATTCCTAAATTATTTTCTTGATTAAGTGCAAATTAGATGGCGAAAATGACCACTTCTGGACATAGGCCTCTACCAAGGATTGACTTATTCGGGTAAGTTTGGGCCGTCTCCCACTAAGTGAATGGGGAGCATCAGATCCTCACCAGCTCATTGGCAGGTGACCTTCAGGTGAGGTTAACTTAAGACCCGTGAGGTGGTTTGAAACCCCCATACACTTCAATTCCCTTATTTACCCTATTCCTATTTCAATAGTAACGCTAAATAATATAGCAGCACTGGCCAGTAATGGAGTTAATTACGGCGCATCGTCGTCGCTCCGACAATATAAACAGACAGATTTAGGGCCTATGTAAATGTGGACGGCCGCGGCTTCCCGGCTCTCGCAGTCGTGTTTACCCAGTACGTTGGTTTGCTGAAAAAATACATTAACATTTAATTTGGCTTTGGACTCCACTTTCTCAGAGGGAATCCCAGTAAGATAAGCTTCGTGTATTGCAATGGAATATCTCCTGAACTTATCTATATAATATAATTAAATTACATCATTGACAGGGTGATGTCCGTCCTGTTGATTAAAAGGAAGTTTGAAAGTAGGTGGCAGGAAAAAATAGGAGCAATGGGTTAGCGTGGTATAGACATGTGATGAGGAGGGATGAATGTCACATTACAAGGAGGATGCGGAGCATAGATGTGCACCTAGAGTGAGAGGAAGACCAAAGAAGCGATAGATTGAATGCGTGAAGAATGATATGAGTATAAATGAAGTAGATGCTGAGCTGACGAGTGACAGAGGAGAATGAATGAGGAAGACACGTTGTGCCGACTCCACTTAGAATTGGAAAAGGGCAAGAAAAAGAAGAATAATAAACAGAGTGATGTCTGTTTTTATTTTTCTGCCAGTTCTTGATTTATTTCGGGATCGAAAGACATGTATGTTGCGAACATGTTCCTCTCGCATTCTTTTAACCGAATTTTGTAATCTTTAGTTTCTGTGTGCTTTAGACATGTTGTGTAACACCACAGTGTCTACCATCGACTATTTGGCGCCAAACTCTCCTAGGACACATTGAAATTCATAACACTTGCATTTCAATGCAATTAAAGATTTAATACTACTAAAGACTAGACTACACACAATATATACGATGAAGGACTTTGTATCCATGATCATGAACAATAAAAAAATTGACATGTTGCCGTTGGTCTCGGTTGCCTTTATTAAAAAAAATCCTATATCCTGCTCGTAGGACCAAATTTCAAAGAATCTGGAAACTTGTGCTTCGTATTACACTGGCCTGTCTAATCTGTCAACCAATTTATCCAGAGCTAAAGTGGATTCAAATCTTATATGTAATGACTAGATATTGTTGTGGGAAGAATTAATTTTTATTCAACATGTCAGATAATAGAAGTAAAAGTCATATAGTGTAAATCGCCTGAAATAAATACGATGCCTGTAAAAATTGCATCTGCTCACAGGGAGGGATTCACTCTGCAGGGATTGTTTCCAACCTAAAGAAATGTATAAGTCCAAGTACTTTTATTGTTTAAATACAGTTTTTTTGAGACGATTTCTTGACTTCTATATAAGTTATTTATTTACACTTGGAGAGCGTAAATCCTGATAATAAGCAGCTTCGGCTATATATAGACGCACGTGACGTCATACTGACGTCAGATTCAATGCTGGACATGTAAAAGTTGAAAGGATTCATTCATCGGTAGCACTCACTTTCTGCATTTAACACAACCTCAATTACGATTTTGTAAGCTTGGATCACTTCCATTTGTGTAAAACTCTCTCTGTCAATATAAAATTTATCCCGGGAAAATAAGAAAGCAAAATATAACACTGCTAGTTTTGGATATTGTTGATTTGGCCAACAATTTTCTTTTACTCTCAAACTCTTAAGCAACTCGACAAGCGGATACCAGCAATATATAAATTACTAAAGCCTTATCTCCGCTTAAGCGTCATGCACACGATACGTTCTACAAGAAATAAAATTTTCTCTAGCACCGCAAACACATTATATCGTCAAAATGTGTATTTGTGTGGCAGAGATTGTGTGCCTATTTATTTTTCGGCCTCTTCCAAACCTCCCCCTTCCCCCTCACGCGCCCGCCCCGGTGACACTCGCATTATTTGCTCGCCGCGGGGTATTTGCGCACGTGTACCTGTGTAAAACGTACTACTTTATTTATGTGTTCGGTAGCCACAATCAAAATAATTTATGCTTTATATGTATGGAAATCTCGGCCTTTGTCCCGTGCCCGCATTTTTCGTCCCGAATCGCTTTTATTCGACGACTGAGTTAATAATATTTGCGTAATTAAAAACTCGTGTGGAATGTTTTCATCGCGCGCGCCGCCGGCCGGGAGATGACGCGATTTATACCATTTTTCTCCTCTCCCGCTATTAATTGCAAGATCACTCTTATTTTAAGGCTGTTTAGTGATTAATGACCTGCAATAATTTGACTTGTGATGTAAGAAATTATATTGCTTAGTAAATACTCAGAAGATTTTAAAACTATCAATAAATTTACTGTACTTTTTTTCGTAATATAATATTATAAAGATCTTAATAAATAAATAAAGCCAAAGAACAGTCACAAACGATTCCTGCATTAAATTTCATGCAGATGAAGTTTTTTATCGATGTACGGAAAAAAAATGTCAGAGTATGATTGTACTCTGAGCTAGAAAAAGGTTAGTTGAAGACAATACGATAACACTGAAGTATAATCGCCAAGGCAAGCGTTAAGCCGTGCAAATGTTATCTAATATAGGTGTAGATCGATGGAGGCGTAAGGCGTAATATAGAGGGAGGACTCATTGATTCGGGATTATCCGCCGAGATTAGACCACGTCTAACTGCGTCTGAAGGCCCCTTTATTGTACCTACTGGGCTATTGGCAATTGTTTCTTGAGAAATGTTGACTGTTTGACCCCCAGTACTATCCTAAAACTAGCACGAATTTTATGATTTCAGTCAGACATTTTGTATGATATGCGACAAAAAAAACCAAAACTATTTCTTTGGCATCTGAGACAATCATATCTCTAATTAGTTTTCTTTTTACAATGTTATGTTATGGATTATCTTGTTACATATTTTAAAAATAATTTAATAGTCTAATAAAAAGTACACAAGTAATTTTTTTACAACCTCAAAATGAAAAAAACGTGAATTCTATAAATATAGTGTATCGATCGAGACAGACTTGACTAACTTATAATTAAAAACTGAGTATTAGAACAGCATATATTCAAAATATTTTTTTCAATAAAATCGATGTAGATATCACGAGCCTCTATGAGAGATAGGGACTTTTTAAACAACAGCGAATAAATCATATACCTATGTAAAGAAAATATAATGAAAACTTTAATTTATTCTAAAAAGATTCATTGTATAGTTGCAAAAGTAAAACCATATTATCTGTGGTATAAACATGATTCACAGTGAACGCACAAACGGAATGTAGACTTACTTGACGATAATCAACTCTGACCAGTAAATGTAAAAAAAAACATTTCATTTCTCAAAATTCCCAGAATGCAGTTCATTCATTCCGTAATTTTACTGACATTTTTCCTTAGGGATTTATTTCAGCGTGCAATATGAAATAATTTTACTCACGCTCTCTTAACAGAACACGACATAAACAAACCGAAAACAGTAAATCTCTGAAGCGCGAAGCGTTTATAAAATGTAAGGAAAAACTGGGCACTATTCAAAAGAGTTTGTAGCATAACCATTTCAAATCGCAATCAGGGACCGTATACAAAGACCTAGGTCGGCCTTCAGTAAGTTTTAAGTTTTTTTTTCTCCGCTGTAGAATGTTTCGACGACCGATAGGCAGCGAAACGTAATAGTGATGGATTTATGCTGTTTTCAAGTTCGTTTTCCATTTGGTGCGGAAACGCTGATAAATTTTCTCTACGACTGTACCTGGGCTTGAATACTAAGAATTGTATTGAGCGGTTCGCTTGTGAAAATACTTTGAATTGGTGCTTCCCGTGCCTCCGTGTGAATACTTGTATAGAAAATATTACCAAATAAAAATGCGAGTGGAGCGATGTAGAATAATGACAACTATATTTCATCTATAATAAAAGTGACGTAACACTCCGTACGTCAACACACTCCCAAAAAAAAAGGAAAAAGATAAAAATTATAAAAAAAACCCTTACTACAAAATTTTTGATGTCACTTCCAAAGGGTACAGCCGCTGAAAGGGACGCGCCTTTTTCCCAGTCGAAGTCTGGACTATGGCGGTCCTCGGAACCCCATCTCTACCGGCACGAATTTCGACTATCTTACCCAAAGGCCATTTGATCCTTTTTTCCGGCGTCTCTATCAGAACAATGTCACCCAACTTTAGCACAACTGACTTCTCCTTCCCTCTTTGAATCAAATTGGTTAAATATTCTGTCTTAAAACGCCGTCTAAAATCAGACTAATTTAATTTTCCTAAGTACCGTGACCTCAAGCTAAGTTTGGAAGCATCAATCTCGTCTAAATCTGGGGTGGTATCTGAGTGTGGGAGGGGATGTAAAAAGTTGGACAGAGTGAGTGGTGACAACTCTTTACCGTTATCATCTCCCACGTAAGTCAATGGACGCTCGTTAATTATTGCTTCACAGCTACATAAAATGGTTGCTAGTTCATCATAATTGATGCAGGATTTGCCTAAAACTCTACGTAAAAGATCTTTGATGGAGCGAATTAAACGCTCCCAAAAACCACCCCACCAAGGGGCCGAGGGTACGTTTAGCTTCCACTTTATACGATCAATCGACGACTGTTGCTGTATTTTATCCCAGTCTAAAGTTGCTAGTAGATTCCTAGTACCTACAAAATTGGTACCGTGGTCAGAGTATACTGTATGTACACGACCACGTCGCGCTATAAACCTACGGAAACACATGAGAAACGCTTCAGTGGATAAGGATTTTGTTAGCTCTAAATGTATCGCTCTGTATACCGCACAAGTAAAAACGACAATCCAGCATTTTCCATTATTGCGTAACAATAAGGGACCAGCTAGATCAACGCCAGTGATTTGAAACGGTGCAGAAGCCTCTAACCTATCTACAGGCAGCGGAGCTGCAGGAGCAGTGACAGGCCTTCCCGCGAAACGCCTGCAAATGACACAGCTGGATATAACCGATTTACTTAATCTTCGTAAGCCAATAATCCAATAATGGTTACGAAGGTTCGTCATTAGTATATTTAAACCTGCATGTTGAAGTGAAATATGCCGTTCTCGAACTAATCTGTTAACGATATGATGTTTATTAGGCAATACTATAGGTGTCTTAATACCGGATGCCATATCAGAAAGTAACAGCTTAGTTTTTAGCCTTAATAAGCCATCCTTATCCATAAAAGTTGTCAAATTTTTACTTTCAATCACCTCCATGCTCTCTTGTTGAATCAGCTTAATCACACACATTTCGGCGTTATCAAACTCTTCATACGATATGACACCAGTTTTCCTCTTCTCAAAATTTTCACTGCGACTGTTGAATACAAATCGTAGAATATATGCAACCATTCTTATGATCATTGAATACCTTGAAAAATACAGAATATCAGAGAGAAAAAGACTCACATTCAAAGTATTTACGCAAATGGTGCTTCTTTTCACCTCAGTGAAGGCATCTTTGTCTTCATCGACTTCATAATTAGGCCACTGACTTTTCTCTTTTAACCACGCAGGTCCATTCCACCATTCAGATTGTAAAAGAACCTTAGCATTACAGCCTCTAGAAACTAGATCTGCTGGATTGATATTACCTGGAACGTAAAACCAGTTTCCGGGATTTGTAGTATTGCGAATCTCATTTACGCGGTTCTGAACAAATACTGCCCAAGGAGTGTTTTTCCTTATCCATGTAAGCACAACTGTTGAGTCAGTCCAGTAATACGTAGGGCAAGAAAACTCTAAGGAATCTAAAACTTGGCGAGATAAACGTGCAGCAACCAACGCACCAATCAATTCCAGACGAGGAATTGTAATTTTATCTTTAGATGGCGCTACTCTCGCCTTTGCCAATACTAGACGTACTGTAACACGTCCTTTCCATTCTGATCTTAAAAATACGCAACAACCGAAAGATTTCTGACTCGCATCGCTGAAGACGTGGATACTTTTTCCACTTTCATCTATCGGATAATCAGTTAACCGACGTGGAATTTTATAATTCTTCAAGAGATGAATATGATCTAGCCAATCGGAAAATTTCATAGCAATATCTGGTGGGAGACTATCATCCCAGCGTATTTTCTGTTTGCATACTTCTTGTAAGAGAATTTTCGGGATTAAAGAGGACGGCGATGTCAAGCCTACCGGATCAAATAACTTTTGAGCTATGGACAACATTAGCCGCTTTGTGAATTTCTCCTTTTTTATGGTTGGTAGACTTAAATTACAGAAAATGGAATCATCGCGAGTGTCCCAAAGCATCCCGAGGACTGAGACAACTTGCTTGTTTGTATTGTATCCTTCCATTGGCGACACAACCCATTCTCTAAGATTGAACATCCCTTTATTCATCAATGACTTTGCGCCTTCGACAAACTGATCCACCTCCCATTTCTCTAAACTAATGACGGCATTGTCTACATAAAAGGATTTCAGTAATTTCTCGGCAACGTCTTTATGCTCGATTGATGGATTACTTAAGTGATGTCTAATGGTAGCACCAAGAAGAAAAGGACTACATGTCAAACCAAAGACAACTCTGCAATGCCTGTAAGTTACTATTTCCTTGCGAGTTTCATTTTTCCACCAAAGAAACTTTAAGAAATTGCGATCTTCATTATTGACAGATATTTGGAGAAAGGCTTTTTCAATGTCTGCCGTTATGCCTACTTCTCGCAATCTAAATTGAATAATCAATTTTGGAATTAACTCTAATAAATTGACACCCTTCTCAAGACGACTATTAAGAGATGCGCCAAACTTATCTTGAGCTGAAGCATCAAACACTGGTCTTATTCTTGTAGTGGTGCTCGAATTTTTCACAACAGCATGGTGACTAAGATAATGGCCCTTCATGTCGTCTTGGTGAATCTCCTCAATAATCCCAAGCTTTAACCAATCTTGAAAAACCTTTTCATAGTCATTCAAAATGTTTAAACGAAGTAAGCGATTTGTATTAGACATTAACCTTTTATATGCTAAATCAAAATTATTTCCTAAAGGTTTTCCCATTAATGCCACTTCTTTCCAAGGTAAAACTACTTCATATCTGCTGACTTCATTTATCTTAATAGACTTCTCAAAATTAGAAAGAATTTTATCTTCGACTTGTTTGCGGCTCTTTGTCTCAGCAGGATCTTTGATGCCAAGAAGTTCTAGGTCCCATAGATTATTAACATTATTTACGAATAAGCTTGTCAGTACGGAACAACTATCGGAAGTACTCTTCACACCCTGTAAAGTCCACCCAAGCTTGGTCTCTACGGCAGTTAAATTATTCCTCAGCTGTACTACTTTGTTAGTTAGCAATAAGCCGCAGTAATCAGCGCCAATGAGTAAACTTATGTCTAGTGTATCCTGTCCTATATCCGTCAAAAAGATGTTATGAGAATGAAGCTCTCCTAAAATGTTTTGTTCGCTGACTCTGGGTAAATAGCCACAAATGCGATCTTCATCAAATACTTCCATGTCCAAACTAAATGTATTCTTCAAGTCAGTAACTGAAATATTATATACCTTGTGCAGCTTATTTTTAGTCTCTAAACCTCCAAAAACAATATGCGATAATTCTTGTTCACCGATAGCTTGAATACTAAGTTTTTCAATCAAACTCTTTTTCACGTATGACCTTTGAGCACCGCTGTCAATTAGAGCTCGTACTGTAAACTCCTTAATGCCATAAACTATTTTTACTAGCAATGTCTGCAAAAAAGTAATATTTTTTGAGTGACTAATTGACAACTGACTGTCATGGTTTGACTTTGAAACATGTTCATCGCCTTTTGAACTATTTTTAATTTCAGGACAAAATAAAACATTGTGGCGTTTTTGACATGCTACACACTTTATAAACGCCTTACATTTAAAGGAATTGTGTCCCTGCCGTAAACAATTAGCACAACCTTTAACCTTCTTAATATATTTCTTTCTCTCATCGAGACTTAGGTTTACAGCTTTAATACAGTGAGCGCTAACATGAGAATCCTTATCGCACCAAATGCATCTCTCTTTGGCCTTAACGTTTTTTTGGTCACTAGAAGTAACAAAACATGAAGTAGTGGGAGTAACCTCTTTCTGGGCTAAACGTGAAATGTTTTCACATTGGTCATTAAAACCGAAACCAGATCTAGCCAGAGAAACTCGTTGATTACTCTCTACTTCCTGCTTTAGAAATAATAAAATATTATTAAGTTCGTTACCTCTTGGTTCCGAATTACCTGTACCCACACGAGAACGTTGCCAAGCTTTCAGTGTTTCCGACGGTAAAGCCGACTCAACCAGTGGGAATAAAATTAATGCGTACTTGTCGCTGGTAAATCCCATGGTTTCCAATGCACGTAACTGAGTCGTCAATTGGTCGTATAGTGAACTGAGAGAAAGCTCATACTCGTTCTTGGCCTGCGAAAGAATAAGGGTTAGCAAATCTAAGAATGTAGAAAATATTACCAAATAAAAATGCGAGTGGAGCGATGTAGCAATGACAACTATATTTCATCTAAACTCTTGGACATTCTTTTATGAAGTTTTGTGAAAATTGTCCGTATGACTGAGCGTTCCTTTTTGGCCTTAATTGCCATTTTTTCTCCAGAAATTTCCGTAGCCATTTTTACAAATATGATGAAATATTTTGATAATTTTCTACTGGTGATATCACTCCACCGTGTAATTCACAATAAATAATATTCTCAACTGTTAAACGGTCGCCACAAATGTATTATGTATTCTTTATCCCAGTCTAAAGTTGCTAGTAGATTCCTAGTACCTACAAAATTGGTACCGTGGTCAGAGTATACTGTATGTACACGACCACGTCGCGCTATAAACCTACGGAAACACATGAGAAACGCTTCAGTGGATAAGGATTTTGTTAGCTCTAAATGTATCGCTCTGTATACCGCACAAGTAAAAATGACAATCCAGCATTTTCCATTATTGCGTAACAATAAGGGACCAGCTAGATCAACGCCAGTGATTTGAAACGGTGCAGAAGCCTCTAACCTATCTACAGGCAGCGGAGCTGCAGGAGCAGTGACAGGCCTTCCCGCGAAACGCCTGCAAATGACACAGCTGGATATAACCGATTTACTTAATCTTCGTAAGCCAATAATCCAATAATGGTTACGAAGGTTCGTCATTAGTATATTTAAACCTGCATGTTGAAGTGAAATATGCCGTTCTCGAACTAATCTGTTAACGATAGGATGTTTATTAGGCAATACTATAGGTGTCTTAATACCGGATGCCATATCAGAAAGTAACAGCTTAGTTTTTAGCCTTAATAAGCCATCCTTATCCATAAAAGTTGTCAAATTTTTACTTTCAATCACCTCCATGCTCTCTTGTTGAATCAGCTTAATCATACACATTTCGGCGTTATCAAACTCTTCATACGATATGACACCAGTTTTCCTCTTCTCAAAATTTTCACTGCGACTGTTGAATACAAATCGTAGAATATATGCAACCATTCTTATGATCATTGAATACCTTGAAAAATACAGAATATCAGAAAGAAAAAGACTCACATTCAAAGTATTTACGCAAATAGTGCTTCTTTTCACCTCAGTGAAGGCATCTTTGTCTTCATCGACTTCATAATTAGGCCACTGACTTTTCTCTTTTAACCACGCAGGTCCATTCCACCATTCAGATTGTAAAAGAACCTTAGCATCACAGCCTCTAGAAACTAGATCTGCTGGATTGATATTACCTGGAACGTAAAACCAGTTTCCGGGATTTGTAGTATTGCGAATCTCATTTACGCGGTTCTGAACAAATACTGCCCAAGGAGTGTTCTTCCTTATCCATGTAAGCACAACTGTTGAGTCAGTCCAGTAATACGTAGGGCAAGAAAATTCTAAGGAATCCAAAACTTGGCGAGATAAACGTGCAGCAACCAACGCACCAATCAATTCCAGGCGAGGAATTGTAATTTTATCTTTAGATGGCGCTACTCTCGCCTTTGCCAATACTAGACGTACTGTAACACGTCCTTTCCATTCTGATCTTAAAAATACGCAACAACCGAAAGATTTCTGACTCGCATCACTGAAGACGTGGATACTTTTTTCACTTTCATCTATCGGATAATCAGTTAACCGACGTGGAATTTTATAATGCTTCAAGAGATGAATATGATCTAGCCAATCGGAAAATTTTATAGCAATATCTGGTGGGAGACTATCATCCCAGCGTATTTTCTGCTTGCATACTTCTTGTAAGAGAATTTTCGGGATTAAAGAGGACGGCGATGTCAAGCCTACCGGATCAAATAACTTTTGGGCTATGGACAACATTAGCCGCTTTGTGAATTTCTCCTTTTTTATGGTTGGTAGACTTAAATTACAGAAAATGGAATCATCGTGAGTGTCCCAAAGCATCCCGAGGACTGAGACAACTTGCTTGTTTGTATTGTATCCTTCCATTGGCGACACAACCCATTCTCTAAGATTGAACATCCCTTTATTCATCAATGACTTTGCGCCTTCGACAAACTGATCCACCTCCCGTTTCTCTAAACTAATGATGGCATTGTCTACATAAAAGGATTTCAGTAATTTCTCGGCAACGTCTTTATGCTCGATTGATGGATTACTTAAGTGATGTCTAATGGTAGCACCAAGAAGAAAAGGACTACATGTCAAACCAAAGACAACTCTGCAATGCCTGTAAGTTACTATTTCCTTGCGAGTTTCATTTTTCCACCAAAGAAACTTTAAGAAATTGCGATCTTCATTATTGACAGATATTTGGAGAAAGGCTTTTTCAATGTCTGCTGTTATGCCTACTTCTCGCAATCTAAATTGAATAATCAATTTTGGAATTAACTCTAATAAATTGACACCCTTCTCAAGACGACTATTAAGAGATGCGCCAAACTTATCTTGAGCTGAAGCATAATTCCTTTTTAGCAATCACATCCGACTGTCCTTCTATCGAAGACTTCTCTTTGAAGAGTCTGTCGTATCAACTGTTAAACGGTCGCCACAAATATAGAAAATATTACCAAATAAAAATGCGAGTGGAGCGATGTAGAATAATGACAACTATATTTCATCTATAATAAAAGTGACGTAACACTCCGTACGTCAACAACTTGTTTGATGAATTTTTGCTCTCTATCCTATATGCCAATACGACATCAAGAAATTTTACAATGTCTTATGAAAAGGACATTAGTATTATCTATCATAATTATACATTGAAGAAAGTTCACGGTCTCGTGCTTCGTAAAAAACTTTACTATTTCGGTAACTGTACAAAGCTGAAAATAATATATAAAATTTAAATATAAAATATCACATAATATGATTTTAACATCCTCTTTCTGTGCCTGTACAGAGTACCTACATGAAAAGAACACAACATTTATTTCCAGCCATTATTGTGATTAACATCATGGTGTCAGCAAGAAGCATATAGTTAAATCCTATATTTAACATATTTTCACTATTTTGCGTAAATGCTTCGAATTTAATCGAATAATTAAAAATAAATGTTATTACCTCGCAGTGAGTCGGTCAAACGTGTCCACAATTAGCCAAACTCACGAGCGACATCATAAATGTCACAATTATAACAAATTCCGTACAATTACGGAAGCCCCGTGACAATTTTTAATTTTAGCGTAGAGTGTTACCGCGATTTAGTTAATGGATTCTTTTAATGGCCGAATGAATATTTAAACACAATGGTGGGAATTAAAGAGATATAAAATTGTATAATCACCCTCGCTGAATGATATGGTAATTCTTCGCATTTTAATTAGTAATTCAAGAGTATTTCGCAATCGGTTCTCCTCGGGTTCGGGTACTTCTTGCCTATTTTTAGACAATTAAGGCCAGGAAAATCCAAATCGACCTGTTTTCTTTGAGTTTTAAGACAGCAAATAATGTTTTTTTATTTAGAAAAAAAAATATTGTTATTCATGAACTGTGTTTGGTTATTGACAGGCTCAAAACATGATAGTTGATACTTTATTCGATCATAAAAACATTCAAAGATCGGTACGTTTCATTTTTTCAACTTTACTTGATAATTAATAAATGAAAAATGAAAAAAAATACGTAGAAATGACATTGTCAAAATTATTCTGTTGCTAGTTTTTTTGGCTTTTATTATTTTATAATCCTTATTAAATAACAAAAAGGTGGCTTCTGAGGGTCACCCGCTGGGCATTTTCTCGCTTCAAGATGACCCTTAGAAAGATATAATTGTGGAATGAAAGAAATAGAAACATATTTTGTGTTTTTAGAGTTTATCTTCTTTCCCCTCTCCTATCAGGAATACTATAGCTATGAACTCACTTAACTGGCCTTCGTCATCTTCCTCACCGTTTCAATCATCACCGAATATTACCAGTTTTGCAACTCGCATTAAGAAACACAGCCACAAAATATTTTAGCTTATTTCTTTCTAAATTACGTCTCTAAAAAAGGCGCGAGTGTTTTAACACAGCTTTTATAAATGTATGAAAAATGTAAAGCATATACGTATAGGCGTATACAATCTTAGGTGGTAAGCAACCAACATTTAAATAAATAGCCACCACGGTCACTCACCGTTTGTCGAGGCAAGTTTTTGATCTCTGCCATCCATCCTTGATAGGACCCTCGTTCTTTGATGATGTCATATTTTTAGCTCCCACGATCCACTCTCACGATAAAGAACTGTCAAAGGTAACGCGACTTGAGATAAAAAGTTGCAAAGTCCCCCGCCCAACAGATATAAAATAATAAGAAATTAGAAAAAGTTATTTTGTGGAATGTTTCTTCGCCGCCCCAAGATATTTTGAACTTTATCTCTTGAGAAACATCTCTCTTGTTTTGATTTTGTTTTGTCAAGACAGGGCGTCACCATGCGTCTCTTGGAAGCGTTATTCCCAGATTTAAAATAAGGTTGGTATGTCTTTAGGTGAGCGGAAACCAAATAGGTTATATAAATTGGCTAGTTTGGCAATTCTGATTCACATGATGTTGATAAGAGAATTCAAAAGCGACCAATAGCCGTGACTAAGAGATTAAACTTACGGAGTATGGGCCGTAACACCACCACGCGCTAGGAAGAAACGGTAGCAATAATTATAGCGACCGAGACCAACGGCTTGACGTGCCTTCCAAAGCACAGAGGAACTCGAGATCACAAAGTTTTGGTCACCTATCCTCGGCCTGACCATGTTAAAGGTAGCTTTGTTTTCGATATCGAAAGCCAAAGCGTACTAACCACTACTCCACCGAACTCCTCCAAGTTTAACTTATACTTGCCAAATTTCTAGATTTGTAGGTGTTAAAGATTTTGAGGTTCCGTGATTAATTAATGTGGTATTTCGCTGGTCACCCATCTCATGGACTGACCAAGGCAAAAGCAGCTTTGTGTTCGATATCGAAAGCTAAAGCACACGAACACTAAATAAAAGCCAACAAGCTCCTCCTAAGCTTACCCATTTTTGTCGTAAACCAGCTGTGCTAGCATTGTCGAGGTGAAAATTTTTCTGGGTGCTCTGAATTCGCATCTTATGTTGTGATGCGCCTATCTGTTGGTCAACAACCCACACTGCGATATCTGAAGATGTTGCACGCAGATGCACCCCTTGGATGTAATCGAGACGTTTTGCTAGTTCTGTTAAATGAAAAAAAAAACTAAAACCTATTGACACAACCCCCTGCCATTGTAGAGTTAGGATCTGACAAAATGCTCGCTAAAAATTTACATTTAAGACGCTTTAGCATAAATTCTTCAGTATCTAAAATCTCTCCTCCTTATTCCATAAACACTCCATCTAACCGTTATATTCAAAAGCAAATTGTGAACTGTTGTTTTCTTAATAGTTTTCCTCACTTGTAATCAAACTTGAAAAATATTCTTTCTTGTTAATTTTAAATTAGGTCACGCTTGTCCACGCGTAATTAAATTTTAAACACAAGCGCTGAAATTAAGGTTTTCCAGGTAACCTTAATTATTAGGCGGAGTAAACATTCTGGAAGCAGGCCGTCAAACTAATTGAATAAGTAAAAAAAATTGCTGTGCTAACTAATTCAAGAGAATTGCACAACAGAGACATTAAAAAACTGCTAGCCGCACCTCTGCGTTATGCACCGAACGCCGCATTCGCACAAAGCGAGCGGTCACAGATTTATAACAGGAACATCCGCAAGAAAAATAGCGAGATATTATTTAAAATATTTCCCTGTACCTGCGCGATGATGTTTACTCTCCGTCCGATATTCCGTAGCCCAATTTATTTATAGAGACCCCGTAAATAAATCACCGGGCACAATAGAAAAGCACATATTTCCTATAGTTCGCTCGCTCATTAATAGTAAAAAGCGACCGCAGCCCGCGCGGGTAGACAGCCAATGAAATGGCTAATAAAAGTAATAAAGTGTATTGTTTGCTCCGAGATCGATAGCTAAAGAGTCGTTTAATTAATGACCAATCTCCAGAGACTCACCGGCACTTACACTAATTAATTAAAGTCTGCAAACGAAGAAATAAAGCGAACTCTCATGTTGCCGTCCGCTCGCCGTCATTGTTTAAAATGTAGGTCCTCGCCGATGCCGTCCACTTCGGCTGAGACGGAGCTGAACTCGCGACTTGGGGATAACTCAAGCAATTACTGTATTGATACTGACAAAAGAAAGACAAGTAATTAGAACAGGGATACGGCGGAGTAATGAGTATACCTAGAGAATAGTGTTTAGAAACATAAAAGGTAGACAAAAATGACATATAAAATTACATAAAACTCATAAAAACTGTTCGTAGCAACATAGGTTAGATTTAGTCCCAATATTCCCACAGGAACGGGTACCACGCAGGTAAACCGCGGAGAGTTACTAGTTATACATATAAACCTTCCTGTTGAATCAGTCTAATCTTTTAAAAAAACCACATCGATAGCGGGAAGTGACGTCATTCTGTAATCCATTTTGTCTTCCTGATTATAATGCTAAAAATCTATGTTCATAACCACCCACTTGATTGTACTAGTCTAACATTTATAAAAAACAAAAGAATTATAAGAAATGTGAAAAAAGAGCAATCCTCGAGTTTCTGGCTTGCTCTTCTCGGGGATGTCTGCGTTCCGAGCGAGTTGTAGATTCACTTATTCATAAATTGACGTTTTTAAGTGTTTGTATATCAAGCCTATAAAATAAAGATATTTTTGATTTGATTTGATTTGAATATGAAGTGGCAAGTTATATTCAAACACAATGGTGAAAGCCGAAACGAAACTGACGTTTTACACCTTCAAATGTTCTCCAACTTTTCAATGACACAATTTCGCCGAGCCAACTCTGAATGTTTTTGTAACGTCCAAACAAGCCAATATCGTACCTTTGATGCCTGTTTAAACAGAAAGCCTCATACCGTTATTGCTTCATATTAAATGTTCCGACGCACGTATGTATGTAGAATTTATCCTTACACGTATCGAAAATATGCAACTTGTAAAAGGTTTTGGATCCTCGAAATGTGAAACTTGCAATGTTTGGTGTAATATAGGCATTCTTTGAAAAGGAAGAATTGATGTATTTTTATCTTATACAGAATACCAACAGAATCAGTGACATTGCAAGTACAGTTTTACTAGTTCCGATGTCGGGGTCCATCCTCTTGACTCAGCTATAAACAAACCCTGAAAACATCCTTAGATAACATACTATGTAAATATTAATCTAATGAAAACACACACATAATTATAAATCATATATGTCTGTTATTGGTCATCACATAGTCTGCCCTCAACGGTTCTATTTTTAAAGCCTTACATGAGTACAAGTAGCGAGCTCGGAGCTCGGTGGCGCAGTGTTTGGCACGCTTTGGCTTTCGATATCAAAAGCAAAGCTACCTTCGTCATGGTCAGGCCGTGGATGGGTGACCAAAACTTTGTTATCTCAAACTCCTTCATGCTTCGGAAGGCGCTTTAAGCCGTTGGTTCTGGTTCGGCATGGTTCGTTACGGCCCATACTTCTCAAGAGAAGTATTTCTTTCCATGTTTGTTCACGCTGAGCATAAGCTGAGTACGATACCATTTACGTACCGTAGCAGTAGATGACATATAGGTATAACTTACCTAACCCGAAACATTCACTAGAGAGCCTAAGTTAAAAGAGAACTCCAGAGTACTGTCAAAGCACGTCAAATCAGTATTTTTATATCTTTTTCATAAAGATACAAAGTTTCATGCCATCAATCTTCGCTAGATTGGATTTAAGTTAACATAAGAATTTTGTTCAGAATTAATTTAAACTAAGTGCCGTCTTAAAAATAGTGGTTTAAATAATGGGAGAATGCCATCTGGCCCGTTTGAAACACCTGGACGAATAACATGAGGTCGTTCGTTCACCTGTTCGTAGATTTTGTGGAATTGTTATCGAGTCTCACATTTACGCTTATTATTTCACGTTTTGTATTCTTATAGGTACTCGTAGATCGAATCTTGACTGTTTGAACCTAATACATAAAATGATCATTCATATTTCAATTAGCGTCTTTGTTGTTTTACTATCATAAATAGATTGAACAAACGAGAGAGAGCTGCTTCTTCGAATATTTTGTCCTTCTTTACTCTGTGATTTTAGCCTAGCCTTTTTGTAAAATTTATCTCGAACAAAAAACTCACATATTTTGTAACGCAAACACTTACTTTTTCCTTGACTATTCTTGAAATTCTTAATGTTTATTTTTGAGAATCATTTTAACATATAGCAAATATCTAATCATTAATAGTAGTTTATGTGACTGTCACATTGACATATACAGGTTATTAAAACACGAGCGTGGTTTTAAAAAACGAGCCTTGGCGAGTTTTTTAATAGTATCATGCGTGTGTTTTAATACCGAGTTATATGCAGTTACATACACTATTTTATCTACACTCATTATTCAAAGAAATAAAATAAAAAGTTTAATTAATTTTATTTATTGTTGGCTGTCTGGAAAACATTTGCCATAGTTTTGTGCGTTTTTAAGAAAAATAAGTTTGCATAATGAGTCCAACTTGTTGCATAATGGTCATTATGTCACAGTTTCCATTTTTGAATTTTTGTTTTTATCATCTGTGTTAAAAAGTATGTCATTATGAGTTCGAGTCTGAGTTCATAATTCGAACATTATAACATGAGTGCAGATAAACTATATAAAAATACTACGTTTAGATTAAAAGCCAAAAAATTTTGTTTACTTATTTTACTAATTGTAACCGTACTTAAATGTGGATCATCATTCGTTGCACAAACAAAACACAGGCAAAAACTAAGTAAAAACAATAAAAAGTATCTTTTCCATGTTCGAGAGCAACAAAGGTACCAGGGGTCCATAAACGTGGAGCAGTCATCACGAATTCATGTGGCGGTTCGCGCCCTTAGCACGCTATCACTTATCCACTCCGCTATTCAAGCGTACTGCCTTTTACATAATAATAAAGTACTTTGTAATAAAACTTCTCTTTTTTCATAAATAAACTCAATTTATGTCCGCATATGGATGTGAGACGTACCAAGGGCTGTACAATTTTCTTTGCAATAAAATAAAAAGAGTACATTTGTATAAGTAACGTTAAAAACTTAACGTTCTTAAGAAGATTTGAAGTCGCTGTGGGTTTAAAATTTTTACTCGATTTCCAATTCCACGCATACAAAGCCACAGGTAAAAACTAGTTTGTCTTATAAAAAATATCAAAATTTTAATACCAAGATAAAGTACTAGGACAGTATAAGCTTGAGGAGCCAACACAAACACAATTACGCTGATTGCTTCGACCGTCTCCGAAGTATATTCTACGGCACTTCCTTTCATCTTGTACTCACGGCAACTATAATTATATTGCAACCACTAATGACTATTGTATCGATTGCTTTATTATTGGAAAGCGAGTAATAAACACATTCTTTATCTCTGAAGTATCTAGTCTAGTGGAAATGTGAACTTTTAAAATATTAATCTTCCACGTTGGAACGTAGATGTTCGATTGATTTGAAAACATAGCTAAAATAGGGTGATTCTGCGTTTAATAATTCGTCCAGCATACTTTTTTCTACCTGCCAACGAAAAAAGTACCAGGCGACAATAAACACGGGGCGGCATCACGAATTCATGGACGCGGCAGATCGCGTCGTTGCTTGGACCATTATTTTTACGGTACGACTGCCTCTCATCGCCGTACCGCGGCGCGCGTACACTGCTCCCGACCGGCTCACCGACTCACTATTGTATTGGAAGCTGATGCTCGTTATTGACAGTTTATGTTTCTCACGCTTTAAGGTTTATGTCTATCATCTAAAATTGAACTCTATCACGCCTGCAATCCCCGAAGGGGTAGGCAGAGTCCAAGGAGCACTGTGTTCCTTAAAACCACATTTAGCCATACAAAAAATTGGGTTTGGTCAGATGAAAAATCGTGAAAGAGTAGTAACAAGTGGCTAACTCATCGCCTACACAATCACAGACCCAGTACTCAATACGCCCTTAGTCGCCTTTAACGACATGCTAGGCAAGAATCACTATATCACTGACGCTACATGACATCTCAAACTGTCAAACTTTGACTAATTAAAAAATTTACAATAGATGTTATTCTTAATGCTTAAGGTCATTATCCCTAGTAGTAAGCAGTGTACGTGCACCCAAAGCAGACCTGTAGGAGCGGCTATTACCCTTTCTTTTGCTCTAATGATTGGTGCTCGCGGACCGTCTCCCAAAGGTTGGCTTCCGCCTCGCCGAACACCCTGTAATGTCCATTTCCAGTTTTGCACCTAACGGCATTGCAATTAAGCTCAAAATTGATTAGCGAGAACTCGGAATGACTGTGAAAAGTGAAATGCTATTGTAATGAAACCGTTGTAGCTGTTTCATAAGTGGAGATTGGGGGTAGATGAGTATTTTCCGTCCCAATTTTCCTGCTCTCCGTTACATACTAAGAGATGTTTTGTTTATAGTGTAATGTCTAAAGCAAGAATTATTTTTTTTTGTAAATCAATACTAAAAACGAAAATGTCAACAAAAAATGGAAAACAAACTGTTTAAAAAAAATTACCAACCAGGCGAAAAAAACTGTCGCATAATGTTGATAACATAAAAATGTCACATATACATAGATACACAAAAGATTAATGAAGCAAAACACAATGCTCCCATAGCAGTTAACAGAAAAGTCTTAAAATTGAATAATAACATTAAATAAATATAATTACAACTGTAAAAATCTTTAAATTGTGAATTGCTCTCACACCATTTAGAAAATATACCTACTAATTATATAAAAACTTTTAAAATATCATCTTTCTTCCGTATTAGATAAAACTTATAAAGACATTTATAATTAATTTTCATACAAATTCAGGGGTAATATATAGTCTACATTAACACCTCATAAACATAAGCAAACACACAAAATTCACTAGCTTAATTAAGTTCTTGGTACCTTCGTGCGCAGCGCATTGTCTCTGCCCATAAAGAGGTTAGTTTACTATAGTTTATATAGTTTTTTGTTGTCCAAATTTAAGACTTGCTGTAAATAGGAAACTGAAAAATAGTGGAATTGCGTGCCGTGGACGGCAAAGGACTGAGCAATTTGTGGCTCAAGGTGTGAGCGTAAGCGACCTTATTAGGCATTACGGGGCAATTGCATTCGTTGTTTTCTGCGTTAGATTTGTAGTTGACAAGAAAGATTTCTTTATGTGAAGTCATTCGTGTAGTGTCATTTTCTCGTTAATTTAATTCAAGAACCCGCTCTCAAAAATTTTGATACTTGTATCTCTATCTGTGTCGCTATGTTATTAAAATGGGGATGCTTTTACTACTGACCAGTAATTGTATCCCATTTTCGAAAAAAAAATATGATTGAATTTTTTTTTTGCAATACAACGATGCAAATTAAAGTATGGAAAATAAATTAAATGATTAAGTACTCTGTACCCGCTCACCGCTTGTGCCTTGTAATGGAAGTTTAGTATTTATCGTGACAATTAAATAGTTAGTGAACGCGTCCAACGCTTATCACCGACGTGGAGACGGTGCGTCGCTATCAGACGGTGAAACACTAATGGATCGTCTGCTATAAATGTTTTTAACAAAAGAAATACGAAAAACACCGTTGACTTTAAAGAAAATAAACATAAGTGGCTGTATGGTTTTGGTGCCTTTGCATGAGGAGTGAAATCTTCTTTGCCGTCTTTTAAAATTGTCTCGTTTTGTTACGAATAATATTATGTAGATAAATCGTTACATACCGATTATGGATAAGTTTGTCCGGAATATTTTTTAAACACAAAAAGTTATGTTGATCGATCACAGAAGACTGAGCTTGAGTGCAAACTCATGTGGCTATTTTAAATAACAAAATTCATACTAACGTCAATTGTGTTTTCACACACTTACACATCTGTTATTTATCAGGTATTCACAGTTATTATCACGATGCAAATATTTGTTTGGTAAAACTTTTATTTTTAAAATAATTAATTTGTGTATGCCTTTCCTGGAGTATGCCAGCTGTTTCCAAAACAATGTGAACCTTCAAACGTTAGATATCAAAGTCTAAATTGATTTAAGAATTTTACACGTCGTTCTAAACGACACAAGTTGTATGTACTTACAAGTAGGTACGGTCACATTCAAAAGTCAATTCATAGTCGGTAAAATTATCGCATAGTGCGGAGCCTCCCGAAACATGATACATTGAGTTCTAATTAATGACAACTTAAAGTTGAAATTTATTTGAGGCAGTTTATGTCAATACACACAACATTTTAACAAGCAATCGCCGACTTTTCGACACGAGGCCATCAATAATTAAATGCACCGTACAGGCTTATTTATCAACAACTTGGCATCGAATCGATAATCAATAATACGGTATTACGAGTCGAATGAGCGTTAATAAGGGCCGGTCCTGACCTAGTTCGGGGGTAGTTCGTGTTAAGACGACTGTAGGGCCCGATAAGGCTCGGCAAGTCGACCGGTTAATTGTCCGCAATAGATACCGTCCAATGAACTATAGGCTCTCGTTTCTGAGGCAATTGTACCAACGTAATCAACTGTTGATTATTGTATTAATGGATCCTCTTATGAGGTGCCTTAACTGGCAGCTCTGGGGGCTTATTTTTTGTTATAGCAACATCTATAGTAAATTTATTATATTTTGCTTTAGCAACTCGCTATGAGACAAGTGATCAAACAATTTTTTCTGCAATATTAACATTACAGATATCATTTCTAAGAGTTTTACAACAAAACGCATTTTCAACAATTACGCGTTTTTACCGTTTTTTTCATGTCAAGTGATAGGCACACAATAAAAGTCATAGATAATTTATTTAAAGAAAATTAATAATTTTTAGAGCTTTTACTTACAAACTTATGTAATACAAATATCACCAAAGTGATATTATTATGTTCAAATACCCGCGGTTACCATGCACCAAAGCCAGCGATATTCTAACAAGCTGTACCCAAATGTAATCAACAAATTCAGTGAAGTGTAGAGCTATTTAGTTCTTAAAAAGTGTCTAATAGCTACACATTAATTCAAACGAAGATAAACGTCGGATCTCACCGGTGATAAAGCTAATTCTGTGGCAGATCCGTCCAATTCTTACGGCTATAAACGCACAATTGGCGGGGCCCGTAAAGCACCCGATATTAAAAAGCAAACCGCCGCAGTAATTTCGTCCATCCAAACGGTCTTCGCACAACATTCGTATTCTACCCGCGAGGCCGTCCGCTATATCTTTTCACTGCCTTCGCTAGGCACCACCCAAGGTAGCAAAGTGGTTATAAAGTGCCCCTAAAGGCAACACAGTAAGCCGGTTAGCGAGAAGACACTTTAGGCCGTACGTGCGATTTGCCTTTTATGCAGTCGTTTCCCCGTTTTGGTGCGATTAGAGATATTGGGTGACTCTTTTTCCGTTCACACGATGTGCGAATGCCCTTTAAATGCGTTATGATAAGATTCGGTTGCGAATCTATAAGTAATGTGCCGACGCACAGAATACAAAACGGTACGATCGAATAATCTTTTTATAGTTATAGAAATAAGAGTGAATGTCAAATAACATTGTCCTTAATATTTTTATTACGTGCTTGACTTGTATATACGGCGGGAGAGCATAAGTGAGGTATAAAAACGACTGTTTCGAACTAATGTACGGCTCCCTGAGCGGCAATCGAACCCGAGAGCGTGGCTTTTAACGGTTTTTGTTGTAAATGTATAGCAAAGCTTTCGCCCCGCGATTTCAATATTACTTCTATGGCTGTCGAAGCTACACAAATGAACTATAGAATCCTTAAATGATCCTGAACAAATAAACTGGATTTGAGAGATTTTTTGTAATGTAATAAGAATTTAGCTGTTCCTAGAAGAGCGGTTTCTAACACACAAAGACTTTGACGTGTGTAAAAGGAAAATTTAATGCCTCTTTAAAGCAATAAGATATTTTTCGTGCAACACTAGAAGTCAGAGTCGTAATGTTATCATGTATTGCGCAGGTACTATATGGCAGTGGTATATTTATTTTATGAAACTATAACTTTTTACTGTCCTATTAGGGTATAATATTTACCCGAAAGACGTAATAACTACTCAGAACTGCTTTCTCTTTGATGATACTGTGTCGTTATATCTACTTCGGTCACGATACTGTAAGGGTAATTTGGTACATTTATATTGAATAAAAAAGTTTTATAAAGTAATGATGTTAGTAAACGAATGCGTTTGAAGCAGCTTTATTTATTTTTTTAATATGACAGGTAAGCTCTTGGCCTTCTATCTCACCTGATGGTAAGTGACGATAAGGCCGAAGGTGGAAGCGAGCTTCAGCTGTAATCCTCAACAACTAAGGAACTGGCTATCTTACCAACCACCAACCAAAACGAGCAGAAAAACCCCCGCAACGCGGGAAATCGAACCCAGGACCCGATCTACACCCGGCGGTGTCAACCACAAGACCAGAGTGGCGGTTTTATATTGCACAGATTATGTAAAGATATATTATGTGTCACCATCATCATCAACAACCTATGCCCGTCTACTGCTGTACATAGGTCTCCGAGCCAACCAACGAATATCGTCATCCCATCATTTCACAGGGTGTCCCACACTACGGCCCGTATTACGGAACTAAACTCAAGCGTAGATCTCTGCTTGAGCACTGTTAGAGAGGGATGGCGCTATTGATCCCACACAGCGCCATCCCTTTTTGACTGCGCTCAAGCAGAGATCTACGCTTGAGTTTGGTTCTGTAATACGGGCCTACGTTTACCCAGTCGCGGTCTCCACGTAATTAAAAATTGTTTTAAATTTAAAATTGTTGTAACTAACATTATTGTGTATATTCCACCATAAAATCCTTTACGGGATTAAAATTCTGTAATTAGATAATGATTTCATTGACAGCGCACTATCATTGTAAATAGTAAAATAAAAAAATGAGTCAATATTCGTGAAAGTTCACTCCAATCTCTCAGTGTCTACATTCTCTTTAAAACAGTCCCATTCATCTCAACCCAAAACAACTTGCAAGCAATTGAATTAAACCCGAACAGTTGTGGGGCCCAAGCCTGTTGAATACCGAAGGCCAGGCCTACGGGACGGGCCAATCACGCTAAAAGGCCGACCATGGGACGACTTTTCTATAGACAGCGAGACATAGAATCTATGTCTTTAAGCAACTCGAAGAGCGTTAAGGAAGCCTGAAAAGAGATAAGTATACAAGATGTTTCAAAAACAAAAAAAAGGCGATAGGGGTTGTAGGATCCCTTATACGGAACTCATTGCCAAAATATCAGGACCGTAGTTTGATATTTTTAGTAGCCGATAAATTACTTCATGAATTTTCAACTCTGTTACTACTCTGTAGGCCTAGCACGGGCCGGAGAGAAAAAGTCCCCAATGCATGAAGCAATGACGATTTTTGTCTCTGGGGACTTTTTCTAGGCGGTATATAAAATTGATTAGAGTTCTGGAAGGGGATTTTTAAAACACCGTGTATAAACAGATTTATCGCCAAGAACTCTCAGCACATTCAAAGTTAAATTATTAAGGCTTTTCGAAACTTTTCTGTAATAAGACAAATATTGTTTTTATATATGAGAGGAGGCAAACATACAGACGGTCCACCTGATGGAAATTTATCACCGTCAAGTTAATTTAAGATTGATCTAATGTTATCTACCTCCTCTACCAAAGCTTCGCGGTTGCAGGTAAAGTTTCACTCATATGTGGTTCACTATGTGTTTTTTTCTGGTCAAACGCGACTTTATATCAACCTGCGTGCAGTCATATCTATAGTATATCTAATATCTATAGTATAGGCCGGTCGCGTGTCGGAAGCAATCACCGGCCAACCAACTGACGCCTCTATCGCGTCGACGTAGATACAAACATCTGTTCGCTAAATTATTTAATTGGTTCAACTATTCTTCTATTCTTGCATGCGATAGATAGTTTACTACGAGAAACGGTGGATACTAAGTTACTGATCGTGATCAGTAGCCTTTTGTAAGTTATTTTTGTTAAAAACTCTCAGCTTTTTCAGTTGGGTTAAGAATGTCAGTATCTATGGGAAACGTGATAAGCGCTCCTACCGGAGTAGCTGAAACCACGTTTCTCATAGACATTGACATTCATAACGCAACTACAGTCTGAATGTTTTTAAAGGTGCATTTTGACAGATGGAAATCGATTAATCTCACTACAAACAACTGTAAAAATGCACCGGTTATATTATTCAGACTGTAAAAAAATTATGATAGCTTTCACTAGGGGTACTTTATATTTGAAGATTTTGAAATTCGAAACCGTTGTGTTTTTGCGAAATTATATTTTCTAAGTAACGATGAAACTGTGGCCAGTGCTATATTATCTACATCAACCTTAACTATTATTTCAATATTTTCAATTGAATCATAATCTGACTAAACGAAAAAGATTTGTAAAACTCCTTCATTACACCAACTCCGTATAAGAAATTACAAAAATATAACGATCCTAATATTTAATCTGTTCGATAAAAATTTAAAAAAAGAAAAAGTGATCGTCTTCTAATTATAATTTTACGGTCGTTAAATAAATCCCAAACTTTTAGGGATTCGGCCCTTAATATAAGCTCTCCGCGCGAATATTTCATCGCTTTACAAAATCATTTTCAGTCTCCACCGAACAATAATAATGAAACATTTCGTTAATTCCACTTTTAACAAAACAAATCTTGATTATACCAAGCACTGAGTATTTATGCTTTAATTACTTTTCGTCGTTTTATAAAGGTATTAAACTGATTCAAGTGGCGAAATAACAAGCAATCGTGCGCGCCGTGAAGCGTCAAATTGTGAATAATTAAATCGAAATCTAGCATTGATAAGTGAGATGTCGATGTTGAAAAATAGGGGGTAATTCTGAGCACGTGAGCGCGGCCGTGCGTGAAGCCAGGCAAATGTTTAAACGACTACTATCCATTGTTCTTTACTTTAGAATGGGACCGTTCTAACTCATAATGTAACTGGATTGAGAAACAAAGGGCGCTCCCCCCAAAGTCGGTGGCAGTCTTTTGTTTGAAAGAAGCCGATTTGTATTCGCGCAAAAAGTGAATTAGCAGTGGCCATTGTGAGCTTGAGGTGCAGGCCGCGACGTTCCGCTCAGTTAGGACGCGAACTTGCTACTCCGTCATTTAGGGAGTACATTCAAAACTGGAAACGTTTATCTCTTGTTTTTCAGCAATACTGGACCTAATAAAATATTAATTAGCAATGACAGTAAGTATCATCAATCCACACTGATGAACGCTGGCCTTCCCTAATGTGCGCCATTTTAGTCTGTAATAAAATAATAATAATAAATAAATAAATATTCTCAGACCTATCAACTAGTCCCATTTTAAGCAACTAAATGCTTGTGTTACGGATACTAGATGACGGACAAATATATTTAATAGATAAATACATATAAATATTCAGAATTTACATAATACAATAAATATATAATAAACACCTAAGACTGGAGAACAAATGTCTGAAAATTCATCACACAAGCACTTGCCTCCACTGGGGATCGAACCCAGGACCTCTCGAGATGGCGACGCCTTGAGACCGGCACACAGACCACTCGGCCACGGAAGTTTAATAATCGCATAAGAAATTTAAAAAAGCGTCTATCAGGAAATTATAAATCTAATTGAAAACTCGATTTTGTAATTTTTACTTTTATGTCAAAAATTCACTAAATTTCACTTTATATTTAATTTTCCTGCAAGTTCATTTTCCGGTCTAAATGCAGTATTTGCAAGAATATGGTACAAATCTCGGCAATATAATGGCCAATTCCTGTTTCGATTAATAAATATTGTATATATTCATAATTATTCATATATTTTCTATTTAGCGTGCTGGCCCTACCCGACCGACGGCGAATTTTCGTGTGTTGAAACAGATAGTTCCAACGATATAAATCTCCGGGGGAACGGCTTTAATTAACTATCGTATAACAGTGCAGGTGTACTGGGAAAGAATTAACCTCTCTTTCTCCCGAACAGAACCACTCTGAGCTACTAAAAGACGGCTAATTGAAAAGCTAATATTCAAGGTATAACATTAATTATGCTCTCGAGGGTAGCTGCGTAATCTCCTTCGCGAAATCCTTATTATTTTAAGTGATACGCCGTCGCAAGTAAATATTAAACGAAGCTGTATCACGGGGTATTAGATGTTAGCGTTATGAGCCGATAGGGTTTGCTTAGCTAATTATGGCGATATTGAATTTCGTATTCAATTAACATTAAAAAGATTTTCGTAGATAATTTGCGAGTTGGAATTTGAGCGCCGAGTCGTTTATTATAACGTTTAGCGTACGTCAATAATATTAATGTAGCACAGCTACGGTTCGTAGCAGCTTTCATAACACGTAGCACATATTCTTCTGTTACGTTGAAGCACTAAACCGTAGCAGTACAAATATATAGCTGAAAAATCGAAAGCAATTATAATAAAAACTATCGTCAAAAACCGATTCGTTTCATTGGTTTGCTATCAAACATTTAGCTGTACGCACCGACGCGCGCGTTCTATTAGCAGTGGGATAACCAACAGAGCTAATCGAACGCAGGCCGCGGGCGGGCTGCACAGCGGACTGTGCCTAGACAGTCCACTACATCAGGCTACATATCATCACGCCTCTATCCCCAAAGGGGTAGGCAGGGGTGTTAAACATAATTTTACCTGTTATGTTTAAGTCCACATACAATAGGCGAGCTTTTGCCTTGCACCGGGCACAATATTAACTTATCTGCTTTATATTCTGTGCATATTTTTTGTCAATAAGGAGTTTAATTTCATCATAGCGCTCTCAGGTTGTAATGCACTTGCCACGTGCTCAATTTCCTGAAGAAAACTTTTGAATTTTTGTAACTCGAATTATAAAAAATATTAAAAATCTATTTGTAAGCGTGCTCGTACATTCATCTGTATTTATACAATATTCTCACATCAAATATTGTTTAAGAATATTCCGTGCACTCGCGGAATCAAAAGCAGTCTGAGTAGGTACGTTGCCCTTTCTTCACTCTTTCTAATATAATTAAAGGTTCCCGACGGAGTCCTGATGGCCATAACATACCTTTATATTACGGGGAGGCCTAAACGAGCCTTCTTAATTTCGCAACACGATGCTTTACGAAATCTTCAGGGGTTAGAACTACCCTCGGAACGACTTGGATTACTAAAATGAAAATATTCTGTCAAGCAAAACGTCAGCGAATGGGGGCAAGATGTTTAAACATGGCCTTGAATTTGTGTAACTTAATTATTTTTCTTTATTTTCATTTTTTCAAACTCATTTCATTTTTTAAAAACTATCTTGATTGAGGTGGCTATGTCTATTGTTTTATTCTGTTTTTTTTGGTGGCAATGAGTCATTTGCAAATTAAGCTACTAGTTGACGCTTAAAAGCATAATTGACATTACAATGAACTTAAGCTTCGTCGTGCTTATTTTGAAGCCATTTTGCCAGTGTATTATAACATATGAGTGAGTGTATATAAAGAAGTATTATAACATAAAGTAGTATATGTTTTAACCGTCTCTCTGGTCTAGTGGTTCACACCTCCGGATGTTGATCGAGAGGTCCGGGTTCGATTCCCCATGGGGGCAGAAGTTTTTCTGCTCGGTTTGGTTGGTGGTAGGGCTTCTAAGCCCGCCTGGCTAGCTACCGCCGTCGTACCTAAATTTGACGCCATAATAACCATGTTTTAAGCATTGTTGTGTTCCGGCAATCAGAGGTAAGATAGCCAGTTCCTTAGTTGTTGAGGATTTACAGGTGAAGCTCGCTTCCACCTTAGGCCTTATCGTCACTTACCATCAGGTGAGATGAAGGCCAAGAGCTTACCTGTCATATGTAAAAAAAAAATGTGTAACTTCAAATAACTTTGTGATATAAAATAGTATCACTATAAAAAGAGCTGAGTTTCTTGCCCGTTCTTCTCAGAACAAGACCTCCTGGTAGTTTTGTGAACGGATGGAGTAGTTTATCGCTTTCACAAAAATTTGTAAAATGCTTTTGACGTTAATAAGCATGTGCTAAGACGCATCTAAATTGAATAAACGATATTGAATTTTGAATTTTAAAACCTAGTTTTTAAATACCAGCCTGTGTTGTAACTAGACAGCGGGCACACAACGTGACACAATAATCTATTGTTTGCGAATACCGGTGTTCGCGGCACTGACCCTCACTACATTAGAGGCTACCAGGGGTACATTAATGACTACATGGCATCGATCACACGCCACTTATATTTAATTTTTATCTAATATTAGGTTCTTACCTATGAAATTGGTGTTTTGTATGGAGATTTTGGGGAATTCTGCATTTTCCATACTAAAGTTTTTTCAGTTTTCTTCACAACGACAAATCCAATGATAATAAGATTTGGCATCTATAAATAGACAAGCTTTAGTAATATGTGTAATATCACACTTCATAAAAATTATTTATCGTTTTTAAGTGAATGCAAATAAAATGATGTATTCGGGAGGCACTTAAAAAGAGTTGTCTCCGTGTCAAATTTTAACACAATTAAATTTACAACAAATTATCAAAACAAATCAAAAGAGCTCAAAAATATAGTCTGTTTTTAGACGAGGTAATTATTTTTTAGGAATACTCTGAATCTTAATAGTTACAGACAAAATACTAAGAGAGAAAAAAACACCAATTTCATAGGTAAGGACCCAATATTAGATTTAATTCTTTTCGCCACCATCACACTAATAGAATAAAGAAAAAATAATAAAAGACTCCGAGATAGCCAATCGGGTTCTGGCACCCATTCGAATGTAATTAGGTGTCACCTGATTGGCTGATTCAATATGTTGGATTACATTACAGATTATTGATTTGGTATACCGGAAATGCTTATTTTTTTCTAGTTATATTTTACCTAGGAAAACAGTATGAAAGTTAACTTTAACACTGTAGCTTAATAATTAATATTATATTTTATTGAATCACTTTACTAGTGTTTTGACAATGATTGTACCATAGTTTATCAAAAATTGTTGTCTGGCTTTCAGTCTTTCTTGCGTCCATATAACCTTTTTTCATATTCGCGTAATTCTATAGTTTTTTTATTAAAAATAACAAAACTGTTAAACCATTTATGAGGTGAGCGCTGTATGAAGCAGAGTTCACATTCGACTTGTAAATTTATTTTATGAGCAATAAAAAGCTCATTAAAATAACTTTGTAGCCCCTCAGAACGGTGTTTTATAATTTAATAACTTTTGTTTAAACATATTTTTCTGTGTTTTTTAAGCGTTTTGCAAATTGTAAATTATTTCATCACTTTGTTATTTTATTAAATCCCGTCACAGAGAAGAGTTATTTATAGAGAATAACATGTATTATGTATACAATTTGTCTTTATTCTCGTAGGTCCTAGACAAATTGAATTATTATTTTTTGAATGAAAGCTGGTATAATCGTGATGTTTAATAGCTACGATTTTTAAGGATCAGTTAAGTTTTATTTTTTAATTTATTAGTTTTTGTTTTCGTCCTTAATTCTTTAATATGAACCACCTGTGTCTGATTTTTTATTTCTAAGAAACCTGAGCCCAATATTCAGTTAAGCCTCAAAGGAAGCGTTCCCTTCAAAAATCCAACGATATTTCAAAGTGGGAACAAATTCGCGCAGAGATAAGCGTGTCAGAAAACTTGGGGTTCATTCGAGTTGATATCAGTTGGAACTGGATCTGCTCCTGTGAATCGAATGAAAAATACTCGGAATATACCGAGAGAAAACAATCGAGAAATGCAATGTCTAATGACCGTTGTCGCTCAGACGGCGAACGTAAAAACTAATTGATGTAATGTCTGAAACGCCCTGAAAGACGTCAGTTGTGAAGCACTTCTGTGGACATTCGATTCGATTCGTACATTTTACATTGTACTACTACGTAGATGTAATGCAGGGTTAATTTAAGACTAGATTTTATTTAACATTTTGTGAAACGAGAAAACTGTATGTGACAACAGTCGCGAATAAAACAAAATAAATACACACAAAAAAAAACAATAGATGTACAGGGATGCACGAAATATTACAGTTATGGTCACCATTCAACCCCCCCAACCTTTGTAAGACTTAGGGACGTTTCATAGGTACGGTTTCCCATACATTTTGACGTATAAGCTCGCGCATGTGGATGCGAATCGATGTTAGCAGCTCCGTTTAATTGTAAGCACGTGAGTGGCTGGCGCTGGCGCCCAGCGTACCTATAAAACCACCCTTACTTAGTTTTTTCATATCAAAGCCTTCGTGTTACAACTCCACCGAGCAACACAACTTCGAAGCTTTCACTTTCGAACTTCAAATATCATGCAACATAAGCAAAATCAAAATTCATTATCGTTTATTCAATTTAGATGCGTCTTAGCACACGCTTATAAACGTCAAAAGCATTTTAAATTTTTTTTTTAAGCCATCCGTTCACAAAACTACCAGGAGGCTTTGCAATATCAGAGATTTGTCATTTGGACAGAGCCAGCTGACGAAAGAAAAAGACAAAGGATGACAGAACCATTGCATCCGGACCTGAGCTTTTGGCGGAGATCGAGTGACTATGGACAGCTTTACGCGACATTCGGCATACCTGTCAATTAAAAAACAACAAGGCACCGGGTGATGACGGAGTTACAACAGAGCTGTTAAAAGCAAGTGGAAGAGCAGTCCTGAAAGCTCTGCAGAGGATGTTCAACGCCATCTTACTCGAGGGCAAGACGCCAAAAGCATGGCACAGGGGCGTGTTGTCACTGTTCTTCAAAAACGGTGTCAGGACCCAATTGAAGAACTACAGACCTCTTACGCTCCTTAGCCATGTTTACAAGCTTTTTTCGAGAGTCCTAACGAATCGTCTCGCGTGTAGGTTTGACGACTTCCAGCCTCCCAAACAAGCCGGATTTCGAAAAAGCTTTAGTACCATAGACCACATACATACGCTGCGTCAGGTCATACCTTCTGTATGACCGAGGAGTATAACATTTTGCTTAGCGTTTGTGGACTAAGAGAAAGCCTTCGATGTGGACTATGAGATAAGTGGGCCGGTAAATGAACATTGACAAGAGAAAGACCATGTCAAATTCTCATGTTGGTTCCAGTCCTGTGAAGGTTGGAATCTATACACTGGAAATTGTTGACGAGTATGTATACCTGGGACAAGTTGTCTTACCTAGGTCCAATTTCCAGAAAGAGGTCAATCGACGAATCCAACTCGGCGGGGCAGCGTTCGGGACGCTAAGCAGCGTATTCTCGGCTCATCTACCGCAGTGTCTTAAGACAAAAGTCTTCAATTCGTGCGTGTAGCCAGTGATGACATACGGTACTGAGACGTGGCCGCTTACAATGGGCTTCATAAGAAGGCTCAAGGTCACTCAAAGGGCAACGGGGAGGGCTATGATTGGAGTTTCTCTACGTGATCGAATCAGAAATGAGGAGAACCAAGGTCACCGACATAGCCCACAGAATTGCGAACCTTAAGTGGCAGTGGGCAGGGCACATTGCTCAAACAACTGACGGCCGTTGAGATCATTGAGCGAGGCCTATGACCAGCAGTGGACGACAATAGGCTTAAAGATAGATAAGCAATATAAAAACGAAATATCTAATCACTAATAACTTCCCAAACGTATCCAAAACTCCAACCCTAATAGAATATAATAGGGAGATTTTAACTACAATTAAACAAACTCTCGTTACGGTCGATGGAATAGATACGAACTTGTTTACACTGCTCCAACTCCAACATTACGAACTCCGAGCAAACTTCCCACGAACAACTTTAAAATGAAAGATTCGAGCACACAGTGTAATAACATTGAATTTTCTCTACATACTCTCTATGTATTAATCTTAGTTTTCGTCACCGGGACAAGCCGTAAAGCTATTATAAGTTTTCAAATTATATCATTTGTTTGATAACTTCGAGTTGCTTCGAAATATAAAAATAAACAGAGGTTTTTATATTGTTTTACGTGGGGTTTAATCGGTCGTTAAGTTTATCAGTGAAACGATTTAGTAGATTAAGTAGAACACTAATGGCTATGCGTGACAATAATCTTTAACAAACAATAATTTATAATGACTACATTGAAATGGCACCTCATATTTAAGTTTAAACATAATATTTTACTTACAAGAGCGTGTCTAATTTTCCCAGCACTGACTCTTCAGTTTGCTAATTCGGTGGATTATGTCGATGATTCTAGTTTTCAGTCGGATTACAATATTTCTGATACCTGATATTCTGATACCGAGCATAGCTTTTTCCATAGCTCGCAAAGCGTCGGCCGCTTAGACATATTTCAAGTTTTTTTTTTAATTAAGACCTAAATAATTGGCTATAAGGCCTTTGAAAATAGAAATACTTTTTTTCAGTAACACTAGACTTATTCGTTCCAATCCTGGGCACGGGCAACGAGTAAGGGCTTGTCACCACCCCACTGGCTCTATGCGTATTGTTGAGGAAGAAACGGTTGGACTAAAAATAGCGGCTTTACATACTTTTTCATACGCATTGAGTATAATAATTTCAATAAAATACATCCAAAAGTTCCATTGTAAATTGCAAGCTTAATACCGCACACAAAAATGAGACGTCAGCATCGAATCTAATTTAAACAATTTAAATATGGCGGAGACATCGAGCCCTAATATTCCAAATGTTACTTGGTGAACTTTGTTCGTCTTACATTAATTCATATCTGCGAGCGCCGAGTTCCAAAGAACATTGATTACAAAGTACCATCAGAGGAAACTTGGCACACCTCTCCCGAAACTTTCAATATTTATCTGGAAATATTTTGATATACCGACACCGATAACACCCCAATGACGGCCAATCTTATTATTATTCTACCTTCCATTTGTATTCCGCCGACACTTTTTATTTGAATTTCTCTTGCTCTTTAATAAACAAATGAATACAGTTATATTATCTATACATATAATAAAACTGTAGAGGCGTAAAATCAAGTCAGCGGGTGTAAAAATAGGGTAAATACTAAAAAAAAAGATTTTAATTTTTTTGTTTCTGTCTATTCGCCTGTTTGCCTGTTTGTACGGACTAATCTCCAAAATGGCAGGACCTATTTCAATGAAATTTTGCATGGTGGTAACTTATATCCCTGGTCAACATCTTAGATACTTTTTATTGCGGAAAATTAAAGGGTTCTCGTGGTATAGTTAAAAAACCATAGTAACTGCGAACGAAGTCGCCAGCAACAGCTCGTGTGTCTATATTTTTGTAGTCTTTTATGAATTTATAAGAGTCTCGTATACGTTAGAAGCGAAAGTAAGCTTTGATTTGTTAGGTGATAAGTGTAGGCGCTGAATATTAAAGTAGTGTGGATTTATTAACAACTCTTTGACTAAGACTTTTTTATTCGTTCTGTCTTTTGAGGGAATCTCCTTGTCAGATACAACGTAATATAATTTGAAAAAGGTCGGTTACTTGCAATTCCAATCTTAATTTGCCATCTGGTACCACCACCACCTTCTCCATCACAGTATTTTCATATAAAATGGTCAGAAAATAATTATAATGTAAAATAAACGTGTGGTAATCTTTGCAAAACTAGGTACTTTTAAATGTCCCACTAACATTGCTGACTAGTTGAAGTTGTAAAGTGAACACTATTTTTGCTCAATTCAAATACATTGAAACATTTAATACCCGTACGTCTACGTCCTTTGTAAAACCTACTAACAATATCCTGAAAATGTCCCAACGTAATCATAACAAAAAGGGTAGGTATTCAGAGGATTCCAGGGACAAAAGGAGCCGTCAACTCAATATGTTTTCGCCAGAGGTTAAAAATTGTGTCACAATGGAAAAAACGTTCCCAGGCGGAAGAAACAAAATCTCCCTGAAGAGTTGCCCTTTCGGACGGCCCTCGTCTCGCTGCGTGTGTTTAGCTGAGATGACGGCTGTCAAACGGCTGAAGGTACTCCAGAAACAGACAAAAGTGGCCCTCAAAGCACCTTTGATAAATTATCTTGTTAAGTTGACAAGTAAACACGCTGCGAACGCTCTGCGCGTACAAACGGTTCATTCCATGGAATTGCTATTCTTTGAAGCGTTTCAAATAAATACGACGGAACAATTACGTTTCGAGTGCCGCCGAGGGCTCGGCCGCCGACCACCTTCGGCTTAGCCCGTTTTTAATAAATAGTTTTTACGGCATCTCATAATATCGTGGCTGGAGCGTCCGCTGGACTTTATTGGATCATTTGCGTCGACTCTGTTTAGCCATGACAGTAATGAATCCTTCTGGACATAAATTAAACAATAAAACGCTCTGTAGCCTACATTGTTGTGCTGTCATTACCAAACTCCCGCCCCGTAGTCGACATTATCGTCAATTTTTAAGTGTCGCTGTATCAGCAGTCGAGTGCCAAACTTTTTAACGTGTAATGCTTCCGATACATAAAACTATCCAATGATATTTGTTCGGCGGCGACGCGAAAACATTTCGGCGGGAGGCGCCCGCTATCGGTCGGCTATAAAGGCCTTTCGCGCGATAAAAACTGATCTGTGAGTTTGTTCGCCAACAACAGGAAAACAGATCTTTGGCCGTCGGCCAAGTTACCTGCAGCGTGTCGCCACGCACGACCCGCCCGCGCCGCCCGCGCCCCCGCGCCCCGCTGCGTGCCCCACTCTGCACTCCGCGATAAAGGGTTAACAAATTGCACCTAACTTCCCAGCACACGTCGCCGAATGTGGAAGCAGTAAATAGTTCCATGTTTGCCGGCGAAGTTTTGACTTCTTTCAGAGTCGGTAACTGACATTCTCATAATGGCTTTTCCGGGGTACCGGCAAGCATTGTGCTCGCCAGGAGCCGCTCCTCCGATTGTCGCCATTTAAATTGTGCTCCTAGCACAATCCGTGTTATTATTCTTTCACGCGACGCCGGCGAATGCCGACAAATTGTTTTTTGCCGACACCGGCCTGCCGCTGTCTCTATTTTCTCAGGCGATGTAAACACGCGGCTTAAAACTGCGCCTAATTTATTTCTGACGCTTTTTTGGAAAGCGTTTCTGCGATGCTCTTTTATCCAGTCGAACAAAGGATAATACGAATAAAAGCCAGTCAGGCAGAGTATAATCGGGCAGAGCACCCGCGTAAGATAAAAAGTCGCCACAATTCTCTGTAGAGTTTTACCTTTCGGACCGCTTCCCTGAGTCCGAAGTTGATTCAATATGAAGTCACTAGCATACTTACCGAATGGCACAGCGTATTCTTATACAACCCTCGTACACAGACTACAGCAAAAAGAATGTTCCGCTGTACTGATTGTTTGCATTCGATTACCTCAAAAGCCAGTAGACCAATTTTAAATGGGTTTTCGGCCTGGCTTCCGTATAATCTCTGGAGTGCTTATAGATTATGCATAATGAATGTGGAGCGGCCGCTTTTACTGCCGGGAAAGGTTCGTAAGTTCATGAGCTGAACACTTTTAAAGTATATTAGTTATTTAATATATCGAACGCGGATTAGAACTGTATTAGCTGGTACATATTAACATTCAGAGAATTTTTTCGGTGTACTACAATATTTAAATTATCTAGTTAGTGATTGGACTCTCCCTGTAAGAATAGTAATAAGCGCAATTCCTGAAATTAGCACATTGCCATACAGTGTTGGAAGTTCATTGAACTAGGTGAGTACCGAAATTGAAAAAAAAAATAGAGGAATATTATTATTTATAGCTTAACCAAAGGTAAAAGCCATTTTTTATTGTGTTTATGCAACATGACTAAATTAATAAGTTTGATTTCTGCGGTCTCGAGCTGGAGTGCTGGTAGGGCGATCTTTTAATGCTCAATTTTATTTCAATCATTTATATAGCAAGAAATTAAGTATCGTCCGACAGCTAAGCACCACCAGGTGCAAATATTTTATGTGTTCATAAAAAAAATCGATAAACATAAATAAAATATAATTACAGACTAAAAACATACCCTCAGACTGAATGTACACATAAATAAAACATTTCGCAAATTCTAGCAACGTTATTTTAAGAGTAAAGTTACGATTTCTTGTTTGAGCCAGATATCAGTGAAGCAAGGGATTCTCTGCAAAGTTGGGGGACTGGCAATAATCCTATCGGCATAAGCGGGGATCCATCAGTCGTCATTAATCGGACACACCTCGGGGCCAAGATACCGCCAACTCTTGACAGCTTGTTATTGAAAAATTGAGCGATAATCCCGCTGCGTCCTAGTTTTTTTTCTTATTTTTTTCCGGCAACAAAATTTTCAGGCTCACGCCTGCGCCAGCCAGATACAGAACTCTTTGTTTCTCTAACACCGTTTTTTACAGATTTTGTTTTGAGTCGCCTCCAAACCTATTTTGCGGAGCCGGACTAATACCGAATATAGGTGAATTCAATAACGTGATTGCGCAGAAGTTTCGTGTTTTTAAATAAAGTTCGGCTTGTTTTCGAGCGAAACATTTTTCATTTGTACTGTAACTTTGTAGCTGGAAAATATTTAGTTGAAAATAGGAACTGTGATTTATACTGAGTATTCAATGTTGATCACTAGCTGTATTGGAACTTCCTGCTACTTTGAAAGACAGCGTCGTGTTGTAAACAATGTTAATTTAGTTATTTTTCCATCGTCATCAGCCTATATACGTCCCACTACTGGGACCGGCCTTCCTCATGGAGAAACACATGAGGAGTATGGGCCGTAACACGCTGGCCCAATGCAAGTTGGTGGGTAGAAACGGTCACAAATGCGACCGGGACCAACGGCTTAACGTGCCTTACGAAGCACGGAGGACCTCGAGATCACAAAGTCTTGGTCACCCATCCATAGCCTGACCGTGGCGAAGGTAGCTTTGTTTTCGATCGAAGCCAAAGCGCACTGACCACTACGCCACCGAGCTCCTCAATGACATATAATCACGACCAGTGCGATGTATTTTTGCATGTGAATATGAAAATTATAATTAAATCCTAAATATAAGGCCGTTACTGAGCTACATTGCGATAGCTATCTGTATCCTTATCTCTTACGCAATAAGGGCGTCAGTTTTCTAGCAGGTGGCACTGCATAATTCTTCATTTAGTGAAAAAATTATGACAACTTCATACCTATTTTAATTGCGTTCGAAAAATGTAAATGACATGTTATTGGGCAGTTTAGTTATAGGCTAGTTGACTCATATCAAAAGTAATGAAAACAATGTGTCATTCATATAATATTTAGAACAAGGGTCCGAAATATACCAAGTTCGATAAATATAAATAAGGGATTGCTGTAGAAATTCAATTTAAATATGTTTTATTTTTACCTATGCCAAAAACGCTATCCACTATGTTCGAGAAATTTGTTGAGTAACGCTTCATGTAAACAATTACTATTACTACAGATTACTACGCATGGTCAAAATCCGTCAAACGCCAGTCGCAACCAATCAAGCATAACTGTCGGCTATGTCACGCATGCGTATTGAATTGTTTACAATAATCGTGACGCTACGCCACAGATAATTCATAGACCATTATGACCGAAGGCGTTTTTGACATTCAAGCAAAACCGTAATTTTTAATTTAAAATTTATTGTGTTATAGGCTTCTGCAAAATATTGTATTATTTTTTATGGTGATGGGTATCAGTAATGAATCATTTGGGGCCCAATAAAAAAATGGGTCAACTAGCCTATTAAAAATGTCTGATTGTTTGTTCACGTTATTTATCTCGTGTCGATGGCCTTGTTATAAAAAAACATTATATATTACATACCTTCACGCATGTTAAAGTAGCAATTTTAAGAACTATTCTACACACATTCAGCTCCGTTCAGCAATGATTTTATATGAGATGCTTATGCAGGTGAACATGCTCGGAAAGCTATACAAGTTTCATAAAAAACTGACGTTTGCTAGATACAAATCCTGAATGGATTTGAATAAGTGTGAGTAGATCCGTAAGTATATTTTGACAGATATGTTTAGACAGCCACTGCTTGGTGAAGCGCGGACTATCGCAATGGACTGCTTTTGCGGTGCTTTTGTATAGTCTTTGACTAACCCTTAGGGGATAATGGTCGTGATTATATGTCTGATGTATGTATATGTTTAAAACCCTAATTAGGAGGAGGCGATACCGTTTTATTATATGTATTGATTTCACAGCCAAAACGTTGACCGGAAAAGACTTTAGTAACATGTATAAGTTTATAGGTCTAAATTCATAACAGCCATCAGAGAGCCAACATTAAGAAAGTTTTGAAGAGGTGCTACAGTCTATTAACCCGTAATATTTGGTCCATTACCGCACAATGGATACGGAGTACTGACCTCACCATGTTTTTTATTATGTTATACTTTGTGGCGTAGCTTCACTGCGTTAATTTCATTGAAGTTTTTACGGCATTTTATTGTTATTGTTTACGAACAGTATTTATTTTTTTACTCGCCAGTTTGACAAAGATTGATGTAGAAAAGAAATTTCGTAGTCGAAACTTAGAGCTTTTTTGGGAAGCATTATTTAAAAGTAACGAAATTGAAGAATTCATTTATAATTTTAATAAGTTAAGCTATTACTAAAAAATTATTTTACTTTAATATTATACTAAGCAAATACTGCATTAAGTCATAATAACATTGAGATGGGCATGTGTGTAATAAATAACGAAAATAAATAATTCTGTTCAAGTTCTCTTTTATTGTGAGATAAAATTTTAAAAACACAAAAGCAGTTGTTCGAGAAAAGAATTTTACAGCAACTCTTACTAGGTTCATTCTTATTTTTGAGATATTCTTTTCAATGCCGACTTTGTGCACGATTTTTGCTTGTACAATCAGCAACACATCGAAGTCTACAATTGATCTACGAAAATAGCTTTTATTACATAGGAATAGATTCGGTCAATGTCTACATATGCAGTCTGACTTGCGGTCGTGTGTACACCGATACAAAGGTTCTTTAGAATCATGGACTGGTCCACGCGTAGGTTGTAAGCCTTATACTTTGCAAGCTCTAGTTTAGATTATACCTTATATTCAAAGGAATCTCAAAAAGAAAGGAAAATTTAAAAAATACACCATATTGGATATTTTAAGAATGGTGATAATTGCTTTACTGGTAGGTACGCCAGATTGCATACATCTGTCAACATTCTTCAATACAATTTTTTTTTATTTTAGTAATATTTTTATTTATTAAGCCCTCTATAATCTTTAGACTAGTATAAACTCCACTAAAAGTAAAACCACATTTCATTCTGTATTTATTCCACGCATTCGACATCCGAAGTTTGTGTAAAATAATGCACACAATTGACGACCTCCATGGCCCAGTGGTCACAGTGGTACAGACCACTGGGTCTGTATGCCGGTCTCGTCGCCATCTCGAGAGGTTTTGGGTTCGATCCCCGGTGGGGCAAATGTTTGGGTGGTGAATTTTCAGGCATTTGTTCTCTAGTCTTGGATGTTTATATATATTCAGGATATTTATATGTATTTATCTATTAAATATATTTTTCCGTCATCTAGTGTCCGTAACACAAGCAAGCATTAGTTGCTTAAAATGGGGCCAGTTGATAGGTTGAAGATATTTATTTATTTAATGCAAATAAAAATAAAATATGTCATGAGATTTTTTTGAATGTTAACCTTCAAACAAACAAGTACGACCCTTAAATACATGGCCGTGTGTATGTGAAAGTAACAACCCATTGTTTGTTCCAGGCTGCGCGTTCGTAAAGTTCAGCTCACACCAAGAGGCCCAAGCCGCCATCACGAGCCTGCACGGAAGCCAGACTATGCCGGTAAGCACGCAACACACTCAATACGTAAGCGACCAGCGACAGGCACTATGACACTACACTACGCGAGCAAAGAGATTTTAGGACACATTTTGACATCACTAATGTCTGGTGCCGCAACAGCATTTTATGTTTTTCCAAGACCTTATAATGATTAAGTACTAAAATTTACCAAATCGTGAAATACTTCGTATAAAAACATAAGAATACGATAGAAATCAGGATAAATATTCAATTTTCGGTTCAAGGTTTTCTTTCTTTGCCATTCCAAAACTTATGGCAATATAATATAGAATAAATAAGATTCTATGACGTCAAAACGCCCTTAATTGGAATTGATCCTTTTTATATTGGTCATTTTCATTTTATTATGGAAATTATCAAATTCTACTATGTATAGGGCTTCGACACACAATTCGATGTGTGTTATAATTAGTGCACAAACACACAGAACTTAATGATTGACATTTTATCATTGGTGTTCAAAAATTATTAGTAGCCTGGCAAACAGTTTAAGATAAGCTTGTCCAAATTTTTTTTACACTGAATCTTGAAACTGTTTTTAATAGCAAAATATCAAAAAAAAATTTTTATCGTATTAACATTCACTGAATTCAGGAAAAAAATATGCAGATCAATTACGAGAATTTGTTATTTTTTTTTTATAATTCTTACATACGAGTATTAGCAAGGATTATTAAAAACATGTCTTATTTTTAATATGTAATCGTCAGTATCTTAGGGCACACGCAAACTCGACAGAGCATTGAGTTATTTGCCTATCTACCTGCCCTCGTGATAGAATAGTTGAGAAGTTCCTACAAAACATGCGTTGGAGTATAATCAATTGTCACTTGGAGCTTGAAGCAAAGCTAATCAAAATTGTAGCCAATTTAGATTTTAAGCGGTCGTTAGAATTTTTAAGAGATATTATTTTAATACTGATATTTAAGATTTATTTTCAAGTTATTGAGAGATTTTGTTTTACTTAGAACTTTATGAACCTACCTTGCTGGATCTACAATAGAATCTTTTAACTTCCGTCATTTACAGAACACACATAAAAAGGATAAATAAACAAAGAGTCAACTTAATTATATAAAAAATTAATAATAGTAACTTACGACCCAAAAAATCATAAAATTAATGCGGCGGCATTAATGTGAAAACATTGTTTCAACATTTTGCCGGCTTATAAAAACCTATCAAATTTATACGGCTTTTAGTCAGAATATCGATGAAGCTCTCTGACTGAAAACATCGCGTATGATCATGTTTTCACTGTTTTCAAACGCGGCTAATAGCGATCGAGTGTTTATTTGCGAGATGCTCAGAGTGTTGGCCAAACAATTGGCCGGTACGCGTGTAGCTGTTTCAGCTATGATCGATTAGTTGTTTTAGCAGAAAGCTATGATGCTTTATACTCTATGAAAAAATTAATATAGTTTAATGGTCTTCCATTAAAGTGACGGTTAATTTACACAATAGTAAAATAGGCGGTGGTAGGTAGTAAATGTGCGGTATAATTACAACTTAGAACTATTTATACTAGACTAGACTGAGTTTTGCAGGCAGTGTCGACAGTAAAGTGCGCACAGCAATAAAAAATATGTACTTATATAACTTACACAATATATGTTTGCATCAATCTAATGATATTATAATTATGAACGTATAAAAATTGTCACTAGTATTACGGAAAGGAAAAAAATATTTTTTGTATAATTTGGAGATATTTAGTGAGAATACTGAATATTTCAAACAAGTTATGAAAAGTTGATATGTGTTCTGTTCTTATGCTTATATTAATATGATGTCATTAGTACCCTAATGTTATAGATAGAATATCAAAAGCAACATTGTCTGTCTATCTATCTATCAGCCAATATACTTTGTATATAAGTACAATTTTAACTCATGTGTAATATATAAATATAGAGGATTCCTTTTTTAGAAACATAAAGAGACTGTCTTGTAAGCACCCTATATCGGTATCAAAGTTAATTTTCCGAACCAATGGAAAATTTCCTGATTCATGGTTTGCTTGACTAGTTTTAATATTAGGGAAAGATGGTATAAACATGGAAAGATTTTGGTAGTAAGTTTATGAATAGAGCAACTATCTTGTGTAAGGATTTTGGCAGTATAGATATACTCACCTAACGCAAGGGGTTCCAAGTATCTATTCTTAAACACCTATTGTATAGTACCTTTCAACCAAACTTGCCCGAAAGGTAACCAAAAAGGCGACTCATGAAGAGTTTTAATTATTAATCACACTTTTTACATGAACAGTGGCACATTAATACAATTTACTGTAACAATTGCTGCCCGTGTCTAATGATTTCACTTAGGTACTGTAATCATAAAATTGTGATTAAAAACTACCTTCGTTTTCTTTACCTTTTGAGCGACTTTGATTGAAAGATACTATAAATGCGAAAGAAAAATTTAAATGGGATCTTAACATCATCTTTTGAAATATATTGTTCTCGATATTATCATTTCTATCTTTCAAAGATTGCCACAGGAATCGGTCATGCGCTCCTCGCATCCAGCAGCTTCCTGCGACCTTCACCAGGTCTTCGGTCCATCTAAAAAAATAAAACAGAAAAAATTTGAACAGATTTTCTCTCGTTTACATTCGAAATTAATGGTATGAAAATTTATTTTAATAATTTTGTACTATTTAAAGCGGTGACTTGGTGTGCATTAGGGGGACCTACGACCAGCAGTGGACGATCATAGGTTGACGATGATGATGATAACGTTGGAGTAAAATAGAATATTCTTTTCGCCTGTATAGGCTCAGGTTAGCACATATTTCGAATGATCTCATAAGCATATTAACTACTAATATAGGGTCCTTACCTATGAAATTGGTGTTTTTATTCTGTCTTAGTATTTTGTCTGTAACTATTAAGATTCAGAGTATTCCTAAAAAATAATTACCTCGTCTAAAAATAGACTATATTTTTGAGCTCTTTTGATTTGTTTTGATTATTTGTTGTAAGTTTAATTGTGTTAAAATTGGACACGGAGACTCTTTTTAAGTGCCTCCCGAATACATCATTTTATTTGCATTCACTTAAAAACGATAAATAATTTTTATGAAGTGTAATATTACACATATTACTAAAGCTTGTCTAATGATACATGCCAAATATTATTATCTCTGGATTTGTCGTTGTGAAGAAAACTGATAAAATGTTAGTATGGAAAATGCAGAATTCCCCAAAATCTCCATACAAAACACCAATTTCATAGGTAAGGACCTAATACATTAGTTCATCAAAATAATATTAGATCAGAACATTATTTTAAGACGGACATAAATTAACCTACCGCGCAGGTACTTGATTTTATCCGAATTCGCGTCTCCAGCAAGCATTTGCATAAGGAATATCGGAGGTACATTAAAAGGGGGTTGTGCAGCCATTATATCAACAAAGTGTGCCTCGGAGTGGCTTCTTTCGGCTTTTGTGTAGACGCCGCGGATCACGCCGAATTACCTTTCATTAGAATTAATATTGAGGGCAGGATGAGCGAGAAGTGGCCTCCATTGTTGAGGTACTCCCTTTTTATTATTAAGAACCGAGACTTTTATTTAATCTCAGAATTTAATTGTTTGTGAGGTTTTTAATGGCGTCTGTCTATGATTATATTTATTACATAAAATATCTTTCGTTTTAATTGAACGATACAAATAAGCAGACGCCCTTACGCCGCCTTAGACGCAGACGACTTACAAGTAAGTGGCTTCGTTGTATGTGATTCCTATAAGTGTTATCTGCTTGGAACATCATACGTTTCCAATCTATGATGAAATTTTTGGTCACAGCGCCTAATTCTTTTTTTCTCTTATTTTCTCTTACTTTTTTCCAAAGGTTAAAAACCTTTAAACCTCGAACACATCAATGCGTACTTTTCTGACAAAAGTTAATATGCAAACAACTCAGACCGCAACTGAGTAAATAATAAATATCGAAGAGCTACCACAAAACTTTATTACAACTATAGACACATAATATACAGAATTATAGCACTTATTACAGTAATGAAACGGCAAAGTGCGTCCTCGCACGCTCTTGTTTTTATATAAGCATAAATTTGTGCGGCACACACGATGAATATAAATGGCACCGCGATACATCTCTTCAATATCACCCGGGCTTGGCGGTGGTGAGGGCTCGAGTGTTAGCGGAAGCGGTAGCGGAACGGGTCGCGTTTTCAAAATTTATGTATTATTGTCAGCTAATCAAATCTGATCGTCGTACTCATCACTTGTCATAAGAGTTCTCAGAATTACAACATACATAACATGTCATATCATCACTCATAAACACTGTATACAAACAGTCCTCGAATAAAGAATGCCAGCGAGCAGAATAATTTTTGTGTTTGTTTTCATGGTATACAAAACCAGTCCAGGTTGTGGTTTAGGTAAGATGTAATAATTTATTGAGTTTGCCTGTTCTTGCTGCCGATACATTACTAATTCTGTAAATAAAATAAAAATAATTGCGATTTTTATGAACAAAAAATATAAAATTGTATTATTCAAAAAGTTGGCAAGCAGAAAGACTACCCACATGATGATACGAGTATATTTTAAGAGTAACAGAACACCATCTGCTTGTACCTCCTATAGGATTACAGAGTACCTACGTTGTCAAATTGTGATATAATTATGTAGCCAATAATTTCATGGCCTTTTCTACCCTTGCTGGATTCGGGAAAAAAATATATTCTAAAGGTACCACACAACTCAATCCCATGACTCCCTCTGATAACCACTGTCTATGGAGAAACGTACTTTCCGCTTGAGCTCTCGCACCCGCTGTCACTGGGGCCACTAAGGCCACTAAAGGTGGGTCCTAATGAATACGGCAGGTTATCCGATGCGAGAATTAACTTCACTTGCGTAACTCACCGCTTGTTGGGATTGAGAAAAATAACACCTGTTTTTTTGAAATATGTTCACGAAATATGCTTGTCGTGGCGCGCGGGATTATAAACACGTAACGCATATTAAAAGCCGTTTAGTAATAAGGACGCTTATCAATCTAAATACATATAATCATGCCTCTTTCCCCGAATGGGTAGGCATAGCTAGATATATCAGGTCCCCAAGTAACATGCAAGCGATCATCATCAACAACCTCTGCTCGTCCACTGCTGGATATAGGTCTCCCCTAATACACGCCACCCTTCTCGATCTTCGCCCGTTCTTATCCAACCCACTCCAGCCAATCTACGAATATTGTCACCCCATCTTGTAACAGGGCGTCCCACACTGCGTTTGCCGAGTCGCGGTCTCCACTCAAGAACTTTACGGCTCCAACGGTCGTCAGTTAAAGCGAGCAAGCGATATTCACAATAAATAATAATAATAATAAATATCCTCAGACATTCACACCTATCAACTAGTCCCATTTTAAGCAACTAAATACTGCTTGTGGTACGGATACTAGATGACGGTCAAATATATTTAATAGATAAATACACATAATTATTCCGAATATACATATATAATGAACATCCAAGACTGGAAAACAAATGTCTTAAAATTCATCACCCAAACACTTGCCTCCACTGGGGATCGAACCCAGGACCTCTCGAGATGGCGACGCCTTGAGACCAGCGTACAGACCAGTTGACCACGGAGGTCGTCAAACAATGAAAAAAAATAGCAGGAAATGAAAACAAAATCAATCAAAAGAAAGCAAAATCAATCTAAATGAATAGTAAAACCGGCCAAGAGCGTGTCGGGCCACGCTCAGTATTTTATCCGTAGTTTTCCATTTTGTAAAATTTATCAAAAACTGTTGAACCCATCAAGTTCAAAAATATTTTCCTAGGAAATACTTATAAAGTTCTACTTTTGAGAATTTTTTCATATTTTTTGAACTTATGGTCCAAAAATTAAAGGGTGGGACACATTTCTTTTTAATTTCGGAGCGATTATTTCAGAAAATATAAATTTTATCGTAAAATTATGTTAGAAAACCCAATTCATTTTTGAATAGGTATCCAACGATACACGTTAGGGTGAAAAAATCAGTCACCCGCCCTAATTTAACATTTTATTCCACTTTGATTTGATTTGTGCACTTTGTCGGCGTTATTAATATACATATTTATTCAAAATTTCAGCTCTCTAGTGCTAACGGTCACTGAGATTATCCGCGGACGGACAGACAGACAGACATGGCGAAACTATAAGGGTTCCTAGTTTACTACGGAACCCTAAAAACAGGAATTGGCCTTTTTATTGAAAAAAAAAGTCTAACACCCACCCGGCATGCTTCCTAGTAGGTACGTGGTGGTCATCTTAAGCTGGCTTCCTGCGGCCGGTGATATTCCAGATGGATGCAGACCAGCCTGCACCAACAGTCCATCTGCAAATATCACCTACTGTGAGCCCCGTGCGCGATTTTTATTCTCTCTCAATTATTATTAGCTGCCTAGAAAGAACCAAGATGTTTTCTATTCATCTCTAAACATGACGAATTCACGACAAAATCTCCAAAGGGATAATTACATATGTCATGTGTGTGTGTGTGTGTGCTAACGTACTCAGCCTATATACGTCCCACTGCTGGGCACAGGCCACAACACCACGTTGGCCCAATTCTTGCTGGGTAGATACGGTTGCAATAGCGACCGGGTCCAACGGCTCAACGTGCCTTCCGAAGCACGGAGGAGTTCGAGATCACAAAGTTTTGGTCACCCATCCAAGTCCTGACCATGGCGGGGGTAGCTTTGTTTTCGATATCGAATGCCAAAGCGTAATCACCACGCCACGGAGCTCCTGGTGTTTTGTATGGAGTTTTTGGGGAATTCTGCAGTTTCCATACAAAATTTTTTTCAGTTTTCTTCACAACGACAAATCCAGAGATAATAATATTTGGCATCTATCATTAGACAAGCTTTAGTAATATGTGTAATATCACACTTCATAAAGAATATTTATCGTTTTTAAGTGAATGCAAATAAAATGATGTATTCGGGAGGCACTTAAAAAGAGTTGTCTCCATGTCCAATTTTAACACAATTAAACTTACAACAAACTAGCAAAACAAATCAAAAGAGCCCAAAAATATACGTCTATTTTTAGACGAGGTAATTATTTTTTAGGAATACTCTGAATCTTAATAGTTACAGACAAAATACTAAGAGAGAAAGAAAACACTAATTTCATAGGTAAGGACCCAATATTAATATCAGTTACATAAACATCGCAACAACAACATAAAATGCAATTAAAATATATATTGCTTATATCAACACTAACAGAGTACATTATTACAAACACAGAGTAAAGCTAAATGGAGGCGGTACATAGCGACGCTACGGTTAATATAGAGCTTTTAACACGTAATTGGAACATCGATCTACTGTGTGCACGGGGCTTAAGCCTACGCTGTACGGCTACAGAGCCACTAATTAAAAAGTTAAGCGTCTGCTTCGGACAGTCAATTTTAGGACTTTTTGTTAGCCAAGCCAGTCTCTTTACCTTCACGTGTTCTATCAACCCTTTACATGATAGCATTTAGTATTTTGTCTTAGTATCAAATCAAAGAGTGCTTTCTTCGTCTTTGTCATAATCTTTTTAATCACGGCTAATTAACGACATGTGCTTAATTATTAAGATCACGATTAGAACTAAAAATCGTGCAATATATATTTTTATTACATTCTTTACACACATGATGGAATGTTATTTATTCTCAAAAAGTATAAATTCATTCATCTGTACATAAGAAAAAGAAAAGTAGCATAAAAAAGGTTCGATTTTTGTCGTTCGTTTTGATTGTCCGTTTAAAATGTGTTAACGGTTATTTGCGATTTTATCATGTTACATTTACTGTAGATGTTGTTTTATATGTAGCTTTAGATATTTATTAGTCAGCTAACTGCCTATGTTTAGAAATGTTTGTAGTTAGTTAAAATTCTCTTGTGTGTTTACTGAAATACCCTCAAAGCTCCGAGCTTCACTATCAACTCGTGTAGAAAGCACATAAAATACTTGCACTTATACCAACTAACGTCGAACAGCAGTGCACGGGTTAACGGCACATGCGAACTCAGCAGTAAAGAGGTTATGCACATTGTCATGTTCGATTCGCCGCTTCTTGTTTCGTGCAAGTGCATTTTTAATCTGTGTTCGATCCTCGTCCATTTCAAAGATTGCTTCGGGACAGTTTATCACGGCACTCTAGTAATGAAGACTCTTAATTAACTAATTGTTGTTCTGTTGAAAGAACGTGGTTTCTCACCGCTCCCGTTAAGCGCTTACGCTAAGTAAAAGTGAGAGGGATGTTTCGCTTTTTATAAGCTTTCGCGAGTAATGTTTTATTCTGAAGTAGAATGAATTATAAGGAGTTATTATTAATGGAGCGGTGTTTCTTCAAGTTATACTGTAATTAAGCCTGATAGCGCTTGGAATAAGTTACACTGAAACAGCGAGTAATTAAAACATTTTTGAATTTGTATAGGTATTTTTTATAGATTGCACCCGCGCGGTACCCGTCCCCGGTATCGGAATAAAAAGCAGCCTATATCCTTTCTCAGTCTCAAGACTATCTGTGTACCAAATTTCAATTGAATCGGTTCAGTAGTTTTGACGTGAAAGCAAGACAGACAGACAGAGTTACTTCGCATGTATAATATTAGTATGGATTATTATCACATAAACAAAACTATTACATTAGTTTTGTTTACGTGATATCAAATTTTTAAGGCTAACGATGTTGATGACGATGTTGTCATATTGACTGCAGTGTGCGCTAAAATCGTCGACGTTTTACTATATAATTAATAATAACTGTTGCTATGTTTAGACCTAACACTCGAATTTTGACATTTAACTTTTACTGAGTACATTAACAAGCTAGTTCCCTTTACAACATCCAAATAAGTTGATCCCGGCTTGTAATCAACTGCAAACTACCTTGGAGCGTTGACAAGCCGGGGGGACAGATCAGAATAGAATTTACGGACCTCCATGCCCGATAATTCCTTTCACGGTGGTACAAAGACCCCCCTCCCCCTCCGGATTTGGCAGGCCTCGCCTAATGACGTTTTTGTCTGCGACTCCCGTTCTTGTATTTTGTATAAATATTGATTGACTTGTATGTGGATGGGTTGAGTACTCACCTTTTCGATACGCGGTTATTTATACCAATTACGGAAATAAATAGTAAGCTTTGAGCAGTGAAATCGAGCTACAAGCTGTATAATAATAATATTACTCCTCATGTTTCTCGATGAAGGAAATTATGTGCCCAAAAGTGGGACGTATATAATATGATAACTTTTTAAGCGGTTATTAAATGCAAATTCTATTCACTCATTTTTCAAAAAGCAATGTGAGGTATTTCTTACCTAACTTTAAGTTTTTTATCAAACTTTCCTCGCAAAAACAAAATTAGCTCATCTCAAGATTGTCTCGTTCCCTTTATAACGTTCGCCAATTTTTCACGTCGCTTCACATGCGTCTTCGGTTAACTTTGTTCAGTTCATATTGTTTTAGTTCGCCAATAGGTGGCGCTGTGCTCATCGCGGTAACGAAGTTACTGGCAAGGACCATGGAAGGTAGCTACGTTTTTAATTTCAAAAGCGAAAGCAAGCGAAATAAGTACGCTTATGCCACCGAGACCGCGGCTGTACACGTGTGTAAGAAGATATTTTGGTCCTCGGCCTATATACGTCCCACTACTGGGCACAGGCCTTCCTCATGGAAACAAACACATGAGGGATATGGGCCGAAACACCACCACGCTGGCCCAATGCGGGTTGGCGTGTAGAAACGGTTGCACAAGCAATCGGGACCAACGGCTTAACGTGCCTTCCGAAGTGAGAGCTCAAGATCACAAAGTTTTGGTCACCCATCCAAAGCCGACCTCCCCGCTAAGGCTCCGCCCTCCTCAAGAAGATATGTATTTCTTGCTTCTTAACACCTGGCTACCCCTTCGAGAATCGAGACGTGGTGTTAATTATGTTGTTTGTTATTTACATCTATCTATATCTCCCAATAGTTTCCCACACTGAGATGGTCGAAAAAGAAATTCGAGCATTTCCGAAGATAATCGAAGTCGAGTTTAGGGACCTCGTATCTCAAGGAGGGTCCCATAGAGTCCGAACTCCAGTAATATATTTGCCTTGAGGGATGCACCGCGACCGGGAACCGGACTATTTTTGCTCAGAGGTCTTACGGGCATTATCGGAGCTGTAAATTTTAAAAGGGGACTTGTTGCTACTTATTTAAGGTTGTTTATTAGTCAGCAATTTCGGAATGTTCTTCGTGTTAATATTAAGATGGTTTACGCCTAAAATTGTGTGGTTCAAAAGTGTCGCTTTATTAAATATACATTTTAACAGTCTTTGTAAATTAAATATTAAATCCCAAATAATAAAAGGGACCTAAATATATTAGACTGAGTGTGGGTGTCCATTTAAGTAGAATTTTATCTGTTTATAAGTGACTAGCTGTTGCCCGCGACTTCGTCCGCGGTTACTGGTTTTTTAACTGTCCCATGGGAACCCTTTCATTTTCTCTCAAAGTCTCAGCCCGATCGGTTTAAAATTGACAAAGTTTCATACAAACTTTCATCTCCAATTTTATCTCCTTGGGGGTAGAATTAATCAAAAACCTTTCTTAGCAGATGCCGATGTCATAACATCTACCTGTATGCCAAATTTCAACCCGATCCGTCCAGTGGTTTGGGCTGTGCATTGATAGATCACTATGTCAGTCAGTCACCTTTGAGTTTTATATATATATAGATATAAGTATATCAATGAAAATCTTCTAGACGGATAGCTATCATAACGACTTCATTCCTAATGTCGATTTACCTGACTATAGCTAAGCACATTGCATGTGTTTCGATACATTTTTGTAACAGCGAGCAAGTCTATGTCATGCACCAAGCACAAATAAAGCAAGCGATACTCTGAATAAAATTTTCGTAAGTTTTATTCAAACTCAAAACACGTCCCATTGTACTGGCGACCTTACACGAGTCGTGGTATTGTATAGTGTATATTATGAGTATTATAATAAAGTCCTATTTACATCTGAGCTTTCATCTCAAAACTTCTCAAAAGTGTAAACGTGTTTCAGAACAATTAACTCTTTCAAACTTACAAACTTTAACAATCAAATTGCGAAACCATTTAAGACCTCCATCGAAACGTTACTTAACCAAAAGATATTAAATAACTTAATCAAAAGTGACTCTAAATTGCATTTGTTTGATCTTCAAGTCAGTAATTTTAATGAAAAACACGAAGATCTTTCAGAGCATTCTACGTTAAAATACGTCGCAGCTTAGACCGAAAATTTCTTCGGAGACCATGAAAATTCTTCTTTATGAAATAAATTATCCCGTATTTTAATTTAGCTTGAAAAGAAATACACTAAGTATACTTTAGTATACTCTTTCTTATTACTCGTTTCAAAAACCCTCGGTATTCATATTTTTTTACTTCGGCTATATTTTTGCAATTTAATGCGTTTACTCAGTGCACATCTTTATTAGACAATTTGAAATACCAGCTCATATTCTGGTGCTTACTTTGCAAAATATGTTTGGAATGTCTTGCCAGGCAACGATGGCCGAGTGGGAAAAACTGCACAACTTTGTATGTCGGTTCGATCGGAGTTACGAAAAGCTTAAGTACCGTCACGAGCACTAACACGAGCACTAATCTCATTCAAATACGAACCTTATTGCATCATTGTAAGAACACATGTGTATACATCTTATTGCAGGTGACTGTACAGTTAATAATGACTTGATCTAAATATTGGGTCCTTACCTATGAAATTGGTGTTTTGTATGGAGATTTTGGGGATGTCTGCATTTTACATACTAACATTTTATCAGTTTTCTTCACAACGACAAATCCAGAGATAATAATATTTGGCATGTATCATTAGACAAGCTTTAGTAATATGTGTAATATCACACTTCATAAAAATTATTTATCGTTTTTAAGTGAATGCAAATAAAATGATGTATTCGGGAGGCACTTAAAAAGAGTTGTCTCCGTGCCCAATTTTAACACAAAAAAACTTACAACAAATTATCAAAACAAATCAAAAGAGCTCAAAAATATAGTCTATTTTTAGACGAGGTAATTATTTTTTAGGAATACTCTGAATCTTAATAGTTACAGACAAAATACCAAGAGAGAAAAAAAAACAATTTCATAGGTAAGGACCCAATATAACTTTTAATAAATGGGGTGGTGGGTGTTTAACACCTCTGCCTCTGCCTATCCCTTCGGATATATTTTTTTGGTTAGGTGCAAGGTAGCAGATGGATCAGCTGTTCTAAAGCAATTACCGTCGCCCATGGACACCCACTACACCAAAGGAGTAACGAATGCGTTGCCGGCCTTTTAAAAAAAGAAAGAAAGAAAAAACACACAAGAAAAAACTTTAAAAAAAAGAAAGAAACAAAAGAATATATACATAGCTAAGTATATTATACACAAACAAAAAGAAATATACAAAAAAAATATGATCTATCTAGATAGGGAACTGTCCCAAGGCTGTACCAAAGCAGGTAGCCAATACAGCATGATGTCAGGTTTTTGAGTCTTGACGCTGGTTTTCTATTGGCACCTTATTTTATTTTTTATCGTTTTTAAGTGGGAATACGCTCTTGTTAAAAAAATGGATGTTAACATTTCTATCTAACCCTTCGTGGACACAGGGGCGTGTTGATATGTAAATATCGGTTTGGGGGTTGTACTATTTATTTATTTTAGGAAACATACAGTATACAAATACTTATAGTTATGAATTAAATAATTGTGCATAGACCAATAAAGTTTCTACCGATTAAACCATTCACAACTGTCAGATCACAGATTCGAATCTGAAACTCACGACTCAACTCGTCTGGTTTCGCTGCAATGAACAGTTACAGAGATTCTTTGATTTCATTGGTTTCTCACAATAACTCTTAATTTTTTAAGTATCTAATTAAAAAAGAATATATATTTTAATGACAAATAAATTAGATCCTATAAAAGTATACATATAAATAAAACGCCAATTGAATCACTGAAAAAGCACATACTGAGCATGTGTCACAAGATGCACCGACGCTGCTCTTCGGTAGATGCTGGGTCTATTTAAATAAAAAAAATATGTGGAAACAAAACTGCCTTTCAGAATTTGTTGAGAACTTTTCCGTATAATGTAGAAACGAGGCTACAGCCAGCCCCAGGCAATTCGGAAGCTCCCTCGTAAGCCCAAAAAGTCCCAATTATCAAAAACAACACAGCGTTTCTTTTCTATCTAATTATAGTTTGGTTCACGAAAGATGACCACAAATGCCGGACGTCTGCGTATGTTTATTCATGAAGAAAAGATCTAAGACAAAATAATATATTAATTAGCGAAACAAATTATGACGACGCATATATATTGACACATTCCGCCCGCGTATGACCCCACACCTCCAAAGGTATCTTAAAATTTCTGGTCATCTTTCGAGAACCGAACTATAGATTGTGGTAATCGCAACTCAAAGAATATATTTTTTTAATATATTATGTTATTATATTTTTTGTCGATTACTAGTTGGTACTAGTTTAGAACTATAATTTTGGTGTCAATAAAATAATCTATTAATTTTGCATACATGACTGTAAGTCAGACTACACAATACAGTATCAAGCATGACCATGAGTACTCTTTTGAGCAAAAAACGACTTTATTCTCTTGAAATAGAAACCATTTAGTCTGAAAAATTTATACATGTTCACTGTACATGTTGATTTTGAGACCACCTCTATTTTCTACGTAATGAAAGTTACTTTCGTGATATAAATGTAGATCATATGCTGCTATAAGAACGCACACATATTAGGCCAAATATCTCTCCTCACTCCTTCGTTAAAATCGGTTGCCTCTTATTTTCATCGTAAAAATAAAAGTTCAATGAGTAAAACCAACATATTGACCTCTACATTATAAAGTTGGGCCACCAATTACTTTTATATTAGAATAAACCACAGCCCACTTATCCGAATTAAATCCATTCATAACAAAAGATTTCATATACAATGGAATACCGCGAGAGCTGTGGGTCAACCGTATTTATGCCGCTAGCAATCCACAATGATTGCAGGCATTATTATAGTTTGATAGTAAACATTATGGATAGCTCTTGACGTATATTCGAGGGACTTTATTCTTCAGCTATATTATATTATAAGAGGATGTTTCGACTTTCCCTTACATTTACAGGATTGTATATACTATCTCCCTTTCTTATACCATAATTATCAAATCGTAGATCTAATTTTAAATTGTAAACAAATAAAAAAAGCAATTTAGTCGACTAATTGAACAGACTAATTGAAAAATACCACAACTTTTCTCTTCAACATTTTTGCCCGCATCCCTAAAACGTACGCTACACTCCGTACGCTACTCCGTATTTATTATCTGTAAAATACCAGTGATCGAGTAACCAATGAGCCAATTGACTAATACAGCGTCACTTGGTATTTATGTTCAATTCACCAAAAAATTACTAGAGCCGCTAAATTCTTTGTTCGCATCATTTTGCGGTTCAGTGCCGTCGTTTTTAGAAGAAGCTTGAAGCTTGAAGTTTCCCGAGCCCTGAAAATATATTATCAATTGGTTGAACTAAGTTCAGGAACGGTTCAAGTAACGTTTTATAAAAATTTAAATATGAAACAGATATTTTCCGTCATATGTATATTGATTTTTTGCATGTTCCAAATATACATATAAACATTCTACAACATCGCAGAATAAATATTCTTCTTGATCAGCTCGATGATGTTGAAACGCCTGCGCAGATTTCAAAAATTGAAGCGAAGAATGTCAATCACGTCAGCTTTCAATAAAAAACTGTATTATAATCAGACTTAATTCTGATTCTCATCAGCCTATATACGTCTCACTCTAACACGTCAAACATACCACACTGCTCTTAGGTCGAGGATTAAAATACGTAAAATTCATGTTTCCTTAAATTTTGATATAATATAAAAACTATCAAAGTATTCGCAAATAAACAACTTGCAAAGCTCACCCCAGGACATCGCCTTGCTCATATTACACTTCAAAATTACTCATATTGCCGAGCTATAACAGTGTTCGTAAAACGAGAACCAAATCCTAGTGTTATACGTCCAAGTTTTGCTCCGTCATTACATTTAATGAACATAAGATTTAAAGTTGCAATTTCTCTAAAATTGCTTGTAAAATCTCGTCTCCCAACATCATATCGTAAAGGACTATTCACACGCGCCAAAATCGCTTAGAACTAAAATCGCCGGCGTTCGCAACTTGGGCGTTCACGATAAACGCCGTTAGAAGGGGCCGCGCACTATTTACAGAGCTTATGGGCGAGCAGAGCGCAAAATTAAGAGATCCCCGCGCACAAACAGTATGAAACGACCCTTATTTAGCAGTCTGCCATTTTAAAATGAAGACATGATAAGGCGCCATATTTGTTTAGGAATCAACGCTCGGTGTACAAGGGTAGCATTACTTAATTTTACGTGTTCATTATGTTTTAATATATCAGAACGAAAAAAAAGACTTTGAGAATACATGAAAAGCTTTTTTGTATGTTTAATATATTGTGGTAAACGTTATACGGACTAATAAAGTCTTCTTAATAGAAACCAAATCGCCCGACTCCTAGCAAATTGTATAAAACCGCATCAAAATCAGTTCCGCCAATCGCGAGATAATCGCGGACAAATATACACAAATACTAAGCTAACATACAAGTTCATCATATAATCGTTCAGCAGACATTATGATTCAACACACAAGTCAACTAGCTTACTGCGTTCCCGTATATTCGCACGCAACGTTTCGCAAATAAATAATCCAATAACTTTTTTTTGACGCCCGTAGAATACCTGATAACCGCTTTTATTGCGGACTATAATATGTGACGTCACATTATGTCCGTATGTAAACGTCACTTTCGCCAAACGCGCTAACCATTCCGCAGATTTACTACCTACTGCCAGAAACTAATGGGGCTAAAGCGGCAGTGGAATTGTCCTAAAAATAATCGAAAGTATGTGTTGCGTCTCAGTTTTTTTTTTTTCGTGATTGTTCCATTTAAGTTAAATTGGTATGAGGTAACTATTTAACGGAACTAAGCTTTTAGTGAAGAAAGCGATTGTAGTAAGTAATTGATGTGTTATAAAATGTCCGATTAAAATTTTAAATGCTAAACCTTAAGTTAAAACTGGGAAAAATAGATAAAAAATTAATAATAAAAGACTTTATGACGACCCCACGAAGATACTCTAGCACACACAATAATATTGTCAATGCAAAATTTACAATAATGTTAGTCAATATATGGTACCGCATACTAAACATTATTGCAATACTGTCCGCACATACTCAACGATATTGTCAATATGCACTTTATTGACAATATTATTGCGTGTGTGCGGCTAGCCATAGAGTGGATAAGAAAGAACACGAAGAAGAGAGATCTATGGAAAACGTTGGTCTTAAATTTTACACTTACTTTCCCGATAATAATCACTATAAAATAAACGCTTTCTGTCCCAAAGTTTCCCAGTTGAAACTCCGTTGAGACTCAATTTGGTAGCCAACAAACATTTTCGCTTATAACACTAGCTACAGTGTTGGGAAGAACTTATTAATAGAACTGAGATATCGCAAAACCATCTTACTATGTAATCAAATAGATTTCAAAATTAAATAACACGTCGATCAACATTAAAGGTACACAGCTTTAAAAGTTAACATGTTTCGAAACGTGAATGACAAATAATTTTTGTACACAAATGATTTTTTATTTTACAGAGTTTTATACGGTTAGCCAGTTACTAACTGCAAACAATTGTTCTGGACAAAGTGTACTGAACAAATAAAAAGAGCGACGCAAACTCCCATTTTGTAACGTGTATGTTACAAAAAATGGCGCATTGAAATATGTCATGGAAAATATCGCGCGCTGGTAACGTGTAATGCAAAATCTACGCAAATATCCCGCAGACGAACAGCATTCGCGGTTAGAATTAAAATGTTTTTACCGAAATGAAGTTTCCACCGAATTTTTCTTGTAGCATTCGTCGAGCTCAAAAATTAAGTCATAACTCAGGGAAAACCGAGTTAGAGACAAATGCTACGATGCTACGAGTGCTACAGCAGTCTGCAGTGCTACGGCGCTACGACTACTTACCTTACTTTGTCATGGCGAAGCATAATTACGCTTCAGGTATCTTTCTTGCTGTCTTCGTAATAACTTGTTCTGAAATAACAAGTACTTAGTACAAGCGATATTAAACTGAATAAAAGATAGTGATAGCTGAGTTGGGAAAAGGGCATTACTTTTTCAAGAGGTCGCTGGTTCAATTCAGAACAAGGATAAAACTTAATTATAGTTTATTAAGAGTTTCACTTGACTTACAATGGCATCTTTGCAATTTAGATTCATCAGGTAATATCAAAATCCTAATAATAAAATATATTTCATGGGCTAAACTTAGCACTTAAAATATTCAACTCTTTATTGATGTTAACACATCTGCTCACTGCTCACTCGTCCGTCTTTTTATGAAAGTAAAAAAAATGCAACATGATTTTCGCACTGGCTGCGTTCAACAGCATGATATGGCATCTACAGAACACGTGTTTCCAGATAAAATCACAAATGTCCACATTTATTATGTGTCATGTACACCATGTTTTTCAACGATCAGTAAAATACTTGACATTACACTTTGGGGATCTCGTAATAGAAATTTTGCTTGTGAAATTATAATTAAAATGAAGCTTTATTTATTAATAGTTAAACGCCAGCAGCGTTGTGTGCTCACCTTCTAATATTATGTTTCATTTTGAGTTAATTAGCTCGAAAATATTCAGTTACGTTAGTTCTAAGTATATCATGGTTGGTCGTTCTATTTTTAAATTGTTTTATTTTTAGTACATGCCTTTATTAACCTACTTCAAAAAATTCTTTTTTTTAATGTATGTTCCCCGATTACTCGAAGATCAAACCTTTTCGGAAATATCTTTTTTTGTTTGAAAGGATACTTCTCAGGTGGTTCCATAGTCATGGATAATTGTGATGATGGAACCCTGGAAATCGAGGCACACTTGAAGCGATTTGGGATGTTTATTTTATGGTGACTCTCATAACATACATAAACATATTACAACACATAAATACTCATACATAAACAACTAAAAAGCATAAAATAACTAAATTATTTTCATCTAAAATAACCGCCTACATCAAATACCTCGGAATTAAAAACAACAAAATAACTTCACAAATTGTTTAAGTGGAGTTTTATATAGATTTACCTATGAAATTGGTGTTTTGTATGAAGATTTTGGGGAATTCTGCATTTTACATACTAACATTTTATCAGTTTTCTTCACAACGACAAATCCAGAGATAAAAATATTTGGCATGTATCATTAGACAAGCTTTAGCAATATGTGTGTGAACACGCTTGATAAAAATTATTCATCGTTTTTATGTTAATGCAAATCAAATGATGTATTCGGGAGGCAGTTAAAAATAATTGTCTTTGTGTCTAATTTTAACACAATTAAACTTACAAAAAAATATCAAAATTAAATAATACGAGCTCAAATATATGGTCTATTTTTAGAAGAGGCAATTATTTTATAAGAATGTTCTGAAACTTAATAGTTACGGACAAATCGCTAAGACAGAATAAAAACACAAATTTCATAGGTAAGGACCCAATATATGCGTAGGTCTTTTTAGTCAAAATAAACATGGCTAACCCTGGCAGCTGGAAGCGAAGTAACCCGCGTCACAGGCTTAACCCGGGGTCAGCGGACAAACAACTTATAGGAAACCAAGTGAAAACACTACCACGCTGGCCCAATGCGGGTTAGTGGGAGAAACGGTTACAATTGCGACTGGGTCCAACGGCTTAACGTGCCTTCCGAAACATGGAGGAGTGTGATCACAAAGTTTTGGGCTATACTTAAGATTTAATCAAACTCACGGCCGCACTCAGAGACGTCATTTAAGCTAATGTTCCATTAACGAATTTAAATTCGTTTTTATGCGTATTAAAATAATTGTCAATTTTTAACATAAGTACCCATTAAAGTTGATGAATTACTCTGAGTACGGCAGTCAGTGCTACAGGCGGCGAGATCCAACCGGCGTCCTCTTGCGCGAGCAGTGCCGTCCTCCCAACTCGGCTCGTCATTGGTTCCGAAAAAATTCATAAAAAAACAAATGAATGACCAAACGAACGAATATGAAAAACTCTATAACCACGGTCGGTTGTTTGATCCGTGGTCTAACAGGTAGGTAAAAATTTGGAATGAAGGCGAATTTTCAAATATTACTATAGTTACATAATCATAGATAATACACGCTGCTAATGTTCAGTTGACCTGCGCAGGAACACCTGCACAGCTACGGTAGCCATTAGAAAAATCTTCCAAAGGCTATTGAACCGAATAAACATGATGACAATACAATTGTCAAATTTCAAATCTCCGTGATGAATGTTATTGTGACGTGCGTCATTTTCCTTGGCTCTGCACGGTGATTCCCCGGCGATTGTTCCGAAACACGTGAGATATTACTCCCATAAACATTTTCAATTGAAACATCTATTTCATTCAGGTCATTTGGTCCAACTTATGTGTTTTTAGGAATGAATGAATGAATGTTTTAATATGTCGTGTTTCGTGCGCGTGTGGTGTGTTATGAATGAGATAGCAGAAAATTTTTAATTTGGAAACAGATCTCATTAGATGTAACTTTTTTTGTGCCTAAATTATTCATAATTTTCCATCTTCAAAAGACTATTGGCACGTGTTTATCAACATCAACGTCTAATATTCGTCCCCCTACAGGGCACACCCCTCTCAATAATATGAAATCTTTTTGTTAAAATCAATGTTTTTTGGTGAAAAATTAAAGGGAAACATACCAAAGTAGTTATTATCATGCTCCATGTATAAACGACTTAATTTTGTAAAGATATTAACATCCATACTTATATTGTAAATGCAACAGTAACTCTGTCTATCTGTTTCGCTTTCACGTCAAAACTACTGAACCGATTCAATTGAAATTTGGTACACAGATAGTCCAGAGCCTTAGAAAGGACATAGACTTTTTATCTCGATATTCCCATGGGAACAGGTACCGCGCGTAGATATTGATAACCATGGTTATCATATCAATATCTGGTCAGCCTAGTATTATGTGACATATGTCGTCAAAATTTTATTTTATTTTGAATTTTAAAATTTCTCGGTAATGTAAAACAATGATACGACACCAGAGGTTTCTCACCGTTATTAATCATATGACACAGACAGGAAATGGTATTTTCATTATTTTAATATTTAGAGGTTTTAATTCAACTATTAACAATCAAAATTTTGCTAATAAGTGGTAGGAATGTAATGTTGAGCACTTTGTAAAAAACAATGCAGTGTTAACAAACACACAAAAACTTTTTGTAAACTTTTATCGGCGTTAAATCAATAACCACGCAACGTCGTCGCGGGCACAGCTAGTAAAATATAAATTTTTAAGAATAAAATTTGAAACATTACAGTATGTAAGAGTGGAATGTGATTTTCGCTGTATGCGACATTACTTTTGGTCCGTGATGTGCCAAATTATCATGTGTATGCCCCGAGCATACATCGGGTCCTTATTGAAAACATTTACATATCTATGTAGGTGTCTGCGAGGACGTGCCGCATCTCATCGCTAGGGTTGCCAACTCGTTTAATCTATATATCTATATGTATCTACAAAGTTTTATATATACTAACATTTGTTAGTATCTATAAAACGGCTGGAGCTAGCTAATTTTAATTTTTATACCTTAAGGTAGCCTTACTAGCATGAAAGTCAAAGCATGATATTTTATCACTATGAATAATCGAAATTCGTTACCGTTATTCGTTATGTATATTATGTCTTCTGTAAACAATAATAAGCGACAGATAACTTGCAGTTCTTTTATATGTATTTTAGACTTCATATTATATTAATTCTGTTTATGTTGGGTGAATTTTAGATTGTAGTATATCGTATGCATTTTTATAAATATTTCCTACTTTACTATTTGGCTGGGTTCACAAAATTAAACCTCTTCTCTTCTCCACATAAAACAGATAAATTACCATACATAAACATATATTCCAGCTGTTTGTTTTGCAACATCATTGGAAAAAAATATATATGAGATAGTTTTGGTATAACGCTTTGTAGGCCAAGGGAAAGCTTAATATTCTATTTATTCCAAAATAACAAACGGAAAAAGGGCGATTAGGGAAACCATTACATGTTCTGTTCCTATTTACACTTCGAACCGTTTATCTGAAGCTAAAAATATTAACTTATTTTTCCTATTGACAAAGTGTATTGGCATTATTGTAGTATCTAACGCATAAATACTTATTTACCTATATGTATAGTCACGAGCATAAACATGCAAACACTTTTGAACAACGAACTGTATTTCCTTCTAATAGAGGTCATTTAGAGAGGAGTACTTACGTCCGTTTCGGGCACAATGTAAGGTTATTGATATTCAAAACAAACTGTAACTCAGTGTTTTTTAAACGTAGTGGCACAGGACAAGTATTGTTTTGAAATATTCCTAAACTTTTTTGGATATTTTATTGAATTACATTTTAATTCTTTCTTTTCGCCAATTAATAGGAATTATTTTTTTCAAAAAGTTTGGAAAATATAAAGGATAAACGCTTTGAAAAAAATAAAATAGACTGTGTCTTAAAAACAAAATAAAGTTGTAGGTTCCCTTAAACATAGCTTTATATTTTTGATAGCCGAAAAATTTATTATCTTTGCCAAAAATTTAAGCTGTCGACATTAAAGCGCAACTCTATTAAAGGTTTACTTAAGTTTACCACTACATATCTTCCTAAATCTTCAACTCTGTTCGTACACCTGGTAGTTAGTACTAGGCGGTACTTAAAATTGATCTTTTGGGGTGAGTTTTGAAACACCGTGTATCTAATAGTGTCTAATAGTCAGTTCAAAGAAATTATGACTGTTAGAGGTTATGCCAATTTCATTTTTATCCACGGCTATTTCAATGTTCTATTCTATTCGATGTCGTTACTTAAAACAACGTGTTTAATAACTATCAAATGATAACATACACTAGTACTTACAGTAGGGTTAAAAAACTTAAAAAACTTTACTTTGTAGTTGCGAAAAGGACGTCCATTTCAATGGAAAACGAAAATCCCGTTTTCCATTCCAAAGTAAAGTTTTTATAGTGTGAACTTACAGGGGTACTGCTTTTACAATAGGCTTGAACTATACCAAAATAAGGCTTACGAATCACATTGGCACGCTGGCAAAGAAATATCGCGTAGGTGGAGCTATAAACAGCAGACACGAATGAGGCGGCTCTCCACCCAACCACCTGTTCGCGTGGGCTGACCTGCTTCTGAGCATAACACGAATTATATTTCTTGACTTAATACCTCTACATGTTGTATGTTGCTAGTTGCTACAAAATTTTCCAGGGTAACGTTTTGTAGGCTTTAGACTAGGGTAGAGCCAGAAGTTTTATTTTTGTTTCGTTCGGTTTTAGTATTGAAGTCAAGTCTTTTGCCTTGGCTGGGTCTTGGAGTAACCAAACATTGTGATCTCGAGATCCTGATTTGGAAGACACGCCAGAACCAGTTGCTATCACAATCGTTTCTACCCACCAAACTGCACTGTGCCAGCGTACTGCCGTACTTCTCGTGTGTTTCATCATGCACGAAGACCTGTGACCAGTGGGACTTATAGAAGCTGTTATTAAGACTATTTTGATTTTTTCTTAACGTATTTTGCAGTTGATAGCCATAAATCGCTCATCCTCCGTGTTTGAGTGGTCTGTACGCCGCTCTCAATGCGATCCCAAGGGTTCGATCCCCGGTGGGGCAAATGTTTGTGTGATGAATACGGGCATTTGCTCACCAGTCTTGGATGTTTATGTATGTATTGTATATTTTCTGAATATTTATATGTATTTATGTATTAAATATATTTATCCGTCATCTAGTATCCGTAACACAAGCAGCATTAGTTGCTTAAAATGGAGCTAGTTGATAGGTGTCAATGTGTGAAGATATTTATTATTATTATTATTGTGCTTAAGGAGGTATAGGTGCTGGTAATAAGACCGCCATCTTAATTTACTTTAGCGTATTTGACTTAAGCGATAAAACGTTTTATCATGCTTCATGTAATGCCTAGTAAAAACAATTTGGGCAGCCCTGTTCACGTGTCTGACATATTGCGCGAGAGGGCGCTCGAATATTATCAAACTTGGCGATGAGAATCGAGAACGATTTACTGCGGGCTTAAGGTAATGACGGCATATTTTCTATCGACTTTTATAGGTAACGCCGGCGCTTCGTACGCTCAGCAAATTGTATTACGAGTGTTTTCGGAAATGAGATGACTCGTAGTTACTTGGAGACGACTCGTAGTTAACGGGACAAAATTTAAGCTAACTTACGTTTTGGTTAGAAGTGGACGCTTGGATTGGGCGGTAAGGTTTTCGAGTGGTAGGCATTATAGGGAGGAGATGCTCGAGATGGAAATATCTGTACCCGTAGTGTAAGTTTTCATTGAAAAACACTTCTCAATTGTAGTTGCAAGAAACGTCAAATTTCTATGAGAAATGTGATTTTAATTAGTTTCCGCTAGAGGCACTTTTCAAGTTGCCCAGAGAAATTGACATTCATGACATATAACGCAAAGAACTGTGGCGGACGTGATTTTTATTTCAGTGATTGTAATATTGTTTCGGAGTTGATCTTGTTACGTAAAATCAGTGTAGTTTTGTGTAGTAAGTGTCAATAATGATGAGCAATATGGAGAATCATTGAAATAATCGTCAAGTGGTGTGAAAAACGATGGGATTTTTATCGTGGTAATCTACCTCATCGAAGTAACACCACAGTGTCTACCATCGATCGTTTGACGCCAAACTCTCCCAAGATGCATTGAAATGCATTAGACTAGCATTTCAATGCAAACTACTGAAGAAAAGTGTTCTACTGTTAACGTGTGGCTCAAAAGGTCCTGCAACCAGAGCCGTCAAACTGAATATCAAACAACAAATAAAATGAGAAATACAAAAAAAGAGAAGTTTTTTACAATGTAAACTTATAGGATACTGTCGAAGGTTGCAGGAAACCTCTGGAAATGGGCAGGGCAGGACTGATTGTTTTGGAGATCGTTGCGGGAGGTCTATGTCCACCTGTGGACGTCTCCCGGCTTGTAGATGAGCACTTAAATTATCACCACCAGCCCATATAAGTACATGGCACTGCGCTAGCCACATACTTACCTTATTGAGAAACTATTGATGAATGTAACTGTAACACTATCACGCAGACTTAATACAGATTAGTGGATCTATATCATTATATGGAGCAGATTCTACAGGTGTATTTAGTAGATTTATTTTATTTAAATATAATAATTATCTTAGTACTACTCGTACATAAAGTCACTCTTTCCACTTGCTACGAACCTTGCTTATTTCTTTCGCTTCATCAACTCTCATTACGAGGTACTTTCGACCTGGCCCTTCTCAAGAACGTCTTTAATTTGATCGAGGAACTTCGCCTAGGTTTGTCTCGTCGCGTATCTCCACTCACACCCGATTCATATATCCTTTTACTCAATCTATTTTCATCCATCCTTTCCAAGCCATCTCAGCATTCCTTTCCTTATTCTTGTCACTACGTCTTCAAACCCTACTTCCACTTGAGTTGAATAATAATATAAGTGTAAATTTTATAAGAATGCACAATATTTTTGTGATAATTATACCTAAAGATACGTTCGTTCGAGGTTCGTTCAGCCTTCTTGAAAATCGGTCAGGTATCTTTTCTTCAATATTTATTCTCCGAATATGCCTAGGTACTGAATTTACTATGAAGTTCACGTCTGTACCTAAGACATGTCCGTGTTACCGATTCCGAATAAATGTTCAAACATGTTTTATCCCTAATTTGGTTTGCTACATTTTGAAACTGGATTGTGTTAGCTAATAATAGTCTATTGAAACCGTTGCTTTATGAAATACAACGATACGCTTTTATTTTGATATTAAAGATCTATGCATCTTTCGCCAAACTTGGACCTTGGCCTTCGAAAGACACATTACAATATTGGTCCCGGCTGTTGTTTTACCCGTTTCTACATTACCTTAAATAGCATAATCACGCTATAACATGAAAATATTTGACGTCATCACATAAACGTTTTTATTAGCATTTATAGCTGCATAGTTGCTTAGCTTACTGTTGATTATCATAAAGTAACAAGGAGTAATTAGCCTACCCGGAAGGCAGCTCTTCACAGACGAGCATCTATATGCATAATATTCTAGCCGTTTAAAGACATTGATAGTATCATTATTATTAATTATAATAATTAAAACTCACTGCACCTTACAATAAAAGTAGTCTACTAGTAGATTTCAAATTATTTTTCCTCAATGCAAATAAAACGAAATGAGCAAGATTTTCAATGCTGAATACAAAGCTGAAAGAACTATGAAACAGTAGCAGTTTTTGATTCGACTAAACCTATACATTCACATATCCCAGCTCTATCAGGAAGACTTAACTTACGCAGTTTAAAAAAAATATTGATAAACGGTTGTTAAGCTTATAGTATCCAAATCGAAACAGCTTACGCATTAGCCCTTTAATCAATCCGAAACCATAAAGCAGAGCATTACGGCGAAGGCCGCACGAAGGCCGAAAAATCCCGTAACATAGGCTAATGAATTCAGTAAGGTACTGGAGAGCCTTATGCAGATGCTGTTTGTCCAGTCATTACGGCCGGGTGTTTGCTAGGAGCCGGCGCAGCGGGCTGCGAGTTGTGAGAGATTAGCGAGTTTTATACAAGGACTAACTATCCCACGGGAACCCTTTAATTCCGGAATAAAAATTATGTAAGATGTTGACCAGGGATATAAGGTGAAAATTTCATTGAAATCGGTCCAGCCATTTCGGAGATTAGCCCGTACAAACAGATAAAGAAACAAAAAAAAATTAAAAATCATTTTTAGAAAATCTCTCTTTTTACATCCATCCCCCTGTCTTGGTTTTAAGCATTTTTTTTCATGTACAGACATTCTACCTCTACAGTTTTATTATATGTATACTCGTTTAGATTACTGTTTAAAGATAATTAAGACAGTAATTGCGAGTTTACCACAACCTGTGTACTCATATGAGCTAAAAAAGCTTAAATTATCGCTACAAGTTTTCAAATTACTTTAAGTGAAAATTAAAATATCGCGGCTAGATCTAAGATATTTTTGGGAGTTTATAATGAAATAATTTTTCAAGCAAGATTAAATCAATACTACTTCCGATTAAGTTAGGTACTAAAACACTTTATATATGTTTTTCAGTATTATTTTAACAATATGAAATATGTTTCTACAATATATTTCACATGAGAATTAAATTGCATCTGACCAAACCCAATTTTTGTATTGCTAAATGTGGTCTTAAGGAACACAGTGCTCCTTGCACTCTGCCTATCCCTTCGGGGATTGCAGGCGTGATTTATGTATGTATGTATGTGAATTAAATTGCAATTGCACCTGCCACTCGTTGACTCCTACCACGAAAAGGCCATAACTTGGGCCACAGCACAAGAGGCCATTATGAATGCATCAGGGGACCCCATTTTTGCATTTGTAATAGGGATCATTGTGTAATTATTCACTCGTTAGTACGAACCAATCTATATGGACACGTGGATTAGACATTGATTTAAAACGTTCAACTTTGTAGTACTAACCCGATGAAGAAAACGACTTCCGTTTTATCCAGGTTTCTATAAAAAATACATTGTAACTAACATAGAGACTTAACTTTGCCAAGTTTGCAGAGTTCCTATTTTAGATAATGATTACTGAAGACAAGAACATAGTAAAAATACATTCTTCTGTTTTACTGCAATATATATTATTTATTAAGAAGAAATTGTTGATTCCGTTATATTCTTTGTGTTAATGTTGTAATATCTAACTTTAATTTTTATTCTAGATAGTTTGATCAATATAATAAATTCAGGAATTAGATTTTGTTCTAAAATAACAACAATTCATCGGTTATCATTGAGATTAGAGTATAATAATAATAATAATTTATTGTTTTAAATTGTGCAATACAACATACAATTAATACTGTAAATAAAAAATAATAATATAATAATAAAAAGTAAATGTATACCTAAACTAGGTTGACAAAACAACCTAGTTTAGGTATACATTTACAAAGAGTGATCTATGATATGATGATCCTTAATCTAAGATAAAAATTAAAGAAACTTTTCTTTAATTTTTACCATAGATAAAGGAATTTTTTCCCTGTGATTTTACTGAAATCAAAAATATTGATTCCGAATTCCATTTTCCCTCATAATGCTAGAAAGAAAAATGCAATATACCACGAGAAAAAAATGCGACCCAGCGGAGTTTATTATAATTGCGTGACCAATGAAATAAATATTTGCATCGCGATGAGTGTTCCCTGTAACTCGTAAAGATAGGATTTATTTGTTCTTTCTCCCATCGGTCCACGATTCGGTAACCGTAGATATCGTAACCCTCGCTCTTTTAATATTTATTGCCAGACATTATTCGCCTCTAGTCCCTGTGCCTGATTTAATAACCATATTATTATATCCGATTCAAGACTGGAGACAGTGAAGCATTTTGTACATTAATCTGTACTATTTACGAGTGCCGTAACGAAACGGGTGGGAGGGTGTTTCCCGAATTCCTGTAAGGCAGCGCAACATGGTTTCTACTGATATCCTCTTCTGACTTCAGCTTTATCACAATTCACTCATCTTCATTTTTTAATTTGTTTTTTTTTTCTGTTTTTTATAATTTTGTGAACTAGAGTAGTTATCGGTAGTCATCGGTAGTAACAATCAAAACGCCGACTTAGAATCCCTGCCTGTGGGTAAGTCAGCGTCAAATAGTGGCACACAGGATGTTCAAATAAAATTTCCATATAGTTATAAACACAAGAGACTTTCCATAAACTCATTATAATATGGAGACTCTTTTGTGTTTGTAAGCCCTGATCGTAAGTGTCACTGCACTTACTTATACTCTTCAAATAAAAACCCCTAAGACAAATCAACAAGCACCAAATCACTAGCAAACATTATAAAGACTTCGTTACAACTGTCAATACTTAACTCCACAAGTTCTGGACATTCTCCAAGATCTAGAATATTTATATGAAAATAACAAAAACCAACGCAAACAATCTTCAGAATCGAACTTAGACTCAAACCAATATTAATGTGTCATCAGACTGCGCGTTCATGAGCAAATTAAACTGTAGGTCCACTCAGAAACTTGATATCATGCCAAGTGAAAAACAAAGTTGCCCGATAGTGTGCACTGAGTAACAGCATCTGCTCGAAACGTTCCCTTGAAAATACAATGGATATGCCTGCAAAATACAGTAGATACAAACCGGTAATCGCGTGAGCGTTAGCGCATTCAACCAATTCGGTATGCAAGTTCTGTGCTGAGGCTCGCACTTGAATAACTTAGGTCCGTTAGCATAAAAACTGGAATCTCCGAAATACCCGTTTAGGGTACATTCGGCGGGTCTGTCATTTGCATAGAATAACAAGAGCAAACTTGCGGTGCCGGCTAAGAGCTCTCTGCGGAAAATCGGCGCCATTTGGACCAGCCCAATCACTTCGCGCCCGCTATCGCTATGAATTTCAAACTGAATGCACTCGAATATTCTGTAAGCGATAACTCGGTTCTGTAACTTATAACTGGTAATCTAAGGAAAAGTCGATGATAATACCATAGTAGTAGATACTTTGGTACTACTATCTCCAAGTGGTTTGAAAGAGAGAGTCAGGGGTGTCATCATCTAGTCATGGTCGTGACAGATGTTTGTGTGATAAAAAAGATGTTAATAATGCAATTTTTGCTAATATGTATGTGCATAGTCCTTCATTACGCTTAGCTAAATAATGCTAGCGTAAAATAATTTATTCATTAATACGTGTACTGCTTTAGTACCTATCAGTGAGCTGCTTCGTCCAAACTTCGCGAGTTCTGATCGATGTCGATATTATTAAAGAATGTACATTACGATGCTCGCGTTAGTCTGCCAGACGCCTGCGACCTTAACTCTCCGAGTTCAGTGTCTCCGCATCACCGATCGTCCCACATTAAAATACATCCGTACGGACGACGGGTACATCATACAAAACCTTCCACGTACAATAGACTTAGTCGAGCTCAGCTAATGAGACCTCCCCGAGCATTACCACAAAAAAAACATTTCCACATTATATTCCAACGATTATATTCCACTGGCATTATTCTCTACTAAATGAATTATGAATTCAATGTCCCCTGAACCGCTGCTAAAGCGTTCGGGCCAAACGAATTAACATTAACTGTACTTCGAAACAAAACAGTGGTGTTTTGCCGCATCCCTACGTTTGAAAAGAGCACAATACGTAAAGCGGGGCTTAGCGACACGAATGAAAAAAAAATTGAAATACTTTAAGCGGAAAAAGCGTTGTTTTATAAATAAACAGGGCGGCGCTATCAGTCGGTGACAGCCGAGCGAGTCGCGGCGTTTAATAAAAGTGTAGGTGGCACTTGCCCAGTGTGCCCGCGCCCTTATCTCTAGTATGGGAGCGCTCAAGGGTGAATTATGTGGAGTACTTACCGCGAAAAGATGAAAATTAATGAGCTAAAAGTGAGTTCTTGCGATGCCACGCCGCCGGCGAAACTTAAAGCGGTTAATGCTGTTTGATTCTTTTAAGTTTTTTAGTGGAGTGCAACGTTCGAGAGAATTAATGGCCGGCCCGCTTCATAAGTTCTCTTCCGCGCTCCTCTATTCGATTCTGAGTTTTCTTTTATTGTTCTCAAAGTATATTTTACTTTAAAATAAGTGTGCACTCGTCAGGATCATGAATAAAGCCATTTGTGAAACTAAACTTACGAACCATAGCATCGCTACTCGTAAATCATGGTATTGCTTATAACACAGTAAACAACTAAAACAAAACAATCCCCAAAATGTAACCTCAAAAATTTTCCGATAATATAATTTATATGCTAAAACTAACTTATCTTTTAGTACTAGTTACCGTGCCGTTAACTGCTTTCGGCCCAAATAGAAATGTATAGCTTTTAACGCAATTAAATAAACAAGATAACGTGGTTAAAAACTTCTCAAACGAAATAGGGACCCAGTGATTGTTTAAATGTTTTTGCGGTACAAAATATACTATGAGCAATAGAAATTACTTTACAATTTAATAACAAATCGAATCCGCAATAGCATTTCTAACAAATGTCTTTCTTCATTAATAATACTATCAAATCATGGCCATCAAAGCATCACCATCATTCTGTGCATTATCGCCTTGATATTAATAAGGGTCAATCGTAAAATATATAACAATTCATATACTTAGGTTAGTAAGTACTTACCTAAGTTTGATACATATTAACTTCTGAACTGTACCACTAGTTAAGTTTTTATTGTAAAAAACTCAACTTTCTTACTTGCGTTCAAAATGTAAATTTCTATGGTGAAGTGATTTCAACAACTTACTCGTATTAGAAACAAGGGAATAAATTCTTGATTTTGGTTTTTTTTGTTGTTTTAATATATATTACGTATTTTTCCCCGGCCCCAAATGTTGGTACCCGCCATCAGCGCACAGCTCCCATAACAACCCCCATCATTTACGCGCCAGCAAATTACACCAACTTATGACGTCTTACTTAATACAAATTGATTACTTATTACACTCCGGTAATAAATGTAAAATTCCAAATCCATTAGGCCGAAGTTTTGATATTAAGAACGTACCTTAATTTTGTTGATGGAAAACTTGACTCGGCCTTAAACTCCTTATAAAAAGTTTTTTTAAATCCCGTCTAGCGAGTGGCTAATGAAGACAGAACTCAATTTCCCGGGTTCCGTCGGCGAGGTGAATTTCTTAGAATATAAGAGTGTGGCAGCTTCGTGTTATTGATTGGTCGAACGAATCCAATTTGCGAGCTTACAGATGGAAGAAATGGCAAAGCTTAAAGTGCACAGCGCGATAGGTTCGCGACAAGGTCAATGTTTTGAGACGGAGCAAAGAAAGTGGAATATAAGGCTGGGCCAACGACGGAGGGTGTATTTAAGCTTTTAAGTCGGTCGAAACATGATCGGGAAAACATGATATCACAAAAAAATCGGCTGGAACTGCCTAAATACGCAAAGATTTAATAAATCTGACAGTCCTATAAATTAATGGTTGAAAAAGAAGCGATGGATTGAGTGTGTATCTGGTGAGAAGAATGGAGGTGAATGCTGTACTGTCGAGTGACAGAGGAGAGTGGAGGAGAAAGTGGAAGAGAAGGAAGGTATTAATAAATCTTTTTATCATCATATTTCATGGAACTTAGTAGGGAGTTAAATCCGTGCAAGAAAAAGGAATGTTGGCAATATTTTCACTATTAATTTTATTACTTTCGTAAATTCCAAAACAGATAATACAATTCTCTTTCGAACTTCTTTTTGATACGTATGACGAATTGCGAAAATGATCATTTATAACGAAATGCGCTAGCGTGGCGACTTTGCGATCATGACTACTCACTAAAAATCCAATATTTTCACTATTATTGTTATTACTTTCGTAATTACACAACAGAAAATACAATTTAATAGTCTCCTCCGAACTGGGAGGCTTGTAAAAATGGTCCGTAATCCGGATTAACATATAGAACACTCTCTTGGCTTACAAAAACAATTTTACCGTGAAAAATAAAGACCAAATCGTGTCGGCTTACCTTTGTTATTTATTAATTTAAGTAAAATTATAAGAAACATTTTTACAACTAAATCATCATCATTCAATTCTAACCAGTTAACGCTTAATGTCTTCCAAAGCACAGAAGCCACACAGTCACCCTCATGTCTATGGTTCAACCGTTCGTCCTCAGCCTATATACGTCCCACTGCTGGGCACAGGCCTTCCTCATGAAGAAACACATGAGGAGTATGGGCCGTAACACCACCGCGATGGCCCAAAGCGGGTTGGTGGTTAGAAACTGCTTAACGTGCCTTCCGAAGCACGGAGGAGCTCGAGATCACAAAGTTCTTGGTCACCCATCCATGGCCTAACCATGGCGATGGTAGCTTTGTTTAAGATCCAAAGCCAAAGCGTAATAACCACTACGTCGTCGAGCTCCTCCACCGCCGACTTCAACCTTTACTCCTACCTATCTACATCCACCCCTTTTCTCAAGAAGTGTTCATAATTATATTTTTAGGCTGACACAAAGTATTTTTGTGCTTTATCATTTCATAAGATTTGTTAAAAAAATCTTTTATCACCCTTATATTTTTCAATTTCAAATCGTTTGGTCTACTACGCTAGAGAACCCTTGGACTAATTAATATTTTCCCAAAGAATTAAATTTACGAAGAAATTGATTCATTAATTTTGACGGCGGGTTACCTCTTCGACCTAGTTATTGTAATATTAATTTCATATCAATTCAATTTTTAATGTCTGGGGTTTTCCTATGTATAACGAAATGTTGTTATTTATGACATGAACTAATAAGCTTTTTATTTATTTAATATTTGTAATTTGAGAGATAATTAGAGGTAATTTTATCTAATAAGCTCTTCCTCCTGCTGTTAGCACAGGTATTGTTTGGAAGATCAAATCCGATTTATACGAACCACTGCGCCATCAAACGCCTTTTATATAGAGACTAGGTGTTGTCCGCGACTTCGTCCACGGTTACTATGATATTTTAACTATCCCACGGGAACCCTTTAATTTTCCGGAATAAAAAGTGTCTAAGATTTTGACCAGGGATATAAGGTATCACCATGCAAAATTTCATTGAAATCGGTCCTGCCATTTATAGACAAATAAAGAGAAAAACAGACAGAGAAACAATAAATACATTTTTTTTTTGGTATTGTTCCTCTATTTACATCGCCCTGACTTGGTTTTTTTTTCTATGCACAGACTTTCTACCTTTACAGTTTTATTAAATATATAGATCTTTCATCGTTATATTAGCCAACGCGTGAGACGAGAGTATCAATGAAGCGTCCAATGTTATTAGGTTCGACCATTTCCTTAACAGTCAGTCCATCCACCTGCATCCAGGATCACGCGGCCTTCACCTCCGTCAATACAATCCGTACTCAAGCTCCGAAAAATCGGGCCGTTAATTTATTTCGAGTACATAATATTTGTCTGTCGATACTAACATTCTGAGAGGGTTTTAAACTTGAAATTAAATACCCGCTAGTTTCCTCAGCTACCGATTCCTCGAACTTCGTGCGCCGATGAAACGTAGAGATTAAAATTAAACCATGATTTCCATAAAGCCGTCTAAAAGAACATAGATATCAAAGCAACTGACCTAACCATGATCAAAAAACATCACTTAAGCCAATACATCGCGATAATCCGGTTATCAGCGGGCGAAAACACATGCCGAGTTCCATCGAACGAACTTTAATCTCGCGACCCACAATGATATCCACATCGCTATGACGAGTCCCAGATTATATCTTTTATCCCGATTGCTGGATGTAATGTGTTCGGTATTCCCACTTCTCTGACGTTTACGCTCGGACGAGCGCTCGCTGATATAACCGCTTTTTCTACAGGATCGACAATATTATTTGAAATGTAATTTGTTATCGGTCTGTTAGCTCGGAATTTTCGAACTGAGAATTTACGTAGAACTGTCGGAGAACGGAGTTATCCGCTATACAGTGCGTTGTTCCGGATCTATCCGGACCAATTGGTAATAGATTTTTTCCAAGAAAAATTATATTGTGTTGTATTGAAAGAAACCGTATCAGCAACCCTGACTTTCTTTATATTATCCTTTTCAGTGTTTGCGTGACTGTGTGAAATATACAGTCAAACGTTTAGTTTTCTTTTATATGTGAGGGGGCAAAAGGGCAGGCGTCTCTTGAGAGTGATCACCGCCGCCCATGGACATCAGCAACATAAAAAGAACTGCAAATGCATTGCAGCCCTCTAATGTCCAAATTTCTTAATATTTCTTCCAATAGATTTTTCTATTGCATCTCGTCACACCCATGAACGACTAATAAAGATAATATTAGTTTTATTTTGTCCACAAAAACCACATGAACCAGCCAGTAACTATTTTGTGATATAGTAACGTTCTACCCAAAAGAAACAATATTAATATCTTCTACATTTGTCCACATAATTCATCCTCAGCGGAGCACAGCAATAAATTATAAAACACTTGTATCAACCGGCCGCCTGAATAACCTGATACCCAATAAATTAACAAGACAGGCGTTTAAATACGGATTACCATAAAAACTTTAACCCCAAGCTCACCTGCTGGCCGTATTTCAAGTTTAAGTTAAAGTTAAACTCCTCTTAGCCGACGTCTATTAATTAAACTACGCTGGCACCACAAAATATTACAAATTGACCTGCGGAGTAATCCTTGACTAATGAAGTTGAGACAAGAACTATGTAATTATTTACTACAATAATGTTAAAATCTATTGTTCCAAAATATTTGTAGAAAAATAATAAAATCACACTGGCTCGCCCAGTGTTACATAGGTATCAAAAACATTTATGTAAAATGTTTTTAAGATTTAAAATCATTTTTGGAAATTGTTTTTAACATTCGTCAACATGCATTGAGACGCGTTTAGATTAGACTGAATAAATATTTTTGAATTTTTTTCAAACGAATTGTGGGTGTCAATTGCTCTGCCTACCTCTTCCGATATGTAGGCGTAATGATGTTATGTTCCTGTAAAGTATCATGGACATGAAAAGACAGCTTAGTTGAGAAAACGACAAGAGTGTAAGTATTATACAGGTTATTCATAATAATCTTATTTTTACACCACTAAGGTGGCAATCAAGTATACAGCCCACCTGATGGGAAGCGGTTACTGTAGTCTATGGACGCTTGCAACTCTCGGAGTATAACTCGCGCGTTGCCGACCTCACAAAACTTAGCACTTCTACACATTAGTTCTATTAAAATGCTCCTCGTTTGATCAGCGGTGATGTCGATTATTAAATCTGCAACCTCTTGAACAAAACTGTAAATAACTAGGAGATGGGTACGGTATTTGTAAGCTAAGCTAACCATAAAATCAGCATCTCCCGGTAATTAATAGCCGCGAGTTGAATCAATGGAGTTTTAATGAACGCAGCACGACATTGTTAATCGAATGAAAAGAGCTTTGTTCGCAGACATTCTCTGTTCGGTCGGCAAGTACCGCCGTAAAAATTGCTGTAAACAAACCCGTGCTTACGTGGCCATACAAGATGCTGTGATTTAAGTGAGCAGCGTCAGACTGAGTAGAACCAATGGGAGTGCAAATAAGAGAAAAATAACATATTAAAAAAATTTTTTACTTCATTACGATTATCAGAGCTAAGTCACTATTTTTAATAAGATCTTCAGGCTCCAGCTGCTCTACTCTGTAACGTAATGTTGACAAATCAATATTGATCCTTTGAAAACTTTCAAAAGTGTTCGAAATGACAGAAATCCTTATTTACGTTACAAATCTCATAGGAACCTCTACTACTCGATTCAATCATTCAAAATTCCACACACTCGAAATCGTGAGCGAAACTTATTACAAACCTGTACGAGCAAACATCCATCATCAACCTTCTATCACTAGTGAACATACTCGTATTATCTATGAACAAATTTATTATTTATCACACAAATATTTACCACCACCGGAATTCGAACAGACTACTCGAATAAACAGTTACGGTCAATCACTACTATACTAACGAATAAAAATAAATCTTTGACAATGTGAACGAACTCCTTCTTCCATTACGATCGTTATATTTGATTTGTACGATCCGTAATTACTAAGTATACATTGCCCTACCAAAAGCGGCACTAACGACTTTGTTATTCCATTCTAACGTGTTTCAAAAAAGTAATATCTCATTCATCCGCACAAAATTACGCAAAACATAACGCAAGCCATTGTAAACGGCTCAGCACAAATTAAATTTAACATGAAAAAATAAAATTTCACGCTCTACTCATCCCGAAGCGTACCGTGGATTAATTCGGCTTATTACATAGTACGGGGTAAAAAAGAAGATAAAATAAGGCCGGTCTAATCCGGGGGAGGCGCAATATCGACAGGCCACACAAATTAAACGCGCCTCTGTACGAAGCCTTATGTTCAACCCTGCATTGGTTTCATTGGTATATTTTTATTACCGGCCGCTGGATTTCTCTACCATTCGGAGGGTTAACTACTAACTTTGATTACTCGTACGTAAGTACGCCGGGTCTTTACAGGTGTACGTGAATTGTTGATTACTTAGCATTTCTTGTTACATTATGTAAGGGTTAAAGGAAAAAGCTTGTAAGATTGTTCTAGAATGTAATGAGAAACATACATACACACAATCTCGCCTGTAATCCCCGAACGGGTAGGCAGAGTCCAAGAAGCACTGTGTTCCTTAAAACCACATTTAGCCATACAAGAATTGGGTTTGGTCAGATGAAAAATCGTAAAATCGTGAAATCACAGACCCAGTACCACCCAGTACCAATTGCGCCCTTAGTCGCCTTTTACAACATGCTAGGCAAGAAAAGCAGTTGGTACATTCTTTTGGACAATAATACACGGGACAATAGTAATAGTAATTAGAAACAATAGTAAATATTGTATCTATTTGGTAATAAGTTAGTGCAAAAAAAATTTTTTTTTTGTTTTATTCCTATCATGAATACAACCTAAGTGGTAAGCAGATCCGTCCGTCGCCTATAGATGCTTGCAACACTGACGCGACATTTACGCGCTGCCAACCCTGGCCCCATTCCCAAACCCATGGAGCTCTGCCATACTTAATAGAAGCGCGACAAACACCACAAAAATGTAGTGTTATTTGTATAGATACCCCCAGTTACGGATTATGCGGATAGTTGAACTTTTTTCTATCATAAACACAAAGTTACTAATCGTAAAAGAAATAATATTACGTCACAGCTTGTTCATTAAGCAGGGGCCCGCTCTCTAAACCCTTCAGAATTAAATGTACAAAAACAATCTTCAGAACACAAATCGGCCCACTTGGACCAGAATAATTTGTACAATACGAAATGCTCAAGCGTCGTAACAAAGGGGACGTTTGATCTAATATTCAATAATGAAAATAGGAGGCAATCGAGACAACCCTTACCTGGTCAACGGAACTAACAGAACGGGAGACTCCTTTCAAAATAATTGGCCAATGAATAATACAACGACGAGTTTTTGCGCTCCAAAATAAACAAGTGCCGGTCTCCGATAAAATAGCCCCGGTTCGTGTGTTCCTCCCTTCAGAGTGCTCGATATTTTTGTAAATTTGATACGGAATCTCAAGAAACTCGCTGGGAGTTGCCGCTTTACCTAAAGTATTTATTTCACTGCAATACGGATTTCAATTTATTTGCGTATTTCCGGAGGCCTATATACAATTTCAGATGAAGTTCTGAGGCTTCGTGTAAATTGCTTTAGTAATACGTACAAAGAGAAGATTATGGATTATGTAATAATTTATGCAATTAATCAGGCTAATAAATTAATAAGGGATAAATTAGTTTGAGTAATTATCTATAATAATATATGAGAATCCTAAGCTACAAAATTAATTTAATGTGGTATTTGTACTTCTTGATTTAAGCTTGCGTTATGTAACAAATGAAGTCTAACCCTGTATCTATTTATTTACATGTAAGAGTAAAAATGTGCGCAATGTTTACGAGAACATGGATATTAGAATGCTGTTCTTCATTTCCATGCTGCCCAACATGTTCTGTTCCACTCTCCTCTGTCACTAATCAACTGTTCAGCGTTCACCTCTTTCATGCTCAACCCGTCACATCTTTGGTCTGTCCCTTGTTCATTTGGTTATAATGCGCAAGTTCAATCGCGTCGGTTAGTGGACTGAATAAATTGGACTGTCATATAAATAAGATAATTGGAAAAACACAACCAGAAAAACCTATTCCCGATAATTATAGTAAAAATATATTTCCAATCAGCTGCTGCCACTGAATACAGAGAAAACTATTAACGTCTTCCATAAACAACACAATTGTAATTACAGCGTGCGCCGAACATCTGTTACTAAGGACTCGATTCCAAATCCCTCGACCGGCTTATAGTTGAGCAGTTGGGAGGCTCCTTTATAGCCATAGTAAACTTTAAAAGATTCCAATTAAGTCAGAGGCGTGTAGGGCGAGGCTTTTATCGCTCTACCCTCTTAGAGAACAATGCCCGCCGCGGGCCGTCAACACCACCCATTTATATGAGAGAATTAGACCCAGCTATCCACGGGACGTTCTAATAAAACTAAAGTAAGCCCGCCTTCACATTGCGATGTCGAACTCGGGTTTATGCAACACGCGTGCACATTCTTGAAAGATAAAATATCCGCTTCTGTAATTTTCTAGTCTGAGGCAATCGAGCGGACCTGCTGAAAGTAAGTGGGTATTTGTTTTCGCGTTGCTGGCCTAAGTTTTTTCACGCCCTTCTTGAGAGTTCACTTTTTTGTTATACCCCTGTCGTGTCATATAATAAATATTTTTATTGCCGTTACAGCGACATAAATATGTCAGCGTTTTAAATCCGTCGTCGTCGTAAATTTAGATACGAATCTTTGAATTTTTTTCTCAAATCCCTTTCAAAGTTACTTCTATAAAAATTTTTCAATTTACAACAAAGTTTAACAACATACCATTGACAATGACACAGTATCTAATTTAAATAACTTTTTCCGTATTTATCTTAATCTTTTCCTTAAGCGACCGGACCATTAGCAACGAAACTAAATAATCCAACTAAAACGAATCCAATAGGAATCAGCCTTCACAAGTCGAGATTTTCACGTTCCGAATATTGTCTTAATCGCCCTAATGTAAAACTCCTTAGAATCGACCTCCTCGCTCTGTCATTGGTTTAAACTGGTTTAAACCGGTTTATACCGACTCCAACTAGCTTAATCTCGCTATCTCTCCAATCACACCTAGCTATTTGTGTTTCAATTAAGAGGGCCGAATGCGGTAGCGATGATTAATTGTGATAATAAATGTAAGTAGCTCCACTGTTTATAACTCGCCAAATGGATATTGGATTTAAGCCGCTTTGGCATCGCAAAACACTCCAACCGATTGTTCCGGTCGAAGGTTTTAATAGACAATAAATATGGCGTAAGTAAAACGAAAATATTGTCAATAAATTCTTTGGTTGCGCTGGCAGCGAACATTATTGTAACACCTACATATTCGTATAGTGGCAATTAAAATTGATGACGAATTTTTTATTTTTACATTTTGTAGGTATTTGAATTATTAATTCGTTATTTCTTTCTATTTGGCGAAATTGAGAGATATTTTCAATTTGCATAATTTGGAGACTGCAGTCTATTCACTGCTTAATCACAGCTTTAAAACTGCAGCAGTTGTGCAACTTAAAAGCTTGTAACTGGCTCTTAATTATTATTCAATTGTTGATAGTTAAATTATCAGGTACCGTTTTAAATAAAAAATAATACCTAAACAAAAAACTGAATAGATAATAACATATAGAATAGAATAGAGTAGAATAAACGGAATAGACAAACCAATCCCCCGCGTCGTCTTGCAACGAAAAGCTCCGTTCAAAAAGACCCCGGTCCCAGTCATTTGTGCTCCGGACTAGAGCAATATGATTGAACGTCCTGCAGTCGGACAAAGTCAGATCAGAGCGCACATTACAACGTGACACAATCAAATTCGGAATTCTCTGGTGTGGCCAATTGCCGCAGGCACAATGCAGGCAATAATCCACAAGCGGCGCTGAGTGGCGCGTCTGCGGCATCGCTCATTGGTGCTCGCTCTGTAGGTACTAATGTGAGCTCGTCACAGACAATGTCACTGCTGGTGTAATATTATTCCGAATTTAAATTCTAAAATGATTATTCAGATTAGGTCATTATGAATGACAAAAACGGTTTTATGAAATTCGTAGATGGAATAGTGATTTGTGCGTAAATCTATCAGGGCTTGTTCTGACAAGTTTTTACCCTCATATATAGGTAAGCTCGCGCCTATTTCCCGTAGGGGTAGGCAAGGATTACTACTTTCCACTTGCTACGATCCTTACATATTTCTTTTGTTCCATCAACTCTCATCACATTCCTCATACATGCATAGTACTTTTGACCTGGCCCTTCTCAAGAACGCCTTTGATTTGATCGAGAAACGTTTAAGCTTAGGTTAACCCCTGTTTTGTATAAAAGTTTATTATAAGAAAATGTCATCAATATCATCAAATCTTACATACAATAAAACTTTAGAGGTCCCAAGTCTGTCGAGGAGATGTATAAAGAGGGAAAATACAAAAAAATAATATATTTTTATATTTTTGTTTCTCTCTCTGTTTGTCTGTTTGTACGGGCTAATCTCCGAAATGGCTAGACTGATTTCAATGAAATTTTGCATGGTGATACATTATATCTCTAGTCAACATCTTAGATACGTACTTTTTATTTCGGAAAATTAAAGGTAGTAGATAGTTAAAAAACAATAGTTACCTCGGACGAAGTCGTGGGCAACAACTAGTTGTTACTAATGATAGTATAGGGAGCAAAGCCTATTTACCATTTGATTATAATAATTCTTAATGATATATTCTTATCTCTATATTTAAGGGTAGTCATAGCGCATCTAATAGTCATTATTATCAAATATTATGTCAAAAAAATATAACAATAATAATATTTAATATATTATTGAAGAATGCCGTAATTAAATTATAAGTATACAAAAATTACAATCGTCATTCAATTATTTTTTTTAAGTTTACATAATTCCAAAGCAACTGATTTACGAGTATTTTATTATTATCGTTCAAGAATGTACAGTTAAGCTTTGTATCCGGATGACGCCAGATGGCGCCCGAGGACAGAGGCTTGCTAATTACTTGCTGAGCCTGTTAACATTAACAAGATAGGCCTGATTTTCATACATATCCCAAGACATCCCGTATTTCATAGAATTTTTACAGAGTTTCATTACGCACTCCCCAGTGCCTGTAAATATTAAGAAGATCTTAATCTCTTCTTCTGGCCCTTTTCCCACTCTAGGTGGGGTCGGCACAACATGTCTTCTTCTTCCATTCTCCTCTGTCACTCGTCAGCTCAGCATCCAACTCTTTTATTCTCATATCATTCTTCACGCATTCAATCCATCGCTTCTTTGGTATTCCTCTCACTCTAGGTCCGTCCACATCCATGCTCAGCATCCTTCTAATGTGACATTCATCCCTCATCACATGTCCATACTACGCTAACCTATTGCTCCTTATCTTTTCTGTCACTGGCGCTACTTTCAAACTTCCTCTAATATACTCATTCCTAATCTTGTCCATTCTTGTGACTCCACACATCCATCGCAACATTCGCATCTCTGCTGAGTGCAGTTTTCTTTCATCCATCCATTTAGAAGATCTTGATAACATAACATAAACATATCACGCTAATAGGGGCATTGTAATTAATTGTAGGCAGAGCTGTTGACACCCACTGTGGCGAGCCTGTTGCCATGCACTGAGCACAATGTTGTGGAAAAATCTAAATATGAGTAATTATAATTACCGAACGATTTTACATAAGTGCGAGTATTTTACATAAGCGCGAATATTTGTGTCCATGGCATGGCCACTCGGCTTATAAACTCTTTATTATTAAACTCTTTATTAAACATATTTACAGTTAATAAAAAATTATGCGAAGGAGGACTTATATTCCTTTAAACACTCGGTTACGATGTTCATCAACAGAATAAATAATTTGTTAATGATTCTATAGTGATTAATATTCAATTTTCTCTCCAATTTTATCATAAACAAAATGTTTAATTAATCTTCTTCCAATAAACTGCTTATTGGAAATTTTAAGACTAAAAATGTGAAATAACGTAGCATTATTAAATTATAAAACTTGACTTGTGACATAATTAACCAATAATTAAATTTCTCTTCTGACAGCCAATCATAACACGAAAAAACCAGCGAATAAATTGTCATCCAATCAGAATGATTAAATTTATACAAATAAAACAAATTAGACGATCCTATTGGTTCATTTTTGAGCTTAATTTCAATTAGCTTAGTGGAAAGCCAGCTTAAGACTTAATTAGTCAAAAGTTTGTTAGCGTGAGAGACTCAATACAATGTCCGCTGGTTACCGAGCATGTCTGATGAACAATGAAATAAGCTGTTTGCGGGAAATATTAGAGTCGATAATCGAGCGGTCGTTGCCTCCATTTTAATACAACCCAGTAAGTCTAGCATGATCACCGAAAAAACAAGAACAAGACATAGAGATAAGGCAATTCACCGTTAAGAACTGGTAAAGTATGAACATTTAAGATGACGGCATTATCCAAGAATATTATAAGAAACTAGTATTATACCTAAATACCTTTTGCGTTTTTTTGTTCTATCTGAAATAATTCTAGAAATAATGGAATTGAAATAGTAATATAATGATATAATATTTTTGTGTATAAACAACAAAACTTATCTGAGGCAAATCTATTTTGCTTCTAGTTTGGTTATAAACGAGCCCATAATATGATCAACTACCTCGTTATAGGCCTTGGTGACAGTAAAAAAATTGTTTTATGTTATATCATTCAAAAATATGAGTTAATTAAATAACGTTGCATACATACATATAATGATGACTATTATCCCCTAAGGGTTAGTCAGAGACTAGGCAAAAGCACCGCAAATCAGTCCACTGCCATAGTCTGCCAATGTCCAAGCGACTGCACGTCCTGAGTGTGACAGTTGGTGAACCCGTCGCCGCTAGGTATAAGCTATTGGTATTGTTATAACCATATGTATGTTTGTGCAGTTCTAAGTCCATTAGTCGCCTTTTACGACATCCAAGGGAAGAAATCGGTTGGTAGTATTCTTTTAAATGAGCCGCTACCATACGACTCCGATTACGTTGCAATTTAGGGCATTTTCTTTTTCTCCGACATCTAAAGGTAGATGAAACTTTGCTCCTTTTATCAGGACCTTCTGATAGATTTGCTATTTGGTGGCGAGTGTTTAATAAACTGATTATAATATGCATACATACATAAATTCACGCCTATCTACCGCTGGGGTAGGCAGAGATTACAGCTTTCTACTCGCCTGCCACTAGCGAAATGAATAATATAATATTTTTCTTAACATACTTAATATGTATGGTAAAGTTTGAAGTCCATCAATAACTGCGTCATATTTCATATACCTATAAAATAAATAAATTGCAACGTTGGAAACTAAACATCTGAGTCTAGTTAATCATCATAATCATGAGATTAACGCGGCTTTGTCGCATGTCTGAGTAACGGCGACATTTGAGCTGCACCCCGCTCGCTTCCGCTCGCTCCCCAATGCGCTCGCCGCGCTGCCGCTTCCGCCAGACCCCACACCACACCATTAAGTGCCAGTTTGGCAGGAAACCCTCTTGTCTCTGAGCCGGTTATTTACTGTTGATCTAGATCTGTCCACTGAATACGTGGAGCCTAATGTACAATGAGATGGTAATAATGCAAACGTTCTGTGTAAACTTTGACATTAGGTTTTATTTATTTGAAATTTTCTTCTTAATCCGGCTCGAAGGACCAATTCGATAACTTGAAGTTCCAAGATCGCCGCTATCTAACAACTCCCTTACTAACGGCTTCCCGCTACCTTTACCAGGTCCTCCACCGACCCTGCGCCTCCGCGCGCCACCGCTTGAGAATCTTTCCGCCCCCACGGCCTTTAATCCTGCGAATAATGTGATGTACCCACTTCCACTTATGGTTCGCAATTCTTTGTGACCTTAGTTCTCCGATCTCCTATTTTTCCTTATTAAACCCATTCGATTTTCAGCTCATTTATCATATGAAAGTATTAAAATGTTGTTACTAAGGTACAGACATAAAGCAATGTTTTTAATTAATCCACTCCTGTTATTGGTCCGTAATAAAAAAAATCAAATTTCGAAACCAAATGGTGCCCGTTAGTTAGATCACGACGCAGGCGCAACTGACAATCACCGTTACTGGCATAATAACAATACTTTTCCGCTCTAAAACGAAAAACTAATAAATGGCAGTTTGACGACACAATATTCCAGTGGGCAAGGTTTACGATAGTAACGCATGAAACATTTTATGGCAAGGAACATAGCTGCCTATGCTTTTTATATTAGGTCATTTGGTTCGTTTAAAGTCTTTCCGTGTTTTATGAATGGACTGGAGCCAATGTGTGGTCATAACTTCCACGGAAATACTTAATGGAAATTGACTCTCGTTCGAGGTAAATTTTTATAAAATGTTTCGCTTTACTAGCAGATACTAAAAGAGGTCTTTTGTTTTTGTTTTTAATTAAAAATGTGTTAGATTTTTTAGAAACCAAAAGTATTCTATGTATTTATGGCATATAAATTAACTGAATATAGCTTGTGTATTGCCCGATGCTAGTAATTTTGGTTGGCCTAATAAGTATTCTTAATACTCCTTATTATCCCCCGCATGCGGCGATCGAATCTGCGACCTCTTGAACTCTGCTGTCGCTACCAAATAAATACATGCAATCACGCCTGCAATCCCCGAAGGGGTAGACAGAGTCCAAGGAGCACGTGTTCCTTAAGACCACATTTAGCCATACAAAAATTTGGTTTGGTCAGATGAAAAACCGTGAAAGAGTAGTAACAAGTGGCTAGCTCATCGCCTGCACAATCACAGACCCAGTACCCAATACGCCCTTAGTCGCCTTTTACGACATGCTAGGCAAGGAAAGCGGTTGGTACATTCTTTCTGTGTCCCGGACCAACACCAAATAAATATCTTAACAGAATTCTATATTTAACATTGTAAAAAGCAAAGTGTGACATGTAGATTTTTAAAGAGATGTACTATATCGCTGTAATTAATACTAGGTAACTTAATATCAACTTAATTATATAATGAACAAAGTAGGTTTTCGTGTGCATATATTCAGGTCACTAACGTTAACTAACGTCTTAACCCGTGCATGCCGTGCGTGTACCTATTGTGTTACGCAAGCGCCTCGCCTCGCCCCGCTCCGCATCGCACAACGAGGTTCATGGGAACCATTCGTTACAATGTTTCGTCCAATTAACGCGATATTATTAGTCTCTTAATTGTTGTTACAGAACTTCACTTTCACCCCTAATATCTAGTATAATTTACGTATATTCATAACAGTAGATTAGAGATAAGCGTTGTACCGTTGCCTAGATAGCTCGTTATAGTTATTGCTTTAATTAAATCGTGTTTTTATGTTTGTTTTAGATAGGAAAACGAAACATTGTTCGTTTATTGAACAAACTGTCATATCCACAATATCATACGTTTTCGCCATTCCATATTTTAACCTACTAGTGAACCTGACCACGGATCAAAAACTGACCCTAAGTACTCAATACTCAATACTTTATTGCTTTTCACAGTGTAGTGAAAAGCAATAAAGTGTGTGTGTGTGTGTGTGTGTGTGTGTGTGTGTGTGTGTGTGTGTGTGTGTGTGTGTAAGTAGTCATTGTAATGCAGTTATTTTATTAATTTTCAATAATAATACAAAGACATTACAAAAATACAACAGAGAAAGTCCGGACTAACAATTATGCATGTTTTGAACTCAAAGATAGTTGACATAATGAAGCTTTTGATTATTCATCCAGGGTCCAACCGTGGCGAAAGTATACATACATATAAATATCAAAACGACTGAACCACTATGTCACCGAGCACCGAGATATATCTACGTATCATTACATAATTATATGATTGGCCATTTTAAAAAGTGGCTCATGAGTTTCTGGCCGGATTCTTCTCATGAAAACCTTGCCGTCGGAATCCGGCCGCTTGTATCGATGACATCCACAGTACATAATGTACGTGCTACAAGCTATCGGGATAAGGACTTTAATATACTTTTTTAATCATTATTTATTTTGTAAGATATATAAAATGTTGACGATTTTAAATGCCAAGCTTGGCCTAAATAAAATTAATTTTGACTTTGATTAGCTTATTCGATGAGTTGATATATATTATTAGTTTTTAATTATCTTTACCGAATAGCTTTTCAATTACTTACGTACTTAATTAATTTTCAATCACTATGTCATTGTGTATAAAACATATTTTAGAAACGGGTGCGCATTGTCTTACATAACTTTTCAACTCATAACATCGGAAGTCCGAAAATATATCTCATTACATTTAAAATCATAATGACATCATCATTCTTCATAAAAATTAAAAAAATAAGCTTTAAAATCTATAATCATTGAAGTTCTTAATATCTAATCATACACTTTGTTTTACATACCTGTATATTTATTTTTAATATATATGATGTGTTTATAACATTATTGATACTGATAGAAATAAAAGTGGACAGCTCAGATTAAGAGAATATAATAAATAAAATAGATACAAGCGGAATAATATAAAATAGAGCACAGAAAATTATAACCTAAAGAAGAAATAATAATAATAATAATAATTTATGAATAATAATAATAATTTATTGTTTCAAATTGTGCAATACAACATACAATTAATACTTATATTTAACTATAGAACAAAAACTAAATGTATACCTAAACTAGGTTGACATAACAACCTGTATCTTAAGTAAAGAAAAGATGCTGACTTAACTAGTTACAATACAAAAACATTTAGCAAATAACCGACTATAGAATTATTACAATATCTATGTTTTATATCTTTATAATAGCTTTTCAAGAATCGCCAGATTAGCAGTTCTGTGTACTATGAGCTAAAAATTTAATAGGAGTTAAAAAGAAGTTTATAATAATTATCAAGCCTTTAAAGTTGGTATTTATTTCCAGATACTAATTAATTCCTCCGTCTCAGAATAGGTTAAGCTATTTAAATAACTAATTAAAAAAAATTACAAGAACTATATTTTAACTCGATATCAAGTTTTGCATTTAACCTATTGTATAATAATGGACCCAAAAAATTTGAAATTAAACGTATCCAAATTACAACGAAAATCCCTAAAATCAAATAGTTCTACTTCAAAACTAAATAAGTCTCCAATAACGGGTTTTATACCCAGCGCAATATTAATAATTTGCGAACAAAACGTTCATTGGGAATATTACTTCACAAAATACAATATCCATAATCACAAAAACGTTTTATTACAAGCTCTATCCCGCCATAGAATTCCCAATAAACATCCAAAACAATTCAATTTTATGTTACCGTTTATGAAAATAACAAGCAGGAAACTGTATAAACAGACCGGGCGTAATATTTAATTCAAATATTGACAATACTACTGATTCCATATCGAAGACAAACACTCGATTCGGTGGGCGAATAAAACTGCGCAGGCAAATAAATTCGATGCCGGAATGATATGCAAGAACACGCGCCGAATAAATGGCCGTCAATGGGGAGCGGCCAATTAGCGGCTGCTTAACAGTTCGGCAATAGTCGGCGTTCACGAGCGAGCACTAATGGCGAAACTATTGCCGGGAAGGAAGCCAGTTTTCCGCTAGAGCGCCGGCGAAGTTTGCAGGCCGTGCGTCTCGGCCGATGCATTTTTGGATGAGAGCCCAAATAACTTGTTGCACCGAGCGCGGGACCTGTTGCGCCGCCTATGGGCCTACTGCGCCCCGACGCTCCATTTTTGCCGTTCTCCGCAAATACATAATGAATGCGACTGGCGCTTAGCGGTTGTTCTGTAGTTTGCGGGCTGATAGTACCCACTTTTGTATTGCCTTCCTATTGTTACCGGCGCTGCGTTCCGCTCGAACACTACAACACTTTCACGTAAGACGGAAATATGAACAATACGCCGAGGAAATTGTTCTGAAAGGATCGCAGCCTTTTGTTCGGAATTAGATGAAGAACTTGTAACACCGAACACTTGCACGTAATACTGGTAATAAAATATCTAATCGTTCAAAATGTAGATACAAGCCAAATTCATTTCCGTACGGAAGACTTGTATGAATTATTCCAGTTTTTATGAAGCCATAATTGCTTATGGTTCCACGCCACACCACGACACGAGACAAGGAATCATTTATCTTATTTTACGATCGAAATAATATATTATGTTGCTGTCTAATATTATTTTTGCTATGATAAATTACTTTCTGTGTCTTGCGTTTTTGTGAAAAATATCTTCGAGAAAGTCGATTGCACTTAGCAATACGGAAAATTTTACGTTTAAGTTTGATGCTTTAAAAGCTTCCAATAAAATATTTACAAGAACTTCTTTTAGAAATTGTATTTGTTTCAGGAGTGGTTGTTTTCACAGTGTTTATCGAAGTTTGTTTTTTAAATTGCGTAAATTTTGAAAAGCAAGATTACCTTTTATATCGCTCTTTCGAGGGTATTGTTTTGATCAAACAAAAAGGAAAACATTTTGGTGCTAAATATTATAATACCGGTTCTTTAAAATTCACCATAATTAGAAAATAATTGGGTAATATTTGTACTTTTAATTGTAATGATAAAAGAGCACATTCTTGTATCTAGTCTAAGATACTTTAGCAATAATCTGAATAAATATTAAATTATTAATTATATTACATTACTGAATCATCATGAATTCCTTTATTCCAAAGAATTGTGGATGTTTTGTTTTCCCTCGGTATTTCCAAAAATGTTTGCACCATATTATTTTATAATACAAAAACGTACGTAAAAAATCAAATAAAAAAAAAGTCAAAAACACTATTTGACACAATAAACTATCAAAATCATGAAAGCGCATGAAACCACAAGAAAAACCTAGTTCCATATTCAATAATGTTCCATGTTTTTCTTCTTTTTTTAAAAATTGGATTGTTGGATTGTTTCCAGGGCGCGTCCTCGAGCCTGGTAGTTAAGTTTGCGGACACCGAGAAAGAAAGACAACTGCGACGAATGCAACAAATGGCCGGCAACATGAGTCTGCTCAACCCGTTTGTGTTCAACCAATTTGGGGCCTATGGCACATACGCACAAGTTATTACGGAGCAGGTAAGGTTTATAAATACCCCTTTTACGTGTTTTACACCCAGTTGTAGAAACGAACTTTAAAATTTAATGTCGGCATTATCCCTAATGCTCCATTAAATTTATTTATTGAAGTGTCAAAAGAACACCTTAGCGTAGTTTTTACGTTGCACAAAACGACATTAGCACCCTGTCAATGCTAAAGAGACATTAGCTAGAACTGTTTTGTGTGAAAACCTTAAATTTAATGAACTTTAAAGTTTTAATGTCTCATTAACAAATGTCGTCCTTAAAAAATCTTTGTGCAACTGAGTTTAGAGTACTTAAACTATCCCTTTTCAAAAATAAAACACTCTGCCTCAATACTCAGAAGCTTTTGGGAACAATAATTCTTTTAATGGTCTTGTCTATCATAAAGATTATGCATATTGGTTGTTGTTTCTTTTAACTCATTTATTCAGTAATTACACTAAAATATTTCAGTGGTTATATTTCTATATAATTTTTATGATGATAATATTAAAATAATCTTTTCACGCTCTTAAAAGTAGTTTATTATTACAATGTAACACTTACGGCTAAAATGAGACTGTGTACACTACTTTTGTGAAACACTAGGGTGTGGCGGATCACTAGGGTGTGATCCATTAATGAATTCAAGGAGAACAAACATATGATCACTTTCCTAAATTAATACGAGGCACTGGCAAAGTCATCATCATCATCATTAGCCCTGCCCTGCATCTGCCCTTTTCCCAATTTCATTTGGGGTCGGCGCAACGAGTCTTTCTCCTCCACTCTCCCCTATCACACGCCATATCAACATTCACTCCCATTCTAGCCATGTCCTCATTCACACAATCTATCCATCTTTTCTTCGGTCTTCCTCCCCCTGCATTACCAATACTGACAAAGTGTGGATACGTAATTCACCTCTGCTTACCTCTTCGTGACAATAGGAAAATTATAGGCGTAATAGTAGGCGTTTTGTAAATTGGTGTTTTGTATGGAGATTTTAGGGAATTCTGCATTTTCCATACTAACATTTTATCAGTTTTCTTCACAACGACAAATCCAGAGATAATTATATTTAGCATGTATCATTAGAATAGCTTTAGTAATATGTGTAATATCACACTTCATAAAAATTATTTATCGTTTTAAGTGAATGCAAATAAAATTATGTATTCGGGAGGCACTTAAAAAGAGTTGTCTCCGTGTCCAATTTTAACACAATTAAACTTACAACAAATTATCAAAACAAATCAAAAGAGGTCAAAAATATAGTCTATTTTTAGACGAGGTAATTATTTTTTAGGAATACTCTGAACCTTAATAGTTACAGACAAAATCCTAAGACAGAATAAAAACACCAATTTCATAGGTAAGGACCCAATATTAATATTTTGTGATGTGTGGTTCCAGCAACAGGCAGCGCTGATGGTGGCGGCGACGGCACAAGGCTACATCAACCCGATGACTGCGCTCGCGTCGCACGCCCTCAATGGCATGGCCAACTCCGTAGTACCCCCCACCTCTGGTCAGTACTTCATATCATCTGAGATAAAGACATTCACAAGACCTTCAAACAAAGCTCGCAACCGATTTGTTCCTGATTCGTCATATTCCTGATTGGTCATACTCATATATCTTTTCTGACACTTTCCTCACTGGTCATATCCCTGACATAATATCACATTCTTTATTCGTCATTTTCCTAACTCGTCATTGTACAGTCAAACGAAATCGCAATACTTATTAATTAGGAATATGACGAATCAGGAACAAATCTAGCAATCGCCTATTGCACTAGAACACTCGGTTAGGTTGACTATCCACTGGAGCGGTGATAAGAAATGGAGCAATTGATTCACTTCTCCGTTCTTTGGACTGAGAAACTTCAGAACTATTGGATATTATATACGCTCACTTCTTTTCTAATTTGTATCCCAAATAGCTTCTCATTCATCGTCGGTGAGACGATTGCCTTAAGACTCGAGCCACACGTAAGAGCAATAAAAGTTGTTGCTCAACGATAGTCCTTTCAAAACAAGAGCTGTTGTTTCAATCCCTAATTTAATTTTATGGGCATTACGTCTGTTTTATTGCAGTACTTACGTTTGAAGTTTCGCTTTTAAGCAAAAATAAAATCAGAGTTTGTTCGACTAATTGGGAGGAGATCTGGAATTATTATTTTATACCTAAGGGAGACTTTTACTAGATACCTATAGCTTACCTTTTACTGCTTAGTTTGAAGGGTTACACATTAAGACAGTTATTAATAATTCGCGTCACATGAATGAACGCTGAGTAATAATGAAAAGATTGCGTCTATATCGTCGGTACGGTTCACATACCTGTATTGGGTATGTCAACCATATGCGTCCAAATCGTCGGTACGGTTGACATATCTAATGTAGGTATGTCAACTATACCGACGATATAGACGCAATCTTTTCACTATTACTCAGTGTTATTTTTATGTGACTATAGTTTTAAATACTTATGACAATAAATTACTTCTATTACGAGGGAATAAAGACGTTCAATGTTCAAGAGTGTAAACATGTTCATGCTCGTGACTGTACTGAGTACTTTGCCGTCACATCTTACGAGTATTGTCACAGATTAACAGCAAACAAACAAAAATAACTTTATTTCATAGATCAAACCTGGCACTTAAAAACGTCAATATTTTACAATTTATATAATTAAATAAAAAATGATATTGTATACTCGTATTAAAATTGATTACCGCGATGTGGTTGTAATCGATACAAGCGGTCGGATTCCGAGAGTAAATTTTTCATGGAAAGAATCCGGAATATCAGTAACTAATTACTTTACATTACTATTGCTACACAAGGCTCATTCCAATTTTTTAGGCAACCTATAACCACAACTACTGGAACTAGCTAACAATCAATGTTCTTTTTTTACTCTTTTCTCTTTAAATGGAAAGAAAAGCGGCAAAGAACGTGTCGGGCCACGCTCAGTGTAGGGTTCCGTGGTTTCCCGCCCGTCATATTAAGTGTCCCTGCTTATGAATTAAATAGCCCAAAGTACAGCGCCATCTCGCGATACAAACTAGACGATTTATGTATGATGCGTTTACGGTGGTAGTTTTGGATTGCATGATTTCAACCCAGAAAGTGAGTGAGTGAGTTTGAGCTTTACCCCCTGGTTTTTTGAAACTATAAGGTTAACCCTTATAGTTTCCCCAAGTCCATCTGTCTGTCCTAGTCCTAGTTGCCTACGGAACTCTAAAAAAGGACATATTCTCTAATTTTTGTAACAATAGCAGAGAGTACTACTTCGTAGCACTACGACGATGATCTGCTACGATGTGCTACGACTTAGCTACGTTCAGTACTCGTAGACCTAGCTACGCTCGAGCTTGCATTACGTCGTAGCACATATTCGTGTTGGCTTACGAATCCCTATTCGTCATGACAACATGTCATATCATCACGGCTCTAAGGGTCTAGACAGAGATGTTATACCCCCATATTTCACCTGGTATATCTAAGTGCCCATACATATTCGCCATACTCGAGTTAAATTTCGCTTTATTGTAATTCATTAGATGAGCCGTGTGGCGGCTGATTAAAAGAATACTACCAACCCATCTCTTCCTTTGGGTGTCGTAATAGGCGACTAATGGACTTTTGAACTGCACAACATCCAATAACTTATAGCGGCGACGGGCTCACTACCTGTCACGCTGAGCACAGTCACTGCTTGGTGAAGAGCGCTATTGCGGTGCTTTTGCCTAGTCTCTGAGTAACCCTCAGGGGATAATAGTCGTGATTATATGTATATATTAGTTGGGACGGATGGCACACCCAATGGCGCCCCAGTGACATGAGGACTTTAACATACAGGCAAAATGTGGATGTACCCTACCTCTACCTTTGCCTTTGGGAAGGCGTGAGCGTAGTAAGAGCAGGCGTTATAGGATATCAAGTGTGCAAAATATAAGGATCGCATTCTGTTAATAGTTTTGAACTCAGAAAAGCTTGTAGATTATGATTCTGCACGTTGCCAGATTTCTTGGTTCATTTTTTTTTATTCGATTCCCTTGAGATATCGAGTAAATTCAAGCCAATCGATTTGTAACTAAGCGCTATTGCAACGTTTATTCAGCTCAAAAATACCTTTCCAACGACATAACACACAGCCAAAATCAAAGTCAAATTATTTATTGCATTGTGTGACTATTGTTTTCGGAAGTGTGTTGAAACGTCGTATGGTCTCAACGCCGCCTTTAGCGGTAATCACCAACTTTGCACACTTCTACCATAATGAACTATTATCTACACTCGTGTTATAATGTTCGAATTATGAACTCAGACTCGAACTCATAATGACATACTTTTTAACACAAATGACAAAAACGAAAATTTAAAAATAGCAACTGTAGCATAATGACCATTATGCAATAGGTTGGATTCATTATGCAACACTTATTTTTCTTAAAAACGCACAAAACTATGGCAAATGTTTTCCAGACAGCCAACAATAAATAAAATTAATGAAAATTTTTGTTTTATTTCTTTAATTAATGAGTGCAGATAAAGTAGTGTACGTAACTGCACATAACTCGGTTTTAAAACACCCGCGTGCTACTATTAAAAAACTCGCCAAGGCTCGTTTCTTAAAACCACGCTTGTGTTTTAATAACCTATATTATGTGACAGTTACATAAACTACTATTATTCTATTCCGCTTTCATAATTCCAGACAACTTCACGGGCCTGGCGATAGGCACAGGCGGAGCGCAGCCGCTGAACGGCGCGCTGCCGTCGCTACCGTCGCCGACTATGCCGGGCTTCAACATGGCCGCCCAGACCGCCAACGGCCAGCCGCCGCCGCAGGAGGCGGTCTACACCAACGGCATACATCAGACTTTTACTGGACGTAAGTACTGACTGTTTTTTTACTTCCCAATATCTGAATCACAATGTATCACACCCCAGAGAGTAATGCAATACTCGTGTTGGGACTTGATTTGCTCTTATCATGACAACGCTGTTACCAAGACATTATTATTAAGGCTTTGGGTTGGCATATTGAGAGGCTATATGAATGTTGACTCACGAAGAAAAACGAACCTAGTTAGTTGCAGAAATTGAAAAGGACGCTCAATTGGTTTGGTGATATGAAAAGAATGGCTGAAACAAATATTTAATAATATAAATATCGATAAAATAATTTACTGGACGTAAGCACATAATAAAAGGATGAAAAGGACTGCACCAACTATCATGCAAAGCACATGTGTAGTCACTGCTTGGTGAAGCGTGGCCTATGTCAATGAACTGCTTTTTCTGTGCTTTTGCCTAGTCTCTGACTACTTAGGGGATAATAATCGTGATTTGATGTATGTTTATGTGTGTAAAAGGATGTATGAATAGGGAGTGAGTAGGTTATGAGGCGAGGAAGACCTCAGCGAACATTTTGCGATTGTATCGGGGGCGTTCTTGAAAAGAAGAACCCGAGATCGCTGAGCATGTATGAGGACTATTAATTAGAGTAAAAGAAATATGTAGGCAAGGATCGTAGCAAGTGAAAAAAAGGAATATCCGCCTAGTTGCCTACCGCTATATATGTTTGCAGGTTTTTTCTGTGTTGAATTCTTATTGAGCCGTGTGATGGTAGCGGTTCATTAAAAGAATACTACCAACCCATCTCTTCCTTCTTCACTTTGAACTGCACAACCATCCAATTGCTTATAATGGCGACAGGCTCACCACCTGCCACGCTGAGTGCAGTGACTTCTTGGTGATTCTTGGTGACTATGGCAATGGACTGCTTTTGCGGTGTTTTGCCTAGCCTCTGACTAACCCTTAGGGGATAATAGTCGTGATTATATGTATGTATGAATTCTTATTTATATTGTAGCGGTTCCAGTGACAGCGCAAGGCCTGCCGAACGGCGAAGCGGCGTTACAGCACGCGGCCTACCCCGGCATGCAGCCGTTCGCAGGAGTCGGTGAGTGGCGCCTGCCTTCCTCTACAACCACTCAGCTTACATCTTAGAACCCACGACAAAGGAGAACGCCTATTGACTTGATGCTTGTACACAAGACTTTACATTGGGATAGTTTCACTTTTAACCTCTTGAGGGTCAAGCGATCCAGCTTTCGCGAACAATGTTTATATTGTGTCTCATTTTGTGACCATTGAGAGGTGAACATATTGTTGTATAGTTATTACTTTGGGTTTGTTAAATCTGTTTGAAATTCGATGACTCTTTTATACCTATATTTTGTTAAATCATGTTGCATCAAGTCGATAATTGAAATTTTTTTCAGCGTGTTTCCATTTTGTCTCTGGGTTCTAAATTCATGAACTTGTCAATATATTTTTCGCTCATAAAGTTTTGGATTTATAATTTGTTATAAATATATTGTCAAAGTTCACCACCCACATTGTATAGTTTGATAGTAAACATATTATTGATGTCAATATAATAATTTGTTGTGCAAAAGGAACGAAATGTATTGTCAACTGTTTCAATCATCAAACGATTGATCAACACAGTCAATTATGAGACTTAATTAAAAATTCAAGAAAAGATGACTATCAATTGATTGATGATTCTTTGATTGAACGATTGTCGTATGAATAGGGTTTCATGCGCTATGTATCCACGCTGTTGAAATATTTGGTTAATTCACATATCAGTAGTTAAGTGTTCGATGTTTATTGTAAAAGTAATATCGTTCCTGTAATATACTTAATAAAAATTTACATGTTTTATATCGATAAATACCACGATTAGGTAATTGTTTGTAAATGTGTTTAATAACTGCATTAATAAATATTATTTTATTTTTAATTTTATACCATTCGGATTTCTCCAACAGGTTGAGCAGCGCAAGTTAGCAATGAATTAGCTTCATAATTAATGTTGAACAGATGTATGCATGTAATTGTACGCAACGAATAGGTGTTCATTGTGAAAATGTGCGTATTAATGTTTGACAGCTTACCCTGCGGTCTATGGGCAGTTTCCGCAGCCCATACCCCCGCCGATGTCGACTATTGCACCCGCGCAAAGAGATGGTAAGTGGAGTCCTGAGGTGGACTCCCCACAGGAACTACCCAATCATTTGCCCCTACTTGCTTCCTCTTCGGTAGTCTGCATGCCTTTGTTGTTAGGCTGTTGTCGTATATCCTATTTCGATCTGTTTTCCAGTTCAAGTTTTAAAAACTGGGAAGCAGTAATACAGAAATTATGCATTCTAATTTGTGATAGTTGTAACCACCCTGTACAGTGACATACTTAAGCTTCGATAATATCCTTCCACGTTTCAGCTAATTCTAACTTTCTCACGTCTGTCGCTGTACCTATTGTTTGACTGCACCTAAGTGTTTTGTGTTGATGTGTAGTTTTGATTTCTGTAAGATTAAGAGAATTCCGCCCAATGTTACGAGAAGCCAAAAGGTTCTCTAGTGCGAGTTTTAATTGTTAACTATACGATATCAGACAGATATTTTTTCTCCATAAATTTTTTTCTCCACACGAGCGCCTGTATCGGGTCCCGTGTTGGTCCAGGACACAAAAAGAATGTACCAACTGCTTTTCTTGCCTAGCATTTCGTAAAAGGCGACTAACGGCGTATTGGGTCCTGGGTCTGTGATTGTGTAGGCCATGAGCTAGCCACTTGTTACTACTCATTCACGATTTTTCATCTGACCAAACCCAATTTTTGTATGGCTAAATGTAGTCTTAAGGGTCCGGCGAACAGCGAATTTTTCATACAAACCTAATACCAAAATCATTTTCAATTTGAGAATAAATGGAAATATCATCGCTGTTATTCGGATAAAGAAAGTATTTTTCTGTTTCTGTTAAAAAAAGGAATTGTTCAAAATATTTATAAACCCATAAATATATGCGATTATATTTCGTTAATTTTTCGACGTTTTCGGACATATTTTCCGCTTATTTGTTTCATATTAAAAACGCAGTTAATCATTATGTAATTTTAACAGAAACATAGAAAAATACTTTCTTTATCCGAATAACAGCGATGATTTGTCCAGATATTCTCGAATTGAAAATGATTTTGGTATTACGTTTGTATGAAAAATTCACTGTTCGCCGGACCCTTAAGGAACACAGTTCTCCTTTGACTCTGCCTATCCCTTCGGTGATTATAGGCGTGATTTTATGTATGTATGTCTCTGTCTATCGGAAACTGAACTGAAGAAAATGTATAGAGAAAACAGGTCTTCGATAATCGTATTGTTTAATATCAAGTCATACTAAAGCACAACCCCTAGTGTAAGTTAACACTGTAAAAAACATAACTTTTTTAGTTGCGTAAAGAAACTCTATTATCTATATTAAAAAGCGCCCCTAGCGAAAAGTAGCTGAAATTAATTTCCTATAAAAATTGAGCTTCTGAATGCAACTAAAAAAGTTACGTTGTTTAAATTCAACTTACACTACGGGTGCAAATAGTTTTTGCCTCAGTGACTCTGGGCGGCAATCTGGGCCCCGAGTCTGCTAATATACAAGTATATATTGCAATATAATGGCAATAGGGGTTCAACATGTGATATTTCGTAATCTTAAAGCTAAAGTAAATCGATTAAGACTACGAAATGTCAAAAATTGAACCTTTTCATTATATTGCAATAGTTGCAAATTAGCGGACTCGGGGACTAATTCTGTTCTACTTTCCGCAATATTGGTGTTTGAGAGCAGATTTGTGAGTTCTTTAAAGATTTCCTGATGTTCCCAGGGTGCTCGATCTCCGGCCCCGAGGGCTGCAACCTGTTCATCTACCACCTGCCGCAGGAGTTCGGAGACGCGGAGCTCATGCAGATGTTCATGCCTTTTGGGAATGTCATTAGCAGCAAAGTCTTCATCGACCGCGCCACCAACCAGAGCAAATGTTTCGGTATGTCCTAATACTCTTTATAGTTTGAGTATATCTTGGTCTGTTCTTTTGGATAGTAGCTATCCAGAGCTAGTAAAACAGGCACTTAGTATCTGAAACTTTTCAACGGGGTGAAGAGGAGGGTTAGGAGAGTGGACTGTTGTTGACAATCTCAAATTTTATCAACGCTGATGAGTCATCTTGTGTTAAGCCTATCCTGGATCCTTCACAATGGCATAGTTTATTGTTCCCGCGCCAACCACTCTGGCATCTGGAATCCACATCTTACTTACATCATATGCGTAGGGGCACAATAAAAAATTACCTTAACTAGTCAACGGGCACAAAACGAGACACAATGGAAACATCTATTATTTGCGAACCTATTGGATTGCGGTGCCCGCCGAGGACTTAAATAGAAGAACAATAATTTTTGTACGTTATTGTGAAAATTACCTTTTACTTTTCTATTCTAGGCTTCGTGTCGTTCGACAACCCGACGTCGGCCCAAGCGGCCATCCAAGCGATGAACGGCTTCCAGATCGGCATGAAGCGGCTCAAGGTCCAGCTGAAGCGGCCCAAGGACGCCAACCGGCCTTACTAACCCTAGACGCCGTCCCTGCGCGCTCGTCACGTGACCATGGCAAGAACTCTACTCAAGGGTGATTTTAAATTCAAACAACCTTGTGACGTATTCTTTGAGGAGGAAACGCAAATAGGTTATAAGATCTAAAGTTGCGTGGCAATTTGATTTCACCCCAAACCAGCGTCTACATATGCCGCGCTAGTGATGTTATTGTACATGTAAAGCGCAATGAAACTGTAATATAATATTTTCGGGGCTAAGTGTGTTTACGGGTCCCTGCTAAAGCAGGAGCCCGGAAGATACTGAATATACAATCATTAAAATTTTGCTGTTGAAGTGTAGTTCTGTTTTGAACTGTCACGTAATCTATTGGGGTATTGTCGTAAGGACATGCCTAAAGGAGGGGTTTTTCACTATAGCATTTCTATTTCATATTATATTCAGTTTGGTTTGCACTAGAGCGTTAGCTAAGCAAACATCACCAGTGCGTCGTATTGGATCCCGGCTGGCGCCGTGCCATGGCGACGGCGGCCACGCGCCGCCTCCCACGGGGCGCTTGATCGCGTATTATCAACAATTCCAAGGAATTTAACATTTTATGTATAGTGAATATCATTACCTACATACTTAAAAGAATTATGCAAGCCCACTCGGCGAGTATACTAAATTAGTCAAAGTAATTTATTAAATCAGCTCGTAGGAATGCTTCATTCTTATCATTATCGATTAATCATTAAATTACTCTATTATATTATTATATACAATTTATTAACTTTGATTAAATTATTATTATTATTATAAAATGACGTTATAAAAATTTTGTCATTCGTAATCATACTTCTACTTCTAAGTACTTAATGTTTAACTAAACTTTAACATAAATTTATTATACTAGTTATTTGCTTGACTAAGCCAAACTGAATTTATTAAGTAAGTTGAAAATGTAAGAAATAAATGTATTTTAATGATTGTATATTGCAATGGCCGCGGCGCGCGGGCCCGCGCCCTGTTGCCTCCCGGCGCCCAACCTAAGTGTTCGGGCGAGACACTAACTATATATGTCCTATATTTTGTTAAATTTTATTATGTGTGTGTCTGGTTAGCTAACTCGCTGGGCTGTACCTCGAGATTTCAGGCTTTGTCCGCACTGCTTTGTTCACGCGGTTTTTCGCAAAAAAAACTCCGTTACCACAATGATTCATGGAAGTATCCGAAAAAGAATCTCATTTTGAACTTGATGCGGTGCGGAATTTTCCGTAATTTCCTCCGCGCAAATCAAAACCGCGCGGTAAAAATCCGCGCGGTTTTGATTTGCGCGGAGGAAATTCGCAGTGTCTTACGACACCATACTAGGTTGAATCCTATCATGGATAAAAACCGCGCGGAAAAGAAACCAGTGCGGACAAAGCTATCCACTTTTTGATCTCTACTCGTGACCTGTACGTGACCCGCACCACCCCTAGTTTGAATGAGACGCAGGGCTCACTAGAGCTTCGTTCACTCGCTTAGATGTTTAGGCAAAGTTGTCATTTGTTTGCAAGTGCAGGGCCTGCCGTCTCACCCAAACGACGCGGGACGCCCGCCACTACTTACATGTTAGACAATGTTATTAACAAAAATAAATGTTGTATTTAACGCTGTGTACAAATCAAAGTGCACTTCAACATAAGACCGAATACTTAGGCCTTCGTTTCGAAAGATCGTGTTATTATGTGTTGTAAATTCCAAATGGGCTGTGATATAAAAATATTAATATCAACATAATGGACTGTACAGGCCGTTCGTCTCTCTATTGCATTGTATGTGTTTCGCTCTTCCTCAGTCGCCCGCACACTCGAGCCACTCCTAGACTATTGCTAGACTCTATAATGTTACACGACGCACGCGCGGCGCCACGGCGACGGCGTGAGTTGTCACGTCCAAATTTGCAATATTTTCTGAAGTTTACTCTAAAACAATCATAATTTATTTTTATACATAGTCGAAAATTTCAGGGAATATCTCAAGTTAAGGATGAACTATCTATCCATAGACAATTGTATCGATTGTTAGATTGTTTCAGAAAAGGCCAATTGTAAATTATAACGAGCGGTGTGCGGGCGGCGCTACACTCGCTATACGCGACGTCAATTCTGAAGAGCGCGCTTCCCCAAGTTTATTTAAAGCATTCGTGTGTGTGTGTGCGTGTCTATAACATATACATATATAAACTATTCGTGTTAAGGTGTTAAATACAATAAAGTGACTGCGCCAGGGAGTCAACAGCGGGTAGAACGCGAACCAACAGACAACAAAACTAGTGTAATTTCTATACTGACAAAAATAGATTCATAATCAAAAAGTACCAATATAAATATAAAGTAATACTGAGATACCTTAGATATATAGCGCGCGGGACCGGCGCCAGTCCCTGCGTGCTCCGCGACTCTCATTAGGAAATATATCTAGTCTATAATTTTATTTTTAACACAACAGTAGAGTAAAGGAGGTCAAAAGTTAATCTTATGATATTGGCGCGTGGACGTCGGAGCAGGGCGGCCCCCCGCCCCGCCTCTAGTCAAATATTACAGTCACTCAAGACATAGAATTTTATATTTACACAAATTATTATATTCATATAGTATTCTAGTTTTAGGCTATTATGATTTATTAATAAGCTGAGTGTATAAAACGACCAAGCTGTCGTTTTAAGTGTCTAGTTCTTTTATCTAAATCACGATTGTGCAATACGTTGTTAAGCTTTTTTAAATTGTTTTAGCGTCGTTTCTGTTTGTGCGTAATTTATTTGTTGGTTTATGTTACCGTTTTAGAGTATATCGTTGACGTGGTCTCGGCCGATAGCGGACTAGCCGATGCGCTCGCGCCGCCGTGGCCGCGTCGGCTACCGCCACCAAATAGGAGCCAACTTATCGTGGAGCGCTCTACGTCAATCGTAGTGGTGCTATAGTCACTATTACAATTTGATGAGGTTGGGGTTGACGAACTATGCCTAGCAGCAGTTTTAAAAAGAGATCTACTAATTAGTGGTCCGCCTATTTTTGAGATAATCGAATACCTGCTCTGGGTTCAGCACCAACTTGTGTTGCTACGATCCGACTCGAAGGACCAAACAAGCACTGACATAACTAAATACTGTGGCTCCCCATTCAGTCACACACATACGCTGTGGCTCCAGTAGCAGTTGCAAGCAGATGCCACATGTATTTAAGGCTACAGCCTCCTACAAGTGGGTAGCCTGTTTATTTACCAATTGATTTTAATAAAAGTACATAAATAATACAAACCAACACGCCGCTGTCAGCAGTTTTATATTTCCACACCTGAATAAGGATTACCGATCGATCATACTCGTTATTTTGATCAAAAATGATCTATTACAAATTGCGCGAGTTCGTCCCCTCACTAAGGCGCCGAGGGTACCAAAACTCGAGTGCGTCTAGTATGAACCGTGCCCTATTTGGTGGTCGGCCCGGTACAAATCGTCGTCCCTAATCGTAGCTAAATAAATTAATGTAACGGCGTGGCTCGTACCTGACCTGTAGAGGGGCCGGTGTCCGCTACTTAGGTTACAGATAAATCGATGCCAAACCGGAACTCGTATACTTAGTATATCGATTATCGATAATATCACCTCGTGGGTAAAGTAGAAGTAATGCGCCCAGGCCTGCCCCGGGCGGTATAATAATATTGTGTACTTATATCTTTATACTGATTAAAATTAAATTCCCTAAAGATATATTGCGGAGACGCGAACATTTTTAATAGATTAATGAGTCCTCTCTGAATGTATAAAAACAAACGCCCATAAAAGTGATTCTAGGATACAGGGTATGCTTTGCAATTATTTAAATGTATCTAAATGTTTTTCATGTTGGCAGATATTGCCGACTCTCCGACTTAGATGCGACTCGTCGCACATCGGCCAGCCCGGCGCCTCACCCTCGGGTCCACTAATAGTCTGTCGCCACTTTTTATACTCTCTCGTAACTGTCTAGTGTAGCCAACTTCACTTCATCCCACCCATTCGTCTCGGTGACTTGCTTCGCTTGTTTTACATAGGACCGGCCCTCCATACTTCATTCCTATTGTCTTCTCTGTTGTGTTACTAAGTATCCTCATTCACTTTTCATCTGGCCATTCCGGCGAGTGGCGTCGCCGCTGGCTGACGCCGGACGGACGCCTATTAACCCTCTCACGGCACCTCTCAACCGCCACTCGCCAAAACAATTCAGTAAACGACATTAGTATTACGAAATCGAATTTCTTAAAACTATTTAACTCCTAAAAATTTTATAAAGTATTTATATTGTTCGCATACTTAAAATTGGTCGTAGCGTAGACGCGAACATAATTGATGCACTCAAGGACGTTTGATCGTTGGTAGGTGCGCGAGTCGACGCGCGCGTCGCTCCGCCGATAGCGTTAGGACGTCGGATGCGGCGCCAGCGGCGCCCTGTATTATTACATATACACAACGTTAACTAAACACCGTTCGATGCTAGTTAGTAAGATGAATGCCAATATTTTAATCAGAATAAAAACAAACCTTAGAATTCGGAATAATTAATCATATTATGATAACTATTTATATAATTAAAAATATGGAGAGAGGCGCATAGTGCTTTTATGAATTGTAGGTCCTAGGAATGAAACAAAACGATCTAGTCATATCTCTTTCTGTTATTTATTTTTTCTATCGCTTAGCATAGTTTAGCTTCAAGCACGTTTACTAATTGATTCTATTTGCGGACGTACTGTGTGACATTTGTTTACTAGAGCATCTATACCACTGTTACGTTGACCGACTCGCCTGTGTCTTGATACGCGTATGCGACTTCTTAATTGTATAAGTCATCACTATTCTTTAAGTACTTCAACTGACAATTGATTCACGAGGATTCCTTTAATATTATCAAGTTTATAATAAGTTATCCAGAATACTGTATCGCCCTAATGATACATCGTCATTCATAGTTTACATTTAGAATATATATGTAAAATTTAAGATTATAATTGATATAATTTATTGGTATAGGAAGGTAGAGCACGAGTTATGAAAGGTATAACCGTTCGGTTAAGTTAGGAGGTTAAAGTAACGTTAGTAAGGAGTTTAATGATGTAGGTAGAGGGTGAAATAGTTCCGCAACGGTGGCGGCGCCGGCGCCGCGCCGCAGACCGCGCCGTCCGACGCGAGCGCACTCGGCGTCCATACTGTACTCATCCTTATTACCTATTTATTAAGGTCGTTTATAAATAAGCACCTTAAATTCAACCAAGGAATTTCCTTAGCACGACCATGTGACGCCGAGGCGCCCACATGTTAATATCCCGTACCAATCGTGTATATTAGTTCCACAATAATTAAATTTGTACATACATATGTCATATCTTTAGGAGCTTAATAGCCTTTTGCCCCGAGCGCTCTCGGGCGGGTGACAGGGTGTCGCTGTGTTAATGCTAAGTGGAAATCATAATCATTAACCGATTTAGATTGATAACAAGTCGAGTTCTTTATAAGATTACATGTTACCGTATATGCTAGCGGGCGGCTCTGCGACTGTGGCCTACACGCCGTTTCGCAAACGTCAAATTTTATATGTCGACTAAACAAAATGTTTGTTATAAAGAAATCTTATTCTAAAGTAGTATTCAATACGATTTGTATGTAACTATCATAATGTAGCAACGGTCGCCCGATCGCCCAGGCCCAGGACTACCGGAGTCGACACGCTCTTGAATTGTCCCACGCACTGTTCTGGATAACTTATATGGAATAGTTTAAGAGTAAACAAAGTACAGCGCCTCTGTCCTGAACTATCCCGACCGACTCTCGACCTTATCGCCCCGAACCGTAGATAGAAAATTCAACGATAGAGTAACGACTGTACATATAATTGATTCTAGACAAAATCTCTATTAAGGAATGAAATTGTAACTGTTATCACACGCAATGGGAGTCGGGAGGATAATTCGGGCAGAGAGCGACGCAGAGTAGCTGTTAACGCATATAGCTTAGCAAAGGGATGCCCGCGTGGCGTCTGTGATATACGCTTGTAATGATCGTCCAATGAACCTACTCTATGTATCTATTTATAAAGTCGTGACACTCCTCAAAACTTCTCCGTTCCCATCACAGTTATGGACTGAGAGGCTGGCATTATTTTTAAACAATAACTGTACAGTTTTATTCAATGTTTTACGTGTGACGAGTGGTCGCCGGCCACTCGAGCCTACATCTAGATGATAATTACGAGATGTGGTATACACTGAATACAGTAGTGAATTAGGACCGTTAAATTTTAAATCTTTAAATTTTAAGAATAAAGCGGGTTCGCCCTCACTGTAACCGAGGTTTATCTCGGGTTCATAATCAGAAACACGGTATCACGACTCATTGTTATTATGGGTTACTGGGCGGATGATTTAGTTATGTTATTTGTTCGTTGGTGCGTAAGGCAGACTCGATGTGAGTTCAGCGGACCGCACACTGCGCCTTAAATAAAGTGCTCTTTATATCAAGAACAGATCGTTACCTCAGTTCCCCTGAAGCACCTCTGAGATACTTATCGCGTCTGCCTTCCACCGCCGGCCCCACGTACCGCCTTTCCGGCAAACAAACCTTCGATACCACTATACACCTTCAATAAAATGATAAATGTATAGAATAATAACCACTTGTACCGTCGCATGTACGTTGAAGACGCGGGGCCGGCTCGTACGTTCGTTCGCATTGTACATGAACCATGCCTACTGATGTTTGAAATTATATGTGAAACAGAGTTTTAAAAGTTCAAGGCATTTAATAGCTAGCTATTGAAATGTATATTCTCGTATATTGTTACAGTTCGCCAAAGAATGTAAAATAAGAGTGTTATAATCACTTTTTTGGAATGTCGCTAGTTAAATATTCAGTTTATTATACATATTAATTTATTTATAGTTCTAGACTAATCTGATGTACTTAGCCAAAGTATGGACTGCGTTCATTGAAATACATTATTATGGAACTAATACAATAATAATTCGCCTACTTTGCATGTCTAATTTAGTTAAAGAACGTTTAAACCTATTATCGAGTTATTAATATGTATATTGCTGAAATATTTCAAAACTAAATTACTATTCAATTATTTATTATTATACACTTATTACGTTTAGTATGCTAGAAATATGATGAAGGATAATAAATAATTTTAATTATATTAGGTGAGTGTTTTATTGATCCAAGATGCTTCTGTACATTGCATATTTAATACATTTACAAACATATCCATTGAACTTTGTCACGATAAAATATTTACAAGAATTTGGAATACTTACACATTTATTAACTGTATAAAAACTTAAATGCATTGACATTAAAATAAATTAAAAATAAATTATATTCCAAAATTACTAATTTGTTTACAAAAATGTCAAGGCACACCGGAAAAAACGTTGACATATAAACAAAAATGTAAAATCATTTTAAAAAATGGAGATATTTTACTAACAAAAAACATTTGAGTGTGTCTAATTCTGCTGCAATCAACATTTTATGTGTCCAATTTAATATTATAAAACATTTCAATAAAGATGGAACCCCTTTCAATAAAGCTTTTAATGTAATCAAGCAAATCGTCATAAGGAAACCATCATTTAGATTTCTATTATCACATATTTTTTACTTAAAGCCAATGTTAAAAGAATCCACACAAGGACGAACTTCAGGGCAATTTTTATTGTTTTCTCTTTTTGTCATACCCACATGTGCATAAAACGAAAGAGATAGGCGCTACCTTGTTTGGCTCATTCATTTTCTAACCACCTAACTTTTTATTACTATGTGGGTCAACACCTCTGCCTATCGACAATATAAGCGTGATGATATGCTATTTGGTTTCGGGACCAAAATATAACTCATTTTAAGTGCGTAAAAAAATAAATACAAATATATAAATATCCTTATAATAATAAGTGTAATTTTCTTTAATGATCATCATAGCCTAGGTACACTATTAAAATTTATTACTGTAGTTCAATTACAGCTACATCCTATATCTTACAATGTGAAACCATCGTTACCTAACAAACATATTTTCAAATACATTCTGAACCCTAACAACATAAGCAGACCAAAAAATTTTACTACACATAAACACTTGATGAATCATCAAATTGACTTTTTACTAAAATAATCAGTTATTTTCTTACTCATTTTCTTTTTCACTTCTGGCGACACATCCAACTGGATTTTATCATCGCTTTCCATTACGCTGTCGTCTCCGACAACACTCATATTCATTCGCTGCCTACGCGGCGGTGTACTAGGTGCAGGAAGATTTAACTTACCATTTTCCTCGTCAAACTTTTGCATTTCTTCGAACAATCTCGAAGTTTGGACTTTCGACTCTATGGCTACGGGTTTAGGTTCAGTTTTCTTTGTTTTATCCACTAGTTCTCCCCTCTCCGCTGCGTCCATGAGCTCGTTCATTTGCGTCGAGTATTCATTGTAGCTTTGATCGGATTCGTCTTGAGAGAACAAATCTGGTGAATCGTTGACTATTTGATTCCTTAAAAGATCAGCATCTTTCTTTGAACTGTTAAGAACATTATCTTTCGGTGGATTTTCCTCAATTGGAGTTGTCGATTCATCGTTTGATATTTCCATTACACTGTCATTCTGAAAATTTAAATATACCTATAAATTTTATGTTCTATCTATACAAGTCCTGTTGTTATTTTTATTTAGGTAAATTGAGTCATAACTATCAGCACATGCCATTAAACACCAATGCTGGATACAGGCCTTGGTGATGTCACCGTCAGACTACAAATCTGACAATACTCTTCAATAGATATTGAACCTTAATACAATGAACATAAAGTTCAAAAACAATTGAGGAACTATTTTGTATGTATTAAAGAGATCTTTTGAGGAATATTTGCCAGAGCACTTAATTGTGAACTACTGCGAAATTCATATTCATATTTTGGTGTAATCCAAGCTCAATAGCAAAAATTGTCCTATACTAAAAATGCAACACCTTTACGGGGACCACTAAAACTCCCCGACATACTCATTCGAGCCCTATCACGGGAACGACTCGGGTTCTGCCGAAGCGATTCACCGAGCCGGTTCCAGGGCCTCCCGACTTAATGAGGACGGGGATGCGCCAAAATGGGGGATTCCCGGGAATATTCGGGAGATCCCCAGACGTGGTAGCAAAACACAACACCTACAAGGTACAATATCTCTTAGACTGAATAATGATACAACCGAGATACGAAATCAAATCAAACTTACACATTCTCTTTGAGCGGGCGAAACTAAAGGTTTCGGCGCGTTGTCGTCCAACAACTTCTGCTGCAGAAACGAATGCAGGTGGTTCTGGCGCACGTCTTGGGTTCTCATGTACTGGACGATGTACTTATACAGTTTACCTGAAATATATTATTTATTAAAACTTTGTGATCTCGAACTCCTCCGTGTTTCGGAAAGCACGTTAAGTCATTGGTCTCGGTTGATACTGCTCCCGTTTCTACCCACCAACCCGCATTGGGCGTGGTGTTACGGCCCATACTTCTCATGTATTTCTCCGCGAGGAAGGCCTGTGTCAAGCAGTGGGACGTATTAGGCTGAGGACGATATTATTTATTTAAGATTGAAAAACAAGTATGGTTGTTGCATTTGATGATTACGGTTAAATACATTAAAACCGTGTAGCGCGCGTGGACTGCAATACCTGCATTCCATTTGAAAGCCGCCAGTAGTAGAAAAGGTATTGATTGTCACACACAGTGTAAGGGAAACTTATTTTGTTTTCCGAATAACTGAATTAGTGCCATTCATCATATCAAAAACGTTTTGACAGTAGACAGTTATACATTTAAATTTTTGACACTTTTTCCTAATAGCAACTGTTCCAAGCTAAAACAGAGTAATTTTTATTATATATAAACCCGACATTAGTTAATATACCGTACATAGTAATATTGGCGGTAGGTACTGTAGCGAACTCATTGCTACTCGTAATCTCGGGGTCGTTGAAAAAAAAATAACAATTTAAATTTAAAATAAAATATTCGATTGTCTGTGGAAGACAATAGAAGCATAGGAAAAAAACAGTGTATGTCGGTCCGTGGTTCGTGAAAGTGCGCGTCGTCGTACAGAGTCCTGGAATAAAGTGAACTTCAAGCAGTACATGTGTTTTCGTGTTACGCCTGCTCGATCCTGACGTCCCTCAAGTTGACACCTATACAGGTGGATATATAATAGGGTATGGTTCTACAGTGTGTAACGGGCGGGTGTAGTCAAAATGAAAAAATCAAAAGTGTATTCCGCCTGGACCCTATTTACAAAATATTAGAAAAATAAGTTAAATAGAAGTCGAGATATAAGACATCGAAATTAGAAGATTTTATCGATATTAAAGGTAAAGGAATCACATCACTGGTGAATCAGATGTTAGACGGCAACGACCTGGCGGAACATATTATACCTCTTTTAGATCGTATGTTCCTAGTACACCTTTTTTGCCTACTAGACACGACACGAGTATTATGATTGCAAAGTCTCAGTGTTTGCGCTATTTTCACCTGTATTCTGAATGGATAAGAAGTTTTCGATTAACACTCCCTTTCCTTTGACGCCGCCCGGGGCGCCGCCGCCTAGCCCGAGAGTGACATTGAAATGCCAGTTTCGCACCGCTCTCCTAGATGTCTCCGCCTAAAGTACGCGCGTGCCTTGTGTTCAAGTCTACGAGTACCAGGCGCCCATGAGTAGGACATAGTAAATTTGGAATAAAATAAATTCACTTTTTTAACGTAGACAGAGAGCATTTCATTTAAATCAATTCAGTTTAGGTGTAAGACAGAGACAGACAATATTAGTAAGGATAGGTTCCCAAAAAACAACCAAAAATAATAAAAGTGTCCATTTATTTAGATATGAGGTACTAGGACAACAGAAACATTAAAAAGCAAACGTGGTGGAAGTGGTTTAGCGCGCAATCGAGGAACTCCTAATACAATTTTACGTACTAAGTTAACTATTTTTATCCCTTTCTTCCGATGACATCCTTTTTCATCTAACATAAACATTAATTGGTTTAGTACAAATTTATTAAATATTTTTTAATAATATTTCATTTTCGTTTAGTAAATTTACTAATACTAACATAACATGTTCGTAAATGTTTGAAAATATTTTAAATAGAAAAACACTAGAAAAAAAATCGTGAGATTTGAACCTGCGAACTTCAATAATCCGTGCGACTAGGCTGACTACTAAGCTAAGTTCTTCTAGTCTTCATGTTTTTGCGTTACGATGAGCTAACGTTGAAGGTAGACGGTAATCCGTGTCCAACAGTTTTATCATGATTGTTTTTATTAAATAATACTCAAAAGTCAAAATATTCAAATAGGTAATTAAACAAAGTAAGAAGTTGTGTTGACTTATTTATTTAATTTCTTAGGTTCCTACGTTATCCCCTAGGTTCCTAGTTTTGAATATTTAAGTGGCACACTTATGAACGTTGCTTTTATTTTCTGCATTTTAAAAAATATTAGAACAGCAGAGCTATTGAGTAATCAAACGCATAAGTGGTTTATTATTATGATACATCGAACCCTAAAAAAATCCTAATTCAAAATATTCTTGTAGTCCTGGTAGTCGATCGTGCGGAATATTTCATCAGTCGCTTGCTATCCGTCGCGGTCGTTAGTTGCTATTGAGTAAAAGATGTAGTTTTAAACAAATAATGAATATTTTGAAATGATTTTATGTGATAAATGTCTCTTCGTCAGTTGCACGACGGGTGCACTTATGCATTGAGAACCAGGGTCGGCATTTCGAACCATTTTTGTGATCTGTGTGTTTTAAAATAACTCAATACAAGAAAGGATTTTATTTTGATTTGAAATCATTCATAGAACAATGTCTTAATAACGTGTTCAGTGCTTTTGTAAATTATTGTGTGTTACGTACGATGTTATGTACACAGTACCTACATAGTGTACCTACTAAACACGACACGTGTATTATGATTGCATAGTGTGAGTGTTTGTGCTATTTTCACCTTTATTCTAAATGGATAAGAAGAAAATCGAATGTTTTCGTTCAACAAACTCCCGTTCCTTTGAGGCCGACCGCCCGGCACGAGGCATAGTGGCATTGAAATGCCGCTATCGCGCCGCTCCTTTAACGTAGCCGCCGCAGCCAAAAGAGGTACTCGCACCAGGCGCCCATGAGCACGTAAGGAGCATCATAATACGCATATCTCGAAGCTGTGAACTCGTGACCCCGCTAGTGTTATAGTTCAAAGATGACGTAATAAATAAATTAATATAATTAAAATTGCACTTTAAATTAAAGTTATTATTTAATTTTTATATTTTGTGATGGAGTCCAGGTGGGATACCCTTTTGATTATTTCATTTTGACTACACCCGCCCGTTACACGCTGTATAAGGGGAGGGGCTAAGATGACATGACTCACCAACAGTAACACCGTACCGCGCCAGCAGACTGTACATGCTAACAATGTCGTCCCGCAAGTCCCGGTCGCCGAAGGTGTAGTAGGCGCAGGGGCGTCGCGCGCGCGCGCAGGCCATCAGCTGCAGCAGCGACTTGAGGCGCGGGCAGCCGCCGAACGCGCCGCAGCCCCAGTTGCCCGTCGCCGCGCCGGGGAAGCTGAGCCCGCACTCGCCCTCACTCGCGAACGAGTAGCCTACCCAAGCCTGCCAATATTAGGTCGTTACATATGATATTGGCGTCTTCTATGGAGACTTTGGGGAACTCTGCATTTTCCATACTAACATTTTTTCAGTTTTCTTCACAACGACAAATCCAAAGATAATAATATTTGGCATGTATCATTAGACAAGCTTTAGCTATGTGTGATATCACACATCTTAAAAATTATTTATCTTTTTTATGTGAATGCAAATCAAATTATGTATTCGGAAGGCACTGAAAAGGAGTTGTCTCCGTGTCCAATTTTAACACAATAAAACTTAGAAAGAATTATCAAAACAAATCAAAAGAGTTCGAAAATATGGTCTATTTTTAGAGGAGGTAATTATTTTTTAAGAATACTCTGAAACTTAATAGTTACGAACAAAATACTAAGAGAGAAGAAACACACCAATTTCATAGGTAAGGACCCAATATGTACAAGGACAAAGTAGCTCATATGTGATAAATACTGTAGTAACAATAAATACGTACATTGATTTAAGAATATCATTTTATATAATTGTGTTCATTTAGTTATAAGAATTGATGTACAGCGTCTACTTGCTGTGCCCTAGCAGGGCCATGTTTGTGTCCATTCATTACATAACATCTATGTTACAACATGGTGCAATAAAGAACTTTGACTTTGAGCCGGTACCACACGATTGCGCCGCGACCAGTCCCTTGTCCAGTGAAATATCATCAGTATCACTATTTAAGATACTGAGTGATGATTTACCTAAGCTACGCATCCTGAAACATGCCGCGATGTTCACTCGAGAACCTTTTGGCCCCGACCACCGTCACCGCCAGTACATGATTTATTCTATCAGCAACATGTTTTCCTAAAAATGGCCTACTAAACTACAGTCTACCTTATTAGGCTCCCTGGTGATCATCACATCATCAGTCAGTTCTGAGCTGATCGCATCCAACGACTTCACGCAAACTTCATCAGCCCCCTCATTCTAAACTGTCGGTTCACGGATTCGATTCGGAAGTCACGTCCCGTCCCGCTCTTATTCGCCGCAAAAAAGTGACAACAATAGAGATTCCACCTGGACGTACACCACCCAAGAACCTTTCTATCGCAACCGCCGTCAGTTCTGCGACCGTTTGCTCTGAAAACTGCCACTTGAGCTGCATCGGTGACCTTTTCCCCTGAGAATGAGAGGGTACCTTATTGAGCTCCCTGGTGACCATGTCCCGGGAGTACTGGAGCGCCGGGCTGGCGTAGGGCAGCGCGTCGATGGCCAGCACGGCGCAGCGGCGGCGGCCCGACGAGTCCAGCGGGGCCCTGTCCCGGTAGTCCCCCGACCAGTGGAAGCTGCTCCCGTAGCCCGAGTACGTGCTGTATCTCTCGCACCCTGCAGGGATTAAAAAATAACGATTTAATTAACTCCTTGAGAGACTAACAAACGCCGGCTTTGCGAACAATAAATAAATATCTTAAGACATTCCCAACTTCCGACTAGCCCCAATTTAAGCAACCAATGCTGCTTGTGTTAAACTCAAACTCAAAGTCAATCAAAAGGTCAGTCTCAATTGGTATCATCAAATACACTTTTGACAAGTCAAAACAAAATAAATTACGGATACTAGATGACGGATAAATATATTTAATAGATAAATACTTATAAATATCCATAGAATATCTATACAATACATAGATAAACATGAAGAACAAACGCCTGTATTCATCACACAAACATCTGCTCCAACGGGGTTCGAACCCAGAACCTCTCGAGATGGCAACGCCTTAGATCGGCGTACAAACCACTAGACTACAGAGGTCGTCAAAAGCAATAAATGTTTATGTTTCTATTGTGTCTCGTTTTGTGGCCTTTCAGAGGTTAAGAAGAAAGTATATTTTTTTCCCTCTGCTATGCACTTCAATATATGCTTTAATTATATGTTTTGGATTTTTTTTCAAATGCAATAAAGAGTATATATATATATATATATATATAACATAAAGGCCGGAAATCACCAAACAAATTCACGTGAAAAAATTTAGTTTTCTTTTTTTAAAAATTATCATCTCGGCAGAGTGATGTCAAGAAGCACTTTATGGGCCAGCAAGGTAGGAGTGACGAGGACTGCTGCTTTTCTCTGCGGTTCTCGTTTCTCTGTACTCCTACTTATTTCAGTGCTTTTTTTAAATACAAACAAAAGAAAAAATTTATTTAGTTAAAATACTAAGGTTAAAATAAGCGAAATTTGCTAAGAAAGTACCTATCATTATGACAGCTTCATTTGGTTTTAGCACTTCTGTGAAGAGCATAGAGATCATCAGTTCTGGACAGATCACAAATCTGATCTCTTCCTGAACGCAGCCGAAGTTGAGAACACCACCACCCAGGAATCTATAACAAGATATATTAAATCATATTGATATCACAATAAGGCTCGTAATAAATGTATCCCACCCAGGAGCTTAAGCATACGAAATGGAACTTTAAGATCTAGTCCATAAGAACACAAGTCGATCGCAATACGCTTTCATAAAATTTGGACACATAATCCCACCTACATGGCTGGTTACCTAGACTTCGATTTCGCCTGGTGTTGCAGTCCCTTCGTTCACGGCCAGTGCACCCTCACAGCCACGCATCCACAGGCACGGGTCGGATAACACCTTGGATTGGGGATTTTTGGAGTCGAGGTTTACTCAGAGGGTAGGAAAGGTTGTAGAGGTTTAGGGGTGTGGGGAAGTGGGTTGAGGTTATACTTCTAGCTTGGGATTTAGCTTCAGAGCATCCCTCCTTATTCGGGGTCCGGGGCACCCGGGCTTACGGGCTTTAAGAAGCCACACCTTCAGGTTGTCCAGGCACTGTAATTCCTAATAGCTAGTAGCCGGGCTTTCCGCAACCTGCCCACCCGCTCGGTAGCACGGAGGGTGTGCTTCCGTGGATTCATATGGAGTAGTAATGAGACGCCTTGATAATTATTATATGTATAATCTTATGATGTTGGCACCTGTCTACTCCATGCACTTTGACCTTATGTGCCTTATGTCCTTCCATTGCCTATTCAGCACGGTTCATACCTAGCACGGTTCGTGGTCCTTGCTCAAGCACTCACGACTGTGCTATTCGCCTGATCAAAATATGCTCGCTCGACATGAGGACGCAGTTTTATTCGCTACGAATTGGAGACTCTGCTTCAAAGTGCTACTTGATAAGAATATAACAACTATTAAATGTTTTCACATTAAAAACAGTATATTATTTTTTCTCTTATTATAATTTCTGTACATGTACTTATTTCTATATAATTATACTATATATATTTTTTGTAATTATTACCATTGTAAGGCCTACTTGTCGTAATTTGGTAAATAATACCTGCCAGGCTGCCACCCCCGAGCAAAATTAGATGAGCTGAGAATTTACACTATCAACTCAGTAAATATATAAAAGTTATAACACCGGGACTACACGCGATATATAGATAAATAATATATAGATAAATAGATACTACTTACTGCTCGACTTTCGGCTGGGTTACACCAACCGTGGTCACGAGCTGACTGACCAGTACGCGTAATGCAACGCAACGCGAAAGTTTAAAATCAGTAAATATACTCAGCACAATATACATACTTATTAGCAAAATCCACTTGTATAAGTCCATGAGCGTCCTCGATGGTTGTCTCCGAGTCAACGTGTACCGGCAGCGACGCTATGCTGCTGTCGGAGTCGCCCCAGGCCGGCAGCGCCGCTGATGGCACGCAGCGGCGGCAGAACGTCACCACACCGGCCGGGACTATACTGCAACAAGCTCACTGAGCTGCTGAACCGACACAAATGGATTGCATCCATAGCTCTTGCTAATTTATTTGCCAAAGTGAGCTTTGGCCTTTATAAGCCGCTGGACAGATGTCTCAGAACACAATAAGAATGCAATCTATCTTGCATGAACGATAGTGTTCAGGCCTCCTGATAGTTTTTGTGAACGGGTGGCGTAGTTTTTTCTCTTTCACGTAATATTGTAAAATGTTTATGACATTCATAAGCATGCGCTAAGACGCATCTAAACTGAATAAATGATTTTGAATTTTTTTTTTAGAACTTTATCAATTATGCAAGATAGATTGCAATGTAAGCTTCCTTTTTATCTTAGTGGCATATTATAGAAGAAAATCATTACTTTGCACAATCTTGTAATTTTTAAAAGTTAAAGCAATACAATTGCAATATGTAATGTATGCCAGTAAATATTTATTATTTACAATAGGCTAGTTGACCCTTTTTTTTATGGCCCCAAATGATTCATTTCTGTTGGCCATGATGGTCTATGAATGATCTTTGCTGTAAGGTCACAATTTGGGAAAACAATCAATATGCATGCGTGACACAGTCTGACACGGCCGACAGACATGCTTGTTTGGTTTTGACATTTGACCAATTTTGACCATGCATAGTAATTGCTTACATGATATAAGATATGATGATATAAGACATGATATAATATATAAGAACATGGTGGATAGCATTTTTCACAGACAAAAAAAAGCTTAAATAAAACATTTTTAAATTGAATGTTTACAGCAATTCCTTATTTATATTTATTGAACTTAGTCAGAAGTATATTTTGAACCCTTGTACTAAATACTATGAGAATTAAATATTATTTTCATAATTTTTGATATGGGTCAATTAGCCTATTCAGAATATAAGTAGCACAGTAGAGAGGCAGTTAAAATGGTTGAATAATTGTTAGTAAACAGTATTATCACCTTTAGTGGTAACTCTTCTAAAATAATGGCAGATGCATTTTAATTTTTCTAATGTTGAATCAGAACCTGAAGAATTATACAATCTGAAAGTAAAATTTCACATGAGAATTATTAATTCAGATATGCCAAGCATATTATTCAACTTTAACAAATTCATTACCTATTAAAGTTGATGTAAGGATATGATGCATATTCTGCCGTTTTCTTTGTGGTATTCCGTCTTGGAAATGTACAAAAAAAAGCATTGGCCAAAAGACTTGCAATTTGCTGCTGTGATAATGATAATGACCTGTTTTTGTTTTGCCTGAAAATTATAAAATAATATTACCTAGAATAATAATAAAACCTAGAATAATATTAACTATTATAAGAATTTACCTTAATAGTGGTATTGGAGACTGAATCAACTTAGGCAGCATTAAAGCCAATTTTATAATCTCAGGCAACGTGACATTGAAAAAATACTGTGATTCTTCTTCTTCTAAATACTGAAAGTTTATAATAAGTTTATTCAAACATAAACATGAAACACACTTTTTATGTCATCTTCAATCTCAAAGGGGTAACATTACAGAGCCAATGAACTAACCCATACCAATGGGGACTCTGCTTTTATTTATATTGAGAAGATTAATAACTGAGTAAAAGATTTATTCTTATTATTAGTTTTTATACAAAGAGACAGTTTTCTATCCTGTAATTTACAGAATTAACAGAATCTATTATTTAAAGAAATGTCTAAGAGTGACATGAGCATTTTGATACATTATTTTCACTCTCTGTATATAAAATTCCTATATTGGTTTTCTTTTCAAATACTGAATAATGTTGGGATAAATTAGACGATAAGAAGAAAGATAATTAGAAATGATAAGGCTCATGATGATGGTAAATAGGATACAAAAAAGATGGTACTTACTTCACCAAACAATTTATGCAATGCTCGGAACTTCCAAGTAGATTTAAACTTTGTGTTATAAGACAGTATAGCAGCTGCTATGTCTTGACTGTTGTGCATAGGCTTTGAGAGTGCTTGCTCTATTATTTCCCAGCGTTTTTTTAAATTAGTGTCACCATTGGTCTGAAAAAATTTAAAACAAAAATGATAAATAGCGAGTTTTATTGTTTACTTTCAAAAATATAAGTAAATGTTTTTATGATAAAACTTACGTCTTCTACAGGATATAAGCTGTGATTTGAACATGGCATTCTGACAAACTCGTGGTTCCATACATCAGTGCCAGACTTGGGTTTTGGCGGTACATCTTCATCAGGCCTTCCATTGCTTGGAATGTGGTATAGCACTGCATGATTAAATGCCGGCACGATTAACGGAAACTCTGGAGCACCCCAGGGACTTTGCGAACCATATATCTCGGTTAAAGGAACCCCTCTCCATGTTTTCTCACACATATTTGTATTCTGCAGTAAATTTGTTGTATGTATCACTTGAAATAATAAAAAAACAATTACCTATTAATTAGAAAACGTATTACTTTATATTTGAGCAAATAGAAATGAACAGAAATAATCAAAAAACAAAAAAAAACCTTAACCTACTAACATTTAAATGCACGTCGGTGTATCATAAAAAGCTAACAATTTCTATTATATACAAACAAGTGGAAGAATACAAACAAGTGGAAGATTTAATCGTGATTAATCGCAATAAATAAGACAGGTAAACACATTGCTTCGATCCCGAGCTTCGAATTTCGATTAGATTAGAGAACACGTGATCAAAAGAATAATAAAAACATAAAAACACAACAGACAAACTCTCTCTACTCTGTGTTCTATACAATCTCTCTAATTTGTCCAATTATTTGTGTCCAATAGTCCAATCCAAAACCTTTTTCCAAAGTTAGGTATGGGGAAAGGGAGAAAGTTTTATTTTGGATCCGCATCATCGGATCTTTTTCTCACATTATTTATAATCATTCTCCATTTATTTAAGATGACTAGGCGCAATGAATCTGGCTTTTATAGGCTAGTTGACCCCTTCTTTTGAGCCCCAAAAGATTTAAAAGGTACTTTTAACCACCACCTTAAAATATAATTTTTTTTTGAGGCCTATAACATGTTTTACTGTTTTAGGGCGCACTCGCAATGACATTTCTTGAATAAATCTAATCTGTGTTCATAAGATGTCGGGAATATACTTAGAAAAAGAAGGATAGAATATACCAAATTTTAGAGGTTTTATCTACTAAAGATCGAAATAAGGAAACTTAGAGTTTGTTCTCAATTATCTTTGTATCTAAAAATATTTTTACTAAAATGCCTTTTCTAAACTAATGCTTTGTTATATATTATTATGTACCTACTTTAATATTAATGAATATATTAAAGACTATTTTTTTAAACATAATACGGTATATTTTAGAATGTTACCCAAATATAACGCAAGGTCACTTTTTAGTAGCCATCTGAATTTTGTCGGGTTATTTACAGACTTGGAGGTTGTTAGGTATTTCGTAAATTTTTGAGTCTAATTAGATGAAATTTTACACCTGATTAGTTGAAAGTATAAACAAATTACTGAATTTATTTTCATAATGCATTTGCTTAAAAATCCCATGCAATTAGACTGCATAAAAAACTGTTATATATACACAATTACCTCTCTTCATATACAAATTTTTTAACCACCTTTTTTTCTTTTACTTCCATTGTGTAAAAAAAGTTCCGCTGGGACCACAGGTGGCTGGGACAACGTTGTCCTAGCGGAATCAGTTTTTCATTAATAACTACTCAATTGCTGTTTAAATAAATTTTTATCTATAATACACATTTACACGTTGTCATACACTAAAAATCTGTATAAATCAAAACATAAAATTTAAACTTTTTCCGCTGAGACAACGCACACACGTGATTTTTATTTCAGTGATTGTAATCACAAAATAATAAAAAGGGTTGTTCTGTGATTTTAATATTGTTTCGGAGTCGATCTTGTTGCGTAAATTCAGTGTAGTTTTGTGTAATAAGTGTCAATATTGATGAGCAATATGGTGGATCATTGAAATAATCGTCAAGTGGTGTGAAAAACGATGGGATTTTTATGGTGCTAATCCACCTCGTCCAAGCATTACACTAGCATTTCAATGCAAACTACTGAAGAAAAGTATTCTACTGTTTAAGTGTAGCTCAAAAGATCTTGCAACCAGAGCCGTAAATCTGAATATAAAAAAATTTACAACAGCAAAATACGTATTTATTGTATCTTTAGACATATCCACTCTAATCTGTGGTATACTCTTTGAGCAAAATTAGAAGAAGCGTTAAAGTTGTTTACATTGTTATGATCATATATATTATTTTAATTGCAGTTTATTGAAGAAGTAAAATGAATTTAGAATTACTAGGTTTGTTTTACTTTATTTTAGTTCACATTTGTAAGTGTATAATATTAATAAACACAAATGATGTTTGATTGTTCTTTTCAGAATCTTTCGGACAAAATTATCCTGAAGTAAGTGGACAATACTATTTTATTTCATGATTTATAAATAAGTGTAATGAGATGTAATTTCAAGTGTAATACTGAAAAGCTGATCTCAATATATTTTATTTTGTATTTACATTCATGAATATGTATTTCCTGATTGTCTTGCAGGAATTTGATGGAACTCTAGACTCGATATCGCTGGCGGCGACTTGCGCATTTAACCGCAGAGGCACTTTACTGGCTGTGGGGTGCAATGATGGCAGAATATTCATTTGGGACTTTCTCACTAGAGGCATTGCTAAGTCAATATCAGCCCATGTTTATCCAGTCTGTAGTCTTAGTTGGTCTAGAAATTGTAAAAAGGTATCAAATAAAAATATTTTGTAAAATTTTTGATAATTACCTGATACACTTGAAAAGCTGATGATTATATATTTGATAAAAAGGGATCACTGAAAGTATTGTGAATCAACACAATTAAAACATATGTTGGCATTGGACAGTAAAATTTGATATTTATAATGAAAAAAAATATTTCGTAAAGATTTTTTGAATAGGTTACAATACTATTCTGTTCTACCGTATAGCTGAAATGTAAAGAGACTGACTTAATAATTTTTTCACTGAGTTTGTTCTGTTTGTTTGTTCTTGCAGTTATTATCAGCATCAACAGACCACAATGTGTGTATATGGGATGTGCTGACCGGAGAATGTGAGCAACGGTACAGGTTTCCAACACCCATACTCAGAGTACAGTTTGACCCGAGGAATGACAGACGGTTCCTGGTCTGCCCAATGAGACATGCTGCTTTATTAGTGGATACAGAAGGGGAACACAAAATTTTACCAATAGATGAAGATGTAAGTTAAATAATTTTTTATTACTGAACAAAAAAAATCCAAAAATATTTACAGTTATTACTGTGATAGTGATGATAAATCAATGATGATTTTTTATTTTTATTTTATATTTATGCACTTTTTGAACTCAACATGGGAGTTTTTACATTCTGTATACCTAATGATTGAGTTGAATTGGATATAAATATAAAAAATAAATTGGTTTATAAAAAAACACATGAGGATAATATCTGAAATTACAAATTATATTTCAGGGAGATATAAATGTAATAGCATCTTTTAATAGGCGAGGTGATCATGTCTACACTGGCAATGCAAAAGGGAAAATACTCATATTAGATGCTCAGACATTAGCTATAAAAGCAAGTTACAAAATCACAGTGGGCACATCAAGTACAACCAGCATAAAAAGCATAGAATTTGCGAGAAGAGGAGAGTAAGTATATGTCAATAGCTACCATAGACAATTATGTAGTTTTTTGTTCAATTTTACCAATTTGTGTATCTGACCCATTGATTATAATGTATTGTATCCCATGCCTTCCTTATTTTGTTTTTGTATGTGTGTATTGTTGTAATTAAATATTTTTCGTTTTTTCTTTGTTAATGATGTGCATTTAATTTCAGTTGTTTTTTAGTAAATACATCAGATAGAGTTATAAGAGTTTATGATACTAAAACAGTGCTCAAATGTGGAGTGAATGGTGAACCTGAACCTATACAAAAATTACAAGATTTGGTCAACAAGTAAGTACTATTACAGATTTCCTAAAAGACTAATAGAAAGAAAGAATCAATAGAATCTTCTTTTCCTGCTTAGCGTTTTGCCAGAGTCCACTTTCCTGCTAATTCTTCTTCACTTTGGCAGATCTTCAGCATTCTCTTACATGAGGTCATTCTCTCAAAGAATTAATAAAATAATTTGATTAAATGTGATGTTGCCAACATACTCTGAATGCGCTCTTTTAAAGGAGATGCTTCACCTACAAGTTTAGTTTCATTTCACTATCAATCTCAGCCCAGAGACGTCTGCTCACTGCTGGACAAGTCAGTCCCCCAGTCATAAGTCAGACCGGTCCTGCGTCGCCCGCATCCAGTGTCTTCCCACGACCTTCGCCTGATTTTCGGTCCTCCTTAAGTGGCAGTGGGCAGGTTATATTCCTCATAGACCTCACGGCTGTCGTCCTCAGCCTATATAACTATATATACGTCCCACTGCTGGGCACAGGCCTACCTCGTGAAGAAACACATGAGGAGAATGAGCTGTAACACCACGATGACCCAATGCAGGTTAGTGGGTAGAAACGGTTGCAGCTACCGCAACCAATGGTTTAACATGCCTTTCAAAGCACGGAGGAGTTCCACATCACAAAGTTTTTGTCATACATCCAAAGCCTAAACATTGCGAAGGTGGCTTTGTTGTCGATATCGAAAGCCAAAGCGTACTAACCACTACGCCACTGAGCTCCTCGGCCGTTGGTGTGATATGGTCCTCTGGCGGTCAAACATTGAAAGTACTAGAAGTTTAACCGCCTCACTGGTCTAGTGGTTGACACCACCGGGTGTAGATCGGGAGGGCTTCTCAACCCGCCTGGCTAGCTACCACCGTCTTACCTAAATTTGTCGCCATAATAACTAGGTTATAAGCATTGTTGTGTTTTGGCAATCAGAGGTAAGATAGCCAGTGCCTCAATTCTTGAGGATTACAGATGAAGCTCGCCTCCACCTTTGGCTTTATCGTCACTTACCATCAGGTGAGATGAAAGAAGAGTTTACCTGTCATAGTTAAAAAAAAAAGTATTTAATATTGGAGATATTTAAAACCACTTATCACCTTTCCTTCTAGAACGACGTGGAAGAAATGCTGTTTCTCTGGTGACGGTGAATACATATGTGCGGGGTCGGCGCGACAGCACGCCCTATACATCTGGGAGAAGTCGATCGGCAACATCGTCAAGATCCTGCACGGCACCAAGGGGGAGCTACTGCTGGACGTCGTCTGGCATCCTATTAGACCTATCATAGCCAGTATTAGTGCAGGTATCGTGTCATATAATCGTGTAATTTTAACCGCCTCTCTGGTCTAGTGGTTCACACCACCGGGTGTTGATCGGGGATAGAAGGTTTTCTGCTCGGTTTGGTTGGTGGTAGGGCTTCTAAACCCGCCTGCTACCTAAATTTGTCGCCATAATAACAATGTTTTAAGCATTGTTGTGTTCCGGCAATTAGAGGTAAGATAGCCAGTTCCTCAGTTGTTGAGGATTACAGGGGAAGCTCGCTTCCACCTTCGGCCTTATCGTCACTTACCATCAGGTGAGATGAAGGTCAAGAGCTTACCTGTAAAAAAAATATGTAAGCACAATAATTAACGTTTAACCTAGAAACGCCTGTAACACATAGGCCTTCCGCAAAGATCCATATCGATTGTTCTAGTCAATACTAATACAAAATTTCGCTTGGGTAATCTTCATAACTCTGCTCTGACAAATATATGCAAGAAATAAAAAATATAATAACTTATCACCTGTAGGCCAATCTGTTATTTTATTTTGATCTGAAACGCATGAGGAACGCTTATGTTCGAACGTTATTGGTATTCTGCTAGCAAAACGCAACCGTGCGTTTCGATTGCCTTCGGCTTCATTCGGTTTGCTATTTTACATAAATCAAAAACGTAAAGCAAAAGCTTACATTTCAACCATCAATATTTATTCTGCTAAGCATTCTTTCTTTAAACGCATTGGTTACGCAATTATAACGATTCGGGAACGTCCGGTTATAGGACAATGGGTAAAACCGTCTCCAACACCAACAGAAATGAAACCTACCTATCTTAACTGATAGACCTTGGCAAAATGACATTTTTTTACTATGGCGTCGTTCCCCAAATGCATGGGGTTCTCTTGGTATATCCATAGTTCAACAAATATCTGAATGACTTAATACTGACTAATAATTAACTGCCTGCCCGCGTAAGAGCGTGGGTGGGGAGCGGGGGGAGGGGGTTATTTTAACCGGTTATCTTTAAATGCATCCGTTGTACACTCATAAATAGATAAATGAGAGGGTATTATAAATTATTCGTCAATATAAAGTCGTCGAAATATTTGTTGAACTATGGGTATGCCATGAGAACCCCATGCAATTATTTTGCCAAGGTCTATCAGTCGAGATAGGCTTCATTTCTGTTGGTGTTGAGGACGGAGCCCATACATTTTTTGCCATTGTCCTTTATAGTAGAATTGGGGTGCTGATATGTTTCATCTCATCTCATCCAAAACTGGCTTAGGCCCATATACCTATCTCTCCTTGAGCACAGCTAATAAGGGATGCTGTTATGTGTATATATGCAAGTTGGTAGTTTTTGATAAGTATTTATCTTGCGTATCGAAATGTCGAGTTGGGAAAGTGCCGAGTTGGGCATAAGCCAACAAAACATGTAACAACAACTACAGTCGATAGCTACTTAGAATACCAATAACTTATTTTTGTTTTTCTATATAAACTTAGATTCCATTCAACTACTTGATTATATGTTCTAATCATAGCTCTGTACTGAATAATTTAAGACAAAAACACTTATAAGTACCAATTTATTATATTACGCTTATGTTCAGGTAATTTTAATTGGTGCGTAGGTGTGGTGTCAGTGTGGGCGCAGAACCAAGTAGAGAACTGGTCGGCATTTGCGCCGGACTTCAAGGAGTTGGATGAGAACGTGGAGTACGAGGAGAGGGAGAGCGAGTTTGACGTTGAGGACGAGGACCGATCCGTGGACCAGGCCGGCGAGAGCCGCGACGACGAGGAAGTCGATGTATGTAGACCATACCTTACCGCTAATGAGATTATTCCCAATGTAGTCATGATAATATTGGACCTATGAAATTGGTGTTTTTTTTCTCTCTTAGTATTTTGTCTGTAACTATTAAGATTCAGAGTATTCCTAAAAAATAATTACCTCGTCTAACAAAAGACTACATTTTTGAGCTCTTTTGATTTGTTTTGATAATTTGTTGTAAGTTTAATTGTGTTAAAATTGGACACGGAGACAACTCTTTTTAAGTGCCTCCCGAATTCATCATTTTATTTGCATTCACTTAAAAACGATAAATAATTTTTATGAAGTGTGATATTACACATATTACTAAAGCTTGTCTAATGATAGATGCCAAATATTATTATGTTTGGATTTGTCGTTGTGAAGAAAACTGAAAAAAATTTAGTATGGAAAATGCAGAATTCCCAAAAATCTCCATACAAAACACCAATTTCATAGGTAAGGACCTAATATTCCCAATAAGAGCCGTTTGGTAGCGGCTCATTAAAAGAATACTACCAACCCATCTCTTCCCTTGGGGATCGTAAAAGGTGACTAATGGACTTAGAACTGCACAACCATCCAAAAGCTATATAGCGGCGACGGGCTCACCACCTGTCACGCAAAGTACAGTCACTGTTTAGTGAAGCGTAGACTATGGCAGTTGACTGCTTTTGCCTAGTCTCTGACTAACCCTAAGGGGATAATAGTCGTGATTATATGTATGTATGTAGTCATGATCATAAATTATGTACCAATTTTAGTACAGTCAAAGAATAAAAAGGTTCGTCACCTTAAGGTACATTTTCGCTTGCACGGCAAGAATCAGGTCTACCAACATGCCGTTTTAAAAAGATCTGCCAACCTTTTAAAAATGACATATATGGCATAGAGAGGTTTTGACCTTTTAACCTATTATCCAAGCTATTCGCGAATGACACACGAGACAGCCAATAGTAAACATCTACCTACTATAGCCATTACAACTACGTTTTTAGGTAGGTAGGGCATCTATTAAATTCGCCACGAATCGAAAAGAAATCCATCTACAGTAGGTAGGCCTGGTCCTCACCGCGATTTTTGTTACGTTTCCGAAATGCGGACACTAAATATTGGGTCCTTACCTATGAAATTGGTGTTTTTTTTCTCTCTTAGTATTTTATCTGTAACTATTAAGATTCAGAGTATTCCTAAAAAATAATTACCTCGTCTAAAAATAGACTATATTTTTGAGCTCTTTTGATTTGTTTTGATAATTTGTTGTAAGTTTAATTGTGTTAAAATTGGACACGGAGACAACTCTTTTTAAGTGCCTCCCGAATACATCATTTCATTTGCATTCACTTAAAAACGATAAATAATTTTTATGAAGTGTGATATTACACATAACTAAAGCTTGTCTAATGATAGATGCCAAATATTATTATCTTTGGATTTGTCGTTGTGAAGAAAACTGAAAAAATTTTAGTATGGAAAATGCAGAATTCCCCAAAATCTCCATACAAAACACCAATTTCATAGGTAAGGACCTAATAATTAATAAATGATTCCATGTGCTGCAAATGCAGAAAAAAATGTGCTGGCGAAAAATTGCAATAGGGGCGAGGCCTAAACTTTTTTATTCGGTTATTTGTTATGATAACAATAAAAACTACAAGAAATATGTGACAAGGGACATGTTATATTAATAACGGATAAATCCACCATTAGCGTCAATAACACATTGTAATCTTTTTCTCATAGAATCCACAAGACGAGAGCATAGATTTGTTCCTCTTGTGTCTTCCCAAACAGCTTGGCAGTGGTTTAACAAAGCTTCCTTGGTCCTTTCATTTCTGTTTTCCCATCTCTGAACCATTATACCCGATAGATTTTCTATTGGGTTAATGTCAGCAGACTTTGCTGGCCAGGGAATCACTTCTATATCAGCATGCCGGTTGAACCATTCATTCACAATACGAGCGGTATGCGTGCGGGCATTGTCATGCACTTAGCTGACCCGAGGCACCTCATTAGCAGGATACACGCTGCGAACACTAGGTAGCATACAATCATCCAATACAGACACAGTGCGTAGAATTTGCTTTTGGAGGAAGTAGAACGAGCTCGCCAACTCCATCCGCTGACATCCACCCCCATATATTAGCAGAAATTCGCCCGGAGTTGAAATTGGGTATTACATGATTTTCAGTGTATCTTGTATTATCGTATCTCCACAGATGAAGTCTGCCATGCTGGTTTGACATAAAGGTTTTCTCATCTGTAAACATAGTATAACTCCAGTCATAGTTCAGGTAATTCTGAGCAAATCTTAGCCGAGCTTCTTTGTGAGCCGGTGTTAAAGCAACTTTCTTGGCGGGTCGTCTATGATGCAATCCCATAGAGTGTAGTGCGTTTCTTATCACTCTTGGACAAACGTCGTATAATTCGGCGAAATAATTGGTTGACGTGAACCCGTTTTCTTCATAGTGCCTTCTCATAACAGCTTTCTGTGCAGCACTGAGACTTGGACGGCGACCAGAATTTATATGACGGTGATCTACAAGAGATCCTTCTTCACCGTATCTCCGTATCCAAAATCGAACACTGTCCCTGGTCACATGCAGACGACGAGATATCTCACTGATGTTGTAGCCAGGTTCATGATCGGCAATTATTGCTGCTCGTTCTTCAATATTTAAAGGTCTCGGCATTATTGTAAAATAAATCAGAAACACGATATTTAGAAATGACTTTGACGTCACCGGCCATGACAATAAATTTCATTTTCAATTTTTTTTATTATAAATTTAATTGCTACGTCAAACCAATGTAGGTTTTACTTCATAGGTATCTTTAAATTTTCTTTACTTAAAAAGGAATCAATGTTGCTACAAGCAAATCTGAACTTTCTGATCTAACAGGTAAGCATAATTTTCTGTGCAACAGGTAATACTCTGACAAATATACGAAAGGTAATAAGTGTTCATAGCATATCAAACGAATCAATTTGAAAACTGACGAACCTTTTCGTTCTTTGACTGTACATTCAAGTTCAAAAATATGTTTGCAAGTTTGACAGTAAATGAATTATTGAATGGGAATGAAGATTATCACCTGTCAAATGTACATACATATTTTTGAACTTGACTGTACTTCTTGTTGTAAGCACTAGGAGGGTTCATTTGCTGAAATAGGAAGGAATACAATGAACAGCAGCAGTCTTGGTCACTCCCGCCTTGCTGGCCCATAACGTGCTTCTCACGTCACTCTGTCGACATGATAATTGTTAAAAAAGACCACCTCCGTGGTCGAGTGGTCTGTACGCCGGTCTCAAGGCGTCGCCAACTCGAGAGGTTCTGGGTTCGATCCCCAACAAATGTTTGTGTGATGAATACAGGCATTTGTTCTCGAGTTCTGGATGTTTATATATATTGTGTATATTCTGAACATTTATGCGTATTCTATTAAATATAGGGTAGTATTTAAACGAGTGACAGTAAATTAATGTTTTAAATGTCAAAAATAGGGCTAGTTGGTGGGTGTGAATGTCTGAAGATATTTATTATCTATTGCTCGATCGCCGGTGTTAGTGGTGCCCTCTAACGGGTTAATATCAGAATATTAGCAACCCATCATATGATTATTACTTATATTAAAAATGGCAATTTATTTTGTTTATTTTGTAATGGACTCATATTGTTGTATGTTTTATTGGAACTGTAGGTCAATTAGTTTTAACAATTAATATAAATGTATATGACTGTTTGTTTTCCTAAATAAATAAAAAAATCTTAAGGTTGAAAGCTTTGACAAACTGTTAGTGCAACTCTATAATGCCTCATATTTTTTACCAACTACATTACTAGGTGGATGTAACGACGTGCGAGGCAGTTGCCGCATTCTGCAGTTCTGACGAAGAGGGAGAGGACGAGAACGTGCTGTCTTTCTTACCCATCGCACCGGAGATTGAGGACCCTGAGGTATTTACTTTTAGAACCAATAATCAAACGCATTCCCGATCATATATCTACCCTCTACGACTCGGAGAGATGATTTTTCATCACATATAAAACAGAGTTTTGAATGATGCAATAAGGTTTGTTTTTACGATTCACTTCTTTTGTTATTGGGAATGCTCGATATTATATGCGTACGCGTTAAGTGTGAAATAATAGGAGTAGCCGATCGGCTGCTCTTATGACGTACTCTTCTTTGGTCGAACAACCGATTGGCCCCGAGCGTACAATCGGTCGGTGTAAAGGGACATGGAGAGGAGATATTATTATCTTAAGAGCGGAAGTGTATAGTCGAGTTGAAAATGTGTATGCGTTTATTGGCAGGAAATTAAGACACACCTGTCGAAATCAGGTAATATGTATTTGAAATAACATACGCGCCAGTTCCCTCAGCCACTGGTTCTTCGGAGCTCGACGGCGGACTATACCTTCGCTCCCAACAAAAATTATAAAATCTTGTTTCGACCCGTATTTGCAGTATATTTTTTTTAAATATGACAGGTAAGCTCTTGGCCTACATCGCACCTGATGGTAAGTGACTATAAGGCCGAAGGTGGAAGCGAGCTTCACCTGTTATCCTCAACAACTGAGGAACTGACTATCTTACCTCTGATTGCCGGAACACAACAATGCTTATAACATTGTTATTATGGCAACAAATGTAGGTAAGACGGTGGTAGCTAGACAGGCGGGCTTAGAAGCCCTATCACCAACCAAACCCAGCAGAAAATCCCCTGCCCCCGTGGGGAATCGAACCCCGGACTTCCCGATCTACACCCGATAGTGTCAACCACTAGACCAGAGAGGCGGTTCAACCGCTAAACCAGAGAGGCGGTCAAAATACCTTTCATTCAGCTCTCAGATTTCAATAAAACCTAATAGGCTAGTTGACCCTTTTTTATTGAGCTACAAATAATTTATTACTGTTAGCCGTGACCATAAAAATAATATAATATTTTTTGAGGCCTGTAACACCGTAAATTTTAAATTAAGTTTTTGCGAAACTGCCAAAAACGCCTTCGGCGATGATGGTCTATGCATTATTTGTGCCGTAAGGTCACGATTTTGGTAAACAATTCAATACGCATGCGTGACACAGGCTGACACAGCCGATAGAAATGCTTGATTGGTTGCGCCTGGTGTTTGCCATGCGTAGTAATTGTTTACATGACGCGTTACTTCACAAATTTCACAAACATGGTGGATAGCGTTTTTGGCAGATGAAAAATAAAGTTAAAATAAAACATGTTTGAAATTGAATTTCTACAGCAATCCCTTATTTATATTTATTGAACTTGTATCTTTCGTTCCCTTGTACAAAATATCTACTATGTGAATTAAACATTATTTTAATTACTTTTGATATGCAATACTTATGATATTTGATATGTCAACTAGCCTATTATCAAGTGTTTGTGACTTATTCAAGTATGGGGGATAATCTTTGTATTGTCAGGATGGGTGGGCGGCGACGCAAGAGACAGTGACGCCGACTGAAACGCCAGAGAAGCTAGAGCCCGCCGCCAAGCGTCCCAAGTGCAAGACCTACGACATATCGCTCAAGATGACGCCTGGTAAGACGTAAAACATATAATAATATTACGTAGTTAGCAGCATTTCATTTCATATACTGTGTGCTGGTAGTGTGCTGTCCAAAATGTCGTGTCCGCCAAAATTTAAATAATTCTGGTTCTCGTGTGCGGTCACATGGTCTGCATATCTATTATAGAGTAATAAAACATTACCAGGATTTGAAACTGACCTTATTCTGGCAACTCCAAACAAGAACATTTCTATTTCGGAAATTACTAAAGTTAGTTTTACCGTAAATCATGAATTTTCAATAATGAAGGTATCTTTTGTTTCAGAACAACCGTTATCGTTAGGAGGTAAAAATAAACAAGCAGCTGGAAGTAAAAAAGTGGCTGGCAGACCAAGGAAATAATAAACAATTTATTTATATATCATATTATTATATGCTTTTGATTTCTAAATCCATATGTACAAATTTATCAGAAACCGATCTCAAATAACACTAATACACATTTTTGTAGAATAAAACATTTATTTTGCAAAAAGAAATCATAGTCGTCCATCTTTAATATAATTCATATCTAGAGTATACGGTAAGTACTTATCGTCTGTATATAAATAAATCTCACTTAAACAAAACCAAAATAATACATCGTTTATTCGAGACCAAAAAGACTCATATTACTCTGTTCTTTACGTTCTAACTTAGCCGTAGGTCATATAATACAGTGCTCGGGTGTCGGCGCGCGTGCCGTATAAATATAATTATCTATGGGTATGTACACTACGCGTCGAGCTCGTCCTCGCGCTGGCTCGAGAAGTAGGAGACGAGCCCGCCGAACACGCCGCAGCCCGCCTCCGCGCCCGCCTCCGCCTCCGCCTCCGCGCCCGCCTCCGCCGGCTCCGGCTTGATGGCGGGGACGTCGGGCGGCGAGGCGCTGGCCGACGCGCGCTCGTCCAGTCGCTCCCCGACCGCCGCGGGGGGCGCCGGGGCCCGCACTGGCTCCACGTACGGCGCGGGAGCTCTCGACGGCTCCACGTAAGGAGTCGGGGACTTGATAGACTCCGCGAAAGGAGCTGGAGGTCTGACAGAGTCTACAAACGGTGCTGGAGGCCTGACAGACTCCGCAAAAGGTGCTGGAGGTCTCACAGGCTCTCCGAACGGCGCTGGCGGCCGCACCGGTTCAGCGTACGTCGCCGGCGGCCTGGGCTGATCCCCGAAAGTCGCCGAAGGCCTGACGGAATCCGCGAAGGGCTCCGGAGGCCTCACAGAGTTCGCGAACGGTGCCGGAGGCCTCACAGAGTTCGCGAACGGTGCCGGAGGCCTCACAGAATCCGCGAAAGGTGCCGGAGACCTGACAGACTCCGCATACGTCGCCGGCGGTCTTGATTGTTCCACATAGGGCGTCGAAGGTCTCAGCGTTTCCCCGTAGGGCGCCGGAGGCCTGACGGACTCCGCGTAGGGCGCCGGAGGCCTGACGGACTCCGCGTAGGGTCCCGAAGGCCTGGGCGATTCCGCGTAGGGTCCCGAAGGCCTGGGCGATTCCGCGTAGGGTCCCGAAGGCCTGGGCGATTCTGCGTAGGGTCCCGAAGGCCTGGGCGATTCCGCGTAGGGTCCCGAAGGCCTGGGCGATTCCGCGTAGGGTCCCGAAGGCCTGGGCGATTCCGCGTAGGGTCCCGAAGGCCTGGGCGATTCGGCGTAAGGCGCCGGCAGCCTGGACTGCTCCGCATAGGGGGCCGGGAGCCTCGGTGGTTCCGCGTAGGGCTGCGGCGGTCTCGAGGACTCTGCGTAGGGCTGCGGCGGGCGCGCGTAGGGCGGGCGCGGGGGCTCGGCGTAGTGCGGCAGCGGGCGCGGGGGGCCCTGGGCGTCGGGCGCGTAGGGCCCGTAGGCGGCGTAGTGCGGCGCGTAGGGGCCCAGCGGGAACCGCGGGCGGCGCTCCTTGGGGTCGGTGAGCTTGATCTTTGGGTGGCGCGGCGGCTCGTCGCGCGGCGGCGACGGCGACGCGGCCGGCGACCGGTACTCGGGCTCCGTCTTCACCTCCGCCTTGACGCGCACCGGCGGCGACGGCGCGGGCGCGGGGGACGGTCGCCGCGGGCCGGGGGGCGCGGGCGGGGGCGGGCCCAGCGTCGGCGGCGGCCCCACGCCCGGGGACGGCCCGTGCCGACCAGGAGACGGTCCGTGTCCGGCCGGGAGACCGTGTCCGGCCGGGGGACCGTGCCCGGGCGACGGTCCGTGTCCGGGTGGAGGCCCGTGTCCAGGCGGCATGCTGTGTCGTAGCGGGCCGTGCCCGGACGGCGGCCCGTGGCCCGGCGGGGGCCCGTGACCCGGCGAAGGGCCATGCCCGGGCGGCGGTAAATGACCCGGCGGTGGACCATGACCAGGTGGGGGCCCAAGACCAGGTGAAGGCCCGTGTCCGGGCGGGGGCCCATGTCCAGGCGGTGGTCCATGTCCGGGCGGAGGACCATGTCCGGGCGGAGGTCCATGTCCTGGCGGGGGACCGTGTCCGGCCGGTGGTCCATGTCCTGGCGGGGGACCGTGTCCGGGCGGTGGTCCGTGTCCAGGCGGTGGTCCGTGTCCGGGCGGAGGTCCATGTCCTGGCGGCGGTCCGTGCCCGGACGGTGGCCCGTGTCCGGCTGGCGGGCCGTGTCCGGGCGAGGGCCCGTGCCCCGGGCGCTGCATGGGCGCGCGGTAGCCGGGCGGCAGGTAGTAGCCGGGGTACTGCGGGCGGCCCAGCGCCGGGTGCATCTGGTACATGCCCATGTTCTGCCGCGGCCCGTACGGCGAGTTGCCCGGCGGGTACATCATCGGACCCCTGATCAAATGAAAAAACATCATCACGCTTTTATCCCGAAATACGTGGATTTTCATATTATACATGACCTGAATACAAGATAATAATAGTTATTCCACACATCGTCATAAGGAGATCGATCGATCATAAGGAAAGATGTAGGTTTGGCGTGATGGAATGTGTAATTGATTGCATATTGTTATGAAAAAAAAAATTTTCCTTATTGAATGGTCCTTCGAGCCGGATTTAGGGATTTCATATTTTACTGACACTGTGTAGAATAATACCACACAATATATAATTTAAAGATTATCGAAAACTTACGAGCCCTGCTCAGAAAATAGATTCTTATTAGCGAAAGAATGCGTCACAGAAAATTCGTGTAATGGAGTTTTATATAAATCCTCTTTTTTGTATTATATAAAATACATACCGATATTGCTGATTGATCATGTGCGGCATCCTCGTTATGATGCTGGGCTCCTCGGTGATCGGCTTGAACGGCTGCGGCGATCCCGCCACCGACAATGTTCCTGTACACAAATACAATTACATTCTTCAATGCGATACAAACGGATATAGCATAACTGCAAGAAGGCTTATATGGGGATGGAGGATTTTATGTATCGTCAAGGCTTGACCATTGCGAAGGTAGCTTTGTTTTTGATTTCGAAAGCCAAAGCGTACTAACCACTACCGCCCTCGAGCTTCTGTTGAGCTCGGTGGCTGTAGTGGTTAGTACGCTTTGGTAGCTTTGATTTCGGTATCAAAAGCCAAGGCGTACCAACCACTACCAACCACGGGCAGATAGTATGTATGATGTGTTTTCTCCTACTTTATAATGGCATCTACTGTATACCATCCCTAGTAAATAGATATGGTATGTATACAGGGGTTCAAACAAGGTTCTACTCAAAGTATATAACATAAGCATTAATTTTTACAAGCAGTAGTGGATTTGAATATTAAAATTATTTTCTTGTTTCAATCAATTGAGATCCCTTGTTTATGTAATCGAGTAGTCTAAAAAAAATTTTTGATAGTTCAAAGCGGTAAATTGTTTGCATTATTGTCAGTGCAATAGTGAAAATGTGCATGTATATATGGACATATAGGTAGCAGAGTTGGGACGAACGGGGCACTACTTGTTAGAACGGCCGCGGGACTCGCGAGTTCGATCCCACCGCATATTATATTCTTATTTTATTAAAAGATTTTAATAAACTGGTTGACCGCTGGTGCTGGGTCTGTGATTGTGTAAGCGATGAGCTAGCCACTTGTTACAACTCTTTCACTATTTTTCATCTAACCAAACCCAATTTTTGTATGACAAACGCTCAGTTGCACAAAGATTTTTTAAAGACGACATTTAGTAATGAGACATTAAAACTTTAAAGTTCATTAAATTTAAAATTGGAACACAAAATAGTTCTAGCTAATGTCTCTTTACCATTGATAGGGTGCTAATGTCGTTTTGTGCAACGTAAAAACAACGCTAAGGTGTTCTTTTGACACTTCAATAAATAAATTTAATGGAGCATTAGGGATAATGCCGACATTAAATTTTAAAGTTCGTTTCTGCAACTGGGTGTAAATGTGGTCTTAAAGAACTCAGTGCTCCTTGGACTCTGCCTACCCTTTCAGGGATTACAGGCGTGATTGTATATATATGTATATATATATATATATATATATATATATATACAATCACGCCTGTAATATATATACCACACACACACATTTTTGGAGTGGAAATAGAGTCTTATTTCGCTATGTGGGTATATAGTCAGTGTGCAAGCACTTATACGATTATAACTTAACTCTTCCTTTTTAAGTAGATCGCGTATTTACCGATTCTATTTTTCTATGTGAATTTTCCTGTATGCAAATATCAATATCCTATTACAATATTTTCTAATAGGTACAAAGTAGTTACACATATATTTAAAAATATTAAAAATTTTAGAACTAACATAAATTATAATTATTTCAGATATTTTCTTGGCTGAGTTTTTCATAGTGAATATCGCTTGCCTCACATTGTGCCCGGTGTTACATGGAGACTTAACATATCTGCCGAAATGTGTGTGTAAACACCTCTACCTGTAGAGGACAGGGAAAAGGCGCTATGATATGTATGTGTGTGGTACGTACCCTCCCGCATGGCGGCGGGGTGGTCGGCGCGCAGCTGGCTGTGGGCGCCGCGGTCTTCGCCCGTCAGCACGCCGCGCAGCTCTGATGATATGTATGTGTGTGGTACGTACCCTCCCGCATGGCGGCGGGGTGGTCGGCGCGCAGCTGGCTGTGGGCGCCGCGGTCTTCGCCCGTCAGCACGCCGCGCAGCTCTGATGATATGTATGTGTGTGGTACGTACCCTCCCGCATGGCGGCGGGGTGGTCGGCGCGCAGCTGGCTGTGGGCGCCGCGGTCTTCGCCCGTCAGCACGCCGCGCAGCTCTGATGATATGTATGTGTGTGGTACGTACCCTCCCGCATGGCGGCGGGGTGGTCGGCGCGCAGCTGGCTGTGGGCGCCGCGGTCTTCGCCCGTCAGCACGCCGCGCAGCTCTGATGATATGTATGTGTGTGGTACGTACCCTCCCGCATGGCGGCGGGGTGGTCGGCGCGCAGCTGGCTGTGGGCGCCGCGGTCTTCGCCCGTCAGCACGCCGCGCAGCTCTGATGATATGTATGTGTGTGGTACGTACCCTCCCGCATGGCGGCGGGGTGGTCGGCGCGCAGCTGGCTGTGGGCGCCGCGGTCTTCGCCCGTCAGCACGCCGCGCAGCTCTGATGATATGTATGTGTGTGGTACGTACCCTCCCGCATGGCGGCGGGGTGGTCGGCGCGCAGCTGGCTGTGGGCGCCGCGGTCTTCGCCCGTCAGCACGCCGCGCAGCTCTGATGATATGTATGTGTGTGGTACGTACCCTCCCGCATGGCGGCGGGGTGGTCGGCGCGCAGCTGGCTGTGGGCGCCGCGGTCTTCGCCCGTCAGCACGCCGCGCAGCTCTGATGATATGTATGTGTGTGGTACGTACCCTCCCGCATGGCGGCGGGGTGGTCGGCGCGCAGCTGGCTGTGGGCGCCGCGGTCTTCGCCCGTCAGCACGCCGCGCAGCTCTGATGATATGTATGTGTGTGGTACGTACCCTCCCGCATGGCGGCGGGGTGGTCGGCGCGCAGCTGGCTGTGGGCGCCGCGGTCTTCGCCCGTCAGCACGCCGCGCAGCTCTGATGATATGTATGTGTGTGGTACGTACCCTCCCGCATGGCGGCGGGGTGGTCGGCGCGCAGCTGGCTGTGGGCGCCGCGGTCTTCGCCCGTCAGCACGCCGCGCAGCTCCGCGCGCACCTGCCGGGGAAATTAATACAAGTTACCAACCAAATCATTATCAGAACTTCTTATAATAACACTCATAAACAAACACGAGCGGGTTTTAAAAAACGAGCATCGGCGAGTTTGGCATGACGCGAGTGTTTTAATACCGAGTTATGTGTAGTTACATACACCACTTTATCTACACTCATTATTCCAAGAAATAAAACAATTATTTTAATAAATTTTATTTGCCATAGTTTTGTGCGTTTTTTAGGAACAATAAGTGTTGCATAATGAGTCCAACCTGTTACACAATGGTCATTATGTTACAGTTTCCATTTTAAAATTTTCGTTTTTATCGTCTGTGTTAATAAATAAGTATATAAGTATAATATGAGTTCGAGTCTGAGTTCATGATTCGAGCATTATAACATGAGTGCAGATAAAAGATAAATTTATGTTGATTAGTCAATAAAGCTTACCTGTAACCGGGGTGTGTTGGGAAACCTCTGTTGTTCCTGGAAGTCCCCTTGGTGCCTTACGGGAACAGGCGAGTTTGAATACATCGGCGGCCTCTGCATCTCCGGCCCTATCTGCCTCACAGGTATCGGGTATCCCATATTACCACCAGACATAGGGAAGAAAGGCTTTTCCTTCTTCATCCTCTTACTCTCTTGAAGCGCTAGCCGCGCTTGCCGCTTCTCCTCTCGTTCTTTAGCCTTCTGTTCTTTTAACTTCTCCTTCTCCTCCTTTTTCTGTAATCGTTCTAGTCTGCGAGCTTCTTTCTCTGCTTGTTTCGCTTCTCTTTCTAATTTCTTCTTTTCTTTTTCAGCCTAAAAAAATTACGAATTTTAAATTTTGATTGAAATAGTATTGCTTTTTTAGTGTTACTTCCAACGTACTTACCGATGTAATACTTACTTGATTAGGCGCCAGGGGAGCGCCGTCTGCTTTTAAATCTGTGGAAAAGTCGAAAAAACACAATTACAACAAAGAATATTGTAAATAGTAGTTCGTTCGCGTTATGAATGCAGAGAGCTGCTCCATTATTATAGGTGGTGATCATTGGGGGATATCTAATAATCTATAAACTACTATGGCGCCTCTTTGCTGATATGAATGAGGGTGAGTACATTTAAATACAGTGTGTATTTATTATTAGACTAAATGCATTGCATTCTTCGTCGGGGCCGTGCGGCCCCGCCCCCGCTGTGTGTGTGTGCGTGTGTGTCTCACCCTTGATCTTGACGCCGACCAGCTTGGCGAGCGCGTCGTCGGGGTCGTGGGTGCGGGCGCGGGCGGCGCGGCCCCGCGCCCCGCGCCCGCGGCCCCGCCCCCGCTGTGTGTGTGTGCGTGTGTGTCTCACCCTTGATCTTGACGCCGACCAGCTTGGCGAGCGCGTCGTCGGGGTCGTGGGTGCGGGCGCGGGCGGCGCGGCCCCGCGCCCCGCGCCCGCGGCCCCGCCCCCGCTGTGTGTGTGTGCGTGTGTGTCTCACCCTTGATCTTGACGCCGACCAGCTTGGCGAGCGCGTCGTCGGGGTCGTGGGTGCGGGCGCGGGCGGCGCGGCCCCGCGCCCCGCGCCCGCGGCCCCGCCCCCGCTGTGTGTGTGTGCGTGTGTGTCTCACCCTTGATCTTGACGCCGACCAGCTTGGCGAGCGCGTCGTCGGGGTCGTGGGTGCGGGCGCGGGCGGCGCGGCCCCGCGCCCCGCGCCCGCGGCCCCGCCCCCGCTGTGTGTGTGTGCGTGTGTGTCTCACCCTTGATCTTGACGCCGACCAGCTTGGCGAGCGCGTCGTCGGGGTCGTGGGTGCGGGCGCGGGCGGCGCGGCCCCGCGCCCCGCGCCCGCGGCCCCGCCCCCGCTGTGTGTGTGTGCGTGTGTGTCTCACCCTTGATCTTGACGCCGACCAGCTTGGCGAGCGCGTCGTCGGGGTCGTGGGTGCGGGCGCGGGCGGCGCGGCCCCGCGCCCCGCGCCCGCGGCCCCGCCCCCGCTGTGTGTGTGTGCGTGTGTGTCTCACCCTTGATCTTGACGCCGACCAGCTTGGCGAGCGCGTCGTCGGGGTCGTGGGTGCGGGCGCGGGCGGCGCGGCCCCGCGCCCCGCGCCCGCGGCCCCGCCCCCGCCCGCCGCGGGACCCGCTCCCAGCGCTGGGGCCAGGGCTGGTCGCCGCCGCCGCTGCTGCAGCATCTATGCATAATATATTTTCATTGCTCATACTCTGAAAGTAGATCTAAACTCTGCTAAGGATCGGATTGAAATAAATAATTTCTAGACATGAAAAGTTTTTAAATGACACCTATCAAATAAAAAAAACCTTTTTTTCGCTGGTAAAATGCAATTACGCGTATCCTACTGAAATGAGCAGCCCTTTTAGCATTACGTGGGGGTCAAGCGGCACGCACTCTGTCCGCCATAAATCGCTTCCGTACGTGGGTATTATTTAACGTGCGCGCGTATCATCGATGTTTGTTGGTCGATCTGAAGATCGACTCTACCCTCATGGACTGCGCGTGGCTTACAGACAGCTCCTTGGGACTGCAAAATCGAGTATCCCCTACACTCTAGTCCCCGACTATGACATCGAGAGCTGACCTAGCGTTCAGCTGAGAGCTGATCGTTCAGACTTTATCCTCTCTCGATATAAAGGGAAGGTAGCAACTAGAGTTTCCTGTCCGTTCTTCTCAGAACAAGGCCTTCCGGTAGTTTTGTGAATGGATGGCGTAGTTTTCGTAGCGCAGTTCTATTACTCGAAATTTTGTAAAATGCCTTTGACATTGATAAGCATGCGTTGAGAGGTATCTAAACTGAATAAATATTTTTTAATATTAATCTCTGGACCAAATCCGTTGTAACCAACCGTGCTCCAACTTAAGGTACTCGTAGTAACTTACTGAAAAGCGATTGCAATTTTTCGGTATTCTATTAAAAGATGACACTAAAATGCGATTGCAATTTTTCGGTACTCTACTAGAAGTTGATACGCGAGGTGTCGCTGGACTATTCTGGAGAGCTTTTGGGGAAAACTATGTCTAGCTGTGGGTATCTCAATAATGAGTAACTTACTGAGATGTGCTTGTAGCTCCTCCGTCTTGGCCCTCGTGACGTCTTCTGGAAGCTTCTCCAACGGTACCACGACAGTCTTCTTTATAATATCAGACAGGGCGCGCCTCTTCTCTTCCCCAGAAACATCACCGTCTTCTGGCTTGCGTCTCTTGGCGCGGTCCGAGTCAGAATCTGTATCTAATTCAGAGTCCTCCAGTTTGAACTCGTCTGAGCTGTCCGGCATATGCTTGCCGCTTGATTTGTGCATCTCCTGGAAACAAATAAAAAAAAACTTTTAAAAGTTGTAGCAGAGACGGATGGCGTAATTTTTCTTTTTCACGAAATATTGTAAAATGTTTATGACATTCATAAGCATGCGCTAAGACGCATCTAAACTGAATAAATGCTGTTGATTTTGATTTTTGATTTAGTAGTTCTTTTTCTATTTATTTATTAAGGGGTACTTGTGCAAGAGGTCACGAGTTTGATCCCCTGAGACTGAGTATAAAATAAACTTATGTATAGTCAACTCCAAAAACATTTAACCACTTTTGACAGTAAATGACTCTTATTATAAGGAAATAAAGATTGTCACCTCTGAAATGTGTATACATATTTTTGTACTTGACTGTACAGATTCTTATGGATACCGCTTTTTGTGCCTGATTCTAGCAACTGACCTGGCCCTCATTTATAATGCTGTATACAAATCGGCGTAATGACCAGTGGACCACGGAGGTCGACACGAACGGTTAATTTAATCGTACTCACGTTTTCCGCCTCCATTCTTGGTTTAGTTGATCTGCGTTAGGGGGCTGCGCTCACGTTTTAAACCCTTTTTAGATTTATTATCAGTACTCACGTCCTCGGACTCGGTGTTGGGCATCTCGGTGTAGTTGATCTTGCGCTGGCGCGTGCGGTGTTTGGGCGACCAGTCGTTGGGCTCGTGGCCGAGCGCTGTGACGTCACGCCGGCCCCCGCCCCGGCAGTACTCACGTCCTCGGACTCGGTGTTGGGCATCTCGGTGTAGTTGATCTTGCGCTGGCGCGTGCGGTGTTTGGGCGACCAGTCGTTGGGCTCGTGGCCGAGCGCTGTGACGTCACGCCGGCCCCCGCCCCGGCAGTACTCACGTCCTCGGACTCGGTGTTGGGCATCTCGGTGTAGTTGATCTTGCGCTGGCGCGTGCGGTGTTTGGGCGACCAGTCGTTGGGCTCGTGGCCGAGCGCTGTGACGTCACGCCGGCCCCCGCCCCGGCAGTACTCACGTCCTCGGACTCGGTGTTGGGCATCTCGGTGTAGTTGATCTTGCGCTGGCGCGTGCGGTGTTTGGGCGACCAGTCGTTGGGCTCGTGGCCGAGCGCTGTGACGTCACGCCGGCCCCCGCCCCGGCAGTACTCACGTCCTCGGACTCGGTGTTGGGCATCTCGGTGTAGTTGATCTTGCGCTGGCGCGTGCGGTGTTTGGGCGACCAGTCGTTGGGCTCGTGGCCGAGCGCTGTGACGTCACGCCGGCCCCCGCCCCGGCAGTACTCACGTCCTCGGACTCGGTGTTGGGCATCTCGGTGTAGTTGATCTTGCGCTGGCGCGTGCGGTGTTTGGGCGACCAGTCGTTGGGCTCGTCGCTGAGGCCGCCGTAGGTGACCCGCGCCCGCACCACGTTCCCCTCCTCGTCGTATTGCGTGAGCCCGGTGCGTTTGCGGCTAGAACTCTTCTTTGATTTGTCGCGTTCTCGTCGCTTGTGAGTTTTGGATTTCCTGCGATATTATTTACATTCAATATGAATAGAGTAAACTAGTGGTTTCCCGCAGTTTCCCCCGCGCGGTACCCGTTCCCAAGGGAATATCGGGTAAAAAGTAGCCTATGTCCTTTCTCATGCTCTAGACTATCTGAGTACCGAATTTCGAAAAAAACCGGTTGAGTAGTTTTGACGTGATCGACAAACAGACAGACAGTTACTTTTGCATTTAATATTAGTATGGTTATGGATAGGTTCCTTAAACTTGCTGAGTATTTTGCACAATTTATACATTACAAGAGTTGACAACACCTGATAGTATTTTAACGGTTGGCATAATTTATGACGTTCTTGAATATATTGTAAAATACCTATGAAGTAAATATATAATGACATCTAGGTATAAATAATTAATAAAACTGGAGAACATTTTATAAAAACCTTTCTTTCAGAGAACTCTAAATGCTATAACATGCAGTATTTTTAGGCCCACTTGCACGATCGAGAGTTAGCGCCTAACCCAGGGTTTGCCCATATATTTGCCCCAGGGTTAGGTGCTAACTCACGACCGCGCAAGTGGGCCTAAAAATACTGCATGTTATAGCATTTAGAGTTCTCTGAAAGAAAGGTTTTTATAAGTGTAGTAGTTAACTAACTTGGGTTTCTTATTAGTCCACTCCTTGGTGCCGCCCGACTCACTGGAGCTGTCCGTAAACACGCCTTTCTTCTTCTTCTTTACCTCAGGCGATGATTCAGTCATTTTGGATCGTTCTGCTAAACAATTTATATAATAAAAGATTATAGATACCACTTTGAAATTATCATATTAATTTAAAATAAAGTAGCTAAATACCTTTTTTATCAGTTCTGGCCGTTCGTCTGATGGGCAGCGAGTCTGATGACCGAGAATCATTTGAACTGTCCTTCTCAGCTGATGATGAAATTTCTTCGGAAGATGATTCCATTCTGCAAAAAAGATTAATCTTTATTAGATAATAATAATTCAAAAAAAAATGAGTAAAGTCAAGGAAAATGTATTTCCGACATCAGAAGACAATAACCTATCTTCAAAATATGGAAACATTTTAATAGCATCAGAAGTGGGGAGTTTTCTAATCTATTTTTGTCATCAGATGTAACAGCAAAAGAGTGATATATCTGACCTATTCCCATGAGAAGTGCGAGCATTGAACTTCGACCATCGCTTTAAATCCGTAAATATAAAATCCGTCCTTTTCACTCCATAAAGTTATCTGTAAAATTTACCGACAATATTTGTCGATCTTATAAGTAAAATTGTGCCTTTTGAAAGTTTTATGCTCTTAGCCCTGAATTGGGATATAAACAACCTATTTCGACAGCAGAAGTATGATATCCTCGACATATTTCCGACACCAGAAGTGGGATACCCCCAACCTACCTCCCACATCTGAACATTTCGGACATACAATTATTTTTACAAACTCACCCAGTGTCCTTAAAGTCCTCGTCGGTCTCGTCGTCGTCCTCGGAAGGCACGTCCAGCGAGTTGAGCTTTCGAGGCTTCCGACGTGATTTTGTACGCAATTTCTTTATTTCTATTGGTTTTCCCTGCGAATAAACGAATACGTTTTAGTTGCAATACTGTTGATTAGTTTGATTTTGATTCCAGTTCATGAATTATCAATCAAACAGAAAATATACAAGGTTACACTAGTTTCACCTAAGATTATATATTAGAAATTAAATAAGATTACGTATTTTTGTAAAAAAGAATTGCGGTAAATAGTTATTTTTACAATCATCTAAGAGTAAAACCGAATTTACCGGCGGCTTGCGTATCCTATGAAATGGAGCCGTTAGAGGCAAAAGACAAAAGCATTTGGGTAGGTCCTAGAGGACCTATGTCCAGCAATGGACTTCTATGGAATGAATGATGATGAAGATGATGATATGTATCACCTGTTCTAAAGCCTCCCTCTCTGCCTTCAGTTTCTCTTCCTCAGCTGCCTCGATGATTGTCGATATGTCTTTACCACGACCCTGGTTCCCAGCACTAGTGGTTGGCTCCACGTACTCCTCCTGTCATTATTAGTATTATTTTATAATTGTAAACAATCCTAAAAGGTTAAGAATATTTTTTTTTACATCCGGCTCGAAGGACCAAGTTAATAGTTGTTAAAATACAATTCTTTAGATATGGATATTCCAGCGAGGTGGGTCTATCTGATACGTTGTATGTATGTTTTTAAAGTATAATAATACGTCAAGGAAAATACCAGATAAGAAAATGTGGCACTCAATACTAAATTGATGAGTTGCCACTGACGATGCTGTACCCAACACACAGCATTCTTTACTGCGGGTAAGATGAGAGGCGTGTGTGAAAATTACGAACCCATTAGTAGCGCACGCGCAGCCGGTACACCTAACATAAGGTAGTATAGTACAATGGTGACGTGGCTGACCTTGATGGCGGAGCTGATGAGCCTGTCGTACTCCTGCGCGCGGTAGCTGACGGGCAGCTGCTTGCGCGCGCGCAGCCGGTACACCTAACATAAGGTAGTATAGTACAATGGTGACGTGGCTGACCTTGATGGCGGAGCTGATGAGCCTGTCGTACTCCTGCGCGCGGTAGCTGACGGGCAGCTGCTTGCGCGCGCGCAGCCGGTACACCTAACATAAGGTAGTATAGTACAATGGTGACGTGGCTGACCTTGATGGCGGAGCTGATGAGCCTGTCGTACTCCTGCGCGCGGTAGCTGACGGGCAGCTGCTTGCGCGCGCGCAGCCGGTACACCTAACATAAGGTAGTATAGTACAATGGTGACGTGGCTGACCTTGATGGCGGAGCTGATGAGCCTGTCGTACTCCTGCGCGCGGTAGCTGACGGGCAGCTGCTTGCGCGCGCGCAGCCGGTACACCTAACATAAGGTAGTATAGTACAATGGTGACGTGGCTGACCTTGATGGCGGAGCTGATGAGCCTGTCGTACTCCTGCGCGCGGTAGCTGACGGGCAGCTGCTTGCGCGCGCGCAGCCGGTACACCTAACATAAGGTAGTATAGTACAATGGTGACGTGGCTGACCTTGATGGCGGAGCTGATGAGCCTGTCGTACTCCTGCGCGCGGTAGCTGACGGGCAGCTGCTTGCGCGCGCGCAGCCGGTACACCTAACATAAGGTAGTATAGTACAATGGTGACGTGGCTGACCTTGATGGCGGAGCTGATGAGCCTGTCGTACTCCTGCGCGCGGTAGCTGACGGGCAGCTGCTTGCGCGCGCGCAGCCGGTACACCTAACATAAGGTAGTATAGTACAATGGTGACGTGGCTGACCTTGATGGCGGAGCTGATGAGCCTGTCGTACTCCTGCGCGCGGTAGCTGACGGGCAGCTGCTTGCGCGCGCGCAGCCGGTACACCTAACATAAGGTAGTATAGTACAATGGTGACGTGGCTGACCTTGATGGCGGAGCTGATGAGCCTGTCGTACTCCTGCGCGCGGTAGCTGACGGGCAGCTGCTTGCGCGCGCGCAGCCGGTACACCTAACATAAGGTAGTATAGTACAATGGTGACGTGGCTGACCTTGATGGCGGAGCTGATGAGCCTGTCGTACTCCTGCGCGCGGTAGCTGACGGGCAGCTGCTTGCGCGCGCGCAGCCGGTACACCTAACATAAGGTAGTATAGTACAATGGTGACGTGGCTGACCTTGATGGCGGAGCTGATGAGCCTGTCGTACTCCTGCGCGCGGTAGCTGACGGGCAGCTGCTTGCGCGCGCGCAGCCGGTACACCTAACATAAGGTAGTATAGTACAATGGTGACGTGGCTGACCTTGATGGCGGAGCTGATGAGCCTGTCGTACTCCTGCGCGCGGTAGCTGACGGGCAGCTGCTTGCGCGCGCGCAGCCGGTACACCTAACATAAGGTAGTATAGTACAATGGTGACGTGGCTGACCTTGATGGCGGAGCTGATGAGCCTGTCGTACTCCTGCGCGCGGTAGCTGACGGGCAGCTGCTTGCGCGCGCGCAGCCGGTACACCTAACATAAGGTAGTATAGTACAATGGTGACGTGGCTGACCTTGATGGCGGAGCTGATGAGCCTGTCGTACTCCTGCGCGCGGTAGCTGACGGGCAGCTGCTTGCGCGCGCGCAGCCGGTACACCTAACATAAGGTAGTATAGTACAATGGTGACGTGGCTGACCTTGATGGCGGAGCTGATGAGCCTGTCGTACTCCTGCGCGCGGTAGCTGACGGGCAGCTGCTTGCGCGCGCGCAGCCGGTACACCTAACATAAGGTAGTATAGTACAATGGTGACGTGGCTGACCTTGATGGCGGAGCTGATGAGCCTGTCGTACTCCTGCGCGCGGTAGCTGACGGGCAGCTGCTTGCGCGCGCGCAGCCGGTACACCTAACATAAGGTAGTATAGTACAATGGTGACGTGGCTGACCTTGATGGCGGAGCTGATGAGCCTGTCGTACTCCTGCGCGCGGTAGCTGACGGGCAGCTGCTTGCGCGCGCGCAGCCGGTACACCTAACATAAGGTAGTATAGTACAATGGTGACGTGGCTGACCTTGATGGCGGAGCTGATGAGCCTGTCGTACTCCTGCGCGCGGTAGCTGACGGGCAGCTGCTTGCGCGCGCGCAGCCGGTACACCTAACATAAGGTAGTATAGTACAATGGTGACGTGGCTGACCTTGATGGCGGAGCTGATGAGCCTGTCGTACTCCTGCGCGCGGTAGCTGACGGGCAGCTGCTTGCGCGCGCGCAGCCGGTACACCTAACATAAGGTAGTATAGTACAATGGTGACGTGGCTGACCTTGATGGCGGAGCTGATGAGCCTGTCGTACTCCTGCGCGCGGTAGCTGACGGGCAGCTGCTTGCGCGCGCGCAGCCGGTACACCTAACATAAGGTAGTATAGTACAATGGTGACGTGGCTGACCTTGATGGCGGAGCTGATGAGCCTGTCGTACTCCTGCGCGCGGTAGCTGACGGGCAGCTGCTTGCGCGCGCGCAGCCGGTACACCGCGCCCTCCTCCGACGACGACGACCACCCACTGCTGCCGCTACCCTCTGATTTAAACAGCACAATGTTATTACATTAGAATCATCATCGTATCATCTGATAGGCGCGTGCCTTCCGAAGCACGGAGGAAGTCGAGGCCACAAAGTTTTGTTCACCCATCCAATGTCTGACTGCGACGAAAGTAGCTTTGTTTTCAATATCGAAAGCCAAACAATTTGAACTACTAGCTTCTCCATTAGAATATCTAATTATTATAAAATACAATAGCATTTTAAAAAAACGCACAATACAGCTATGAGTTTCGAAAGAAAACTACACAATAATCAAGGGCGTTTTGCTTCAGGTAGATACCAATAGAGGAGCTCGGTGGCGCAGTGGTAAGTACGCTTTGGCTTTCGATCGAAAACAAAGCTACCTCCGCCTGGTAGTGGCTATGGATGGGTGACCAAAACTATGATCTCAAGCTGCTCCGTGCTTCGGAAGGCACGTTAAGCCGTTGGTCGGTCGCTATTGCTACCGTTTCTACCCATCAACCCGCATTCGACCAGCGTGGTGGTGTTACGGCCGATACTCTTCATGCGTTTCTCCACAAGGAAATCCTGTGCCCAGCAGTGGGACGTATATAGGCTAAGGACGAATTGCCAACAGAGAACTTGTTATTATATATATAAGTTGGGATGAAAATTACGTACAAATCTAATATAATTATTTTAGATTACCTATTTAAAAATGAAAAATTTAAAAAAACATTTTTTTTCTTACCAGAGTGAGACTTCTCTTCTTCAGATTTTTTCTCGCCTTTCTCTTCTTCACTTCGCGGCTCTGGTTCTTCTTCCTTCTTTCTAGCTCTTTCTTCTTCTACACGCGTAACAAGCTCATCATATTTTGTTAACTCGCTTTCCAAAGATTCAATTAACATTTTCTGTAAATAGAAAGTACAGAAATTATTTTATATCACTTTAACAATTAAATAATTACACTGTCTTTTTTAAAGTCTACGAAAATTAAACCTGCTTAATAAGTTTTATTTTAAAACATCAAAGTGTATTTTGTATCAAGTAATTATTACAGAAAAATATCAAATAAGTACCAGCACAAACGTTCTTATTAATTATTAACAAAAACAAAACTTTAAAAATTTAAATTTCAAAGAAAAAAACTTAAAATTTACATTTTGCAAAGTAAATACTAACTTTATGATAACGCGTTCGCGTGATGATAAGCCATGACGAATGACAAATGTCATATTTCAGTTTTTATTAAAAATACTCAAGGAGGCTGTATATGTTTATTAAATAATATAGAAAAAAGGTCGTATACAAATATTGAATGGGAAGGGAGTTGAAATTCTTTTTAAAATAGGCTTGACTAATATCAAAGGTTATGAGAATAATGTTTAATGCATATAGTATTTAGTACAAGGCCCAAGGGTCCGAAATATATCAAATTCATTAATATAAATAAGGGATTGCTTTGCTTTTTTCAACTGCCAAAAACGCTATCTGCCATGTTGGTGAAATTGTTGACGTAACGCGTCATGTAAACAGTTAAATGTACACAATAGTTTGATTTTGTTGATTAAAAAATAATAAAGACCCTACACACTTTTTTTATTATTGTTCTCAATATATTGACACCTTGTTTTAATGTGAAATTGGACGAAATAATATTGCTTTCCTATTTCCGATAATGAAAGAGAGCCAATGAGTATACTGACGTGGTTGCACGGCGGGCAGTACCAGTTGCCCGCAGGCACTAGCAGCAGGACTGGCTTGAGGCAGCTGGCGTGGTAGCCGGCGTCGCAACTGTCGCATAGCAGGATCCATTCTGGCTGCTCCCCGCTGCCACAGCGGACGCAAAAGCCGTCGGTATCATCTTGGCCTATACGACAAAAAACCGACCATTTAACCATAACATACCGTCTAATCACTCTTCCCATAGAGCAGAGATTACTTCTTTCCACTTATGTACTGTGGTACTCTCATTAGTCCTCATACATCCTCGGCGATTTCGAGTACTTTTAAGCTGAACTTTTTTCAAAACGCTTTCAATTTGGTATGAAACTGTTTGCCTGGATCTTACTCGTCTCATATCTACACTCACTCTCGATTTATAAATCATTTTAGTCAGCCATTTCATCAACCATTTGAGCATCACATTCGCCTTTTCACTATAACCTCCTTCAAATCACATTTCTTTATAATCACAGCATTCTACAACCTCACTCAGTTTACTCCAATCGTTGATGTCTAAAGATATCATGCATATTCTCCAATCCATACCCAACTTTCACTCACATACATTTTATTTTATTTATTTATTCTTCATTAAAACAATTACAGTTCTTCGTTACACAATCTGCCAAACTGCACACATTAGTGTTGGGTTTAGCACGCCGTCCATAAATGATATTTAAATATAACCTTCTTGCAGTGTTCGTGCTCTCTTCAGTGGCTCCACTGGCTCGCCAGTCTCCAAATCGGATTCGGGAGAAAACTCGTGGTCCGACTTGTTGAATTCCACTGCAAAATAAATATTTTTATGTCAGAAATAATATAATGCCAATAGGTTTCAATTTCTCTGGCTTTATAACACATATAAAAAATATTAAAATTAAGGTAGAAATATGACTTGGTAAAATTCAGCATCGGTTTACTCGAGCATAAATGTTAGTATATGCTGGAGTCAGTTACTGCAACTTGGTCAAATGTGCCATTGTTATGAATATCCGCAGAAATCATCATAGCAAGTTTATGAAGTTTGTATAAAAGTAGTTGGGCAGGGGCAGCGCTGGTGGCGTGGGAGGCGGGAGGCGGGGGGCGGGGGGCGGGGGACTCACGGTCGGGCTCCTCGTGGTCGAAGAGCGGCTCGTCGGAGTCGGAGTCGGGCTCCGGGCCCGTGGAGTCGGCGGCGCGCCACGTGTAGTTGGGCAGGGGCAGCGCTGGTGGCGTGGGAGGCGGGAGGCGGGGGGCGGGGGACTCACGGTCGGGCTCCTCGTGGTCGAAGAGCGGCTCGTCGGAGTCGGAGTCGGGCTCCGGGCCCGTGGAGTCGGCGGCGCGCCACGTGTCCGCGCGCCGCTTCTGCCGCCGCGACCCCTCCGAGCTGCTGCCGCCGCTCGCCACCCACTCCTCCTCGTCCTTGTTCTACACAATTATGTTTACACACTTTTAAATATATATTTGATTGAATATACTTTATATAAAACAACTTATAAAACACATTCACACTTATACTTGTTCCGTTCGCGCGCTAGTCAAGCGAGAGTCGTCACAGACTATCAAAGCTGCAGACAAAATGTATAGACGTTATCGCACCACAGGTAACAAATAATACAAAATCGTTTTAATTTTCTTCTGTCTAACAATACATACATTCTTATGAGTGACTAGCTGTTGTTCGTCCGCGGTTACTATGCTTTTTTAACATTCCCCTTTAAATTACCGGAATAAAAAGTATCCAAGATGTTGACCAGGGATATAAGGAATCACCATGCTAAATTTCATTGAAATCGGTCCAGCCATTTGCCCGTACAAACAGACAGAGAAACAAAAAAATTAAAAAAAAAAAAACATTTAATGGTATTTTACCTCTTTAACACCCCCCTGATTTGGTTTTAAGCATTTTCTTCTATGTAAAAACATTCGACCTCTACAGTTTTATTATATGTATAGATATAGATATGACGAGTGATATGGCGAGTGATAGGAGAGAGTGAAAGAGTTAATAATATTAGCAACAAGACAGGAGAAAGAAGAAGGTAGGCAGAGATTACAGTTATAGCTTTTTTCATATAAGATTCTGAATTCTAGTTTAAATTATTACTTTTGGGCCAATCAATCAACTAGAATAACAATTAGCATTATAACAAATAAGGTTATATACCTTTTTCTTGTGTATCATCTTGAGTTCCCGCAGCGCGACCTCCTCCAGATGTCTCCTGTCGGCCTCCTCCTTGATCTTCATCTGCGCGATTCGCCGCGACTGCCGCACCGGGGCAACGTCGGAGTCCTCCGACTGTTTCTCGGACTTCGGCTTGCTTTTCTGCTTATCTTTGGCGCGAGGCTTTTTCTTTAAAACCTTTTTAGAGGATTTCTTTCCCGCTGTAAGATAAAATTAAATAGTTGGAAATACCAGCTATAAAACATTTATCGATACATCTCGAAGGTCATAATATATTGGAACATTTCTGGAAATGGATATTTTACAGGAGAATTAAAAATTTACCAGTAAAAAAGGAGCAGAGCTATAGTTTAACAGGGTGCAAGTCACACCAATTTTAAAAAAAACCTATACGAGCGCAACGCTCATATTATGTATAATTTAACAAATTTTGATACCTATACTATAAAGTGTTTCCTCTTCAGATTCATCAGTAGAATGTTTCTCCATGAGTTTGGCCTCAATTTTCTTCCTATAAAGAAAATTCTATGTAATCAAACTGTTATTTTAAAATTAATGCATTATGGAAGCGTCATTATGTTTACCTTGATGATTTTGTTTTCTTGGGCCTACTTTTTAACCTTTTCCCACTACTACTTTTACTCACTGGTTCATCGTCTTCACTTTCGCTGTGAGATTCTGATTTATTTTTATCACTCATAGTTGCATCTAATAATGATCTCTTTAACGATTTATTGGGTTTCTTATCCTTAACACTAGAAGTATCATTATCAATACTTTTATCTAAAATACTACTATCATTATCAGAATCTTTTTTTACAACCTTTTTTCTTTTAAATTTCCCTTTGCTTGCCTTTATCTTCTTTCTTTGAGCTATTGGATCGTTTTCATCATTTGCATTGTCTTTATTCTCAATTGATTGATTTTGGGGTTCACTGTTATTTACAATATCTAAAGGATCTTTATCTACGGAATGTGACTCATTGATATCACTTTCAGGTGTTGATTCTAGCCTCAACTTTTTGGGTGGCAAAGGCTCTTCGGTTTTCAGATCCTTATCAGGACTTTTTTCTTTCTCATTTTCTACATTATCACCATCCTCTTGTTCTACGGAAGATACACTACTCTTCCTTTTCTCTATGATACTTGTTTTACTGTCATGACAATTAACATTTTCAGCTACAGCATTAATTACTTCCTTACTATCATTTTCTGACTTATCTGCTAAAATTTTCTTTTTCTTAACCTTACTTCTACCCTTTTTTATTCTATTTTTCCAAGAGCTCTCACTATCTGTATTGCTTTTGTCGTTTACACACACCTCTTGCTCAAGTTCGTTTTCAGTGGTCTTAGAATTTGAATTAGAACTATCAGATTTGTTTAGGCTTCTAATACAATGCTTCTTGGAGTCTGACTTTAATACTTCCGTGGTGTCATTAGGCTGCTTCTTGAGAGTACGTTTTGCTACAGTAGGAGTATTTTTTAACTTAACAGCTTTACCTAATTTAGTTCTACTATTTGAATTTGTCAGTTCATGAGTATGTTCACCATTTAATAACTCATCATTACCATTCTCTGTGTCTGAATGTTCCTCAGCACTATTTGTGTGTTCTACTGTTTCTGGATTTCCAGTATCATTGTCGTACCCACTTCCCTCCCCATAAAAGTACATTACTTCTTCAATGATTTCTTCACTAATGTAAAAACTTTCACAGTCAGCACCATTCCCTTCTCCAGTAACAACCATTACTGGTTCTTCTATTGCTTCACTAACTTCTTCTTTCTGTTCACAGTTATTTGTCGTTTCTTCTTCTTGTTTACCACTATTATCTTGTTCTATTGATTTCTCTTCAACTTCTTGCTTATTTGATTCTACATTTTCTGCAATTGGTTCCACAATTTCTTTACTAGGTTCTTCAGCTGCCTCTGTTGATTCCTTTTCTTCTTCAATATTTTTTTCGTTTGCTTCTATTGAACTTTCTTCAGGTTTTGCATCTGGAACAGGACTTTTTTCTTTTTCTGTATTGCTATTTTCATTTGTATTAGTTTGTTCTTCATTCTCTGATTCTGATTCAGGGCTAAGGAATTCTTCTTCATTATCTTCTTCTTCTTCTGCATTTTTAGTCTAAAAAAGAAGTTTGGTTATTTTCATTTATATAAATTTTTCATCAAATGTCAGAAAGTGTATTGCATAAACCCTTACCTCTAATTGTGGTGGTGGTGCATCAACACTGCTCGAGTCATCCTGCACAGTATTTGTGATGAGAGGGCAAATTTCTTCTCCATTTTTTAATTGTGATATTACCTTTACAAGTTCTTCTCTATTTCTAGACAAAGGAAAAAATGGAAGGTGAGATTTTTTGTTTGCACAAACGTTTTTACTAATATTGGTTTATTCTTCTTGTTTTCGACATTTAGGTCACATACTAATCCTTTCTATTAAGGATTAGTATGTGTATGATAACAATTTATTCCTAGCAATTATAGTAATAATAGTTTTAATGGCATTTTAAGGCCAGGATCTTTAAGTAAGACAATGCCCGGTGGGTGACTGGCAGAAGCAAGTGCATCTTTTTGTTATTTAATGACTTTTAGAAAATAATAAAAGGCAAATAAAAAAACTAGCCAAAAAATAATTTTGACAGTGTCATTACCAATTTCTACAGATAGTTTTTATATCTAGTGTTAATAATCTTTAAGTAAACTTGAAAAATAGTCATAAACATATTTTTACATTTTTTATGATCAAGAAAGGTATCAACTATCATGTTTTGAGCCTGAGAATAATCACAAAAACAAAATATATTTTTTTTATTTAAAAAGCCAATGATGCCTTAAAACTCAACCAAAAACCAGTTGATTTAGAAGATCCTGGCTTATATACAAAACATTGCAATAAAGATTAACAATTTTTATTAATGAAGAGGTTAGTTAAAAGCAAAAAATGTTCTGTGCCTTTAGTTGTAGAATATGACACAAATAATTTAAGATTTAAATAATTTTTTCAATGTGATATGATAATTTATGATGAAAAATTATATGTACATAACATTATTAGGAACAAAATAAAAATACTTTACCTAGCAACCAACTGCCAAGTCTCCTCATCCTGATCTTCCTTGTACAGACACAGATTGGCATCATGATCAACTTGATACCAATATACACAACCATTTTTATCTTGTCCGATTGGATCAATTCTCAAATCTTTACAGGCTATAGCGTTCACTGCCAATTTGAATTTTGGATGACATGTAAATTGATATTCTAATAGGATCTGTAAAAAATCATAATATCATGAATTTACTTTAACAACATTCAACATTCATTCAGTAACATTCAACAACATATTAGGCTGTTTCAATAAAATAAAACAAGTGGAAACATAAAAATGGCTAAGTAACAACTACTACCTCAAAATATCATACTATTACTAAAGATTTATTATTTCAGAAATATTTATTATTGTAGCGAGAAATATCTGTTTGAATTTATTGTAGTTGATGATTTATTGACTTTACCAACATTTTAATTATTTAATTCTTCATTGCAAACATTGTTTTAAATGAATACAAACAAACACTAGGCCTAAAGTTCTATCTTAATAACTGTAATTCTAAATCTAATCTCATGAATTATATTTTCATTGTTAGTAATTGCTAAAGAAAGTTTCAATCAGTAATTACCTTCAATACTTTCAGTTTTATCTGCGTGCTTGCTTTTTTGTATGAGAATCGTTCTATTTCCCAGGCCTCCTGGTGGTGCCCTTGTTGATGGCAGAATTTTATTAAGCACCTTTCCCATCGATTACTCTGCACTGATTTCTGAGCACGCCGTAATAATCTTAAGTGCAATTCTCGTAATGGATCTAAAACTATAACAACACAAAACTAATAAGATGTTTGTTTATCATTGAGACCACCAAATTATCGTTTAGAACGTACCTTCTTCAGTATTTTCAATACACTCTTGTAGTTTTGCTATTGTAGGTATTTCTAAGCCATAAAGCTTTCCAAATACTTTTAAAAATGAATAAATAACAGCGAAATTAGGATCATTCGTACACAAAATTTCTCCATCGGACGCCATCGTCGGAACCTCAGTTAGCATTTTCACTGTACATTGTCATTGTGATTTATATAATACTAGGAGAATATTTAACTTATATCTACTGGAAAATTGTAAAAAATGTACATGATTCACGAAAATATCTTCATTTTATTCACAGAAAAAGCTTCTTTTTATTTTCAACAAAACTCAATGACAGCCATCGCACCATAGACTATTATATTTGTTTCGAACTCTTTAGCTTATGGATGATACTTGCCATTTAAAAAATATAATCATAAGTTATTCCCAGAATCATCTTTTATTTACTGGATTACTTTACTCATAGAGTAGAGGTGTCAAAAATTAAAAAGAAAACTTTCAAAAAAAAATAAAGCTCAAATTGAATTGAAGTGTGTTTGGTTTCGTTTACTTTTGTGGATTTTCCTTTGATAAATATTAGATTTTTCTAATATCATCAAATATGTCTTCAGTTTGTTGTGGATCTAAGAAACAAAAATTGAATAACTCTTATATTAATAGCATAGACCGACCTTTGAATGGTTACCAAGAGTCTGTAGCTATTCCTGATATGTGTTACTTTTGTTTCGATGTTTTATATTGTCAACTGCATAGTATGGATCCTCCTCAAACGCCAAATTTTACTAATGATGCATAGTAAGTAGTAGTAGTTTAAAAATTCGTCTAAACTTCACCCATAAAATTAAGCTGTGCTGTTCTTTGTTAGGATACCTCAAATCCTTTTGTTTAGAATAAGGTCATTGCAAGTACCAAAATTACATCTTTTGTGCTCATGAACTTTATTTTTCCTAATCTATTTATGCACTCTTTACTTTGAACTCTTAACTTTAAAGGCAAATTATATAATTTTTTTATAATACATTGTTTACTTATGTAATTTAACTTTCACTTTCTAGAGAAAAGCATAAATCACCACATACAAAAATAATAATACAAAGTAAAATAATTATTTGGTCAGCATAATAATTGTTTGGGCAGCAAAATTATTAGTAGAGCTGCAATATAATTATTTGGGCAGCAATATACACATTACCAGAAATCTATAAAATCTAAGAAAAGGATGAATAAAGGAAGTATAAAGGATCAATTCCTAGGAAATGTATTTGGTTAAGGTTATTTTTTATGACCCCTAAAAACAATATTTTTGTCATCAAAACAGGTATATTAAACATATATTTGGCAGCAGAGAAATCATTTGAGTTGCTGCTCAATTAGTTATTGTGCTGTCAATTTATAAACATTGCTGCCAAATTAGTTATTTTAGCTGACCAATTGTATTTTTTGCTGACCAAAACACCCTTAAGTACCTGACAATGATTAGCTTGCAGCCGGCTTTTGCACATAATTATTTATTTCCTTTTTTTGTGTTTTCTTTTTAAATATAAAAGGTTTTTTTTGCTGTAAGCCTTAAGAAGTTGCTGCTGTTTATTTTTGTTTTTTTTTTTTTAGTAAATAATATTAATTTATAAATGGTAAATAATAATTAGGAAAGGAAATAAAATAATTTACTACACCTTAAATACCTACAAGTTTTTAATTATTATATTGTAATTAATATAGTAAATAAAAAAAGTTTATTTTTTTACATTATCTAAAGCCAATCAGCTCCAGGTGATTTCATTTAATAGATTAATTAAGCAGCTTGCAGCTTATCTTATTTGTTTAAAATTTAAAGTAGACTTTTCAAAAATAACATAGCAAAAAAGCTTTCAAGACACTTTGAGGACCTTTCATGGCCACCATACAGCCTTCTGCGGAATAGCCTACCATAACAGACTATATTAAAGATTCGTTTTTTAGTTTAAACTAAGTATAGACCCAGTTAGAAAAAAAACAATGTTTCGTGTAGTCAGCTCTAGGATTTAAAATACAATTTTGCAATAAAAATATTTTTAATGTGTTGGCAATTGATTTATATTGATAATGTAGATTAGTGATCAGGTTCTTATCATCCATTGCAGGGCATAAGCCTCTTCACCCCTGAACAAACCTAACTTTATCTTAATAAATGTTTTTATATGCTGACACGGCAACTAAATTGTGTGTCTAATGGCTGACACATGGAAATGTGCTAGTAAAATTGTAGCAAAATATGTAAAAAAGTCGTGTGAAAAGGCCCTAATAATATGTATTACTTTTTATTTTATTTTTTCCTTCCTCATTCTTGGTCAATCTTTATAATCCTAACTCTGCTACTACTGCCTTTAAGATCTTTTAATTTCAATTACAATAATAATAATTGCCTTTTAATTTCAATTATAATAATAATAACTGTAACATTTTCTTAATTACAGCCCCTTATTTGTGACTTGGAAAATTGGGAAGGAGCATCGACTTAGAGGTTGTATTGGGACATTCAATGCAATGCACTTGCATTCAGGTATTATTTCATTCTTTTTGAAGGAAAAAGTATCTATTTAATTAAAAGCCCACAATATAATCATCATACCCTCTACCATTACTAAAAAACACAGTTTAATTGGGCAACCATTTAATTATTTAGTCAGCCGAAAAATAATTTGGGCAGCAAACCAATTTTTTGTGAGCAATATGTAGGCGGCAATATAATTATTTGGTCAGAAGAATAAATAATTGGGCAGCAAGATTATTATTATGGCAGCCACATAATTAGTTGACCTGCAAAATAATTATTTCAGCAGCAATTTAAAATGTTTCCGGAAATATATAAAATCTACAAAAAGGAATAATGAAGGATCAATTCCTTGAAATGCATTCTGATAGATATTAGGTTAAGGTTCTTTTTTATGACCCATATAAACAATATTTGTGTCATCAAAACTTAAATTAAACAATTTGGCAGCAGAAAAAACATTAGAGTTGCTGCCTAATAACTTATTTTGCTGGCCAATTTTGAAATATTTGCTGCACATAAGTTGCTGACCATTTAGTTATTTTAGCTGAACGATTGTATTTTTTTGCTGACCAAAATATGAATATTTTGCTAACCATTTATATAAGACCCAATCCATACTAATATTATAAAAGCGAAATTAAGTCTGTCCGTCTGTCTCGCTTTCACGTCAAAACTACTGAACCAATTTAACTGAAATTTGGTACCCACATAATCTAAAGCCTGAGAAAGGACATTCGCTTTCTTTTATCACGATAACCCCATGGGAACGGGGGCCATGCGGGTGAATGATGAAAAATTTAAATAACGCCTGCCAGAAAAATTAAGGACAAATTTATGCCACTATAAACTTTCCTTTTAATAAGAGAGTAGGAGTATATTTTCAATTCATTGAGGCTCCTGTTCCTGTTGGAAAAAATCTTTCAGTGTTGAATAGCCTATTCATTGAAGAAGGCTAGGAAGGCAGGAAGTCGCAGTATTTTCAAAATGAACTGTTCGAAATACGTTGGATGTAGCTGCAAGATGTTTGTTATGTATTTTGACAGCTTATACATCCCCAAAGGGGCAGGCAGAGGTGTATTTCACACACACTTTGACAGCTATTTTGTTGGGTCCCTGTTGCTGCCTGTTGCTGTTACAAGGTTACCGGACCCTACAGAAAATCCTTGACCACTCTGTAATAAAAAATAAAGTCCTACAGATAGGACAAATGTTACAAACTACTTCTAACTAGAATCCGTGCAGTTGCACCAAAACATGTGATAGGAAAAAATTTCCTATCACGTTTCGGTGATCAAACATCATTATATTGTGAGTTTTTAATTAGCGAAAGCGTCCTGAAGAAAGGCCACGTCAAAAGCACCCGAAATCGCCGAGCATCTATGAAGACTAGTGAAAGTAGATGAAGCGAAAGAAATATGTAAGGACCGCAGTGAAAGACGTAATCTCCGCCTACCCCTATGGAGACGGGCGTGATTATATGTATGTTTTAATTAAAATACTCGTAATTGTTCTTGCATGTGCTTTCACCACAAGGCCTCCGTGAGTACGCAATAACCAGCGCGTTGAAAGACTCGCGGTTTACCCCCATAACGCGGGATGAGGTGCCGCGGCTGACGGTGTCGGTGTCGATCCTGCAGCACTTCGAGGAGGCCGAGCACTTCCTCGACTGGAAGCTGGGCAAACACGGCATCCGGATCGAGTTCATCAGCGAACGAGGATCCAAGCGCACCGCTACTTACTTACCACAAGTGGCTACTGAACAAGGTGGGTTGAGCATACGCTTGGACTAATGATTGGGCTTATACTCTATTCTAATTCTGCAGTGAGTCTGATATAACTAGGATAACACTTTACTCTTTTCGTTTCGCATCTAAAATCTGCCAGTACAGTTCGTAAATCTTCATTCTTTCATAGTTATCAAGACATAGATAATGGTGTTCGTCCAAAAGTAAAACTACGCCATATCCACTCCATCGTAAAAGAGCAGCCAAATATTTGATACATAGTTTCTTATCTTGGCTGCACCTCCCCAATCATAAAATAACCTATTCCTTCTCATAAAAATATTCTTAACGAAGTCATAATTTGACGAGTAATTATTTTTCTTTCTATTAAAGAAACATAGCCCTTATTTAATAAAAAGCAAAATAATTACTAAATATTACAATTTTTTAAAAATCTTTTGATATTTTTTATGTAGAGAATACACAACCATTAACCCCTTGAGGGTCAGCGCGAACACCGATATTCGTAAAGAATAGATGTTTCTATCGTATGTGGCTTTCTGACCATTATGGATGTTTGTGTCATTCCAGGTTGGGACCAAATCCAAACAATCGACTCGCTCCTCCGAAAGGGCGGGTACAAAGCCGCCATCACCGCGGACATGCGGCGGAGCATCAAACTGACTCGCTATCAGTCCGAGGAGATATCTGCCTCGTACTCCGACTACGTCAGCCAGCGCTGCTAGCAGACGGCTCCCCTGCCCAGGAGGCACAACCAACTAAGACTTGTATATCACCATATACCTTCTCCATACCCCAAGTGGCCAACATCCGGGTATCACAAATATTTTACTACTAATTTAGCTTTTAAGTGTATGAGTGTTTCTACGGACCGAACAAACTTTGTAAAGTATTCGGTTCAGACGAGTACAAACAATGTGAAAAGGAAGAATTATGCTCAAAGTGATTTACCCAGTTCAGATAGACCGTGTCTTGTTAAAATCATTTAAGGCTAATGTACACTGCCAACTACATTCCGTGTGGTCAAGCCATCTCTTATACAATGAATCTGCTTATGAATTATATGCGTAATAAATGCAGTGACCCCTGTGAATTCGTATGTTTGTGTAAATACAATAAGTAATTGGTAAAATTGAATTGGATATGGCACTTTGAACAAATTTTGACTTAGACAATATGTACGGGCGAGAAAATCACACAAGTCATCGTTTGTGGCAAATAAGTTGGACGTTTTTTTAAGTTTGGTGGAATATAGATACTTTATGTGACGGCAGCTGTCAGCTCAAACTCACAAGATAAAAAGAAACTTAAGTGCGTTTTGAGTGCTTCACGTTTCATATTTTTCCTCGTCCATGATCTGCAATGACATTTTGAAATCAATCTGAACTCTTTGATAATGAGTCTTAAGAATTAATTCATTTATCTCATATATATTTTTATTTATATGGCTATAATATGATTTAACTTAGTTACTAAGTTTGTGACTCATTTTCTCGAGAACATTTTTTGACCATCAGCTGTTCTGAAACATTCTTAATGATAATTATTATAAACAACACAATAACTAATAAGAATTACTATAAACATTGAGTCACTGTCGTGTTCTCGAGTGTTTGTGGTTTGAACAATGTATTATTTCGTAGGTAAAGGAGAGAAAATGCCCCACGAGTCCATACACTCATGTCGTGTAGAAACTGATTTGTCATCTTACATTCGTTTCTGTATTGATTCTAAATTCTTGAAAAGATCTCGAAACATCGACCTCTACATACCTTCGTGGGTACTTACAGAGTAATTTAGCTTTTATTTATAATTTAATAACGTACATCCCTCCTCAATATTTAAGGGCATATAACAAATGAGTTAATAATGTAAAAATTCTAAAAAAATAATATAAATGAGTAAATGATACAAAAAAAAAATAGTTATAAATGTAAGAATCATTTGTTGATAATCTGCGTTAGTTTAAATACTTGTTTATGGTTGTTGTGAGATTGTGTTGCGATTGCTTGTGTTACATTACTCAACAGTCAAACAAGTCTGGTGATCATTGCCTTATATCATACTGACATTACGCAATTTAGCTGTGCTAAAATGGTACATTGCACTCTGCTATAAAAGTTTAATGAAATTAGAAAGCGCATTAAAAAAGAATTAAACCTTATACGATAGCAAAATGCCCCAATATAATCTGGCGCCCAACGCGGGGCCATTTTTGTGTGTTGAGTCCAAATCAACCGTATAACATTAAAATAACAATACAATAGGTACAACATTGTTGTCACCTTTAATAACTGGAATCACCTTTAATAACATATATTTTGTTAAATAATCTGGACACATTTAGTGGCTCGTTATCACTACGGAAGACGATAGCGAATCTTATGCTAAAACACTCCTGTGTTAGGTGCTCTGCAAAAATAGTAAGCTACAGTAATATCTTGCTAAATCGCGTAATGCTTATTAATAGCTTGGCCTATACAGCACGAACTCCTCAATACGAATTCTAAGTTTCCATACATTTGGATGCTTATTATTTAGCTGTCGCCCTGAGCCGTATTAAAATCATCATCCGATTAAAATTGAAAGCATATAGTAATTTGTCAAACATTGATGTAATATAGTATTTTTAACACAATTTAATGCTTATTTTCTCATTGTTGCTTAGTGTATATGATATTATAAGTTCACAATACTTCATTGTCAATTTTTCTTTCACATTATCATTTTAGTTTATTTGGAGATCATAAAAAGCAAAAGAATGACCTGTTTCTTTCGTTCTATATATTTGTAGATTAGTTGCCCATACTTGCTAAGCTAAAGAGAATAAATATGTTTCGGGTATATTTCTTAGTTTTAATACTTGAAAAAATTTATAGATTCTATGACGCGCCAAATTTTGTTTCAATTGTTGGTGAGTGAATGTTGGTATTGTAAAATGGTATATTGTTAATAAGTGGCGTTGTTTGTAAAACATGAAGTTTTCTAAATATGGGCAAAGTTCCCAAAATATCAGGTCTCAAAACAGAGAATATCGTTTGCTTTAAAAAATAAATATTTTTTTACATGCGCGATTGCTATGCAGCATTGAGAATTTGGGACAGTGTGCACGTTGCATTACTTGTGTATTAGACAGCTAGAAATTGGTTTATCATGTAATTAAAATTGTGTATTCGATTTTTTAAATTGTATCTCTTTTTTAATAAGGAACGGCACTAAGTTTTGCGATATATTTCGAGGATGTTCGCAATAAAAACTATTGGGTCTTATTTAAAAATGGCCGTTTACGTGGTGTTTTAAAAACCCAAAGAGCAATAGAGGTTTGCCTTGGAGACCCGTCGGAGAATTGCTAAGTGACGCACTCACGCACCATCGCAACGCATAACTTTGTCTTTAGATATTAGCCTGCAGTCTTGACTTCAAACTTGCTAACCATCTAGACAGTAGTGCCAGAATTAGCCAAACCTCGAGTGATTCTGATATCGGCCAACATGGCTAGCTTATTACTTGTTGAAAATTTAAATTGGCATTTTGTTTTATGGACATCCTCGAACACAGTGGCACGTTTCTTCTCCCATTCGTAAAGCACGTGGTTGTAATTATATAAATTCTCTTTTGTATTGTAGTAACTATTATTTTTTAATGTTATCTAAAAGTGCAATTCTCTTCGGCTCGAATGCCTAGTTTATCGAGTCTAGCTTTAAGATACATTATGTCCATTGTCACCATAAATAATAATTGTGTAATAATAACAATTACAGAGATAATATAGCAATAAGATTCGGTCGTACAGCTCGTATATTATATGATAGAATGCAGATTATGATGTTATTGTTTTAGTCTATGGTGACCTAATTCCGCTTGGAAAATTTAAATTTGCGGTTCATAGAGCTATTTTTGTAAAAGCTCATGTTATTGGGGCAGTTGTGGTTATGATTTTTATTAGATTTCTTATATAAGCGTTGCGTAGATCTTCGATTATTTGTTTACTTAATCGGCGTTAGCTTAGTTTCAAACATTCATAACAGAATTACGGAAGAACAAAGAAATTGTTTGTGATTAAGTTTACAATTCTCATAATAATTCCAGTTGAGCGAAAGCCACTTTTGACATTATACAGCACATTTGTCTTGGCATTATTATCTATTCTGTTGTCGGTTCCGCTTTCAAGGCAAGCCATCGCTTGTCTCCACTGATGCTCGCCAACATTTGTCTCACTCGGATCTTCGGATCGTTATCGATTAAATAAATAATGTGAAGACTACAAGCAAACGCAGCAGTTTTGCATGTGTTCAAACTTAGGAAGTGTACTTTTCTGGTAACAGTGTGGTGAATAGTTTGTTGTCCGTTTTTTGTAATTCATAATTATAATTAACTAATATAGGTTACTTAAATGATGAAAAGCTGATTTTTATTTATTCAAACGTCTACAGCACGTGTCGTCCAGACTATTAAATTCCTTGAATGATTTTCGAACGGGTCAACCGTGGATCCCGTGAGACCTGTCACTTTGTGTCGAGGAATAATGATTACTAAGCTAGTTGAAATAAAGGTTACACTAACGGCCCTACACGCGACGTCCATTAATGCAGTAGGTATATAAATACTAATTACTGCCCGACATTTCGGCTGAGTTATATAAACCGTGGTCACGAGCTGACTGGTGCGCGGCGTCGTCGGCTCGGGCCCCTAATTCTTCTTCTATCCGCACATTATTAATATTGCAGTCACTTCCGCAGTGTAACCTTTATATAGAATACAACGCGAAAGTTTAAAATCTTAGTTGAAATTAGGTTGAAACTTGGGTAGCGGTCATTTCGGTTTTGCGACGACGCCCTGGCCACAGATTAATAATAAGTTACTACGTAACAGATCGATCATTTCCCCTCAGAACGACAAATACCTACGCTTTATTCACCTAAACATTCTAGCTGTCATGCGACGAGTGGAAATATGAGCCTAGCTGCTTTGACTCAACGGAGCGTTTCAAGTGCACAGGATGACGTCGGCCGGTGTGAGAGTACCTTAGGGTTGACCCAATGAAGTAAAATACAAAAAATGATTTAGTTTTATAAAATGGTCAATTTGTTTTTTGCCTTCCCTAAACATTGCATTTGTAAATTTGATAACCGCAAATATTCTGAATCTAACAAAAATTTTGATCAAATATCATCATGTTGGAAGCACGAACATAAATAATTGAATGATATTGATTTTTCTACAAAGAAACAATTCCAGAGATTACTAATACAATAAACACAATATGCAGTAAAGTCCCACGCGGAAGAACTACTCAGGCAGGCGTCCCTCTGTCGCTTGTGCGTTCGAACGCACGGTTAGTCGGTGGGTACTAATCGCGCGACTTTGAGCGAGTGACGGAGGCCTGCCCTGGCACGCGCGTTTTTATGTCTCTCATACTGACTAAGCGTGGCAAGATTCGCTCACGTGCGACTCACAACCAACTTCGAATCCGCGAGGAGTAAATCTGATTGATGCCAAAAAGCTGGGCTTTGAGCAGGATGCCACGGTATGCAGCTGGATGCCGCGGAATGCCGCGAGATGCCGCAGCATATCCTGCCGGGTCATGCCGTGCGCGCCGTCACTGAGCGCCGGCCCTTAGGCGTCAAGTGCAAAAACTATTGACTATACAAAGACAACCTTAATGCGATTTGGAGCTAACGAGACCACAATTTTGTCGAGCGACTAGTCATGGTAATGATGTCTCATAAATCTCATAATATGAGTCTGAATATAAAATTACGTATCTGTATTTTGATTATCGTTTCGACATTGGTGCTTTCACTTGAATGAAACAAAGTATTTTAAAACACTTCTATTTACAATACCAGGCTATTTGTAGCTAAACAATATTTGCTGACAGCTCTAATACTTTTACGTATAATAAACAATAAAGAGCGGCCTTAACTTAATTGCGATACACAAAATTAAGTAAAAAAGATATTCCAGTCTAATCATTCACGCTAAAACCAAGTTGGCAACCATCAAACAACAAATATTTATTATCTCATGTTATTTCTTTCGTCATCTAATTTCTTTTCTAATTCGATAACTTTAGTTCTTAGACTAATATTATTCCTCAATTCATAATATGTGAGCACAGCCGAAGCAATAATTTGGAAGCTTGCGATGTATGCTAAAGAACCATTGAATGGTCGTGTTATTTTTCGCAGGAAATTAAAAACTACTTTTGGTCCTTCTGTGAGATCTGGTACCCTAGTAGTTGAATGTCTGTTGGCGAACTGTGAAACAAAAAGAAGGGATATAGTGTGACAGAGTAAAAGTCATAAAATGAATTTAGTGGACTGGACAAACAGAAAAGACGAGGACGCGTCGAGAAGAAGCGTTCCTTTGTTCAACTTTCAGAAGAAATGTGTAGAAGTGTCGTGAAATTAAACGTATCTAAAACACGGGACAAACCGTCGCTTTGATGACTGCACTATTCGAAAACATACAGAAGTGTCGCGGACAAGACTCAAGATGCGTCGTCGCCGTGTTTGCGATCATATTCAATTTGCGAATTTTCAAGGGAACAGTGATCAAGCACTTTTTGAGTTCGTGTGTTCAATCTTCCACATCGTGGCTTTCTATCGGACGAGATTATGCTCAAACACACTCAAATTATCATTAAAAAAGAGGTTTTCGATAACTTGGAACACGTGGCAGCTGGTCGTTCGCCAATATGAGAAACGATGTACCGACTTTCTCATTGTCTTACGTATTTTCTGATTGTCCACCCTCTTGGGCTTCTACTCTGGTTTTATAGAGACTTTTAGAGAAGATTTCCTATTATAACACCTTTCTTAAATTATAAGCTTTTTATGGAGCATTAAAATTTGTATTGCTAAATCTAATACTTATGTAATACATACCATCATAGCTGATGTAGGAGCTAATATCATAGGGTATAGGACTCCCAGCCCTAACTGAAGAGCAGTTGAGCGTATTTCATAGCAAAGTGGGCAGTGTTCGTCTTTCATCAAAAGCATTCTGGATGAAACCAACTGAAACATTAGAAAAATTTTGATTTGATAAATTATTGTACTTGTGCATACATTAAATAAGATGCAATAATGTGTCTATTAAAATTGAAAATGGTAATATAATAAAAACCAATAAATTTTACCATACATAGATATATAGATAATACATATCTTCAGACAATCACACCAGCCCATATTAAACAACTAATGCCTATGGTACAGAATACAGATACCAGATGACTGACAAATATATTTTATAGATGAATATAAAGAACACATACAATATTAGGTTGGGGAAAAAGTCTTTTCGCATTATAGTATGTATAAACTTGTAATAAAATCTCTTTGGCTATACTATTTGTATCTGGCTGGTTTTGGTATCATTGAAAGTTTAAATTTTAAAGAACAAAATTCCAAATTCAAATTAGGAAAATGTGTGATTTTCATTTGTTTTTCGTACCGCCAAGATGAGTGAATCTAATGAAGAAATTCGATACATTTTAAAATTTTACTACAAAAAAGGTAAAAATGCAACGCAAGCCGAGAAAAAAATTTGCGATGTTTATGGACCTAGTGCAGTGTCTGTGAGAGTAGCACAAATTTGGTTTAAGCGTTTTCAATCCGGAAATTTTGATGTCAAAGATGCACGTCGCTCTGGTCGCCCTATTACAGATAAAATGGATGCCATTTTTGAAAAAGTGGAGCAATATCGGCATGTCAGTAGTTACGACGTAGCTGAAGAACTGGGAATTGACCACAAAACAGTTTTGGCGCATTTGAACAAAACTGGGTACACAAAAAAGCTCGACATTTGGGTACCTCACGAGCTCACTGAAAGAAACCTAATGAACCGTGTACTCATTTGTGATTATTTATTACGACGTAATGAAACCGAACCTTTTTTTTAAGAAGCTGATAACTGGTGATGAAAAGTGGATCACGTACGACAAGAACGTGCGAAAAAGGTCGTGGTCAAAGGCCGGTCAGGCTTCACAGACTGTGGCGAAACCCGGGTTAACTCGCAACAAGGTGATGCTGTGTGTGTGGTGGGATTGGTCAACACAGGCAATGAACCAACGTTCGTTGGAAGAAGATGTCGGACGATCATTGACCTGACGCTCGCAACGCCTGCAGCGGTGAGTCAGATATCCGACTGGCATGTCTCCCAAGAGGCGTCATGCTCGGATCACCGCTGGATAAGGTTTGATATGCAGGTAACCACTAAGGCACTTGTTCCCAGGAGGTACCCAAGGAAAACTGACAGACAACGTTTCGCACGACTGACGGCGGAAGGTCTTAAGGCTAGTGACGCGGAGGGAATCACCGACGCTCACTCACTAGAACAAAAGGTAACAGCTTTCAGCGATACCATAATTAACAGCTTCAATTGTTCCTGTCCTCTGATGTACCCAAGGACTTCCGGTTCCGGAAAAAACCACTGGTGGGGACCCGAGCTGGAACGACTCCGGGGACAAGTCAGGAAGAGGTTCAACAGAGCTATGAACACAAACAGTGAGAACGACTGGGACTACTACAAAAAGGTTAAGTCTGAATACAAAAAGCGTATCAGGTACTGGAAAACTGCCACCTGGCGGAATTTCAGTAGTGACATAAGCAGCAGTACACAGGCTAACCGGGTAAGGAAAATTATGGCCAAGCAAGGTGCCAACAACGTTGGAAGTCTTAGCAGACCCGATGGCTCGAAGTCCAGAACCACGGGTGAGGCCCTCGACATCCTTATCGAAACGCACTTCCCAGGAAGCAGGAAAACTAATCAGGTAACATGGCAAGAACACACGGTAACTCCGTCCCAGGAAGACTGGGCGAAAGCCATAAGGATAGTCACGCAGCAAAAGGTGCAATGGGCTATCAGTGGCTTCGCACCATTCAAGGCAAGCGGTCGGGACAACATCTTCCCTGCACTACTGCAGTGGGGTGGCGACACCATTATAGAGGTACTGACACAGATTTTTACAGGCAAGTCTCGCACTACGATACATTCCGAAAGCGTGGAGGGAAGTGAAGGTTGTGTTCATTCCGAAACCGGGAAAAACCGACTACTCAAATCCCAAAGCGTACAGACCGATCAGTCTAACGTCGTTCCTACTTAAGACGTAAGAAAGGATCTGTGACAGAGAAATCCGAGACGGCCCCCTCCGCAAGTTACCTCTGCATCCACAACAGCACGCGTATAGTGCTGGACGAAGCACAGAATCGGCTCTACATCAAGTAGTAGGTAAGATAGAGACAGCCCTTCAAAACAAACAGACCTGCATTGGAGCCTTCATAGACATTGAGGGCGCTTTTGACAGGACCAGCTTCACGAGCATCAGAGCGGCCCTGGAGAGTCATGGGGTGGAGGACCTGCTCATAGGATGGATAGTGAACATGCTACAAAACAGAATGGTGAGGCCGGAGGGGGAGGGACTGGGCGCCCTAGTGGTAAAAGGCTGCCCTCAAGGTGGCGTGCTGTCCCCTCTCCTCTGGAATCTAGTCGTCGACAGCCTCATCACGCTGTTAAACAGCAGGTACTTCTTTACAGTGGGATATGCAGACGACATTACCATCATAACGACGGGTAACTATGCACAACTAGTATGTGACACTTTACAGGCAGCACTAAAACACGTGGAGCGCTGGTGCGCTAAACACGACTTATCCGTCAACCCCACTAAGACGGAACTGGTGCTGTTTACAAACAAACGAATCATCGGAGACCCAGCACCACCGAAACTATTCGGCACAACACTGAGAGTGGTAAGCGAAGTCAAGTATCTGGGGGTTATACTAGACAGTAAGCTACTATGGAACAGCCATGTGGAGCAGAAACTGAAATCGGCGAGCATCGTCTTATGGCAATGCCGTAGGATGATAGGTAAGCGCTGGGGACTCAACCCAAAGATCATCAGATGGCTCTACATGACCGTCATCAGACCCATGGTAAGCTACGGCTCACTAGTCTGGTGGCTCAGAACAAACCTAACAACATGCATAAATAAGTTGAAAGGTTTTCAAAGACTAGTCTGCTGCGCCATTACAGGTTGCATGAGGACAACTCCCACAGCAGCTATGGAAGCGATGCTCAACATCACACCACTGCACATCTATATACAACAAGAGGCTGCGCAGGCAGCACTTAGACTAAAACAACTCAAGTTAGTAAGGTTCGAAAAGGTAAGGCACTTTGATAACCTACTACAATCCTGGGTTAACACTCCACTGGTAGATGCAATCTGCGACAAGGTGGAACCAGCCTTCATCTTCGACAAGAAGTACAAGATACACTTGTCGAAATATGAGGGCGAGGGAATACACCACAGATCATTGATCATCTACACAGATGGATCCAAAACAGGCACGGGAACGGGCACTGGAGTCTTCTCTGATGACCTCAACATACACCTGGCCACTCCGCTGGGAAACACAACAACCGTATACCTAGCAGAATGTGCCGGCATACTGCTGGCCGCCAAAGCCATTCTTACAAGGGGAGTCACAGAACACAACATTACAATCCTCTCGGACAGCAGGTCGGTCTTGCAGACTCTGTGCAGCAAGATGACAGTCTCCAGCCTCATCAAGGAATGTCACGACACCCTCAACAAGGTAGGGGACAATAACGATTTAAACCTTGCATGGATCAAGGGCCACAGTGGGGATAGAGGTAATGAGGCGGCGGATGAGCTAGCGCGGAGGGGCTCGACGATGCCACCCATAGGTCCAGAACCGATCATACCCATTCCCATGAGTTGGTTTAAAGGTAGAATCCAACAGCACACATTATTCTTACACAATGAATACTGGAACAACCTGGACGACTGCAGGCAGGCTAGACTTGCACTACCACGAGTTGAGCCACGCCTATCCAGGGAATTAATGCGGCTGGATAAATGTAGACTGCGCCTTGTAACAGGTGCAATAACAGGACACAGCCTTTTTAACAAACATCTTTTCAACATAGGTGTCACAGACAGTCCGCTGTGCAGGGCGTGCATGGCGACAGAAGAAACAGCTTCCCACGTCATGGTGGAATGTGACGAGGTAGCAGAATGCCGGGCTAAGTACCTGGGCACACCGGGTACCCTCCGGGAGGCCATCGGCGACGTGAAGGCGCTGGGTGACTTCCTGGCGGAGCTTGGATGGCTGGAGTAATCCAGCATTCACCCTCCGACGCAAAACAGGCGCACATTGGACGTCGAGTTGCGGAAACCGCCCGTATCGATGAAGAAGAAGAAGAAGAAGTGGTGGGATTGGAAGGGCATTATTCATTATGAGCTGTTACCACCAGGCAGAACCATCGATTCTGAACTCTACTGCGAACAACTGATGAGATTAAAGCAAGAAGTTGAGAGAAAGCGGCCGGAATTAATCAACAGAAGGGGTGTGGTTTTTCATCATGATAACGCTAGACCTCACACATCTTTAGCCACTCAGCAAAAATTAAGAGAGTTTGGCTGGGAGGTCTTAATGCATCCGCCGTATAGTCCTGACCTTGCACCTTCAGATTTCCACCTGTTTCGGTCTCTTCAGAATTCTTTAGGCAGTGTCAGGTTAACATCACGAGAGGACTGCCAAAACCACTTGTCGTGGTATTTTGACCAGAAGTCCTAAAATTTCTATAGCAATGGGTTCATGTCCCTACCTACAAAATGGCAAAAAGTTATCGAACAAAATGGTACCTACATACTTTAGTTAAATGTAAATAAAGTATATTAAAAAATGTTTTGAATTTTCTTAAAAAATGCGAAGAAACTTTTTCCCCAACCTATTACTTATATAAACATCCAAGACTGGAGCACAAATACCTGTATTCATCACCACTTAGGATCAAACCTAGAACCTCTCAAAGTCTTGAGATGGTGACCAACATCATGAGACTGGATCTGATTTTTTTAAATAAAAAACCAACTATTTAAGCTTTACTTACATGTCTGTGAAATAAAGGAGTAAGGACACCAGGCATCAAAGATATTGGGACTAATGATGAAAAAAATCCATAATTTCCTAATTTCAGTTTGTTTCTGAAGTGCCTGTTTATGAGGATACCAGAGATAGCATTGATGCCGCCAAGGATACCAGAAGCGTATTTTAAAGCCCATCTATTCAAAAATAAGAATTAATGTATTAAGAATAACTTCTACATGATACAGTCTCGTGGAAAATGAGTATGTTATGTTATAGTAGAAACAAGTCATAAATCAATTAGGTAATACTTCAATCTATTCAATTAAATGTACTATAAGTAGGTAATTAACTAGTTGATGGTCAGAAACAAGACTCAACAGAAACTTTATTGTAAGCCGACACAGGTGGGTTTTGTTTTATTTAAAAAAATATATACATTTTGATAAAAAGGTACTGACAACTTTATCATACTAAATTGATTAAGATTACCCAAACTATGACATTTTCAGTTACTCCAGTAACGCAGTAATCAGGTGATAAACTTCTTTGGTAGTTCGTTGGTAAGAAGAAAGACCACCGACTTCAATAGATATGCATATAATGGACAAATAGTTTCTTAGAGGTTATAATAACATTTCGATTTAAATGAAAGTACTTATTGTGTAACAATAGCTTAGCCTAGGGTAAAGATAAACTACTTACGTATCTGAAAGCGAGTCCCAGTTGCTAACTAGCTCCCAGGCGTAAGATATAGCTTCCACTTCATCCAATATAATAGCATCTTGCGGCGCTTCATCAGATTTCATTAACGCCATTGTTTAGACTGTGCAGTAAAGGTTTTAACGGTAATAATTTTGTTCTTATGAATCTTAAGCCTCGTAGAATTTATCTCTTACTCTTATGAACCGTAGAATTTTTATTAATACTACATTCGAAAATTAATTGCATTCAAAAATTGTATTTGATAAAAATGTCAAAAACATCTGATATTTTTTTTGCAAGGGCAAGGAAATCTAAGTTCATACAGCCTCGTCTTTTGTAATTTTATGTCTTAAGTATTTGCATTGAAATGCAAATGTTATACATTTAAATGCGTCTTGGGAGAGTTTGGCGACAATCAATCGATGGCAGACACTGTAGTGTTACTTCGATGAGGTGGAATACCACGATAAAGATCTCATCGTTTTTCACACCACTTGACATTTATTTCAATGAACCTCTACATTGCTCAACATTATTGACACTTATTACACAAAACTACACTGATTTTACGCAACAAGATCCACTCCAAAACAATATTACTTATATATTAATAATTGAAATAAAAATCACTTCCGTCAAAAACCAAAATAATAATATGCTTGCCTATAATCTACACAAAATTATTGGAATCTACGAACGAGTACTTAAGCTTGGTTGGTTTATAGTTATTGTTAACTCATCATTATTATTATTATTATTTTCTCCTTCAAATTGTTATCGTAGTTTTTTTTTTTCGTTTTTCATGTTTTATTTTGTTGGTTTAGTTTATATTTTGTATCCGTTTTCAAATAAGTTGCTTTGGTTTGTTTCGAACATTGATGTTTTCGTTTTAAGCTGAAGGCTTAAAAAGCCATTGCTATTTTAATAAAATAATGCGGAGAGTTTGGCGGCATTTGACTAATGGCGGACGTGATATTTTTTTTCTCGATAATTGTAATATTGTTTCAGACATTGTAACGTAAAATCAGTGTAGTTTTGTGTAATATGTGTCTGTGATGATGTGCAATGTGGAGGATTATCGAAATAAGCGTCAAGTGGTGTGAAAAGTGATGAGTTTTTTTATCGTGGTAATCCACCTCATCCAAGTAGCATCACAGTGTCTGCTATCGATCGCTTGACGCCAAACTCTCCAAAGATGCATTTCAATGCAAACTACTGATGAAATAAAATACTGAAGACTTGGCTGTATGGACTTTGTTCCCTTTGCCTTCCCTATATGTCAGTTGACTGACTGACACTGGAATTTCTGACATTTGTTTGTTGTTTGTTTGATACTAGGCTCGAATCCAGCCCCTGGAATCACCCATACAAAACCTTTTGCCTTAGTGAATGACAGGACCTGCACTGTGTTATCTGTATTTTTGGTAGTTGTTTTAAAATTCTTCTACATTGGGAAGGCAAAGGGAACTAAAACCACCAGTGTCCTTTTTCAGTCATCATTTGTACTGAACATTAATGTTTATTTGTATGAAATGATATTTTAAATAATTTTTTCATTTGTTTTTTATGTATAAATAATAATTTAATTTGTATAGTTTATAATTTCAATGTTTAAAATATTTATTTACAATGGTAACTATTTGTGCGTTTGATATTTTTGCTCTATTGCAACTTTTTCCCTTTGTCACCGTTTTTTTTCGGAGCATATTTCATTTAATGTGTTTCGTATTTTTCCTTGTTTTATTTGTTTTACATTTGTATATTACGGATTTCATCATCTGTATTGTATTGAGCAACTGCAGACCCAGTAGAGGGTGTGCTGCAGACAACAGAAGACGGTCAACAAACTTAGTATGAAGAAAATCTTTATAACTTTGCAACTCATATTTTGGTAAGTGCCTACAGATTTCGGTATGCAATTATTAATATTTCATTTCAAGTCAGCTTCCCGCAATATAGTTGATGAAAGATAATAGCTATCATTTTAACGCTATTATTAAGCTATTATTTTAATTTCTTACAGGCAATGGCAGTTAGACGCTGTTCCATCTCTACAAATCTACAAAGAAATCACAGATTTTGTTTGAATTTTCCTTTGAGAAACATATATCTGAAGCATGGGAAACCATTTTGCGCCCAAAATTCCCTGGTATCAAAATATAACGCAGCTTCAGTGTTCTTTGCCAGCAGTGGTGTTGTATACTGCATTTTGAATGAAAATACATACATTAAGGCCATTAAAGAAAAAAGTGTGGCATACCCACAGTATTCACTGCATTTGAAATAGACAGAAGAGAGCCTGACGAGCCAAATTTCATATGTAAGTTTTATTTGAATTTTAATACACTGATGCAATATGAGGTGCTTTCAATCATCATAAATTTAAAACAATGTCTTCTTTACAGAATTAGAAATCACAAAAGATGATAATTCATTCATTGTTTCTATCAGTTATATTATAATATTAGTCAAGAGCTGATTTTAACAATAGGGGTTAAAGTATGAAATTGCCGTTTTGTTTTAACTTTCTTAGTATTTTAGTCTGTAACTATTATGTTTCAGAGTATTTTAATTTAATCTCCTCTTAAAACAGACCATATTTTTGAGCTCTTTTCATTTGTTTTGATAATTTGTTGTAAGAGTTGTCTCCGTGTCGTTTTAAGTGAATGCAAATCAAATGATGTATTTGAAGGCAGTTAAAAAGAGTTGTCTCCATGTCCAATTTTAACACAATTTAAATACATCATTTGATTTGCATTCACTTAAAAACGATTAATAATTTTTATGAAGTGTGATATTACACTTATTGCTAAAGCTTGTCTAATGATACATGCCAAATATTATTTTACTGGATTTGTCGTGAAGAAATCTGAAAAAATTTTAGTATGGAAAATCCAGAGTTCCCCAAAATCTCCATACAAAAGACAATTTCATTGTTAAAGACCTATTATTATGTTAACAATAAAGGTGTTATTTATTATAATGCTCACTTGTAAAACAAACTGAATAAAACCTTGTTTGTGTAGATGTAATTAAATAGTTCATTTTATTATTTCTCAGAATGAATTTCATACATTTTTAGTTGGTATTCAGGCACAGTCCATTCACATGTATTTTTTTTTTTACACATCCCTAATCTTTTTGTAAGAATGAGAGTTAGTTAACATTAAGCAAAAAATTGATTCTCGTTATGTTGTAAATTTAAAGTTCCTTTGACTTAACCTGTTAATTATATTAGAAAGTAGGTACACATTCATATGTAACTATTTTTACAGTTTTTAATTTAATATTTAGAATAATTCTATTTATGTCATATTTTAAAATTTTCAGATGAAATGACAGGTGCTGCTGAGTCCAAAAATATACATCTTATCTTAAACCACTTTAAAGGTAACAATATAATTCATTTATCACAAAATTAACTTGTGTAGTAATTTACAATTAGTTTCCTTTCAAAGAGAAAAAAATTATCAACAAAAAACTCCTTGGGCTGTAGTAAAACAGTCTTGCTGACAGTTAATATATATGTATTTATGTCATCATCATATTTATGTTTTTTTCAGGAAAGGGAACCTTACCTGTGGTGTGGTGACAACGTGATAATGTTACATAAACGTTTGCTGCTGGTTCACCAGTCTCCAAGACGATGATGAATACTGCAGTGCTATTCTTCGACCAACTTTTCGACAGCGTATACGGGTCTCGGCCCCGCTACCACGATGCCGGGAAGATGCGCGGCGCAGTCAAGGATATTGGTTATGTATGTCGAAAACTTATTGCTTAATTTAAATGCCAGGGTTGCAAACGCTCTTTTTCATATGACAAAATATCCGAATTTCATGCTTGGATTGCTCAGAGAGAACGCAAAACTTTGTTGAGACAATCTTAAATACCCCTCGGCATCATTTGTAATGCTATTTAGATCCCTTATTGAAATTATTAATAACTTTATGGAACATCCCCATAGACCTGACTTACAGACAGAGAAAAAATATTTTACAATTCGACCAATAACAAATGGCTTGTATGCCGCGATCATCATTCTAATGTATTGAATCTCTTTGTAACTATAGTTTGTAAAGTGCAGATTCCACTACTTTTGTACAGTTATAAACAAAATTTTTAACGATTCGTTTTCCGAATCCCACATAAATATTAAATCAGCTATGCAAACCTTGGCATTTGATATGCTTAAACGGTTTTCTAAACGCCACAATAGACAACGTTGTGGAGATCCTTGTGGGAAGCCTTTGTCTAGTTCCAGGCATTTCTAGGCTGGAAAAATGATGATCAAATACAAGATTTTCATTAAATTAAGCCTTGAAAAATATATAATATTTGGAGTTTCTTTGCAGAAAGGCAATTAAAAACGGGAACTTCTAAATGTTAAAGTAAAGATAACACATCCTTCATCCAAGGTGCCTATAAATAATAATAGCAATAATGTAAAATAATAACAACATTATTTAGTAAACCTTAGCTCTCTAAATAATTTATTTTTCAGATTCGAGATCGTCAGTTCATCACCATAGCCTGCAGAATCCTGCATGATCATTTTGCAAAAAAGTACGTTTTTATAAGGATGTTATTTAAACGGTCAGCAAAAAATGCAACTGGCCAGCTAAAATAGCTAAATGGTCAGCAACTTATGGGCAGCAAAAATTTCAAAATTGGTCAGCATAATTAAATGTTTTCTCTGCTGCCAAATTGTTTAATATACATTTAGATGACACAAATATCAGACACAAATGTCATAAAAAAATAACCTTAACCTGATATCTATCACATACATTTCCTAGGAATTGTTCCTTGATCCTTCATTGATCTTTTCCTAGATTCTATACATTTCCGATAACATATATATTGTTGGTCAAATAATTATTTTGCAGGCCAAATAATTACCTTGCTAACCAATTTATTATGCTGCTGAAGTGCTGACCAAACAATAATTTTGTTTTGTTGCTGAACAAAAAATTAAATGGCTGCCCAATTAATTACTTCCCAATATAAAGAGTAAAAGTTATAAAAAGGGAAGTAATTAATTGGGCAGCCATAAAATTTTTTAGACAGCAACAAAATGGTCTGCTGAAAAATCATTTGGGCAACAAGCAAATATTTTGTCAGCAATATAATTATTTGGCCAGCAAAATTATTAATTGAGCTACAAAATAATTATTTCAGCAGCAATGTACAAAATTGGAAATGTATAAAATCTAGGAAAAGATCAATAAAGGAGCAAGGAACAATTCTTCGGAAATGTTTTTGATAGATATTAGGTTATGGTATTTTTTATGACTCAAAAACAATTTTGTAGTCAAAACATATATTAAATAATTTGGCAGCAAAGAAAACATTTAAGTTATTTTAGCTGACCAATTAGTTATTTTAGCTGATCAATTGTATTTTTCTGCTGACGAAAATTCGAATATTTTGCCCCATCTACTTGCTCCAAAGAATGTAGTAACTAATACAAATTTTCTATTCAGATTTGTGACTGCAATGATTAAAACCCCAGAACTATATCTTTTATCGTTTTGTATTTTGTATTTAACATTATTGTTTTGTATTTAACATTTTGAATTTTATAATAATGATTTTATTTATGTTCATTACTAACCAATTTATTTCTTTATAAAATCGAAGTTTGTTTTATTGAATTTTTTCAAATTTACTTAAAATAAATTTTTGTTTTAGAAATAAGTTTATATATACCTTGTGATGAAATAAATTGTATTGATTTCTATATTTTTGTAGTAATAAACTATAAATATAAATTAAAAGGATTTTTATTTTTATGCACCATTCATTCCTCAGTGCTGTGCTATTAATATCGGTAACCACAGTACTATCGATATCTACGGTTATTTAAAGTCGATAATATCAGTACAACCCTATCAAAAGGTCCTGTCAATGTCATTTTTTCACTAAAGCTTGTCATTTCTAGGCCTGTTGCCCATCTGTCTTTAGACGTATTCTCTCTAATCTGTGCTCGAATCGAAAGATCTGTTTTGCTAAGGTGCCGCTCATAAAACGAAAATTTATATTCTCATTTTGCGTGACAATGAGTTTAGGAATAAGATTAGCTGTTGAAGAATTTATAAAAGCAGCTAAAGAATTTTGTGAAATATCTGATAGAATTCACAATGGTTGGCAACTTTACATGAACAATACCGAGGAACATAAAACTTTCATTAAAAAGGAAACTTTTATCAATCACTGCTTAAATGGGATAGATAGTTTATTTAAAGCGGAATACATAATATTCTACAACTTAAGCTTTGGAGTTCCTTCTTTTAGCTTTAATGTATGGGATTCTACAGGAGCGTTATTAACTTTAGAAGATATAAGGCAGATGTCGTTTATTACGTAAGTTTTGAAAGACTTTAAAATAGCGTTTATCCAAACTAAGGATATTAATCAACTAAAAGTGGTTTAATATGTAATACACATAACATACTTCTTTCATAGATACGTTTAATAATAATAGTTTTTATTGATTTTCAGCATAAAGAAAGAAGACTTCTATTCAGTAATAACTCAACAAGAGCATCCAGTTATACTGCGGCCATATTTTATAATGCATCCATGTCATACACCTTTGTTACTGGCCAACTTTAAAGATATATCGAAGAATATTATAGTCACTTTTCTAGGCTTAATCACACCATTATTAAGATTAAATTTACCTTTGGAATATGGAATGTAAATATTTTATAAAGTATAATTTTGGATGGACAAGAATGTGAATGTTATAAGAAGTATTTGAATTGAATAAAGTAATTAAAGGTAAATATAAATTATAAAAGTAAAAGTCATTCAGCACAAAGAAAGCACAAGATCTTGTGCTATGATTACAAGATTGTGAAAAGACTTTTTACCTACAAAGATGTACAATGTACAATGCATATACAAATGTTTGAAATGATTGTTATCCCAAGTCAATAAATACAAATCAACTGACATCAATCAATCACCATACTCAATGTCTTCCTTATTTGGACCATACATCCATGTATTTTCGATTTTAATACATAAGTTTTTGTGATTATTACTTTATTACTTGTAGTAGGTTAATTTTACATAAAATTTTTCAAAGACCAAAGGAATTCTGTTATATTTAATCTAAAAAGTTAATACAAACCAAAATTATTATACAGATTTTTGTTGTTTTTGTTTCAGAAATATTATTGACTTAGCCAATTTTTTTTGTTTATGGAAAAGGGATTTCAAGAAAATCAATCAATGAATATTAGGTAAGATTTTTTTATTAGTAGAAACTTTGTAGTTCTTAATTGATAATATAATTTTTAGTTATTTATAAATATTTTTCTTGTAATATCAATTTTACAGAATAAATATGCTTTCTTTTATAAAATGAAAGTGTTTATATGTTTGTAAATAGAATTATTAAATAAACTAAAAATATTTCGTCAAATGATTAAATTACAACGTTTATGTACAAAACGTTAGAGGCATATTATAGTAATAAAAATGAGTAATAATTTATTTTCAACTATTTCATTCTAAAATTCAATTAAACATGAAAAAACGGCGGCCTTGACATAAACAGGACTTTCCTGCTTATTCAATAAAAAACTTAGAGCCAAATTCTTAATATTATTACTAATGTTGTAAATACTAATAAGGTAAGTGTGTACAGTCATGTGCACTAACAGGTAAACAATCTTATTTAAATGTGAACCTTATAACAACAATTGAACAATTTAAATAAATAAATTATACATTCAGATTTTATTGCAGGTGACTGTACCTGCAATAAAATGTGTAAGTTATTTATTTATTTATTAAAAAAACAATTATAAAAACCAAATATATAATTTATTTATTTATTTATACGATCTTTTATTAAAATTTTACGTCAATTCTATTTTAGGCCGTTTATTCATTTATTGCTTACTATCATAAATATCGAGTGCTGATAAGATTGTTTTCGCTATCACATATTGTCATTTTGACTTCATTGCCGTTCGGACGCAGGGTCATTACTTGTTTTTTTTACTGTAAAATGTCCGCGATTACCGCCAAATGAGTTTGAACCCGGGAAAATGCGACCGTGTAGTGTGCTGATATATGATTGTACTCAGTGGTTGTGCCAATCCATCGCATCCTTCTTCCAGCTCATATTTTGCTGTTACAATGTAAGTTAGCATAAGTACTTTTTTAATTTTCACGACGCCAGCCAGTCACGAGAATAGGTACGTTCTTAGCTATCCTTAAATGAAGTATTTTTTTATGAATTTCATTAATCCCAGGCTGAATCATATTTTCAATATCAGTTTACCTGTTATCTAATGACATAACGTAGCGATAGACATTCATATCCGCGATGAATTACGTTAATACCCAGTTAAAAATATTTCTGAATTTCTTATTATATTTGAAAGTCGTCTTACTTTCACTCGAATACACTTAATTAATCATTCCGATCTAGTGATTGATATCTAGTCTGAAAATAATATACACTGTACACACAAAAGATTAATCATCGTGTTCGCGATAATAATCAAAATAAGTAAAGACTGTTTCCCTAGTTATAAATAGCGCGGTTTAGGTTTCGAAATTGATAATAATTTTCGCCATAGTTCGACCTTAGATGGAAAATAAAAAAATATGATTTGGAGTTCCTCCGAGGCGCGTTGTGCAGTTCGACCAATAAAAACGCAAGGCCAGCGTATGTATGACTATATATGACTAGCTATGAAAAAGACTCACGGCCTTACATTGAGGTCTCGGCCCACTACACCAGAGCATACCATTACCATACTTAGATCGTTTCAGTCAAGACAATATTTTTTACCATAACAATTTTCACGCCTCTATACCCTAAGGGGTAGGTAGAGGTATTAAACACCCATAGTTCGCCTGATATGTCGCAAGCCACGTAACTGGTGGCGAATCTTTGTTATTATAGTGCAATACAGAAATGTATGAGAGATATGTTGGTCGGTGACAGAACGGTCATCACCCGGTCATCTTATGGTCACCCGGTCATCTTATGCACAACCATAAGATGACCGGGCAGCTTACAGAGCTTATCTCTGTAGGCCGTCATCGTCTATTTTGTTTCTAAAGAAGTTTATGTTTTGAGCACTGCAGCTCTAGAGTATTACTCTACTCACGTGACAGTAAGTGCCAAATTTTTCTAATAGTAGATATAGCACCTATAATATAAAGGCGGCACTTCTTTTGGCTTATCGTGTTCTTCCGAAAACGACCATGTGTGGACGATCTATTTGAGTAGGTATTTGCACGACTGGTACAAACAGCGCGAATATGCGTTTCCGTCCACTTGTCGGTTTTTGATCACTCATCAAAGGATTGTTTGTGTCTTTTGAGTCATTTGCCCGATTACAGTCCATGTGTGGTTGTTATTTGGAACGTATATATTATTCGGGCAAAGTCGGGCAAACACAGCAATAACGCTGCGGGAATACGCTAAGCCAAGTGAAATGCCGCCATAAAATTTGTGTGCCAATAATGTGCTATAGACATAATCGAGGTACAACATCACAATATTTTCATTTCTTCAATATTGAAAAAAAATTTACTCAATACCGTTTACTTAACAAATTATGTATTTACGCGATACGTATGAAATCAATAAACATTAATCTTGTAAAGTTTTATTTCCGAGTTTTTATCTGATAAAGAGTCTTTTGCGTATTGACAGCATATCAACCTTCCACAATAAGCAACGATACGGGAAACAGCACTGGCAATAACACCTCGGAAAAAATAACAATACTTCTGTATTCCTCCATCAATTGTTTCAATTACAATCCTAAATGAAGATAGTTGTGTAACGAGCCGCTATATCAGTATTAGCGACTCTTTGCTGTTATTGCGCTCTTCTCAGGCCATTTTCTCATTGTTTCTGTTTTTAAATTATCGTCTGTCTCTTTTTTTCATTGTTTTGTTCTCGAATATCATTCCTTGCCTTTTAGTTTTTTTTTTAGTCTCTCGTTTTTTTTTCTTTATAAATAAGCTGACGTGACGCTGGCAAAATGTATTTTTTTAAAAAAAACGTTGCCACTATATCACATACTTACTTACTTACTTACTATCAGAATCAGCGTCTGGAGCGGTTGGCTCGACGTAAATTATTATAAATATTATAATAACTATAAGTTATTATAATAAAATTATAAAACTAATATAAACTGTAACGTTATAATTCAAGTATTGAAGTTCAAGTTTTATAAATTTACCAAAGGAACTATTAGTGCCTTAGTCAAGAAGGACTTATTTATATCCGGATCCACCACGTAACAGTTGTAATAATTTGGACTCGGCAAAGAGTGACCCCATGAATGAAATTATCTATTGCAATGGGACATGGCTGTAATAGTTTGTAACTATTTGCATCTTGTTGTCACGTCAAGACGAGGGGCCTCGTCTTTACGTGGCTCTCTGAAAACCCCTCTGACCAATTCATGCATTTTTAGCTGTAGGCTTTACAACTCAATATTCATATTATTATGACCTAATATTGCAGTACATGTGATTGTATTTTTTTTGTTTCCTAGCAATGGTTATAAAGGGCAACGGACAAGTTTTTCGCATCGTCTAATGACATATTTTCAAAAAATTCAAAGTTTCATTGTATATTTACTAGCGCGAGGACTGGCTGTAATTTCGCTGATAATTGTAACGAATAATAGCTCATACCACAGTGTTATTTATTAAACTATAATTGTGTAGCATTTGCCCATGACTCCGTAAATATGCATTATACGTTTACGTGATGCGTTACGAATATACAGACAGACAACCATTATAAAGTTTTTGTTTTGGTTTCTGTTACTAATTAGACTACTTATTAGTTTTTCAATAAGCACTCATCGACATCTAATTATCTTTTGTGTAAAGACTAGACCCGCCTATTAACATAAAGAATAAATAAATAAGAAACATCTGTCATCATTTTGGTGGAGCTTTCCACTCTATTAACTTTGCCATAAACATCTGTTATCACTTTGGTGGAGCTTTCCACTCTATTGACTTTGCCATACGTTCTGAGCTTGTGGGTTCTCTTTGCTCGGCTAACATCTCAGTTCCAACTATTGTAGGTTCCTTTAAATAAGTTCAAGCATCTCATGAAAAAAGTGGAAAGCCCTTACTGTAACTTATGTGGAGTAGTTTTTTATGGTATGTGTCCGGAGCATATCATTAACAGAACAAGGAATGAGAGTGATTAGCGTATTTCCCTCCTTCGTGGAGCGACCTCCGTGGTCGAGTGGTCTGTATGCCGGTCTCAAGGCGTCGCCATCTCGAGAGGATCTGGGTTCGATCCCCGGTGGGGGCAAATGTTTGGGTGAAGATTTTTCTGGCATTTGTTCTCCAGTCTTGGATGTTTATATATATTCAGGATATTTATATGTATTTATCTATTAAATATATTTATCCGTCATCTAGTGTCCGTAACACAAGCAGCATTAGTTGCTTAAAATGGGGCTAGTTGATAGGTGTGAATGTTTGAAGATATTTATTAATTATTCCCGTACCGTTATCGTTGTGTTTGACCAAATGTTTACTGGATAGACGTAGGGGTGTTCCAGAGCATTCTATCCGCGCCAGCATCTGATGCGAGTAGGATGATCTGTCTGCACGCCTATAGGCTACTGGAGGAGAATTGAATTTTATCTTTGTGTTCTATGGGACTGAAATAAATAAATAAGAAAAAAAACTATTGTAGGTAGGTATGAGATTTTAAACATTCGCGTTGCATACCTATAAAAGTTATACTAACGGAACTACACGCGACGTACATTATGTAGTATATAGATACTACTTACTGCTCGACGTTTCGACTGGGTTACACCAACCGTGGTCACATTCTTCCTCGTTTCGAGTTGAGTCCCTTGGTCTCAGCCCTTGGTCCTAAGTTATTACTAATAAGCTGGATCTGGATCACTCCTAGCTTCCTATGCTGTTTCTCAGTCCGTGATGCTGAAAACAGGATCTGTTTATCAGACTCTATCCAGGATAGTCCATTGGTAGCTTTATTCAAAACTGTCTAGAGCACTACCACAAACTTCCTTTAAATTAGAGCAAGTTTAAAAAAATAGTGATTGTATAATATCATGTTTATTTTTAATTATAACGAGACTGTATGGTGTGAATTTCAAGAATATGTCGTAGCAGTTTCAGAAGTACTGCAGATAAAAACGTTTATAAGATAAAAGCTAGGCTAAAATTTCAAGGTTTCTTTTTGTCGGGACCATATCGTCGAACTTCATCTTTTCATGATGTTGCCCAATATTTATTTCACAGATTAGAGAGAAAGATTTATTTTTAGGGTTTTTATTGGGCGTTCTGGTATATTGTTTACTTATTTACATACTTACATATAATCACGCCTGTAATCCCCGAAGGGGTCGGCAGAGTCCAAGGAGCACTGTGTTCCTTAAGACCACATTTAACCATACATAAATTGGGTTTGGTCAGATGGAAAATCGTGAAAAAACGCCCTTAGTCGCCTTTTACGGCATGCTAGGCAAGAAAAGCAGTTGGCACATTCTTTTTGCGTCCCGGACCAACACGGGTTTATTATTTATTTATTATAATGTTGCCATGAAAATTTATATGTCATGAGAAAGAAAACCTTGAAAAAAAACACAAAAAGTAAGTACGTATTGTTATATGTATGTATTGTTTAAAAAAAGCCAACACAGTTGAGTTGATGCGATGTTCAGAAAGAGTTTTTAGTACTCGTCTCGTATGCTGTCAACATAATGTTTTTTCTTTATTTTTTTACACGGAAGTTTATACATACAAGAGTGGCAAAACTGGCAAACACAAGCTGTCGTAATAGATGGAGGAAAGTATTAATTTGCAAGCGACATATGCTGACCTTCTCACGAGTTGCCATGCATTGTGCCAGTGGAGTCATAGTCATTGCCCACGATGGTCAGACTACAACGGCGATTAGCAACTGCATTTGGCTTGGTGAAAGCCGCACCAATGAGCCGTTAGATATCTTTGAATACGACATGAGGGTAAACATCTTGATTTTATCGAACGTGCACTTTTTAATTGTTATTGCTATCATAACCACACTTTTACAACTTTAATTTTTATGTACTTATGGCACGTGTAGGCTCACTTGTTATCGGATCAGTGAAATATGTTTAGTAGGTATAGTAAGCAAATATTTTTTTACTTGTATGCAATGTCTTATCTTTTTCATCGTTGAGACTTGTCACCTTCCAGTTTTGTGCCATGTTATCAATCATACATAGGCACCTAGCTGTTTTACATTAAACCATTTCAAGATGATAAGCTCGGCGATGTAAGATTAATATGATTTAATGGATAAGTCATCTATAAAAAAAGAAAACTTGAATAATATTGAGAAAAGTACCTAACCAAAATTTAATACGATAGAACAGATGTTATTATGCAATTCAGACAAGATACGATAATCGTGACAAATCAAGCTCAAACTCAAATAGATACCTATTAATCATGGAGATTTAAACAATTAAACACTTATAATTCAATAGGCGCAAAAAAATTTATGAATTAAAAATGACATATAAATTGACTTGTTTGTGATATAATAGGCTAGTTGAGTCATATCATAAGTAATGAAAATAATTGTCATTCTCATAGTATTTAGTACAAGGGTCCGAAGTATACCAAGTTCAATAAATATAAATAAGGGATTGAAAAAATTCAATTTAAATATGTTTTATTTTTACTTTTTTTTCATCTGCCAAAAACGCTTTCCACCATGTTCGTGAAATTTGTTGACTAACGCTTCATGTAAACAATTACTACGAATGGTCGAAATCCGTCAAACGCCAGTCGCAACCAATCAAGCATATAGCTGTCGGCTATGTCACGCATGCGCAGGGCACAGATAATCGGACCAAAGACGTTTTTGACATTTAAGCAAAAACGTTTTTTATAATTTAAAATGTATTGCGTTAAAGGCTTCAGAAAAAAAATTGTTTTATTTATTATGGTTATCGCTATCAGTAATTTATTATTTGGGGTCCAATAAAAAAAGCGTCATCTAGCCTATTTCTTTTAGCCGGTTCGCTGCCGAGAGACCTTGGCTTGACCTATAAAAATTATAATCTCGTCTTTTTAATAAATATTAGAATAGTTATATTGTCCTTAGCTTGTCCTTCAGTTTTTTACAGCCAATTGAAGGCTTTAAACTGATAAAAGCCGGCGGCATATCGAGTATTTTTTACAAATATAATTTATTTTTATATTGCACTTCACCGATAACAAAACAAAATATAGTACCTACATCCTGTCTCGTTTTCTGTTTTCGTCACACAGAGCATTTTGGTATGAGCATTGAGGAAATGTACAAAAGTACCATAGGTGGATGAACGATTGATTACGTAGAGAATGCTGAAATACATAATTAAGTTTCAAAACTATTCTACAAGTACTTACTGTAACATTTACTCAAGAGCGGGGTCATTGGCACTGGCGACATTAATTTTTAACGAAAAAATTTAAAAATATTTTTAAATCCGCGTTTATACTTAATCATGGTAACACTAAACTAACCAAATATAATATTCAGATTCAGAGCTAACATAATGTGAATTATTTATTAAAGGGACAACATTTAATTTTATACTAATAATTCATTCTTTGACTATTCCTTCGTGAAATTTAAAATAAGATATCGATGGAAACAGCAGACAACCAACAATATGAGGAGCTCGGCGACATATTGGTTCGTGCGATTTGGCTCTGGATACCGAAATCAAAGCTATTTTCGCCATCGTCAGTCCTGGGATGGGTGACCGAAACTTGGTGAACTCGAGCTCCTCCGAGCTTTAGAAGGCACATTAATTAAGGCGTTGGCCCCGGTCGCTACTGCAAGTTTCTACCCACCAATCCGCATTGGGCCAGCGTGGTGTTGTTAAGGCCCACACTACTAAAAGTTTCAATTGGACGTAATAAGCTGGTAACGAATCTCGTTATTTATAATATACGTTCGACACACACATTCTCATTTTTTTTCACAACAGAAGTTCAACAGAATTTTTTTTCTTAAAATATCGAAATTTGCAATTATCTCGTTGCTGGGCCCTGGCCCTCCTACATAGAAAAACACACAAGGAGTTTGGGCCATAACACCACCACGCGGGCTTAATGCGAATTGGTGGGAACAAACAATTGCAATAGCGACCGGAACGAATGGCTTGAAGGGTCTTGCAAAGCACGGAGGAACTCGATATCACCAAGTGTTGGTCACCCATCCCATGACCAAACTAGCTTTGTTTTCGTAATCGAAAGCCAAAGCGCACGAACCACTACGTCACCGAGCTCCTCCTATAAAAATACTCCTGTTTTTAGTAGTTAACTGGGAACCTTAATAGTTTCGCCATGTCTGTCTGTCTGTCCGTCCGCGGATAATCTCAGTGACCGTTAGCACTAGGGAGCTGAAATTTTGATTAAATATGTATATTAATAACGGCGACAAAGTGCACAAATCAAAAGCGGAATAAAATATTAAATTAGGGGGTGTGCACTCGTACACGTAATGTAGGGACTGATCTATTTTTCCTCTGGACCCTAACGTGTAATATATCATTTTACGATAAAATTTAAATTTTCTAAAATAATTGTTCCGAAAGTTAAAAAAAATTGTCCCCCCTTTACCTTTTGAACAATAAGTTCAAAAAATATAAAAAATATCGTACTTTCTAGGAAAATTATTTTGAACTTGATGGGTTGAACAAATTTTGATAAATTTAACAAAATTATTTTTGGACTAAATTTGTGACTTAACCATATATGCAAGCATTTTATCTCATTTTACATATTTTATGATATAGAACATATCGTCTTTCAAATAAAAAAAGAATTATTAAAATTGGTTCACGCAATCAAAATTTGTAATGGAAAACCTAACAGTCTTAAATAACCTAATTGTGACGGATGGAAAACTACGGAACCCTATACTGAGCGTGGCCCGACACGCTCTTGGCCGGTTTTTTTATAAATTGTTCCAGTTGTGCCTTTTTGAATTGATATTACAATTAGTGACATCACCTCCAATTTTTATTTTAGTACAATATCCCCACGTCACAACTTATCCATAAATAATATGAAAACAGTCCAGTTACAACCTAAGTAAAGTCCTTGTAAAACTATCTGCTCACTGTAGTTGACTTTTAAAAGATTCATGAGATTTATAACAATTAGGTAGGCAATATGTAATGAATGTATTAAGGTCATGGAGTGGAATGAACTGCTGCTACCGGGGCGTCGTGGTTCCCCAATATTCCCAATGGCATATAACCCACACACAGCAACAAAGTTTGATAGAATAGGCACATTCTGGGGAAACTCGCTCCATCATCATCATCTCGCATGGCCCAGATTGTGATCAAGAAAATGTAAAAAAAAAATCATAAGTTTTTAACACAGATCACTGAGAGCCGCTTCGCTTCTGTTTTTAATGACTATTTAGGCACTTTTCTATGTGCAAACTAACAAACTTCGGTAAAGCTTTTTAAAAATTAATTCGCTTTGATTTCTAAAAACTAGACATTTTCTTTAAAATAGACTGTTGGATAACTTCTTGTTTTGTATTAGAAAGTTTTTAGGGGTCTGTAACAAATAAATGATAAAATATAAAATAGTTAATAAAACGATAAATGTTTTAATGAAATCTATAGATAACACTGGTGGTATTTGTAGGTATATTCAACGTGATATTACATATTATATAAGGCAGATTCATGTGAATGGCAGAATTGGAGGTTGAGGGTTTTTTTTTGTTGCATAACAGCAGGCTCTGTTACGGATCGTACGGACTCAGCTGCTCAGAGCTTCATCTTATCTCAGTGGGTATACCCACTAAAACTCCTCGATATACCCATTTCTGGCCTACCGTGGGTGTGACCCAGGTGTGCCGACGCACTTCTCCAAGCCGTTCCCAGGTCCTCTCGACCTAGTTGGTTGGACAATAGGTCGAAGTTTGCGCCAATGAGGAATTTTCGTTTATATTCGTAAAGCCCAGGGCCCGATCGCGCTAAATACGAACGTATTTACCACAACCGAATCTCAGTCGAAAATGTTGCGGCTCAGCCACACTACATGAGGCGACACGAGGGAACGTGAGTACGAGAGTATGTAGTGTAGATGGGCCATAACGCTTTTGACGGACATTTGGTTGTGGTAAATACGTTCGTATTTAGCGCGATCGGGGCCGGTCAAATCCACATTAAACTGAAGACTTTGAATGATATGCATGCATGCCTGGTAGCATATGCAAGCCTAGCTAATATATTGGTAAAATTCCAGCCACAACTTTGTAAATGCCTATTGTACAATTTGTACATTACTAAGTTGTTTACAATGAAGCACTTGATTGTTTTGCTTAGGGTGAGTTTTTTGATCCGTAGTCATAGGAGATAACGACAAATAGTTAAATTCTAGACCAATAGCGTTAATGAAAAAGCCAAAATGTGTGATGTCAGCATGACAAATTGTTAAATTTGCGATCAAAATTCAAAGTAATATACTTATAAAATTAATATACTTTAATTTTGTTTAAAAAATCGACAATTGTACATGTTGATATGACTCACGACATCATTCGTTTTCGCCATTGGTCCATGTTTAACCTACTGGTCAACCTGGCTACGGATCAAAAAGCTGACCCTAATCATACAAAATTAAATAAGACATTAATATAATAGCTATGATTATCTTTGGAACGTCCGAGGGAAAATTATGCTTTAATTAAACTATAATAATACATTTTATAATAATTTCACTAAAACTATTAATAAACATTTTATTTTCACATCTAGGTCTAATGACAATGTAAGAAATGGGCTACGAGTAGGTTAGATTTAGTAGAAGAGACCCGTACAAATTTTTGAACGAGGAAAAATCCTCTTACGGATTTCCCTACTGCTAGCTATTGGGGTGGTTGGTGCCAGAAATATCTGAAGGCCTATGGCAGATACTCGGACAGTCCTCAGATCAAGCTCTTAACTGTCGCTGTGACTGGTTGGGATAGTTTATCATGCGTTTGGATAATCCTCATTTAAAGAAAGAGCATGGCGATAGTCGCTTTGTTTTCAATAAGAAATCCAAGGCATAGGAATAAGAACTATATAATCTATTTATAAGAATGAAATGTATTATATTATACTTGTACAAAAACCAATGGAAAATGTCAAGATTTGTCACCAGTCCGAAGCTGCCTTATCGATGTCCGACCTTATCTAAGATAGGGTTATCCCCCGTAAGTTAACATTGTGCGCATAACGAGCTCGACCTTGTCCTTATTGATTGCTATAAAAAAATATTAAAAACCTTGAGTTCATACCATGCTTCACACATTATCTTATTACGTTGTCATCCTTACCTTATAGAGGGAAGTAATTAATTGGGCATCCATTTCATTATTTGGTCAGCAACAAAAAGGTCAGCCGAAAAATCATTTGCGCAGCAAACATGCAAGCAAGCAAGTATGCTGCTCTATAGTCTGTCCATTTTGATCTGAGACAAAATGTAAACAAAGAATTTGTGGTTCTCAAACTTTTTATCCAATTCTGGGACAAAAAAAAATATGGACTCTAATAATTTCTAATAAAATAGGAAAAAGTGTAGCCATTCTTATTATCATTATATGAATATCGTCATTGAATATAAACTTTATTTATTTTTGAAATGAAGTACCTCATGTTTTGCAGTGTATTATGTATAAAGTGTATTTAAACACAAGCTGTATTGGTATCATCCAAATGATACAAATAATAATGAAAATAAAACAATGAGGTAATGTATTATGATACTGTTATTTTAAGGTGTCATGAAAATGTCATGAATTTTCATCTTAATTTGGAAGTATTTTAAATGCATAAAAGTTTGAGAGCACTCATTTTAGGTCTTTTTTAATAGCAAATATTAACTTAGTAATCTAAACTTACATTTAAAAAATATAACATTAATGAAAAATGCTAAAAATGATTGAAGGTGACCAGTAATTGCTTAATTATCTTAATTTAAAAAGTCTGTATCAATAAAATATTGAATAGTCGTATTTTTTTGACAAAACCTTTCGGCAATGAAGTATTGGCCATTTGTCTCAGATCAAAATGGATGGACTATAGCTATCTTCACATATGGACTCCTCTACTGCTTATCGTCAGGTAGTTAGGAGTTATATGTTGAGCATTTTATAAAAAAAAATGTGTTAGCAATATAATTATTTGGGCAGCAAAATAATAAAATGCTTAATAAGGTTTTAATTTATTTTATGATGCTTTAAAACAATATTTGTGTCAATAATATTTGTCTAAAGTCGAAAGTCGTCGTATAAATATTATTTATAAGGGTAATTAAACTTAATAACATATCGCACACCCAGAACAATACTGTATTATGTCAAAAAACCTCAAAATCGACATTTTTATAAATTTTAATAGCCCAAAATTTCCCGCACATGCCAATAATACAGGCATATTTATAAGTACAAAAATGACCAATAGATGGCGCGGTAACTCTCTATTGGTGGTACCGCGCTGTCAGAGTCACACCGCGAACACGAATCTATTTCCAGTTGCAACTTGTCGTCCAGTTGAACTACCCGCATATCCTTTACGCAACAGTGTATTAATTCATAATAATGCGGCGTTGTTAAATCTAGCAATAAAATTACAGTGTATCATTTAGTTTTAATACAGTGTTGGTGGTATTACTGACTGTGATTATACGACTTATTTGACACTATTTCGAAATAGTACCCTGTTCTTGGTGAAGGTATGTATAATTTTTGTATTATTCCAAAATGATTCTGTGTTATTCCGAAAAGTTGAAAGTCTTTGAAATGATGCACTATTAATGGTAGATATAAATTATGTCCTAATTTTGTTAAATAATCATAAAAAACATTTGTTTATACTCAGAATTGTTACACACATGTTAAATTGAAAGAAAAATATTTACAATATAAACATTTCTTTATATACAAGCAGATTAATATATAATTTTTAAATAATTCAGTATTGTTGAATTTATTTTATTTGTTATGATTTTTGGCAGAAGATGAAAGGTCGTGGTCTCCAGTTGCTCCAAAGGGCAATGAGAATAGCATCAACCGATGAGACGTCATCATCTATAGGATCAGCTGATCAGGCATCAGATATGCATGAAGAAAATATATCAATGGCACCATCAACGGTTATAACATCAGATAGGCAGAAAAAAATACGTACATGGCAGCATCAACTGATGAGGGGTTAGCAATAGTAACAACATCCGATCAAGTATCAGACAAACAGGTAACTGGTCCTATTTCATCTAAAAATAGTGCTGAAGAAGATTGTGTAGATGACTCGGATGCGGATCCTGCTTTTTCTGTGCCTGTTAAGCAAAGATCTCGGCCTCTAATATACCCTAGAAGATCATCTTCTAATTCTTCCTCAAGCTTCTCGTCAAGCTCCACTTTTATTATCAAGCTCCAGCAGCTCAGCTAGTTCGTCTGACGATGATTCTAATAGACCGGGTCCTTCTTCTCAAGCAACTAGTACTCCAACAAACACACCCAAAACTTCTTCTACCATCGACACTGCTCCATCAACAAGAGAATCTAAGTTAAGTAGAAAGAGAAAACGGAACCCTGCTAACTGGCAGTCTCCTTTTTCCGTAATGCCTTAGCAGATTGCTAAGCAGATTGCTATGTTTCTTTGACAAATGCAGGTTGAACTGTAAAACTAAAATGGACGAAACGGTTAAACAAGAGTGTTTAAAATCAGTTTTGGCAATCGGGTGATTTGAAGAAGCAAAGAGAATATGTAGTTTACCTCACCACACTGATAAAAATAGGGTTGAACATTGTTTGTTACCAACTTTTATGAAGATTATGTTTTATTTATAGAGAATTAATAAGTTATCTGGCGCTTGAAAATAACTAAAGTACCTTACTTAGTTTTTATGTTTTATGTGATGTGATGTGCCATAAATTATTGTAATACTACACAGTATACCTATTTAATTATTTAAGACGACCTCTGTGGCCGAGTGGTCTGTACGCCGGTCTCAAGGCGTCGCCATCTCGAGAGGTCCTGGGTTCGATCCCCAGTGGAGGCAAGTGTTTGGGTAAAGAATTTTCAGACATTTGTTCTCCAGTCTTGGATGTTGATTATATATTTATTATATTATGTATATTCTCAATAATTTTATGTATTTATCTATTAAATATTGTCCGTTATCTAGTATCCGTAACACAAGCAGCATTTAGTTGCTTAAAATGGGACTACTTGATAGGTGTGAATGTCCGAGGATATTTATTATTATTATTTAATGGTACTACCTAAATTATTATTTTTTTATTACTGTTTTGTTTAATTATGTTCTAAATAAGAATTTTATTAATATATTTATTTGTTTTTATGTTACGAGTCGTAAAGAAGCCATTTGTTAAAGTTGTATTTATAACATAATTTTGTGTGATTTTTAGTACTATGGGTCCAAAGCCAGTACTTGCTTGTATTTAAAATATTAACTACTTACTGATTTCAGTTACACAGTGTGTTGTATTTCATGATTAATAGTTCCATTTTTAACCACAAAATAAATAAATCGTTATTGTCCGTTGCATCTTAGTAAAAAAACAGTAGAATAAGAGTGGATTATTTCAGAATTCATCAATAAAAAGCGCGTAACTCGAAATAATCTTTTCTTTTTTCTATAATTTTTGGCTCAACAGTGGATTAAGTCAAAAAATGCATAATTATGCTTAACTATGGGGTTTAGAATCGACTGAAGTATAAAATGCAGTTGCGGATTGTATTTTGCATAAGCAATGTTTAAGACATTTGTGATAACAGTGACGTAGCTTGAGATAACGGTTTTTCGTCAATTGTGAAAAATGAGCTATTTTGAAATAATGCAGTGTTGATCTGGGTGTGCGATATATTAAACAATTTGGCAGCAGAGAAAACATTTGAGTTGCTGCCCAAATAGTTATTTCAGCTGACCAATTGTATTTATTGCTGACCAAAATTCGAATATTTAGCTTACCGTTTAAATAACACCCTTTTATACATTGAGTTTCTTATTATCTTATTAATTAATGCACTCATAGTTAAATGTTTTAAAGGAACCTATGTATTTTGATGCAAGGCAGTTAATGTTGTATAATTATGTCTACATATACTATACTCGTAATCTCATATGAGAGTATGAATGGCTTTTACAAGAAGTTTGAAAGTATGCTCCATCTATGCCATCATAGATGGAGCATACTGGGCCATGATGTAATGAGGAGAGATGAATTCACATAACAAGAAGATATGCTAAGTATGGATGTGAATTGATAGGAAGACCAAATACGAAATTATTAGAGGTAAAATAGTACCTACAGAACCCAATACTTGTATCTCAACCTTCTTGTAAAATGGTCTGCTTACAGTTTTTCTTTTCAATAGAATATATAAGTACCTATCTAATTTAACTTTATCAGTGTTCTAATATCAGTCCAGTCGTAGCTCCAAAGTACTGCAAAGTAAAAGGTTTTAGTTTTTTACAAAATTAAGTTATGCTCACAACAGCGCTGGTGTATTTCTTCGGTCGAATCAGTAAATACATTAAAAAAAAAGTAGGTAATTTCGGAGACATATCTTTAACATTGTGTATAAAAATGTGTTAACATACATATGTCGCGGTAAGATAGTTTAATACTATTATATGATAGATATGATACAGTTCATGTTAAGTGTGTGTTTACTGTTTAGTGTTACATAATCTCACACACCTGTGATAGATTGGCTGGCAGAGATCTCTATTAGAGATAAGTCCTCCTTTGCATACTTTTATTATTTACTCTAATTTTGTTTATTGGTGCAATAAAGGGTTTAAGAAATTACTGGATAAAGTTTAGTGAAACAATTGTAGGATTAGTGTAATGCGGGTCAATCTACATTGAATTGCAGAGAAAAAGGGCCGGTTAGAAAATCATATTCCTTGTAAGATAGTTATGATTTGCGATGGTATACTATGTTCCGGTATATAATTATATTCCTAGGGATATAACTATATTACGGCTATTTCTATCATCCTGCGACATATACACATGACATGGCATCATCATATTTTTTCTACATTTCAGTAATAATTTTAAATTTAGTTTCAACTCCTTTCGATTGATCCTTTCGATCCTAAACCAACCTGTGTTTGTACAAATATCATACCATTTTTCTCAAAAACTACGCGTTGAGTGGTTCCGGAGTAAGCTGGAGGGTCTCTTCTTATTTTATTCTAACAGGTCATCCACATCAAAATTCAGGCGGCCGGATCCAACAAACCCTACCAAAATAAATCTGAATCTGAATTTGATCACAAATAATACTTTTTGATTTGTGAATTTGATCTAAAGTTTTTTTAAGTAACAAAACTTTAATGTGATTTTTTCCAGGCAAATAAAGTATCATCGTCATCGGCGGCGCGTACGGTGGAGGTAGGCGAGGTAGACCCACAGAACAAGAAGAAGCACAACAAGATCAAGACCTCCAAGTACACCGTGCTCATGTTTCTGCCCAAGAACCTGAGCGAGCAGTTCCGAAGAGTGGCCAACTTCTACTTCTTGATTGTCACGCTCATCGCTATATTTATTGGTACGTAAATATTTGTGGTTTTATTCAAAATATTTGGTAAATGACTATCTACTCCACTCCTTATCCACATATATTAGTTGTTTTTGAGGGTAATTGCGAAACGTCTCGCCGTTAGACGACTTCAAGCCATCAGAACAAGCCGGGCTTGAAAAGACTACTTTACTGTAGATCACACACACTTAAAGTAAATTATTCATTATGCAAAGGGGTATACCTACCCCTGTGTTCGGCCAACCTATCGAAACATGGCCGGTTTTGGAATCTTTGCAGCAATGCCAGGTTGACTCGTTACATTTAAGTGATGAGGTGTCTTTTGCTGCAACGATCGCCATCTATCTACAGGACTAGACGACTATCAAGCAGCGACGAGGTTTGAGCCAAAGAGACGTCATATCTCCCAAGATGTTCCCAAATGCAATGCAGGATGTTTTGAAGCCCTTGACGGACAGACCATTGTTAGACGGATTGATCTTATTACACATTCAATTTATCTAGAAACTCTAGGCTGTAATGATATTTATCGAGAAATAATTATTAAGTCTCACTCTACACATTTAGATAAGCCTGCAAATTACTGAAAGATTAGTAATCGCCCTAGTTAAAGGGCGTTAACACTATAATGATTTACATCATATCAAAAACAAACAAAACCTTGACTAACCTTGTTCTGAGAAGTATCTACAAGTAATATGAGAACCAAGGTACTATATGATAACTAGACAGACACTCCTAATATTATGTGTGTACTCACATAATCATTATTACCTATTGAGCGATAGCTGAAAATTTTCATACCCTTTTGGTAAGATATTACGTTGTTAACAATCGAAATTGATCTGTAAACTCTTTGATGACTGATTGGAGGCCACTTCAGAGGATCCTGCTGCCCTACTCTCTGACCAAATTTCAATGGCTATGAATTGGATTTCTGTCATTTCGAATACTTTTTTGAAATTATCAAAGGACATGACATTTGACGTTGCATTAAATCAATATTGATTGTCAACATTTGGTTACAGAGTAGGGCAGCTGGTGTGGCTATTTTATTGCACCAGGGACACATCCTCTGATATGACCTCCACTGTTCACTAGGAGATAAGTCTAGCCAACTATAAAATATAAAAAATTCACCAAGCATTCTTATTTGATGATTAGAGAACCAATTCTAGGATAATTTTTAACTCTTCTTTCGCTCTGCCCAATAACTTCTTTTGAAAAACCTCCCGGTTGTAAACAGGCCGAAAATAGAAACTATTTGTTAGAAATACTCTGTCTAGTGTATAATTGTTTATAACTATATGATTAAAATGATCTATGAACATCGCTAATCTGTTTTTTTTGTTATAGATAGCCCTGTATCACCATTCACGAGTATACTGCCACTGTCCTTCGTGGTTCTGGTAACAGCCACCAAACAAGGGTTTGAGGATTGGCTTCGACATAATGAAGACAAGAGGATCAACAATCAAGTAGGTAAGTGACTATTATAAGGCTTGGGCAGGTAACGTATGGGTTTTTATAAATGCACTACCACTGCGTTTGGATAAAATTTATGTTTGAATAGGTACAGTTTATTAAGCTGAACTCAACCCGCGTCGTTCCTGCGGTAGGTTTCGAATAGGTATATGGGGGAGTCCAACTGGGTTTAGTTTGTAGTGCCTCCGGTTCTGGTGAGTCCCACAGTCCCAGACACGGCTACTGGGAAAACGGATTCCTCTTCAAAAAAAGATGTAGTTCATTGTGAATATGGCTTGCTTTACTCTGAGCATGGTGCATGCCAAATGGCTAGCTTCCTATTCTATTAAAGAGATAAACACAGATACTTTCTATACATACCTAGGAAGCGTCAGTTCATGCCTATGTTAAGTTTGGCAATTACAATTGAATATAAACCAAATTTGAACACACAAAATAATCGCTCAGTCGTCGAGTTGAAAACAGTTTTGCTATAGACGAGGAGGTCACAAGGGACATCTCGCAAAAACTTCAAGTCGTTATAAACAGTTTACTTCGCCGTATTCTCGGTATTTACTGACCCGAGAAAATCTCTACCACGACCTGTGGGTCCGCTGCAGTGAAGTTCCAATAGATGATCAGAGCAAGCGCCGCAATTGGTACTGGATACGCTCCGAAGAAACCCTAATCACATACCAAGTTTTGGACTGGAATCCCCGAGGAAGGCGAAAACAAGGCTTCCTTAAGCAAATCTGGCGGCGGACGATCGTTGTAGAGGCGAAGAAAATTGGGAAGACTTGAAGCGAAATAAAACGGAAAGCTCAAGACCGACCGAGATGCCGGCACACTGTGGAAGTGTGGACGCCCTCTGCTTCATCTCGGGGACAGGTCTTTTTATTTTGTGTGTTGTATATTCTCAATTTTTCTTTTGTGTACAATAAATAGTTAAATAAATAAGATGAGAGAGAGGCTTAGGATCAGGTGAAATGTGGGTTCTTAACGACTCTGCCTATATCAAATTCTGATGAATATTAACTACAAACTGTAATCACAGCACGAGGTACTAGATATGCTCCGAAACACGCTATATAGTATTCTAATGCGGATTGGTTCGTAAAACCAAAAAAAACAAAGAATTTAAGTTTCCGAAGCTTGGAGGAATTTGAGGTTATGAACTTTGATCCAGGATCCAGCAATATTAAAGGATTTGTTATTCTAAATAGCAACTAAACTATAGGATTCGGACTTTACGGACTACTAAGTCCTTGAGCTTGTCAATGTTTTTCTCGCGTGTTAAAACATCGGGGTTTTCCAATATAGAGTAGGTATATAGAGAAATATCTATCATTGCAGCCTTATAATGATTAATTAAGTTATAAATGAATTTGTGTAAAGTCTAAGCTCCAACAAATTCGATTTTTTATTTATTTAATCTTATGACCACATACAAGTTTACAATACAATATCTTATAATAGTAAGTTACATAAATAAGTCATTGTAAGCTCAACATCGTTGGTCTCTAATAAAACCATATAAAGTGATATCCTACATAATTGATCTATGATAGGAACAAAAAAAACATGACGTTATTCTCCAAAACAAATTGGTACTTTTTTTTTTATTTTTTTTGTAAAATTCTCCCGTAGGGAAGGCAAAGGGAACGAAGCCCATACAGCCATGTCTGCAATATATATATATATATCTTCAGTAGTTTGCATTGAAATGCTAGTGTAATGCATTTCAATGCATCTTGGGAGAGTTTGGCGTCACACGATCGATGGCAGACACTGTGGTGCTACTTGGATGAGGTGGATTACCACGATAAAAAACTCATCACTTTTCACACCACTTGACGTTTATTTCGATAATCCTCCATATTGCACATCATCACAGACACTTATTACACAGAAGAACACTGACTTTACGTAACAATATCCACTCCGTACAATATTACAATCATCGAAATAAAAATCACGTCCGCCATAGTTGAATGCCGCCAAAAAACCCTTTTTTTTTACTTTTTATAATGTAATTAGTGAGACACAATGCTATGTTCAAAAACCAAGGAATCTGTAAGCTATAGGTACTGTAATATTGTGATATTACTATGTTATATATAAAAAGTATAAGTGTGTGTGCAGGTGTATATGTGTGTGTATATTTTTATTGCTGTGTGTCGGCTAACTTCGTGTTGTGTATGTAAGTATTTATGGTGCGCGTAAAAACGTATTTATTAATTATGTAATAATTATATTAAATAACATTCTTGTATATTAGTAATTATGACAAAAAAGAAGAAAGAGAACATGGTCAATCATTTATCTGAGACATGGAACTGATCGAGAAGATATATAACTTTCCTCCTATATGTTTGTTAAATGTCTCGAGCATTCGACGTAAAGGTGATTGAACTCCTGCGTTGGTTCTGGAGAATTTGATTGCAAATAGAGGATCAGGGCGCGCGGATCGCATTTGAACTCTTGGTGGAACTGTATATTTTTTGGTGGAACTGTTACAAAAATGTTACAAATACAAATAATGTATTGTTACAAATATCTCCTGATAAGACAACCGTGGGTTTTTAGCTAGATAGAACTGGCATATTGGTATGAAAACTTACTTTGCAATTGATTCAATACAGTAATAATTTAGCACTGAACAAAATCTTTTTTACATAACTACAATGACTGATAATAAACCGTACACGTACCTATCAGTACAATAAACTTTTTTTTAATTAGGTATAAAAAAGTGACGTAAGTCGGACTGTAAATGAACAAAACAATATTCCTGTAGGTGTTGGTATAGGTGTTATCCACATGTCGTCATATATTGAGTTCGGCTCTGTTACACAGGGACGGACTGGTTGCCACACCTGGCACAAATTTAGTAATAACTGTTGTTAATATTAGGTCCTTACCTATGAAATTGGTGTTTTGTATGGAGTTTTGGGGATGTCTGCATTTTCCATACTAATATTTTTTCAGTTTTCTTCACAACGACAAATCCAAAGATAATAATATTTAGCGTGTATCATAAGACAACCTTAAGCGATATGTGTGATATCAAACTTCATAAAAATTATTTATCGTTTTTAAGTGAATGCAAATCAAATGATGCATTCGGGAGGCACTTAAAAAGAGTTGTCTCCGTGTCCAATTTTAAGAATCATTCCTCTAAGATACACTTTCCTCATAGGTACACTTTTGAAAAATCTCCGCTTTTGTTCCTGTAAGATACACTTTGGCCAAGTACAGACAACCAGAAAAGTATTACTGCTAGTTTTGAAAATTAAATAATTCAAAGATGGCTATATTGATGCTTGTTTGTGCTTTTTGTTTCATCCCCACAACCAAAGTTTGACGCGATTTTCTTTGTAAGTAATTTTTTTATTAATTCACTAAAGTTTTCGATAATCTTATAGACGAATACAATATAAATTTTCTTACTCAGTCAAATACCCTATTGCTTTTAAGTACAAAGTCATACAATCATCAGTAAACAAACTAAAGAAAGAAATTATGTTTATGAAAATAATAGCCAAACGTATCAATGAACTTTAATTTGACATTTATTTGTTTTTACGGAATTCACATGTTTTTTTAGGATTCCGTACCTAAAGGGTAAAAACAGGACCCTATTACTGAGACTTTGCTGTTCGTCTGTCTGTCTCCAGGCTGTATCTCAAGAACGGTGATAGCTAGACAGCTAAAATTTCTGTTACCGCTGTAACAACAGATACTAAAAATAAAAACCTCCTATGCATTGCACAAATTAAGAAACGTTGCTAATATAAATACATTATTATCAGCTTACCACGGATATGTTGCATCGACCATAAGATATGGTATAATGTTCTGGGGAAATAGTACAGATAAGCAAACTGTCTTCAGAGCTCAAAAAAGATGTATAAGGTCGATGTTTGGACTGATGCAAGACGAATCATGTGTACCCTATTTTCGGAAGTATAAAATTCTTCCTATGCCGTAGATTTATATAAGTGAAATAGCTAACTTTGTAAGGAAATATCCAAACTGTTTTGAGACACATCCGACTGGGTCGCGTCGTGAAGGTAAACTTAAAGTTACAGAAACGTGCAGACCCTTACTACATAAAATAAGTGTGAGCTGCATGGCACCCATTATTTATAATAAAATTCCACAGTGTGTACGGGATATAGTTCACAATAACAGATTTAAAACTGCACTCAATGGCTTCCTTACCAATAAAGCATATTATGATAAATTTATTTTTAAGCGATAAGATGGATGACAAGACATAAATTTTGTAACTTTTTTCATTTTTTTATCTAATTAATCATAAATTTAAATTATATTTTTGAATGTAATCAATGTTATTATCAGTAATGTTCATATGCCTTATGGTGAATCATGGTTGTACATACTCAATTATTAACACCATCATTGTAATACCCATGTTTTATGAACTAATAAATGAATTGAATTAAATTGAATTGAAAAAACTTAGTTTTACAAAAATCAATATTTTTTTTTTATTTCGAAGTTCATTTGTTTTTACGGAATTCACGTGTTTTCCGATGTTCATTTCTTTATAAGGCATTCTCTTGTTTGTACGCTTCATTTAACCCCATTGTCGATATTTTAGTTATTAATTTATTCCACAACTATACCTAAAAGTGTATCTACGAGGAAAGATTGTTAACGTTTAAAAAAAGTGCATCTTACAGGAACAAAATCGGAGATTTTTCAAAAGTGTATCTACGAGGAAAGTGTATCTTAGAGGAATGATTCAATTTTAACACAATTAAACTTACAACAAATTATCAAAACAAATCAAAAGAGCTCAAATAGTCTTATTTTTAGACGAGGTTATTATTATTTAGGAATACTCTGAATCTTAATAGTTACAGACAAAATACTAAGAGAGAAAAATAAACACCAATTTCATAGTAAAGGACCCAATATAATGAAGGACTTCCGGCATTGAAGGCATCGCGTTAAGTGTCGAGGTCATTCTTTCGCCGAACTTCGAAGTCGCGTACCTGCTCCTTAACCAGGCTACGCCATTCAAGGCGCTGTGCGGCCAAACCTTCCCATTTCAAGGGCTTATGCATACCTGAGAAGTTCCTAGTTTCCGCCTGCCTTCCTGAAGTTCAGAATAAAAGATGCGCTTCGCTACTCGCTCTTCCGACATTCGTGAAACGTGTCCGCACTAACGAAGTTGTCGACGCATTGGTAGGATTCATTGCTAGCGCCCTATATTCGCCCCGGTTAGGTGCTAACTCTACCTGCGCAAGTGGGTCTTAACCTCTAGAAATAAACTTACCTACAAAGTATTTGGGTCGTTTTGAAACTTTGCCAAAAAACACTCGCATTTCGCCTGATATGTTATTTACATAAACCTAGTTAAATATATCAAATATTTTGTTATAATTAAAGTGATGTTTTCCAGCCCGATATCTCATTTTTACTCAACCATCCATCCATCAAATTGACAGATTATCGGGAGAGACCAGCATATATATATTTAATACAATAAAGCATATTTTTCTCCAACAGTTGAAATAGTCCACAAAGGTGTAATAAAGCAAGTAAAAAACGCTACTATAGCACCTGGCACTCTAGTAAGAGTGCGTCGGGGTAAGGAGGTTCCTGCCGACTTGGTGCTGCTGTGCTCGGCCGACGAGAAGGGGAAGTGCTTCGTCACCACCGCCAACTTGGACGGCGAGACCAACCTCAAGACGTTGAGGGTGCCGCCTCCGCTTGTAGGGTATACGCCAGGTACATTGGTGTCCCTTCACACGGACCGGCTCGGAGAGCAGAGCATTTTCTTATCACGTTAAAAATAGTGTTCAAAACACTGTTTTAAACGTGATAAAAAAATGCTTGTATTAAGGTTCATTTTTACGTTTCACTTATTTTGTTAATAGGAAATAATTAATTGGGCAGCCATTTCATTATTTGATCAGCATAAAATTTTCAGCCGAATAATCATTTGGGCGGCAAACAAATATTTTGTCAGCAAAATAATTATTGGGTCAGCAGAATATATAATTGGGCAACAGAAATGTATAAAATTTTGGAAAAGGCCGGCTTTATTGCAATGTGTTAGAGTTTAATAAAGCAAAATTAAGCATTCGTAAAATATTTACCTACCGATAATTTCTTTAAGTTTTTGTCTTTTCCAGATATACTCCCTCAAGGCATGCACATTAAGATAGCAGACCCAGTAGCTGACCTATATACTTTCTTCGGCCTTTTGGAAATCCCTGGTCTGGAGTCCATGGTCATAGGCACAGACAATCTGATGCTCAGGGGATCTAGGGTAAAGAATACAGAATGGGCTATTGGATGCGCGATATACACAGGTACGTAAACTTAATTGATGTTATCAAAAATTTTATGTAAATTATTATTGTGGTTCCCTATCTGTTTGCATAAAGTTTTCAAGCATAATATGAATTGGCATAATGGAATGTGCACTAAATTTACGCATAATTGATTTCATAATTGATTCAGGCGCTTCGCCGGCTGCTGCCGCGGTACGCTCGCTTTGCTCGCTCGGCTCGCGCGTTGAGAGCATAGTTCTGCCTAACACTCCTTCTCACCCGTCGGCGTATCTAATCGACTTTACATTATGACGAAAACTATTATGCGCAGTAATATTATGGATAGTTACATTAGACAAAATTATAATTATACGAAATATAGTGCCAAAAGAAAATTATGCTTAAATTATATTATGCCAAAGTTTATTATGAGTTAAAACATAATGCCAAAAAAAGGATACCTGTTATTGTATTTTCTCAACAATATTTCTCTCTACAGGTGAAGAAACGAAATTGGCGCTAAATTCAAAATATACAGGAAACAAATTCTCAACATGCGAACTGGCCACCAATACGTTTCTATTGTTCTTCATTATAGTCCTTACTCTGGAAATAGTTGTGTCTTATGTCGCCAAGATTCTGATCGAGATGAATAACCCTGAGCGGGATCTGTACTTGGGATCGCCCATTATTAGAGGCCGATGGTATGACGCCATACAGGACACATTCTCATTCCTGCTTCTCTATTATTATATTATTCCCATGTCGTTGTACGTCACTATTGAGCTGAACAAATTCATTGGTAAGTGTACCATTACAAAGTATAACAAACTACACTATATATCATATTCTTTTTATTTTCACGCCTTTTCATAACGAGATATAGGCAAGGCAGAGATTTAGCCAGGTTTTCGCAAAACATCGCAGAATCGTCAATAATAATATTAATATAAATTATCACACAACATTACCGACTATAATTAAAACAAATCCTTTAAATTTTAGGAACATATTTCCTCACTTGGGACAACGATCTCCGTTGTGAAGAAACTGGCAGGCCAGCATTGGCAAACACATCCGACTTGAACGAAGACTTAGGGCAGATCGAAGTGCTCTTCTCAGATAAAACGGGCACACTTACTAAGAACCAGATGGTCTTTAAGGCCTGCTCGATAAAAGGTCACATATATGAAGAAAGGGACTTCAAGTTGTATGACACAGAGCGTTTTGAGGATCCTGTGGATTTTAATAATGTAAGTTGTTATTTGGCTAAACAACATAATGTTTTTTCTGTGTTGGAGGAATATAACCTAATATAGGCACTTGCAAGTGGACAATCTACATAAACGTAAAACTTATAACATTCCATACCGCATTTTTGCGTAACATTTAACAACATCATGATCATCACTCCTCTATCCCCGAAGGGGTGGGCGGAGGTGTTGAGCACCAACATTTTGCCTGATATTGTTGTTGGTTAACATTTCAGCCCACATTAGTTTACTGCAGAATATAGCCTCTCCTGATATGCGCCATTAAACCCTATCTATCTTTTGATAGGTTTAATGCAAAGTGACCGAATTATATTTCATCTATTTTCTTGAATCCAACAATATAAAACACTATATATATATATCCCGACGGAGTAGATAAAGGTACCTATCGATGTTGATAATCAAATACGGAAATACCCTATAACTTGCCTTGCATTCATCATTTCTAATAGGGTTGCTGAGGATTCCTCTTCCGCTTCCTCATAATGTGGAAGTTCCTCAATATTTTAAGTTCCTCAACCGTTACCACATACTAATAGATAATAATAAACAATTCTCCCGCTGTCACTTCGTCAAAATTTAAGAGGAATATAACAGGAACATCACTTCTTTATGGTGAATTAGACGATGAAGTGCGTTGTATAAGATGTATAATTAAACTTATTCAAGGAAAGGGCGCGGGACTTCTGGTGATGTCACTCAACTCCTAAAAGGCTGGACCGATTTTGATGATTTTTTTTTGTGTGTCGAACCCACACAAAAAATTATCATAATCACGTTCCTCATCCGCATCCCCTTCCTAAAGATATATTGGGGCCTTATCTATGAAATTGGTGTTTTTATTCTGTCTTAGTATTTTGTCTGTAACTATTAAGATTCAGAGAATTCCTAAAAAATAATTACCTCGTCTAAAAATAGACTATATTTTTGAGCTCTTTTGATTTGTTTCGATAATTTGTTGTAAGTTTAAATGTGTTAAAATTGGACACGGAGACAACTCTTTTTAAGTGCCTCCCGAATACATCATTTTATTTGCATTCACTTAAAAACGATAAATAATTTTTATGAAGTGTGATATTACACATATTACTAAAGTTTGTCTAATGATACATGCCAAATATTATTATCTCTGGATTTGTCGTTGTGAAGAAAACAGATAAAATGTTAGTATGTAAAATGCAGACATCCCCAAAATCTCCATACAAAACACGAATTTCATAGGTAAGGACCTATTATCTTCATCCCCATCGCATCCTCTAAATTTGTGCTTGACTACCTCTTCCTCATAGTCACTTCCTCAACAACCCTAATTTCTATCGTTCTGCGCAAATCAATTAGTATATCAGATATTCTATGGGTGTTTTTAGCTGATATTATCTATGATATTGAATTCACTACGAATTATCAGTATTATATCACATTAGCCAGATAAAGTTGCTTGATATCCTAATATCTATATGTAAAAAACTTCACTTTTTTATTGCGTTAATATATGAATGTCAATTTCTACGGGAAACGTGAAGAGCGCTCCTAGCTGAATGTAGCTGAAACTGACACTTGTTAAAGTTACTAAAAAGCAGATGTTTTTATAATGAAAACTTACGCTAGTGGTACAGTATAAATAAGTACCTATATTACAATACTCTCGTGAACGTCAAACACTATACCAACTGTTCAGGAGCCCTTGTCCTGAGAAGAGCGGGCAAGAAACTCTTCAAGTTTAAACCTATCTTTACATTATTGTTTACAAATTGACCTACAAGATGTCATAAGGACACCCCTCTTTTCCAATGGGCACTGTGGGCAAATGCCCAGGATCCCGCGATCGATACAAAGTCCCTAGTTCCTGTCAGATCTCCAAACGATAACCAACATTTAATACCAAAAAACCTTTGTGGGCTATATTACATTTATTTATTCGTTTCATGTGATTTTTCAAACAAATAAATATTTAACCTTGTTTATCTGCTTTCTTTGTCTATTCTAACAAAATAGGTTAGAGACGGCCCTGGTCATGAGTTGCTGATAACATTTTTAAAAAGAAATTTTACAATCTACTACAAGATGTAATATTATAACGTTTATGATAATATTACTGGTTCCAAATAAAATTTACTTGACTTATATTACTTCTATTCATGCGTCATTTTGTCATGGTGACTTATGACATCTTCTGATTCATTCCGTTTTGACTTGCCTGTAATTATGTATATTTTAGAACTTAGACAATTTTATGTAAAGGGAGGATAGAACCCTTGCAGAGTTTCTTGCCTGTATCTTCTCTTGACAAGGCCTCCCGGTAGTGAACAGGAAGAAAAAATGTAGAGGTGAACGAATAGAATTGTATAATTAAAAGTTTCTTAATTTTATAATTTTGTCGCGTCTTAAGAGTTACCTATGATAAACAAAGAAATTTGAATTTTCTACCAGCACTATAAATCATAATCAAGTACCTATATGATACTGTATAACTTTTTTCCAGAAAGACATCAAAATGTTCTTCACTATACTAGCCATCTGTCACTCTGTACAAATTTCTAGCGAAGACATGAGGAAACTCAGTACTAAGCTGTCAATGACGAATCCGTTTGATATCTTCAAAGTGAGGAGAATGCTCAAAAGCGGGGGAGTTTCTAGCGTAGTTATTGAAGATGCTGCGTGGAATGCTGTGCTCGCGGATACCGGCAGCAAGATTGACTACCAGGTATTGACTGAGGCCAAAATAACTGATAGCTCCTTGATTAGTTATTTTCACAATTCCACCTCTTTGTTAAACCTTCTAAAAGAGGAGCTCGGTGGCTTAGTTAGCTTTGACTTTCGATATCGAAAGCAAAGCTACCTACGCCATGGATGACCAAAACTCTGGGATTTCGAACTTCTCCATGCTTCGGAAGGCACGTGGTACCTCATGCTATGGCAACCGTTTCTACCCACCAACCCGCATTGGGCCAGCGTGGTGGTGTTACGGCCCTCACTCCTCATGTGTTTGTTTCCATGAGGAAGGCCTGGGCCCAGCAGTGTGACGTATATAGGCTGAGGACGGAGTTAAACCTTCTTACTCCGTTCGTAAATTGATGGAACATGGGAGTAGGGCCCTGTTTGAATTTCACTCTCTTTATTAGTAAGTTTGTTGTAGTCCTATCTACAACTATCTCACTTTGAACGACATAAAAACTAACCAAACGTCACACACAACTGTTTAACGGACTGCTCCGTAAACACAGTGGGTGGTCGTCACTATTGAATAAACTTTGCTTTGCCATTCCAAAACACTATTTATACTCGACTTGTGGCTTCCCGCGGTTTCACCCGCGCCGTACTCATTCCAATGGAAATAATATACTTAACATAACATATCATCACGCCTGTCCCGAAGGGGTAGGCAGAGGTGTTAAGCACCCTCATTTCCCTTTTGCCCACATTTACCCATTTTTTCCACATTTGTGAGGTACCCATGTAACAGGTGGCGAGCCTTGCCATGCACCGGGCACAATGTGAGGCAAGCGATATTCACAATGAACTGTAGTTAACTAAACATAGGTTTTATTCAAACTCAATGGTACAGGCGGTGGGATCGAACCCGCGTTCGGGATCAGGATAAAAAGTAGCCTATGTCCTTTCTCAGGCTCTAGACTATCTGTGTACCAAATTTCGATTAAACGGTTCAGTAGTTTTGACGTGACGTAGTTACTTAGGCTAGATACTATCTATTTATAATATTAGTATGAATTATAGTGTTTCGCTTGCGTCTGAACTCATGACTCTCGATACTCTGACATTTATAAAATTTACTTAACTATTACACAGGGTAGCAGCCCCGACGAGAAAGCCTTAGTGGAAGCGGCTAGCAGAGTAGGCATTAGTTTCTTAGGAGAGGACGGTAACAACTTGTTGGTAAAGATTGGAGAACACACCGAGATGTATGAGAGGCTCCAGTTGATAGAGTTCACTTCGGAGAGGAAGAGAATGTCTGTTATCGTGAGGGATAAACATGGGAAGGTAGGTATTGTGCTAAGCACTTAAAATTTTGGCAATAATCTTAGCTGTACGAATTCAGATTTCATTGCTCGCTCGCTATGGACGGACAGTAGTGACAAATGTCTTTTAAGCTAGTAATGAAATGTTTGATTCCACATTTGGTAGGTTATAGGATTTCAAAGCAAAATAGACTTACTTATGCCCTTATATGACTCAAATAGTGATAATTTTAAACAATAGCAATTCTTGTTTATAAGTCTAATATGACGCTTTGAATCGGATTAGTTGGATTAACGTTAATCTTTAAGTATAGATTAAAATAATCGTTGTTACCTACAGATTTGGATCTTTTGTAAGGGCGCAGAGAGTTCTGTGTTCCCACTTTGCAAAGATTCTAGTATTTTGGAAGAGACTGATCGGGATGTCAACATTTTTGCCAACAAGGGCTTGAGGACATTAGCCGTGGCTTACAGAGAAATTCCGGAAGAGGAATATTATTCCATCATGGATGGTAAGTCCCACTTTTAGAATGAACAGCGATAGTTTTACAGTAAAGAAGAAAATGACACTTTATCTAACTATCCCATCCTATTACTGATCATTTTGAATAGTTTGCTGTACTGTCGCAAAAATGTCAAATTGTCTTTCTCTTTGAACTTTAATATAACCACACTTCTCTTCGTTTTGTTTCTTCTGCCCTATGCATAGGACTCTAGTTTTCTGTTAAATGGGGGCCTAACATATTAATGTTGTATATTCGGCGTGGTACGCTGAATGTACCGCTGTCTTTGGTAGACATGGAAACAATATACCTAATATTGTGTTCGATTAAAAAGACAGACGTAGCAGACGCGGTACAAGTAGCAGCATTTATCTTTGATGCTGACCGTTAGCCAATTGGCGCACAGCATGTCATCTCATCCGTAATCAGCGGCACCGATTGGCTCTCTAGTCGCATTCCGTCTTCCTTGGTGCCACGTCAGCACACCATGCGCAGCTAATGGCAGCTTCATGTGACGGTCAACACCAAAGCTATATGCTGCTACCTATAGCGTTGCATAACTATACATATTATAGACTTCTTCTTTTCCTGCCCTGTTCCCAATGCTATTTGGGGTCGGCGCACCATGTCTTCCTCTTCCACTTTCTTCTATTACTCGTCAAGTCAACACTCACTCCCATCCTCATTACATCATCATTCACACAATCCATCCATCTTTTCTTTGGTCTTCCTCTCCCCACACGTCCATGCTCTTTCAAGTCCATAACTTTCCTTGTGACATGATCATTCTCCCTCCTCATTACATGTCCATACCAAGAAAGTCGTTTTTCTCTCAATTAATCAGCAATCGGGGCAACTTTTAGACTTCCCCTAATATATTCATTCCTCACTCTATCCATTCTCGTCACACCACACATCCATCTCAACATTCGCATTTCAGCATACATGCAATCTTTGTTCATCCATCCGCTTTACAGGCCAACATTCCGATCCATACATGATGACAGGTCTTATTATAGATTTATAAATTTTCCCCTTCAGTCTTAGGGAAGGGATAACTATAGATATTATAGGGGGTAGGGATAACTATAGATATTATATCCGGCAAAATTTGGGGGTTATTTTTGCTTTTCCACCAAAGCTATGCGAGGTAGCCAAGCGATGTGCAAAGACAAACAGACCGATAGGATTGCGCCATTTTGCGAGTGACAACTAAGCAATCCTGCCTAAGTAGCATGAACAGCACGATATTTTTTTTTACACCGGAGCAGGCAAACGGAGAGACGGATCACTTGATGGAATGTGATCACCGTCGTCTATAGACATCTGCTGCACCTGAGAACTGCAAATTATATATAACACGTTAGTACTTTGACAGTTGAACGTGGTAAAAATCCGATATATTCCGGTCCACTTTCCTTGGCATATCGCTTAGCTACCCCGCATAACTCTGGTGGAAAAACAACCTAACACCTCTGCTTATCTTTCTAAGTATATAAGTCATGATGATATAAGTATTATTTGTTCTAGCAATAAAAAGAACAGACGTACAAGACGCAGAATCGCTGCACAACCTAACGCAGCAATACAGAGTGTTAGAGCGGCAGTTGAACCTGATTGGCGCCACCGCCGTGGAGGACTGTCTTCAGGACGACGTGGCGGACACCCTGGCTTCGCTCAGGAGGGCTGGCATCAAGATATGGGTCCTCACTGGTGATAAGGTGAAGTAGTATTTACAACTAGTTTCATTTCTATGTCTCACGACAGACGACTACTCGAACTAGAGGCCAAGATTCTTTTTACACATAGCAGGAAAGCTTTAGGCCTTCATCTCACCTAATGGTAGGTTTTAACCGTCTTCGCAGACGACAAGTCAGAAAATAGTCAGAGATAGTCGTATCATCTAGGCAATGTCAGCTGTCTCTGGTCTTTGTCTAACCAGCTTCATAAGGTTAAGTTTTTTTTAATCTTAACATTTTACAAGAAGTAAACAAATACATACATATAATCACGACTATTATCCCCTAAGGGTTAGTCAGAGACTAGACAAAAGCATAAACCGTAAAAGCAGTTCACTGCCATAGTCCGCGCTTCACCATGCAGTGACTGCTCTCAGCGTGACAGGTAAACAAATACTTATCTAAAATTAAATAAATAGTATGATGAGAAGCGTGATTAGGTGCGACTCGAACTCCAAGGTAAAAAATCTGACTCAACAAATGTCCTCAGGTAGAAACAGCAATGAACGTCGCGCAATCGTGTGCGCATATATCCGAAAACGACAGGCGCATGTTCCTCGTAGGCGTAAAAGACGAGGCCTCAGTCCGTGCGCATTTAGCCGAATGCAAGCGAATAGTCGACGAGCCGAACTATAAGGACCTGACTCTTATAGTGGATGGCATGAGCATGAGTCATGTGCTGGACACGCCGTTCGCATATGCGTTCGTGCAAATATCTCTGCAGTGTCATGCAGTTTTATGCTGTAGGCTGTCGCCTATACAGAAAGCTAAGGTAAGTCTTTTACTGTTCTATACTTAAAGCGTTTTTTTGGCGAGTTTGCTAGGAAAATTAGACAGGATTGCACAATTTTGCGAGTCACTTGATGAAACTTAGCAATCCAATTGGTCTAATTTTCCTCTTACACCGCTTAACTATATCGCATAACTCTGGTGGAAACTAGAAATGCACCCATAGGTACCCATATGAATACCCACCCATATGAATTTCCCGAATTTATAGGTCCTGAATAAAAAGGACCCAAACAAGCTGACATTTAGTTCATTATTATTTCTGCTCTGACTGCATAGGATCAGGAGCCATCCGATCTTAAATTTATTCCGGGAATAACCGGTCCATACCATTTTCTCTGTCCGTAGAGATTCTGAATGCTAATTACGTTTACCACTAATAACTGCTTCTTGGCAATAAGCTTCTAATGTTTTATTAGAAAATCTAAACAATTTGGTACTTATTCCGTATCTTATCATTATTAATCAGGTGATTTAATATGGAGATTAATATCTAAATCACCTAATTGAGAAGATATATAATATTCAGTCGCTTGATCAAAAATTTACCCTATTCCTCAGGGAATAGGGTAAATTTTTGATTGACAAAATTGTGTTATCAATCGTATGATCATATTCTTTTAACGTCATTGGGATGTGTAAGGCAATATAACAATTAATTTCCAAAATATATGTTATCATTATAATATTTTTTATCTCTTGTTAGAAAGTTGCTTTTCTAATATTTTTCGTAAGGTCACTCATAATATCTGTATAATATTATATTTTCTTTTGGAAAAATACTAAATAATGTCTGATTTAAAACGTTACAATGTGTTTGTCTGAAAGCTAGAAATGCTCTTAATTTTTTTCTTATGTGCCAGCTTTTTACCGAAGTATTGTGGTGCCTACGAGCAAATTAACAGACTTAATTGTTATGATGTGTTTTAAACATGTTTGCAAATAAAATATTATAATTTTAATTGCAATTGATCCACAATGATAATTATCGTTTTTAATTTAATCTCAGCGTAATGAGAACCATAGATTTTAAAAAAACCTTGTGGTTCATCACCACGGTTTTTGTTTTGATTTAAGGTGTTTGCAAATAATCCGTACTCCGATAATCCGTACTTACGGATTATCTTAGTTCCTTGTTTTTTTTGTTTATCAGACTTGATAAAGAGGTTTATTTGTTATTAAATTTAATGTAGACTAATAATATTTTCAGATAGTGAAATTAATAAAGGAAAGTCCCACCCGGCCCGTGACTGCGGCCATTGGTGACGGGGCCAATGACATCTCGATGATTCAGGAGGCGCATGTTGGCTTCGGCATCTTTGGCCGGGAGGGGCATCAAGCCGCTAGGTAACTTACACTTACCCTACAACAACATATTATAACGTCTCTATTCTCGATCAGGCAGCAATAGCCGACTACTTGCCGACTACGACTACTAGCTCACTACTGGTGTAAGAGGTCGCTATATCAACTGTACCACTGACTTTGAATAAATCTTTATAACATCTGTATCCAAAGGGGTTTGCAGAGGTGTTAACTACAGGTATACCTACTTTTCAATACATGACATACATCTACTGTGCGCATGATCGAAAACCCCGACGAAACGTCGGGATTGGTCGCTGCTAGTCTCCGAGCGTCCCAATTGCAAATACCAAAAAAATGCCTCGTCATACTTGCGTTATCTATGTAAATGTGTATCTGTGGTTAACACCTATATTTATATTTCGATATGTTAAGCTACGTAACAGGGCGCCTTTTGCTATGGACCAGCAGAGTGTGAGGAAAGCGATATTCACAACAAACTGTACTTGTGTTTTATTCAAACTCGAAACTCACGACCTCCTATTAACCCTCTTGAACGAGTAGTCCCGTCTTCTCCTACTTAGCTACTGCTGCCTTGTCACTGTAATATCGGATCAAGTACTAATACATATCAATACCAATAGTTGCCACTTTTTAACGTTTCTTGTCTTATATGAATAAAATGATAATGTTTATTCAAATATTAATCTATAAGTAATGAGTACTCAAAGTCGTAAAAAATAACTTCTTCTTTTAAATAACGTAAACTTTTCAATGACGTCAACATGTTATATCTGTGATGCTCTCTCTTTCTTTCAGATCTGCAGATTTCGCATTTACAAAGTTCTCGATGATAAAAAAAATAATCTTAGTATTAGGTCATTGGTATTACCAGAGATTGACAACGTTAATACATTACTTTTTCTACAAAAATTTAGTGCTAGGTAATATTATGGTGAGTTTCATTTTTAAACGTAAACATATTGTAACATGAACATAAAATATGTAATTTTTCTTTTTTTTTCTTGTTTACAGTTATTCTTTCAAATCAATTCGGCGTTTTCGACTCAATCAGTATACGACTCTATGTTCCTAACTATATACAATTTAGTATCAACGTCTGTTCCTTGTTTAATTTTATCAATTACGGAACAGAAGTGGCCTGCTGACTTGTTATTGAAGTAAGTGTGTTATTTGTATCTAGAAAACCCTTTAAAATTAAATATCAGCACATAGCATGTTGACTTCACGTAAGCTTTTGACTTTGTAGATCAAGAAATATACGTACGAGAATTTGGAATAAATTTATAACTAGCCATTTTTTATACAGACTATGATAATAATTACCAATGCATAAATAATTTATGATTCTTTGGAAGTTGTTTACGTTTGGTGTTCTTCAAGGCACTACCTTCAGCCCTCTACAATTTGTTTTTGCTCAAAAGAAGAACAAATGTATAAAGTAAACGTGTAAAGTATAAATAAATAAAACGGAGTTTTGATGTTTAAAAAGAAAGAAAATAGTTTATTAGTGACACAGTAAATGGAATCAACCTAAGAGCTCAGCTTAATATTTAATTGTGACACTAAAAGGTGAGCCACACAGAAGGAGTCGGTAGTCGCAGATCTCCGACGCTGGTCCTCTGTGGTCTTTGGACTTCGACTTTCATTTAATTGTCGGAAAATTCTTAGAAATGATTATGATGAATATCTCAATACTATATAGGAACCCAATGCTGTACCGGGACAACCGCAAGAACCGCCTGATGTCGTGGTCGTACTTCTGGGTGTGGGTGGCGGCGGGCGTGTACCACTCGCTCGTCATCTACGCCTTCACCATGGGCCTCTTCCACAGGGGCGTCATCAACTCCGACATGAAGTCTGTCGACTTTTGGTAAGCTTTTACTATTTACGTATTTTTTTATTTACAGGAAAATTATAATTTTTTATTGATCTTTAAGTTTGAAAAAAGAATAACCGGCCATTACCGCTGCAATATATAATATATTTTTGTCATAATATTCGAATTTTAAATTACATTGTGTAAAGGTAAAGACCCTCAAATGTGTTGGTCAGGTGTAAAGTGCGGATGAAAGTAGATTGACTAAAAGTATATTGGACGTGAGTGGAGATAATATGGGGTGACCTAAACTAAAAATGTTGATGTTCGACTCATTATAAAATTCCTTTAAAACTCCCAGATTCTATTAAAAATCTCGCTAAATTCTGACAGTCACAACAACTTTGATTCTACCTTTGTAGGTGTTTCGGCGCGATGCTGTTCCACTTGTCCGTGGTGGTGGTGTCGCTGAAGCTGTGGCTGCAGGCGCGCTACCACACGCTGGTCTTCGTCGCCACCGTCACGCTCTCCGTCCTCGTCAACGTTGCTATCAACATCGGCTACTCGTTGGTCGACTTGTGAGTATGCTGCTGATCATACAGATCTTTTCATGTTAGATGATTCCTATCACCGCTGTCAGAATCCTATAAGTAACACTTGAATCTAAAATTTAAACTAATTTTCCCACCAGACAATATGATGGCGACGTTTACGGCACATACATGCGTCTGATGACGTCGGGCCCGTTCTGGCTGACCAACCTGTTGGTGATAATTGGCTGTTTGGCGCCAGACTTCTGTGCCAGGATCCTCTCAGACAAATGGGGTCGACGGCTCATACAACCCACCGACCAACAGACGATATTCTCGACACGACTGTGACATATTATGAACCTTAAATCCATTTAGGTAGATATTAAATTTGAAGTTAAAGGAATTGTGGAGTTAAGGCAAGTACAAATGTACTGTGTTAGACAATAATGAACCTTATTATAAGGTATTATGGTGGTTCAACACGTATTTCATGAGTTTGGCCCACAGACAAATTCGATTGTGACACAATTTTGAACTTTACTCCCTGCTAATAGGTAGATATTAATTTTTGTATGTAAATAAGAGCACAGTCAAGGAATTGCAAATACAAATGTACAATTTTGCCGGCCAATTTTGAACCTTAAATAAATTTAAGGTGGTTTAACAAGCATATTCAGAAGTTGGCCTACAGGCAGTCTTCTCAACCCGACTGTCACACAATTTTAAATCTTAGACCCAAGAGATAGATATTAATTTGAAGTTTCAGGATTTGAGCGGTAGACAAGTCCTAATGTACTGTGTTGGACAATATTGAACCTTAATTGTATGTTATTAAAGTGGTTTAACATGCTTATGAACAGTAGCGTTGGCTTTTAAGGTCCATAAAAAGACGCACATATAATAATGCATTTTATTTTTAATAATAAAATCACCAAGACTGATAAAGTGATGAACAGATCGATTTTAAACTTTATTATCAATCAGATAAAGCTCACAATAAAATATTATTTACACAAATACTTGAAAGTTGATGCGTTTTTTGAAAAGCCTTAATATTTGGGACCCATATTTCTATGGATGTGCCATACATAACTAATACTGGGAGAGAAATTTTACTATTATTAGACCTTGAATATGTAACAAAATATATAATATATAGTATTATCGCAGGGTATTGAAATGATAAATATAATTGTGATGCTCAAGAATATTGTATTTTCGGTATTAAGATTTGAGGTAATTTTTGACAATGGGTCAAAATGGGCCAATTTAAATAAATAATATTTATTACTTTTTATTTTTGTAAATATTAAGCATAAGTTCTAGTCACGTAAGATAGTACCAAGTACAATACTAAGATTTAATTTTAAATAGGATTAAATTATAGAAATAAATCTCTTGACAGGAACAGATCATCAGATTACTACAAACTGTAAAAGTTAAGTGTAGAACGTATTAAAATTGTAAATATTTGAAGGCATTTTGATGGTTTTGTTTAATCTGAAGTGTCACTTGTATTCGGGTCCCACCGACCACTTATCCTTTATAGACACTTTGTTTGAAAGAAAATAATTCATACAGGGGTAAAGAGGGGAGTGGTGGTTGCTCCGAAGTATTACGATAGATTCCGATGCATTGCGAACACGATGGCTACGTCACGAGTAATACCTTATGCGAGACCTTATGCGATCTATCGATATCGATGAAAAATTTTGCATTTTCATAAATAATTAAATTATACCAGTATCTAGTTTCGCTTATAATTTTTTTTAATGTAATATTAAATGACCTGGTAAAGAAACAAAATCTTTAAACGGTTGACTCTAATAACATGTGCATAATATTTTTTTATTATATTCTACATGGAGCTGAGAAATCCTGAAGTAATCGATTCAATCAATCATTGTGTGACGAGGCGCTATATCAGTATTAGCGACTCTTTGCTGTTATTGCGTTCTTTTCTGGCCATTTTCTCTTTGTCTCTGATTTAAAAACAAACCATCTGTCTCATATTTTCATTGTTTTTGGTATCAAATTTACTTGACTAGAGTCAGCGTCTGGAGCGGTTGTTTCGAAGTCTATAAATTTAATCGTTGATAATAAAATTATATATTATCTATACACATAATAACACTTAAAACCATGTCAGGAGGATGTAAAGAGACGGGAAATACCAAAAAAATAATTTTTTTTTTTGTTTCTCTGTCTGTTTGTCTATTTGTGCGGGCTAATCTCCGAAATGGCTGGACCAATTTCAATGAAATTTTGCATGGTGATACCTAATATCCCTGGTCAACTTAGCTACTTTTTATTTCGGAAAATTAAAGGGTTACCGTGGGATATTTTAAAAACCTTAGTAACCGCGAACGAAGTCGCGGGCAACAGCCAGGAGTTAATAAAATATAACGGAATATTTTCCACTTAGTGAAGTTTTTGCGGTGCTTTTGCCTAGTCTCTGACTAACCCTTATGGTATAATAGTCGTGATTATATGTATGTAACTTTTCCAAGGCACAATTTTGTGCCTTTAAATTTTACCAATATAAAAGTGACAACCCTACCACTTATTTATATCTCTACCTACCACGCTACAACAAAAGCTATTTTTGTTTGAAATCTTGTTAAAGTACGCCTTTTTCTCGCCTGGCGAACAGTCTCGAACTAAAATATGTAAAAGATACTTAGCAACTTAAAACTATTTCTTGGCAATAAGTTTGGACACATTATGTTTGCCAGTAACTGAACATCGTAAACTAGCCACCGTTACCTTTGTTTCTGAGTTATGCTAGCGACACACTTATGAGACGTTTCATAGGTACGCTGGCCAACAGTCAGACAACAGTTTCCTTACATTTTGACATACAAGCGCGCGCGTGGCTGTGAAATGGTGTTAGTAGCTCCGTGTAATTGTTTGTGCCCACGTGGCCGGCGCTGGCGGCCAGCGTACCTATGTAACCACCCTTAGGCCTATGAACAGAATTCGAAATAGATCTAAGTTCCGTCAGTAAATGTGCACAGTCGTAATGTGACTGTGCACATTATAGTGTGTAAGTAAATCAATATCAAATAAACAAATTATATTTTCATTGATTTTCTTTTATTTAATTTCCCAAGATAAATAATATGAAATACATTAATCTGAATTAGATAAATACAGTTGTTGCTATTAAAAGAAATTGCGAAATTCTATAATTTTCTGATCGAGCTCTCGGTACTTGACTTTTCTACAATGCGTGAATGTTATTTCGTTGCTCTAAAAAATAAACTGTCAAAGTATTCGGGTGTCAGTCAATTGTCACTGTCACATACTGCCAAGTGCCAATACTTTCGTGTTTTTGTAAAAGGTAGCGAGCGTAGCATTTTAGATTAATTTATTATCAATAATCAATTATTAAACGAGTAACACAGCATAACAGTGATAAATAATCAGTGCCTTCATTAAGACCGATAGCTTCAAGTCTTCTCGCCGCTTAGAGAGTAGTGGTATGTTCATTCCGTTTTATATTTTTTAACAGTATTTTCATGATTAACATTAACATAGTTATTATTTTTTCACCACTACTCAATTTGAACACGTGTTGGTGCCGCCTAATTTAAATAATTTTGTTAGGGTTTTCATTATTTCAGATTTTCAACATGAACATAATAAAAGAGAATTGGTTTTCGGAATCGTGTGACATGTGGCCCGGCGCCACCTTTTCCTTTGAAGTCACTAAAGTCCTTCATGAGAAGCAATCTCGGTACCAGAAAGTACAGGTGTTTGAAACTAAAAGCCTGGGAAGAGTATTAGTGCTGGATGGTATCATACAATGTACACAAAAAGATGAATATTCATATCAGGTATATTACTTCATTATTTAATTGCGATTTAACCTAATATAACCTTTTTATATGCACAGTTACATTGTGAAACATTTTCAGAAATATTACACATAAAAAAATTATGTATAATAAAATGGGATGTAATTAATTTAGCAACCATTTAATTATTTGGTTAGCAACAAAAATGTCAGCTGAAATTATTTGGGCGGTAAAATAATGATTTTTGCTGCAAAATAATTATTTGGGCAGCAATAAATATGGTATAGAAATTTATAAAATATAGATCAATTACTAGGAAATGCATTCTGATAGATATAATTAGGTTTAGGTAATTTTTTTTTTTAGTTAAAAAACAATGTTTGTGTCATCAAAACATATTAAAGAATTTGGCAGCAGAGCAAACATTTGATTTGCTGCCCAATTTAAAAATATTTTCCGCCCGTAGGCCGTTTAAATAACACCTTAATAAAATTTAATTTATAACAGAATGAATTGTCAACACATAAATCTCACTAGAAATCAAAAAATCAGAAATTTCAAATCAGGTATTTTATGTATAAGTTTAAAGTTGTTGTAAGGAACAACTTAGAATTGTTTTATCGACTATTCTATTATTTCCGCCTTATCCCACTCCAAGTGGTAAATTGATGTGCCAATCATACATACCCACCTAATCCATTGCTTGAAATACTATATTGTAAATAAATGTTAAAGTTCAATTATAATGACCTTCTATGCCTATTCTTTATAAAACAATTTATGTATTATTTATGCAATCTGTGCATTTTCCATAAAAATTTATTCAAGCACTTAAAAATTACATGTGTTTTCCTTTTGAGTAAGTTATACCTCTAAAATTAACATCAATTAATGCCTTGTAGTGGATATGCTAGGGTGAAGGCCTCTTCCAATCCAACCCATTTCTTTTGCAATTTTTTTATGACATCAACCCACATTTTCTTTGAAAAAAAAACTAAATTGTTTATAATTATAATAATATTTATTAATAAATTTTATACTTTAATACAAATTACTTGTTTATTTTACAGGAAATGATTTCATTCCTGCCACTTTGCTGCCATAAAAACCCAGAGAAGGTGCTCATAGTTGGAGGGGGTGACGGAGGAGTGGCTAGAGAAGTAGCCAAGCATCCAAAGGTCAAGGAGATTATTCAGGTAATTATGTTTATCAAAGCACTACTCCAAGACAATGATAGTAGAGAAACCTATCTTATAGACTATCATTTTTAAATCATAATACATTCAATAATAGAAAGGGGGGATTTAATTGAAACATAATATATTGGCCACTATGATACAAGATCGAAAGCAGAACCTCTCGATATTGCGACGCCTTGAGACCGGCGTACAGACCACTCGACCATGGAGGTCGTCAAATAATAACCTGTTGGATTAAAAAGGGCGACAGCTTTAAAGTTCTCCTCAAGGTTCTATAGCCTCTGGTGTGCATTCTGTCATAGATGTAAAATAAATAGTAGAACACTGAAACTAAGGTCAGATACTAGATGCGCCACGCTGATAACAGGATGAAAAACGCTTATTAGGGAAGACCTACCTCCAGCAACGTACGTAACGATAACGGACGGACGTACGGACGTAATGATAATGATGCTAAATTACATTATATAGGTTTGGTATAGGGATTTTTAAATTGCTGACCAAATTATACACTATGTGTAATATACATTTAAAATGAATTAATGATTCCAATAAAATTAAAGCTAGGAATACTTCAGTAACCACTAAAGTTTTAGATTTGACAAATACAAATAATGGAATATAAGACGACATATTGTCTATAATGAAGATTTCAGTCCAAGATTGTGTACTAAAAAAGATAAATTAGGATAATACGCTATAAGTTGATTAAAATTTGCTGATAACAATTGTCTTATCACACCAATGAACTATAAGTTCATTTTTTCCACATAGTAATCAGTGATATATTGTTGCCCGTATCCAAAATATAATAATAAGCAGTAGTCATAAATAACATTTGACTTGAGACATAAAGGCCAGTTTATCACGCACAAGTTATCCAACAAATTCAGAATAAGGAAAACGTGCTTTACAAAAACACGCAAAGTTAAACATTTATTTTTAAAAGACCTTTAACCTTAGCGCCCTAGACGTAAAGCGCTGATTGTAGACATTTTACAGTTTTTGGGTCGATGAGTAACGTGTAAATTTTTTTATTTCCAGGTGGAAATAGACGACCAAGTAATCGAAGTATCGAAGAAATACCTCCCTTTTATGGCCGTGGGCTTTGAGAGCGAAAAGTTGACCCTCCACGTCGGAGATGGGTTCGAGTTTCTGAAGAACCATCAAAGCGAATTCGACGTCATTATCACGGACAGCAGCGACCCGATAGGACCGGCCGTCAGCCTCTTCGAAGAAAACTACTACACGCTAATGAAAAAGGCTTTAAGACCCGGTGGCATTGTGTGTTCTCAAGCTGGGACCATCTGGAATGATCTAGACTTGGTAAGCAGTACACTCAGGTATTGCAAGAATCAGTTCGGTTCTGCCGCGTACGCTTACACGTCTGTACCGACATACCCATCCGGACAAATAGGTTTCGTTATTGGGTCTTTAGACGAGAACATTAAATTCGATGTGCCGGATTTAGTACTTTCCCGTGAAGACGAGATAGCTATGAACCTGAGGTACTACAACAGCGATGTACACAGGGCAGCCTTCATGTTACCAACCCACGTGAAGCGTCATCTTGAACAGATCAATGCTTGAAGGTTATATACATTCCGTGAACTCGTACTTAAGTGCATTTCTTTAGCAACATATGCTGCCAGCTTCACCCATAATAATGAGCTAGTTTTGAGATTTTACACTTTAATAATACGATGATAAAGTCCAAAGTTACTTTGAATTAATAATAAAAAACCCTGTACAATTTTTTATAAAAAATTCAATTAGGTTATTGACGTGGATGGTTTGTGTTCTTTTCTATTTTTATATAGTTGTTATAAATAGATTTATTTTATAAAAGAATCTCTTTTTGTATAAGAAAAATAAATTATAAAAAGAGAATCATATTTTTACTGTATGTTAATATTAGTAGGTAAGTGTTATAAACTTTTTATCGGACAGGCAATCTCCGATTGTCTAGAACTATTTACACATTTGTATACTATTTTAATAATGTTGTGCCTTAAAACACATTCCGAATTATTCCAAATGGATCTGGTAGTTTTGTGTAAAATAAATAGGAATCTAATTATTTATTAATAACGTGATTCATATTTTTTTGTTAATCTCATCATGGGCAGTGATTTGGACATTTTAATAATCTAATTCACAAACTTGCCATGGATAAAACTACTTTGAAATTATTTTTGTATGTTTATTTTTTTATAAACGTTGTTTAATGCCAATAAATATTTTTTGAATAAAGTGTTTTATCACTGAATCGACGTTCCAGCCTAACATTTAAATTCGACTTATTTTGTTTGTGTGGTGATGTATACTCATATCTTTTACTAGATGTTGCCCGCGACTTCGTCCGCGGTTACTATGGTTTTTTGACTATCCCACGGAAACCCTTTTTATTTTCTGGAATAAAAAGTATCTAAGATGTTGACCAGGGATATGAGGTCCACCATTTCATTGAAATCGGTCCAGCCATTTCGGAGACTAGCCCGTACAAACAGACGAACAGACAGAGAAACAAAAAATTATCCCTCTTTTTACATTCCCCTGATTTGATTTAAGCATTTTTTTTTCTATATACAGAAATTCGACCTCTACAGTTTTATTATAGGTATAGGTAGATTTATATTACCTAAGTATTTATTTCGTCCTCAGCCTATCTGCAGGGCACAGGCCTTCCTCGTGGGAGCTAACACATGAGGAGTATGGGCCGAAACACCACCACGCTGGCCCAATGCGGTGGGTAAAAACGGTTGCAACAACGGCTTAACGTGCCTTCCGAAGCATGTATTTATTACATAAGTAATTTTCTGTATTCTTTGGTTCATACAAATTCAAAGAGTTTGTGAAATTATCACTTGTCAATATTCCTCAATCATTTTTTTACTTTATTATCTAGTTATCTTATATAATACAATTCAATTTTTTGGTGAAGAGGATATAATGTTACATGGACGTAAAAAAACAAGTTTTTACAGACAAATAATAAGTGCGAGATGGCGAGACTACAGCTTGGAATCGATATTTAAAATTTAAAAAAACTTAATGAAAACAATTTTTTTTGTTGGGCGTTGGGCGCCAATATAGCGTCAGGGTGCTGTGGGTGTTCAGTAAAACGTCCAAATACTTATTAAACTGTGAAACACTATATTTCGATAAACACTTCAAGTCTTTCAAGATGAGTTCCGGCTAAGACTGGGCGCGCATCGGCGTAGTCGCCTCTCGGGGTTTGATCCCCGCGCACCCCTAACGGTCACAAACCGCCAGCCAGTACGCTTGTAAAGCGTGCTATACATGTTACTAAAAGTAAAGCTCACGCACGCGAACGCCACAATTGTTTTTTAATTTGTAATTTTTTTACTTTTCGCAATCTTCAAACGTCATTTGAGATTCATGAGAGCAACCCCGAACATAGCACGTTTTTGAGCTAAAAAAGCCGACATTCCAAAGATAAACAAAAACCAGGTCATGATCAATTAATTACTCAATTCTTAAGACGAGTAAATAAGGCTGATTATTGCTTAACAATACCGTTTCGTTCACATCTCGTTGGTTCTAGAACTATAATAGTGCACAGGTCATGTGGTAGAAATAAAATGTCGTTTATATTTTTTCACTGTTTTATTCTGTATCTATTGTAGTTTGTAAGAATTCGGTTTTTTGTCTTTTATTCGATCCTTCGTTCTCCGCCTCTTGAATCGCTGTAAAAATGGCGCCTGCTTTTACCTTCTTCATAATCTTCTTATCGTGGAACGGGTGAGTGTGAGCGTTGATCCTGGAATATAATTACATTGATAGGGTCGTGTGGTAGCGGCTCATTAAAAGAATACTACCAACCCATCACTTCCTTGGGTGTCGTAAAAGGCGTCTAATGGACTTAGAACTGCACAAACATCCAAAAGCTTATAGTGGGGACGAGCTCACCACCTGTCACGCTGAGTGCAGTCACTGCTCGGTGAAGCGCGGACTATGGCAGTGGACTGCTTTTGTGGTGCTTTTGCCTAGTCTCTGACAAACCCTTAGGGGATAATAGTTGTGATAATATGTATGTATATAGTCGTCCTCAGCCTATATAAGTCCCACTGCTGGGCACAGGCCTTCCTCATAGAGTAACACATAAGGAGTATGAGCCGTAACACCACCACGCTGGCCCAATGCGGGTTGGTGGGTAGAAACGGGTGCAATAGCAACCGGGACCAATGGCTATGGCAATGATTTCAAAGTTTAGGTCGCCCATCCACGGCCTGACCATGGTGAAGTTAGCTTTGTTTCCGATAGCAAGCCAAAGCGTACTAACCACTTCGTTGTGGTTAGTACGCAAGTCGCTATCTTGAATTTTTTTCTTTACGTTATTCTCGCGATATTCTTTTTATCATGATTAGTGTTTCGGTTGCACAGTTTCAATAAAACTGAAATACTGAAATACCGGTTTTGTAAAGCAAAGGGCACCCTTAAGTGGGTACAGTCGCCTAGAATACAAGTGCAAAGAAAGAAGAATAATGTTTAAAAAGAGAGAAAAAGAGAAATGTAAGAAATACAGAGCTACGATACCTAGTAAGAAATAGTTGATCAGCGAAAAGTACAATAGTGAATAATCACATACAAGATTAGCAAGTCCTGAATCACGATGACAGAATTTCCGAGACAAATTAATATTGGGTCCTTACCCATGAAATTTGTGTTTTTATTCTGTCTTAGCAATTTGTCCGTAACTATTATGTTTCAGAAAATCCTTATAAAATAATTGCCTCTTCTAAAAATAGACCATATATTTGAGCTCGTATTATTTAATTTGATAATTTTTTGTAAGTTTAATTGTGTTAAAATTAGACACAAAGACAATTATTTTTAACTGCCTCCCGAATACATCATTTGTTTGCATTAACATAAAAACGATGAATAATTTTTATCAAGCGTGTTCACACACATATTGCTAAAGCTTTTCTAATGATACATGCCAAATATTATTATCTTTGGAATTGTTGTTATGAAGAAAACTCAAAAAATGTTAATATGTAAAATGCAGACATCCCCAAAATCTCCATACAAAACACCAATTTCATAGGTAAGGACCTAATATAATACAAGATCCGACGAATAACAGTCTGGCTGCAATCCAGTTAAACTTACCTTTGTACAACAATATCGTCTTTAGTAACGACATGCGCCGGACACTTCAGGCTGCCGACGTAGTCGACGCAGCGCCACTGGCGGGTGTTGTTCCGATTCGTGTGCTTCAGGTAGTACAGGAACCTGTTCAATATCATCTGCAAGGACCCCTGATTCGACACCGTGTATTGCATCACTCTCACATCTGTAATTTACGAATAACAGCTACAAGATTTGGTTACAAGGCAATTGAACAATAATATAATGGATTAACCACTTGAGAGCCCCGCGAACGCCGACGCTCGCGAACAATAGACGTTACTATTGTCTTATTTTGTGGCCATTGAGAGGTTAAAAAGTTTTCATTCTTTTTATTTAAGGATATATTAGAACAGATATGATACAAGATTGTTAGGTGTATGATTCATTAATAAATTTCAATTCACAGTTCAATATTATGACAATGAATTATTTCAATTCAATATTATAGATAGGTATTTTATAGCAAGTCAAACATTCCATAGTATTGGGTCCTTACCCATGAAATTGGTGTTTTTATTCTGTCTTAGCAGTTTGTCCGTAACTATAAAGTTTCAGAAAATCCTTATAAAATAATTGCCTCTTCTAAAAATAGACCATGTATTTGAGCTCGTATTATTTAATTTGAATTTTTTTTGTAAGTTTAATTGTGTTTAATGGGGATTGTCTAATATTTTCGACATGCTGTTTTTATAGTTGAAATGGATAAAATAGATCAATTTGAGAAACTAATTTCAATATTTTCGTTATTTTTAAAGTAATAACTTTAATACGGAATTTTGAAAAAACGTGATCGTTTTATTACGATGACGTCACTGTTGGCGTAAAATTGTGTAACACCTTTGCTTCAGGGAAAAATGAATGCCGTCAAACAAATGTCAACATTCATGTGTCACTCATTCTTTTATTTTTTTTACTGTAAAAATACCACAAGCGACGCGAATTAACAGTTTTTTTATTATTTCGTGAAAAAACTACTATGTCGTGAAATAATTTTGTCAAAGCGGACTCACGGAATCTGCCGAAAGTAGAGAATGTTATGATTTTGGAATATATGTCTACAAATAACCAACATAACCTTGCTGAAATAAGAGGAGCCAAAAACTTGAAGTGAACAAACAGTACAGAATAGCTTCAGAGAAAGTTGTTAGCACATACATGAAAAATGAGGAAATAACGGATAAATTAGAACACAAGGCATGTGTTAAATGATGACTTGTAATAAAAATGAGGGGTTATTTTGTGTTTCTGATCCTTTATTTGAAACCACCAAGAACATCCATATTGTTTGGGTGGATTACAATGAAGCCTACATATTATTATTTATTTTTTGAATTACTTGATAGTGTTAAAAAATAAACATCTTTTAAAATATTTTCTATCTAGAAAGAGAAAAAAGAAAGTGTGTTAATAAAAACATTTTTACTCAATAACTTTTTATTATTTCTCCTTGTAAATTGATAAGTCCACTTACTATCATGACTATTTCGTCCAAATATGGTACAAACTGATAGTTCACTACAGAGCGAGGTTTAAATAAGCATACTCTCTTACACGTCTAATAACTCTCTACATAAACATCCTAAATACATTATTGGTTTCTTAAATACTGTGTCTAACATAATTTTTCTAGACGGGAAGATACTCTTAGTTGATTCATGCACTGTAGATAGATTCCTCAGTCTCTGTTGTACATCCAAACAAAGGAGTGGTCACAGATGATGTGTCTTGTGAAGATATCACTTCCACTGTAGCAATATTAGTTAGCGGTTTTCTACTTATATAGTTCTTATGCACCATTTTTATTCCATACTGTGTTGCAACATTCATCTGTAAAACAAACGTTAATGTTATTTATCAATAATATAGAGATATAAAAATATCTTCGCGACTATTAATTATACTGTTTCTTTAGCATTGTTTTTCTCAGTAAAATATAGATTACCTTTGTGGGCATGGTAGGACACGTAGAAGTACTGGGCATTACTATTTCCTCACGTTTTCTTTTCAATGGTCTGCTACTGCTTGTAGGTTGTTCAAGTAACTTGTTCAATTCTGAACAGTCTTCGCTTGCATCTTGAGCAATTTTACGAAGTGAAGCCGACGCTATGAGTTTGAGTTCTTGGTTCATTAACTTACATTGGTAATAATTACCTTACTGGTAGGAACAAAGCACTTTCTATATTCCATAATTATTAAACGTTTGTTTATTAAAACAATGAGAACAAATCGTATTTACCTTACAATGTAAGGTTATAATTTATTGTTTGTGACTTATGACACTTGTGTTTGTAAATGTCATTTCTGTCATTGCTGTCATAGCAAACACATTACTGATATTCAGCCAACAGTGACGTCATTTGAAGGGCAAATGAAGGTTATTCATTTAAAGGCTAAAATATTAATAATCCATGATTATTTTCGCATTCTAACTAATAGGCTACGATCAGCAACCTTATTCCTCGAAATGGTTTTCACTTTATAACAATTAAAAAAATTAGACAATCCCCATTAGATACAAAGACAATTATTTTTAACTGCCTCCCGAATACATCATTTGATTTGCATTAACATAAAAACGATGAATAATTTTTATCAAGCGTGTTCACACACATATTGCTAAAGCTTGTCTAATGATACATGCCAAATATTATTATCTCTGGATTTGTTGTTGTGAAGAAGACTGATAAAATGTTAGTATGTAAAATGCAGACATCCCCAAAATCTCTATGGTATGGAGATTTTGGGGAGGTAGGTAAAGACCTAATATTATTCACTTACTTTTAGTGTCTATTGATTTAAGTGCTTTCTCAGTATTGATCTGTACATTATCATGTTCAATGGGTACTACTTCATAGTTACAGTTGTCTTCTTCTACTATATCGTCATCAAAGGTATCTTCTACTTCTGTTCTTGATTTAACACTTTCGTTTACCCTGAAATTAAATTATATTTTAATGTGTAGATAATGAGTCACCCGCCTATAGACAATGACCCACTGGTAGGGGCATTCCTACATAGAAACACATGAGGAGTATGGGCTGTAAGCACCACCAATTTGGTTGGTACAATTGGAACAGTTCTTCCAGTTCTTTTTTTGAAATCAAGATCACAAAGTTTATGACAAACAACGCAAACGCTGACAATAGTGATAGCTTTCCCATATCAGAAATCAATGTCTCATCAGGTAATCAGGGAAATAACAAAAATCTTACGAATTGTCATAATTTAGGTTAAGCTGACTCTCTTCATTCTTGTGGGTGGTGACTTCAAAGTAACACACTTCTTCGTTCAAGTCCTCCATTGTTGCACACTGCGTTTTCTGGTAACTGAGCTGCTGAGATCCCAATAGGTTGTAATGTGGCTTCTAAAAATATAAAAACAAAAAACAAAGTAGGTACAAAAATTACTACAAGTTCTTAGTAAAATTTACATAGACCGTCGGCGATAAGGGACATCCCTTCTCTTCCTTTGTTTAAGAAAAAAGTCAAAGAATTCTATCTTTCCTTTACCTGACCCTGCTTCTGTATCAAATACTAAACTATCAATGTTTCTTTTGTGTTCATATATTTATTGTATGTATATATTGTATTTATGTACTTGTAGATTATGTATTGCATTTTATATAGGTATATATATTATATCTTAATATATAGTATGTTAAGTATATATAGCATTTAATGTATTTATAGTGTACACGCGACAATTATGTTTCATGCCATACTGTCTCCTATCGCAGGTGGGCTGGTAGAGATTTCTTTAGGAATAAGCCACACCCTTTGTACTTTCTATTTTATTTATGTGTTGTTTCTGTTTAATTGTTGTGTACAATAAACTATTAAATAAATAAATAAATAGACCACAACATAGAATGTCTAAAAGAAATCTTGAAAATTTACACAATTACCATATCCTCAAGTCCTCTTATATGTAATTCTCTGCCAGCCTCAATGAACTCGTCTAGATTATTGATTGACACTAAAACTTCTCCTGTGTAAATGTATTCTAGGATGGAACATAATGTTTCATAAGATATTTTCTGAAACAATAATGGGACACATTTGATTACAAACATTAATGACATGCTTTATTTAATTTAAGTAACAAGTAGTAACATTTATCATGTGCCAAAAACATTTGAAAATTAAAAACAAATTAAACATTATTCTACTTGTTCACATTTTTTCCTCCCTGTTCACATGGGAGGCCTTGTCAAGAGAAGATACAGGCAAGAAACTCTGCAAGGGTTCCATCCTTCCTTTAAATAAAATTGTCATAAGTTTATTGTAGATAAACAAAATACAGGCAAGTCAAAATGGAATAAATTAGAAGATGTCATAAGCTATATACAGATTTATTTTGCTCAATAAGAGCAGACTTTAAAGCCAAATTTTTGGCTAATGTTAATAAAGTGGAGCACAGTGAAGAAGCTAATTGTTTTTTATAATACTTATTCATATAAAGAACATTTGTTCTTAGTGTAATACTTTAAAAAAATAAAATGTTTAAAAATGTAAATGTAAAATTACTTACATTCAAGAAAATAACAGGATGTGAACAATCTGCTGTCCTAATTAGATCTTTTATGTAGGGGCTTGTAAGAGCTATTATCACTTGATGAACTTTTACGAAATGACCATCTGCTGCCAGAGTCATGTCCACAAATTCACCATTCTAGAAAATAATTAAATTCTTAAAAAAATATGAGATATTATTGAGTATAATGAAATTGAATAAAGGCTCTTGAATATTTTTTGTCCTAGAATAATACCGTATAAGTGAAAATATGCAATTTCTGCATCACTTTCCGCATCAATTGATGTTAAATTGGACGCTACAGCGGCGCTCTTAGACAACAAAATCAAAAGATGTTTATACCAGGGTACAATCCGTAAATCACTGCACTTTCAATAGCATCTGTCCTAACAATTTTAATCTTACTAGGTATGGTTTATAAATGCAATTTATTTTATTTACCTGCTGGAGAGAACTCAGCCCAGTACATATGTTCTTTTTGTGTTCATCCCATATTAAGGAATACCGTGATTGCGACATGACTTACAAACACTAGAATAATCTTTCTAGAAGTAAAAATTAAAACTTTTATGTGTTTATTTTATAGTTATTCAATGTTAAATGATGTAAATAAACAATAACCCAAATGCTCAGGGGAGGGCTACAGACCACAGACTAAGAAGAGATACTACGCTACAGACCACAGATTAGAGAGAATACCAAAGATTTTTTTTTGTAAAATTCTCCCTAAGGGAAGGCAAAGAGAACAAAGCCCATACAGCCAAGTCTTCAGTATATATTTCTTCAGTATTTGCATTGAAATGCAAGTGTAATACATTTCAATGCATTCTTAGGAGAGTTTGGCGTCAAACGATCGATGGCAGACACTGTGGTGCTACTTCGGTGAGGTGGATTACCACGATAAAAATCCCATCGTTTTTCACACCACTTGACGCTTATTTTAATGATCCTCTACATTGCTCATCATTATTGACACTTATTACACAAAACTACACTTATTATACGCAACAAGATCCACTTCGAAACAATATTACAATCATTGAAATAAAAATCACGTCCGCCATAGTTGAATGGCGCCAGAAACCCCATTTTTTTGGTCAAATTCTTCCATATTGGGAAGACAAAAGGAACTTAGACCACAACCATGTCGGAGGTCATAGACTAGTTGACTCATATCATAAGTAATGAAAATAATGTGTCATTTACATAGTATTAATTACAAGTGTCCGAAATATACCAAGTTCGATAAATATAAATAAGGGATTGCTGTAGAAATTCAATTTAAACCTGTTTTATTTTTACTTCTTTTTTCATCTGCCAAAAACGCTATCTACCATATTCGTGAAATCTGTTGAGTAATGCTTCATGTAAACAATTACTACGCATGGTCAAAATCCGTCAAACGTCAGTCGCAACCAATCAAGCATAACTGTCGGCTATATCACGCATGCGTATTGAATTGTTTACAATAATCGAGACGCTCCGGCACAGATAATTCATAGGCGTTTTTGACATTTAAGCAAAAATGTAATTTATAATTTAAAATTTATTTTGTTATAAGCTTCAGAAAAAATTGTAATATTTTTTATGGTGATGGCTATCAGTAAGTAATCGTTTGGGGCCCAATAAAAAAAGGTTCAACTAGCGTAATCTTCAGTATGATGCATTAAAGTGCAATACAGTCTTGGGAGAGTTTGGCGCTAAATGATCGATGGTAGACACTGTGGTGCTACTTCGATGAGGTGGATTACCACGATAAAAATTTGAATGATCCTTAAGATTGCACATCGTATTGATTTTATGTAACAATATCCACACAAAACAACATTACAATCATCGAAATAAAAATTACGTCCGCCTTAGTCAAATGGTTTTATCTTAGTTTGATCGTTTTATTCCACAGATTAGGGAATATTAGCAACTGAAACTGTTTCCGCTATTTTAAACACATACACAGACTTTGTGTATTTTAACGGGGATACGATTTTTACATCAATAACCTCAACGATAGATCTTTTGCCTTAACCATAAAATTAACGAAACGCAAATTATGAATGACGGTATAATGACAGTAACGTTTAGTTATTGTTTTGTTTGGTTATCTTATAATAAACAAAATCGATATCAAATAATTTTTTTGTGCATTTATAATTTTTTTTTATAAAAGATTATCAAAATGACGGAGTCAAAATTTTCTATAGCATGGAAATCTTTCAAAAGTAATCTGTGTGTAGGCCTTAGTTCATTACAACAAGTAAATAAATTTATAATTCTGTATTCTTTCGGAGTATTTTGTTAACATTAAATAGAAATATCTCTTAATTATGACTTATATATAATAAATTAGGGTTTTAGTTATAAAGTTATAATTGTGTGATAAAAGCTACATACTCTTATACTATAGACTAACCTAAAACAGCCTGTGACACATTTTGAATAAAACATTAGTTAATAAAATAAAATAGCTGTCTTCGCTCTATGCCCAGTGAATGGCAACCCCGTAATAAATAGGGGCTTAAAGTTATAAGAATTAAAAGAATTAATTATTATTAGATCAATTATTTTTGCCTACCTAAACGATTGATAATATTTCAAATGTTATGTATGTGCTATACAAATAGAAATAGATCCTTTACCAAGTTTATAAACTCTATTTATGACATTATTTCCTCATCACCTCTAAAAAATTACTTTTAAATTAAAACTACTTCTGCACAAAAGTTTGAATTTTCAGAATGAAGAATTTGTGGATATGACATTGGCTGCAGATGGTCATTATGTTAAGGTTCATCAGATGGTTCTTTCCCTGGCTAGCCCATACTTGAAAGAACTCATAAAATCTGCCCCATGCCCTCATCCAATATTATTTTTGAATGTAAGTCACACCAAAAAGCCAATCAATTTATTTAAATGTTTTGAAAGGATGTGGATTCCAAAATTTTATTTTTTGTTACTTAACCGTCTGAGGTCCACATAAAAAACACAGTGTTGAATTCAATATATAACAAAAATCATAGGACAAGTTTGGCACTTAAAATCGTGAACATTTAAGTTTCTATGTTTCTAAGTTTCTAATAAGACTTGTGGCCATTGTGAGGTTATTCATAATTTTATACATACTCCTATTAAAATTATAAAAATAATTTTAAACAGGCAGCTTTGAAATTACTACAGAACACATTTTTTTTTATTAAGAGTTATAGTACTATAAGAAGAGTTATAGTACTATATAATAGGATAGTTAAAAAAAATTGCAGTATGGTTGAATGCTCAAAAGGTCTTAATGGCATTGTTTTAATGAATAAACTGTGAAGATTATTAAAATGCGATTAATTGTTGTTCGTATTAAAAATACTTATCATTTTCATTACCAATACATAAACTTACTTTTCCAGAATATATCATACAGAACACTCACTTATATATTGGAATACATATACTCGGGAGAAGTGCACATCAATAAGGAAAATCTTAATGAGGTCCTAGAAGCAGGTAGGGCGTTGCACATCAAAGGGTTAGATGCAACGGTCAGTATTGTAAGGAAATGATAATTTTATATTAATATTACTTACATTTTTTTATTAACATGCAAATTTTAATCATTATGAGGTGAATACAATGTGTAAGGGTCAAGTTTTTATTATAGAATTTGTTCTTTGCAACAAACTAATTCTATTTTTTTCAGGAAATAGATGATACTAAAACAGGGGATAAAGCAACTCTTCACCTTGAGGATGCATTGGTGATTATAAATAATTTATTAAATAAAAAAAATAAGATTAATTATTATTAGAATATATAACCAATTTCTTTGTAAAGTGTAGGAAATGCAAAACATGCCAAAGAAGTTGCTCATCAATGGAAGAAATGAAGCAAGGAATTTAAATTTTGAAGCCGTTCAAGTGTAAGTCATTATTTGAATTTAGGGATTGCAATCCCACAGGTCATTATTATTATATTGTGCTGGATCCCGCGGTTTCTTTAAAATACGTTTTAAAATAAAATGCAAACTAGAGATTTTTGTAGTCGAACAGCGAGAAGGGAGTGTAATCCCTATGTCTAATTTATTTATTGCATGCTTATCAATGTCAATAACGTGTCACTTATTTCGCAAAAGTTTAAAATATCGCCATCCCATTTACAAAAAACCCAGGACTTTGTAGGTATTCTTTAATGAGCCCCTACCACACGAATATTAACTAATTTGACATTATTTCAGTGATGATCTGCCCGTCAAAATAGAAAAAAACAAGGGGTTGAAACAATATGGCAGGAATAAGCGTATGCGCTTAGAGATTGAGGATGAAAGTGATAATAAGGATGCGCTGCAATACACACAGGAGCATGAAGGCGATATTCCGGAGAATTGTATTGGAGAAGGAACTAGTCACAGTAAAAGTATGTTGTCTGAAACATTTGTACTATTGTTAGTTAATACCACCAGAGGGCGTGATACTTAGAATGTGGCTTGTGGCGCTTGCGACGTACAATTTTCCAGTTGGGCCGTTACCGATATTCTATCAGAATATTCTGATATAAATATATCTTAAAGAATTCGTAGTGGTTATCACGCTTTGGCTTTAGATATCTAAAACAAAGCTACCTTCGCCGTGGCCAGGCCTTGGATGGGTGGGGTGCGAGCTGGCAGACCTCCTCGTGGTGCACCCTGGGAGGGGGGCGGGAGTAGCAACAGTTGCGGTTGCTCCCGCACCTCTGCGAACTGTCAGCGGAGGAGGGCGGAGCGCCATTAGGCGCATGAAGCCCAGCCGGCGCGCTCTTAGCGCCGGTTGTCGAAACGGCCCTTTTCAGGGCTAGGTGCCATTCATGGCGGTGGATGGCTGGTCGTCACGACCAGCGACCCGTAGTGACACGGGTGTGGGTGTTTTCGGGTCTTTGCCCTCTTGGGCGTTGGCTTGTTGCGGCCCGTTTCGGGCGGAGGTTCGCGCGGGTTCATCCGTGGTTGTGTGTCAGGTATGTTGTCGCCTGGCGCACTGGCGCACGCACGGGGGAACCGGCGCTATTTGGAGGTCGTTGCCCTCTTGGGCGGTGGTTTGCGGGGGTTCGCCTGCGGTTGTATGGTAGGTATGTTGTCGCCTGCCATACGCGCAGGAGAACTCGCGCTGTCGTGAGACATTGGCGTCTGAGAGATGTGTGTCCTCTTCTCTCGTGCTGTGGGAGTCGCTTACTAGGGGCCTTCCCACCCCCGAAAGGCTTCAGTTCGAGCATAGAGTACGGGCCTCGTCACCCCGGAAAATCTCGTCTGGCCCACTCACCTTGATAGGGTTCGCGCTGATTCTCCTCTCCAGTTCTCACGTGAGGAAAGGCCACGTCGGGGTATTTGCTCGGTGGCAACCAGTGCACGGCGGGGTATCTGCTCGGTGTCTGGTGGTTTTAGAGTCACGTCGGGGTATTTGCCCGGTGACTGGCCGCGTCGGGGTGTTTGTCCGGCGGCGGACGGCTGCGACGGGGTGTTTGCCCGGCAGTCGCGAGGTGCGAGGGGGAGAACCCGGTCCCTAAGGCCGCTAAGTCCCGTAGGGTAGTTGTACGGCGATCGGTGGAGGTGGAGGGCAGGCCGGTAGCGGATTCGGCACCCGCGGTGTTGTCAGTGTTCCCTGCCACTGACCTAGCTCCTGCCCACGACCGCCACGCCAACAGTCCCGAAGCACTACGGGCACCGTCTGGGGCACTGGGCATGCTCAGATTGGAGGCCCCTAAGTCCTGCAGTTGCGTAGTACGGCATGTTCCCGAAACCGTGCAGGCAGCGTCGAAGATTCGAGCCCTTCCCTGTGCACCAGGAAGCCACGGCGGGGCGTCTGCCCGGTGGCAGCCAGCGCGCGGCGGGGTATCTGCCCGGCGCCTGGCGGACGAGGAGTCACGTCGGGGCATCTGCCCGGTGACTGGCCGTGTCGGGGCTTTTGTCCGGCGGCGGGCTGCGTCGGGGTGTTTGCCCGGCAGTCGAGGGTCGCGTCGGGGCGTTTGCCCGGCGACCCGGCCATCCGACAGGGCAATGATGGTGGCGCCTCTCGGGGCGTCGCCGGAGCTCAGAGCCACGCGGGTGACGGGACGGGGGTCCTTGGTCATGGAGGCAGTCACCCGCATTGCACGGCTCGTCGGCAGTCGCTCCCGTGGCACGGGGCGGCTGGTCCCCCTCCAGGGACAGGCCTGTGGAGGCCGAAAGGCTGGCCGCGGCGGTTGCTGGTGCGTACTCGAGAACCCGGCACCGCATATCGCGGCGGAGGAGTTGCCCCCGGGGGGTTTAGCGGGTTCGAGCCCCGCATAACCAGGTCTTCCCCCGAAGCCTGGTATGGGTCGGCCATTACCCCGGGTCAAAAAAAAAAAAAAAAAAAAAGGCCTTGGATGGGTGACCAAAGCTTTGTCGTGAACTCCTCCGTGCTTCGCAAGGCGCATTAAACTGGTGGTCCATTACTATTGAAACCGTTTCTACCCACCAACCTGCATTGGGCCAGAGTGGTGGTGTTATGGTCCATACTCATGTTTTTATACAGGCTGAGGACAGATAGACGTAAGGTTAAGAATTGTTGTATTTACGTGTTAAAATATCTATCCACATCTGGTTTATAAAACTATCTTGTAGGTCTGGGTTTCTATGCTATGCTCAGAAACCATTAAAACACGTTCCTAATATGACGTACTTAACTTGCCCATGCCCAGCAGTAGGACGTTACCTATACGCTATGGTGACTAATAAATTGCTAACTGTTTCAGGTCTCGCTTCAAAGCCAACAATGCAATACACCTTGTCGAACCAAGGCAATATACAGTTGATTTTAAACAGATTCCTATACTTCTTCCGATATAACTACAGGAAGGACAAGCCATCGGTTCGTTTGTGGAGATGTGTCGATTACGTAGGGGACAAATGCCCTGCTACTGTCACTACAAGAGATGGCATCGTCATACAAAGGTAGTTATTAACAGTTAATTATTTTAAGAAAACGACACCATCAATTGCCTGCTCTTATCCCAATTTCATTTGGGGTCGGCGCAACGAGTCTTTCTCTTTATCGCACGCCATATCAACATTCACTCCCATTCTAGCCATGTCCTCATTCCTCAGAGTAAACAGAACTGGAGTAGCCATTAGTCAATTTCTCAAACATTTTATTCTGCCATTTCTTGCGGGGGGTGAGGTTACCTCTACACTCAAAGCCAGCACAACGCACAACGTTTTTACAAATGCACACATGCATAATTCGACACACAAATTTAAATTTCACGCACACACACGCTTAAAATAATCACGTCGGGTGTGCGTTTTGACAACGTCACAGCCGCACTCCCCACGAGACTAGCGCTCGAAATTTGAAATCGTAAAATTCTAAAACATGAAATAATGAAGTAAAAAATCATGAAATCTTAAAAATTATAATTACAAATAAAAGGTGACACCATCTTTTAGCATTCTCGATGTTTTCTATTTATTTTTACAACAAAAAACAGCACAGGCAGGCATTTTTGCGGGAGCTCTGTTCGCCGCAACGTTTACAATGTTATGGCTGTCAAAATGGCGGCTCAACTAGTTTTATTAAACGTGCAAGCATCAGATGCTTGTGCATTTGGCAGAGGGGAATGTTAGACAAAGGCTACTCCAGTTCTGTTTACTCTGAGCCTCATTCACATGTAAGCTTATTAGATAAATGTTTATGTTTAAATTAAATTAAAAGTATTTATTTTAACTATTATACCATCAAAAAAAAGACTATGTATTGACTAGTTTGCTTGATTGTCGTAAACGATTCCTATTGGTTGATTTTTGGCGCCAATATCACACCACCAAGTGGTGGGGTGATGGAGTGGGAAAATGTTTTAAGATGGCGATTCTTGTAAAAATAGATCATTCTGTTTTTGGCAACCTAAGTGAAAATATAAGTTGAGTTCAGTGTATCAGTGTCTCGAAAATATTATCAATAAATAAGTTGAGTGCATCTGGTGTTTGAATTTATTTATAAATTCAGAAGTGGGATCGAGAAGGTACGTTCGTTTTATTAATAATTTGCTGTTATTTTTAAAGTGTTTTGTTAATAAATCATTAAAAAGCATATTAGACAATTTACCTAAAAGCGTAAAAGTTATTATTACAGCAGGTGTTTATTATTTTTAGAAGGTTGACACATTTTCGTTTTTTGTTTGTTCCTGCACATTTGTTTCCTTTTCTCATTACGAGTGTAAACATTTAACCTTTTAAAAGTTGAATTTTATAGAAGCAAATAAACTGGTTGCAATTTGAAAAAAAAAATGAGTTATTATATTTAATTGTATACAATTATAGTCAATGTTTTACTGTGGCATATGGTCACTGCATGATAAAACTGACAATATTTTATGTTAATTTTAGTTTTAAAATAGCCTAAGACCTAAAGCAAATGAATATGAGATTTTTATTTATATTTTTTAGGAATTTATAGTAGGTAGAATAAAATGTTTTTAGGTTTGTGATAACTATTTTATTCCTTATTAACCATTAATGCAATTATACAAAACAATATAAAGTCAAGTTAAACACCACTTATAATTTATAAACTACAAAAATTTGAGCAGTAACTCGTTTTCGTATTTCAACAGTAACATGGATTTGACGTCGGATCAATCCGGCGGCGAGATTAATGAGCGGAGGAGTCGCAGCACTTTACGCCGATCGAGTGGTCGACGCAGTCGCCGCCGCTCCACGTCGGGTGCACGCGGCAGCAGGCGTCGCATTCTCAGCCCGGATTACAATGTCGACAGAGCAACGAGACTCAGCCGTGCGACGGCGCAACCCGCAAGTCCCCGTGTGTCACGTACACGTGAAAGCCGCAGCCGCAGTCCACTGCTTGGAAGGAGTCTGCGCTCTCCGCGGCTACCATCGCGGGAGCATGGCAGCAGGCGGCGCATTCGGCACTCGCCTCAGCGAGTGGCCTACGGTGAGCGGCCCAGTCGAACTCTGCGCACTCCTGAGAAGCGGAGCTACTTCACTCGAAAAGAAGAGTCGTCCTGTGAGTTACTTTCAAAGTTTTCTAGTATATTAGAGAGATTATGCGAAAATAGTAGTACTAGTAAAGTAAATTATGTAAATGTTATACCAGACTTTGATCCATCTGCTAAAAATCAGAATATAAATACGTGGCTTTCTAAAGTTAACGAAATTGCTAAAATACACAATTGGTCAGACAAACAAACAACCGTTAATTCAATACCAAAATTAATGGGAAACGCGAAACGGTGGTACGAAGGCCTTAATTCCGTTAATTTCTCATGGTCGCAGTGGCAGGAAAAATTAAAAACCGCTTTTCCGTCAGAAGAAAACTACGGACAAATGCTATTCGACATGCTTAAAAAAAGGGCAAGGTTTGGAGACTCTTTGGAGGATTATTTCTATGAAAAAACAGCACTTCTCAACAGATGTGAAATTTACGGAAAGAGGGCCGTCGAGTGTATTATTTTTGGAATAGAGGATAGGGCTATTAGGTTAGGGGCAGAGGCCGCGCAATTCGAAATCCCAGAGAAATTATTATCTTACCTAAGAAATGTTAAAATTAGGCAAAATGAAAGTACTGTCAAGAATACTCAATTTAATAACAAAAATCGAACGCGTGAGCGAGCCAATACTACCTCCGGTCAAAAGTACCCACTCAAATGTTTTAATTGTAAACAAGAGGGTCACACAGTTAATAATTGTACTAAACCGCTAAAAAAATGTGACAACTGCTCGTTAATTGGACATGACTCGAATGAATGTTTTAGGAAGCATGAAAAAGCAGGAAACAAAACTGTTCTTAAAATATGCGATGGTTCCAAAAGTAACGAAAAGTATATCCAAAAAGTTTTTATTGATGGTTTTGAAAGAACTGCGTTCATAGATTTAGGTAGTGATACTACGTTAATTAGGCAAAGTGACGCAAAGATTGTGTTAAGTTCATTAGGAGAGGAACGATTGACCATGAGTGGCTTTGGGGGTGCTAAGGTTCAGACTCTAGGGAGTTGTTTGGCAGATATTGAGATTCAAGGAGTGAAAGCTAACATTTTATTACATGTTGTACCGGACCATTTTCTTCATCATTCCATATTGTTAGGTCAGAATTTCACTGAGTTACCTAATATTAGCATCTTAAAAACTAGTGACGAATTGTTAATATCTATGAATCTGAAATGTGAAGGCGCTATTAGTGTAAAACTTCTTGTAGCGAAAAATGCAGAATTAAAACCAGGCGTAAATTATTTAGATGTTTATTCGGCAAATAGAATAGACGGGTCATTTTTGGTACATGGGTGTTTTTGTTTAAAGCCTAAGCGGGAATACTTCTTAGAAGAGGGTGTATATACACTACAAAAGGGTACAAGTACTTTGATTGTAAGAAACCTAAGTGACAAGAACATACCCTTTTCCAGGAACGAATTATTTGCTAGAGCTGAAAAAGTCCAAATCATGAATTTAACAGTCCCGAATGTATGTAGGATAGATTCTTCTAAGGGATACTTCAATCCCTTTACTTTGTCTGATTTAAACATAGATAGCAGCATAGGAGAAACCCAGAAACTACAGTTGTTGATGTTGATCAATAAATACAGATCTTCTTTTGCTACTTCCCTAAGAGAGTTAGGTCGTACGAGCGTGGAAAAAATGGACATTACGTTAACAGATGGTGAGCCAGTGGTGTATAGACCATACAGATTATCTTATGGCGAAAAGGCTGAGGTTAGAGAAATGATAGATGAATTATTAGAATGTGGAATAATTAGGGAGTCTTCTTCACCATTTGCTAGTCCGATTATAATTGTCAAGAAAAAAACAGGCGACAAACGTTCGTGCGTCGATTATAGGGCACTAAATCGAAAAACCGCAAAACAACACTATCCCTTACCAATTATAGAGGAGCAACTGGAGAGGTTATCCGGGTTTAAATATTTTACTTCCCTTGATTTAGCCTCAGGGTATTATCAGGTCGAGTTAACAGAACAAGCCAAGTCAAAAACTGCTTTTGTTACACCCGAAGGGCAGTATGAATTTAATAGAATGCCCTTCGGACTTACTAATGCTCCAGCTATATTTCAGAGAGTAGTTAACAAAGTTTTAGATAACTTACGTTTTAACTCGGTCGTTGTATATATGGATGATATTCTAGTCCCTTCAAACTCTATAGAGGATGGTTTGGAGAAACTTGAGAAAGTATTCAAAAAAATTCAAGAGGCTGGTTTGACTTTGAAAGTTTCTAAATGTAAATTTTTTCAGACTACTATTGATTTCCTTGGGTTTGAAGTTTCGGTAGAGGGCGTTAAGCCTGGACAACAAAAGAGCGTCGCAATTCAAAATTTTCCTACCCCTAAGAATGTTCATAATGTGAGGCAATTTCTTGGTCTTGCTAGTTTTTTTAGGCGTTTTATTAACAATTTTGCTTTGTTAGCACGTCCTATGTCCAAATTGCTCAAGAAAGATAGTTCTTGGGATTGGGGTGTAGCTCAAGATCAAGCTTTTGAAGAACTCAAAACCAGACTTATTTCTCGACCAGTTTTGAGTTTGTTTGACCCCCTTTTAGAAACCGAATTACATACCGACGCAAGCAAACATGGCGTTGGTGGTATTTTGCTTCAAAAGCATGATAATGTACTAAAACCCGTTGCATTTTATAGCAGACAGACCTCACCAGAAGAGCAACACTTTTCGTCTTATGAGCTAGAGACATTAGCTGTCATAAGTTCGCTGTGTAAATTCAGACCTTATTTGTTAGGCATCAAATTTAACATTGTCACTGACTGCAATTCGTTGCGGTCTACATTTTTAAAGCGTGACATGATTCCTCGTGTTGCCCGCTGGTGGAGTCTGATGCAAGAATACGACTGTAATATTCTGTACAAACCAGGAGCAGCTATTAGTCATGCTGACGCCTTAAGTCGTAACCCAGTAGGCGGTGATAAAAATAATATAGAAAGTATTTGTGTTCCTAATATTTTACAAATTACTTCTGATTGGCTTGAAACTGTACAATCTGGTGACGAGGAAGTTCAAAGAATAAAAAAAATCCTTACCGATAAAGAAAGCGATAATATTATAGAAATAAAAAAGAATTTCTGTATAAAACGAAATTTAGTTTATAAAATAACGGAACAAGGTCTTAAGTGGTTGGCACCCAAAGGAGTGAGATGGCAGATATTGCAAGCGTGTCATGATCAGATCGGACACTTTTCATTCGAAAAGACTTTGGATAAGGTTCAGACTGATTATTGGTTCCCAAAGATGCGCAGATTCATAAAAAAATATGTTGAATCGTGTTTAAGTTGCGCTCACGGAAAGAAACCTAGTGGGAAAAAGTCTGGTTACCTACATCCTATACCTAAAGAACCAATGCCGTTTCACACTTTGCATGCGGATCACTTGGGACCGTTTAATGAAAGCAAAAAGAAAAATAAGTACATTTTACTAATTATAGATTCCTTCACTAAATTCATTTACTTAAGGGCAGTAAAAAACACAAAAAGTAATACCTCCATCAATGTTTTCAAAGATTATTTTGCGTTATTTGGGGTGCCAAAAAGACTTATTACAGACCGAGGAACGTCATTTACTAGTTCGAATTTTAGGGAATATGTCAATATCACGGGAGTACAACATATATTAAATGCCGTAGCGACGCCTAGGGCAAACGGCCAAATAGAGCGCTACAATCGCACAGTTTTAGATGCTTTAACGGCTAAAAATTATGGAGGAGACGAACAGAAATGGGACGAACACTTGCCTCAGATACAATGGGGTCTAAATAATACAATTAATAAATCAACTGGCAAAACCCCATCTGAGGTATTGTTCGGCCTAAGGTTAACGGGAGAATCTGAAAGTGCTTTGAGATTTTCCACGATAGACTATGGTAATGACTGTGCGTCTGCCTCATTAAATTTAGAACGAAATAGATGGGAAGCTCAAGAACAGATTGTAACTAATCAAGAGAAACAAAAGAAACATTTTGACAAAGTACGCATTCCAGCTAGAATGTTTAAAGTAGGACAGTTAGTGAGGGTAGAACGAGAAGTTGTTGAAAAGGGTAAGAGTAAGAAATTAGTTGCAAAATGTCTAGGCCCATATCGTATCACTCAAATATTGCCTAGTGATCGTTACGAAGTGGAAGACACTCCCATAACAAAGAAAAAAGGTAAATCAGTATATAAAGGAGTGTATCCAGTCGACCGAATACATCCTTGGTTATCGTTTAAGAACATAGACAGTGATGGGTCTTCTAGTGATTCTTGTGACCCCGGTGAAAAGGAATGTGGTGGTTCAAATTAGGGTACTTATATTATTTATAGGCTTAGTAACGATTGGAAATGAACAATGAATGAGCACTAAATAATGATGAATAAAAAGTTGATTTTAAACTTAGTTTATGATTTTATGTATTTTCAAAATTAAATTATATTGATTGATTGTAGAGTGTGTTAGCAGCAAGAATTTGGTATTGTATTGTATTGAACTGTCGAAAATGAGTATTACATGAACTTAATAATGATGAAGTTAATTGTATAGTATAGTGCAGTAAAGTGTATTTTAGCATAAAATTGTAGAAAAGATAATAATTATTAAGTATTAAGTGAAAGCAAGGATTATGTACGATTATTGTTTACAGTGTCAAATTGTAGTAAGGATTAAAATTATAGCAATGAAACATGCATGATTCTAATACAAAATGAAATTATTATAGTGGTAAATAATTGTAACTAAAGAAAAATATAGCCATGAAATTTCTGTTATACGTGGTAGTAATGTAGTAAAGTAGTAATGTGTTAGTAAAGTTAGTAATGTTAACATTTTACAGTAGTATTGATTGCGAGGACGCAAGTAGATCGTCAGGATGGACGAATGTAAGCTTATTAGATAAATGTTTATGTTTAAATTAAATTAAAAGTATTTATTTTAACTATTATACCATCAAAAAAAAGACTATGTATTGACTAGTTTGCTTGATTGTCGTAAACGATTCCTATTGGTTGATTTTTGGCGCCAATATCACACCACCAAGTGGTGGGGTGATGGAGTGGGAAAATGTTTTAAGATGGCGATTCTTGTAAAAATAGATCATTCTGTTTTTGGCAACCTAAGTGAAAATATAAGTTGAGTTCAGTGTATCAGTGTCTCGAAAATATTATCAATAAATAAGTTGAGTGCATCTGGTGTTTGAATTTATTTATACACACAATCACAAGAAAACAATAAGGACCTAATATTAGATATAATTTTTTATTTTTTTTTGTTTTGGCCAGGAAAGTGTTCCGAATAGACATGACAATTAATTAACTACTTAAATATAGTTATTACAATCACTTGTATATTCTGATACGTAGCTTTTGGAGCATTTTCCGTCCAATTCAATTTTGACATTTTTGACTAAGGGTATTGTATAGTACACGTAAATTTTATTAGGTTGTAGAACATATTCATGTAAAGGCAGGATGGAACCCTTGCAGAGTTTCTTGCCTGTATCTTCTCTAGACAAGGCCTCCCGGTAGTGAACAGGCCGAAAAAAAGTAGTGGTATGTCAATTTTAGGATAATTAGAATTTATTTTGTTTGTGTATGTGTTTGTGTATTAAGTGTAATTGATGATACCAATTTGATTAAATGACTTTGAGTTTGAGTTTGAATCTATCCATATCTTCTTCGGTCTTCCTCTATCTATCTATCGGGACAATAATTAACTCTTTACCTATACTACGTTTCAATCAAAGTTGCCAAAAAGGTAAACAAAACGGAGGTAATATTTCATCTCTGAAATGTTTTGTAACGACTGTAGGTAATTGAAATGGACAATAATTGTTACCGTTAATTATATTTACGTGTCTAACACTCGGTTGCACTAAGATTTTTTAAGGACGACATTTGTTAATGTGGCATTAAAACTTTAATGTTCATTAATTTAATGTTCATTAAAGTTAAGGTAGCTAATGTCTCTTTTGCATTGATAGGGTGCTAATGTCGTTTTGTGCAACGTAAAACTACGCTAAGGTGTTCTTTTGACACTTCAGTAAATAAATTTAATGGAGCATTAGAGATAATGCCGACATTAAATTTTAAAGTTCGTTTCTGCAACTGGGTGTAAGTCCATGTAAATAGTGTGATTATTGAATAACAAATTCGGTAAGTCAGCTTTTTTGATTACCTACCTTTTTGGCAACTTGGAATGAAACGTAGGTACTATAAGTATATGATGAGCAGAGCCTTCTAAATGATTAAAACGAGAATCAAACCACATTTCTGTTGTATAATATTTTTGTAAAGGAAATAAATTTTGATTTTGATTTTAAGTACAGTCAATTCGTAAAAATTATAGTAACCACCTTTAACAGTATAGGTATGACTTTTTATTATATGGAAATAAATATTGTCAACTCTAAAATGTGTATAGGTACATATTTTTGTACTCGACTGTACCATATACAAATTTTTATTTATTCTAACAATACATCGTTTTAGACATTAAAACAAAAACTGTAAAATGTATTGTTCATTGTGTAATCTTTGTGTACCCTTTCATATACAGAGTCGCAGCACACAAACACCCGTTTCACGATAAAAAGATACTGAAGAAGCTACAGTCTGGCTTGGTGTTCACGGCCATCAAAGATGCGGAGGATAAAAGCAAGCAGATGGGCAACAGGAAAGATGCCTGCATCATCATACGACCAGACAACCGGGAAAATCTAGACACTGACGACTGACTGCAGAACGTAATACGACTAGGTGTATCCTAAGGCTGCCTGTCCACCTACGGAGCGAGGGACCAGAGAAGAGGTTTTAAGCAACGCTATTGGTTAATCGAGATATCGGATCAGCAAAGAGGAGATTTGAAGCGATGCTGTTGGTTAGTTTGCACAGCTCAAGCTCCGTTTCTCCTCTCCGCTCCAGTGGACAGGCAGCCCAAAGGGGTAACCCAGATGTGTTAAGACATTTTGCCTGAAGATAACATGCTTGGTCAATATTTATATAAGTATTATCGTCAAGCAACCCTCGATGTGATATAACAATTCATCGGTCTAAACTGTGAAAGTACGTAAAGCAAAGTAATGTACCTAAGTAAATAAGCTAAATATAATTGTAATAAACGATGATCATTGTATTATATTTGTTTTTTTATTTATTTTATTTTATAAAAGCTTTAGTCACACTTGGTGATGTGAATGTGATTCATGTCAGCCTCATAGGAAGACACAAATACGAATCCCCAATTCTCCTTATAAACTCTCACAAAACAATTTATTCGCGTTCATTGTATGAGCACACGACTGTTACAAGGGAACATAAACATCTGGCAAATATGGGTGTTTACAGCTCTGCCTGTTCGGGAATTAAGGTGATGAATGTTTTGTTAGGTTGTCCAAAATTGCTTTGTTTTAAATATCATAAAAACCTATAAAATTACACATATCATTGAATGAAACTCCATTCCGTGTCAGTGTTGTCTTCATACGTCTAGAACACGTCAAATAAATGCTCAAACCGGACTGTCTGAACTGGCGTCGCTTGGCACCGCCGAATTGCGCGGACCGTGTTCCTGCTCACACAAAAACTTTGCATTGACCAAACTTAGGCTTTGGCCAAAGCTTTGGTGACTAATCGAATGTTTTGGTCACCCATCCAAAGTTATGGTTACACACCCAAAGTTTTGGACACCGATCCAAAGTCAAAACATGTTTTAAATATCGTAAACTATTGCACCTTGCAGCTAAAGGAGAATGGTCATCTGTAACCCAGGCCCGACACCAAGGAGACCTATCTCATTTTTTTTGTTATGTTTAATGTATCATAAATATGTAATTTTTATATTCAATATTAGTGGCTAACAGATAAATATGTTGTAAGCAACGGTTCATGTAAACAATTACTACGCATGGTCAAAACTCGTTAAATGCCAGTCGCAACCAATCAAGCATAACTGTCGGCTATGTCACGCATGCGTATTGAATTGTTTACAATAATCGTGACGCTACGGCACAGAATTCATAGACAATTCGGACCGAAGGCGTTTTTGCCATTTATGCAGAAGAATATTGTATTATATTTTATGGTGATGGCTATCAGTAATTAATCATTTGGGGCCCAATAAAAAAAGGTCAACTATCATGTTATAATTTTATTTGATAGAAACTCCTTTCTGCGTCAAGGTATTGTCTTCGTAGGTCTCGAGCACGTCGGCCAGGTGCTCGTTGTCGCGCGGGCGCTTGAACTGGCGCCGCTTCTGCGCCGCGCGCTTGCGCTTGGGCACCGGCGGCTTACGCGGCCCGTGCTCCTGCATCGACTTGATGCCTTGCTTCTCTAAGTACTCCTCTATTTTCGCGTCGTCCATTGCGTCTACTGCGGTCGCGCGCCAGAGTTTTACGAATTCTTCGTCTACCTGTGTGAAGGATTTATGATTTTGATTAAATTGCATGAAAATGCGTAGTCTGTGAGTGGAGTTCGAGTGATGCAGTGCTTCACCTGGTATTTAAGTTTTTATTTAATAAACACGAATCAATAAGTAGTCACGCGGTTCTGAGGGCGCCAATTTCTTTTTTTCATATTCCTAACTATGACCAAGATAATGTTAAAATCTAAAGCTTATGCACAAAAACACCGAAAACGAAATGACAAAAACACTAAAAATAGAGAAGATTAAACGACAAAATTCGTGATAGATAACATAAAAAAAAAATTGCGCCCCCAAAGCAGTTTTATTCTCCTAATCAGGCTAATAAAAAGATAGTCAGTTGGGTAGGTAGTCGATATTGAATAAAAGGTAACTTACATCTAAACTTGCAGTCTTATCATTGTAGAATAATATTTTCTTCTTATCTGTGGGCCTCGTTATATAAAGTATTTCTTGCGCTAAATTCTTTAGGGCTCGTTCGCAGTGTGGGAGTGATTCCTGTACATCTTCTAACAAAATACCTCCTAGACCTTTTAAATCATGTTGTTTTAATAACCTATGGAAAAAGATACAAATATATACTAATGTTTTATTAACAAACATTAAAAGACTATATTTAATAAGAGTAGGTAAGGTATAACTTACTTTAGCAATGACTTCTTATCCTTAATTTTGTATACTGGCTTAAATATATATTTTCCATCTAAACTACATTCAATTTTGGGATTATTTTGAAGAGCCTCTGTTTGTAACCACTAAAAAGTAATAATAAATTGTTACTCTTTTTGACTTTGATTTCATAATTTAAGAAATATTGCAGCAAGAGAGCTTGAGTGCGACACAATGTAGGAGGACCTGTGTCCAGCAGTTGGATGTTTAATTTTGGAAATATTAAAGCATGAAAATATTTGCCACGAACATTCTTATGACAAAAATAGTACCTGTTTCACTTTGTTGCCCACGTCTAGTTGATTAGTTTCGTCCAATACTTCATCCAATGTCAGTGGATGGTCATCGCCCTCCTGATGCCGCGCTCGCATGTGCCGAACTATTCTGGCCAGTACACCAAACCGATACGCTGAACTGCCTGTCATCGTTTTGTAGCTGAAGAAGTTTAGTATGATTAAATAAAAACATAGACCTTAGATTAAAGTCAAAAATTTATTTATTGGCATTAGAACACAATACAGTATTTGTTACGGACCAGGCAAGAGCCGTCCTCTTTTCTATATCTTTTTTATATGCTGGTTGTAATTGTCTTTGGTTAATTGTTCTGTCATTGATTTTCTTTCCATTTTTTTCTGTACTGTTTTCTTTAAATATTATAAAACCCATAATTCACTAAGCCACCGTTTTATTACAGTTTCACTATCACTCGTCAACAGTATTAGTGTCCTTTCACAGAGACCAGAGGAGAGTTTTTTTTATCACATTTAAAATTGTGCTTTGAGTCATTGTAATAAGGTTTATATTTACGTTTCACTTTTGTTTCAGCATTCCCAATAACAAAAGAAGTGAAACGAAATATAAACCTTATTGCAATAACTCAAAGCTTTGTTTTGATGATAATAAAAAATGCTCTCCTGTCCAAGGATGCTTAAAATCACTAGATACAATAGCAACATCTATTGTTTGCAAATTCTGATGTTCGCACTGCCCCTAAAGGGGTTAAAGGTAAATAAATAGATATGTGCTATGTAGTGTTCTTCCAGCCATAGTCACAGATTTACATCTAATCTAAAGTAATGTAAGCTACTCTTAAATATTAAAAGTTAAAACTTGATTAATTTAATCAAGTATCTGATTGGTCATAAAAAATTACCTTGCATTAAAATTATACCACTTTTATTTAAAATTAAGTAATGAACATTTTTCGAAATTCCAAAGGTTATTTTCTGTAACATTACAAAAAATGTGCTCTGCTGTTTAAATGCCTTTAGATATTTCATTAATTAGTTGTCTAAACCTCTCAAAGGTCAGAAAACCAGACACAATGGAATGGAAACATCTATCACTTACGAACACTGGTATTTACACTGTTACACTAGATAGTATTTTATCAATGTGAAAACACATGTATACATACAATCACGCCTGTAATTCCCGAAAGGGTAGGCAGAGTCCAAGGTGCACTGTGTTCCTTAAGACCACATTTAGCCATAAAAAATTGGGTTTGGTCAGATGAAAAATCGTGAAAGAGTAGTAACAAGTGGCTAGCTCATCGCCTACACAATCACAGACCCAGTACCCAATACGCCCTTAGTCGCCTTTTACGACATGCTACGCAAGAAAACCAGTTGGTACATTCTTTTTGAAAACAACCCCAACAAAAACCACATTGGGCCAGCACAGTGAAGTTACAGGCCATACTCTCCATGTAGAAGGCCGATGTTAGCAGTGGATGTGTGATGGCAATACTTACTTAGATGCATCCAATTTAGGTCCAGAGCTAACTGAACTCGACGACTTTGATTTCTTTTTACTATCATCTTTGAATTGGGAGTCATCTTTCTTCTTTTTTTCAACACTGAAAAATTAAAAATGATTCATCAGATCTCTCTTTGAGTTAGTATCCTTTGGCTTCCGATTGAAAACAAAGCCACCTTCGCCATAGTCAGACCGTGGATGGGTTACCAAAATTTTGTGATCTCGAGCTCCTCTGTGCTAACGTTAAACCTTTGGTTCCGGTCGCTATCACGACTGTTTCTACGCATCAACCCGTATTGAGCCAGAGTGGTGGTGTTACGGCCCATGTGTGCCTATGTGTTTCTTCATGAGGAAGGCCTGTGCTCATTGGGACTTATATGGGCTGAGGACTATTCATCAGATCAGATGACATAAAAACTGAATAATTATTGCACACTTTATTGCACAGAAACCAAAAAATAAGTTCATAAAAAGCAGAAGTATACAAGGGAGGACTTATCTCTAATAGGGATATCTTCCAGTCAACCTGTCACAGGTGTGTGAGATGTATATGTGTCTTTTATGTTATTTAGAATTTGCCTAGAAAATTTTCAGTTTCATTTGCCAGCAAATATAATTTTTATTTATTGTATAAAATAGTGGGTAACTCAAGTGTCCTTATGTTGATACAATTTAAGTTGAAAGCTGTTGTCATCCCAGATAAAAATAATACCAATTAATTATTTTTTTATTTTGTACTTTACTGTTTTATTTTAAAATATATGTTATTTTTTGGGAAATAATTAATTGGACAGCCATTTAATTATTTGGTCATCAAAAAAATGGCCAACTGTAAAAATTTTTTGGCAGAAAACAAATATTTTGTCTGCAATATAACTATTTGGGCAGCAAAATAATTATTTGGTCAGTGGAATAATTATTTGGTCAGCAGAATGTATATTTGGGCAGCAAAGAATTAGTTGAGCTATAAAATAATTATTTGGCTATCAATATATGTTTTACCGGAAATTTATGAAATCTAGGAAAAGGATCAATGAAAGTTCAGGAACCAATTCCTAGGAAATGTATGTGTTCTGATAGATATTAGGTTAAGGTTATTTTTTTATGACCCTTAAAAACAATATTTGTGTCATTAAATGCATGTAATAAACAATTTGGCAGCAGAGAAAAAAATTTAGTTGCTGCCCAATTAATTATTTTGCTGCCAATTTAAAAATAGCTGCTCCCCAAGATGATGTCCAATTAGTTATTTTGCTGACCAATTCTATTTTTTTGCTGATCAAAATCTGAATATTCTGCTGACCGTTTAAATAACACCCTTTTCTCCTTGGTTGATGAAGTCTTGTAAGTAAACAAATTAGTTTGCTTGTTTTAAAAAGCATTCTCATTGGATCAATAAATAATCATGCAACATTTCACAAAATATTTAATTCAAAGAAAAAACTCAGTTGTGGGCTGAAAACAATATCGAGAATAAGCGGTAATAAAATAAGAGAAGCCAGCCACTATAGGGCTCGCTGCCGTGTTAGAGCGAGAGAAAGTACATAATAGCCCTAACAAACCAGTAAAGTGGTGTCTAGAGAAGGATGTAGGTGCGTACCTGGGTGTAGCAAGTGCCTTTTTCTTAAACGCCTCCCGTTCCCGCAGCAACGCTGGGTCCATTTTTGTTTAACAAATCTAACCCTCAAGTAAGTTAATTTAATTATTTGTTTTCAATTATTACACAATAACGTTTATGATTTTAGTGTGTTGTAAACTTCAACCCAATTTTCAATCGATTACATGACATTGACATGACAAATTGACAAGGTGTTTGACGTTTCATATGACATTCGTTGAACGTTTTTTCATAGCCATTGCAATGAGATTACACTCTTACAGCCGTATTTTATGATTTGATCATAGGGCATTCTATTTGCCTGATAAAAAGCTTACTTTTTAATTTATTAACACGATGGCTCAAACTCTGAGCACGATGGCCATGTTGAGAAAACAGCACTACTCGTGCAGGAGGCCTTACTTTATGGAAAAACACATGAAGAATAAGAGTTGTAACACCACCTACGATCGGCCAATGCAGATTGATGAGTAAGAACGTTAGCAATAGCGACAATGAATAAAAATAAAAATTGCTCTTTTTACACTGTTCCATGTGTATGGCAGCCAGGCTCGCCTCCCTGTTACATAGGAACTTAAACTAAGCAGACCAAATGAGGGTCTCAATTCTGGGTACGGGGATATATTAATTTGTTTGTTTGTATGTCTAATCTTAAACCATTAATATTCAATTTTCATACACTTACGCTGAATTTGCGATAATGCCGTGCTATTAACATTAACACCGCATTATGCTATCTATCGGGATTTTATCACGTTCAACTATCAAAGTACTATGGAATTTGACAATTTGGCGTCATTAAAACAAAAACATGATAAATATCAAATCGCGGTGCTCATGCGAAAGAAGATGCTGCTATATCTTATCAGTTTTTTTGCTAGTGAAATTATTATGTGTGAAAAATTTACATTACAATAAAATATATGTTATTAAATAACAAAATGATAGAAAATATGATGATTATGTTATGTAAGATAAGATGTTGAGATGATTATGTGACCTGGATGTTATAATTACTAAACTCATTGCCCTATAATAACGAAATGTAATTTTTTCACTCGGGGTTATTTATTTTCCCTTCAGGACAATGTTTGTTTAGAACTAAAACAGTTGATATTGTGAACTGAAATGAGATAAGCGGTCAGCTTCCGGCGAAACCTATTTATGTCAATTATAAAGATTAAAACGTTGTGCGATATTTCACATTGTATTTATGTTACATCGACAGCATAGTCCATTACACATATATCCCCAAAGGGGTAGAGAAAGGCGTTGGCACCCTCATAGGAATTTTTCCGGACTGTCACCCTGCTTTGTCCCCTTGGGGTGAAAGAACGAGCTGGGGACAGACCGAACTTTTTCGTTCGTTCAGATCAAAATTCAAACGTTTTTGTCCAATCTGTCATCCCAAGAGGACAAAGCAGGGTAACAGATCGGAATAATTCCTTCATAGGGCACATACTTATTATGACTAATATGTTTAAATCCCTATAAAACGGATTTAATCCTAATGCCGTTCGTGTAAAACAAGCAATATTTTTTCTTCACATTTATTCAAACTGGTATAGGCGGGAATCGAACCGACGTCTTGTTGCTTCGTGATGCCGTTTTTCCAACATGGCTATCGCTGCGATGTTCCTAACATAGAAAGCCAAGAAGGGAATCAATGTTCTTAAAATGTACTTAAGATTTATTCAAACTTATTTTTATTTTTTTGACGATCAACAAAGCGCGATAAGCGTATGCTAATGACGATCGATATGACAAATGCATTTATTGATCAAAACATCGGACCCAAACGGAGACCCCAAGACGAGCTGCGCGGGCGGCATACAAACCAGTTAACCACGGAACGAACGTAAAAAAACATAATCTATGAAGTAGTAGGTTAATTACTTAATACGCCCGGAATCGAACCCAGGACCTCACGATTTAAATTAGAGTTGACCATCGAGCCAAGTAGGAGTTATATATAAAATAATAATACTATTATCATCATGTCTCTATCCCCGAAGAGTTATGCTAACACTCAAATTTCGCCTTAGGTATAAAATGAGGCACCTACTAAAATTTATTGAAACTCAGTGGTGCAGGCGGTGGCTATAAGTTTCTCCAACTCGGCTATCACTGCTTCAGTAGGAATTTACATTTAAAAAATAAAAATAAGGTTCCAAGCGCGATAAGCTCGTACAGGGAAACACGTTTGGCGGCATCGTCATACGAAACGATACAAATTATAAGCAGGCGATTGCCTGTCACGTCATTAGTTAGGTTATTGCAGCCGTTGTGGTTGTGTAGTGCGTAAGTATTGTTTTGTGTTTTTAAAATAATGTCCGCTTAACTAATCGAGTGATAAATTATTGTTCTGTGGTGAGCTAGAATTTTTACGTTATTATAAAATTAAAATGTCGTTAAATATTTACTTTGTGAATTGATACGAAAACTTAAAAGGTTGTGTATTTGTAATTGTTTGTACTGTTGGTTTTTTTGATAGTAAAATAAATAGAGACCCACATATCTTGATAAAATATTGTCGTAATCGTACAGAGTACAGGAACTACCTACCTAAATTTCGAAACTAATATGTATGTTATGTATGTTATTATCATTCTAAAAATAACTATAACACTTACAGACAAAGTGGACAAACCCAACATTAATAATTATTATTGTTGAAATTATATTAAATGGGAAGTAATTATTAATTGGGTAGCCATTTAATTATTTGGTCAGCAACAAAAAGGTTAGCCGAAAAATCATTTGGGCAACAAACAAATATTTTGTCAGCAATATTATTATTTGGGCAGCAAGACATATGTTACCGGATATGTATAAAATCTAGGAAAAGGATCAATGGTGGATGAAGGATCTTGTTATATTATATATATTTAAGGTTATTTTTATGACCCATTAAAGCAATATTTGTGTCATCAAACCGTATATTAAACAATTAAGCAGTTGAGAATACATTTAGGTTGCTGCTCAATTAGTTATTTTGCTGACAATTTAGAAATATTTCCCGCCCAGAAGTTGCAGACCAATTAGGTATTTTAGCCGATAAATTGTTTTTTTTTGAGCAAAATTCGATTATTTTACTAACCGTTTAAATAATACCCGCTATAAACTACGAGGGTGTTCTCATAAATACCCGACCTAGCGAAGAAAGCACAAAAATTTTGTGGGAAAAGGAATGCATTCATTAACATAATCATTTTTCAGCTCTTAAGACTTTTCCCAGGTCAATGAATTTGATGCCCTATTTAAAATAGAACTGTCTATCAATTCAAAATAGTCATTAACTACGGACATCACTTCTTCATTGTTAGACAATCTTGGACCTTTGAGCCATGTTTTGAGTTGTAGAAAATATTATCAAATAAAAATGCGAGTGGAGCGATGTAGGACAATGACAACTGAAAAAAGTGAGTATTTGAAAAAATCCGTGGGTGCTAAATCTGACGAATAGGGTGCATGGGGTAGGAATTCAAACTTTAATTCATAAAATTTGGCCCTTGAAATAACAGACTTGTAAGCTGGTGCATTGTCTTGAAGAAACAGCACATTCTTTGTGGCAAAATATGGCCGTTATGCTCGATGAGTTTTATCATCATCTCAAAAAACCAACACAAGACATTGCTTAAGTGCGCTGCCACACTGGCGGATTGCAAGCGTTTTTAAAGCAAAGCGGCGACGCAGCGAACACGCTGCGTCTGCGCGGTGAAAACGTGACAGAATGGATTCCAACGAGGAGATATTGCTGACAGTTTTTTTACTTTGAAAACGCAAGAAACGTAAACCAATAACATTGAAGATTTTGCGAGGATCCAATAACAACCAATTGTCTGAACGAAGGCAACTAGCCATGACACTCGTCACTTTGTAACCACTAATGTAGTGCGGGAGCGGTGTCTTCTGTATGTGAGTGTACAAAATGGCGTCCACGCTTCTCTCCGCGGCAATATCGTTGCGCGTCCGCAACGTATTCGCCACGCAGCCGCGACGACTTCGCCGCGCATGGCGTGGCGTGTTCGCTGGGTGGCCGCTCCGCTTTGAAAACGCTTGTAACCCGCCAGTGTGGCATGGCCCTATAGGTGAATCGGTTTTCGTCCCTTTTGAGTTCAAAATGAAAAAAAAAACAAAATAACTCTTTATTTATGTAGGCATCAATGATGCACTTATTAATCGTCAATTCACGATAAAACATTAACAATGATTAATAAAAAATAATAATATAATAGATAAAAGTAATTAATTAAACAAATTATAAACACATCATACTATATTTTCAGTACAATTAATTATTGATAAGCCTTAATTAATAAAGCACTCCCTATAGTCTTCATTCCTTCCAAACAGTATTATCATTTAGGTACTCGTTAATAGTGTAATAGCCTTTCTTTAACAACATTTTTGAATTTAATATAAGGTAATTTTAAAAACTCTGGCGGAATCTTGTTATAGAAGCTTACAGCCAGTCCCATAAAAGAACGAGCTACTTTTCGGAGCCTAAACCTGGTGATAGCAACTTTATTTTTGCTTCGTGTGTTTCTGCCGTGCTGGTCTTTATTCTTAGGAAATTAATTTTGATGAATGTACATTATGGAAATATTAGGTTGGGGAAAAAGACTTTTCGCATTATAGTATGTATAAACTTGTAATAAAATCTCTTTGGCTATACTATTTGTATCTTGCTTGGTTTTGGTACCATTGAAAGTTTAAATTTTAAAGAACATAATTCCAAATTCAAATTAGGAAAATGTGTGATTTTCATTTGTTTTTCGTACCGCCAAGATGAGTGAATCTAATGAAGAAATTCGATACATTTTAAAATTTTACTACAAAAAAGGTAAAAATGCAACGCAAGGCGCGAAAAAAATTTGCGATGCTTATGGACCTAGTGTAGTGTCTGTGAGAGCAGCACAAATTTGGTTTAAGCGTTTTCAATCCGGAAATTTTGATGTCAAAGATGCACGTCGCTCTGGTCGCCCTATTACAGATAAAATGGATGCCATTTTTGAAAAAGTGGAGCAAGATCGGCATGTCAGTAGTTACGACGTAGCTGAAGAACTGGGAATTGACCACAAAACAATTTTGGCGCATTTGAAAAAAACTGGGTACACAAAAAAGCTCGACATTTGGGTACCTCACGAGCTCACTGAAAGAAACCTAATGAACCGTGTACTCATTTGTGATTCTTTATTACGACGTAATGAAACCGAACCATTTTTGAAGAAGCTGATAACTGGTGATGAAAAGTGGATCACGTACGACAAGAACGTGCGAAAAAGGTCGTGGTCAAAGGCCGGTCAGGCTTCACAGACTGTGGCGAAACCCGGGTTAACTCGCAACAAGGTGATGCTGTGTGTGTGGTGGGATTGGAAGGGCATTATTCATTATGAGCTGTTACCACCAGGCAGGACCATCGATTCTGAACTCTACTGCGAACAACTGATGAGATTAAAGCAAGAAGTTGAGAGAAAGCCGCCGGAATTAATCAACAGAAGGGGTGTGGTTTTTCATCATGATAACGCTAGACCTCACACATCTTTAGCCACTCAGCAAAAATTAAGAGTTTGGCTGGGAGGTGTTAATGCATCCGCCGTATAGTCCTGACCTTGCACCTTCAGATTTCCACCTGTTTCGGTCTCTTCAGAATTCTTTAGGCAGTGTCAGGTTAACATCACGAGAGGACTGCCAAAACCACTTGTCGCGGTATTTTGACCAGAAGTCCCAAAATTTCTATAGCAATGGGTTCATGTCCCTACTTACAAGATGGCAAAAAGTTATCGAACAAAATGGTACCTACATACTTTAGTTAAATGTAAATAAACTATATTAAAAAATGTTTTGAATTTTCTTAAAAAATGCGAAGAAACTTTTTCCCCAACCTATTATAAATGTATTGAGAGGGGACAGTAAGGATACCAATTTTCTTAAAGGTCTCTCTAAGTGAGGTTCTAGTTTAAGTTTAAAAATGTATCTAATAGCACGCTTTTGTAGAAGAAAGTTAAATGTTCTCGGCATTGCCCCAAAGTAGAATGCCATAACACATAATACTGAGTTAAGTAACAAAAATAATCTATGCGAGCCGTATCAACATCAGTGAGTTGTCGTACTTTGAGAAAAACCGTTGAGTTGACTAATTCTAATTTTTCCTCGCCTAATTTTAGGTCAATTTGCTTACTTCTAACGTTGGGCATTGTGAAATTTATACATTTCGATTTTTTCGCATTAAATGGGGATTGTCTCATTTTTTTAAATTGTTATAAAGTGAAAACCATTTCGAGGAATAAGGTTGCTGATCGTAGCCTATTAGTTAGAATGCGAAAATAATCATGGATTATTAATATTTTAGCCTTTAAATAAATAACCTTCATTTGCCCTTCAAATGACGTCACTGTTGGCTGAATATCAGTAATGTGTTTGCTATGACAGCAATGACAGAAATGACATTTACAAACACAAGTGTCAAAAGTCACAAACAACAAATTATAACCTTACATTGTAAGGTAAATACGATTTGTTCTCATTGTTTTAATAAACAAACTTTTAATAATTATGGAATATAGAAAGTGCTTTGTTCCTACCAGTAAGGTAATTATTACCAATGTAAGTTAATGAACCAAGAACTCAAACTCATAGCGTCGGCTTCACTTCGTAAAATTGCTCAAAATGCAAGCGAAGACTGTTCAGAATTGAACAAGTTACTTGAACAACCTACAAGCAACAACTATATAAGTAGAAAACCGCTAACTAATATTGCTACAGTGGAAGTGATATCTTCACAAGACACATCATCTGTGACCACTCCTTTGTTTGGATGTACAACAGAGACTGAGGAATCTATCTACAGTGCATGAATCAACTAAGAGTATCTTCCCGTCTAGAAAAATTATGTTAGACACAGTATTTAAGAAACCAATAATGTATTTAGGATGTTTATGTAGAGAGTTATTAGACGTGTAAGAGAGTATGCTTTATTTAAACCTCGCTCTGTAGTGAACTATCAGTTTGTACCATATTTGGACGAAATAGTCATGATAGTAAGTGGACTTATCAATTTACAAGGAGAAATAATAAAAAGTTATTGAGTAAAAATGTTTTTATTAACACACTTTCTTTTTTCTCTTTCTAGATAGAAAATATTTTAAAATATGTTTATTTTTTAACACTATCAAGTAATTCAAAAAATAAATAATAATATGTAGGCTTCATTGTAATCCACCCAAACAATGATGTTCTTGGTGGTTTCAAATAAAGGATCAGAAACACAAAATAACCCCTCATTTTTATTACAAGTCATCATTTAACACATGCCTTGTGTTCTAATTTATCCGTTATTTCCTCATTTTTCATGTATGTGCTAACAACTTTCTCTGAAGCTATTCTGTACTGTTTGTTCACTTCAAGTTTTTGGCTCCTCTTATTTCAGCAAGGTTATGTTGGTTATTTGTAGACATATATTCCAAAATCATAACATTCTCTACTTTCGGCAGATTCCGTGAGTCCGCTTTGACAAAATTATTTCACGACATAGTAGTTTTTTCACGAAATAATAAGAAAACTGTTAATTCGCGTCGCTTGTAGTAATTTTACAGTAAAAAAAATAAAAGAATGAGTGACACATGAGTGTTGACATTTGTTTGACGGCATTCTTTTTTCCCTTGAAGCAAAGGTGTTACACAATTTTACGCCAACAGTGACGTCATCGTAATAAAACGATCATGTTTTTTCAAAATTCCGTATAAAAGTTATTACTTTAAAAATAACGAAAATATTGAAATTAGTTTCTCAAATTGATCTATTTTATCCATTTCAACTATAAAAACAGCATGTCGAAAATATTAGACAATCCCCATTGCAAATTACCCATTAAAAACTTTCGCAAGAGTGTGATTTTCATCACTAAAGTTGTTTTTAGTCCAATCTACATGAAAAATTAAAGATGTGTCATCTGCGAATAACTCTATATTACAGAACTTCTCTACAAAAAAGGGCAGATCGTTCACATAAATTAGAAACAGGATGGACTCAAGATAAATCCTTGAGGAACCCCCATCGGTTCGGGTGACCCAGAAGACAATACGCCATTGACCTCAACCTTTTGGATTCTTAAACTAAGACTTAATTAACTTCAGTGCAGAGTCTTTAATTCCGTAATTAGTTTGTTTATTAGTGTTTCATGATCAACGCAGTCGAAAGCTTTTGATAAATCGCAAAACACGCCAACAGCATTCCGCGATTCCTCCCAAGCCTCAAAAATGTGTTTCAGGAGAGCGACCGCTGCATCAGAAGTGGATCGTCCCTTGGTAAACCCATACTGTTCACTGTGAAATAGTTTGTTAGTAGTAAAATGAGCTAACAGTTTTGATTGTTCTTTTATGTTACCCATACGTTTGAATCTGTGTTTGGTTTGTATATTTGTGACCTCGAAATCCTCCGTGCTTCAGAGTTAGCGGTTGCTTACAACCGTTTCTACCCACCAATCCTGCATTTTAATGCCACTATTGCTTCTGCTTCTGCTTAGTGGCTCCTTAGAACTTTGGACTTCTCCATACTGATCTATTTGGATTGATCAGCCTGTATATTAAAAATACTTGCATAATAATACATACTAACATTATAACGGACATCAAAAGGAAATGTTTAATAAACTTTTTGTAAAACATAAAAAACATTACAATACTTTGTATTATTGTGACAGTCACGAAACAGAAAAAAACTGTTTTTTCTGCTCTGTGGTAACAGATAAGTACCTACTATTAGTTTACACAATAACAAGAAAAATTTCCGGATTTATTCCTTACAACTGGTTGGATTGGCAGTAGTATAAGTCCAAGGTAAAGTTTACACCTTTTACCTGGACTGTACAGCAATATTGATAAGTTTAGCCCGTGAGTATAGCCCATGAAATTCCTTTTTGCCCTTTACCCACTCTAGCTGGGGTTGGCACAATATGTCTTCTGCCATTCTTCTTTGTCCTCAGCTCAGCGTTCCCTTCCATTAATCAATTCAAAATTAAATCAAATCATTTATTCACATAACATTATGTATGTATTCTATCATCCTTCGCACATTATTCCATCAATTCCATTTTATCAATTGTTTGGTTTTCCTCTCATTCTATGTCCATCCACATCCATGATCAGTTTTTTTCTTGTTATGTGACTTTCATCCCTCTCGTTTTCGTTTCTTTGCCCAACAGGTTTAACGACGGCTTTATAGGTTTTCCTCTAGTAATCTAGTCATGTTGCTCCTGAGACCTGTCGCCATTTCATCCATCCAGCATTAGAATAATAGAATATATTATTATTATTTACATCGGACTCATCTTTAAGTAGTTAATCTTTTGGATCCATCGCTTGTCTGCCAACTGCCACTTTAATTTCTCACTGACATGGGACTTATCGTATCTAGCGAAATGTGAGTGTTGACTGGTGTTATCACTTCTGCCTACACCTTCGGGAAAAGAGGCATGATGATAATGTCATCATTATCATCAATTTATGTTTACATCGAATTATAGATAGTTATTACATTTTTCATGACTCTCCAACTAACTTAGATAGAACCATAGCGAACTTTCATAATTTTTGTCGTAGAGTGTCCTACGAATAAACACGTACTATATTATGGGTTCTATTATATGGATATCTATTATATGTTAGCAAAATATTCGAATTTTGGTCAGCAGAAAAATACAATGGATCAGTTAAAATAACTAAATGGTCAGCAACTTATAGTCAGCAAATATTTCTAAACTGATCAGCAATATAACTAATTGGTCAGCAAGTAATGGGCAGCCGGTATTTCTAATTTGTCAGCAAAATGCCTAATTCGGCTGCACGTTAAACGTTTTCTCTGCTGCCAATTGTTTAATATATGTTTCGATGATACAAATGCTGTTTTTATGGGTCATAATTAAAATAACCTTAACCTAACCATCTATCAGAACACATTTCATAGGAATTGATCCTTGATCCTTCATTGATTCTTTTCCTAGATTTTATACATTTCCGATAACGTATAGGTATATTGCTGTCAAAAAAAAATAATTTGCAGCTCAACTAATTATTTTGCTGCCGTATTCATTATTCCGAGACCGCATATTTATTTATGCTGACCATATAATTATTATGCTGCCCAAATAATTATTTTACTGACAAAACAAAATGTTTCCTGCCCTAAATTATTTTTCGCCGTAACTTTTTGTTGGTGACCAAATAATTAAATGGCAGCACAAATAATAACTTTCCATAATTATTGCTGACAAAATATTTGTTGGCTGCCCAAACGATATTTCGACTGACCTTTTTGTTGCCGATCAAATAATTAAATGGCTGCCTAATTAATTACTTCCCATATTATGTTCAGCACTTTATTTATTGCCAGAATCTGGTTTTGCAAAGACTTTCAAATATTGATATGGTTAGATGTTTTACTTTGTTGTTATACATTGATTTTTTTAGAATTAATGACTATTGAATATACCACTCGCATAAAAATAGGCTGAATATCGTGTGCAAGAAAACCAATACCTAGCTGCGTTGTTGCGTGATAGTAAAAAATATAAACACATAACAGCATATTTTACTGTAAACTGAAATTTCTCCATCGGTTATGTGCTATGTATTAGTTCTAAGGATTTTGTGAGAAAAATACTCTTATGAGTTCACGCAGTGGTATAATTCGACAGATAGATAGTAAACAAAAGTAATGACATATATAAAAACAATTTAAACTATAGAATATATATGTCATATCAAAACTAGCCAGGGTGGTATATATTAAAAAGATACTCTAAAAATAGGTTTGGTCTAACACCTCCCCGTAATATATAAACCCTGTATATGTACAGAACTATGATACAAGAAATAATTGCAATATCAAAAGAACACAGAATAAACAAACACTATAACTAAAACAATATATACAACTTTACACTATACACACACTTTAAAAATTCACAATATTAAACTAAACCTAAACCTTTAACAAACTTATAATGTTTAATATTGGTTAAGCACTTAGTTAGAACATCAGCGATCATATTGCTAGAAGAAATGTATTCTACAATGATGTCATTACTAGCGATAGAGTTTCTAATGAAATGATGCCTAACGTCAATGTGTTTGGTGCGGGAGTGATGGGTGTTGTTTTTAGTGAGTTGAAGTGCACTTTGATTATCGCAATACAACTTAATCGGTTTTCTGTACTCGAAAATTTCCTGAAGCAGGAATTTCAGATATATGGCCTCCTTGCATGCTTCGCTTAGAGCCATATATTCTGCTTCAGTAGTTGAGAGTGCGATAGTGCGTTGTTTGCGCGACTCCCAGGATATGGCTGACCCACTGAGCATAAACACAAAACCTGTGTAGGATCTGCGGTCTATGAGATTAGACCCATAGTCAGCATCAGCATATCCCACAATGCTATCGGTTGATTTTGTGGGCCCATAACCTTCTAAGGATTTTCTTTAGAGAAAGCCATGTCTCTGCAGCAGTATCACAAGAGACTACTATAGGGTAAACACCTTCGTTGATAGCTAAGCAAATTTTTGCTCTCGCACGTTGGTCTTGTCGTCTATATTCTTCGGAAGTGAGACGTTCAGCGCATGCAGATGGTTGCGAGACAATATCCCACAATGCAGCGTCTATGAGCGACATCTGCATGGCGAAGCACCATGAGTTATAGTTGGCTCGTCCAGTCAACTTCGCAAAAGAATTTTGACTTACGGTCACGTTAGAAGGGGCACGGCATGTCGAACAATCCATTTTCAATCCTGGGCCCATAACCTTCTAAGGATTTTGTGAGAAAAATACTCTTATGAGTTCACGCAGTGGTATAATTCGACAGATAGATAGTAAACAAAAGTAATGACATATATAAAAACAATTTAAACTATAGAATATATATGTCATATCAAAACTAGCCAGGGTGGTATATATTAAAAAGATACTCTAAAAATAGGTTTGGTCTAACAATTAGTTTATATCAATTAATTTAACGCTTATCTTATAGGCTCACCGACGAAAAAAAACCAAAAAATAATGATTTCGTAGGGTTATGTATATGTCATAATTGGATTTAATTATTTAATGCATCGTAAATCGTTTCTAATTACTAGATAATACTATCAATTTAATCTATAAGTATGCTTCACTAATTATCATTGTTATTATCAAGTAAGAAGTCTAAATCAGTTCATCGTGGATTGATTCCTTTTATGACACATTCCTGTTTCTGCACAAATCATTTTAGACTGAGATCTAGATGCCTCTGAACTACGTCATTTTAGCAAAGATAAATTTTGAGGATTATTAGTACTTACACGTCTTGACGAGGTATGCGAATACACTAGCTTGAAAGTGGGGCTGATTTTCAGGTAAAATGATCATACCATTATTCAACTGCGGAACAAGTTTTTTTTTCTTAATTTTGTTGAGGCTTTGACCGCCAATATGCGGTCATGTCAGCCTCATAGTTGAAAGCAAATAAGAACTATTGGGATGCCTGTCCCCGCCATGGCTTCATTATTCTAAAAGAAGCACGGGCAAAGTCATACATCCTAACAGCTCCTACAGACAGTGGCTCCGAGAGTAGAATATTCAGTCCCCCTCCCATGTAAATTACTTCTAAACATTCTTTTCCTTACCCAATATTTGTATGGCTAAATGTGGTCTTAAGGAACACAGTGCTCCTTGGACTCTGCCTACCCTTCGGGGATTGCAGGCGTGATTGTATGTATGTATGTATGTATTCTTTTCCTTAGTCCATCTTTCAGAGCACATCCCAGCAAAAAGTGACCGTAGTCTAAACGCTTGAATAAGCCTGGACCTCGAGAGATTACCGTCATCGAACCATGACACCCGATTTGGACTAGATTGAATGGTTTTCAACCTGTTCTCCAAAATGATATTACCACTTTTCAAGATAACTTTTCTTGAACTTCCACAACCACATTGCCGTTAATACTAACATGTGAGGGAATCCACTGTAATTTTATCCGGATGTTCTTTCTCTGAATATTATGTATCAACTGCAACGTTTCGTAAGCTATGGGCATGCCGCGATGTCCCGATACACATCCTGCCAGGTGCTGCAGCGCAATCTTAAGAACGAGTTATAATACGAGCGCGAACCTAAGTTGTGTACCCAGATCGTAGCTAAAGTAATAGCACTATCTATTAGGGCGCATTTTCATTGGTCATTAACACCGTACCGTTAGTCATTAAGGGCGTATTGGGTACCTACTGGGTCTGTGATTGAGTAGGCGATGAGCTAGCCACTTGTTACTACTCTCACGATTTTTGACCTGACCAAACCCAATTTTTGTATGGCTAAATGTGGTCTTAAAGGAACACAGTGCTCCTTGGACTCTGCCTACCCCTGCGGGGATTACAGGCGTGATTGTATGTATACATATTTTAACACCCTCATGAAGAGCGCAGAAGATTTTTGAAAACGCATTCTTGATGCTACTGGTTTCCATGGTCGGTGACTAACACCAGGTTTTGTCGAATGAAGAATTAAAAGTAGTATTTTGTGATTAAATTAATTTCTTATCAGTATACCTTATCAGATTTTTAATGAGTTTTAGTTCGTACTGCATTTAAGTGAAATGATTTAAAACGTAACGTAAGTAGGTACCTCTTCCAAATGTAAATTTTACGATAGCGCTCGGGTTGTTGTGTTGTTTCAGAGCATTTCAGAGTAATGTTGATGTCTTGCGTAATCCTGTTTTGGCTTATAGTTGATGCCTTAGGTAATTTTAGTTTGGTTGTAGATTATGTTTTGGGTAATTTGAAAATCACACAGAGAAGGGGATAGGTAAATAGAAGAATCGCTATTTCGTGGAAAAGATATCGGGGATTAAAAGAAATAATTAAAAACAAATCAGTTAATTTCCATCTTAATAGAAAGCTCTTCGATATCGCAATACTTCCATGTTTGACATAAGGTTACCAAAGTTGGTCGTTGAGGAAAAGCGAAGAAGACAAATAAGCCATATGCCAATGCAAAATGGTAAGAAGCATCTTGGGCAGAAGCATTTCATTTCATATAAGTCTTTCGCATAGAAATAGCAACCAAATGATTAGTAAAACTACAAAGACTACTGATGTTGTGAAAAGTGAGGTCTTTATAGAACTGGGTAGGTCGCCGAATGCAAAGACAGATGGACTAAGAAAGTCCTGGAATGAATCCCAAGAGACAGCATAAGGTCACGAGGAAGACAAAGAAAAAGATGTATAATAATATAATAAATGTGACTATGTATGAATGTATAATAAATATAATATAATACTTTAAGTATAATAAATGTGACTATGTATGAATGTTGACGATTTTAAGTGCTATGTTTAGCCTATGAAATAATATATTTTTGATTTTGATTTTTTGATGGGCAGATATATTCATACAAAGACTTGGACCAGATTGGATGATCACAGCTAGAGTTAGGCTTATTTTTCCATGAAATTATTTTATTGTTCATTTTACTATTCTAAATATTTGTAAAAAAATATTACATACTAATATAAACTTTTTATGAAATATTGTTTTATAAACGATTATTAAGTGAAATATTTAAATGAATTTTGTGTATAATTATGTAAAAGCCGTGTGGTAGTGGCTCATTAAAATAATACTACCAACCCATCTCTTCGCTTGGGTGTCGTAAAAGGCGACTAATGGACTTAGAACTGCACAACATTCAATAGCTTATAGCGGCGACGGGCTCACCCCCTGTCACGCTGAGTACAGTCACTGCTTGGTGAAACGAGCACTATGGCAGTGGCCTGCTATTGCGGTTTTGCCTCGTCTCTTACTAACCCTTAGGGGATAATAGTTGTGATTATATGTATGTACGTTGAATAAATGGCTTATTTATTTTATTATATTTTGTGTGGGTTCTTTCATCACTTATATGGGGTTCTTAATATGCGAGAAGCTCGGTGGCGTAGTAGTTCATACGCTTGGGCTTTAATATCGAAAACAATGCTACCTTCGCCATGGTTAGGCCTTGAATGGGTGACCAAAACTTTGTGTCTCGAACTCCTCCGTGTTTCGGAAGGCACATTAAGCCGGTGGTCCCGGTGCTACTTGCAACCGTTTCTACCCACCAACCCGCATTGCACCAGCGTGGTGGTGTCACGGCCTAATCTCCTCATGTGTTGCTTCATAAGGAAGGCCTGTGCTGAGCCCTGGGACGTATATTTAGGTTAACGACGATGGGGTTCTTCAAAGACCTGAAAAAGATTTTAAACGGGTCTTGAACGCGCTAGTCTCTAAAGTTGCAGGTGTACATAGGCAACGATAGCCACTTGACACCAGGTACTTATCTTAGTAATAAACATATACATCTTGTGATTTATGTTGTGATAAAACACTTACCTTTTATTATTTTGTCCACAGGTAATCATGACGCCAGATAAAATATTAAGCTTATTTTGTAGTGTTTTCCTAATATTTCAATGGTGAGTATTTTTAACCACATTTTTATTAACTTACTTTTATGTTTGTCTTACTTATTTACTTTTTGTCTCTTCTCTTTCTGTCCCTTTGTTTGTCCGGTTTGATTTTTGAAAGTTCAGACCCCGGTGACAACGCAACGTCCAACTACTTTCAACTTTCTACAGCGCTTTCAGGTCGAAATTTCAGCTTTCAGGTTTTGTATGGAGATTGGTGACCACTCACAGCAGCATCTATTGATTGTTGTTAAACCACTAATCAATGGATGGCGCTGTACGTAGTTAAAAGAAAAATTCGTAATATTAGATTTAACATCTAAAAATACCACGTTTTTAAAAAGAGCAAAATAATAATAAACAAACATGCGGGGACGAATGAGGAGTCACTCAAAACGCGGCGCGCGCGGCGCATCTTTGTAACTTACACTTACCTACATATTTATGCGTGCCATGTATTCCAATACAATCCCTTTAATAGGCTAGTTGACTCATATCAAAAGTAATTAAAATAATATGTCATTCACATAGTGTTTAGTACAAGAGTCCGAAATATACCAAGTTCGATAAATATAAATAAGGGATTGCTGTAGAAATTCAATTTAAATATGTTGTATTTTTTCATCTGCCAAAAACGCTATCCACCATGATCGTGAAATTAGTTGAGTAACGCTTCATGTAAACATTTACTACGCATGGTAAAAATCCGTCAAACGTCAGTCACATCCAATCAAGCTTAACTGTTTGGTATGTCACGCATGCGTATTGAATTGTTTACAATAATCGTGACGCTACGGCACAGATAATTCATAGACCATCAGGACCGAAGGCGTTTTTGATATTTAAAATTTATTGTGATATAGGCTTCAGAAAAAAAATGTATTATTTATTATGGCTATCAATAATTAATAATTTGGGGCCCAATAAAAAAGGGTCAAAAAAGGGTCAACTATTGCATGCAAAGATCGTAAGTGCAAGTTCAATCGGCCACGTATGTTTGTATAATATTATCTTTTTTAAAAATTTATAAATAAATCGTACTTATCAATACGAACTAATGAATCAGGTATTAAACCAGATTAAACTGGATATCGAAAGAAGTTATATAAGTGAAAATGGTTCGTTGATGCGGGAAACGAGTTAATCACACTCTATAATTAGTCGTATGGTTTTCCAATTGAAACGTAGGTAATTACAAGTCATTCCCTCAATTGATGAATTCGTAGAAAATAATACAACTGTAATACAGACAATAGCAACAGACTATACTACACCTTACAGAAGACCACGGTCTTTCATTACTTTTTAACCGACTTCATTTGAGTTTCTGTTGGTAAGTAAAGGTTTGGAGTTCCAAGAGGTCTAGGGGTTAGCAGCATTTGTGTGTCACGTCAGTCTTGCGAACGTTACACTAGCTGTTGCTGGCGACATCGTCCGCGGTTACTGTTTTTTTAACTATCCCACGGGACCCCTATAATTTTCAGGAATAAAAGTATCTAAGATGTTGACCAGGGGTCATGCAGAATTTACATCGGTCCAGCTATTTCGGAGAATAGCTCGTACAGACGAACAGAAAAACTAACAATTAAAATTTTTTTTTTTCTAATTATTTTAAGCATTTTTTTTCTATGTATAGATATTCGACCCCTACAGTTTTATTCTATGTATAGATAACTGGTAAAAGGCATACGGGCTTCCTGGTGGTAGATGTTCACCGTATCACGATGGCACTACAATACATGGCCCGCAATGCCACCTGATAAAAAAAGAGAAAGCTATGTTGACAGCATACCACTTTCTCAATAGCTAATGCTGAGTCATTACTTCATGATGGGTGAAAATATTCACAATATTTTTGTGCAATAGGTTTTGAGTTTTTGTACTTTCATGGAGCATGATAAGTATTCATATCGCACGCCACCGTCGATTAAGGCCTTTATCAGACAGACGCGGCCTGCGCTCACGGCCTGTTGTCAGTAAGAATAAATAATTCATGGAATCTTTTCAGTGAATCGTTACTTTTTGTCTAATATGATTGTCTTGGTATCGTTTAACTAGACCTTAGAAATGGTTAAGATAAAGATAATATTTTATTTCACAGATAGTTGAACATCCTTGACACATTTTACTGATGTAACTACCTACATGGTCGTATAGATTGATCCATTTATCTAGATAAAATTATTTTTTATCATTATTTATTATCATTCCAACACCAGCTATCGAAAAAAAACACTCAATAAATATTAAACTATAATAATATTACAAAGAGATCAATTTCAATCAAGAATGTTTTCAGTTTGTTGATCTCATTTAATAAAGTACACAAACTGTAAATAAATCTATATAACTTTTTAACTTTTTTCATATTTTTAAGTTTTGAGTACCTACTTACCTAGTTTTTTTATCTGAGTACTTACGTACCTACAGCTCTGTTATATTGATATATTTTAAATAACCTCCTCTGTATAAAACTTTAAAATTATAATATAAAGTCATCCTTTTGTTTTTCTTAACAGAAATCACTCCTTATGGAGGTAGGTACTTCACTTGGCTGAGCGTATTCGCGTGGCGTTATCGAAATAATAAAATAATTCCAAATAACCCATCCACCCATAGACTGTTATCGGACAAACATCTCAAACAATCCTTTGATGTGTGATCAAAAACCAACAAGCGGACGGAAACGCATGTTCGTTCGTGGCCGTTTTTGGACCAATATAGCAAAGGAAAGTTATTAATTGGACAGCCATTTAATGATTTGGTCAGCAACAAATAGGTCTGCTGAAAAATAATTTAGGCAGCAAACAAATTATTCGGTCAGCAGCTGCCCAATTAGTTATTATACTGACCAATTAGAAATGCATGCTGCTCAATTAGTTATTTTGCTGACCAATTTGGAAATTTTTGCTGCCCATAAGTTGCTGACCAATTAGTTATTTTTGCTGACCAAAAACGAACATGTTCCTTACCGTTTAAATAACACTCATATAGCAAATACGCGAACACGATACGCCAGGTAAAGTGCCGCCATTACCTAGAGTGAGGCAAGCGATATTCAAAATCGAGATTGACTTGCGGTATAGGCTTTTCCTACTTGCCTATCGCTAATTATAAATTAATATGGGTCCACTTATTTATACGTTTTATAATACTTTGATAGCTTTGTCACCACTTTATTATAATTATAGACTTTTTCTTTATTATTTTTATTTATTTGCCTCACTTATTCTCACTTGACGTTCCCCAATCACCGTATATTCACATCCGTATCATTTGTTTATGTAATTTAATATGTACTTAAATATTTTTTACGTATAAATTATTTATTTTTATATATTATGTTATATAATTATATATTTTTAGTACACGCGATTCAGTCTACTTCTCAGCATTTCTCCTATAAATTGTGGGCTGGAGATATATCTATTAGAAATAAGCCCTACCGTTTGTTCTCGTCTTTTTATTTTATGAGTTGTATATTCAAAATTTTTCTTTTGTGTACAATAAATAGTTAAATAAATAAATAAATAGAATCTTCAGACTAGGTTTTATTGTAAAAAAATAACTAAAATGTACGTTTTAGTACGCTAGCAGAGGATGTAGCAACTTGGCGGTGGACGTGCAACAATGGCAATTGCGAGAAGACCGGCTATGACGCACACAGCAAAGATGCTGTCCTCAGCCTTACCGCTTGCAAGATGTTCTGTAACGAATACGGTGGGTATATTGTTTACCTAATTTACTTCGTGACAAGCGCCCCTGGCGGAAAGTATCAGAAATCACGTTTCCCATAGAAATTGAGCTTCATAACTTCATAACGCAATGCTCCAACTGTTGTAGCTAAAAGTATTTTTGAACCAACCAGAACATAGGTTATTTTAGAATATTCTGACTTTCCTTAGAGATAATGATCATGTCACCAGGAAAGTTATGGACACGAAAGAGGCGGGTAGGGAGAGGCAGACAGAAGAAAAGATGAATGGATTTTGAATGGTGATTGATAGGAAGGGAGTGAGTGTAGGTTAGCGTGGTGTGGACATGTGATGAGGAGGGAAAATGTCACATTACAAGAAGGATACTGAGCATGGATGTGGACGGACCTAGAGTGAGCGGAAGACCAAAGAAGCGATGGATTGAATGCGTGAAGAATGATATGAGAATCCTTACCTATGAAATTGGTGTTTTGTATGGAGATTTTGGGGATGTCTGCATTTTACATACTAACATTTTATCAGTTTTCTTCACAACGACAAATCCAGAGATAATAATATTTGGCATGTATCATTAGACAAGCTTTAGTAATATGTGTGTGAACACGTTTGATAAATATTATTCATCGTTTTTATGTTAATGCAAATAAAATGATGTATTCAGGAGGCAGTTAAAAAGAGTTGTCTCCGTGTCCAATTTTAACACAATTAAACTTACAACAAATTATCAAAACAAATCAAAAGAGCTCAAAAATATAGTCTATTTTTAGACGAGGTAATATTTTTTTTGGAATACTCTGAACTCTGAATCTTAATAGTTACAGACAAGATACTAAGAGAGAATAAAAACACCAATTTCATAGGTAAGGACCCAATAAGTGGATGCTGAGCTGACGAGTGAAAGAGGAGAATGAAAGAAGAAGACATGTTGTGCCGACCCACCTAGAGTGGGAAAAGGGCAAGAAGAAGAGAGGAAGGGAGTGAGTGTTGGCTCACTTTTCGAGTGATACGAGAGAGTGGAAGAGGAGGACATATTGCGTTGACCCCAAATAAAATTGGGAACCGGGCAGGATAGAGAGAGTGAAAAGAGGAGAGAATTTTAGAATCTTTATCATTATAGTATTTTGAACATTTTCATGTTCGATCGCGTAATTGAAAACGTACGTGACGTCATTTGCTTGCAGAGTTAACATTACTTCCTGCGATTAGTGTTGAGGGAGACTTGCCACGACTCAGAAGGCCTCATTGCCTCTCGCTTCCGCGCGAACGAAGAAGCGAGAGGCAATGACGATTTTTGTCTCTGGGGACTTTTTCTCTCCGGCCCGTGCTAGGCCTACAGGAGTGTAATTCCGGGCTAATGAAAAACATTTTCTGTACATAAGCTGGTGATGACGCTACATTTCTTTTTATTTCATAAGTCATATCATGACATTAAATATTATGTTTACCCGCAGGTCTTCTTTGGCCGCGACCCACCGGAGAAGTTGAGTTAGGAAATTTCCTCTCAAAGATAGACATTCGTGACATAGACGTTAAAATTGAAAAAAAGGGAAAATCTGATGACTTGTTGAATGCAGCTGCTGAGGTTTGATTACATTTTAACTAATATTACTAGAAAAAATGCTAGTTCATTTCTTACGAGTCCGCTTAACCATCATACGGTGTGTGTATGATGGTTAAGCGGACTTGTAAGACGCTTGTGTCACAAAAAATTTAAGTATAGAAGATAATCTTATGTAGATACGTCACTTTTCATACCTACGCTCGTCGACAGCGTTAGTTTGTCAATCTTGACTCCTACACGAAATCTATTGTCGTAGTAGCACACACAAAACAGGATGAACGGAAATATAAAACAATAATAACTAAGCTTGCGCTCACACTGCATACTGGTTCGAACCAGTCCGAGATACATAGATATCGCTCACGAAGCGAAGCGTGAGCGTTTTTTTTTTCTTTCTTTTTGCCCGCACTTTGTATAGATTATCTTCTGTGCTTATCTGTTTCGTTTTTATGTTCCGAGACGTTAAACACCCAGAGTTTGTCCCTATTATGTCCCATTTAGATCTCTATGCAAAAGGCACATCCCGTAATGGTACATATTTTTATCCGTTTTTTTGTTTTTAAATTTTTACTGGTTTTAGATGGTTTTACGCATCTACTCGTGCAGCTCTTATGTGCACATTAAATATTGTAATTTACTGAATAATCGTTTACATTGCAGAGGTTTAAAAATATGGTTGCAATGACGATACCGAAAGGAGTAACCGCGAAATCCACGGGAAAATCTTTGAGTGTTCTCCTTGTTAACGACAACCCTGATGTTAGGGGTAAGTATGGCAATGGTACTTTTAGACGCCGTGCACACTAATATTTACACGTAATTATTTACACCGATTTGGTATCCTCCGACTAAAAAGTTGGATGGTCTTCACGGTTCCCTTCGCCCAGTACCAAAGAGACTGTTGCAGTCGGGCTGTTGTTGGCGCTCACAACCAAGAAGGTTGGTAGTCTGCGCGGTCAGAGATGTAATACAAAAAAATGAGTATGTCTGATAATGTTATGAAAAATATGCACTGATTATTAAATAATTAGGTGATAAAATTATATTACAAAGAACCTATACTTGTGTATAGGTTCTTTGTGATATCATTTTTAAATTAGGTACCAAAATTACAAGATGGGATAATAATTCACCATCTGTGACGGTTGTAGACGGTTGTAGAAATCGATTGTGTCTCAGGAATTTTCAGCCACCTCACAGACAAGGGGATGATAAATTAATAACTTAAAATCATACAAATTATCTAGTTCCCTATGTTTCGTGAGAAATTTTGTGCTGTAGTTAAACATAAGTATGTATGTATGTTCAAAAATGTGTTTCCTAAAGTTCTAAACAAAAAAGTCTTAAATTATTAAATTCCATTGCCAATTGCTGATTCACTTAATGCCTTCACGGCCAACCTGCCGACCTACAGTGCATTATCCTCGTTGACACAAGCGACATTTTTTCCCTGTTCATTTAAAACTTGAAGAAAACAAGGAATACTAATTTGTTTTATTTTAAGCGATGCATGTTCTTTGCAGTAACAAGTTAAGAAATAAATTTTAGCTACGGGTATAATGACTCAAATCAGTATTTTACAATAAAGTTCTTTAGATCTGCTCTGACCTATTATGATACTTATCATCGGCATAGAAAAACTCCAGTTGAATCAAAAATTCCAGCAATTTTAGATTACCTACTTACTGATGTTTGAATAAGTGTTTTACTGGAGATGTGGCTAGGGCTCCTGGCCCTTACGGGTCGGTCGAGTTTTATTTTCAACTGTCGGCTCATGGATTCGATTCGTCGTGTTTCTCTAATTGGCCGCAATAAAAGTGTCAGGTATAGAGATTCCGTAATTCGTTTGTTTTCCCTCGGTTGAGAATTAACAACGCATATCACACAGCAACATATCATCACGCCTTTTTCCCCGGAGGAGTAGGTAGAGATGTTAACACCCACGTTTCGCCAGATATGTCAAGTCCCTATGTAACAGGTAGCGAGCTTGTTGCCGATGCACGGGAACAACGTGAGGCAACCGATATTCACAATGAACGTACATAAGCTTTATTCAAACTCAGTGGTACAGGCGGGCGGTGGGATCGAACCGGCGATTCTAGTTGAGAATAGGGGGGTAGAAAACCATCTTGTTTACGATGCCCTAAAGCTCCCTCCCCCTTTTGTCGACCTCCGTGGTCGAGTGGTCTGTTCCGCCGGTCTCAAGGCGTCGCTATCTCGAGAGGTCCTGGGTTCGATCCCTAGTGGAGGCAACTGTTTGGGCGATGAATTTTCAGATTTGATTTGTTCTCCAGTCTTGGATGTTCATTTTGTATAATATTATATATACTCTGAATAATTATGTGTATTTTCTATTAAATATATTTGTCCGTCATCTAGTATGCGTAACACAAGCAGCATTTAGTTGCTTAAAATGGGACTAGTTGATAGGTGTGAATGTCTGAGGATATTTATTTAAAAAAAACCTCCCTGCTGCACACTCTGCCGATCTACGCCTAACATAACATCCATAGTTAAGAATTCGTTTGTATATGTTCCATATAATTTGTTAAGGTCACTCAACAATGGTTATGACATTTTCGATATTATGCAAGAAACCTTGAAATATATTGTCTCTCTGCTACTTTACTGCATTATGTTGGAATTTTAATAAAGTTTGAGATGTTTTTGTAAGTATCAATTATGTATCTATTATTAAAAAAATAATAGCCCGATCTAGCTAGCCCGAGCCCGAGCCCGACTGCAGACTTGTCTTGGATATCGGATAGATTAATATTAGTTATGATGAGACATAACATAGATATGTGTATTCTTGATAGATAAGTATACCATATTAATTCAAATATATTAATTAAATAATATATTAACAGCCTCGACTTTAGAATAGCTCATATTCATCACACAAACATCGGCCCCTACCGAGATTCTAACCTAGAATCTCAGAGATGAGACCTTGAAACAGGCAAATAGTTACGCTGCTGCCACGGAGATAATTTCGCTCAGTGTATAAAGGACCACCAAAATACTATAAGCACCTATTATTCGTATGATAAAACAAAAATGTATAAAGTATTAAAGTATGAAGAAAGATCCTATCATAATTATATTTGATATCCCTCCATTACATACATCTGAGTCAAGGTCCGAGACTTTACAGGCATCCTCAGTATTGCTGCTGCTTCTTGCATTCGCCCTAGATACTTCCCGCCCGCTAGTGAGACCCCAATGGGGTATTTATTTATTATTATTATTGCAGAGTTTTCCTTGGACATGGATGAAAGCTATGACTTGTCTGTGGTGCCCGTAATCACAGATAAAGATACCGTAGGTGTATTGAATGCTACTGTAAAGGCGAAGACTTTCTTCGGGGTCCGGCACGGCTTGGAGACGCTGTCTCAGCTCTTCGTGTATGATGAGATCAGGAACCATCTGTTGGTATGTAAGACTTTGAGTATAAGACTTGTAATATAAGATTTGCATCACAACTAATAAAACTGTGATTCTCCTAATAATTTTTCACCATACTCGAAATAAAGAATGTATTTGATGGGACTGCGACAATTCAGGGCACTTCGACCCGAAAAATTATTTAATTTAGGACAATAGTGCAAATTTCTACAAAATAGTCTATTCATCTTTAAATTAGTAATTCGTTAATGTATATAGGAACGTAACATAGAATATTCTTTTAACATTTAATAATATATTATTTATATCCCGTTTCAGCTTTTTTGTCGGTGTACATACACAGATTTCGCCTGATAAGGTCTCTATGTAAGAGGGGACGAGTCATTTGCCGTACTGGGCATCAAAGTTAGGTTCGGTCGATTTTAGAGAATACAGAGATACGTATTAGTTTCGCCTTTTTTCGTTTCTGTTTCGTTGACCGGGGCTTAGAGCACAACCACTTAAAGGATTAATAGTTATAGGTATTAGCATGATAATCTAAAATCGACCGAACCAAACATCTGAGTTATGCAAATCAATGCTCACAACTGAATGTCAACGACCCAAACCGGATTGTATAAAACATTGCTCTCAATCTCACTCAACATGAAGTGTTGAAATTATTTTTTTGTTTTGCTTGGTGTCAGTGACGCTAAATGATTTTCTATTTTTATTGAACGTCAAAAAACACGAATCAAAAGATGTTGTGTTCACCTCGTGACCTAATCATAAAAAAAGAAGGTAGGTAATATCGGTAAAAATGAAGAATAATTTTCCTGGTAAAGTAGGAAAGGTTTTCCTGCAAAAAACACCTCCAAATATATAAGGTGCTTATTTAAATGCTTGACGAAGACACCAGGAGATAAGTCCGCAACATCATTTATTCTTAACCTTATACATAATGTTAATGATATATGTACTTTCTTTCCAGCTTGTGCGAGATGTGCAAATCACAGACAAACCGGTATATCCCTACAGAGGTGTACTCCTTGATACCGCTAGAAACTTCTACACAGTTGATTCCATCAAAACTACTATTGGTAAGCTTTTGTGTTCAGCAGAAGAATAATAGTATGTAGTCATTTTAAATAACGATTTTGAAATACATACGTTCCTTTTCGATAAATTTGTAGTAACTACCAGTTCTTTTTAAAAAGAACAAATGATCTGAATATAATCCACACGATACAATTGTCAAACGCTAGTCCACATCTTTTCAAGATGTCCTTTTGCTCTAAATTATTGACAATTTAAAACAAATTTGCATAGATTTGGTTCATTTTTATTGCACCTTGTTAAGCTTCAAATATGCGTTTTAAAATTCATGCAAAGGGCGATGAAGAGGGCTATTCTTGGAGTTGTTTGTTGTGATCAAATCCGAAATAAAGAGCTCTACAAGAGAACTAAGGTTTACGATATTGCTAAAAGACTTGCGGAAGAAGCAGCAGGGCCGCGTATTGCTATAATTTAGTTTGGAAATCGTAGACCTATTTCATCCTAGACGTTCTTGGGCTGAATGATGATGAAGATAAATATCTTTTTGCATTTGTAGATGCTATGGCAGCGGTGAAATTGAACACGTTCCATTGGCACATTACGGACAGTCAAAGCTTCCCCTTCCAGTCCACCAAGAGGCCAGAACTCACCAGGCTTGGGACACTAAGTCCATTGAAGGTATTTAAAAATTAAAGCTCCAAAACTTTCTACACTCCGGTATCCCAACTCAAAGGAGTATATATTTAAAGTTTTAAAATTTTTTGTTGCATTGTTTGACTATATTTTAGTAGCTTGTACGCTTATTCATAAAAAAACGATTATCAACTACTTAAACATTATTTTGCTAATCAAGTAATTAAGTTTTAAGCAATGTATATGATTTTCTTATTCATAAAACGGATTTAATTAGTATTTAACTCTTTGCCAGCCCATTTGGTAGAAATTGCGTAAAAAATAATAATAGCTGTTTATCGTCCCCCATTTTGTTATTAAGCATAATTTTCCTGAGGTTATTGAATTTGACAGATGGAATAAGATTTTTTGAAGTCATATTTCCATATTTCCCCATTGTTTAAAGTCCTGCTTTCACTTAAATAGCGTTTATGATTAAGGGAGTTACACCCAGTTGCAGAAACGAACTTTAAAATTTAATGTCGGCATTATCCCTAATGCTCCATTAAATTTATTTATTGAAGTGTCAAAAGAACACCTTAGCGTAGTTTTTACGTTGCACAAAACGACATTAGCACCCTATCAATGCTAAAGAGACATTAGCTAGAACTATTTTGTGTTCCAATTTTAAATTTAATGAACTTTAAAGTTTTAATGTCTCATTAACAAATGTCGTCTTTAAAAAATCTTTGCGCAACTGAGTGTTAGAGTGATTGTTTTTGCTTATCACGATGTTAGGTACAGTATTTAACAATATTACTGCTAAGAGAACAAATCTGAACCGATTGGATTGTTTGTGTGTCAGGTGTACACGAAGGAGGCGATCGTAGACATAGTGAATTACGGGTTGGAGCGCGGCGTGCGCGTGCTGCCCGAGTTTGACGCGCCCGCGCACGTCGGCGAAGGCTGGCAGAACACCGACCTCACCGTCTGCTTCAAGGTATGGGGCCAGGATACACCTACACTTATAAAGACCACAAAACAGGGCTAGGTACATTAGTCAATCTATATAAACACAAAGAACCTACGCTTGGGAAATGCACACATAGACGTATCTATTATTTTGCCCATGGAGACGATATTTCGGACTACTGTGAGCGCCACTTTGTTATTATTTTATATTTCTGTTCGTACGAGCTAAAATTCAGTCCAAAGACCAAACACAAAATGCGCTCACACCCCATACATATATACCGCTCACGACCACTATCATATATCCTTGATACGTAGACACTGCTTACGGATACGATATCTCCGACCAATGCGGATCACTGCGAGAGCGAGTTTATTTATGTACTACAGAACCAAACTCAAGCTTACCTAGTTTGTTACATTTCACTTGAAATGAAATTAAATCATTTATTCTGCAATTTGATTTACATGAAGTACTTTTGCACGACAATATTTTTTTTCCTACTAGCACTTTGACGTGAATGGCCTGTTGAGAAGGAGTGCCGCAAGAAACTCAACAGTTCGCCTTTTTTAAACAGCCATAATAACAAAAGAATTGAGAACATTTTAAATATTATAAAATAAGTGTGTGCAGAGGAGCAAATTATAGTAGCCACGAATTTTTATCTTTAAAATAATCTTCTATCTTGTGATATGGTTTTGTACAAGTAACTGTACTTAGATACAAAGCTGCACATAGCGCTAGTCCTTTTTATCTGTGCTCAAGCAGTAATATTTACACACCTTAGAATGGGATTTGTAATACCACATTTTTATTACAGTAGCTCCTGAGGTGGTCTCCTTGCTTTTTTTTTATGATCCATCGATAAATTCTGCATTGTTGTGGCAGTATAATTACTACTTGTTACACGTTAACACGTTCTAATTCACTAGGCATTGGTCATTGTGTATCCTTACATCTTTTAATTTATTTTCCAGGCTGAACCGTGGCACCAGTATTGCGTGGAGCCGCCATGTGGACAGCTCAACCCGACTAAGGACGAGTTGTACGACTACCTCGCAGACATTTACTCTGACATGGCCGGTATGGAAATAATCTGATACAGGTGTTAGATTAAACGACGGTGAAAGCCAACGCTCTTAATGCGTTAAGATAGAGTCTGAAGTCGAATAATTTAAGTGCGTGAATTGCTATTTAACAATTAAAGATACACGTAGCGGCAATTTTGGTACTGACCATTAGCCCGTCTTTCTCATTGGTGGCACGTAAGTACCCCATGCGCAGCTATTGGAAGCTGTCACCTCCTATTGAGTAAAGAACACTAAACCACAACACTATCGCTGTGTCACAGCACTATCGAGTGTATCGCCGTCTCGCTCTCTCCTACTGTCCGCGTTTCTAGCGTCATTACGCTCTGTATCACCTCCACGTAACCGTCAACATCAAAGTTATTTGCCGCTACTTATACTCCTAACATCTTATCATCATATCATCACGCCTCTTTCCCTGAACGGGTAGGCAGAGGTGTTAGACACCCACATTTCGCTAGACATGTTAAGTCCCATGTGCAGCTTGCGAGCCTGTTGTCATGACCCGGGCACAATTCACAATGAACTGTACGTAAGTTTTATTCAAACTCAGTGGTGGCGGCGGTGGTATCCAACCCGCGAGTCCCGTGGCCTCTCGAACGAGTTGTGCCCCGTCCGTCCTAACTCGGCTACCGTTACCTTGTACAGTCAGCGTCAAATAGTTAGTGACATTCAGGGTTTTCAGTTAAATAGACACTACCAAAAAGTCACTATTATCGGTACAAATAAAGTTTCCATATTGTTGACAACACAAAAGTGTTTCCATATTATAATATATGAAAATTATTTTGTGCTTATAAAAAAAGAAACTTAATTTGTACCGATATTTACGACTTTTTGGTAGCGTCTATTTATTTGAACATTCTGAGTGTCACTAACTATTTGACGCTGTCTGTACTCCTAGGTTGGTGTATTTAATGTGACAGCTAACAAGTTCCGCGCAATGAATGTGCAGGCTGTTTTTTTACCAACATAGTTACATAGATAAAACATAACTCTATCCTCGAACGGTGAGGTGTAAACACCCTCAATTTCCTGATGTGTAAGACCCCATGTAACAGGGGCGAGCCGTTATGCTATGTGAGTGAGGTCATATTCACAATAAACTGTCCTCTGGAGTTGTATTCAAACTCAGTAGTCAGTAGTAAAGTCGCGAGGATCGATCTGACGACCTCTTGCACTAGTAGTCCGTCCAGCCTATATACGTTCCACTGATGGGCACAGGCCTCCGCCAATTACAGAGAGGATTGACCGAGACACCGCAGGCCGCCGACATTACAAGCGCGAGCGGTCGCGCTCCACACACACGCACATCACGCACTAGCCACACTTTTGTTATACACCACACTCGTAGAACAAGGGTGCTCGGACCCGGGTCACACTCGCGGCGCTCCCCGCGCTCCCCCGCAACTTTTGTTATACACCACACTCGTAGAACAAGGGTGCTCGGACCCGGGTCACACTCGCGGCGCCCCCCGCGCTCCCCCGCAACTTTTGTTATACACCACACTCGTAGAACAAGGGTGCTCGGACCCGGGTCACACTCGCGGCGCCCCCCGCGCTCCCCCGCAACTTTTGTTATACACCACACTCGTAGAACAAGGGTGCTCGGACCCGGGTCACACTCGCGGCGCTCCCCGCGCTCCCCCGCAACTTTTGTTTTACACCACACTCGTAGAACAAGGGTGCTCGGACCCGGGTCACACTCGCGGCGCTCCCCGCGCTCCCCCGCAACTTTTGTTATACACCACACTCGTAGAACAAGGGTGCTCGGACCCGGGTCACACTCGCGGCGCTCCCCGCGCTCCCCCGCAACTTTTGTTATACACCACACTCGTAGAACAAGGGTGCTCGGACCCGGGTCACACTCGCGGCGCTCCCCGCGCTCCCCCGCAACTTTTGTTATACACCACACTCGTAGAACAAGGGTGCTCGGACCCGGGTCACACTCGCGGCGCTCCCCGCGCTCCCCCGCAACTTTTGTTATACACCACACTCGTAGAACAAGGGTGCTCGGACCCGGGTCACACTCGCGGCGCTCCCCGCGCTCCCCCGCAACTTTTGTTATACACCACACTCGTAGAACAAGGGTGCTCGGACCCGGGTCACACTCGCGGCGCTCCCCGCGCTCCCCCGCAACTTTTGTTATACACCACACTCGTAGAACAAGGGTGCTCGGACCCGGGTCACACTCGCGGCGCTTCCCGCGCTCCCCCGCAACTTTTGTTATACACCACACTCGTAGAACAAGGGTGCTCGGACCCGGGTCACACTCGCGGCGCTCCCCGCGCTCCCCCGCAACTTTTGTTATACACCACACTCGTAGAACAAGGGTGCTCGGACCCGGGTCACACTCGCGGCGCCCCCCGCGCTCCCCCGCGCTCCCCCGCAACTCTTCCACGACGCGGCACGCCTGAGCCGAGGTCTGCGCCTTTAGAGGCACCCTCAGGACGTCTGCCGATCCCCGAATCCGGCTCGAGAACCTCTTCAGTGATGGTTCGCCACTACGGGCTAGAGGACCCACCACAGTTCTCGCCTTCTTTAAAAAATCCGGTGATAGCTGAATAGCCGTCAGAGGCATCAGTTTAGGGCCAACGTGTATTGGTGGGTAGAATTAGTGCAATAGCGACCGGAACCAACTGCTTAACGTGCCTTCTGAAGCACGGAGGAGCTCGAGGTCACAAAGCTTTGGTCACCCACCCATGGCCTGACCATGGTGAAAGTAGCTTTGTTTTCGATTGAAAGCTAGTGTACTAAGTACTAACTAACCACTACGCCACTGGAACTTACAAATAACATTATAATAAACTTTTACTTATATGTGTCAAGTAGAATGAAATTCTCTTCAGTCTTCTAAAGTGTTCATAATGCTCTATCATTTATATAAATCTGTGTTCCAGATGTGTTCGAGACCACAGACATGTTCCATATGGGAGGAGACGAGGTCAGCGAAAGGTGCTGGAACAGCTCGGAGTCGATCCAGAGCTTCATGATGCAGAACCGTTGGGATCTCTCCTCCGAAAGCTTCCTCAAACTTTGGAACTACTTCCAGCAGAAGGCGCAGGATAAGGCCTATAAGGTAAGCTCAAAGCATAAGCTTTTTTCGTTAGCTTCTATTACAGATGTTACGTTTTAAGGTTACGTTACGTTGAAGGTTAACGTTCTTAAGGTTACTAATAAAGAATCTAAAATGGAATGATTTAAGCGTCCTCGTGAATTGCAATATCGGTAATATAGTTGTTGGAACTTAGAAAGCCTATAATATATTAATGTTATCTTTTTCAGGCATTCGGAAAGAGGCTGCCTCTGATTCTATGGACGAGTACATTGACAAATTACAATCACATAGAAGACTACTTAAATAAAGATGACTATATCATTCAAGTGAGTATTATCAGAAATATTACGTTACTCTTTTTCATATTTTGGAGTCAAATGTTCAAAAGAAATAATTTCTCGTTGACATTATTTTTCATTTTACTTTACGACTACGACTACGACTACTACGACTACTTCATTACTTAGAACTGCACAACCATCCAATTGCTTGTAGCAGCGACGATCTCACCACCAGTCACGCTGAGTGTAGTCACTGCTTGGTGAAGCGCGGACTATGACAATGGACTGCTTTTGCGGTACTTTTGCCTAGTCCCTGATTGACCCTTAGGGGATAATAGTCGTGATACGTGACACATATCTCACGACTACGACACGACACGACATTGAAAAGTAATACATACATACACTGTATGTATTATTTTTCAATGACTTCAAGTTCAAGTACTACCCGTCTAAAAGCCATATTAAATCTAGAGATTTTAATAAATATTCCTTCGTTCTACGTTTTTTTTCGTCGTCAACAGTCTTCATCAACGTCACCGTTCTGGCTCAATAATCTGGTAATAACGGCTAGAATAATAACCTGGGCTACCGGCTTGAACTAATTGAGTCCACAAAGTATTGGTCACACATCCAAACCAAGTCTTCAAAGACCATGTCGCAGATTTATTGAAATATTTTTTGTATCATTGTAGGTATGGACCACCGGCCTGGACCCCCAGGTCAAAGGGCTCCTCGACAAGGGCTACCGCCTCATCATGTCCAACTACGACGCATTGTACCTAGACTGCGGGTTCGGAGCCTGGGTCGGCACTGGTAAGAATTTGGGAGAAATTAACTTTTTTGTAGTTCAGCAGCTCGGTTATGGTTTTTATCCTCGTGATTATGCCATACTATTTAGTCCATACTACCTGTTGCCTGCGACTTCGTCCGCGGTTTTGTAACTATCCCACGGAACCCTTTAATTTTCCGGAAAGAAAACTATCTAAGATGTTGACCAGGGATATAAGGAATCACCGTGCAAAATTTCATTGAAATCGGTCCAGCCATTTCGGAGAATAGCCCGTACGAACAGACAAACAGACAGAGAAACAAAAAAGACATTTTTTGGTATTTTTCCTTTTTAATTCCCCCTGGCTTGGTTTTATGCCTTTTCTCCCATGTACAGACAATCGACCTTTACAGTTTTCCTATACTTATGTATAGATTTTATTATAACACTATACGTATTAAAATAAACACTTTAGTTTAGGGCGAATTCGATCAAATTGAGATTAGTAACACGGGAATAGTAATACCAAACTGAGCTGCAACGATTGGTCGAATCTGCCCTGTGTCAAACGAGACATTGACATATTCGTGCGCAAAAAACTGCGTACTCTGTTAAAATGAAAAAACTAGGATAGCTAATCGGCTCCGCCCTTAGGGCAGATTCGACCAATCGTTTCAGCTCAGTTTGGTATTGGGTCCTTACCTATGAAATTGGTGTTTTTATTCTGTCTTAGCAATTTGTACGTAACTATTAAGTTTCAGAACATTCTTATAAAATTATTGCCTCTTCTAAAAATATACCATATATTTGAACTCGTATTATTTAATTTGATAATTTTTTGTAAGTTTAATGTGTTAAAATTAGACACAGACAATTATTTTTAACTGCCTCCCGAATACATCATTTGATTTGCATTAACATAAAAACGATGAATAATTTTTATCAAGCGTGTTCACACACATATTGCTAAAGCTTGTCTAATGATACATGCCAAATATTATTATCTCTGGATTTGTCGTTGTTAAGAAAACTGATAAAATGTTAGTATGTAAAATGCAGACATCCCCAAAATCTCCATACAAAATACCAATTTCATGGGTAAGGACCTAATATTACTATTCCCGTGTTACTAATCTCGATTTGGTCGAATTCGCCGTAACTATACTAGAGTGATCTAAATGGGTAATTTAATAGAGACGTCAGAAATAAGGACAAAACTACTGGATCCTGTGTCGTTTTGCAGGTAACAACTGGTGCTCCCCATACATCGGCTGGCAGAAGGTGTATGACAACAGCCCTGCCGTGCTGGCCCTGGAGAACAAGGATCTCATCCTAGGTAAGGCTAAAGTAACACGAACTTCGTGGCTATCTTCTACGCCTCTAATTTATTTTTCCATCAATGTCATCCTTCGTCCATCCTCAGCCTATACAGGATGGATTTTTAGAGATGGGATTTGAAGGGCAGGTACATAAACTATTATAGTTACAAGAAAACTTTGTTAGGCAACCATCCATAACTTTTTAAGATATTCTGATCTTGTCAAGGATTGACCTCCTTATATTACTTTAATATTTGTCTATGTACTTTTTTTACTGCTTTTTACGTGTGTCATTCTTCGGTTTCTTTTCTGTTCCTTCAGTTTATATTGTATTTTTTATTATTTTATTTATTATACGTTTCTCTCCCAAATCCGCCTTTTTCTTCGGCTGTCCACGACAGATTTGCAGACACAGATTTTGGAAAAAAGTTACAGTCAGCAAAAAAAATGCCTATCGATCCTATTTCATGTCGGGATCAAAGACTCTATGGGACCTTTTAAGGTATGAGTACTAGAAATGACAGAAATCGCCCAAAAACTTTTCTCATACATTTTGTATGGAAAATCCTCGGATCCTATTTCTCCTCGATTCCTATTTAATGCTTTTAAGGGAACTGTTATTTAGATAAAAAATAAATTTAATAATGTTAAAATGTAGGTATTTCCGAGCAAACGAAAAAAATATCCAATATATTTATGAAATAAATTGCTCAAAATGTTCGCCGTCTTCACCAATACATAAGTTTACTCGCTTTTGTACTGAGGATATAGCAGCTGATAATGTTCTGCGATGGATGTTATTTAAAATACTTCTCAATGCATCTTTGAGTTCCGGAATACTGTCGTATTTCAAAAATCCACCCCGTATACGTCACACTGCTGGGCACAGACCTTCCTCACGGAGAAACAAGGAGTATGGGTCGTAACGTAACACCACCACGCTGGCCCAATGCGGGGTCGTGGGTAGAAACTGTGGCATTAGCGACCGGGACCAACAACTGCTTAACGTGCCTTCTGAAGTATGGAGGAGTTCGAGATCTCAATGTTTTGGTCACCCAACCAAGGCCTGAGCATGACGTGTTTTCTATATCGAAAGACAAAATGAACTAACCACTACGCTACCGAGCTCCGGGTCTCTATACTTGTCACTTTAGCATTAAAAGCGAAACCCGATGTGCCTTCCGGATTCGAATATGTGAATCCTCAAATTCACATTTATTTTGACGACCTCCGTGGTCGAGTGGTCTGTATGACGGTCTTACGGCGTCGCCTTCTCGAGAGGTTCTGGGTTTGATCCCGGGTGGAGGCACATGTTTGGGGTGATAAATTTTCAGGCATTTGTTCTCCAGTCTTGGATGTTTATAGGATAGGATGTTTATATATTCAGGATGTTTATATGTATTTATCTAATATATATATATATATATATATATATATTAGGGATGGGCCGAAATTCGTTAAAGAATCGGTTTAACCGAATTTCGGCAGCTCGAGCCGAACTTCGTCATTCGGCCTAAATTCGGTTTTAATGCCGAACATTCTGTACAAAATATACTTGCACCATCATAATAGATATTGATTAAAAAACGGTAATAAATATGAATGAAATAAAATAAGCCTGGTATTAGGACTCATAACAGTGATCGGAGTAGGTGAGCTATTTTCTGTACTTGCCATATGATAGAATAGTCGCGAAACCAGCCGTACCTGTGCTCAGTGTGGAAACGAGGAAGACAACGCGCAGCATACCCTGGAGCACTGCCCGCACTTTGATCGCCGCACTGATGCGCGCGATAGGAACGGACCTCTCGCTTCCAAGAGTTGTTCAAGCTATGGTTGATAGTGAGAGGTGCTGGGAGGCCATAGCTTCGTTCGCTGAAGCCGTCCTTACAGAAAAGGAAGAGTCGCAGCGGGCTAGGGAGGATGACCCTACGTCTGACCCATGTCGACGCCGTAGAGGCGGGCGGAGGAGACGCGCATACGCACGGCAAGATTTTATTTATTTATTTATTTAGTTTATTTAATACTTCTATCATTACAGGCATGCCTAATGCGATAGTGTATCCATATATAAAAATACATATTTTAATAAACTATTATATAAATTGAACATTACCAATTGAATTACATAATCTTAAACAATTTAATTAGATGATAAATACATTTCATATTCATTTAATAATATTTAAAATAACAATTAATAAGCAAACAATACTATTTGCATTCCAAATTTCCATTCCATGCAATTATTTTAAATTCACTAAATTTACAATTTAATTTTATTAATGATCATTCTATTTATATGTGATTATATTTAAAGCCGTCTTAGTGAATTCACTCAGAGAACATGAAAATACATCGACTCGTTCAGCTATTGCGTTAATGGCGCGAAGGGCGCGCGCCAGCGGCGACTGCGCCAGCAACTTGGTGCGCGCTGGGCCAAGATGGGCCGATCTGAGCGAACAGATGGATAAAAAGCCATGTTGGGGCGTTTGCCCGATGGCGGGATTGCGTCGGAGCATTTGCCCGGCACCTAAGACGAAGGAGCCACGTCGGGGCATTTGCCCGGTGGCGGACTGCATCGGGGCATATGCCCGGCAGTCGTGGTCGCGTCGGGGCGTTTGCCTGGCGACCAAGCTTCTGACAGGGTAATGACGGCAATTCCCTTCGGGGCGTTGCCTGAGCCCAGGGCCAAGCGGGTGACGGGACGGGGGTCCATGGTTCGGAGGCAGTCACCCGCATTGCACGGCTCGTCAGCAGCCGCTCCCGTGACACGGAGCGGCTGGTCCCCCTCCAGGGACAAGCTAGCGGAGGGCCGGAAGGCCCAACCGCATCGGCACTGGTGCACACTTGGGTCCCCAGTGCTGAAAGAAGCGGTAGAGGAGTTGCCCCCGGGGGGTTTAGTGGGTTCGAGCCCCACATAACCAGGTCTTTCCCGGAAGCCTGGAATGGGTCGGCCATTACCCCGGGTAAAAAAAAAAAAAGTATGGATATGAAACAATTATATTTATACAAGAATCAACAATTATTTAAACGTTTTCATTCCGTAATTTTACAAGAACATAATTATCATAAAAATTATTATTTGTATCTGAAAAATCGAAACATGATTGAAAAGAACACACTATTTGTATTTACATAGACATACATACAATCACGCCTGCAATCCCCGAAGCGAAGGGGTAGGCAGAGTCCAAGGAGCACTGTGTTCCCGGAGAATTAGTCGGGCTGCCGAAGAATATCCATATTAACATCAATATTTGCGGTCAATGAACCTAAATAGCTCTACCTATTCCGATCAGTGCACATATTCGTTTACTAGAATTGAAATAGTAATTATACACGATAAATGTTCGGCCGAAGTTCGTATTCGGTTCAAACAACATTCGGCCCATCCCTAATATATATTTATCCGTCATCTAGTATCCGTTACACAAGCAGCATTAGTTGCTTAAAATGAAGCTAGCTGATAGGTGTGAATGTTTGAAGATATTTACTTATTTCATTGTTTATAACGTTGCATTCAATTTTATACATTTCTCTCTTTTCCTCATGTTTATTATTTATTTATTCTTCTTGCACAAATGTACAATGGTGGACATAATGCCATAGGGCATTCTCTACCAGTCAACCGGAAAGCTAAGTGAGGATAGCTAGAATGACGGTGCAAAACAGTAAAAGAAAAGAACAAAAAAATAAAATAAAGAGAAGAATTGTAGATTATGATTATTATACTTATAATACACGTTGTTATGTGTTCGTGGAAATCTTTGCCAGCCTCTTCACCCCTGAGGTTTAATACGACCTGCATTCTAGGAGCATCCAGTACCATTCCTTTTGATTGTACTATATTGAATGTGACGTAACAGGTGGCGAGGCAGCGCTGTGGTCGGAGCAGTCGGACTCGTCGACGCTGGACGGGCGCCTGTGGCCGCGCGCCGCCGCGCTGGCCGAGCGGCTGTGGGCCGAGCCCGCCACCACCTGGCGCGAAGCCGAGCAGCGCATGCTGCACACCAGGTACACGCGACGCGACAAGACACGCGCAGGCCGAGCGGCTGTGGGCCGAGCCCGCCACCACCTGGCGCGAAGCCGAGCAGCGCATGCTGCACACCAGGTACACGCGACGCGACAAGACACGCGCAGGCCGAGCGGCTGTGGGCCGAGCCCGCCACCACCTGGCGCGAAGCCGAGCAGCGCATGCTGCACACCAGGTACACGCGACGCGACAAGACACGCGCAGGCCGAGCGGCTGTGGGCCGAGCCCGCCACCACCTGGCGCGAAGCCGAGCAGCGCATGCTGCACACCAGGTACACGCGACGCGACAAGACACGCGCAGGCCGAGCGGCTGTGGGCCGAGCCCGCCACCACCTGGCGCGACGCCGAGCAGCGCATGCTGCACACCAGGTACACGCGACGCGACACGACACGCGCTGGCCGAGCGGCTGTGGGCCGAGCCCGCCACCACCTGGCGCGACGTCGAGCAGCGCATGCTGCACACCAGGTACACGCGACGCGACACGACACGCGCTGGCCGAGCGGCTGTGGGCCGAGCCCGCCACCACCTGGCGCGACGCCGAGCAGCGCATGCTGCACACCAGGTACACGCGACGCGACACGACACGCGCTGACTTTCAAATATTTTACAGAATTAACAATTATTAAGCGACTGACTCGAATTATAGTTGGATTTTTGTTCTGTTTTCTTTCAGGGAGCGCTTGGTGCGTATGGGCGTCCAGGCCGAGTCCCTCCAACCCGAATGGTGCTACCAGAACGAAGGGTCCTGCTATAGATAAATATTTAAGTCCACTTTTTCAAGCCTATATACACAATACTCATTTCTAATCATGCCAGAAAATGTCGGCAAATTGGTCGTGTAAATTAAAATTGTCGCCATTGCTGTGATCTTATAAAATGTCAATTTTTATTACTATTACGCTATTACGTGCTTGAGTTAAAATGCACATGTATTTGTTTATAGTCATTACACCACTTGTGATCCTCATTAAATTGTTATTATAAACTATACATTTTTATAAATTACTTTGTTGTTTTATTTTACCTTTCCTGCTTCGCATTGTGCCCAGTGATCGGCAACCTCTTCCTATTAAGTGGGGACTTAGGTATACCTACTTAAGCGATATGTGAATTTACGCCTTCGGGAATAAGGGTGAGGCCATATAATTCTTTATCCGTGGGTGTGATGACCAGTACATACCTATTTGGGGGATACAGTCGTTTTGTTATAATCTCAGAGTAAACAGAACAAGTACAAGCATCGGATGCTTGCACGTTTAATAAAACTAGTTGAGCCGCCATTTTGACAGCCATAACATTGTAAACGTTGCGGCGAACAGAGCTCCCGCAAAAATGCTTGCCTGTGCTGTTTTTTGTTGTAAAAATAAATAGAAAACATCGAGTATGCTTAAAGATGGTGTCACCTTTTATTTGAAATCATAATTTTTAAGATTTCATGATTATTTATTTCATTATTTCTTATTTTAGAATTCTACGATTTCAAATTTCGAGCGCTAGTCTCGTGGGGAGTGTGGCTGTGACGTTGTCAAAACGCACACCCCACGTGACTATTTTAAGCGTGTGTGTGCGTGAAATTTAAATTTGTGTGTCGAATTATGCATGTGTGCATTTGTAAAAACGTTGTGCGTTGTGCTGGCTTTGAGTGTAGTGGTAACCTCACCCCCCGCAAGAAATGGCAGAAAAAAATGTTTGAGAAATTGACTAATGGCTACTCCAGTTCTGTTTACTCTGAGGTTATAATCAATTGCTTATAACCAGCGAACGCAAAAATTTTCCTTATAAGTACTCGTTAATAAATAATATATTAATCTAATAATCATTTCATTAATTTCTTACATAAGAATTAAAGGTATTTTGATATGAAAAAAACTAAAAAAAGAATGTTTCGAATAAATGCCATGTTTTTTTTTTAAATGAATCTGATTTTAGTTAACAATATAACATGATTACGTACGCCTCACAACGTTAACCTGTTTTTATTGAATAAACATAAATAAAATCTCAAGTTAGAAATTAATTAAATAATAAATTATTCAGACGAGTAATAACGTAAAATGTTGCTGTCACTGCTGTATAAATGCAATAAAACCATACATACATAAAATCGCGCCTATAATCTCCGAAGGGGTAGGCAGAGTCCAAGGAGCACTGTGTTCCTTAAGACCACATTTAGCCAAACAAAAATTGGGTTTGGTCAGATGAAAAATCGTGAAAGAGTAGTAACAAGTGGCTAGCTCATCGCTTACACGATCACAGACCCAGTACCCAATACGCCCTTAGTCGCCTTTTACGACATGCTAGGCAAGCAAAGCAGTTGGTACATTCTTTTTGTGTCCCGGACCAACACGGGACCAATAAAACCAAGGCACTAAAATAGTGCCTGCGGGCCTAAGCTTGCAATCACGGTGGCGGCCTGTTGTCTAGTATAAATATCTTGGTATCGTTTCACTGAAACCCTGCCTTTCGTCTAATATCAATGTCTTGGATATGCATACTAAACTCAGAGTAAACAGAACTGGAGTAGCCTTTGTCTAACATTCCCCTCTGCCAAATGCACAAGCATCGGATGCTTGCACGTTTAATAAAACTAGTTGAGCCGCCATTTTGACAGCCATAACATTGTAAACGTTGCGGCGAACAGAGCTCCCGCAAAAATGCCTGCCTGTGCTGTTTTTTGTTGTAAAAATAAATAGAAAACATCGAGTATGCTTAAAGATGGTGTCACCTTTTATTTGAAATCATAATTTTTAAGATTTCATGATTATTTACTTCATTATTTCTTATTTTAGAATTCTACGATTTCAAATTTCGAGCGCTAGTCTCGTGGGGAGTGTGGCTGTGACGTTGTCAAAACGCACACCCCACGTGACTATTTTAAGCGTGTGTGTGCGTGAAATTTAAATTTGTGTGTCGAATTATGCATGTGTGCATTTGTAAAAACGTTGTGCGTTGTGCTGGCTTTGAGTGTAGTGGTAACCTCACCCCCCGCAAGAAATGGCAGAAAAAAATGTTTGAGAAATTGACTAATGGCTACTCCAGTTCTGTTTACTCTGAGATACTAAACAACAGGGCCCCGATTTGCTAATTTACAACAATAGCATTACATAAAAATACTTAGCTGTTTAGGCTTCCCAATAGGGGAGAATTTTACAACAGGAAAACCAAAGATAATGGGGGTTTTTGGCGCCAATCAACTATAGCGGACGTGATTTTTATTTCAGTAATTGTAATATTGTTTCAGAGTGGATCTTGTTGCATAAAATCTGTGTCGTTTGGTGTAATAAGTGTCAATAATGATGAGCAATATAGAGGATCATTGAAATAATAGTCAAGTGGAGTGAAAAACGATGAGATTTTTATCGTCGTAATCCACCTCATCGAAGTAACACGTCAGTGTCTGCGCCATCGATTGTTTGACGCCAAACTCTCCTAAGACGCATTAAATTGAAATGTATTACACTTGCATTTCAATGCACTGAAGACAATAAATACCGGAGACTTGGCTGTATGGGCTTTGCTCCCTTTGCCTTCCCTACATCGGGGAATTTTACAACAACCAAAGATAATGTCAATTTGACGTTTGACATTTTCACTTTGTGCATTGTTTACTGAACTTTACTGGATAGAATTAAAATTTAGCATTTACTTTCCTGAAATTTTCTGGTTCAATTTTCCTAATCCATTTTGCATTTCAAAATGAATTGCTGCCAAAATATCTCTATGCCGAGTTGTGTGTGGTTTGAAAGTGGCGAGAAACAGAATATCATTGCGTCAATATTTGCTGGCTTATTGGTTTGTATGATGATGATTCATATTTTTCTTGCATTAAATAGCTTTCTAATCCATTTGTGTTTTGAATGTGATGCATTTGAAAACCTTAGAATAAAACTATCTCATAAATTTTGATGACAAATATTCGCGTTATATTACTTAAAACTTGAACAAGCTGGTAACATACCTACGAAAATGTTTAGGTCAACGATTGTTGCAGTTGTATCCTATGTTTTCATTATTTAGGTACACAAATACAAGATAAGATCTTCTTTAGAAAGCAAAAAACAAAATTTCGGACAAAACATAAATTCAAATGAAAATGTTGACTTACATCTCTATTGTTAATGATTCAACTATCAAAATTAAGTTATAAATGGTAGTACGATCCAATTCAAAGCTGTAGCTTCTGTTTATTTTGGAAAATAAGTGCTGTAACTAAGATTTTGGAATACTAATCTGTTTTCTCTATATTATTTTCTTATTTTTTCTGGTTCCAGTTTTTCATAGGATGGTGGTTTATCATTGATGCAGAGGTGAAATATGACAACAGCATCAAAGCGGCCCATGTCTGTGGTGTGATGGCCACTCTGTCACTCATTATGATAAATTCAGTTTCAAATGCCCAGGTAAATGGTTTTTACTAGTAATCAGATATGGAGGTATCGTTGAAATAAAATTGTAAACTCAAATAAAACTAAGTGTTTGAAGCTTAATTTTTGGAAATTATAGAGGTGGGTTTTTAATTAGTGTAAAAACAAAAAGTTTTAATTTTTACGAACAACTGAACTAATATTGATAAAAGTTCTGGACATAACAAACAAAGTTTGCTGCCACATTCAAAGCTCCTGTATTGTTTGGTAAACTTACATGAATGAAGTTTACTTATGTGTAGAATATTTTATTATACATTTTGTAATGTTACTGAGTACTGACAATAAGTTTCTGTGTTGTCTGAGCACTGACAAAAATATTTGCATTTTATGTAGAAGTTTTTGATTGTTTATAAGAAATAAATAATGAATCTAGAGCATTAGTTCCTAAAGTGGTCCAGGTGGACCCCTAGGGGTCCACAGGAGACTCAATGGGGGTCTTGTTGTCTTCATATCTTCACATTTTTGTAGATTTTTGGGAATATGGTAGAAATGTAGCTGCAGGGGGTCCACCGGAACCAGATAAATTTAGAAAGTGGTCTATGAGAAAAATAAGTCTGGGAACCTCTGATCTAGAGGGATCTAATATTTTAATGTATTGGTCTACTATGCCCAAGTATTTTATTTTGCAGTGAAGAAAGTAACTGAAAAAAGGAGCAAGAAATACTTTTTTCTACATTACAGTTAAATGTACTAGAGTGAATAACATTTTGCTCTAATTTTAAAATACTTTTTTGTTTCCAGGTACGTGGTGAGACATACACAGGAGGTTGCATGGGCCCGCGTGGAGCTCGCTTGTGGCTCTTCCTTGGATTTGTCATTGGATTTGGATCCTTAATAGCTGCTTGTTGGATTCTTTTTGCTAACTATGTGAATGACAGTAAGTCACCAGTATTTTTATTAAAATTTCTCAGTTATTTATGACCATGAACTGCATTGAACTAATTTAACATGAAGAAAAAGACTGCCAATTAAAATTTAAAAATGTATATATTTTTATCCAGAATAACAAAAAATATTTTATTTCCTCTTTTATTAATCCCTGTTAGATTGTTTATTAGAGAAAAGAGAAAATTTTTTTTCATCTTCTTTTCAGAAGACTCTAAATCCACCTGGCCTGGAGTATGCCTGTTTCTACAAAACGCATTAATTTTCGCTGGTTCGCTCATCTTCAAGTTCGGTCGCACCGAAGACCTGTGGGGCTAGATTAAGTGTTTGTAATCTTATACGCCTTTTTAATACTGGTTAAGTTAAGGTAAATCATCCATTTGCAGCTTCATTGATAACTGTCATAATTCTGTTCAATTTTGCAATCACTTTTATTTATTAGCTCGTCATTACTTTGCCTGTACTTTTGTATGGCAATCATAACAATTTAGGTTATATGGTGATTATGTCACAATAATTATTAACTAGATAGCCTTAATGCAATCACTTTAAATGTCTCAACCAAGATGTAAATAAACGTTTTGTTTTAGTATGTTTTTATTATTAAGTTTGTAACTAAAATAGATGAAAATGAAGTCAGATTTGGAAATACATATATGTATACAAAAATAGTTAATTAAAAGTGAATGTCCAATGTGTATATTCTGATAATGTGTATTCAAAATATTATGTGCAGAACAACACATTGGATATTTTAAAAACATTTTTACAGACCAGATAAGTCACAATAACTAATTGCGAGCTAACAGATTGCAATTACTTGCGAGTGGGCACTATTGTGTTGTTATTGCTATGTAGTCCGTAAAGTCTATGCAGGGTTACAAGTTTAAAACTCCATTAGCAAAATTGGATGTCTAAGATTGACAAATCTCAAAAAAAAATGGTAAATTTGGTAGATGTGAACAGGAGACTATCGAAGTTATATGGACGCACTGCAGACTTGATAGCAATTTATTGTGAGTGCACCCACTAAATAGTAATAAGTACTGTGACAATGCTCAGATTTAACAATTACTTTATTTTAGTGCTCAGATTGAACAATAAAGTATTGAGAGCGCACAGTAAATTATTGTCAGTGCTCAGTTTCTGCAATAACTTATTGTGAGTACATATAATACCTTATACATAATTGTACAGTTGTATGTACAGCACAGTTTGTATTTCAGGCTGTGCACTATGCACAATTGCACATATATATGTATTAACTCTGACTATTAATACCTTGATATAGGAGAATATTAACATAATCTGGATTTCTATGGATTAGGAAAATTATTGTAACAGTTTTAGTAATAAATAACTTTATTATTTTGGTATTAATAAATTACATTGATTGTACAGAGTCTATGGTTGTTTTGTTTCTTTGGTATTATTGCAATTTATTATAATATATTACATTAAAAGCCCATATAAGTGCGTTATCATGGCTTTTTGTTACTTTGTCACATTATATCGCTACGTTTTTGTAATATTAGACTATACCAGAGTCCTTTTATTTCTTACTAGCTTTTGCCTGCGACCTCGTCCACGTAGAATAGTTAATTTAAGATGTGGTATGTAGATGGTATGTAGCCTATAGCCTTCCTCAATAAATAGGCTATTCAACACTGAAAGATTTTTTAAAATTAGAACAGTAGGCTCAATTGGTGGAATTGAAAATTTACTCCTACTCTTTTACTAGAAGCAAAGTTCATGGCGTTAATTTGTCCTTAATTTTTCTGAGGTGTTATTTAATTTTTTAACTTTCACCCGCATGGCACCCGTCTCATGGGAATATAGGGATAAAAGGTAGCCTATATCCTTTCTCAGGCTCTAGACAATCTGTGTACCTAATTTCGGTTAAATTGATTCAGTACTTTTGACGTGAAAGCAAGACAGACAGAGTTACTAAATTAGAAGTTGCCGTTAATAACGCACTTGTAAGGGAGATTCTTAATAATTACACACTTTGGTTCATACTTCCTGACCATATGAATATAGTCAATATAATATAAAAAGCTTCAAACGATGCCTGCTTAATACGCAAGTAACATAGATATCTTATTAGTGCGTTTATATGACTCTTTTAAAACAACTGTAATTTGCACAAAGCTGGACAAAACTAAAGACGGTTCTTAGATTCATGTTTAAATGCATTCTTTAAGTGAAAGTTATAGTTTAAGCTCTTGCATCCTCACGTGGACTGATATTAAAACTATTGGTATACCTACACTCCGACATATATATTAGGTCCTTACCTATGGAATTGGTGTTTTGTTTGGAGATTTTGGGGAATTCTGCATTTTCCATACTAATTTTTTTTCAGTTTTCTTCACAACGACAAATCCAAAGATAATAATATTTGGCATCTGTCATGAGACAAGCTTTAGTAATATTGTGTACTCGTAATTTCACGCTTCACAAAAATTATTTATCGTTTTTAAGTGAATGCAAATAAAATTATGTATGAGGAGGCACTTAAAAAGAGTTGTCTCCGTGTCCAATTTTAACACAATTAACCTTACAACAAATTATCAAAACAAATCAAAAGAGCTCAAAAATATAGTCTATTTTTAGACGAGGTTATTATTTTTTAGGAATACTCTGAATCTTAATAGTTACAGACAAAATACTAAGAGAGAAAAAAAAACACCAATTTTATAGGTAAGGACCCAATATAAAAGACATAATTAATTATGACTGTCAAATGTATTTTGGTAACATAGTTGAAACTACCTATAGTAGGTAGACTTTTTCAAGTTCTATTATATCGGCATGTTTCATGCCGTACTTTTGTTATTTACTTTCATGGCCTTGGACAGTTGAAATTAACTGAATTGCTGAGTCATTTTTAGCTGTAGTCCATGTTTATGAGATTACGCTCTGTGGTCTTACTATCACCTCTTACAACAATAGTGGAAGCGAGACGCAACATACGCAACTAATTTCCGCGTCTCACGTTCACTATTGATAAAATGCTAAGAGGTGGATATCTAGTTAGTCGCCTAAACTTAGTACTATGTCGAAGTAAGTCAATATCCGCTTTCCCCGTCAACGCAAGTCCGGCCGCCTCTGCCGTCGGGGAGACAGAGTTGCGTGGGCTCGCAGTTGCCGTTCCTGAATGAACACACGTTGCTAAGAGCCGGACACCCGTCCGGAGCGACTGACACGCCGTAAAGCCGCTTCGACGCAGCCGATATCTGTACTTGTCCTCTTTGCTGTGTTAGGTTGTCTATGTACTCTATCTTTAACCTGTAATTCCAAAAATCCAATGGTTAACTGTTAAGATCGCAGTAAACAGTTTTAATGTTTGACGCCTCGTTTACCTATGCAGTAGCAGGCAACGTAGGCTGTGCAGGTGATTCGAGCGGTTTCCTACAAATCTATGGTCTTTGATCAAGCAGCGTGCCTCACCGCCGCGCTGCCGTCCAGATTTCCCCGGCATAAATTTTTGTTACAATGAGTGATGCGAACTGATATAAGTTGATCATTATCAGGAAAAATTAACCCACCAGACCAATATAAATCTATCCGTTATATATTTGTTCAAACGCTAAATGTTAATACTCACGTCTTCCAGTCAGACCAGTAGAACTTGTCGCCGCTTATCGCTAAGCCGAACGGATACGTGCAGTTGGACACAAGAGTCTCCCTCTCCAGCGTGTCGATGTTGACACACTTGATGGTGTGCAAGCCAGCGTCGGCGTAGCAGAGCCGGTCGCGCGACCAGTCGATGGCGAGCGAGTTCGGGAGTTGCACGTCAGCCTCATCAAGGAACACCCCTCGCTGTGACCCGTCCATATTGGCCCATTCAATCTTCGGGCCTGATCGGTTCCAATCTGACCAGAATATTTTGCTGGAACGACACAAAACACGCTTTTAGATACTTGCTACCTATATGACGAATCACCAATGTTATTTTGACGAATCTTTAGTAATGGTAACTTACCCCCTCTGCGGATGCACTGCAATACCTCTGGGATTCGTAATTCCTCTCCCAGAAAACAAAACTTTCCTTATTTTTGTGTCGATGTTAGCGACTTCGATTGTGTATTTCTTTGAGTCTGTCCAAAATACGTTTCTGCCTGCCCAGTCCACTGCAAGTCCTTCTGGTGACTTTACATCTGAAAACGGATGTAATTGTATACTATGCTCTACATCTCTTAAATTCTCTTGTATGTGGTAACCAAGTACTCAGAAATAAACAATTACTTAATCTTTTAGTGCATTGGTAGGTAGGTACATTTAAATTTAACTAACCTTGGGATAAAAATTGTTCATAGTTAGAGCCGTCGTATGCGGCTCGCTTTATTGCGTTTCCAACTACATCTCCCCAATATATTCTTCCGGTCATACAATCTACGTCAATTCCTACAGCAATCTGATAAATGGCACTGTTCAGTGGAGTTGCAAAATCTCGGGGACTCGTCCTGAATGGCACCCTGTATACTGAAGCTCCGTCGCTGGCTACTAAGAAGTTCCCGGCTTTTCTGGGATTAAGTTCACAATAGCTTCCGTTGCCATTGTATCCTGTGTTACATTCACAGACGTAACCGTCACTTCTCTTCAGGCATGAAGCATGGGCGTCGCACATGTATGGGTTGTTTTTACAGTTTACTTCTGCTGTACACGAGTAGCCATCACCCGTAAATCCTTCTCTACAAATACATTGGAACGTAGTTTCATTGGGAGTGCATACAGCGTCTGGACTACAATCTTTTGTGACCTCACAAGTTTGACCCTGAGGGACACATTGCAGAATCCCATCACCGTCGTATCCTTGGTCGCATTGGCAATAACTTACTTGCTCTGTTTCATCGTAAAGACAAGATGCATGGTCTGCACATACCGCTCCGTTACACAGCTGACCATCACGTATGCAAGCATCATTTTCGTCTTTAACGTACCCCTCTATGCATTGACAAAGGTATGTGGTGCCTGAACGATCCGGCCTGCATTCAGCATTATATTCACAATCAGAATTATTAGTACAGCTAAAGTTAGGAACACATAAAAATCCATCTCCGTGATAACCTGAATCACAAATGCATATGACTTCTCCAGCAGCAGTATCAATACAATGAGCGTTTAAGCCGCAATTGCATACAGTTGATGTACGTTCTATACACTCGTAAGCATCTCCCTCATAGCCTTCCGGGCAAAGACACTGTCCGTTGGAATTGTAGAAAATGCAGACTGCATTAGGTGGACAATCAGAATCACTGTAGCATTGAACTGTAACATAAAAAAATTATAAAACTTATTTCCTAATTAAAAATACATTTCACAGCAAGATAGATAAGATACTTACTTGAATTATCGGTGGTTTCAGTACTCGGACGAGGACTTGGGTTATAGGTGGTATCTAAGCGGCAAAGATCATTATTTCTTTCGTCTCTGTATTTTGAGTAACCTGAAGGGCAAGTGCAGGTCTGACTATCACACTGTGGCAACACTATCGTGTAGTTATATTCCGCTTCGACGGTAGTTCCTTCTGTGATTGGAGGTGTAACTGATATTAATTCTTGGTTGCTTTCAGTAGAAACGGCCGTGTTCTCGGTAAATTCGACACAAAGATATCCATTGCCAGTATATCCTGGATTACATTGACAATAGTAAACGCTGGTTACTTCTGATAATATGCAAGTGGCGTGACGGTCACAGAAATTGCATGTATGTTCTTGAGTCCTAACACAGTCTGGACCTTGGTTTGTGTATCCTGTATCACAAACACATATTGGTTCTCTGCCATTTTGTTCCACACACCGAGAGTTGGCGCCACAAGTTTTACTGGTACATTGTTCAATACGTCTGCAACCTACACCATCACCTTCAAAACCGTCTCGGCATCTACATTGGAATCCACCTTCGTGGTTGTAGCAATTAGCATTACTATCACAATTATGTATTCCAGTCGAGCACTCATCTATATCAATACACAATAAGTTGTTTTCATGATAGACATTTGTAAATCCAGTTTGGCAAATACATGAAAATGAAGTGCCTTCTACAATACAAGTGCTGTGAGGACCACAAGTATTGCGGCCTTCTTTGCAAGGATCCTCTTGTCCCGAGTAAGATATTTTATTACTTGATCCATATCTTACTATATTGTCTCTAGGTTCGAATCCTAAATAATTTTTTGTCATGCGAAGAACTAACGGCGCAGTGTCTTCAGAGACTGGCGCGTATCGACATGCCGGGTTGTATGTAAAAGTTTGTGTTACGATTTGTTCGTATTTGTCGCCAGTAACTTTATGAATAAAGGTTCGCGTTGATTCAGATCGAATGACTCCCTGATCAACATATGACAAGTGCTCATCAAATTCTGCTATATCTAGTTTTGTTCCTGATACTAGAAAAGGTACTGTACCTCGAATATCTGTCTCTAACGTAATTTGGTCAAAAACATCGTGCCCTAAAAATTCTTGGCTTATTAAAACTCTGTCCCTGGTTTTAGGGAAATAGATCTCTGCAGTGTGATTGAAAAGCGCTCCAGTTAATTGATAGCCATTAGTAGCGCTGCCTATAGGCTTGGCGAAAAGCCAACCGATGACACCGCCGAGAACATTCAACAATTGCAAACTGCTACCCAAATTGGGCGGAGCCAAGGATAATGCGGTGTAAGATCTGCCATCTGCTACGACAATGTACGCTTGAATGTCAACATCGTTCAAATTTATGGTATTGAGGACACCATTAACTTTGCCGTGGACTCTGAGCGGGACATCGTTTTTGATGCAAGACTTGCCGTTGCCGTAGAAGTCGTCGTTGCATTTGCAGCAGATGCCGGCCTGGTAGTCGACGCAGCGGGCCTGAACGTGGCACACACTTAAGCCACTCTGGGCGCAGGTTTTGGTCTCTTCCTCAACTTCCACTTCGCTTTGGTTGTATTGGTCAGGTACAGCGATATTTCCTTCGTATGATATATTTCCAACGCGGTACACATATTTGCCTGGCTCGTGAATGTTGCTCCACCTGGAATTGAAGTTAATATAATTTTTTTAACCACCTCTCTGGTCTAGTGGTACACACCACCGGGTGTTGATCGGGAGGTCCGGGTTCGATTCCCCATGGGGGCAGAAGTTTTTCTGCTCGGTTTGGTTGGTGGTAGGGCTTCTAAGCCCGCCTGGCTAGCTGCCACCGTATTACTTTAATTTGTCGCCATAATAACAATGTTTTAAGCATTGTTGCGTTCCAGCAATCAGAGGTAAGATAGCCAGTTCCTCAGTTGTTGAGGATTACAGGTGAAGCTCGCTTCCACCTTCGGCCTTATCGTCACTTACCATCAGGTGAGATGAAGGTCAAGATCTTACCTGTCGTATGTAAAAAAAAAAGAAGATATTTTAAATTTTGTTTTATATATGAGTTTCTTGTGAATTTCGAAGTATTGTGTCTGGCAGAAATAGTAACATTGAAATAAATTCTAATTACAAGATGAATTAGGTAACGTTGCGAAGGTGCACGATTTTTTTTGTTATTAATTATGTATATACGTACAAATATTCACGCCTCTAGGGGTAGGCTAGGCACAGAGATTATATATTATTTGGCAAAAATGTTTTCTTTATTTCTAATAGGATTTGTTCAAGCATTAAGAGCTAATTGGATAATAATCTGAACTATTTGTTATGTTGAAGTACTCACGTTATTATATTTCGGATTTGATGACTGCCAGATCCTCTGAGTGTAAAGATGCGACCGTCTTCGGCTACGAATCCAGCTTGGGCCTTGGCATCTGGTAGACTGCTTGGGGGAGCTTCTCTCTGTATCCACTGAATATACCGTTCAGGGTACAAGAGCTCTACAAAAGTTTCATTGCCGTCGCTTATCACGGCAACTTGGAAGCTGTTCTTGCGGTCGTGGGGTTGTTGGCTGCTGAAGGTGACGTCAATCCAGGTCGTGATGAAGACGCTCTTTGGTTTGAAGTCAAAATATTCATGGAAGTTGTTCTGGACAGTCTCCTCAGCTTTGAGTAAGACGTAGGAGTCGTTGGTCTCCCTGTAGTAGACGGCTCCCGAGTCGGTGGTGTCAACGTTCGTGTAGAACGCCGCTATTGACGGGTATGGGAGTGGAAACTCGGAGTTGATGAAATTTGGGATGTCTGCTCTGAATGATAGCACCCCATAGTTATTGACCTGTGTAAGAAATTGAATTTGCTGGATAAATTAAACTTAAAACAAAAACACAACAACACATAATAAATCATCACGCCTCTCTCCCCCACGGGGTTGCTAGAGGGGTTAGCAACCGGGCAGTGGCAGTGGACAATATTAATTATTTACTTTACTAGACATGAATATACCTAGACAATGTTTTAAAATATTAATTATAATATATTATGATTTTTCTAGAGGGTCAATTTTATCAGTTCGATTGTTGCTAATGCCTATGAGGATGTAGGTATCTAATAATAGTCGAGATAACAATTTAGCGGCACCTAGCATCTTCTGACTTGCCGATTTACATGGTAAGTAGTTATATTTATCGTTAATTATGATTATGTTAGTTATGTAAACTTGTGCCACTGATAAATATGTTGTGGTTTCCACGAAAGGTCTTGACTTGTTTAACGTAGTGACGATAATGTTCCAAAATTTTCAAATAATATTGTTTCATCAATAATGTTTTGTTAATGCCAGTTATTAAGGATTTTTATACACAATGACCATTTTAGTAACAAATGTACCTAAGCCACAGACTGTTTCTTTATCGTTATGAAAAATAGCTAGATGTTTATTGGTGATATCAGATTTATTATTTTCTTATTTGAGAAATTTTAAACTAGCGCTAGTAGAGATGATAAAGATGCAAATATCACGTTGCAAGAGCAACGCTGAGTGGAGAACGAGATGAATGGATATGAAAGATTAGGATGGAAGTGATGGATTGAATAATGGAACTGGATGTTGTTGTTCACTTTTCTGCCTACCCCTTCGGGGATAGAGACGTGATGATGTAGTAAATGCAGCTGTAAGTAATATATAAATGAATCTTTTCTCGTAACTTTATTAAAAATCCATAGTATTTTATGGTAGGTACCTACTGAAATTTCGCCAAAATATCGTTATTTGGGTGCGCAGACGCATTCCGCGTAGCGTTCAGTGACCGCGTTTATCCAACTCCCACGTGCGTTTCCGTCCGCTGCACCGAATGGGTTTACTATGTAATTTCGAATCACAACTGTGCGAATTACTGTACTACGTGCGGCGAAAACTCTTAAAGAACACAGTGTTCCTTGAACTCTGCCTACCCCTACGGGGATTGCAGGCGTGATTGTATGTATGTAAATTCTGTAAGCACATTCTTAATTTTAAAAACCGTAAGGCCCATCCACTCTCCATACTCTCGTACACGCGTTTCCTCGTCTCGCCTCGTGGAGTGTGGAATAAAGTTTTCGACTGAGATCAGGTTGTGTACCTACGTTCTTATTCAGTGTGAACGGAGTCCAGAGAGAGACTGGCGAACCTCTATCTGTTTTAGTTTTGTGTGCCGCAAAGTAACAAGCAATGGCAATGACAGGTTGTGAAATTAGTGATTACTCTGTCAGGTTGCCAACGTAGACCGTGATCTTTGTAGGAGCTGCTAGCAGATGCATTTCTAAGCGACTGTGGCCACTTGCCATCAGCCGTCTTATTAAACTGTCGGAAACTTAATAAATGAGTCACGGAATCCCTATTCCTGTCACTTTTTATTGCAGCGAATCAGAGTGAGACAGGAATTGACTTTCCGAATTGAATCCGAGAACCAGTTTAGAAATAGGGGGTTGTTGGGCGGTTTGCTTGTTTGCCAGCATGTTGACCAATCGCAATGAAGCCTATAATCAAAATACACCCCGTACCCCGTATACCGCATGATTGCATGTCAGTTTAAGTGACAGAAAAGGTAAGGAGCAATAGGTTAGCTTGTTATTGTCAAGTGATGACGAGGGATGATCACATAACTAGAAGGATGCTGAGCATACATGTGGATGGATATAAAATAAGAGGAAGACCAAAGAAGCGGTGGATTGAATGCGTGAAGAATATTAGCAAAAAAGATGCGGAGCTGATGAGTGACACAGCAGAATGGAAGAAAAGGAAATGTTTTGCGGACTCCACCTAATGTTGAGAAAGGACAGGAAGAAGAAGAATCCGATAGTGTGATTGATAGGACTAGTGATTTCGCCCAAACGTGTCGCACAATCGTAATTCGCGTTGTTGTCATTCGAACATTCACAGTGAACTCGCACGAAATGCGTTATCACCGAATATAACTCTCTAACTAAATATCCACCAATGGCATGCGGAATTTTAAGACCTATAATCACAACTGTTGCAAATAATCAAATAACGGAATCTCTTTTGTTATTTTTTATTTTCGCCCTTGGATTGCTGTCCAAAACTTTCTTGTCTACCTTTTGCCTAGTTTCGAAAAGTTTAAGATATCTATCTAGCTATCCTTTCCTATCCACCATCATAAGCCAGCGTGGTGGTATTACGGCCCATACTCTTCATACGTTATAGATTATGAGAAGGAACCCAGCAAGGCGTGTGTCCTGAAGTGGGACTTTTATAGCCTGCTAACATCTCGTCATCATCGTTATTTGGTTCTTTTGAACCGAATTCAAAAAGGAGGAGGTTCTATGTTCGTCTGCTTATAATAGGTCTCTTTTGCCGTTTTGTATAGAGATTTTGGGGAACTCTACATTTTCCATACTAACATTTTTTCAGTTTTCTTCTCAAGGAGAATTCCAAAGATAATAATATTTGGCATGTATCATAAGACAAGCGTTAGCAATATGTGTGATATCACACTTCATAAAAAATATTTATCGTTTTTAAGTGAATCCAAATCAAATGATGTATTCGGAAGGCACTTAAAAAGAGTTGTCTCCGTGTCAAATTTTAACACAATTAACCTTACAACAAATTATCAAAATAAACCAAAAGAGCTCAAAATATGGTCTTTTTTTAGAGGAGGTAATTATTTTTGAAGAATACTCTGAAACTTAATTGTTACAGACAAAATACTAAGACAGAAAAAACGGCAATTTCATAGGAAAAGACAATTTAATAATCAGTAAAAGAAAAAATCTATCACCAAGCTTTTACCATTTACCTATTTCAGAATGTGGAGTCGAAACGGGACATTTAGAAAGTGTTAACTATTTTGTAAAGTGTAAAGTTTTATTTATATCAAATATGTGGAGCACGACTATTTCCGTTATTATGTTTAGAAAGGAATGTTGATCTACGTCGGTACTTATAGTTTGTCACATGGAAGGAGTCCCAGGAGCGTAATAATCTCAATCTTGTTGCTAATGTAATAAGAAGCAAGGAAGTGCTTTCCTAAAAGAGAACTCGCATGCCGTAGCGTGCAAAAGCTTATAAATGAACTATTATTATCTTATGTATACTCGTTCCTAGCTTGTATTGTGTCTGCTGGTTACAGGCCTTCCTATAATAGGAGGATTGCGGGCTGAAGCACCACCACGCTGCCCCAAACGGTTGCAAAAAATTTTGTTTTAAAAAAAAAACAAAAGTTTTCGTCGAATTGATAATCTCCTCCTTTCGGTCGTCGGTTTAAGGCCCACTTGCAGGAAATTTTAAACCTAGTTTAAATCTCGATTTTGTAATTTTTTGAAATTTCATCCATATTAGAATTGTCAAAAAATTATTAAATCTAGCAAAGTTCCGTAAAAAGGTTCCGTTTATGCTTTGCGAAGCATGGATGAACTCGAGATGAATACTGATGGTGAATATTTTAGTTTATATTAATTCTATATTATATTATATTCATGTTTTTTTCTAAGTATTTGTGAAAACTTAGTGCATCTACTTCTTTTCTTTTTTTTTCTGCACCACCCAATGGCATCAAGTCCGCAAATGTATACCAAATATACTAAACTTTTAATAAATCAATAAATAATAAATGACAATGTATATAACAAAACAACCTTTTTGTTATATACATTTGTTTTTAGTATGTAGGTATTCTTAGAGGGTGGCATATGTAATTAAATTTCATTTTATTGAGAAGAATGTCAAAAGGTACTTTTGACGTGGAGACGGTGAAATAAAGGCACAGGCCTATGTCCAGCTGTGGGCTTCGGTGAACTTGTGGTGTTGAAGAAAAACACAGAGAAGCAGATGGTACCTAATGCCTGTGTACAAAAGGCCCAGAGCTCTCGGGTTCTACTCCTGGTAGGGGAAGATGAATACCAACAGTAGTTCAGGTTAAATAAAATATTGGGTCCTTACCTATGAAATTGGTGTTTTTTATCTCTCTTAGTATTTTGTCTGTAACTATTAAGATTCAGAGTATTCCTAAAAAATAATTACCTCGTCTAAAAATAGACTATATTTTTGAGCTCTTTTGATTTGTTTTGATAATTTGTTGTAAGTTTAATTGTGTTAAAATTGGACACGGAGACAACTCTTTTTAAGTGCCTCCCGAATACATCATTTTATTTGCATTGACTTAAAAACGATAAATAATTTTTATGAAGTGTGATATTACACATATTACTAAAAGCTTGTCTAATGATAGATGCCAAATATTAGATACCTTTGGATTTGTCGTTGTGAAGAAAACTGAAAAAAATTTAGTATGGAAAATGCAGAATTCCCCAAAATCTCCATACAAAACACCAATTTCATAGGTAAGGACCTAATATCAATTGGGCAAAATATAACATTGCTTAGATATAGGCCCTTCCCCACAAAAAAAGGATCTCTATCATTATAATTTTAATAAGTAAATTCGCATATGGCGAAACAAAAAAAATTTAATTGCTGTTTTGATTGCAATTCCTTTTTTTGGAAACATTCAGACTAATTCTATTTTATAATCGTACTGTAAGTGGCGCCCACACAGCTTTACATTTTACGCTTACGAGATTGTTGTCACCGTAAGGCAAGATAATACCTACTTGGCATAGTTCATCAATAATCTATTTTCATTAATTAAACACTTATCAAAATCAATTATTAAGTTGAGGAACTGTCCTCAGCCTATATACGTCACAGACCTTCGTCATGGAGAAACACATGAGTGTTTCTCCAAGACGAAAGTAGAGGTAGAGAAGGTAGGTGGAGTATAGACCGTAACATCACCACTCTGGTCTAATGCGGGTTGGTGGGTAGAAACAGCCGCAATAGCGACCGGGACCAACGACGGATTAACGTGCCTTTCGAAGCACGGAGGAGCTCGAGATCACTAAGTTTTGGTCACCCATCCAATGCCTGACTATGGCGAAGGTAGCTTTGTTTTAAATCGAAAGCCAATGCATACTACGCCACCGAGCTCCTCAGTTGAGCAACTATTGGTAAATTACTTAATAAAATTATGTAAATAAACCTATTGTTATTTAATGGAACCTAAAATTTCAGGGTCGTTTACTAATTAGCACAAGTTCAATTTATCGGGAATACAATTGAAGTGAAATAGACAGCACTGATCGTGCAAGAGGTCAGCGGTTCAAAACTGACCTGTACCTACCACGGAGTTTGAATAAATATATTCACACGTTCATACCTATCAACTAGCCCCATTTTAAGCAATTAATGCTGCATGCGTTACAGATAAGTACTAGATGACGGATTAATACATATCCAGATCATATACAATACATATATAAATATCCAAAACTGGAGAACAAATACCTGTATTCATCACACAAACATTTGCCCAAACCGGGGATCGAACCCGGAACTCCTTGAGACGGCGACGCATTGAGTACGGCGTACATGCCACTCGACGACGGAGGTCGTCGAATAGTCTTCAACATAAGTAACTACACTCTCCTCTACTCTAAAAATGAATGGATGTACATAGGTACTACACAGTCTGAATAATGTAATAGATACATTTTGAAAGTTATTTGTAGTGAATCTTGACAGTTGTTTGTAGTGAGATTAATCGATTCTCTTACCTCTGTGCGATTCCCATACCAATGTGAATGGTCCATAAAGCTCATCTATTAAAATGCACCTATTAAATTATTCGGACTGTAATGCATGTGAAAAGTGCAAATAATATACTATTCTACTACCTTACCCTAGAGTTAAAATTTCCAGTTTATAGTTTTAAAAACAATATATCTTGGGTCTCTTGGGCACGGTGTTCCATTTTAAGTTTGCATTTTATTTAAGGTTTTACAATTTCAGTATTTTTATAAGCGCTTAGATTTTTTTTAAGTTAGGAAAAAAGCATGATTGTTTTTCAAAGCCTGAAAAAAAATTCAGTTTGGTTTCTCTTTTTTTAACATGGTTGGCAAAGTTAATATAATATATCGCGTCTCTGTTCCCAAAGTGGCATGCTATGTCAGGCGAAATTTTTCGGTCTATAACTTTATATGTTTATGTAATTAAGGGTGAGCCTCTTGCCATGCACCGGGCACAGTGCGAGGCAAACGCTATTCACAATAAACTCTTAAATCTCTTAAATTTTAATCAAACCCACTGGCACAGGCAGGGACCGATCCCGCGACCGGCATTTGAATGTCGCTGCTACAGCGAACAAGAATACAAATCATGTAAATAATACCTGCTACCCCGCACGTAGGCACAATTAAAATGTTGAGCCACAAGCAAATAAAAAAGTGGGTGATTACACCTCTGCTATATCTTCGGGAATTGAGGCGAGATAATTTGTTGTATTTTATGTTTAAATAAAAATGTATTATGACTCACGAAAACAGATTCATAAGTCTCCCCGTAGAAGACAATGGGTACTTGTAACTGCACTTCAGGGGAGGCGACTTGATTGCCTTTGGGTAGTTTCTGGTCCACCCCGTGGCCATAGGGGTAGAATTGGTCCCGCGTGAGTGCGCTCGCGCAGGCCAGCAAGGCCAACACTCCGACGCACGTCAACATGGCGCGATCCACACAACACTACTGGCCCCACTTCCTTCATTAAGCCCGAAAATAAACGAATAATTCTAACTTTGTTTACATTAGCTTACGAAACTTTTGTTGAAGATATTGTGTAGTCATTTGTTGATGTTATATTTCGAATGTTGCGTATTTAATGATGCACATCATTTTAAAATAATAAAATAAACAATCATGGAAATTGTAGGAATAAAGGATCCATAATTTTAATAACATGCATAAAGTAACATGTTTCACTGAAAACTTACTACTAGTCTAATTCTTTGTTAAATTATAGATAATATTACAAAACAAAAAAATATGTGAATAAGGAAAGTTGAAAAGGAATGCTACGTACATGTGACAAGGAAGGATGAATACTATGTGTCAAGAAGAATGGTCTAGATAGATCAAAGAACCGATGGATTGAATGTGTGAACTACGATATGAGGAGATAAGAGGCCGAAGAGGAGCTGACGAGTGGCAGAGGAGCTGAGAGAGGAGGATAGGAGAGTAGGAGAGACCCTATCTTGTTACCTTTTTTTGATTGAGGAAAATGCATTTAACCATTCCCTGCAGAAGTGGGGAAAGTACTCCACGGTGTAGGTCCTACTGAGTGGTAGGTAAGGGCTGGAAAAAAATGCCAAATGCGTTTTGACTCCTCTACCGAAGATAAGTATCCTAAAATAAGACGGAAAGCGTCTACTCGTTGACGTAATTATATTTCGAAATTATTATGCTAACAATGTGTTACTTATGTTGTTTGCTTGTCAATATTTGAATGAATAAGTAACGTAATTAGTTATTAATGAACAATACTCTTATCGGGGAGGGCTTGTTTCTCTCAAACAGCTGCGTTGTCATTAAATATATTCATTGGTTCGTTTTACTTTCATTCAGCTATTTTTGTCCCTTTTATTCTGATATTAACAATTTTCTATTATGTATTTCTTTCTCGTATAGTAGTCGTTGGGAGGTTAAAGACTGTTACATCTGCAGTTTCTTTTTTCCAATAAGTAGTCATTACTATAAGTCCACTGTTGGACTTAGACCTCCCTTTATGTGAGAGACTTCTATTAGATGCTGGATACGAGGACAGGCGCCATCAGCCTGTCCTCGCATCCAGCATCTAACAGCAGCGTGTCACACTCCAACTCTCTGGAGGTCGTTAGGTCGTTCCCATACATTGATATCTAGTACTTGATGGCACCATGAACTAAAAATAAAATGTATTTTTTTGCCTTTAGTAAGTATGTCTTTAATCAACAATCTTTACAAGCATATTTTTTTTTTCCATGTATTAAGATTGATTTCTATGAATTGAGTACTTAGGTTCTCGTATTATATTTTGTGACAGTAATTATATTTTTTTTTATATTTGCATGTTTTGTAAGCGAAACATGACAGAACAATATTTACTGTATTAACCGTTTTAAAACCGTGTTTCTTGTGAATTAATGAATCTGAAGTTGAGTCTGAATATTAACTCTGTCTCTAGTTAGACGGACTCCAGTTTTCGTCGCTCATTGAAAGATCTTTAATATTTTACATAATAATTTTGACTCCACTTGAGTTAGTCGTTGTTTCAGAATTTGGTTGAGTCCATTTCTCAGGCAATTCTTGGGACGTTCAACTCTCCGGGAATGCACATGAAGCAGTTGGCAGCGTGCCCTGATGACACGCTAACTTGGCTAATTCCAGCGATTCTCAGTTCGCTGCATTATTTTAAATAGATCTGCTTATCGTGACTTCCCTAAGATTGTTACAATTGTAATAAATTGGATCAAGACCGATTTTTCAGATTTTACTATTGGTTTTGATTTTCATAACGTCTGTGAAGTAGGTGGTTAATCTAAATTTTGAGCAATTTGGACTTAATTGTTGTGTATAATGGCTAAATGGACACAAATTATAGCTAACAGTCTGATTGCGGTTTAATGAGGAGCTCAGTGGCGTAGTGGTCAGTACGCTTTGACTTCAATCGAAAACAAATTTACCTTCGCCATGGTCAGGCCGTGGATGGGTGACCAAGACTTTGTTATCTCGAGCTCCTCCGTGCTTCGGAAGGCACGTTAAGTCGCAGGTACTGGTCGCATTTGTGACCGTTTCTACCCATCAACCCGCATTGGGCCAGCGTAGTGGTGTTACGGCCCATACCATCCATCCTCCACGAGGAAGGCCTGCCCCAGCAGTGAGACGTATATAGGCTGATGACGAACGCAACAATAAAAGAGTACATTTGTTGGGAATTATTTATAATTGATATTTTTATAAATAGGTTATGTTTAATTTGTCTATGTCCATTTAGTTTACTCTAAGCCTCGCGCGATTATTAAAATGTTTGTCAATTTGTGATCAGATAACTTAGAAGAAAATCTTCTTTTTTTCATGGTTTTTATATGAATATATATCCGTGAAGAAAGTGTTTTATTAAATCTGTGAGGTATTAGGTTTTTACACAGTAAAGATTACCCACAACATTATTCTTATGGTCGAAATCCTTACAACTTTAGTCTTCATCATACTAACCACTTTTACTTACTCAGCCAAGCCGGCCATTCCTGCTTTCCCTAATACACGCCACTGCTCCCCATCCAGCTTACTCCAGCCAACCTAAGACTATCGTCATTCTCTTTTCGCAGGGGCTTCCATACAAAATTTTTTGTCTTAATACTGTAGTCGTTAGGTTTAGTAATAATTTGATGCAATTGTTTTTATTGGGTGTATTTAAAGAAACAATTTTACGTTTGTCAATTTTTTTTGGTTATAATTGATTCTTCTCTACATCCATTGGTTAGTCTTGCATAATTTTGAAGAAATTTCAAACAATATACCTTAGCGTACCACATTTTGTACAGCCACAAAATATAATTACAGCCTTCTCGATAGTTTCTACATTTCAACCTATTCTTCTCATTTTTCTTGTCTCTTCTTACATGTCTAATAATATGCGAATGTACTCGTACATGGCATGAATATAATATGGCAGTGGACTGCTCTCTCTCTCTCTAATTCTTAGGGAATAGTGATCGTGATTATATGTATGTATGTAATAATATGAGGAGCTCGGTGGCGTAGTGGTTAGTACGCTTTGGCTTTCGATTGAAAACAAAGCTGCTTTCGCCATGGTCAGGCCGCGGAAGGGTGACCGAATATTTGTGATCTCGAGTTCTTCCGTGCTTCGGATGACACGTTCAGCCGTTGGTCCCCGTCGCTATTGCGACCGTTTCTACCCACCCACCCGCTTTGGGCCAGCGTGGTGGTGTTACGGCCCATGTGTTTCTCATATGTTTCATCATGTGGAATGCCTGTGCCCAGCAGTGGGACGTATATAGACTGAGAACGAACGAGAACGCAGTAATAATATTTCCTGTTGTCGCACATTTTCATGCTTTTGTTATAAGAATTTTCATACTAATATATAACTACTTATATCTATATTCCTTAATACCAGCATTGCTCTTTATTAAGTTCGAGAGAGGCAATTTCACTTAAATTGCTAAGATCCTAAGTTATAGTATCGTGGGGAGCAACTGAAGTTCAGCGAGGTCTAATAAACTATTAGCAGAAATATATCGCAGCATCGCGACGGATGCCAAGTAAACCGCTTACTTCACAATAAATGATGAAAAATGTTCCACGCTGCTTTGGCACCTACTATTGGAAACGAAAATGATTAAATCGAGCGAAGTGCGCTTTTGAACTGAGTATGAGTAACAGGTCGAGATTGGTTACTGTTTAAGAAGAACTTGGATTCTAAACTGAGAATGAGGTAACTCGAGTTTGGTCTTTTCAGATAAATAACTGTAGCATAATGAGTCGAACAAATGCTGTAAATGGTCATTATGTTGCAGTTTTTTTAATTATCTTGTTTTTTGTAACATTGGCAACATTGTTTATAGAATAGACGAGGTTCGATTCCCGGCTATGTATGAGATTTGAATGAAAGTTTTAATGCCATTATATCAAATTTTAAAATCGACGCCATGTTTTCTAAGAAGATTTCGCTATGTCTCATAGTTTCTAACTTCTACAAACTGGAGATTTGGAGTGATGCCAAGAGTAAAACATGAGCGTTGATAAAAAACTTCATATCAACACTGCTATATCCCCAAAAATATAACCTATAGCGTGAGGTGTTTCGCCTGTCATTTTAGTCGCCAGGTTACAGCAGAGTCTCATTCTCGCTCTATTTTATGAACTCGTTGCATTTAATTTAATGATTATGAGCAAATAGTAGGGGTTGCTGTTAAGAATTAATGTTCTGGTGACGTGAGTGGACTCCGGGTTCAATTCATGATTTAGCTTTGATGGCGGCTGCTTTAGAACTTCAATCAATTGTAATTAAGTAATAAACCCTAGTGTTAGAGTTCATAATTAGTAAAAAACATTTCGGTTAAGGTTTCGTCAGCATATAGGTACGAATCGCAAATTAAGACCGCAACACTATGAGATTTTTTGCTCATGAGGTGATTAAAAACCAATGTAGTGGTGTTACTTGACTGTCCCATAATACATCACTAGTAGTGTAAGATTTCATTGTAAAAAACTTACCTTTATTAGTTGCGTTAAGAATGTAGATTTTTATGGAAATCGTGATTTCAACTATTTTCCGCTAGAGGCGCTTTTCACGTTTCCCATAGAAATTAACGTTCTTACTAGACGCAACTAAAAAAGTTGAGATTTTACCAATGAATTTGATGATTGACATTGGTTATCAAAAGCATCACGCGACAGTTTGGGACTGAGTTAAGAATGTGCAGTTCTAAATTTTAATAATTATAAAGTAAAGAGTAAAGTAAAGAGCTATATATTTTGGTATTTCCCCAGATAGAGCTTGAGAAAGGACATGGGCTACATTCTACCCAGACGAGAGTGGGTACCTCGCGGGTTATAATAATAATAATATCCTCAGACATTCGCACCTATCAACTAGTCCCATTTTAAGCAACTAAATGCTGCTTGTGTTAGGATACTAGATGACAAACAAATATATTTAATAGATAAATACATATAAATATCATGAATACATATAAATATATTTAAACATCCAAGACTGGAGAACAAATGTCTGAAAATTCATCTCTCAAACACTTGCCTTCACTAGGGATCCAACCCAGGACGAGATGTCGACGTCTTGAGACCGGCGTACAGACCACTCGACCACGGGGGTCGGTTATACCGTGCGAAGCCATTAAAGTGTATTAATTTAATAAGAACATACATACATATAATCACGACTATTATCCTCTAAGGGTTAGTCAGAGACTAGGCAAAAGCACCGCAAAAGCAGTCCATTGCCATAGTCCGCGCTTCACTAAGCAGTGACTGCACATGTGCTCAGCGTGACAGGAAGGGGTGGGTCGGTAGTTTGAAATAAAAATAAGGGGTAGAACTGATTTAAAGTTTTCTCGCAGTCTTAAATGTAATTAAGCGTTGAATCAGACGGAGGGCAGCAAACAATCACCAAATATTTTGGTCTGAACTTCATTACTTACGGCGATATTATTTACGGAGTTTTTGCCTCCAAAATTAATTGTTGGTAGTTTTTCGGCACAGGCGTCTCCGGTATGTCCGGCCTGTGAATGATTCGCCGGTTCCGGCTGCGGCGCACGGCAGACGGCGGTCTTCGTGAATAGTCTACGGCCCTTATTTATTGCGTCTAGAAAGCGCTTGTCGCGGCTAGTTTCGGCGGTAAAAATAGATTTTTTGTTTTTTAAATTCTTTGCCGTCGCAATGAGATATTGTTATTGTGGCAATGCAAGCGTATTTATAGGTTGGAGGGGGCGCTGAAATAAAATAGATCGGTAGAGTTAGTAAGGTGTTGTTTATCTTGAGTATAGTAAAAATAAGAATTTTTGAAATTTTTTATCCTGTTGGGAGTCGGACTAATGTTTGGACCAATGTATGGTTTGTACAGGGTGCTGGTTACTATGTACTAATGGGGTTTCATAAGGTTCAAAATAAAACCATAGAAATTGTTCTAAATCAGTAACAATTTAATAACATGACCTTTTATTAGTTAGGCATTGCATCGCGCGTAAATTGTTAGCGCGATGCAACACCGTGCAGCGCCATCTATTGGCGACATTGTGTACTACTTGAATAAGGAACTGCTTTTGCGATCCTTTTGCATCTCTGACTAGCTTTTAGGGGATAATAGTCGTGATTGTATGTATGTACATATTTAATCCTCCACTTCCTTGATTTTCCTCTCATTCCAGGTTTATTTACATCCATAACACATGTCCTAACCATGCAAATCTATTGCTTCACTTTTCTTGTCATATACCGATCAACCAATTGGGTGAACTATGTTGGACCACGAAGAATCTGAACGTCTTAATGGCGATTACAACATAAAGTTCTTTTAGACAACACAATATAATCAGCACGCGACAGCACGCGACAGACAGTCTTATTACACACTGAGTCGCGAGCTAATTATTGTTTACTACAATATCATTACACAACGGTCTGTTCTATTCGGTTTCTAACCTGATTTATGACGAAGAAAGAACTGCCCAAACTCTCGGCACGGTACTCCAGGGCTGCAATTTCGAAATAATGACGAATAAAATAAATGCATGATTTTAATCTGGACCGCTAGCGGCGCGCCGTAAAACGTTTACGAGCGCCCACTTATCGCTTGGACCGAGTCAGGGGCGGGCGATCTCTCTACTCTCTCTACTCGATTCCCTAGAGACTTGACAGTGTAATCGACAACAGACCGGAATTTGTCGTAGTAAAAAATATTCCAATTAACGCCGTTTCTATAGAAATAAAATTCATAAAATATTAGACATAAAACCACGTGTCTCGGATGTTGAATTTTTATGGTTTCTATCTGTATGTGCCTTTCCACCAGGAGTTTGGCCTTCAGATCATCTTCCACCCAGTCCATATTGGTACGTCCCAAAATGTTCTTTATCCAAGGGGTTTTCCTCTGTCCAGCGCGTTGCAAAAATTAAACATTTATTTATTTTTATTTGTTAATATATCAATTTTAAAGCACCAATCTTAAACTTATTTAAACTTCTGCGTGTTAGTTATGTTTTTAATCAATTGGCCTACCTTTATTGCAATATCCCCGCTCGCGCCTATTCCTTGGTCGCGCGTCATCAGAACAGTGGCGCGTCAATCGCGGTATTGTTGCCCAACCCTTTCCTAATGCGATTTGTGTTTTACGGTCTACGTAATGTGGCCGCTTCTCTTTGGAGCTTCTTGATGATGGATGACGTAAATATTTTTTTTACTCAACACTTGCCAACTGTGTAAAATAAATATTTACATATAAAAGTTGGTCAACTCAAGAATACGAAATTAAAGTATCTACAGTTGTAAGTTCATGTGATACTTGCAAGAATATCGGCTACCTGGATGACATGATGGCCTACAGTGCAGTCTCGTGCAAAGATATGTATACACATTTGAGGGGTGGTATTCTTTATTCGCTAGAAACCTACTAAGTCATAATTGTCGAAAGTGAATACATATTCTTGCACGTGACTTTACACAATAGGTACGATGCCAATGCCTATATAGTCACAGTAACAGTTGTACTGCTTGTTTAATAGGTACAATTCAAAAACAATAACAGTCGAAAGAAGTTTTAGTTAACTCTCACATACATAATAATATAGTCTGATACGATTATTCAGAATTTGGTTTTAACAAAAAAAAAACATCACAATTATTATTTAATTCTAAGTTTCAGGGTCTTCTTTTCTACTTGCCCTTTTCCCATACTAAAACAACATGTCTTCTTCTTCTATTCTCCTCTATCCCTTATCAGTATTGGGAGGTCAGCGTGGATCACAGCATGATCACAGTGGACACGTGGGCGCAAGCAGCGGGATAAGAAATGAAGAATTCCAATTAAGTAAATACTTATAGCAATGTATTTGACACAATACACGTAAAGTATTTATCACAATTACTTCCAATATTATTAATATTGGACGATACACGAGAAACAGAGCACAACCATTTTTGTATGAAAGTAAAATATGAAAAATTATCAAAAATTGTAAAACAAATGTTGTTATTTATGGCATTTGATACCTAGTAATACGAGGTTGTTAATTCATTAAAAATAACTCTGTATACGAAGTCCCACTGCTGTAGTATGGGCCGTAACACCACTGGCCTAATGCGGGGGTATTACATGTCCATACAAAACTATTTATGTTACATAAAAATCAACTTTTTTGTACAACAAAACTGCTTTTCCTTTTTCTATTTTCTCATAAAAAATCTGTAACTACTCGTAAAACACCCTTTTACTACCACTTCCGCCTATTCTTCTGTAAAGCTGTAAATAAAGTCTATCTTTAGTCATAAATAAGATCATGGTAATGGCAAGAAAAAATTGCGATTTCCGATATTTTATCAAAATATTGTTACGGGTTATGAACCCCGATAACTCCGGGTCAGCCGTTGACCGGTCCAAAATGGCAGATAATGCCGGAGCAAGGTCAAAGACATTGAAATAATTAGAGATTAAAATAATGTACGCACGTAGTTTTTATGTCTCCAATTACATACACTTATGACTTATTAGTTGTTAAATAACGATTGTACCTAATCGTTATTCAAATAAATATGACATAACTTATTGCGCCTGTATCTCGAAAAGAGGTAGGGACTCTCACACGAATGTCTAGAGAGACATTCGCGCAAATACGCAAATAGACCGTCCACACATGGCCGTTTTCGGATAAATATAGCAAATATGCGAACACGATACGCCAAGTGAATCCTGTTGCCGCACATAGCATCGAGAAAACGACCGTTTTTTTTATTACGTGATTTTTAATAATCATTGAATAAAACCATGTAAAGTATTAGTATATTATCACTTATCCTAGATCATAGATATGGATATGGTTCGCTTCGCTAGACACTACGTGTTCTACGGTTGTTTTGATGATTTTAAAGTGGAAATTGTACAATTCACAGTAATTTTATATCAATATTTTTTTACCTCAAACACAATATAATATATATAAAAGGGAAGTAATTAATGGACAGTCATTAAATTATTTAGTCAGTTTAATAATTAGTTGGTGAGCAGAATAGTTAGTTGATCAGCAAAATAATTATTTGGGCAGCAATATATAATAATTATGTTACCCGAAATGTATAAAATTTAGGAGAAGAATCAATGAAGAATCAAGGATCAATTAGGAAATGTACACATACATACATACATATAATCACGACTATTATCCCCTAAGGGTTCGTCAGAGACTAGGCAAAATTACTGCAACAGGAAATGCAGCAGCAGGAAATGTATTCTGATTTCTGATAGATATTAGGTTAGGGTTAATTTTTTATGACAATATTAAAAACAATGTTTGTGTCATTAAAACATTTGAGTTGCTGACCAATTTGTTGTTTTGCTGACCAGTTAGAATGTCTGCTGCTAATAAGTTGCAGCCGAATTAGTTATTTTGCTGACAAATTAGTTGTTTTAGCTGACCAATTGTATTTTTTTGCTGACTAAAATTCGAATATTTTGCTAACCGTTTAAATAACACCCTTCAAAATATTACAGATATTTTAAAAATTATTTATTATGATTGATTTTAATATTATTTATAAAAAAATAATCTGTAACTCCCAAAAAAAACATAAGTGTAAAAATTGTCCATCAAAAACTTTGTCAGAAGTGGGATTCGAACCCACGCCCTCAGAGAGGACCAGAACGCCCACACCCGTGCTGCACGGGCAAGTTTCCTTGAGTCTGGCGCCTTAGACCGCTCGGCCATCCTGACAGTATTTGCCAGTTTGAAATTAAACATCAATTTACTATGACTGTTTTGTATGTCATTTTATAATGTAACCAAGTTTTTACTCCCACAGGTGATCAATCCAAATGGGTCAGTGGGAAGAAATCCGAAATTATGAGAAAAAGCGAAATCTGTTCTTAGGAACCATGACATCGATTTTGGATAAATTAATAGGGATTAAAATTTTTTGTGCAACTCTCATACTCTCATAAAGGTCGAAATTTCAGAAAAAGAAAAAAATCGTCGTTTTGTTGTTGATGTGAGATATTAATCATAAACGACACGTTTCAAATGAAATGTTAAAATAATTAAAAATATTTTTGATTTTTTAAAATAAATAAAGTTATTTTTAAAATTTTGGCCGTTTTCCTTGATGCATAGGTTAATCTGTGGTTAATTGTCTTGGGTTACGACTACGAGTGTATATTGCGTATGCGCATTTTTGATCATTTCGAGTTTGACCACTATACATATACACGGTGTTTCAAAACTCACTCCTAAAATCAATTTTAAGTACCGCCTAGTGAGTTGAAACTTTAGGAAGTAATTTCTACAGATAAACTTAGCTAAACCTTCAATAGAGCTTTAATGTCGATAGTTTAAAATTCTTAGCAAAAATAATAAATTATTGGCTATTAAAAATATAAACTACGGTCCAAATATTTTGGCAATGAATTGTCTATTAGAGATTAGGCGTTTTTCACGATGAATAGGCTAGTTGACTCATATCAACAGGAATGAAAATAAAGTGTCATTCACATAGTATTAGACTAGACCGTGGTCAGAAACCTAATATGGTACCTACCAGTGATAGGGTCTAAGGTCTATAACAAGACAGCATGGGCGGCTAATTTGGGCTATTTCATATAAATAGCTGAAATCACTTTTCAATATCTATTTGTAAAACTGTTTAAACTTCCTACTTTCCTGGAAACATTGAACAAGAAACGACGTATTATTGCTTTTCTTCCTTAGACAGCCAGTTATTTAACACCAAACAGTGTCACATATTTACATACAATACATATACATAAATATAAATAAGAGGAGATGGGCCGCAACACCATGTTGGCCCAATCCGGGCAACGGCTTAACGTGGCTTCCGAAGAACGGAGGAGTTCGTCATCACAAAGCTTTGGTCACCCTTCCAAGGCCTGCCTATGGCCAAGGTAGCTTTGTTTTCGATTTTATCCACTACGCTATCGAGCTCGTCATGAGTATACTATTTCTTCTGTAATTGTTAATATTAAATTGTAAACGTCTGTAACTTCCACAAGTCAGGCCGAGCCTTGTGTGGAAGTCACAGTTTACTTGTGTAATTTTGGCTGTGTTTTTGGGTAATAAAGATTTCTTTTTTGTATATGTAACATATCAAAACGTATCCCCAAGGGGTAAGCAGAGGCATTAGCCCACATATGCTCAAGATGCAACTGGGTTGAGCCTGTTGTCATAAATAGGCATAAATAGGTATGCTCGGTACAGTACAAGCGATTTCATAATCAGGAATCGAACCGTGGCCTTTGCACGAGTATGTAACATATCAACACAGGTATATATTTACATAGATAACGCATGCATAACGAATTGTACTGAAACCATCAATTATCACACGAGGCATTTTTTTTAGTTTTTGAAGTTATATGGATACGCGTATACTAGTTACCAGCGGTTAACCCCGACGTTTGGTCGGGGTTTTCGAACACGCGCAGTACATGCATTTGCGTCATCTATGTAAAAGTATATCGCTCATCCAAAAGAATAATGACGTAATTACGTTTTTGCGATTTTTCAGGAGAGCGTTTTAAAAGCTTAACATCGAAAATATTGTGTATTTCCAATCATTCTATTGATATATTTTAATAGTTATGTTGTGTTACTTTACTACCAATAATATACATAAAATTTTTGCGAGAAAACTTAAGATAACTATTTGAAAAAACGAAATAAAACAAACCAGACGTACATTTATGACATTTTATACATCAAATAATACAATTATGACATCAAACTAGATTTGGATATGGGAATAAATCATGAATTTAAATAACATTATATTCAATTTTAGTTTTATTTTTATTTTTATAAATCTGTCTACATTTTATAAAATTTGTCGATGTTTCCGCGCATCCTTTCGAAGTATAGGCCAACACCATGACGGCAATGACTCTTTCTTTCGGAAACTAATGGAACAACAATTCTGTCGTTTTCACCATAGATAAAACGTGCAAAACATGAAGTTATGGCATCAAAAACTCATTTTCGACTTTTTGGTAATTGTGTCTTTATTCTTTTGGATGAGCGATATCTGTGTGTAAAGGCTATCGGATCCTGTATTATTGTAACTGAAGGAGGTTCAGTAGCGAATAATCTCATCTTGTCTATTTCTGCGTAAAGCAGCTATGTGTTATTGCTATGATTCCGCCTAAAGGGTAATACTTTGTAGCAAAATAATTGTGCAGTGCCGACTTTATTTGTAACTGATGCTCTCCCTGTCTTTCTTGAAAGCACTGTCTAACGTTTTAACAAATCGTACGCAACATTATGCTAAAATATAACGTGCTCCTCTAGGAACTGAAATGGAGAGTTTAAAGAAGAAATTCAAAGAATAGATGATTTTTTAAGAATTACTTACTTATTTTTTTACTATATTTGTAGGCTAGGGCTGAAACACGTTTTAATTAATTGGGTCTTGTCAAATTATAAGATTTATATGAAATTAATAAAACTGTACTTCATAAATTCATTATTGAGTTGAGTTGCATACAGACAGTATTCAACTCAACTCAATAATCTGTCTAGCCCCTTTTAAATAATATATGGAATAATTCTCTTGTAAATATATCGCGTAGTAGGCCCTTCAAAAGAACAGACAACAATAACACAGTGTTTAATAAGGTTTTTCAGGTAAGACAACCTTTTTGTTTCTGTGCATTGTTTTTCCTGTTATTTTGTACACAGTGCCACTCTGCGTTGTTTGGTTAGGACCGGACTTCATCAATCTCACGGGTAAACACAACGGAGCAAAATTAGTTCTATCTGTATAAAAAAACGTAACATTCATTTTACTTGTTTCGAAGTAGCTTCAGATGGGATGACATAATCTGTCGTGCCATTTCTACGGAGTGTTATTTGTAGACTGTAAATCCATAGGTCGCTGGATTATATCCGGGTTGAAGGACCGCTAAAACTGCCTCTTGTAGAAATAAAAGGAGTTTCAAATATTATTGTATGAGACGGTGAGATATAATCAAATCACCGACCACCAAAGAATTGCACTCCTTTAAGGCTTCGTTCTGGACGGCGCAGTCCGCGCAGCCCGCTGCCGTCCGTGTGTGGCAGCGGCAGCTTGCAAAACTGACGGCCGTTGGGGCATTAAGGTTCTCGAGCGGCTGCCGCGCACTGGGAGGCGCAACATTGGTAGTACGTCCACGTTGACCGGCGATCTGGCGATGATTGCAGGATGTTGCTCGATGTGGACAGGTTTCCGCAACTCGACGATTTAGCGCCTATTTTGCGTCTGTGGGTGAAGGTACTCCAGCCAGCCTAGCACCGCCAGGAAGTCGCCCAGCGCCTTCACGTTGAGGACAACCTCTCGGAGATTTCCCGGGTATCCCAGGTACTTTGCCCGGTAGTTAGCTACCCCAGTGCATTCCAGCAGCAAGTGGGCGGCTGTTTCTGCTGCCCGCATGCATACTCTGCATAGGGGGCTATCGGTTATACTTGAATTGAAAAGGTGCCTGTTAAAATATCTATGTTCTGTTATGGCTTCCGTTACTAGACGTAAGCGAGCCTTGAGTTTCTTGGAGAGCCGGGGTTCTATTCGTGTTAGCGCGAGTCTTAGCCTGTCTGCATTCTTCCAAGCTGTTACTGTAGTTCTCACGTAGGTTTTGAGTACTTATCAATACTATACCTGTGAACCAGCTATATACCTGTTATAGATATTGCAATTTACGAAGGCGACTAAATCTTTCGACTGTAGACTATCTTAAGGCGTTATGAGCGAAGGTACTCGCCAACATAAAACGCAACAACATTATTATTGCGGAGAATCAAAGCGAGACGAGACGTGACCTTCTAAAGCGGATCCATGAACAGACAGCTGTGAATGAAGGAGTAGAACGGGGCCTATGTGGCAGTGGCAGATTACAAGAACTGACGACCGTTGGGTTTGAAAGTTTCTCAAGAGGTGGCTGTGTACTGGGAAGCGAAGCTTTTGTTAGATATGTTTACGAGGTGGACTTACGTTTGTGACGGGGTAAAGCCGGGGATAATGAAAGTACAGTTGGGTCGTCACTTATTTGGGTATATTTTATAGCAAAATAAGGCACTCTGGAACAAGTTAATTTTTAAAGGTAAATACAAAAATACGGTACAAAAATAATAAACAGATAAGTTTAAAAATAGGGCTACTTACAATACCTAGTGCCTTTACAACAAATATATAGTAATAATAAAGCTGCCCAGCTACTTCTGCTGCTCAAATACGTTTATTTAAATAATATATATTTTGGTTGCAAGTTGGAGACCAAAATAAATGTCAACACAGACAGACAGTGAATAAAAAGGCAGAACCCAAGAGAAAACGGCCAGAGAGGTGCGCAGTAACAGCAAAGAGACGCTAACAGAGCGCCTCGTTACAGTCGACGCTGACTGGCCTGATTTTTATGGTTAGGTACTCTAGAACCAATGTGGCCTCTCTAAATTGTTATGTTGAAAATATTTCCTTGATGCTTTTTAATAAAAATACCTGCTCGTTTGTTGGCTAATAAAAGATATGGTGTAGCTCTGGCAAAAGGCAATTGCTTATTGAGATGGAAAGTGACTTGCGGCCTCGGCTCCACAAAGCCGCTCTATATATAAAATATACATAGAAGTATTTTTTTGTGTCGGAAATGTATTTTTCTTGTCTCACGTTCAGTTGAGGGAAGTTTAAAAATACCAGTCTGTGACACAATTACATTTAGTTACAAATGGGTAGGTCAACAAATCTTAGCGTCACTGTATAAAACGACTATGTTTCAGAGATATCAACCCCTTGGCACCGACGAACACCAGTGTTCACAAACAGGAGATGTCTCATCTGTGCCGTTGACTAGTTAAAACAGAAAAAGTTACGTTTTATCAATTAAGAAAGCGTTTTTTGGGAGCAGCAGGGGGCTCAATTCCTACGATGTAAATGTTTATGCGATATATGTTTTTTTAAATGTAAACAGGGGGCAAACGGGTTGACAGCTCACCTAATGGTAAGTGATTGCCGCCGCCCATAGACATCTACAACACCGGAGGAGTTGCAGATGCGTTGCCAACCTTTAAGGGTCCGGCGAACAGTAAATTTTTCATACAAACGTAATACCAAAATCATTTTTAATTTGAGAATATCTGGACATATCATCGCTGTTATTCGGATTAAGAAAGTATTTTTCTATGTTTCTGTTAAAAAAAAATTGTTCAGAATATTTATAAACTTATAAATATATACGATTATATTTCCGACGACGTTTTCGGACATATTTTCCGCTTATTTGTTTCATATTAAAAACGCAATAAATCATTATGTAATTTTAACAGAAACATAGTAAAATACTTTCTTTATACGAATAACAGCGTTGATTTGTCCAGATATTCTCAAATTGAAAATGATTTTGGTATTACGTTTATATGAAAAATTCACTGTTCGCCGGACCCTTAAGGATTCCCTGCTTTCACTAAATGTTTACAACTTATTGGTTAGAATGATAGGCAAGTCACGTTCACTATAAGGCTACTTTCAAAGCTTTAACTTTAACACTTATTTTTCATGGAAATTCATTTCGATTTTGCTTTGCAAGATTCGCTCTCATCCATCGATCAACGGAACCAAAATTGTGTTATCATATTTCCAGTAACCCAAACATTTTGATAACGAGTTCATTGGAGTCGCAAAATACAATCAGACCGGTCTGAATCACCGGAGGATGCATCCGGATAATTAAAATGGATAAACGCAGTGCCAGAGTTGAATGGGCGTCATTGACTTGACCATACAGACGTTGTAACGCGTTTCGATATCAAGAATAATTATGGCACTGCCGAAAATTATCAGAAACATCGTCAGCCAATCTTGCGATAAAAATTTGGTTAAAAACGATTCAATTGTTGACTTATGGTTTTCTTTCTTATGTTATGTTACATAAGACTATTTAAAACCAAATGGCAATGTAATCTATACATATAATAAAACTGAAGAGGTCGAAGGTCTGTACATAGAAAAAAAATGCTTAAAACTATGTCAGGGGGATGTAAAAAGAGGGAAAATACCAAAAAAATAATTATTTTCTTTCTCTGTTTGTTTGTCTGTTTCTACGGACTGATCCCCGAAAAGGCTGGACCGATTGTAATGAAATTTTGCATGGCAAAAAGTACCTAAGATGTTGACCAGGGACATAAAGCCCTGGTCAACATCTTAGATACTTTTTATTAAGGAAAATTAAAGGGTTCCCGTGGAATAGTTTAAAAACCATAGCAGCCGCGGACGAAGTCGCGGGTAACAGCTAGTATAGAATACATTTACACCGCAAAAAGCTCTAAACTGGAATTCATCATTTTTAATATGGTGGCCACATTTTGAAAATTCCACAATATGGCTATGATTGCAAGTTTTATCGTAATAAAATACGTGCTCAATGAAAATTATGATACATTTAAAAATGAAACGGTAGCACTTTATAAAATGAATGAAATAGATTTTCCTATCGTAGCCAGGAATGATTTTTCTCGTCTCTTAAGAGTCCGGCGCAGAGGTCGTCAACCCTTCCGTGGGGAGGATTAAAATACTAAGACGCAATTAATTGAAAAGACACTCGTAACATCAAGTTTCATTGGCGGTCAGCCTACCAACCCCTTGGAGATACCTCTAATGATTACGGCGACCAACCCAAAAGGTTGCGTACTTCTGTCGGACACAATATACTTCGGTTGTTGGTAATTTTACAATACAACTATATATATTATATATCGTCACGTCTATCCTCCAAAGTAAACAAGTTAATTTCCATATTTTGCCTGATAATTATGTTTATGAGCTTGCCTTGTTGTTCGGTCTTAACCGAACAGAAATGTGATGTCATCAATTTCCCGTAATTTCAAAATATAATATTATTAATTGTATTAATGTAACAAATGGTCGCGAACCGTGCGTTTTAGGAGGAATATCCTTCCTCGTACGCTTAGGCTGTGGAATGAACTCCCTGGTGAGGCTTTCCCAAGAGACTACAGCATGGAGTCCTTCAAAAAGGGCGTGAAAAGGTTTTTTAAGGGTCGGCAACGCGCTGGTGATGCCCTCGGTGTTGCAGGCGTCCATAGGCTACGGTGACCACTGCCCATCTGTGTGGGCCGTATGCTTGTTTGCCACCTTGGTAGTATAAAAAAAAATAAAAAAAAACAACAGTACACGTTCGGACAGCAAGCGTTCCGCGTGTGCGAACAAACATATAAACATCATTTTTAACATTCTATCAGTTTTATCAATCTATCAATCAAACTTCCAGTCATATTATCATCTTAAAATAAATAAATAAAACATAAAATGTGTTTACAATCCTTAACACATGTACTGTGCACAGTGAAGACAAGTGATCTTCGTAATATATAATACTAGGGTCCCATGCCCATAAGTGCCCGACCTAACTAAGAAATACATACATACATACATAAAATCACGCCTGTAATCCCCGAAGGGGTAGGCAGAGCCCAAGGAACACTGTGCTCCTTAAGACCATATTTAGCCATACAAAAATTGGGTTTTGTCAGATGAAAAATCGTGAAAGAGTAGTAAGTGGCTAGATCATCGCCTACACAATCACAGACCCAGTACCCAATACGCCCTTAGTCGCCCTTTACGACATGCTAGGCAAGAAAATTAGTTGGTACATTCTTTTTGTGTCCCGGACCAACACGGGACTAAGAAATGATGGAATTTATTTGAAAATTATCATTGTATTATAGTGTATAATCCTTTTAGGTTATACTTAGCACTTTTTGAAAAGCCTACCATGTCTGCTAGCTCATGCACTTTAGGTTAACTACTACCGTTAGTCACTTAGTACCGTTTTCCAAAAATGTCGACATTAAAAGTACTACGAAATAAATACCAATCAACGTAGCGGTTTCAAACTTGAAATATAACCTAAAATGGGCCGTAACTTCATCACGCTGGAGCAATGCGGGTTGGTGAGTAGAAATAGTTTCAATAGCAACCGGCTTGATGTGCCTTCCGAAGCACAGAGTTCGAGATCACAAAGTTTTGGTCACCCATCCTATGCGTGACCAGGGTAAAGGTAACTTTCTTTTCGATCGAAATCCAAAGCGTACTAACCACTACGCCACAGAGCTCCTCAAAATTCTTCGACAAAATTCATTATTCAGCACTTAATAGAAGGTAGTGCATCCTTTTAAATTTTAAATACTTAGTCCTTTTCAATTTACGAGGACGTATGGAAGGTGAAGGCGACATCGCTCTAGGCAAATAGAAATTAACCCGACCTCATGAGACGGCTCAAATCCTTAAACATGCTGCGTCTCTCCCCTACACCTCAAATTAATAGGAGAGGGATGGAGACAGCTATATTAAAATTCCCTGCAAATTGAAAATGGTAGGATTTGCAAGTAATTGAAAATACCTCTGTATTGAGTGCGACCGAGGTTTGTGATAGCGGCTGTATTTACTAGTCTTTTGTACGGATTTAATCAGATTCTCTCGGCACCATGGTGTTTGAATAATTGAATGAATTGATGAGTTGGCTGGAATCTATCTGTTGCCTACGGCTTCTGTTTTAATACCAATACCTACCTTGTATAAAAGTATATATAATAGATTGTTGGACTATCAGTTTAATATTCCCACGTAGGCAGTTTAAAAAAAATTACTAATTACTGGATAAAAATTCTTTATTACATACAAACATACCATTATCACCACTATTATCCCCTAAGGGTTAGTCAAAAGCACCGCAAAAGCAGTCTATTGCCATAGTCCGCGCTTCACCAAACAGTGACTGTACACCAAACAGTGAGTGAAAGAATTCCTTATTGCACAGAAAGAAAACAAAAATACCTTCTGCTCTTTTTTTTTTTTTACATACGGCAGGTAAGCTCTTGAGCTTCATCTCACCTGATGGTAAGTGACGATAAGGCCGAAGGTGGAAGCGAGCTTCACCTGTAATCCTCAACAACTGAGGAACTGGCTATCTTACGTCTGATTGCCGGAACACAACAATGCTTATAACATTGTTATTATTGCGACAGATTTAAGTAAGACGGTGGTAGCTAGCCAGGCGGGCTCAGAAGCCCTACCACAAACCAAACCGAGCAGAAAACCTTCTGCCCCCATGGCGAACCCGGACCTCCCGATCAACACTCGGTGGTGTGAACCACTAGACCAGAGAGGCGGAGTGCTCGCACGTATAGACTATCTGTCCGATATGATCGGCCCACTTTGGCCCCGAATCATAATATGTCTGGCGCACATGCCCTTTCCTGAAGGAGAGGCATTCAGGTTATGCTTCCAAGGCCTGTAAAGCCTTAAAGCAAAGGTGGTGTTTAGTCCGACATAACCTCAGGCCGGCGGGTATGCAATGAGGGATTCACCCCCCCCTCCTCCCCCGCATGCGGAGGTAAAGACTCTCCTTCAGAGGATCGAAAAAAATACAATCAAAAAAGTTTACAAGGGACAAGAGATTTAAAAACTTTTTTCGCTTCCGTATTCCCTTCATCCTACAACATGAGTTCCTTCATGAAAGGCGTGAAAAAGCACCTCATGGGCCAGCAAGGTGGAGGTGGCTAGGGCTAGTGTTCCCTGTGGCCCTAGCTATCCCCGCAAATGGACCCTCCTACAGTACCGCTTGCCATCAGATGGTATCGAGTCAATAGGCTACACGTAGTTGACTCATATCAAAAGTAATGAAAATAATGTGTCATTCACATAGTATTTAGTACGAGGGTCCGAAATATACCAAGTTCGATAAATATACATAAGGGATTGCTGTAGAAATTCAATTTAAATTTGTTTTATTTTTACTTTTTTTTTCAACTGCCAAAAAAGCTATCCACCATGTTATCCATATAAGTTGAGTAACGCTTTATGTAAACAATTACTACGCATGGTCAAAATTCGTCAAACGCTAGTCGCAATCCATCAAGCATAACTGTCGGTTATGTCACGCATGCGTATTGAATTGTTTACAATAATCGTGACGCTACGGCACAGGTAATTCATAGATCATCAGGAGCGAAGGCGTTTTTGGCATTTAAGCAAAAAAGTTATTTATAATTTATTGTGACGACCTCCGTGGTTGAGTGATCTGTACGCTGGTCTCAAGGCGTCGCCATCTCGAGAGGTTCTGGGTTCGATTCCCGGTGGGGGCAAATGTTTGGATGGTGAATTTTCAGGCATTTGTTCACCAGTCTTGGATGTTTATATATATTCAGGATATTATATGTATTTATCTATTAAATATATTTATCCGTCATCTAGTGTCCGTAACACAAGCAGCATTAGTTGCTTAAAATGGGGCTAGATGATAGGTGTGAATGTCTGAAGTCTGATATTTATTTATTTATTTAATTGTGTTTATAGCTTTAGAAAAAAATTGTATTATTTTTATGGTGATGGCTATCAGTAATTAATCATTTGGGGCTCAATAAAAAAAGGGTCAACTAGCCTATTGATGTGCTTTTTATAAACAAAAAGGAGGACTTATAAAGGTAGGCGAGATACTTACCGTTTAATCTTAATTCACAGGTTTGCTACGTACTCTCATCAGTGTACAGTGTGTCCGTGTAGGTGTAAACAGAAGCAATTTTTTATATAACTATATTATAATTTTTTATATAACTTAGTATCACATGACATGTGAACACATTGTGTTCTAGACCTAGTGCGTGTGAAGAGCTCAGGGGCATAGTGGTTAGTACGCTTTGGCTTTTGATGTCGAAAACAAAGCTACCTTCGCCATGGTCAGACATAGGATGGGTGACCAAAACTTTGTGATATCCAACTCCTCAAGGCTCCCGGTAGCTATTGCAACCGTTTCTACCCCGCATTGGGCCAGCGTGATTGGTGGTAGTGGACAGTCAGTTTTTTGTCTCAAAAAATCCGGTTGTAATCTAAATGTCTGCCAGACATCCTACCATCCATCCAATTCCATCCATCTATCTTTAAAATGAGATGTTGCTAAATGTAAAATACCCTTTGTAACACATGGAGCTTCCCACAGCGTTCACACACGGTAAGGCCGTTTCACACCCTTTTCGGGGAATTAAATCGCGAACTTTATAAGGTCCGGTGTTATAAAATGCAAATAGAAAAGGTACGATGTTCTATTCACAGCAGGGGTGGCATTTATGATTAAAATTTAAACTTTAAACTAATATTTAATTTAAAAAAAATTGCGATAGTAGAGTTGAGAAAATTACACTGCTCGTGGATGTGGTCGCCTCTCACCTATACCGCTGAGTCCCCACCGGTGATCGAACCCAGAACCTCTCCAGATGTCGACGCCTTGAGACCGGCGTACAGACCACTTGACTATGGAGGTCGTCGTATGGACACATTGGTACGGTAAGCAGTCCAAGGTATGCGCAACATTCTTCGCCAGTACCACATCTCAAAAGCATCTATGCTGTTGCGGTCGGCTTTCTTCAAAGTCCACGTCTCTGCGCCAGAAAAGAATATGGGGAACACCAAAGTGCACAGAAGAGTGATCTTGGTTTTCCTGGTGATGTTCCTCTCCTTCCATATTCATAATAATAATAATAGGTCATTATCTATGGAATTGCCGATTTTTTCTCTCTTAGTTTTTTGTCTGTAACTATTAAGTTTCAGAATATTCTTATAAAATAATTACCTCCTCCTAAAATAGACTATATTTTTGAGCTCTTTTGATGTATTTTGATAATTTTTTGTAAGTTTAATTGTGTTAAAATTAGAAACGGAGACAACTCTTTTTATGTGCCTCCCGAATACATCATTTGATTTGCATTCACTTAAAAACGATAAATAATTTTGATGAAGAGTGATAACACACATATTGCTAAAGCTTGTCTAATGATACATGGCAAAAATTATTACCTCTGGATTTGTCGTTGTGGTGAAATCTGAAAAAATGTTAGTATTAAAAATGCAGACTTCCCGTATTAAAAATGTATTAAAGACGAATACAAAACGGCAATTTCATAGGTAAATATTGTATTTGACTTTGTTTATTGAAGTAAAGTGACATACATCAATTCGAATACAATATTAGTAGAGGAAATATAAATACAAATTTTGATTAGAGCCAGTTATACAACATACACCCCCGTAATCAAAATAAGATTATAAACATAAACCTATTCCTCTTACACAATTCTGATGCTTAGTACGAGCTAAAGGCTTTGTAAGCACATCAGCCCACATCTCTAAAGTAGGAGTATAAACAACATTAATTACATTATTAGCTAGTAAATCACGTATAAAATGATATCTCGTATCAATGTGTTTGGTTCTACTGTGATGGACTGGATTCATTGCCAATTTTTGCGCAGACTGTGAATCATTGTAAATAGTGACAATAGTTGACTCACCATTGAGCTCACGCAGCAACCGCTTTAGGAATACAGCCTCTCTACCCGCATTGGACAAACTGATATACTCGGATTCGCTTGAAGACGTAGCAATACAAGTTTGCTTCTTACTTTCCCATGATATGGCTCCTCCGGCCATCGAGAAATAGAATCCAGTATATGATCGACGATCTATAGGACAACTGGCCCAATCTGCATCCGCGTAGCCAACTAGACGTCCACCGTCTTTCCTGTAAGTAATGCCCAAATTCATAGAGCCTTTCAAATATTGCAAGATTCGTTTAGCCGCAATCCAATGACTTTTATCATATTTACTGTTGAATTGGCTTAAATATGATATAGCAAAAGCAATATCTGGACGAGTATTGACGGCGAGGTAATTAAGAGAGCCTATCAACTGCTGATATGGATATTCACTTACATTACTATTCTCACACGGCATCAATCTCTTAGTATCCAACGGCGTAGGTACGGCCTTACAATCCAACATGTGAAACTTTTCGAGCAAATCACGAACGTAGCTTTCCTGAGATATCTTAATCTCACCAGGTTTACAACGTATATTTAAGCCTAAATAATAACTTAGTTCACCAATGACTTTCAGACTGAAATAATTCCGTAAGTCAGATATGACAATGTCAAGCGTTTTATCTTCTTTATAGAAAATGACAATGTCATCAACGTGGAAAGCTAGTATTGTTAACTCTTTACCAAACTTTTTAGTAAAAATACATGCTTCGGAATCAGTTTGGTTAAAACCTATGTATTTCAAAATTTCAGTTAACTTTTTGTACCATGCTCGCGAAGCCTGTTTGAGGCCATAAAGCGAACGTTTCAGTAAACATACTTGATCTTCTTGACCACGTTTGGTAAATCCTTCCGGCTGACTCATATATACCTCTTCTTCTAGGTCTCCATTTAAAAATGCCGTATCAACATCTAAATGGTGCATTTTCATTTCTGTTTCCGCAGCCAAAGCGAACAACATACGTAAAGAAGAGTTCCGGACGACTGGAGAGAAAGCCTCCGAATAGTCCACGCCATACACTTGGTTAAAACCTTTCGCAACAAGCCTCGCTTTATATTTAATTACGTCACCATGCGCATTCTTCTTAAGCTTGTAGACCCATTTACAAGGTATGACCTTTTTATCTGGTCTATCAACGAGAATCCATGTCTGTTTCTCAAGTAGTGACTGGTATTCATCTTGCATAGCTTGATACCATTTGTCTCCATCTTCTGCATTCATTGCCTGTGAATAACTTGTAGGTTCATCGAGCTGAGGTGATGAAGTCTGCATGCATACACAATTGGCAGCAGAATTAGGGTTTCTGGGTCTCAAATTATACCTTGGTTCTACAACCTCAGTGCCAGATTCAATAGCAGGTTGAACTGACTCACCTCGAGTATCAGTATTATGCAATTGCTCCATGGCATCACTATCAGCATTAATATCTATTGACACTGGTGCACTATGCGTTTGAATCTGCACATCTCTGATTACTGCGCTGGCCTCAGATGTTTGACCATCTGAACTAGTCGACGTATTAGCTTGTGAACTGAGCAAAGGAAGTATCAGTGCTGGTTCAGTTAAATTATCACCAGACTTACAAGTTCTGTTACCTTTTAAATCTTGAAAATTGTTTTCAAAGAACGTTACATCTCTGCTCTTAACAACTTTTCTAGGATATCTAATGTCCCTGAAATAATAGCTTCTCGGATCTTCTGAATATCCGACGAATATGTGTTCGGATGCTTTCATGTCCAATTTCACACGATTGCACGCAGGGATATGGATAAAAGTTCTACATCCAAAAACACGCAGATGAGTAAGATTTGGTATTTTACCATACCACTTCTCGTACGGCGTCTTGCCTTCCAGAGCACGGTGAGGAGATCTATTCTTGAGATATACAGCCATATCTGCAGCATCTTGCCAATATGCCGGAGAAAAAGAACAGTCAGAAAGCATTGATCTTACTTTCTCCATAATAGAACGATTGGTTCTTTCAGCAATTGCATTCTGCTGGGGACTGTATGGGACAGTTGTTTGATGTTGAATTCCTTCATTTTGTAAATAATTCGAAAATTCAGCATTAACATATTCTCGTCCATTGTCACTCTTCAATGTTTTGATCTTGGCTCCCATTTCCCGCTCTACCAAGGACTGAAAAACACGAAACTTGTTCTTTACTTCCGCTTTTGAAGGAATAAAGAATACAAAAATCATACGAGAAAAATCATCTATAAAAAGTAAAATATATTTATTGCCTTGAAATGATGTTTCAGGCAGCGGACCACAAATATCTGAATGAACTAGTTCCAGAACTGCGGTTGATCTTTTATGTGAAACTTTCTTAAAAGGTTTCCTGCTTTTCTTACCTTCGATACAAGGGATACATGGTTCCTTATCGACTTCTGAATAATCCACGCCTACCGCGTGCCCCTTTCTTAATTGATCCATTCCGATGCGGCATAAATGACCTAGTCGCCTATGCCAAAGCTTGAAGCTGGAAACATCAGAGTGAGTCTCATAAGCTGATAATTGAGTCATCGGGTTGACCGTACAATCTAAAGAATACAGTCCACCACATATAGAACCATGTAAAACAACATCACCTTTATAACAAAAATCATTAGAATCGTAAAAATTACAACCAGTTCTATCAAAAACTACGCTAAAACCTTTATCTACCGCTTTCTTCACTGAAATAAGATTAGAGTTCAAGTTCGGCACGTGAACCACATCAGTAATCTTCTTTATACTCTTATTTTGACCGCAACTGGTGATAGAAATATCTCCTACGCCTTGACTGGGCAGTTCATCTCCATTTGCAATGGTCACAGTTCCCATAGGTGACCTTCTCACGTTTTCCAACCAATCAGCTCGAGACGTCATGTGGGCCGAAGCACCAGAATCAATAAACCATTTATCACGCTGTAGTCCGTCATTGGCATTCAGTGCACATACAGCATTTTTGTGATTGACGGGTTTCTTCTTTTTGTCCTTCTTATGGGGACAGTCTGGACGCTTATGTCCTGGCTCCATGCAGTCATAACAAACAATAGGTTTTTTTGATTTAGATGTAGAGGGTCTGGGCTGGTTCATTCGAGTACGAAGAGCTGTATCAGGGTTATCAAAAGCTGATTTATTTAATTCATTCAGTAACTTTGTCTTTATCAGATCCACGGTAATATTTATATTAGAATTTTCTAATGCCATTACTAAAGGCGCATATTGAGGACTCAAGCCTCCTAAAAGAATCGCAGCTATTGATGCATCTTCTATAACTTTGCCTATGTCGGCTAAATCTTGTACAGTTGACATTACAGCATTTATGTACGTCTCAATATTGGAGTCAAAATCGTCTAAGCAGTATCTGTACAGTTTCCGTTCGAGGCTTATACGTCTCCCGAGCCCTTTATCCTCGTATGCGGATGAAAGAGCATCCCAAGCTTCTTTGGCTGTTCTGCATGACCTGACATGGGTGATCGCCATTCCATCTACTGTGAGGCAAATCATCGACAAAGCTTTTTGGTCGTTTCGCAATTTCTTTTCAACAGAAATATCATTACCTTCAGCATATCCGACGATCGTCTCCCACAACTCTTCATGCATCAGATACATACGCATTTTAAATTTCCATACGGAATAACCATCTCTGTTAATTAATGCTTTTATTCCAGATACAGAATTATTTGACATATTTACTTACACGTACAGCTGTTGGATGTCGCAACAAAAATAATTATAAAAATTATCTTTGTGAATTGTTGAAAATTTTCACCGATTTTTATAAATTATATATATGCACAAATTGGAAAAACTTGCCAATTCACTTTTTAATAAAGAATCTTTAGTTTTTATTCGTATAACTCAGTTAAAAAAGAGAATTCGTGCTGATAACGAATATTGTATTTGACTTTGTTTATTGAAGTAAAGTGACATACATCAATTCGAATACAATATTAGTAGAGGAAATATAAATACAAATTTTGATTAGAGCCAGTTATACAACAGTAAAGAACTATTATTTTATGATAAAACTAAGAGAGAAATAAAAATAAAACGCTTTTTATTAACAGGCTCGCGAAACGCTTGTCGACAACCCTACCCACGTGCAAGGGCTGCCCCCGAGGGCACATTGATAATTATTACACAGTGCGGATCGGCCCGTCTTGCGCTAGGGCTCCGCTGGGACGCCGGGATCATGCCTGTATTAATTAGTGCCGACGTGACTCTGATACTTATTCGTTTTGATGCACTGTTCGGGAAGAAGTGGCCGTTGCTCAAACTTTCAATTCTTACTAAATGATGATGATTTTGTTGGTATGTAATAATAGCGTGATGGCTTATTACATCTACTCTGACGACATAGACACAGTCTTGGCGGGGTTTTTAGGGAAAATGATAATTATTATTGATCTTTTTATAACTTACTGTTAATGAATCAAACAACGCGGTAGAACTAAACAAGTGTATTTGACACTCTACATAAAAACCTACTGTTGAGGATGGAAAATGTAACACGTTTAATGTCTAATAGCACACTGTCTCTTGACAATATGACATACTGGGAATTTGGAATTAAGGTCCGAAAAGGTCACAAGGTCGCCAACACCTACACTTGTTAAATAAATATAAACAAATTAATATCTTCAGACATTCACACCTTTACGGAGTACGGAGTAAATTTTGATAGACTTAGAAGTGGATAAGACACAAGTATGACAGACGGACCCATGTAGAGAGAGAGACTCAGTACCGAGTCCCTCTGGTTATATTAAAGCGGAGATGTAATGGCACGAATCATAAACACGACTGTCGCGTTGATTCGTATTCATCAAGTCAAAACTTTAATTAAGTGCGGTTTACACTCCCGTAATAGTCCCCTTTACACCCATCCGTGATGACGGGCGCAGGAAGTTTATGCGTAACGCAACGTTTTATGCCGGCCCATAAACCTCGGATTGCTGCCCAAATGTAGCGGTCATCCGTCATCATTTATCCCTGACCAATTCTAAAACACATGGGAAATAGCAAAGTGCACTCTAATACAACGCATTAGGAGAGTGTTAAGCCCGCGATTTAGTTATGTCACAAATTGCAGAATCTACTTACATTAGACTAGTAGTAAGTTTTCTTACTGTTTGGCTTAAGTTAGAAGAGGATGTTAGTTTTTTGTGTTAGAAGTGGGAGTTCGGAAGTTCTTGGCGCGAAATGGACAACGATAGTCGTCACAGTAAAGTTTGTATCTAATACTCAGTAACAAATTCTTTAACGCCATGAAAACACTTTTCTTCGTGTAAATGAGTCTTTGCCTACATAGCCTTGCAACATCTACAGCTCTCTGAGTTGCCGCCGCATTTAACTCCTCTCTAAACGCAGATGAAGTCTGAGTGGAAATGTCGGCAAGTGAAAGGACTTCACTGTTAAGCCAGGTGACACAAAATGTACTGACAAAGAAGTTATTTAACTTAACAGCACATTATTTATAACAGCACAAAAAACTAATGGCAATTTCAAATAATTTAAAAACGACTACGCTGCGGGCAGTTGATATTGGAATTTATTTTATACAAACATGATTCTGTCAAAATATATCCGTACGGCAAATAACGTTTTTGTTTATTGTTGGAACGCAATCACACCTCTTAACGTTTTCTGTCTTCGATCATTTACAATAAAAACGAAAGCCTATAACTTGCAAGCCATATGGTATACTCGTAATAATATTAACAGCCGTTTTCCTTCCTTCTCTTCTTGAAATGCTACCCCAGTCCGGGTCAGTGTGGTGTCATTAAGCTGGTCACCCGAACCGGTATCAAACTGTTTTATTGCGCGGAGGCATGATTTAATGAAATCTTTAATATTGGAGATAAGGCGTCCCGCAATGCCGCTCGTAAATTGCTTCGAGGAAATATTTCTGACTCTAATGCCCTCCTTGCAATAATAAGCTCGCCTCCTTCTTTATGTGAGTTGTTCATCGTTATTGTCTGTTGTTCGCTTTAATTAATACTTTTTTGCGAGCAGGCAATGAATGTTGAAATCATTCGATGTCGTGACTTATATTGCTTTAAGCTTTGAACTAGAAGTACATAATAAAAGTTTATTTTAGGGAAAGAAAAATAGTATAAGTTGAATTTTCCCGCGAAATGTGAGTGTTAACACCTCTGCGTACTCCTTCGGGGAGAGAGGCGTGATGATATTGTGTATGTCAATTTATTTTTTCACAAAATTGTGGGTTTTGAGATACATTTTATTAAAGAAACTTGTCCCGAATCTTTTTATACCTAATTAAAGTAATTAAGGGCTTCTTAGCTCGCCTGGCTAGCTACCACCGCCTTACCTGAATCTGTCGCCATAATAACAATGTTATAAGCATTGTTGTGTTCCGGCAATCAGACGTAAGATAGCCAGTTCCTCAGTTGTTGAGGATTACAGGTAAGCTCGCTTCCACCTTCGGCCTTATCGTCACTTACCATCAGGTGAGATGAAGGCCAAGAGCTTACCTGTCATATTTAAAAAAAAAAATAAGTTGAAGGATTAAAAAATAGAGATGTACATAGAGGCATCAAATCTATGGCAACAATTTTTTTTCAACATTTTTGCTATTCATTTCTTACTGCGTAGATTAATTCCTAAAATAAAAATGTAATAGAATGTAAATAATGTTACTTGGTTTTGATATTATGTTTTGACGTAACATTTACGAATACGTATTTTCTTTTTCTAGACCATTTACGTCTCATTTGAAATATAATGTAATGTGACATTGGAAGGTAATAAATAGCACTCTGTTTTTCTTCGGAAGCTTGTAAGGACTTACCTATAGAAATACGTATGAATTGCTTTGCTGTCGGTCCTTTTGATTCTAACTAAACAATCTGTTTAACGACACGTTTGTCCTGTTGCCATGCACGGGGTATTATGTAAGGATTGCGACATTCGTAATATACGGTTTTTATGTTTTTATTCAAGCTCAGTGATGCAAGAGGGGATCCATAGGGCACAAGTAAGCTATCACTGCCTAACACCAATGATTAAAAAGATACCTAATAATGAAACCATAGAGATTCCTTGTTTTAACTATTCTCAAAGTTAAAAACTATATAAAAACTTTTGAAAATTTTAACGTGGTGCGCATTTTTAGTCATTTGCCTATTGATATAATGATTTATCATAGAAACAAAATCAAAATCATTAGTTCTGTAGGTGTCAATTTCATAATTTTCATATAATTTTTTATTATAGTATGTTGAGTATATATAGTATTTAATGTATTTATAGTGTACACGCGACAATTATGATTCATGCCATACTGTCTCCTATCGCAGGTGGGCTGGTAGAGATTTCTTTAGGAATAAGCCACACCCTTTGTACTTTCTATTTTATTTATGTGTTGTTTCTGTTTAATTGTTGTGTACAATAAACTATTAAATAATAATAATAATAAGTAAAATGCGCACCACGTTTAAATTTTCGACAGTTTTCACAACTTTGAGTAAAAGTATTGAAGACATTAATATTATTTAGAAAAAAATTTAAGCATGTATATCAAAAATATTCTATAGAACCAAAATTATTATATTCCCCTTTTTGTCCATTAGTAAAACGTGTTTTTTAAAAGTTTTTTTTAATAATGTATTTATTTAACTTTTTTTAATATTAATAGGTCTTTACCTAAGAAATTGGTGTTTTGTATGGAGATTTTGGGGAAGTCTGCATTTTCCATACAAAAATGTTTTCAGATTTCTTCACAACGAAAAATCCAGAGGTATTAATTTTTGGCATGTATCATTAGACAAGCTTTAGCAATATGTGTAATATAAATGTTCTTAAAAAATATTTATCGTTTTTAAGTGAATGCAAATCAAATGATGTATTTGGGGGGCACTTAAAAAGAGTTGTCTCCGTGTACAATTTTAACACAATTAAACTTACAAAAAAATTTCATAATAGATCAAAAGAGCTCAAAAATGCGGTCTATTTTTAGGGAAGGTAATTATTTTTTAAATATATGCTGAAATTTAATAGTTACAGACAAAATACTAAGAGAGAAAAGAAACGGCAATTTCATAGGTGAAGACCTATTATTATTTCATATTGTATTGTTTCTGGAAGCTAGTCTGTATCCAAAATTTCAGCTCAATCAAATGTCGGGAAGTGGTCGAAAATTGCGATAAGAAATTTGATCTTGTCAGACAAGAAGTGACACTAAGTCAAAGATGGTAATAAATACTTTGATATTTGTAATTAAATTCACTCCGAACAATATTGTTACCAAAATCGGAGTTGGTGGTTTCAACCCTCGTAAGACAATCGGTGTAATTGTAAACTGTAGGGCGGTATTAGTATGAGTGATCGCCGCAATCGCTGACCGTCTGCGGTCGTAAGGCCTATCCGAGCCTCTGGGAGTCTCCGGCCGGTGGTCCAAGCATGAGCGAAGAGCGTGTAAAGCCATATATATGTACCTAAAACTTTGTTGAGCTAAACCAGAGAATAATTCTGTGATGATTTCTTAAATTTACCTTTTAATCTTTCATTATAAGTAGTGTATAAGAAATACACTAGTTTCTCTTTTCTTTCCGTCTTTTCTCTTCTATATTATTCTTTTTTCTAGTTTCTCTCGTCCTGCTGTGTCTCTGTAACCATGGAGTCTGGCTGTAAAAATCACTTTTGTTGTATGATAAGTAATTTATTATTTTAATTGTATTATTTATTATTAAAGTAAATACACAACTGAGTAATTTGTGAATATTTCAATTGACTACCAAAACACATCGTATCGTTATCGTTTATTGATTTGGAGCAAAAATTGCCAAAAAATTGTGTATTTCATGGGAGCCCCAGTCGAATATTTATTTTATTATATTTTTAGTATTTGTTGTCAAAGCGACAACAAAAATACATTTATCTCGTTTGTGAAAATTTCGAATGTCTAGCTGTCGTGGTTCATGAGATACAGCCTGGTGACAGACAGACGGACGGACGGACAGAAAGCGTAGTCTTAGTAGCGAGGTCGCGTTTTTATCCTTCAGTTTTTTGTTTTTAGTTCTAAAAATGTCGGCGACGATACGACCATGTAAGTAATTCTTGTATTATTCCTTATTATTTAGGTAGAGTTGTGTTTGTAGATGAAGCGAAAGAAATATGTAAATAAATGACCAATGCCTACCTCAATGGGAGAAAGGCGTGATTTTTTATATATTCTGTTTATATATTAGAACTATTAGCGTGTTGGGTTACTTTGTGAGCCAACTGGTTTTTATTTTGATAAATAAATTGAAATAATATTTTCTTTTATTGTCGCTCATTAATTGTACCATACAAAAATTTGCATCTCGTACCTATGATGGCGTCCCTTACTCTCCCAGGTTGAACCTCGGCCAAATGTCGCCGTACCTGGATTTAAGGCTCAACCATTGTAAGATGACCTCTCTAACCAGAAATGCATCGGAAGGTCCCTACCATCTTTCGACCCCTTTAGCAAATCCCGAGATCAGATAACAGTGGTCAGTGGTGCGTAAATCATAGTGTAGGGGCGAACTGCTGATGCGTGTCAAAGCGATTTTTAGTGTGTCAGGTAATCTTGTTTTATTAGGTTGCTGTACGAAAGTTTTGTATAATATGAATAAAAGAATTATATTTGTCTAAAAGGGTAGGGTTACTAATATACAGTATTTTAAAATAATGTGTGGAATTCCAGTGAGTCGGTATAGTCTGTAAATGGGCAACTTGAAAAGCGCCCCTAGCGGAAACTAGTTGAAATCACAGTCATAGAAATTGACATTTCTTAACGCAACTACAACTGAGAAGTTTTCTCGCAATGAAAACTTACACTACGTCTACTGTACGGTAGGGTGACTTCGTTGTTAGACATTCTCTTAAACTTACATATTAATGACCTTTATACGACCTACGACCTTTTGACGTCTCAAGGCATCGCCATGTCGAGAGGTTTTTGATTCGATCTCCGATGGGGGCAAATGTTTGGGTGATAAATTCAGGCATTTGTTCTCCAGTCTTGGATGTTTATATATATTTAGAATATTCAGGATATTTATATGTATTTATCTATTAAATATATATTTATCCGTCATGTAGTGTCTGTAAGACAATAAGCATTAGTTACTCAAAATAGTTGATAGGTGTGAATGTCTGATGATATTTATTACTCTTCAAATGCAATAACATTTGAAAAAATATACAAAACATATAATAAGCAATATTGCTTACAATGACGGACTTATCCCTTAAAGAGATGTCTTCCAGTCACCCCATGAATGATCATTATAGTGTTGTATTGGGACGCAGATGCAGGGTCTGATGTAGGGTAAGAGTTATAGGAAACGTTGTGAATGTTTTTTATAGTGAAACATAGTATACAAGTACTGTATGACTCAGAACTGTACAACCATCCAATAGCTTATAGCGGCGACGGACTCATCACGCTGAGTGCAGTCACTGCTTGGTGATGCGCGGACTATGGCAACGGACTGCTTTTGCGGTGCTTTTGCCTCTCTGAATAACCCTCACGGGATCATAGTCGTGATTATATGTATGTACAAAAATGCTCAGATACACATCACCAAACAAAACAAAAAAACAAACCGCGTGGCGTTTTGAGTGGATAAATCGTTAGGAAACAAACTCCCGTTAAAGAATTTCACATCAATGTTCTATTTTAAACTGGGGCTATATAAGAAAATTAAAGGTGAAATATCGACGAGCATTTGTTGTCTCGTTTGGCACTGACAAATTGTTGAGAGAGAGATTTTTTAACACTGCCCGTCCAAAAACTGTATAGTCCATTAAGTGGCGCGGTCCGAACAACTCTACAAATATCAATGGCTGCCCTTATTTTGAGCGTCGCAGCGAGTGTTAAATATAGACCGTCGCGCCAGGATCGATTTGAGCCGCAACGGTCTCATTCAGATGAATATTTTGTAACGAGGCATTTTATGTTGGCACGATTATGTTTTGATTTATTTTAACATGTCGGCAAACAATATATTAATCTTCGATTTCTCGATTTCTCCAGGATCCCGTCATCAGATCCTGACCTCATGACAATGGAAATCATAAATACCCATGATATTAAGAGAATTATTGCTGTACTTGTAATGGTTGGGGAGTCATACTTTCCATCATCAGCTCAGCACCATAATTTGATGACCATCAGACGCAAATGCTTGAATTAGAAAATGGATGAAATATAATATGCCATACGTGTCGATAAACTTTGAAGGATGCCCTCGATTTCTCTAGTATCCAATTATCAGATCCTGACGTCATGACAAAGGGACCAACTAGAACTTATACCCTTTTAAACAAAGTATTTTTTTAATCGGGGAAGATACATAAAAAAAAACAAATGTTTTCGTCGAATTAAGAACCTCCTCTTGTTTTTTTGAAGTTGGTTAAAAATAGTTCCATACCTACATGCACATTATACTATATTTTTGTGGCTCACATACTGCTTCAATCTCATTGACGGTGTGATCTATGCGTGTGTTATCTCCAGTGACATCACAGTGCCCCGTGTGTGCTGTGGAATAGTGCCGCTGTTGTCGCGACAGCTATCCGAGTGTCAATTATCGCCAGTCAACTGCGCGGCGCCACCGGGCTAAGGTACTTTAAGGTGCAACCACACTGAACAAAACACAATGTTTTTTTTTTTTTTTGTTTTACTTTAGACATAAGAAAACGCTTTATTTATCGCTTAGTTACATTCTTGATCAAATTAGGTGGAGCTCCACAGGAGGACTAAGGTTGTAACGAGGCGCTATATCTATATTAGCGACTCTTTACTGTTGCTGCGCTCGTTCCTGGCCATTTTCTCATTGTTTCTGTTTTTGATTCGCTGTCTGTCTGTGCTGTCTCCTCATTGTTTGGTCTCCAACGTTCGATCCAAATTACAATAAATAATGTATTATGAATTATTCTATTTTGAAGATTATAAATTATAATGGTTTTATGCCCAGATAATTATGAAGGCACTATTGTAAGTAGCCCTATTTTTATCTGTTAATTATTTGTGTTCCGAGTTTTTGTATTTACCTTTTAAAATTACCTTGTTCCAGAGTGCCTTAGTTCTCTTTATAAAATATACACTTATAAGTGACGACCCAGTGCCTTTAATTTATGGGCTTCACCCCGTCACAAGGTCACCGAAGAAGCATAAAGATTTCCGAGCTTGAAGTGACAGTGGGCAGGGCATAGTGCTTGTAGAACTGACAACCGTTGGGGGGCAAGGTTATCGCTGTTGCAACTCCTGTAGCTCTCTTCAAGGTGGACCAACGATCTGGTGAAGGTGGCTTCAAGTCACTGGATGATGCAAGGCGAATCATGACGTTTAAGTCTTTTAAATAATTTGTAGAGCAAGAGTCAAGCAATACTCGTGGTATGTTCAGGCGTAGAATCCGCTATCATTTTTGCCGCAACAATAACCGAGATGTCGGCATGGCCAAGGTAGTGAAGGGTCATAGATACGCTAATAAATAATTAAAACTGATATATGGATCAGGATGTATGGGAAATAGAGAATCACATGCAGGGCACAACTTTACACTTTAAGATGGTTTAAGGACCTACCAAACACAGTAGCTAAAATACTTACATATTAAATCCTCAGCAGATTCCCTGACAAAATATTGTTATGTGCGACTTCATGCTGAAAATATATTTGCTTTGCCAGGCTTCCCAATTTGACTGTTACATATCGTAACATTGCATTTCGAAAACATATTCCTATAATTTTTATATCTGATCCGTTCGTTCAGTATGAAGGGACAGCAATGTAACTATGAATTTTCCAAATACTCGATACTCGCAAATTTGATCCGATTTACCATTTACTAACGCAGTAATACAATAATGCTTAATTATCATATACCAGCTTGTATTTGTTTTATTCTAGGACTGATATCATAGGACATTTTCTCAGAAGGACGGACAGATTCTTAAAACAACAGATTTGCCTTATGTGGTCTTACCTTTACGAGCAGTAAAACTGCCGCTTATAGAGCAGTGTTTCTGGCTAATCGCAATAAATGGATACCAGCACTGTGAGTATATGACGCAGATAGAACCTTAATTGTGATACAGATTGACTGACAACCTTCATAGTCGATTGTTCGCGGGTTTTAAATGGTATCTCTGATGCCCTGGATTCAAGTCCTTTGATTGCAGATGTTTAATTATATTGTCCGGTGATGTGATGTACACATAATTGTTATTATATTCAGAATATTTCTAAGGGTGAATTCGACTAAATTCCGTGAACAAAAAACATGGGGTTCAGATACCAATAAAGTCTTAAATCTTAATTTTTTGTATTACTACACCAGTGTCGCCAATCGAAATTTGGTCGAATTCGACCTAATTATAATATTATTATCCTTTAAGGGTTAGTCAAAGACTAGGCAAAAGCAAAAGCAGTCCGTGCTTCACCAAGCAGTGACTACACTCAGCATGACAGGAATGATGAATGAATAAAAGGTGTGAGTATCAAGTTGAGAAGACTATTTTTGTAGTTCTAAAAAAATATTAACGCAGTAATTTCAATCAAACATTAGAATAAAATTATTATCTTCAAACACAAGTATATTTATTGGTAAAAGATGTAATAGCTTCCCATTACATCCACTCCGAGCTCACGTACCGGACGCAGCGATGTGTGAGAATGCGTCTGGACCAGTCATTGTACGTCGTCCCGTTCGCGTCTCGTGCTCGTCACGCGCTCGCTGGCTTTACGTGACCTGGGCCCTAGACATGATGCATTATGATAATATTGCCAATATCTTCAAACCAACGCCGAACAGAGTGATTTGACGTTAAGTTTCCGTTTAACAGATTGAAAGCTATTAAACGTAAGGCCATTCTTACACTGAGCCGCACGACTAAACGTTTAGCGTGGATCGCCTTATTGTCAAATCCCAGACATTTGCGTTCCTTCGCTTTGGGTTTCGATATTGTTATCAAAGGTTTTTTAGCCATGGTCAGTGTTACTCCGTTCTTCAGAAGGCACGTCGAGCCAATCCGCATTGGGCCTGCGTGGCGGTGTTACACCTCCTTACGTAGGAAGGCATGGGTCCAGCAGTGGGACGTATATAGACTGGTGACGGGTAACAATAGCGATTTTGGAAAGGCATCTTGCCTTTGGGCCTTGTACCAAACAAAAGATATGCTGACTCACCACTAATATTAAGCTTTTATTAATACGAGCACTAATGCTTTTCTGTTCAATTATTAACAATAAGAAGAAATAAGTTTCTTTTGACTATTTTGATAAGGTAAAGAGGCGATCCGCAGTAGTATTTTCTTTCGCAGGTCAATAGATACTGTCAAAACTGGTCAAAACTGACAGAGATTTTTTATAATTGTCAGCTGCGCCAAAAGCTCCTCGAAAACTCTGTTCATTTGTTTTGTATCCACATTTATCAATTTATTAGCCCTTATTTTTGTTTTCATAAACATATTGCAGTTCTTTTTGTCTGTTCTGAAAATGTTCTGTAGAGGGAGAAATAAAGGTCCATTTAGAACGCGTCCGCCGAAACTTCGTTGGCTGATGGTGCTTCAAACGCCCTCCGTCAAAACCTGGGACGTGCCGATGGACGCGCAAATTAGATTTGTTAGTCTGCTCTCATTGCGCTTACCGTAATGGCCGGAAAAATCGGAAATGTCTAACTGAAACTAGCGAATTCGATTTTTAGTTTCGGAGATAGGTGGATCACGTGCACGACTTTTGAGTTTCATTCGATGATGCACGTTTGAATGTGGTGTAAGCTCTTTAGTTTCTAACAGAAGTGAAGCGCCTCGTTACCTTTCCTTTCTGATTTTTCTATGTAATTTGATATAACCTATAAATTATTGCAATAATTATGCATTATACGAGGAATCGCGGCGTCTAATAAGGGCTTTCGGAAAAAGGTAAGAAATGAAATAAAATTATTAAAAAAAAATACCATTTTAAGATTGAAACAATTTTTTTAAATTTAATTATGACTTATTTTAATAATTTTACTGGTAATATTGATGTAATAATATACCAGAGATAGATCGGCCAGGCCGTCTGGAGTCTGGATTCAAAGTAGAGGAAATACTTTGGGAAATCATTGGATTTGGCTTCGCTGTAATATAGTAATAAGAGTAAATAATGTAGATTGTACATTACAGGTTGTAGAGGTAGTACTTAATCTAAAGAGAAAAGTAGGTACTTGTTTAAAAATACATCGCTTAAGGTGTGTGATGCTTAAATAAGAAAAATTAAAAACGGAATTCGAAACTAACGATAACCTAATCAACACGAGATCTCAAGAATTACAAAAAGCAGTCCACTGCCGTAGACCGCGTTCAAAAAACAAAAAATAAAACAATAAGCGCTCAAAAATTACCAACAACTATATGTATTGCCACGCAAAGATTCTTGCACTCAGGTCCATAAGTAACATTGGGCGAGTCTGTGGTCACAGACTTATAACTAGTTTAAATTTGAGTTTTTCGCAATACTACTAAGTCAATCGATGACAAAAGTCCATACATGTATTAGTATGTTAAAGAAAAAAACTTGTATAAAAATGTTTGTACTTAGCGATCTATAGCGACTTTATTTTATATTTTAACATGAAAGGGTAGAGGCACAAAGTTGATTGGTAAAGAGTCTGCAGGCGGAATCTTGGCATCTCCCGGGAGCGTCAGTCTTTCCTTCGTGAAGTCTATTAATCATAGCGCCAACTGTATTATATTATTGCGTCTGGTAATACTTTCCCATGGCTATATTAAAGTGCGGGATTTAAAGTCACCTTTATTGCTTGCTTGCTTTATTGCTTTATGCTTTTGGAAAAAGAAAATGCAGACAAAACGACAGATGGTGCGGGTTTCTCACCTATGAGGTAGTCTAAAATATGTTTCTGTAGCTCTGTAAAATTAAAACTTTATATAAAGTTTTGTTATGGAAATCTTTGGGGGAGAAGGAGGCATATATTATGTCCAGCAGTGGGCGTTACATAGATGATATGATGATAGTTACTTTAATAATAATGTGTAGGCTAGATTGGGGGATTGGGGTATATTTTATACAGGAGATACAATAAATAACCGCTCGGAGAATATTTAATGGGTATCAATCATTGTTAATATATGGTTTTCCATAAGAACAGCTTAATATTCTTACCTTCATTAATTAATAGTACAATTTAAATCCAAAATATTATGTTTTTATTTATAGTTATGTGCACCATACTAACACCGTTTTGTAGACGGTGGAAAAGCCTAAAGAATGGGTAGCTCATATTTTCGCCTTCAATTAAAATATATTATAATAGTTAGCCTAAATCTGAAGCCAACTTGTAAAGTATATGTATCGCTCCCTGGAGATAAGTGAACCAACTCCGGAACAATCGCGAGCATAGCACTAGGTTTAGGCCAACAACCAGATTGTGTTCTGTGTGTAAACATCAATTTCAAGTATTTTAATAAACAAAAATCAAGTTTCATTTCCTTCGAAGTAGACTCTGATAAAGAAGGAGGCCATCATTATAAGCTATTGTTATTGGATTATTAATTTTTTCTAGAAAGCCGTTTTGATACCTTTCTATAAATTGGCGATGCTTTGAAAGCCAATACTTTTAAAAAAGACTCGGAACATGACTCGGGCTTTGAGTTTTCATATTAAATACGTTATCTGTAATATAAGAGTCCTGGTTCAGAAGAGAAGAGGATAAGATCTCCGCTATCCTCTCTTTATAAAAACAAAAAAAAATTCCTAGTCTAAAAAATATCCAGTTTAATTTTTATTTCATTTTAGCACGAGTTTAACAGACTATAGATTCAGTAGATTACTCCGTAAAGCTTGTACAAACATACAGACGCAAAAACGTCACAATCGTACACATCTAAAATTAACTAGTCAACGGTCACAAAAGGAAACCCACCCCCAAGGGGTTAATTATCTTCTTTTTTTATTGTTTTAATTAAATATTCAGTTTATTTTTAACGCCTTGCTTTTTAAAAATGAATGTGTTTACTTTCCTCGTCGCGTGTTAATCGCGAAAAGTCAAAATTCGTTAAAAAAACAAATTTTAGGTTCATCGCGCACTGTTCATAAAGCAGCACAAATAAATTGTTACGCAATTTAATATTTATTGACCGAATGCGTGAAAAACGTGTCCTGGCGTCCAGCCTAATTGGCAATCTGGCTTTAGATAATCACCGTGGCGCGACCATTGTACAGGGACCATTAATATTATCGCGAATTATATCTCTATACGGCGAAGATAGGTAATCTGACGTTTGGAGCAGAGAGCCACTGGCACTGGAAGTTCACGTTCACTAGTTTTTCCCCTAGACTTCGTCCGCGTAGAATAGTTTCTTTGAGATAGTGTGATGGTATGTAGCCAATAGCCTTCCTCAATGAAAAGGCTATTCAATACTGAAAGATTTTTTCAAATAGGGACAGTAGCCGTAGTAATTGGTGGAATTGAAAATTTACTCTTACTCTATTATTAGAAGCAAAGTTCATAGTGGCGTAAATTTGTCCTTAATTTTTCTGGGAGGCGTTATTTAAATTTTTTAACATTCACCCGCATGGTACCCGTTCCCATGGGAATATCGAATTAAAAGGTAGCCTATATCCTTTCTCAGGCTCTCTTCTTCTTCGTGTCCATGGCTCAAATGTCACGACGCCAGTACTCGGCGACGGCTACAGCTCTTGGTGCTCTCCAAGTCAATGAAGCCCCATCTTGCCAAATTCTCCCTACAGTGGTCGACCTGCGTTCGCAGACGGTTTAGGGACTTCCAAATCGGCCACTGCAGGTTGTGCCCTGGAGGTGTGGTGGAAGATTTGTTCCACCAGCATTGACATTAGTCTATGCTGGTGGAACAAATCTTCGAGGTGACAGATGGTGTGCTCTCTACATTTCCTCACGGGCCGCCCTTGGAACTCCATCAAACGCAACCGTACTCCTTAGGAAGCTCCTCCTGCTTTTGAGACGAACGCGAGGCATTGAATAGTTCAGGCTCAGGCTCAGGCTCTAGACTATCTGTGTACCAAATTGGTTCAGTAGTTTTGACGTGAAAGCGAGACAGACAGACAGAGTTACTTTCGCATTTATAATATTAGTATGAATTTGTATTTATTCTATGGCATCGTGGGAACTATGATGCGTGGCCTCTTATTTTTTTTCTCACTATCTTATAATGAAATAAAATCTAATGATAGCAGTAGTTTGCAGCAAATTTATCTTTCCTTTCCTTCTTTTATAGCCAAAGGACGCCTTATAAGGCGATCGGTTATTAGTACTGTACACTTAACATCTTTAAAGTATTTAATGGAAATTACGTACGTCTGTCTTTTGTAATTTTTATAAACGGATACACGGCGAATGTATGTGATGTTGACGGATCTTAAATTATTATTACTGCTTGAAGTATCCATATTTTAACTTACCTTAAGTTATACTGGCATCAGAAAATGAATAAAATTTAATCAAAGGTTTATTAAAACTACGAAGTCTCTTGTAGAGACGTTCGCCCATAAAAGTTTATATTAAAACTGGTCTTGCTTCCATTAAATAGACGATGCAATTTTACGGCAAAACTTGCCACTTATTTATCAGTCCGATCAGTAATTAAAGGTTACCTGAACTTTAATAATATTGCCGCCGAGACGACGCGACTTTGAGTAAACCTCGAAGTTTACCTTTTTTCGCAACGTGAAAGGAGAAAAGTTCCTATCGGTTTAAAGTAAAAAGTATTGAGGAAATATTGTTTTTACTTTTTTCAGCGTAGGCTACTACGCTAAACAAAAAAAGGATGACATTAGAGTCAATTCCGTTGTCACGAACTAGACTGTCCTCAGCCTATATACGTCTCACTGCTGGGCACAGGCCTCATGGAGACACACATGAGGAGTATGGGTTGTAGCACCACCACGCTGGCCCAATGCGGGTTGATGGGTAGAAACAGTCGCAACAGCGACCGGGACCAACTGCTTAACGTGCCTTCCGAAGCACGGAGGAGCTCGAGATCACAATGCTTAAGTCACCCATCCACGGCCTGACCATGGCGAAGATAGCTTTGTTTTCAATCGAAAGCCAAAGCGTACTAACCACTATGCCACGGAGCTCTCTATCCTTCTCTTCTCCTTAAAGTGAGAGAAGGATTTATACACAATTCGGTTTAGTTTAGTCCAGTATATGACAACGGAATCGGCCCTATTATTTTTTTATTATAAGACTAAGATTTATTTACAGTCACGAGTAGTCAGAAGCGTCTTCCGCCGAATTAGAAGCAACAAAAGAAACGAAGAATTGACGCATAATTGTATTGGATTCTGCTTTTCAGAATCATAGCCCTCCTGGGTCCGTGGTGCATTTTGGTAAATAATCGCTTTAAATATTGTAAAACCAACTGCAAAACTATTGCTTTATTGGAATCAAAGTTTAAACACAACATTACGTTAGTCATTGTAAAATTCAGTACATTTTCGTTCTTACAATCGAAAGCCAAAAAAAAAATGACTTGGTGCACCCAGTCATAATTTTTTTTTTACTTAGAACTGCACAACAATCCAATAGCATAAAGCGGCGACGGTCTCACCACCTGTCACGCTAAGAGCTTGCACTGCTTGGAGAAACGGGGACAATGGCTGCTTTTGTGGTATTTTTGCCTAGTCTCTGACTAACATTAGGGGATAATAGTCGTGATTATATGCATATATGTATATTTTTAATGTATCTACCAAACAGTGTCAATTTCTTATTTGTCTCAAATCTCAATATCAAGATCTCTAAGTAAGAAACTATACACATCCTGGCTCTTAGAATAGAATTCATAATAATATATCTGAAACTTTTAGTGAGCCCCAAAGTCAATAAATAAATAACGAGTATATTACGGCCGACTCAAAGTGCCCATCACCTTGTTAAAGTTGCACGAAATAAAAAGGGGTGTAATATCTTTGTCTGCGGCGGTCCGAGAGCATCCCTGACTGACACTTTAATGGAGTCGGAAGAATTTATTCAGGCAGCCGCCACATTTCGGCTGGAAGGATAAAAGGAATCAAATAACACTCAAGTTTTGGGTTGCGTACCCCTGTATTGAGATAACCGGTGGAGTAGTGGTGTGGTGAACCTTTTCTACCGATTATAAAACTGTGTAGACTGGACTACGCGTTCAGAATAACTAAATTTAATTAATTGGCGATGAGCTAGCGGCGTAGAGGCTAGTTCGCTTTGGCTTTCGTTAGAAAACAAAGCTACCTTGCTTACCTACAAAGCCTTGGGTGACTGAAACTTTGTGATCTCGAATTCCTCCGTCCTTCGGCACTTTAAGCCGCTGGTCGCTATTGCATAATAATAAACCAATAATATTTATTCTTACTAAACTCGCACTCTCCAAAACTTTCCCTGTCATGTAAAAGGCACATGTTTCTTTTCAGATCCGCTGATAAAGATAAACCTCAGTTTGAGAAGGGTGAAGTCAGTCGGCTCAAAGCCGTCAATTGGCCGTTTTCCAACTACCGTACAGGGCTCGCACTGTGTCTGCATCCTAAAGAGGTATTGTTTGTGTTTCGGTGCTTACTTACAGTGTGTTTAGCGTGCATGTGTACATAAATGCTCGTGTTAGAAGTAGCAGATGTCATATTAATGTGTTTTAGCGAGACAAATGAATTTTGAAAAGTATATTTAATTCTCTTGCAAGTTTGCTCCGAATATAGGTATTTAAGGCCCTCAGTTTGAACGTTTTCGTACGAATTTCACTCGTACATACACATACAAACACGCATGAACAATCCCGATCTAAGAGGTACTATTGAAGCGCTTAGACTGAGTACGAATTAGACGTACGTATTCTTACGTGTACTTCCATAGGGGAAGTAATTAATTGGGCAGCCATTTAATAACTGGGTCAGCAACAAAAAGGTCAGCCAGAAAATCATTTAGGCAGCAAACAAATATTGTGTCTGTGTGTATATTTAGTTGGGCAGCTGAATATTAATTGGGCAGCAAGATAATTATTTCGGCAGCAATATATATGTTACCGGAAATGTATAAAATCTAGGAAAAGGATCAATGAAGGATCGAGGATCAATTCCTAGGAAATGTATTCTGATAGATACTCGTATTAGGTTAATGTTATTATTGGGTCCTTACCTATGAAATTGGTGTTTTCATTCTGTCTTAGCAATTTGTCCGTAACTTTCAGAACATTCTTATAAAATAATTGCCTCTTCTAAAAATAGACCATATATTTGAGCTCGTATTATTTAATTTAATAATTTTATATAAGTGTGTTAAGTTGTGTTAAAATTAGACACAAAAACAATTATTTTTAACTGCCTCCCGATATACATCATTTAATTTGCATTAACATAAAAACGATGAATAATTTTTATCAAGCGTGTTCACACACATATTGCTAAAGCTTGTCTAATGATACATGCCAAATATTATTATCTCTGGATTTGTCGCTGTGAAGAAAACTGATAAAATGTTAGTATGTAAAATGCAGACATCCCCAAAATCTTCATACAAATTTCATAGGTAAGGACTGGTAAGGACCTAATATTTTATTTTTATATTTGTGTCATCAAAACATAATATTAAACAATTTGACAGCAGGGAAAACATTTGAGTTGCTGCCCAATTAGGTATATTGCTGACAAATTAGAAATATCTGCTGCCCATAAGTGGCTGCCCAATTACTCGTAGTTATTTTGCTGACCTCGTCCTCAGCCTATATACGGAGTATGGGCCGTAACAGCACCACGCTGGCCCAATGCAGGTTGGTGGCTACAAACGGTTGCAATTGCGCCCGGGACCAACTCATCCACGGCGTGACCATTGTAAAGGAAGCTTTGTTTTCGTATCGAAACTCAAAGCATACTCACCACACCACCAAGCTCCTCGGTTACTTTAGGCGTATTCGTTTTTTTTGTATGTAACTAGTCGCTTCTTGAATTTTTACCCACACCGTATATATTCCCATGGGAGTATCGGTATAAAAAGTCTAAAGCCTATGTCCTTTTTCAGGCTCTGGATTACTCGTATTTCTGTACCAAATTTCGATTAAATGGGTGGGTTCAGTAGTTTTGACGTGAAAGACAGAGTTCCTTTCGCGTTTATAATACAGATATAACTTTTTTTAAATCTAATGGAAACGATAAAATATTTGAGAAGCAGGTGATTCGTAGCAAAATCAGACGTGGCCTGCAATCGCTACGATAATATTCTACAGACTGCTACAGCGTTACGGTGCTACGACTAGATACTTTATTCAAAGTTAGGTTCCTCTGGGATCTAGCATGTCTAGTGCCGACTCAGCACTTCTAGTGTTTTTTACTTGTCCGTAAAGAGGTTGATGATCTTGAGATTTTTTACGTCAGTATATGTTTATCTATGTTGACCTGAGATGTTGACAGTAATAGAAATTTCATGAAAGTTTAATTTTATCAGTAGAACATGCCTGCATAAAACTGAAATAATATTACTTACCTCCTCAGTAATACCTGCAGATTTTTGACTGCCGCGGTAATACCTGCGTTTACCTTATTTACATGTATAATATTTAGAATGTTATTTCCTCGTTGTTTTCTTTGTGTTTGGCTTAAAGAGTCCCTTACTTTGTTATGCAAATTGTCAGTAGTGCACAGCGAGATTGGAGCTGGCCTCGCGGGCCGCGTTTGGTTAGGCCAGGCGCATATTATCGGCATCGGCATGACTGAGGATTTTAGGTGATAAATAGTATAATACATTAACTTCATGGTAATAAAGTAGAAATTTCAATGATATATGGTCGTAGTAACAAAAATACCGCCTCGGTATGCTTGAGGCTGCTGCATCGGCAGCCTTTGTGGATGCTTCGGGATACTTCAGTACGCTGCCGCCTCCGCGCCAAGGCAACACTCGGGGGTAGTTTGGACGGTACGGCATGCTTAAGGACGCTTCGACATCCCTAAGGACGTTGCAGCATGCCAAGGCATAGTTGCCGACAGTGTGCGCTAGCATGTAGGGATGCCGAAGGATTACTTTCCTTGCCGATGCCGATAATGTGCGCTGGGCCTTAGCGTAGCGACCATTTTTGAAATTGCATTTTTATCTTGTGAAGGACATGGTTTTATTGTTCATTTGGTTGCTGTTGCCATCATTGTGTATTGATTTATTTGGATTTGTTACATTTGTTGTGACGACCTCCGTTGTCGAGTGGTGTACGCCGCCGCGCCGGTTCAAGGCGTCGCCATCTCGACAGGTTCTGGGTTCGAACCCCGATGGGGTCAAATGTTTATGTGATGAATACAGGCATTTTTTCTCCAGTCTTTGATGTTATATTATACTCGTAATATATGTCTTGTATATATATTTTAAAGTCTTTATCTATTAAATATATTTGTTCGTCAATTAGTATATCTGCAACACAAGCAGCGTGACTGTACCTCTCAATTTCATTGCCATTAAATAGTTCAGAACATGTTAACACTTTTTACAGTAAATGACTCCTATTACAAAGGAATAAAGACGTAAATTGTTCAAAAGTGTATACATGTTCATGCTCGCGACTGTACTCATCGATGTCTATAGATAATTCGGGGATTTCCGTAACCACACTATGCACAATGCTGTATATGAATGGTGTGACACATATCGCCGAAGTGGCTTAGGTATTGGGGTTGTGTTTGATACTATTTATGTATAAGTCACCGTGAAATCGTCGTCGTCGTGAAAACGTCAGATTATAATCTATTTCGCGAGATTGTGGATTGTGGACAACATATTGCTTACAATTTAACACATTATTCTTCGTTAGATTATAATCTATCGAAGCGAAACCGTCAAATTGTAAAACGGAACGTACCTCGCGCGCTGATTGGTTGAACGACATTATGCCCGCGCCGCCATATTTGTTTGTTAATTCCTTTGTTGTCGAATGTAAACAAACAGTGTTTTGGTGATTATAAATTGATTTCGTGTGGAAATGTATTCTGATAGATATTATTTATTTTTTATATAACAATATTATTGACTACTGTTTTTTATTCATAACTCTATGAACATAGAACGGTCGACCAATCAGGGACAGCCTTCGGACAGTTGACAATTTGACTATTGTAAGATTGTGATTTAACAGTTTCACTTCGATAGATTACAATCTGACGAATAATAATACGTTAAATTGTAAGCAGCATGTTACGGTTCACAATCCATCGACAGTTTACAATCTCGCGAGAAAGATTATAATCTGACATTGTTTACAATTTTACGGTTACATTTACATATAAAGTACGAGAAAGTATAAAAGATAATAATGAAACAGCAAAAGATGCTTAAATAGTCAATTTAAATGAGACACAATAGACGAATCTATTGTTTGCGAATACCGGTGGTCGCGGTGCCCGCCAAGGTGTTAATAATTGTAAAAACAACAAGACCAAGCAATTTATTTTTATTTAACAAAGTCGACAAATAAGAAAACCTTACCATGTCGTACGCGGCTATAGTCTCCATAAAGAACCTAATGGATACCTACATAAAATGTGATCATTATTTCGCCTCTGGTGAAGCAGTAGTCTATTCTCTTCTGATCTTTAATTACGTACAGTCAACTTCAAAAATATGCAACCACTTTTGACAGTAATTGACTCTTATTAGAAAGAAATAAATAAAATGTGTATACTCTATACTTCACTTTGTACTCGACTATACCTATGTAATTTCAATCATCGCTATTTGCCCTATTATTTAACAACGAAGTTACTGACAAAGTGAGGGTACCCTTCGAGGATAGACGGTTGGTATGTTTGTAAAAAAATATAAGTAAACGTTTTATCTTGCAGACGGTTTTTGCGCATAATTATTTCCTTTTTTTATGTTTTCTTTTTTTTTAATGAGTTGAGCTGTTTTTTGTTAATTTAAAAGATTTAAATATAAAAAAGAGGTTTTGGCGCCAGTCAACTATGGCGGACGTGATTTTTATTTCCATGATTATAATATTGTTTTGGAGTGGATCTTATTGCGTATAATTTGTAAAGTTTTGTGTAATAAGTGTCTGTGTTAACGAGCAATATGGACGATCGTTAAAATAGTCATCAAGTGGTGTAAAAACGATGAGATTTTTATCGTGGTTATCCACCTCATCGAAGTAGCACCACTGTATCTGCCATCGATTGCATGACGCCAAACTCTCCCAAAATGCATTACACTTCCATTTCAATGCAAATACTGAAGACATAAAAAACCCGAAGACTCGGCTGTATGGGCTTAGTTCCCTTTGCCTTTCCAATATGCGAGTATTTTATAAAAAAAAGTAAGAGTTTGTGCGGCATTTGATGATGTGCAATGTTGAGGATTATCGAAATAAGCGTCAAGTGGTGTGAAAAGTGATGAGTTTTTGTTTTTGTTTTTATCGTGGTAATCCACCTCATTCAAGTAGCACCACAGTGTCTGCCATAGATCGTTTGACGCTAAACTCTCCCAAGATGCATTGAAATGCATTACACTAGCATTTCAATGCAAACTACTGAAGAAATATATACTGAAGACTTGGCTGTATGGGCTTCGTTCCCTTTGCCTTCCCTGCATGGGAGAATTTTATAAAAAAAAATAAAAAAAGTAAACGTTTCACATATAATACAGCTCCATACTATCTTCCGTACTTCAGTCACGTGGCGCAGTATCGTATTCCGACCGTTAAGTGATCCAAGTGGCTATTTTTGAGATAGTTTACGAGCTTACTTTACGCGCCCTAAGTTGCGGGGCGGACCAGATTCAGTTACGTGGTTTGATGACCGTGTTAATGTAGAACTGAAGATATTATGTGTGATGTTATTTTAAGTCTGCATTTAAAACGAAAAATCTAACTCAAACTCAAAGTCATTTAATCAAATTGGTACCATCAAATACACTTTTGACTAGTCAAAACAAAATAAATGATAATTATCCTAAAATTGATAATACCACTACTTTTTTTCGGCCTTGTCTAGAGAAGATACAGGCAAGAAACTCTGCAAGGGTTCCATCTTCCCTTTATATGTTCAACAACCAAATAAAATTTACGAGTATTATACAATACCTTAATCAATCATTCTAATAATTTTAATCTTTAAAATCAAAATGATTTCTCGTTTTTTTGATGGCGCTGAAGTAAAGTCATATCAAGTTTTTGTAGTTGTTGTTACCAGATATTTAACGCCTTGGGTACCGCGAACACCGGTGCTCGCAAACAATAGATATTTCTATTGTGTATCGTTTTGTGCCGCTTCACTAGTTGAGTTCCAATCAAATCCATCCAAAGATTGTTTGCATAATATCGCTCGCTGTGAGCGATAAGACCGCCTATTGTACTATCGAACAAGCAGATTTATGACCCATTTTAACAATATTTCAATTACAACTGTCTATTGCACGACATTTTTATGTACGTGTCCAAGAAAACCTGTATACAAGTGAATTTAAATTGGATTTAAATGCTACGGCCAAATGACATTATGGTGTCTCAGAAATCTATTTGTTTGATAATTATATAAATCGTGTGGTAGCGGCTCATTAAAAGAATACTACCAACCCAACTCTAAACTTGGGTGTCGTAAAAGGCCACTAATGGACTTGAACTGCACAACCATCCGATAGGTTATAGCGGCGACGGGCTCACCACCTGTCACGCTGAGTGCAGTCACTGCTTGGTCAAGCGCGGACTATGGCAGTGGGCTGCTTTTGCGGTGCTGTGCCTATTCTCTGACTTACCCTTAGGGGATAATTGTCTTGATTATATGTATGTATTATATAAAATATTACATGTTACTTCATTGGTGTACAATAAAATTATTGTCAATTATATTTCATTTCCATTGTTCTGCAACCATGAAGCTTCCTATATGAAAACAAATTTAGTAGCATGAACTGTGACACCGATTCGCTCAATTCGGATTGGGTGTAATATGGTTGTAATAAACAGCGGCTGTTAAAAATTATCTTTTACATCGAGAGTGTTTTGTTAGCGTTGAAGAGAGTGCTTGTACAAAACTTAATTGGACTACATTGAGTTTTACAATCTATACAAATATGCGAATGTAACTCTTTCTGTCTGTCTGTCTTGTATTCACGTCAAAACTACTGAACCAATTTAACTCAAATTTTGTACACAGATAGTTTAGAGCCTGAGAAAGGACATAGGCTACCTTCTATCCCGATATTCCCATGGAAACAGATGCCATGCGGGTGAATGTCAAATATTTAAATAACGCGTCCCCAGAAAAATGAAGGACAAATTTACGCCACTATGAGCTTTGCTTCTAATAATAGAGTAGGAGTAAATTTTCAATTCCACCATTTGAGGATACTGTTAATATACTGTTAATATAACTGAGAATATGGTAAAATCTTTCAGTGTTGAAAAGCCTATTTATTGAGGAAGGAAGGAGGAAGGCTATAGGCTACATACCATCACATTATCTCAAAGTAACTATTCTACGCGGACTAAGTTGCTGGAAAAAGCTAGTATGTAGGTAATAGCGTAAAAAGTTTTGTATATTTTTTTTTCTATCCAGAACAAAGAAAAGTAAAGAGTCTTTAGTAAAGAGGACCAAATTACCAATCTATTACGAACTCAAAATCAAGTTTTTTTTTATAGAAAACGAGTGTTGTAATACGTTTTGTAAAAATGTAAATGCTGGGAGTGAATTCGGAGGAAGGTCCGCGGCCCGACGTCTCAGATAAGGAAGATCGGCGATAGGTCGGCGTAGGGACCGGGAGGGTGACCATGAAATTAGGTAGACTGTGGAAAACAGGTATTAACTGCATTACAAATGCATTCTAATATTATAAATGAACGTACAATTGTAATTACATACATACAAAATCACGCCTTTCACCCATTCGCAGAGAGGGGACGAGATTAACATTTTTCCTTTTGCTACGAATCTAATTTGTTCTCTCGCTTTATACAGGTATGTTCTGAAATTTGAGTACATACCTGGAGTACGAGTGCCTTGGAGTACGAGCAGACTCGAGTACGACCAGGTCCTTCTGAAGAGCGCCCTCGATTTGATCGAGAAATGTTCGGGGTTGGCTGGCACCATTCTATAGGTACGATGCGTAAATAACATTTTACCTCCACGAAAAAAGGTCTATCTTGCCCCATATCTTCCTCTACTATAATTATTTTATCTATACATATAATAAAACTGTAGAGGTCAAATGTATGAACATAGAATAAAAATACCAGATAGAAAATATATAAAGATTAGTTTGATTTGAAAAATGCTTAAAATCAATTCACGGGGATGTAAAAAGAGGAAAAAACATTTTTATTTAATTTCTTATTTCTCTGTCTGTTCGTCTGTTTGTACGGGCTATCTCCGAAATGGCTGGACCGATTTCAATGAAATTTTGCGTGGTGATGCCTTTGTATTCCTGGTCAAAATCTTAGATACTTTTTATTCTGGAAAATTAAAGAGTTGCATTGGGTTAGTTAATAAACCAGTAACCACGGACGGAGTCGCGGGCAACAGCTAGTTCTGTATAAATATCGCTTTATCTGCCTGCACGACGAGCGCAATGTAAAAAAACACTCATCTGTGCATCCGCTCCCATAGTTCGACGAGAGATCGACGATAATTATTAGCCATAAATGTCTGTGACAGACTAAAACATCATCAACATCACATCAATCATGCCAGAATATTGGAAAATCACTATTCAAATAGTCACTTGGTTATGAAATTTACGTAGTTTACAGGTTTCCTAAGAACCATTCTTAAGAAAATAAGGAACTACCACGTTAATTTTAATACGTCCTGTCTAATACAAAAAGTGTGGTGTGCCTTTTAAAGGCAAGCGTCCGCTTTTCTTTCCCATTTGACGCGGCCACGGGCGCCCTCAGACCTGTTTTAAAAAGATATAAACCCACTTGGGCTCGCTGCCGGTCTCTCCAGCTGTTATCCGAATGCTGTCTGTATTTATTGTTATAGCCCGCTTTGCTGCTACTTTATTGCTTTTTGGTCATTCAATTTCATACAGGCGTTAATAGCATCTTCATATTAGCAAAAATACATAAAAATCTGTGGTTTATTTTCAGTAATACCTTTGAGAAAATTGTTTTTCCTTGTCACTTGGGTCAGCATTTATGAATCTATTGGCACCTTATTCGAAAATAGGAAAATAAAAACATTTTATATAAAAAACAATAATAATTACTACTAAGGGAGTCACTATTAAAGAGAGATCACTATTTAAGAGAGGTAAAATCTGCCCGCTGGGCACTCCTAGCAATGGATGAACATGGAGTAATACCTAATTTAGATAGATAGATAGATAAACTTTTTATTTGCAATAATTACACACACACATACTTACAGACAAATATAGGTATAACATACAAATTTCTTATATATTAAACATAACAATAAAATAATCATTACAGAACAATAAACAAAAGGTGGTAAGTAACATGTGTGCCATAAGAATGCAAAAGGGCGATAGCTCAGATTATGGTATGCTCCATGAGCAACCCACTGATTTTCAGCTATTACCCAATAAAAAGGAGAAAGGGAGAAAAGCGCGAGAACGACTCGGCTCCATGATACTACAAAATACAGCGACGAAATAAAACAAATAAATATCAATATTACCGAAAATGATTAGACCAGTCTCTGGTAAGAACGCATTAGCTATAATGCTCCGTCAGAGACCACCACTGAATTGCATTGACCCAGGCGACTATTGCTACTCACACCAAATTTTTGGAAATCCAATAAAAGTACCTTAAGGCGTTTCTTTAAAATAAATTTAGAAGTAGCGTTTCTTAAAGGTGGAGGTATGTTATTCCAGCATTTAGTCGCCTGGTATCGAAAACTTCCTATGAATATGATATGCCAGAGGATTCCGCGTTAATTTATGTTTTTTCTTGCAATTGAAAAAGTTTAGAAGTACCTAATAGGATTACAATGCTTGTAATTCTACGCGAATTATCAATTGTACACAATCAAACAACTTGACTCCTAATGCAATATTAATTTTGAACTCTACTATGACAAAATTATGTTAAAAGTCACTAGCACTCTTAAAGGGCCAATCATTGTACTCCATACCCTAGTCATGTTCCTATTTTAGTCTGTAGAAGACCTACAAAGTTTGCATACCTCTTCATTACATTGTCCGCGGCAAGTCATGCTTCAGACGGGATAATAGAGTTGCCCAGATGATTTGTCGGATCGATCCCTATTTTCGGAAATTGGATTTGTAGATCGTCCCGATATCGCCTGCCGGGGATAAGAGGCACGGCCCATTTCGATGATTTGCCTATCGATCTATCAGCTTTTAATGCATCCTTTTTCTTGTATCTTGTTTGACTTGGCGGAATGGTGTATTTAGTTTTATTTTTCTGAAACCACTAGACTTTTTGACATTAAATTGTTTTACTTTAATTTTAACGTATTTTAAACCGAAATAACATTTTTAAATTACTTTTTATGCCCCAAGCTCACACAATACACTGTAATCCATGTAGAAGTTGCAAATAGAGGCATTTTTTATATTAGTTATAGACTTAAAACTGCACAACCATCCAATAGCTTATAGCGGCGACGGACTCACCACCTGACACGCCGAGCACATGTACAGACAATGCTTGGTGAAGCGCGGTCTATGGCAGTGGACTGCTTTTGCGGTGCTTTTGCCTAATCTCTGACTAACCGATAGGGGATAACAGTCGTGATTATAGGTATATGTATGATGTAGCCAGTTTACTCTCAGGTGAGCAGTTTGCTTATTTGCCAACATGTTGCATAAAAAATTGGACGTCATGATGACTGATGACTTTGTAAAAAATATTGAGTCTATGGAAAAAAAACTTATGGCAATTTTGCATAGGTATGAGCGTGTGCAATGAATAGACATATCTTTAGATTTACTTTGTTCGGAATTGTTGATAACTGTACGCACACTATCCGCTGACTGTCAATGTTACACTCTTGTTTATAAAACACTATGAATAGGGGTGTTAGTATATTGTAAAATAATATTAGGTCCTTACCTATGAAATTGGTGTTTTGTATGGAGATTTTGGGGAATTATGCATTTTCCATACTAACATTTTATCAGTTTTCTTCACAACGACAAATCCAGAGATAATAATATTTGGCATGTATCATTAGACTTGCTTTAGTAATATGTGTAATATCACACTTCATAAAAATTATTTATCGTTTTTAAGTGAATGCAAATAAAATGATGTATTCGGGAGGCACTTAAGAAGAGTTGTCTCCGTGTCCAATTTTAACACAATTAAACTTACAACAAATTATCAAAACAAATCAAAAGAGCTCAAAAATATAGCCTATTTTTAGACGAGGTAATTATTTTTTAGGAATACTCTGAATCTTAATAGTTACAGACAAAATACTAAGACAGAATAAAAACACCAATTTCATAGGTAAGGACCCAATATGTGGTAAACGGTGTTGGTTACAGGATTGTTAACGTTTTTATTATTACTAAGTTATAAAATGTATTTTGTAACTGTTTGTTTACCCAAATAAATAAAATAAATAAATAAAAGAAGATAGTCCCGACTTTTGCAGATCAAGATCAGCACCCGTCGTGTAAGTTATCATTGTAAAGATCTTAACTTTTGTAGTTGCGATGGAGCTTAAATTCTGATGGAAACATGATTTCTGATATTTTCCGCTTTTCACGTTTCTCATAGAAATTGAGCTTCTTGACACAATAAAAAAAATGTTATTTACTATGAAGCTAAGGGTACAGAATATAATCACAACTTCTCTTTGGATTCTATTGAGTCTCAGATCCTATGCGAATTGGTTTACAGTAAAATAAAATGATATTAGATTAAACTGAAGTAAATATCGTACGCAAATCGTAAGTATAGTTATGTTTTATGATTGAGCCGGCCATCGCTCTTAATGCCTTGATATAGAGTCTGAATTCATAGGATTAAAGCTCACTCGTGAACTGCAATAACGGTCGGCTCACATCGGGAAGCGACGCGATGATTCTTAAGGTGCTATTACGGCGCGAGAAAAAATAAACTAATAGGATAGCGCCATTTTGTTAGTCACTCGAAACGAAGCCAGCCGATTCGTCTTACACTGTCTAGGTACCTCGCGTACTGTACCCCTAATATATAATTGAAAAAAGCTTCTCACTTTGAGTTGCGTTAACAAAATAAAAGTTATAACACCGGGACTACACGCGACGTACATAATGTAGTATATAGATACTACTTGATAGATGCAACGCGAAAGTTTAAAATCTTATGTTAACAAAATATGTCAAGAATTAAAATTTGTATGGGAAACGTGCAACTAGTTAAAATCACATTTCTTATAGAAATCGACATTTTTGATCATTTCTTAACGCAACTCAAAGTGAGTAGTATTTTTACAATGAAAACTTACAAGAGATGTACGGTTTCTCTGGTGTCGCGATGCGCAGCGCTGCGTCGCGTTGCGTCGCGTGGTACTTTGAGGTACAATTTTGAAATCTGTATTAAAAAGTGCGCGTTGCGTTGCGTCGCGTCTCTTTGTAACATGGCCCTAATCATACGCATATGAACTGTCAAATAGCAAGCCTATTATGGTGCGGCGTTATCTAAACGCCCCTCGTAGGATCATATCGCCGTCGCCGCTGGCGAGGTTAGGCTGTAGTCGTATGCGATGGTGTCACGCTCTTGTTATAAATGCATTTTGTTGTAAAATACAAACATAAAAATATAAAAGCTCTTACCACTTCAAAACAGAACGTGGCTGAAAATAAGATTCAAAACATTAAATTGTATTTTAATTCTCATGGGCCAGATAGCTCGGTGGCGTAGTGGTTAGTTCGCTTTGGCTTTCGATTGAAGACAAAGCTACCTTCGCCATGGTCAGGCCTAGGATGGGTGACCAAAACTTTGTGATAATCAGCTCCTCCGTGCTTCGGAAGGCACGTTAAGCCGTTGGTCCCAGTCGCTGTTGCGACTGTTTCTACCCACCAACCCGCATTGGGCCAGCGTGGTGGTGTTACGGCCCATACCCGTCATGTGCCTCAAGGCCTCAAGCAGTGAGATGTATATAGGCTGAGGACGATAGGCCAGACATTTCATTAGTATATTCTAGCCCAGTACACCAGATTTTTGTAAATGACTGAATGATTTTTGAAAAACATAAAAAGCGGTAGGCTGAGATATGTAATTGTTAACTCTCACACTTTACATTTTTTTAAAGCTGTGCTGTTATAACTCATGTTATAATGTTCGAATTATAAACTCTCACTCGAACTCATAATGACATACTTTTTAACACAGGTGATAAATTGGAAATTTAAAAATCGAAACTGTAGCATAATGGCCATTATGCAACAGATTGGACTCAATATGCAATACTTATTTTTTTAACAACGCACAAAACTATGGTAAATGTTTTCCAGACAGCCAAGAATAAAAAAAAAATAATAATTTTTTTGTTTTATTTCTTTGTATAATGAGTATAGATAAAGTAGTGCATGTAATTGCACATAACTCGGTATTATGTGACAGTTACATAAACTAGCATTAAAACATCAAATATGTCATTTTAAAAATGTCGTAAGAACAAAAGTCAGATGTTTTCATCTTTCATAATGAACATCTTTAACCCGCAAAAGCAAAACCAACACCCTACTCTTAAAAAAAGCAAAATCTCAGTCCTTCCACTTATTTTCCAATTTCAGTTGAAGAAACAAGAAACTATTAAAATAATAGGGGCCAGTTTGAGTTCGGGTCACGTGCCAAAGTAATTTTAAAGGGAAACGGGGCCCACAGGGGGCCAGCTAAGTATATTACCTACGATAGATTTCATTCGGCAACAGATGCGATATTGTTTTGTTTGGTTAGGTTTGATAAAGTAATCTCTTATTGGACATTTAAAGGCAATAGGGGCTGCGAAACAGTAAAAAAAATAGAAATAAATAGTAGGTAGTAGTGAAGCAGTACCTACAGGTAGCAAATAGTGTGGTTAGTAGGTTGCTGTTAAAATCGCTCTTACCGATAAGTCCGCCTGTACCTATAGCGTTGTTTGAGGCATGAGGTTGTGTATTATTTATCTATAGTTTGTTTCTTGTAAGTGTAGTTTAATTTATATTAAGTGGTACGAGTATAAGTTAAAGGTTAAACAAAAACGTGTTGATTTGGGATTCAAATATACATTCCATTAATGAGGACCTCCGTGGCCAAGTTCGTTCAAGATGTCGCAATCTCTGTGGTCTCGGAATCGAGTCCTAATCGTAATAATTCTCAGTATCTAACGACCAATTAAATTTCACATTGATAAGTATAAATTTTAACTTTCAATAAGCTGTTGCCCGTGTCTTCGTCCGCGGTTACTATGGTTTTTTAACTATCCCACGGGAAACCTTTAATTCTCCGGAATAAAAAGTATCTAAAATGTTGACCAGGGATATAGGGTATCACTATGCCAAATTTCATCGAAATTTATTCAGCCATTTCGGAGATTAGTGCGTACAAACAGACAAACAGAAAGAGATTTTTTTTTTGTATTTTCCCTCTATTTACATCCTCCTGACTTGATTTTAAGCATTTTTTTTCTATGTACAGACATTCGACCTCTATAGTTTTATTATATGTGTTAAAAACCTCTTTTTAGTTTGTTTTTTATATTTTATTTGAATTTTATGACAGCGGTTGTCTTTAAAGAAGAACAATGGAAGTAAGTCGAAAAATATAATTGTTTCGTAAAATATATTAGTTTTCCTTTAATTTCCAACAATATGTATAGAATAGATTTAGATTAACTACTCTACGAATGTATAATTATGGTGGACTTAACTGAGGGAATATATAAAATTTATATTTCAAGTGACATAAACATTACTGTTGACAAGTCAGCGTTTCTTAGAATTCATTCCTTTCCCCATTCGTGGGCAGTCCCTCAAATAAAAAATAATTAAACATTAACTTCTACAGACATTACTTTTAATGTTCGGGAAGGGAGAACGCATAGTGAAATCCTCGGGGTAGTATGAAGTTGACTTTGTTTCTGTTTAATTACACCCTGGCGGCGTCAGTGGAAGTAAAAAGTTAATTAGGTTTAATTTTAATTGTGGGGCGGGAAGACGGGCTAAAGCATTTTGATACGTTTTAAATGATTAGCGATTCATGTTATTGTGAACTTTATGTGCTCGACACAAATAAGAGATAAATAATAAAGATATTGGGTCCTTACCTATGAAATTGGTGCTTTTCTTCTCTCTTAGTATTTTGTTCGTTACTATTAAGTTTCAGAGTATTCTTAAAAAATAATTACCTCCTCTAAAAATAAACCATATTTTCGAACTCTTGATTTGTTTTGATAATTCGTCGTTATGATAATTAAACACCTCCATCTGTTTATATTCATAATGCATTGAATTAAATAAATACAAATTCGTTCAAATTTTCACATCCACTTATACAGTAAAACTTCCTCGGGCGCTAAAACAAAATTTGTTGTAATGAGAAAAAAGGTTATGTTGTGAGTAAAAAAGGGAAGAATTATTAGAAAAAACTTTCTGGGAAAACTCACTCCATAGTATCTCAATAGCTATGACTCAGCTTTATAAGTTGTCATAACCCGAATATTAAAAGTAAACTCCAACAATTGTACGCTTCTTTTAATGTTTTGTTATTATTTTCCTCCTTTTTATGTTAATAGTTAATTATTATGCAAAGCTTCACTGAAGTGAATTAACATACTTTTATCTTTCGTAAACACGGAAAATTTTCTCTGATTGTTTGCATTCTGCGTAATCAAAACAAGTCTGTTTGTGTTGGATATTTGAACGTATTTTAATAAAAATCACTAATTTAGGTTTATTATATGCGTATATTAGTGCCTATAAAATAGAGATTTTGAGTAAACACTCATTATATGAGCGCTCTTAAGAGTGCACCGAGATTTTAGCGCTATATTTGCGTTCATTGGTTCCCTTGCTTTGTTGTAATTACTAAAGCTACAATTATGTTATTCACATGCAAGATAAGGATTCACTGTATGAAGCATATTAATTATAAACTCGTTTACTTGTAATTGGGTCGATAGAAAAAATACCAAAGATAGCTCTAAAAAAATATAAACCCTCAGTATGGTGTAAGTGCTTCACGGAGAGTAATCAGCTTTTGAATACTAAAATACAATACGTTTCGTATATTGCCTATATTTTTTTACAGCGACCTGAGTAGATCTATTGTGACTGCCCCTACCTGCTTACAGCACTTCCCCAATTCCTACGCTGATCATATAGTCAACGATGGCCCTGAGGAAGGAGGTTTTAATCTCTCCAGGAGAGAATAGATGGCCTCCGAAGTTCCGGCTTTTGTAGTGGCGCAGAGGCTCACATTTGACTATATTGTGGAAATGTTATTTATTTTTATAATACGAAAGAAATAGTAGGTCTTTACCTATGAAATTGCCGCTTTGTATGAAGATTTTGGGGAACTCTGCATTTTCCATACTAACATTTTTTCAGTTTTCTTTACAACGACAAATCCAAAGATAATATTTGGCATGTATCATTAGATCATTAGACAAGCTTTAGAAATATGTGTGATATCACACTACATAAAAATTATTTATCGTTTTTAAGTGAATGCAAATCAAATGATGTATTAGGGAGGCACTTAAAAAGAGTTGTCTCCGTGTCAATCTTAACACAATAAAACTTACAACAAATTATCAAAACAAATCAAAAGAGCTCAAAAATATGGTCTATTTTTAGAGGAGTTAATTTTAAACTTATAATTATATTTTAAACTTAATAGTTACAGACAGTAAAGACCTATTATCTAAATTGGCGCGCGAAACGTCCATCCGAGTTAGGTAGTTAGTTATGTATAGAAAATCCGTGATTCGTCTGTTTTCCGCTAACCTTGTTTTCCAATAGGTTGATCTTTGCGTTGCCCGCATCCAGCGCTTTGCCAGATATCGGTCACTTTGTGAGGGGCCTACTAACGCTGCGCCTCTCAATAAGTACTTTCCACTCAGAACCGTTTCGCATCAACGGCTATCAGGGCCCTGTCTCGGCTAATTTACAAATGGCAGAATAGGATCTCAATGGTCAAAACTTTGACATTTTGTCGTCTGAAAATAAATTTTCTTTAGATTTAGACTACGAAATGTAAAAATTTTCACCATTAAAATGCCATAGTTGTAAATTAGTAGAATCGGCGCTCAGTTCTGCAGGCAATGTCCTGCCCACTGCAACTGGCTCTCAATTGTATAAGCTATGGCGGTGAACTTAGATATAGTTATAAAACTCTCTCATTTTATATAGAAAAGTCTACATCGATTCTCCGAAGATGTAAATCCTTCTCCCACCACCACGCTATGTATGTTACATCATTTGATAGATACCAAATTCCAAATGTTGGTCCGTTCAGAGATACTGCTTGCTTATTTATTTATTTATATAGTAATTTTCCAACTTATAGGCAGCGGTGGACGAGTTGGGACGGACAGGGCACTACTCGTTCGCGAGGCCGCGGGACTCACAGGTTCGATCCCACCGCCTGTACCATTGACATTCAATAAAACTTATTAACCGTGTATCGTGAATATCGCTTGCCTCACATTGTGCCCAGTACATGGCAACAGTTTTAACACCTCTGCCTACCTACCCCTTCCGGGAAAGACAGGTGATGATAAATTCAAGGAATCTGGAGAAAAACTCGGTAGTCGTCGACAAAAATACTGCTTTTATATTAGGTCCTTACCTATGAAATTGGTGTTTTGTATGGAGATTTTGGGGAATTCTGCATTTTCCATACTAACATTTTATCAGTTTTCTTCACAACGACAAATCCAGAGATAATAATATTTGGCATGTCTCATTAGACAAGCTTAAGTAATATATGTGTAATATCATACTTCATAAAAATTATTTATCGTTTTTAAGTGAATGCAAATAAAATGATGTATTCGGGAGGCACTTAAAAGAGTTGTCTCCGTGTCCAATTTTAACACAATTAAACTTACAACAAATTATCAAAACAAATCAAAAGAGCTCAAAAATATAGTCTATTTTTAGACGAGGTAATTATTTTTTAGGAATACTCTGAATCTTAATAGTTACAGACAAAATACTAAGACAGAATAAAAACACCAATTTCATAGGTAAGGATCCAATATTAAAGCGAAAAACAGGTAAGTAAATTGCTATAGTGGCATCACAAGAATGAGGTTCTTAAATCTCCTATGGTAATAAAAGCAATTTGAATTTCAATGTGTGTGTAGTGGCGCAGGCGGTGCACACGATATATTATAGGCGTCGCGTTTTTTAGAAAAGTGAAGTAGCATCTACACAATGTGATTGTGAAGGTTTTATTCTTCTGAATATTGAGTAGGTACGGAAACTGTTTGCGTACGTCTTCCTCGTGCTGCAAGCGATAGGCGGCAGCGAAGTTGATTATGGATATTCTGTGGAGACGGAGAGGATGAGGAATATTTTAAATAAATAAATAAATATCCCGTGTTGGTCCGGGACACCAAAAAGAATAAACAACTGCCTTTCTTGCCTAGCATGTCGTATAAGACGACTAAGGGCGTATTGGGTACTGGGTCTGTGATTGTATAGGCGATAAGTTAGCCACTTGTTACTTCTCTTTCACGATTTTTCATCTGACCAAACCCAATTTTTGTATGGCTAAATGTGGTCTTAAGGAACACATTGTTCCTTGGACTCTACCTACCCCTACGGGGATTGCAGGCGTGATTGTATGTATGTATGTGTAAATAAATATCCTCAGATATTCACACATATCAACTCGTCCCATTTTAAGCAACTAAATGCTGCTTGTGTTACGGATACTATAATATATGACGGACTATAAATATATTTAATAGATAAATTCGTATAATTATTGAGAATATACATAATATAATACATATATAATGAACATCCAAGACTGGAGAACTGATTTCTTGAAATTCATCACCCAAACACTTGCCACCACTGGGGATCGACCCCAGGACCTCTCGAGATGGCGACGCCTTGAGACCGGCGTATAGACCACTCGGCCACGGAGGTCGTCGAAATGAAAAAAATCAAGTTCATTTATAGAATAAATAAATATCTTTCAATACTCCCAGCAAATAGCCCAATAGCAATTAATAAATATACCTACGTAATTGTTATACACTGTGGAGCCTGAAATCGGGGACATCTAATAGTACACCAAGTCTCGCGAGGTCACTGGTACATAAATATTTTAATTTACTCAATTTATTACGTTTACTTGCCCCACCAGGATTCCCACCCAGAACTTTAAGAGATGGCGACGCCTTTAATCCGGCGTTCGAACCACTCGGCCACGAAGGTCATCTTTCAGAATTGAAACTAGTTTTGGAACTAACGTACTTTTTATTGTGTTCTGACTATGCCTTGCAAACTAATCGAAGTTTTTTAAGGGACCTGGAACTTTTGACCGTGGTGTATATTGTACTTTAATTTGTTCAGAACCCGCTCTACCCTTTCCCTTGTACCACACGGCCCCACGAGGGTGGCACCAGATGCCGCATGGGTGACAATAAATTTTATCGCCTCTCTGTGCGTACTCCGCACTACAAAACCGTAGGCTCGGATTTGATACATAAACGAAACGATATATTTTATCTAAACGCTTACACTGCCTTCGCATGCAAAGGTTTTAGTACAAGAGCGCTGTGGCTTTAGCAGATATTAAGTTTGAACTTGATGGAATAGTTCATAAACACATTATAAAACTTTATAAATTAGACAAACAACCTTGGCATCTGGATTCCACAAATTCTTATTTCTCACTATTGCTTCTATTTTATGAACATAAAAACTTTTTTAGTGAACACCGGCATAGATTTGCGAATCTTAAAGTAATTGTAACAGCGATTAAATAAATAGTGACCAATATCACATATAAAATTACCTTAAAGACCTCCACATCCATCTTGTCTAATCTTACATCAAAAGGCTCCGAAGCATCATTAACCGCTCATAAATTTGAATAAACATATCCGCCTAACGCGATTTGGTCTGATTTACAACCGAGTTTATCTACCTAACTTAATGTATGAAGCCTCTCCGCGAAACTGCCTACGTAAATTTTATGAGCGATCTTCTAAAATTTTTATTGAAGACAATAAGGTTGGCGTCATAAAAGAGAATGATGAGTTTGGAGCGAGTAACGAAGTCTCGGATAACGACCGTAAAATTCTGGTCGTAACTCTCAGTCCCAGGCTATGATTGTCTTCGTGATTTTGATTGTGATTTTGGGGTGCACCTGGTACACTTTGTTTGCGGTGTTTGATTGTCCACAGCACGGCTTCCTCATGAAGAGACACATAAGGAGTCTGGGCCGTAACACCACCAAGCTAGCCCAATGCGGGTTGGCGGGTTGGTGGGTGGGCTTTTATCAAAAGCTTTATCATTTTTATTAATTGCTAAACTAATATGAATTTAATTTATTCAATTTAAATTCCGATAACAACAATGATTTATTGACGGCAAAAAGAACACATTTATAAAATGCAGTTAGCAATCTTAGCAACGCACCGCTGCTAATAATCGTTATTAAATCCATGATAAATAATTCAGCGAACAAAAGATCTCTGTTGGATATAAATATAAACCTCCAAATAACGATAACCATTTGTTAATATCTTCGTTAAGTGTAATAATCGTCAAAAAATGTGAGTTCACCGCATTTGTCTTTCAGAATTCAAATCTTCAAGCTTCTTAGAGTATTCTCTGCTAATTCCTTTAGCATTTTCATTCTTATTCACTTGACTATGTCTCAATCTATAACAGCTCTAATACCTCCAATTAATTGTCACGAACCGAGGACAAGTTAATTTAGTTCAACTAGTTACTCTCTAACTAGTTAGTAATAAGTCCATTGTCGAGATATTTACATGGCATCGGGAGCGCATAACTCAGGCACGATCGATGCCGCCTGCCTGACTAATGGACCAGAAACGTCCCACCAAATCTAGCCCGAGGCAGCTCTAGGCTTTAAATTGAAGCAGTTACTATAACCAGAATTGTGCAGAGAACTTTTATGACGATAGCCTTATCTGTCATTCATGATTTTGCAAATCAATGCGTACTTTTAAAGCAGTGCTTTTTGATAAAAAGTTTTCCCTATATATTCTAATAGTATTTAGACTAATCGAGAGATGGATATAATAATATTTATAAATGAAGTCATCTAGACTTCATTTATTACATACGGTGATATCGAATTATTCATATAAAATTACATAGAAATCTTTTTGATCTTAATAAAAACCAATTACAGTTAAAGTGAATACGGTAATTAAAGCCCCATAACTCTAAATTCTTATGTATTTTACAATATTTATATTTAATTACTTTGCGGTATTTTTAATCGACAACCTATAGCTAATCAATTGCATACTTTCTTAACATTTAAGTAAAACGTTTTATCAAAAACAAAAAATTTAATCGGTCAAGGCGTCTCCGAGTAATCGGGGAACATACATAAAAAACATGAAAGTTTTCGTGGAATTAATAACTTCCTCCTTTTTTTGAAGTCGGTTAAAAACAGATACCAGGTAGGTATCATAATCGATCAGTGATATCTTATACATTTATGGAAACAAACAGTTTCTTGTCTCAAAGAAATTGAATTCTTTCACCAATAACGCCTCCACTAATTAATCAATATGATCAATTGACACATATCGATAAAACTAAAAATATTATACTCTAAGATTAGATTCGGAATTATTTAGATATGATCTAATTATTTCAATAGTAAAAAAAAAACAACTATAGTGAGTTTTGAAAACCTAGTAATATTGTGTATTTTTTCTGTATCACTATGATCTAAAAACATAATACTCTAAGATTACATTCGGAATTATTCAGATAATTTCCCTATAGTTTAAAAAACTCAACGAATAACTTGTTTTGAAAACCCTGTGGCGCCAGCGCCATCTAGTTTGTCAACATCAAAACTTTAAGAAAAAGAAGCACGTATTCATAAATAATTTAATGTTGTGTATTTTTCTGTGAAAATAAAAAAAAATCTTTTTGTGCATTAAGCCTACATTTGTAAAGAATTAGTAAATCAAATTTCAATTTACTTTCTTAAACAATATTTGCCGATAATGACGCGGCCTAGATAGAAGATCTAAGAAATTTTCCTGCAGTAAAGGTTATCTTAGATGTTAACAGGGCTGTAGCTAGAGTCGAATTCGAAGTAGGGCAGCATTGGTTATAGGTAGGGCAGAAGTAAAAATCATAACTGATCTCTAAGTAGGTTAGTGATGTTTATTTTAGTTTAAAAGGGGATTTCCCGTACCATAGATAGATTGTAATATAGCGCATATTGCAATCTACGGGTACTCCCCTCTATATCATAGATATTATAATTAAATAGACCCATCGTTTCTGTGATGGTGCTTTAAAACCCATCTTTACACAGAACAAAGAATTATTTTTGAAATGAATGTCTGTAATATGTTTGGAAAAATTTTGATACTAGAAGTTTTTTTTTATTTTAAACTATGAACAAACAGTTTAATTATAAGTAATTATTAATCTTAGTTTTTGGTATTTTTAAGGTAGGGCATTGTGATTAAAAGGTAGGGAATTGCCGCACAATGCCGCCCCTAGCTACGGCCGTGGATGTTAAACAGGATATTCAGCTATCACCATACCAAATTTCATTCCATCCCTCTGCTGGGCACAGTCCCTCCTCATGAAGAAACACATCAGGAGCATTAAAGATAAAGATAAGATAAATTTATTGCTCCAAAATAGTTATTACAATGGTTTTGGTACAACATTGTGGTCTTATAACTAAAGTAGGTCTTATAGGACAGTGTAAGCCTCTGTGCTAGGATAATCCTGTGTTACAGAGTTAACAAATTTTTTAGCATTCATAGACATTACTTAAGGAAAGTACCATATAAAAATAATGTAACCAATTTCTAAATTCCACCATTTAAAATTTTAACATATCACCTTATCTGTAATAACATTTATTCTGTCAGTATAGCAGTTAATGCGGGTAGGATTCAAAGTATATCAATATAATATAAATATGATTTTCTATATTCAAAAATATTGATAATCAGTATTTAAAGTATTGATAATCAGTTGCTCCATAACTTTTTATCACGGCTGCTACTCTAAATTCCCTCCTTTGTACGCTGAACACAAGTTATGCATATAATAATAGTATGTTATCTCACGTTATTTATTTGATATTTCGTTCCATTGCCTTTTAAGTACGCGGACTAATAGCGTGATTACGCCCATAAAATTCTTGTAATGCTAACTAACTGCAGATTCTGAAATTCATTGTTATTTCAAGCAGACGTTACTACCGTTAGGCAGGCATAAAATTCTCAGTCAAAAAGTATTGTGTTTTATAAGAGTTCTATTGAGGCGTTGTCATAACGCGTTTGATAGCAGTATCATGTCTGATAGAATGATGAGATAAAAGGACGCAGATAGCTTTTCGTAATTTTTTCGCTTAAAGTAAGCAACCACGCTTGTGTTATGCTGTTGCTTGTGGTAGATGATTTAGTTCAAGAATGAATCTATACTTATTATATCCTTCTAAAATATATTTTGTTCTCTTTATTTAATTATGGATATATGACCGCTTACCGTCCGGTCCTTAAAGATGCCGGCATTATTTATTTAACAATTGATTTGTATACTTTTGCTACACAATTTCTAAGTAAAACGTGACGTATAGGTATGGGTAATTTGAATGTACCGAGTATATGTAGATATACTTACAGAGTACAAATTCCTCCATAAAGTTCTTAATGTTACTGACGCAACCTCTGTGGTCGCAATCATGTTATCTGGTTTTTATCAAATCTCACCCGATTCTCGCCCCTGTGAAAAGTTACAGGTGAGTGTGAGATCTGCACACTCTCAGCTAATTCCGCCTGAGCCCTTGATCCGAATAAATTGTCGACAGGCGTTCGACGCCTACGACGAATCTCGATTGTGGAGAATTCTGCAAAGAAACGATTTAGGCGGCTTATCGAGTCACGAATCGAGTGATCGAAGAACGCTTGGCTTTATTGTGTTGGTTTGCGTAGTTTCTGCGCTTTATTGCTCTGATTTTCGTGTAGGCGTCTTTAAGTAAGCACGTTTGGAGATAATAGCCTGTTAGTCTTGGTATTAAGGGTTATTCTGAAGATATTGCAAAGAATTATGTTTGCTCATCATCTGATGTCACAAAAAATTGCTTCAAGAGCTCAAGAACAAGAATGGTATTTATAAGAGCGATTTTGTTGGGACAGCTAAACAACTTTGAAACTTATTGATTGAACATTATCAAGTGGAGGAATGGCTTGTAAATGTTTTCCAGCAAAGTAAGAGTGCCTTTAAAGTTGATATTGAACATGCCGCATTCTCAAATCCTGAGAAATCTTTCAGCTTTGCGTGCCTTTCGGCGGGATTTGGTTGTTGGTGCAAATGATAAGCTTATCAGATTTCACTGAAACGACATTAATTTTACATGCATGCATAAAACCAAGACTATTATCCCATTAAGGGTTAGTCAGAGACTAGGCAATAGCACCGTGAAAGCAGTTCATTGCCAATGCCATAGTCCGCGCTTCACCAAGCAGTGACTGCACTCAGCGTGACAGGTGGTGAGCCCGTCGCAGTTATCCGAAACATCGAAATAAGAATCACGTCCGCCATTGTCAAATTCCGCCAAAAACCAATCCAAAAATCACTGTTTTTTCTGCTTAATTCAGCTGGCTGTGTGTCAGTGTCAGAAGTTATTTATTTATCTGTATCATAGTGAGTTTTTGTATAGTATGTACTAGTATTATCTGGTATTGTATTCTCTCCCTCTCCTTCTTGTAAATTAGGCCGTCTCGCTTGCACAGTAATGCAGATTGATTCCGACCAACTTTAAAGAGCCAAATTCGATTTGCGACCGACGTGACATCGGCTTGGAACAGAAAAATAGGAAGACACTCAGAAAGTTTTAGCGTGATTTCGCTGGGAATGCGGTCTTACAGTGACTTAATAAGACAAAGAATTATGTATGTTTTTACAAAAGTTTAAACTGTTTTTCAGTGAAAACTATGATCAAAAGTAGAAGTAAGGATAGTTGATAGCTGTAAACATCAGAAGATAGATATTAATTTATTAATAATGTCTTTACCCATTTGTCCTCAGCCTATATACGTCCCACTGCTGGGACAGGTCTTCCTCATGGATAAACACACATGAGGAGTATGGACCGTAACACCACCACGCTGGCCCAATGCGGGTTGGTAGGTAGAAACGGTCACAAATGCGTCCGGGACCAACGGCTTAACGTGCCTTCCGAAGCACGGAGGAGCTCGAGATCACAAAGTCTTGGTCACCCATCCACGGCCTGACCATGGCGAAGGTAGCTTTGTTTTCTATCGAAGCCAAAGCACACGGACCGCTACGCCACCGAGCTCCTCACCATCTCGTCTTTACCCATTCATATTTACTTTATTTTTTAGTTTATTTAAACATTTTTTGTAAATTATTCAGCCACAAAAACAAAAGGACTCACGCACCTACAAAGAGAGGTATGTTGATGTCAAGAATACACAAAATAAAAAAACTGCATCGTTGAGTTATTACAGAAGATGACACTGATCTCTCTGCGCAAGGATTAAAGTTGAAACTCGAAAAACACATTTTTGAATATGATTGTTGTGTCACTTCGGGTAAATGGATGGGATCTGAACATGTAGAGCCGTCTCATTCAGCTCACGCTCCGTATTGCCACAGAAATGGCTCCCAATGGTATATTAAACTACGTAGCGTACAAACCCCTGACTTCCTTTCTAGGCATGTATCGCTACTTGGGACCTTTGTATCTGCATATCTGTAAAGAGGTGAAGCTGCACTAACTTCACAAGCTGTTCTGCGTATCATACATACTGAGGACCTCCGTAGTCGAGTGGTCTGTACGCGGGACTCAAGGCGTCGCCATCTCGAGAGGTTCTGGGTTCGATCCCTGGTGAGGCAAATGTTTGGGTGACGAATTTTCAGACATTTGTTCTCCAGTCTTGGATGTTTATAAATATTTATAAATATTCAGGATATTTATATGTATTTATCTATTAAACATATTTATCCGTCATCGAGTGTCTGTGACACAAGCAGCATTAGTTGCTTCAAATGGGGCTATTTGAATGCTTGAAGTATTTATTTATTTATTTTATTTATGCTGGAAGTATTAGTAAACATAATGTTTAAAGTTATGGCTAATCTACAATAAATACATAAAATCACACCTTTTTTCCGGTGGGGTGGGCAGAGATTACAGGTTTCCACTTGCTACGATCCTGACACACCCCTTTCGTGTCTTCTATTCTCATTACTGGCATCATACATACCCTTTGGTTTGGTCAAGGTACGTTTGCCTAGGCCAACTTTCCCATTCACATCTGCCTAAGGGTGCCTTTCCACCAGAGCTATACGAGGTAGCTATGCTGTGAGCGAGGACAAAATAGACCAATAGGAATGCATTATTTTGCGAGTCACGTGAAACGAAGCGATTTTATTGGTCTAGTTTTCCCCGCTCACAGCATAGCTGTCTCGCATAGCTGTGAGTCTACCTACCTCGTGAGTCTGCTTTCATACGTCCTCAAACTGCTCAAACCATCTAAGCTTTCTTTTTTTATTTTTGTCACTGCGTGCGAAAGAGGTCGCATCGCACCTTTCTCTTATCTCACTGTTTCTAATTCTATCTTTCGAAGAGGCTTCACAAATGCTCCTTAACGCTCTCATTTCCACAGCATTTATTCAATTTTCATCCTTCTTCGGTCATACCCAACTTTCATTACCATACATGAATGTTGGTACCAAAACCTCTCTGTGAACAGCCAGCCGTGCCTTGTTAGACACCGCCTGGCTTTTCTTATAGATACGTATACCTATATTTATGAAATTTAACGTATAAATTTATGTTAAAAAGAAAAGGAAAACATCGGGCATTGTCAATAGTTTTCGGGTAATTTCAGTTATTTCAGTCATCACTGAATTTAGAAAAATCCTCCCTGTATTGAGTGTATTCTAAATATCACTCGCCTTATACTGTACCTGGAGCATGGCATTAGCCTCATCTTCTATACTTAGGAATTTAAACATATTAGGCGAAGGGTGTCACGTCTGCGTTCCTATTACATGCAAAAAATGTTTGCTCAAAATACGAGTATGTATATTTAAGGTCTGCTCAACAAAAATGCAATATCGCGAATTGTACTGTCAGTATCACATTTCAGTGGCACTAAATAAGATGCTACAATGTCAAAACAAATGTATTTTCTTTTCTTCCTACGTTATTATTTCCACAGTTTTCTGTGCATATCACGTACGGTGTCTCGCACATAACACTATAAAGACAAACCTTCTTACACAGCGATCGTTAAACCGTTCTATTGTTTCAGCATTAAGGCTCATTTTTCTTTGTCTTCTAAGAGATATTGGTTCGATTCGACATTACGTCTTCCCGTCACGTCCCGGGTTCGACTCCCAGCTGGACCCGGTGTTATTTTTATCCGCATTTTGCTCATATTGCGCCGTTGTGTGACAGTGTCGGCAATATTAAATGTAACGTTTACTCATTTAGGGGAACTTTGTGACTTATTAAGTAAAATGTTATTTGTAACTTCATCAGGAAAAGGAAAGTGAGAAAGGTTGTACAGTTTCACTGTTAGACAACTGGTAATTTTGAATCTTACCGACTGAGGTATAAGGCCGAATTGTTACAATCGATATCTTGGTGAGATGTCTTAACTTATGCGGAGATAATATGCCCCATTGATTTAATTTGGTGGGGTTTGCTAATATCACCTCGTGGTTACTTTCCCGCTAAAGTAGGATTTGAAATTATCTAGTATACAATACATTTTGCTCGTAAAAAATATTTTTTCATAAAAACGGAAAAAAAACTACCTGAAAGAAAAACTTAAAGTAATCCCCACAAGAAATTCCATTAACAATCAGTCACATCTATACATATAATAAAAGCGTAGAGGTTGAATGTCTGTACATAGAAAAAAAAATGAACAAAACCAAGCCAGGGGGATGTCAATCGAGGGAAAATACCATTAAAAAAATATTTTTTTAAATTTTTTGTTTCTCTATTTGTTTGTACATACTAATCTCCGAAATGGCTGAACCGATTCCAATAAAATTTTGCATGTTGATAATATCCCTTGACAACATCTTAGATACTTTTTATTCCGGAAAATTAAAGGGTTCCCGTGGGATAGTTAAAAACCATTGTAACCGCGGACGAAGTCGCGGGCAACAGCTAGTTGGCTATAAAATTGTAATGTGGTGTCTTACTGGGTGGCGATGAGGTGATCCGGTTTTCGATATTGTTAACAAAGATATTGGGTCTTTACCTATGAAATTGGTGTTTTTTTTCTCGCTTAGTATTTTGTCTGTAACTATTAAGATTCAGAATTCAGAATAGACTATATTTTTTAGCTTTTGATAATTTGTTGTTAAACTTACAATGGATGGATGGATGGACTATTAGTATGGATTTAACTTCGTACATTAATCAGTTCACGTATTTTATGAGCTTTCCTTGCGATCTTATGATCATTAATGTTGTGTCAACTGTTGATTACTTGGATTATAATAAAATCCCGGAAAACCCACTTATAATTATGCGTCACCTGAGACCCGGCGTTCCCTTACTTCAAAGCGAAACATAAAAAAGAAATCTTTTTAGCACTCGATAAGCGTTATGGGCTAAGCAGCTGCCACTTTAACAAATTATTGGGAGATTTCTGAGAAAAAAGTTGTCACCCCAAAAAGAGGGTAAACGCCGTTTTTGATAGCTTGATTTTAGAGGGGCGTACGGAGAATGTTAAATTACAAGAGAAATGAAAGATAATAGGAGCGCCCCTTCTTAACGGCGAGAAGTTTCCACTTTACATGAGGGAAAAAAGTTTTTATCCCAAAAGATTCCAGATTCAACCCCGACCGCGCAGGCAGCTTCTTTATTTATTCATGGTTTTAGCTATAAACGCTTTAGTTATACTCGCTTTCTTATTATGGGAATGCTGGTTTTAATTTATTTCTGGAAATTTTACTTGAACATTGTTTTTGGATTGTTTGCCAAGTAGAAATGTTTTCTGTTTGCAGAAAATATTAATTTAGTACAAACTTCTTATATGTTGTGTGGGTGTGTGTATTTAATCTTCCAATATGAGAAATACTTTCATAAGATTTATTAATTGTTATGGGTAGAATAGAATAACATATACTTTATTTCACAATGACAAATTAAATTACAATAAACACTTAATTATATGTTGTACAAAGGGCGGCCCAGGGGATATTGAAGCGAAAAATTTTTTAGTTTGAGGGTTAGGGAATGGAAACAACAATTGAAATTGAACAATTTATTGTGAACTAATACAAACGCATAGTAAAATTTTGGATATATATATTTGATAATATTAATCGTATTACAACAGAACATTTACAATATAAAGCGATAACCAAGTTCACCAACAGTTCATAAAGCCGTAATGATTGCAATCGAGTGTAAGTTTTATGTACAAACGGACAGGCCGATATCGAAATAGTGAACGTTTTATAGTTACAATATCAAAATATTAAAGCTGTGTAACATGTGGCCAATGAGACAACAGTCTTACTCCTAAAACGAGTTTTTGTCAATAAATATTATTACGTACATCTCATAACAATCTCTTTCGGAATTAATAATAAAGGTTAAAATGAAATAGGGCTTATTTACAGAAAAATTCACAATAATGATTTAGAAAGAGACTACAACGAAGTAAAATACCAAGTCAATGAAGTTGGTGCAATTTTATAGCATTTATAGAAAAAATAGCAATTATTCATCGATATGGCGTTGACAGTAAGGAAGACAGAGGAAGACTCTTCATCTTGCATTTGGGGTTTCATAGTATAAAGACTACAGAAACAGCATTTTTACAAATTTAAAAACTTCAAATTTCCACAGTATAAAAGTACAAAATGAGCAAGAATAGATTCAACAGAATTTCGAGGTTCGTTGCATAATACTTTACGTATTTACATAACGTTACAGTTATCTAACTACTAAGTTATACTAAATTAGAGCACAGAAACTAGAAGCTTTCTTTTAGGTTTAGAAAAATACAGTGGTAACCTCATTGGATAAGTGCCAAAGCCTTTATAAATACAAGTATATCTAGAGTACAAAAACAGTCTCCAGATTAAATTCGGTAACGTAGCTTAATGATACGTAAACATTACATTATAGAGCTTTAATTAATTTATTAAAAGTCACTTATTTCGGGATCTGTATCTGCATATTTGCAGGTGAATGGGTTTCTCAACCAAGAGCAGAAAGAGCGATCGCTGTGTTGCTTATATTTGGCAGTAGTATGTTTCTTCGCGTGAGCTCGAGCTACTGCTGCTCTCCTTGTCGGGTATGAGTCAAGAGAAGACGCGTCTGAGTCTCTGGGAACAGAGTCATATCCTGATTCAGCTCGCCGAGACGTTGCTGCAGGACTGTGCTTCCCCGTTCGTGGAGTGGATTCATGTCCACTATCGTACCCATCTGGCTTTGAACTGGCTACTACACGCGCTACACCTCTATCGCTCTTTTCATTTTTTTCTAATCGTGGCTCAGATGTAACAACAGGTGGAGTAACTTCTAGATGTAAATTTGATTTCAGCTCTCGGAATGTATTCGCCGATGGTGCCCCGTTTCCAGGTATTCGTTTTTCTTCACGTAAATTGGGATCAGACGCACCGTCTGGATGTCTGAGTGAAGCTATTCGAGCATCAGTTATGTCATTCCCACGATATCTTTCAAATGGCCCATAGCAGTCATTGTGAGTTACGTCTAAGTCTTGATATGCACTACAGTCTCCCACTGCGCTCCCTGGCCTAGACATAGACCTTCTACAACTATCACATATTTTATCACTAGGTCTATATGCAGGTTCACTATAAACGGAACCATCTCCATGATACTCCTCAGTATCTCTTACATTAGATAGCGATAACGACTGAAATTGTGGTGCAATTGTCCTAGATACCGTTACATCATTATTATCTAGCATTCGAGAGCCATATAATTCTGCTAAACCTATAATTTCATCTAGTCTTGACCGAGACGATTGTAAGCTTTGATGGGGATTCAAATCTCCTAAAGGTTCACAACTAAAATTTTCTACATAAAAACCCATCGTTTGCCTAAGAAAAGCTTCATTCCTAATTTGGCGTTCAACTTCACTGTACAAGGATAGAGTATCTGTAAATGTCGAAGCAACAGTTAAATTTTCTTGGCTTAAAATTCTAAGTGGATGGTCATCTAAATCTTCTTGATCAACTTCAGGTAAAGGATTTTCAGCTAAGCCCATACAAAATGCTATATCTTCTTCGGTAACTTGAAGACAACAATCTTGCATAGGAACTGGCTCTAAAGGTTCTTCGACTTCAATAATTTCTAAAATTTCATCCTCATCATCATCAATTGGACCTTTACTTATTCCGTGAGGATTAATATCTCTGCTATGTGTGGAGACATGTTCATCGTCCATTCTTAATCGTTCTTTATATTTAACATCCAAACTCTCCATTGATACTTCTCTACTACTTAGGCTGCTAGGTTGCATAATTGGCAGAGCTGGAGGTATTTCTGCTGATTCCTCGCTATCATCATCCTCGTCCGGTTCGTTTTTAGTGGATGATTTTGGATTGCTAGACTTTTTAATCAAGTTGGGATCGTTTACAGGAGGTCCCACATTTTCTTCTTCTATGGCCATTCCTTTGGAGCCAGCTTTAAGTCCAGTTCTTATTGTAGATTCTTCAACATGCACACGTTTTACTGCATCTCTCATCATAGGTTCAGTTGCCAATCGAAGAGCCTCGGATTCTTCTAGCATTCTTTGTGTGGGGTCTTTATGTACTTTATGACTGGGAGAATTATGCCTAGATTTGTGAATTTGTGATGTTTGATTTTCCACCCATTTTCTGATCATATTTTTCTTGTGGCTGTCCATGTATCCATAGCCTATGCTCTCATTTCCTTGTGCATTAAGAACTCCAATTTGTAAAGGTATGGGGTTAGTTTGTGTTGTAGGCTCCAATTGCAGAGGATGTTTGGGTTCTTGCATTGGACCATCAATCCAAGTTTCACGTTTTTTGTTCTGTGTTTCTTTGATAATGTGCCGAGCTTCCACTAATTTCGATTTAGATATTCTAGGTCCGTCGATCCATTGTTCATCACTGGTACTCTTGCCATCCTCTGAGAACTGTTTCGGACAAGGCTTTTTTACTGGCGTAGATTTAGAAGTGGTAGAATGGACTGGGGAAGCTTTTGGGGTAACAGAACTAGGTATTGCAGTTTTCATAGGCGATGATTTTGGGGACGAATGTAGTTTGTGTACAGGACTTTTTTCTTCAATGACTTTAGATAACGACGACTTATGTCTTTGGTCAGCTGCTGAGCCTCTTAATGCTTTACTTAGCACACACCTGTTATCACCGGAATTGATATGTGGAATGTAAACAGGTGGATGTTCTCCATCAGTAGCATCGTCTAGCGGTCCAACGTATATAACCGTGTCAGCTGATAAGTCGCTGCTGGACGGGTCTGGTTCACTACTGCTTGGCTTGGAAGCATCTTCGCCTGAACTGCCTCCTGAACCTGCATTGTTATTGGACGAATATTTAACTTTCCTCCTTCTTAATCTATGTATTCTCGACGCTAATTGTAAAGTGGTTAAAGTATCGGAGTAATTTTGGACATTGGGTGACACGTGTACAATCATGGCAGTGTGACATGTTAGTGATCCAAGACATTCTTTCAAGACATGGGTAAGGTTATGATCCCTGTAAGGTAAATGTCTTTGGCCATTGAATATGGCTAGTAATATATTTCCTAGGCCGGATAACGGAATTCCTCCATTTGTTTTTCCACGTTCAGAGTTACCCAAGTCGATTAGATGTAGGCGGCTTCGACCTCCAGCCACTGCAAATAAACAATTACACATTATCATACATAAAACATAAGGGAATCATATTATTGATGTTGATAAGAATTACGGAAGTGCTTTTCATTCAGTATAAAATGGGAAATTACTGCACTGTCAAAAATAGTTCTATCTAGTTCTACGTCGATATTGAAATGCATAATAATTATTAATTTCTCTCCTCAGAATTTATCAGAAACACGTTAAAACGCTTGAACTATTTAAAAGTTTACAAGACTTGTGAAGTTTAAAAAGTTTGCCGGCGTTTATAGTTCTTTTTGTTGTTCTTGTTCTCGCTGCCTTTTATTGGTTTTAAATTGTGGACGAGGTTTAAATACTCTTGTTATACAATCATTACTACATTTTGAGTACTGACTAAGTAAAATAAAAAAAGATTACTTGAAACAAGTATGCTTTGGATATAAGTAACTAAAACACATTAAAGAAAATATTTGTTGGAACAAGTTGCCAGGTTCAACTCAACCCACCTGCACCCTTCCCCCCGACGCTGTACTGGTAGACATGCAGCGTGTACAAGAGGTGGCTGTCTTTGCCCTCTTCCCTGGCACCTCTGGTCGCCAACGCTGCGTCTAAGTAGAATGCGGCTTTCTCAGCACTGTGCACGCGCAGTTCGGCCTGGTTCTGAAGGTGCGTGCCGAACAGGGGGTCGTCACGGAGGTACACTCCGGGAGACTGTTCTGAGTCTGAAAGAAAAAGGCTTTTTGAAGTAAGGAACATTTTTGGAGTGTTGTTGTATTTCTGTTGATGAGTGGGTACAATTAATATTTGTTACATACTTGACTTGTCCTCCACAAATGATTGTAGGTAACGCAAACATCTGCATCGGTGTACAAATAACTCTGCTTCGGAGGTCAAAACTAATGTACAATTTGGTCGTCGTCATATTCATGCATATTTTTCGTAATTTGACCAATATCTAGTACCCGCAACATGAGTTCTGAGTAATAAATTGCTAAGTAATCCTATCCCCTGTGTCGGCTATGATCTAAATCTGTCCAACCTACAGTTTTATGATTGCAACTAACTAGTTAAAATGGCCAAAGCTATGAATTTACTTAAAGAATTTTTTCATTATTCTAGCTTGGCTTGACACGTCCACTGGGATCTACGTACTTTTAACGAAGATAGTTAAACTTCGTAGATTTAACTCTAATCATAATAGCTTAAACTCCATCGCAGTATTTTTTGAATTACCTGACCAAGAGTAGGAAAGTTGCAGGTGAACATAAATAAACAAATAAATCTGATTGGTCTTGGTGCAGAGTTCCGCGACGAGAGCGCAAGGGATCGCGCCCAAAGACGAAGCGGCGTCCGGCAGGCGACCCTTAGACCAAGGTAGACCTAGACTGGAATCTACAAGGAAAGCGTAAACAAAACCGCACTAAGCAGACCTAGCGGCGGATGATTATCGCAGAAGCGATGAAAACCGGGAAGAATTGGAAATAGCGTGTGAATTGAAGACAATGGCAGCACACTGTAGACGACCTGTGCTCCATCCTCCAGGGGACAGGAACACAAGTTAAGTATACGACCGGTTTGACGACCTCCGTGGCCGAGTGGTCTGTACGCCAGTCTCAAGGCGTCGCCATCTCGAGAGGTCCTGGGTTCGATCCCCAGTGAAGGTAAGTGATTGGGTGATGAATTTTCAGACGTTTGTTCTCCAGTCTTGGATGTTCATTATATATGTATTATATTATGTATATTCTCAATAATTATACTTATGTATTTATCTAATAAATATATTTGTCCGTCATCTAGTATCCGTAACACAAGCAGCATTTAGTTGCTTAAAATGGGACTAGTTGATAGGTGTGAATGTCTGAGGATATCTTACCGTTCTGATACGGAGCCAGCAAGTCTCTAATCTGATTGGTGTTCGTGCAGAGCTCCACCGCAGACACGCGGACGGAGAAGCGCGTGCCGCACTTGTGGCGCTGCTCCGCGATGCCACGGAACAGCCAAGAGATGGCGCAAGGGATCGCGCCCAAGGAAGACGCGGCGTCCGGCCGCCCCAGCATTGTGTAGGATTTGCCTGGGGAACATAAACAAAGTTACAACACGTAACAACTCTGAACTTGAGTCAATTACACTCGCGAGCAAAAATTAAGGGTCGGTTAAGAAAGTAAGAATATCTCGCAAGATAAAGACGCTAGCGAACTGAAATAAACTGTGCATGATAGGCAATTTAATATTCTTAAAATAAAATAAAATATTTTTCGTAAATAATTTATATTTCATAAACTTTTACGAAAAAGGATATCTTGCGTAAACTTAAATAAAATAGATAATACCCTTAATTTTTGCTCGCGAGTGTGAGTGAGTGAATTCGTGCAGACTTGCGAGTCACAAAACCCAAATTTCAATAATTAATCGAATTGTTATAATTGTTATATAAAAATTCGATTAATTGTTATAATTTCACCACCTATCACAATGAGGATCTGACATATCTGGTGATATTTTGGTGTTTAATAACTCTGCCCAACCCTTAGGGGACAGAGGCGTGACTATATGTTTTATTTACAAATTCTTAGGCCCACTTGAGGTAAAAAAATCCAGTTCAAAACTCGATTTAGACAATAATTTACATTTTGCTTGTAATAATAAATTTACCCCCTTACTAATAAACAAGTTATAAGGAAGGAATAGTTATTCAGTGTTTTGTCACTTTCTGACAACAACTGTCTTCTGAATGTCTGACGAAGACAAAACACTCAATAACTATTTCAACCTTATACCTCGTTTATTAGTAAGGGTGTTAATGTTTAAAATTTGATGTTTATTGCGTAGAATAAATTAATAGAGAAAATGATTTGTGATAGCTATATAAATGTTAATATTACTACTGAAACTTCATTAAATGAAACCAAGTAATCCACGGGGTATTTCATTACCCAAGGAACTACCGCGTAGTTCCTTGTTAAGAATCTGGGTATAATTAAAACTTAGGTGTTAGTTATGGAGTCGGTAAATTCACGAGTAGTGGAATAGTGGGTAACCACTTACCCATTACTAAAGGTACTAAAGATTCATTATTAGATTATGAAATATTGCATTAATTGCAATCAAAAATACATAATTTTAAAATAACTGAAAAAAAAAACGATAATAATCAGAATCTACAGAAACACATCAACCTATATAAGATCCACGTGTGTGGAAAAATCGTAGAATCATTGATTTGGCTGTCATCCACATTTATATAGCTATTAACAATGTTATCATACATGTTATAATAGGTCTTTATCTAACTACCTACGAAATTGCCATTTTGTATGGAGATTTTGGGGAACTCTGTATTTTCCATACTAAATTTTTTTCAGTTTTCTTTACAACGACAAATCCAAAGATAATAATATTTGGCATGTATCATAAGACAAGCATTAGCAATATGTGTGATATCACACTTTATAAAAAATATTTATCCTTTTTAAGTGAATGCAAATCAAATTATGTATTCGGGAGGCACTTAAAAGGAGTTGTCTCCGTGTCCAATTTTAACACAATAAAACTTACAACGGATTATCAAAACAAATCAAAAGAGTTCAAAAATATAGTCTATTTTTAGAGCAGGTAATTATTTTTTAGGAATACTCTGAATCTTAATAGGTACAGACAAAATACTAAGAGAAAACAAAACGGCAATTTCATAGGTAAAGACCTAATATTATTAAAAATAACGAAAACCAAACATATTCACTAATGCTTTCGAGATAAACTGAGAGTTTTCTATGTTTAATTTGTAAAGAAACATTAGTATTATTTCTTTGAGGAACACCTAATAATAAAGATGCAAGCTAACGCATCGCAGGGATTCAAGGATCTCAACGGCTTTACCTCCAGTCCTCATGCAGGAGACTCATTCAATTTGCATTTAAAGTATAATCCTTGCGGTTGCTTCAATGGTTTCAACATAATGAGCGTTTCAGATATAACTGATATTAAATCTCTCACAGTAAGCTGCAGTGACTAGCACCGTAGTGTCACGATATAAAAAAGTGCCAAAAAAGTTATGTCGACGAATGACTTGAAATATTTCTAAACCAAACATGTCATCGACTTTATTTTCAGAGGCTTCGATAGGGGATCAATACGCTTTATACGCTTCAAATTATAAAGCTTAAATAGTAGTAATAAAGCTTTCTTTGGACATTTTTGTTTTTTACAAATAAACTATTTCGACCGTAACGTGAAGGTATTCCCTGTTTTATGGCGGCTGTTTTAAAAATTCCTATGAAGATTATGAGATTTGAACAATTTGACACTAAAGAGCTTAAGCTTAATTTGTTGCGAAGAAGATTACGCTTGAGAATAATGAAGTATTTGTTGGCAAGTCGCTCGCATTATCAGAATCTGCTGGATTAAGAATCTGCTGGATTATCCGCGCCGGGTAATCGCCTGAGCACCAATATTTGCTCTAATTAAGAGTATCGATTGGTCAGTGCTATTTCATTATTTTCAAAGAAATCTATTTATGCCACTTGAGTACCCTGATTTACTTGATTATTAAATCAAATACAAATTAAGCTGTCGTTTTGAACCAATTCGACTAAAGATATCCTAGACAGTAGACCAATAGAGAAACAAAGGTGATTATGTTCTTGTGACTAATGTTAAGGAATTACAGCGATTTTGATATCTCGATTTTGGCTAAAGAGAGCGGTGCTACAATAATCAAAAGAATACACTTCAAAATCAGATAACCTTACATAAAAGTAACTGAATAAAGCTCATAGTATTTAGTTTAGATATTCCAGTGAAATGTGGTGTTGATATCCCCGTCTACATATTCGAGTAAAAAGGGCAGACGATACCTATGTTCAAAGGTACGATATTAAACGCTACGAAATAAATAGATATTATATTACACCAGCAGTTACGTAAACGTCTCTTTATTTTACGTTAAAACAGCCAGACGCTGTATTATTCAGTTTACGTACACAAGCAAAACTAACACCTAATAGTAGGGACCTCCCGACCTCTCAACCGCTCAAGAGACCACTATAAAATACCGCCCAAGTCTCTCGCCACCTCTCGGGGCGAATTTGCATCGGAATGGAAAGAGTGGGAGCACTTAATTGAAAGTTTGATAAATAGTAAGGGCTCGGCATCCAGTGGCAGCCGGGAAACACCCTGGAACTTTACATTTTCATTAACGTATGGAAACTTGGACTGCTAATGATGTGTACGGAGTTATGAAAGAGTTTTTATATTTACGTAATGTAATAAGAGTGCATTTTGACCTTTCTTCTTAAGCTGAAATTAGACGGTTCAACAAATTTGATAAACGTTATTAAAGTTTTTCTACTAAACTGGCTTTCATCACACCGATGAATTTAATTAGACATTTAATTTTCGGCACTTAATCGGAAATGAAAGAAAAAATAAACCGCGTGATTTCAGCTTAAGGGTTGTTTCAAATAACGTTCTTACCATAATTGCAAGTGTAAATTGTCTCTATGCGACAGTATATTAGTATTGGCATTTATAGGGCACTGAATATTTCGTGATTTTGTTAAGAAATCCGTACTAATATTATAAATACGAAACTAACTTTGTCTGTCTGTCTGTCTCGCTTTCATGTCAAAACTACTGAAACAATTTGGTAAACAGATAGTCAAGACCCTGAGAAGGGATATAGGCTACCTTTTATCCCGATATTCCCATGGGAACGGGTACCGCTCGGGTGAATGATAAAAATTTAAATAACGCCTCCCAGAAAAATTAAGGACAAACTATACTTACTTATTCAAAAACTGACGGATGTAATATATATAATATAATATTTATTACATTGATAATTTATTTAATAATTTATATTTTATGATTTGGTTTAAGTACGTTGAATTATTTAAATAATTTAATTAAAATATTGATTTCTGGATTAAACAATATATTTTAACACATTTTTTATAAATAAGGTGCTACGCAGACATCGGACTATTCGTGACAGACTTTTTAGTCTGTGGAAATGTGAAAATAAAATTTAACTAATGCAGTAACGCACATTACGTGCAAAATCCACGAAAGATCTTTTGCACGCTATACAGACACTATGTTTACCGCTGACTTCATCGCACAAAAAGTGTCGTCTGCGTTGCACCTAAATGCAAATTTTCAACCAATAAAATTAATCTATACAATAGAAAAACCCAGTTAGTGTCAGTAATTAGCGGTAAACAGCAGCGTACTCGATAAAACTACCAAACCAAACATATGTGATAAATTAATTTTTTTTTAAGGGCCCTGAATTGAGGCCTCTGACTCAGTTATAACCGGATTTTTTAAAGAAGGCGAGAACCGTGGTGGGTCCTCAAGCCGTAGTGGCGAACCACCACTGAAGGGATTCTCTCTGGAAGGCATACCCCTAGGAGGTCCCGCTTTCAGGGAGAGCCTGTAGGGCGCTCGAGCCGGATTCGGATAAATTACATAACTTCAAATAGGTGTTTATATTTACCTAGTCCTGCATGTCCGAAGCAGAAGAGGCAGCCGTCCGTCCCGTTGATGACAGCGTGGATGACGTCCGTTAACGCGCTCGAACATATTTCAGTCTGGAACAAATATTAAGTTACAAACACAGGAAATATATAAGCTCAATTAATAATCGTAATAAGCCCGAATACTAATTGAAGTATTTATAATTTGAACGTAAAAATAATAATTATAAATACGACCATTTTGACATTACTGATTAGAAAATTTTAGTCATAGTGAATAGTTTTGAAAAATAATATTATGTAATTAAAAAAGTATTTTCATTATTTTTGATTACAGTAGTTGTGGTACAGTCGAGTGAGCTCGCGGTGAATCAGTTAGGTAGCTTTAATTGAGAGAACTAGAGCAGTCATTTATAATTTACATACGCGTATAATTTATATAGTAATCTTTCTATTTTTCATACTTTTATAAATATCGTATCACCGCGAATTTTGTCGCCTACTAAACAGGCTTAAATTATACTTAGTACAAACAACTTAAGAAAACATTTTATTTTGGGAAGTAATTAATTGGGCAGCCATTTAATTGTTTCGTCAGCAACAAAACGGTCAGCCAAAAAATCATTTGGGCAGCAAACAAATCTATTGTCAGCAATATATAATTATTTGTGCGGCAAAATAATTATTTGGGCTGCAAAATCAATATTTGGGCAGCAATATACAGTTTACTAAAAACGTAAATAATGTTGAAAAAGGTTCAATGAAGAATCTTTGGCTAGTAAATGTATTCTGATAGATATTAGGTAAAGGTTATATTTTTATTATTGGAAATAACTGAGTAAAATAATTACAGTGTGCACTGCAAGATATATATTTGAGAAGTAAACAAATGTACATGTGACAGCATAATAGAGAATACAAAATACAAATAAATGTCATATCAAAAACTGCCAGGGTGTTATATTATTGTAGAAAAGAGTTTGGTCGAACACCTCCCCGTAATATAAACACCCTATATATGTACATGCTATTTACAACCAACATCACCTATAAAAGAACTTACGACTAACACTCCCTATATACAACATACAAGACACAGCCATTAACATTCAATAAAATAATTACAACCTAATTCTTACAAAACAAAATAATTACAAAAGGCCTAAACTATTTACACACTTAACATGTTTTATTTTAGGCAGGCATTTCGTAAGAACATCGGCGACCATACTGCCAGTAGGAATATATTTAATATTAATGTCATGACTGGCGATGGAACTGCGAATGAAATGGTGTCTTACATCTATATGCTTTGTGCGTGAGTGATGAGTGTTGTTCTTGGTGAGTTGTATGGCACTTTGGTTATCACAGAAAAGGGGTATTGGTTGGTGACAATCAAATACGTCCTTAATAAGAAACTTTAAATATATGGCCTCTTTAGCTGCTTCTGCGAGGGCCATATATTCAGCTTCTGTAGTTGATAACGCTACAGTGCGTTGTTTACGGGACTCCCAAGATATGGCGGAGCCACTGACTTGGAACACATAGCCGGTATATGATCTCCGATCTATAAGATTTGAACCATAGTCAGCATCACAGTAACCAACAATGTCCGAAGAACTTACCTTTTTATATGTAAGCCTTTTATCTTTGGTTGCTTTGAGGTACCTGAGTACCCGTTTAGCAGCTCTCCAATGTACCTACCCGTAATGTTCATTGAATTGACTCAAGACCGATACAGCATGGGAAATATCATGTCTTGTGCCAATGGAGATGTACATTAGAGACCCTATGAGCTGCTGATAAGGTAACTCCGGGTTCTCATCATCCTTATCTGGTAAGGTGAGCTTAAGTCCCGGTTCTAAAGGTGTTGACACGGGTATAGCCTCGCGCAGGTTGAATTTATCAACGAGTTTCTCTATGTATTTAGTTTGGTCGAGACTAATGCTACCGTTGCTTTCTCTGGTAACTCGCATCCCCAGGCAATCCTTGACAGGTCCAAGATCTTTCACTGTAAACCTTTTCTGGAGGTTTGATTTGAAAGACTGTGACAAGTTGTTGCAGTTGCTGAGGATAAAGAAATCATCCACGAAGACAGCAACTACAAGCAGTCTATCACTCTGTCGTCTGTAATAGACGCAGTGTTCGCTCTCTACACGAATCATAGACATGGCTGTCATTGCTTCACAGACTTTCAAATTCCACTGTCTAGGTGCCTGTTTGAGTCCATAGAGAGCCTTCTTGAGAAGATTCTGAGAAATTCTGAACTCCTCGGATGTACAAGTTGACGCCTGCGATACTACTTCCCATAACTCTGCGTCGATCAGGCTCATTTTCATAGCAAAACTCCATGTCGTATAGTTTTCACGACCAGCTAATTTTGGAAACGAACTTTGCGAATTCACAGCTACTAAAGGCGCACGGCATGGTTGACTCTCCATTGCAGTTTTTACGCACTCTGGGCCCATAACCTATTGGAAATAACTGAGTAAAATAATCACAGTGTGCACTGCAAGATATATATTTGAGAAGTAAACAAATGTACATGTGACAGCATAATAGAGAATACAAAATACAAATAAATGTCATATCAAAAACTGCCAGGGTGTTATATTATTGTAGAAAAGAGTTTGGTCGAACATTTATGATTCTTAAAAACAATATTTGTGTGTTTGTGTATATTAAACAATTTGGCAGCAGAGAAAACATTTGAGTTGCTGCCCATAAGTTGCTGACCAATTATTTATTTTAGCTGATCAATTGTAATTTTTGCTGAGCAAAATTCGAATATTTTGCTGGCCATTTAAATAAAATCCCTTTATTTTATTCTCACAGTCCGTGAGACCACGTACTACATATATTTCAGTAAAGTCCACCACTTACAGGTATTTACCACGCAAAGCCGGTGGGGCTGTTTTCTTTTGGAGACCCTGATAATTAAGCGGACTTAGGCGAAGCGCCGAGATTACATAGCTTAGGGCGACCATGAGCGAAGCTTTAAGCGGATACATTTTCATAAAGAGGAGGTGAAGTGTAAAGAGCTGTTAGAAAGAGATGGTGCTATTTAAACCTTATAGCGCTGTCTAACTGTGCCTAAGGAATTCAAGGTCGATTTGCTATAAAAAGAATCACATAGCTACAGCTTTGACATAGCAGGTCGCCCACTTATACGGACTGCTTGGTTGGGTGAGTCTTCTGTCTGTTATGTCAAATAGGTTGCAGTCCTATTAGAGCAGATGTTCGTTTAATGGCTACATTTTGTTCTTCAGTGGTGAATGTATTATGTTTGCTTAGTAAGTATAAATTATTATTTAAAGGGAGCACTAGCCGATCTCGTCACTCGTATTAATCTAAAGGAGTAAATACATCATTATAATATGAAACAATTTTATTAATTCATAAAATGCTCAGAGAAAAAAAATCAAACAATGTTATTCATCGGATATATCCAATATTAAATGTAATTTGAACTTAACTGCTCCAAAGTGAGGTCGCCCTACACGAGGGTTCGTTTACTTGGCATGGGAGTACTGAAATTGTTTTGAGTGAAAATTTTAATGATCTCTCGAATCGCTAATTGAAAATGCTTAGTACCGAGACAGGGAGGCACCTACTTAATCAATTTCATTATCACCTCTCATAATATTTTAATTGTCCATAATTACTTGATTTATTTTATAGCTGTCGTCGAGCTACTTAATTAGTTTTTGTTTGCAGAAAATTAAGCACTTGGTAGCAGAATGCTTCTATTAAAGAGAAGTGAGGAACTCAGTTAGAAAAACGAATAAGATATAATAAATCAATTTTTTTTTACTCAACTTGTTGATGTACACTCTCCGTCTCAAAATATAAGACTACAACGACCTAGACTGTCTAAATCTACTTATAATGTAACTGTAACTCACATACTTATGTGGTGGTACGTGACCTCGGATATTACATACATACATATATTAGGTCCTTACCTATGAAATTGGTGTTTTGTATGGAGATTTTGGGGAATTCTGCATTTTCCATACTAACATTTTATCAGCTTTCTTCACAACGACAAATCCAAAGATAATCATATTTGGCATGTATCATTAGACAAGCTTTAGTAATATGTGTAATATCGCACTTCATAAAAATAATTTATCGTTTTTAAGTGAATGCAAATAAAATGATGTATTCGGGAGGCACTTAAAAAGAGTTGTCTCCGTGTCCAATTTTAACACAATTAAACTTACAACAAATTATCAAAACAAATCAAAAGAGCTCAAAAATATAGTCTATTTTTAGACGAGGTAATTATTTTTAAGGAATACTCTGAATCTTAATAGTTACAGACAAAATACTAAGAGAGAAAAAAACACCAATTTCATAGGTAAGGACCCAATATAAGGTCACGCATTTTTTCCACAGGGGTAGGCAGAAATTACTTCTTTTCACTTGCTACAATCCTTATATATTTCTTTTGCTTCATCAACTCTGATCACATTCCTCATACATCCTCGACGATTACGAGTACTTTTGACCTGGCCCTTCTCAAGAATGTCTTTGATAGCATTCCTTTCTCTATTCTTGTCACTACGTCCTTTTTCAAACCAGAATGCCTTCTTATAGCATCATTGTATATCTTGTTACTCAGTTTTACCCCAGCCATGGTTCTCAAAGCTCTCATTTCCACCGCTTTTACTTTACTTTCGAGTTTATTCACCCATACCCAACATTCACTCTCGTACATCAATGTTGCGACCGGTACACCGTCTTGCACTGGTAGTCGTGCCTTCTCAGAGAGCATCTTACTGCTCTTAAAGACATGCATAGCCTCATTCACCATGTTCCCAGCTTTCACTCGTTTCTCAATGTCACTCTCACACTTTCCATCCTAAAAAAGGTAATAACAAAAATCCCCTGTAAAATCTCAAAGTAATAAGGTCTAATCAATAATAATAATAAATTACAGTGTAGGTATTAATTATTTATTAAAAAAAACCTTTTTCCTTGTCTGGACTAAAAGACTAAAACAGTAATAAGGTTTACAGCAGTCTGATTTCACTTTATTAATTTTTAAATAACATTATAATAACTCTACTCGTCGGCGACGATGAATTTGTAACCGTAGATATTATGACATAGATTCCCTATTTGCTCCTCAGGCTTAGATTTAGCAGAAGTTATATTACAGTCATGTAAAATAATTGAAATTTATTCAGACGGAGGTAGACTATCAGCGTTCCCGTTAATTTAGTTTGTCGCTGCCTGTGGTGATAAAGCAGACAGCTAATGCCACGTAATCCCGCTAAGCTTGCAGCCTACCGCCCGTCGGTGGCCAGAGAGTTATTGCATGGATCACTTCGCTCTATTATACCAGAGACAAACTGCGTCTGTGCGGCACGCAATTCTGAATTTTCCATCTCAAAACAGCCATAGATTCAAATAAAAACATTCTTTTAAACATTTCATCATTTTGAAATATTGTGCACTCTCTTCAAACCATTGCCATGAACTGCCATGAACTGGGATATTTGCAATACTGTACTTAAGTTTTATTCAAACCACTGTGTTTGAATAAACCTTAAGTACAGTATTAAGAGAGTCCGATATCGATCCGGCGTCCTCTTGCGCGAGTCGTACCATCTTTTGTAACTCGACAATCATTAAGATTCTATCCCAGAAAGGGTAGAAAGAAATGTTACTCCTTTCTTGTCTACTATGTTTAAATACCCGTGTTTCAGCTATTGCGATGTACCAGACACAGTATGAATGAGGCGCAAAACAAAATAAACTGTTTACAAGGTCATTCAAGCTCAAACTCATTCAGTATGAGTAGTGCTGTTATCTTAACTTGGCTATCTACACCTCGACAACGTCCGCAACCTATATACGTCCCACTCTTGGCACGGGCCTTCCTCATACAGACATGAGGAGTATGGGCCGTGACATCCCCACGCTGGCCCAATGCGGGTAGGTGGGTAGAAATGGTTGCAATAGCGACTGAGACCAAAGGCTTGACGATCACAAAGTTTGGTCACCCATCCAAGGCCTAACCATGGCGAAAGTAGCTTTGTTTTAGATATCGAAAGCGTACTAACCACCACGCCAGCAACGACATAACAAATAAAAAAATTGGCATATTGGTAAAATATTTCTGTGGCAGAATTTTGGGCAGACACCGTTTAGGTTCCATCGACACGAAAAGAAGAAGAAAATAATAGGTCCTTACCTATGAAATTGGTGTTTTGTATGGAGATTTTGGGGAATTCTGCATTTTCCATACTGAAATTTTTTCAGTTTTCTTCACAACGACAAATCCAAAGATAATAATAATTGGCATCTATCATTAGACAAGCTTTAGTAAAAATTATTTATCGTTTTTAAGTAAATGCAATTAAAAATCATGTATTCGGGAGGCACTTAAAAAGAGTTGTCTCCGTGTCCAATTTGACACAATTTAACTTACAACAAATTATCAAAACAAATCAAAAGAGCTCAAAAATATAGTCTCTTTTTAGACGAGGTAATTATTTTTTAGGAATACTCTGAATCTTAATAGTTACAGACAAAATACTAAGAGAGAAAAAAACGCCAATTTCATAGGTAAAGACCCAATATTTTTGGTTCATTTGTCTCATGGTTTTTAAAGTGTCCTCATTTCACATCATTATCATGGTCACATTATCATCATACAAATTTTTATCCATTCACATTTGCCATTAATCGAGACAACTGTTAAGAATTTTTTTTTATCAAAAATAAAACCATCTACATCTTGATCTCTGTCACTACTTCTTTTTAGTGTGACATAATTATACTAGTGTAACAATTAAAAGTGTGTGAACCTATAATGAAACTGAAATTTGTTTCATTCTTAATTTTCATTAGTCTAAATAATAGTAAATACAAACAAACTTCTTCGCTGCGTTGGAGTTAAATACTTGAAGACAAGTGCTTCAGTCGTTATTTCAGAGATGTTTCCACTTCACTTCACTTAAGATTGTCTCAAGATATCTCTTTAATACAATAACTGATATTTCTGGTCCGACAGAGAGCATTAAGCATGTTAGATGTCTCTCCGTCTGCTAAGGCCATTGTTCTATCAGATTTGCCGGGTGTTTCAAGAGATTAAATTTTGTATATCAGTTTGTAGTTGATACATTCGAATTAGGACTCTATGTTGTATGAAATGGTTCAGGAATTCTATGGATTATTCCATGTTAGGTTGCAGCTTGTTACAGAGATTGGGACATAGATATATTATATATCTACATAGATGACGCAAATAAATGTCTTGCGCGAGATCGAAAACCCCGACCAAACGTCTGGGTTGGTCGCTGTTAACTGGTCTGGGCGCCTCCAAATGCAAAACAAACAAAAAATAACTTTATTTCATAGGGCAAACCTGGCACTTAAGACGTCAATATTATTTATAAACTAAAATAAATAAATAAAAAGTATATTCTAAATTAAGGTTAATTACCGCGAGCGCTTGCAGCAAGTACAACCACAGACTATTGACAATGGTTGTAATCGATACAAGCAACCGGATTCCGAGAGTAAGGCTTTTCATGAGAAGAATCCGGCAAGAAACTCATGAGGCGCTTTTTTTTTAAATAGCCAATCATTTAATTGTTGTCATTATTGAATGTTTTACATAATTTCCATTAATCCATCAAAATAACATGCCTCTATAATGACGGACGATAGCAAATAACTATTTCCACACCATTTTATCCTCTAGATAACCTTGGATTTTATAATAGCCTTTTTCATCAAAGTTTTTTTAATATAACGCTTAAATTTGTGAAAAGGCAGTTCTGTTATATTTGGTGGGATTTTATTATAAAAATGTATACATTTCCCCATAAATGATCGTTTTGTTTTACGCAGTCTGAAGACAGGCACAGCAAGTTTATTTTTGTTTCTAGTATTTAAATTATGGCATTCATTATTTTTTAAACGTGTGGTTATGTTTATAAACGTATATAATATTTTCATAGATGTATTTGGAGGCAACAGTTAATATATCATGGCTGTAAAAACTATAAAAAATGCCTCGTTGTGTGATAATTGGCGGAGGGACATCGGCTGCATCGGTATATTTCAATCAGTTTGGATCTCCGTCTCAAAATTGCGGCATTGCCGAGAAAAAGTTGACACGCTTGGTTTCAGTACAAATTGTTAGGCCACGCTTTGTTGTAACGCGTTTTCGTATGAATTTCGCTCGCACATACACGTATGAACATGCATGAACAATCCCGATCTAAGAAGTACTACGAGTATGGATGCGCTCAGACTAGTCATCACTAGTCTGAACGACCCATCGGTCGTTGACGATTTTTTCGTTAACAGAATGAAACTTCTATTTTGAAACTGTTAACCGATTAAGCAACATTATTAACTGGTTTGCGTTCGTTGAAAGAAGCAGTTAATAGATTTAACTGGTTCGTTGATGTTAGCGACTGCGAGTTCGTTGAAGGAAGCAGTTATTAGATGTAACTTGTTCGTTGACGTTTGCGATTGGGCGTGCGTTGAAAGAAGCAGCTAATTGATTTAACAGGTTTGTTGACGTTAGCGAGTGCGCGTAGTGCGCGTTCGTTGAAACAAGCAGTTAATAAATTTTACTGGATTTGCTGTAATGAAAAAGCAGTTAATTCGTTAACATAGGCAAAGCAGTTTGTTGAATTAAGGGTCCGGCGAACAGTGAATTTTTCATACATACGTAATAGCAAAATCATTTTCAATTTGAGAATATCTGGACAAATCATCGCTGTTATTCGGATTAAGAAAGTATTTTTCTATGTTTCTGTTAAAATTACATAAAGATTAATTGCGTTTTTAATATGAAACAAATAAGCGGAAAATATGTCTGAAAACGTCGAAAATTTTACGAAATATAATCGCATATATTTATAAGTTTATAAATATTTTGAACAATTTTTTTTACAGAAACATAGAAAAATACTTTCTTAATCCGAATAACAGCGACGATATTCTCAAATTGAAAATGATTTTGGTATTACGTTTGCATGAAAAATTCACTGTTCGCCGGACCCTTAATGCCCAAGTTCAGACTGCGTACGAATTCGATGAACATACGTGTAGTTCCATAGTGCATTGTTCGTACGTGTACGTACGAGCGAGTTTCGTACGAAAACCGCGTTCAAACTGACCGCGGCCTTATTTTTCGATATCTGTGGATTGGGTTAAAGAATTGAATTAATCAAAGCGGAATAAGAACATAAAAATTTATCGAGTAGTATCCATAATATAAGCGCGGAATCTGATTTTAGATAGTCGATATTGTGTGAATGTTAGTAGTTATTTATAAGGGACAAGGATCGGCCTCCAACATTTTATATAAGTATTATATAGACGTAGTTTCCATGATCAATGTAAAGTCCTTTACAGACAGCCCGGATTACGCTAATAAACTGCCAACTAAGGGTTTGATATCGGTTACACAAAGCATCCCAAACGGCTCTCGATGTATCGACGTTATGTGAACTCAATACTGCTGTGGAGATAAATTGAAGGAGGATAGTCACAGGCGTATTATAGGAATAGGCATGGTGGCTTTCGATATTGAAAACCAAGTTTCTTTCGCCATGGTCAGGTTTTTGCGATGAAGGACGGCCTGTGCACAATAGTGGGACGTATATAGGCTTATTTCGAGGTAGGCAAAGATAGAAGAAGAGAGAGAGAAGAAGAGAAAGTCTATTTTGTCGACGAGGTTGACACAAACTATGTGAGCGCTACAAGCTTAAACGTTTTTAAATTGAAACATTTTTTTTAATATTCTAATCTATCGATGGAAATGTTAATGGGTAACCAGAACAATCAAATTCAAACGTTAGGATTCACGTAATGTGATTCCAATTGCAACGCGTGCAAATTAGCTTAAGATCGGTAACGTATGGCTAACAGCGTACTAGTTAAAGGATTACCCAATATTGATGGGAATAGGAGCGTCCGGACTCCGCGTAACTCGATAATGCTGAATTAGGCATGAGCGACCATGTGTAAGCAGCTCGATGACATCTGGTGGTATGATTCGTACGCTTTGGGTTTGGATATTGACAACAAAGTGTCTACTATTACCATTGTCTGTCCCGAGTGACCGAAACTTGGTGGTCTCAAGTTGGATCCTGACGCAATTGCAATGTTATACTTACCCATCCGCCAGGTCAGGGATTTACGGTTTGTACTCCTTCAGTGTTCCCTCAATGCCTGTGCCCAACTACGGGACGTGCCTATCGGATAATAAAGACTTAAACTTCGACCAACGGGATCACAAGTGCGAGTTTCAGATTGGTCGAACCACGAGACATTTACATAAATGATGACGATGTTCTGTTCAATAAAATTTCTATTGTCAGACCACAACACAAGAGACTATGAGTGTTGTTAAAAGGTATAATCTTATCGTATATGTTTTCCAAAATTTTCCTTTTCTTATTTTTTTTAAAAAGGAAAGATGAAAATTGGCAGTGCCAGCATGACTGGCTTTCCCCTAATCCGTTTATCGCCAAGCCAGCTAAGAAAAATTGGATCGATGGTGTGAATGATGAGAAAGGAAGTGAGTGTTGACTTGGCGAGAGATAGGAGGGAGTGGAAGAAGACCACATAAAACGGAATTAGGAACAGGGCAGGACAATGAAAAAGAAAAACACAAAGTGAAGAATGTAAGCAGTGCAAAGCAAATCACTTTTTCCCTACGTAAAGTGTATTAAAATTAAAAACTTAGTTCAGAATTGATCTTCAAAAATTGTACCTATTCTGATACACCATACCATTAAAAATAGTTGATCGTAGTGCGTTGAAAAATTTTGGCGCATCAAAAGTTGTTATTCAAAAAGAGAATGAAAAATAATACGGCCGACACAAAGTTGGCTTACTCTAACGATCCCTTGTTAGTCGTGTGGAATTTCGATCAGCAAATTTCTGAACTTTTCACAATTTACGCGCAAAAATGCGGAATATGGAGGAAGTTGGCGATATCCAAACAGTGCACCGTTTAAAAATTGTGGCCCCTACTGTTGGTTCTTTGTTCATTATAAAAATGTTTTTGAAAATGATCGCAATTGCTTTCGTACAAAATTCGTGGTATCAGTGTGAAACGGTACCTCATAGCTTGACACAAAATACTTGTGACACAAAATGAATAAAGCGAAATGTGGGTGTGAACTCTACTTTACACTGCGTGTAGGATAAATAGACATATTTATATGTATATTACTTTGTTTTATATAACAACTATCTATTGCCCGCGACTTCGTCGGCGGCTACTATAGTTTTTACTTTTCCATAAGAACCCTTTAATTTTCCTTTAATAAAAAGTATCTAAGATGGTGACCAGGGATATAAGGTATTAACATGCAAAATTTCATTGAAATCGGCCCTGCCATTTCGGAGGTTAGGCCGTATAAACAGACAGTGAAACAAAAAACTTAAAAAAACATTTTTTTTGGTATTTTCTCTCTTTTTTACATCTCCCTGACTTGGTTTTAAGCTCTTTTTTCCATGTACAGACATTCGACCTCTACAGTCTTATTATAATTATAGATTGATGATAGAATAAATTATCCCTGATACAAATAATCCACCCATACAATTGAGCCAGCGTGCAGCGTGGTGGTTCCGGCCCACACTCCTCATGTATTTCTCCATGTTGATGGCCTGTACCCAGCAATTGGCCGTATAAAGCTAGCGACGATACAAATAATTATTCATTGTAAACGTTCGCAATTGAAAATGATTCGTAACAGTCACGTAGTAGTGGCAAAACGAGTTAGCCCGGTCGTTGAAGACATATTTGGTGCATGAATTTCGACGAAGACTCTTTGCCTCGTGTTTTGACATTTTGTGCATAGATCGACTATAAAATGTCTATCGCACCTCATAACTCTTGTCAAACCATTAAAGTTTTTAAAGACTTGTAGATTAGAGTCATTTTTCCGTGCAAAATGTTAAAACGTTTTCATTAGTTTGCTTGGCTTTATGCGAACTTTCCGTTTACACAAACATAGTGAACATAGAGTCGGCATTAAGCAATATGAATTTTTACTAAAATTTTGCAGAGATTTTTAGATAGTAGCTTATGTAACAGAGTAAGGACCGCACTATTAGATCTTTTGGTGTCACAGATTTCGAATAGGCACTTGTATATGTTGCAGTCAAAACCAGTCAAAAGTACTTTGAATGAAAATGTTAGGTTAAGGTTATTTTTTTTGACTTTTAAAAACAATATTTTTAAGGGTCATAAGAAATAACTTTAACCTTACCTAATACCTTAACCTAACCAAACGCAAAATTATGAATATAGTCATGTCACGCGAGCGTAACTGCGTTTCTAACCATTAATTTTCAGACAAAACTACTTTTGACCAATCTGTTCAGTCAAAAGTACTTTTGACTGCTTAAGGGATTATGACTGCAACATATAAAATTTGTACAGTCATACATACATACATTCACGCCTCTCCCAGTGGGGTAGGCAGAGATTACAGAACTCCACTTGCTTCGATCCTGGCACACATCTTCGTCTTCCTCTACTCTCATCACTAACTTCATACATGCTTCGGTTTGCGGTGGATTTGATCTGGCCCTTTTTCAGATGGTCGCCGATTTCTATACAATATTATATCGAAGAACTATTGCTCTTGCCTTTTATGTAGTCAAGAAAAAACAAAAAAAAAACTACGCAGCTATTCGGGCGCGCGCCTCTTAGCAGCGGCCTATCAACCCGGACGTTTGGTCGGGGTTTTCGGGCACGCGCAGTACAAGCACAATACGAAAAGTTCTGGGTAAGAGAGAGTCAATCCCAACACGAGTATTGCATTACTTTTTGGGGTGTCTCAATACATTGATATTTGGATACTGAGTTATAAAAAAGTAATTTTTATTTCATTTAATTTTTATTATAATCTCTGATTCAACGCACTAAGAAGTGATAGCAAGTATAGGGCATTCGTTTGTTTTCCAACATTAAGAATGTCGGCCGGTCTGTCTTATTTGATTGTCGCGGCTATTGGCATCGGCATGGTCAACAAGAATGTATAAGCTCACCTGTGAGTCATCCTGCGAGAATATGGCGTCGAAGGCGAACATCTTGGGCGCGGCCACGCCCACCCGGCGGTCCTCCGGCGCCGGCGCAGCCGCCGTCACATTCTCGCACAGGCTCACTTGCTTCTTGCGCTTGTCCAGCGAGAACGTCTGTGTGCCGCTGGTGAACGAGCCTTCGCCTGGCGCGCCCACTCGCAGCATTACTTTGACCTGGAACAACAGAAATAATTTGTATTCTGCTTGTTGATGGGTTCAACGCGTAGATTCACTGGTGGGGTAATGTGGAATGGTAAAGGCAACAAAAGAAGTAAAATTTTCGTAAAATACTTATTTCGGATAATAAAAGAAGATACAAAGAAAATAGCGTGATGGGTTGTCGCGTGGAAAAATTGATTTTCGTATGTTATTTATATCCTCGCGCCGCGCAGCGAAATTTGCTGTTTTTGAAAGTAAGCAACATCCAAGGTTAGGCCACTAAAACGCCTGAACACTGCTTTTTTTATATCTTATGAGAATAATATCAAAATTGAGATAATGATGTTTCTTACTTTTCAGTTGCGACACTAGGGCCATAAATGGATTCAAATTGTGCGCAAATTGAAATGCTTTTTTACATATGACAGACAAGCTCTTGGCCTTCATCTTACCTTATGGTAAGTGACGATAAGGCCGAAGGTGGTAGCGAGTATTCCCCAATTACTGAGAAACTGCCTATCCTAACCCTAAATGCTTGTATACAACAATGCTTTTTAACATTGTTATTATGGCGACAGATTAAAGTTAGACGGTGGTAGCTCGCCAGGCGGGCTTTGAAGCCCTACCTCCAACCAAACCGAGCAGAATAACCCCTGCTGCCGTGGGCAATCGAACCCCTGAATCCCCTGAAACCTCCCGATCAACAGTGTCAACCACTAGACCAGAGAGGCGGTATTTTTTTAACGGCTTTGTTTATGAAAATTAAATGTAATTACATTACCTACTTACACAATGGAATGGACTGCTTTCCTCACAGTTTGTTTGTATTTATTTACCAACTGCGAAAAATGCAGCAAACGTGGACAGAATTGTTTTCATAATTTAAAATAAATTTATGGTATTTGAGTAATCACAAGAGAACAAGAAAATAAATAAAAATAAATCGAATAAACGTCGGGAAAGTTAAAGATGCATAAGAAAACGTTCAAACTTGTTGCAACAAAGCATTCAGACTAAGTACGCGAAAATGAACGCTGGTCTTGTCAAAGATGCGATTTGGGAAGCAAGATTGATCATTAGGGAAACCATTTAACGTTGTTCCAAGACAAAGGGTGTAATGTATTGTTAGCATATTTGTTAGTTGCTTGCGTGGCTTCGGCACAAAGATGGTGGCGGCTCGTTAAATGAAGATTTAGTTAAGTGTTTGGGACGATAACCATGTTTTGTAGGAAACAGCTGGTACGGGAATTGGGAGGTGGTGAGAATGGTTGTTACGGCTGGTTTTATTGTCGATATTCGCAATAGAAATCTCTGGGATAAAAATAACATTATTGTAAAGTGGATAAATGAAATGCAAATAATTTTAAAATTTTCCCAACATCCACTTATTTCACACCATACGATTTTGTGCAAATATTTTTGGTAATAAGTTTAAAAAAAATGTGCTTAAAGCTAAAAACAAGGTACTAATCATTAGTCTAAGATTTTGTTACTGTTGAAGCCAGTAAAACATTTTCTTTTTCACATAAAAGCATAATAAGCATAGGGCATAGGGCATAGGACATAGTAAGTTCAAACTAGACTTAATAGATTCTAAATGAATGTTACGACTTTGGGACAGTTTTCAGAGACTTGCGTCACCTAGTATCCACTACATTCGTCCATGAGCCTCTAAATTTGTACTAGTTTACCACCAGTTGTGTACCAGAAGCCATTATTACTTGAAGTCAAGCTTAAAACCTACTGTTTTACATAACTGTACTTAACTACTTAGGCCCAATTGCGCGGTCGATAGTTAGCACCTAACTCTGAAGCAAATATATGGGCAAACCTTGGGTTAGGCGCTAACTCTCGATCGTGCAATTGGGCCTTATACTCGTATACACAGAATTTTGATGCCGTACAAACGCTGAGATTCAACCAATTCCAATTGTTAAGGTTTCATTTCCAAGACAGCGTAATATTAAATTCCACAGCCGCCATCTCCGAACTAAGTCAGTTCACTTCACCTCAAATAGTTTTCCCTCGTTCTGCAATCGCTATTAATTGTAGTAAAATTTGGGGAGCGTCGCGGGAGTCGTGATCGAAATAATTAGCTTTGAATTAATTACTCAGACGCGAATTTGAATTGCGTCTGTTTGAGATAGAACCGTTCTTGAAATAGTATAATGGAACCTATAATAGACATTGTGAAGTAATGGGCCGTCCTTTTTGGAGCCACTAAATTAAAAAACAGTTTAATTTTTTGTCTATTTAGATGATTGCTTTTGTCTGTGACAAGATGAGATGACGCCAACGCCAAAAATCGCAAGCGCGAGCTTATGTATAGCAGTGAACAGGAGTTGCCTGATGATGTTGAGGTTTTGACTTATTGATAAGGAGAACCAATTAATGGACCTATAATATACCTGTGTAGGACTCACTAATGCTAACTACTAAAACCCGACAAACCGTTTTGAAATCCATCGATGAAGCAATATCGTAAATATCTGTAAAACTTGCATTATAATTTTGAGGAGTAGCCGACATAATGTAATTCAGGTAAGAGCTATTGTATCGCCAATTCATCATCAAGTGTTAATAATCTAGTAGGCAAGTGGTTCGGTGGTGGTGGTGAGGAGGTGGCGTAGTTGTTAGTACACTTTGGCTTTCGATTGAAAACAAAGCTACCTTCGCCAAGGTCTGGCCGTGGACGTCCCGGTCGCTATTGCGACTGTTTCTAGCCACCAACCCGCATTGGGCCAGCGTGGTGGCGTAACGGTCCATACTCCTCATGTATTTTTCATGACGCCAGTACCTAGCTGTGGGACATATATAGGCTGAGGACAAGGCGAGTGGTTAATGTCCGAAGTTCGAATGCTTACACAATTCAAATTAGTCTGTCGTGTCGCATTGTATGAATTCATGCAAACGTGATTTGTGGAATAGGCCAACACAGCTATAAGCATACAACGCTTAATGGGCCACATTCATACGGGATATTATATAATATACATATTACTTAATTACAGGATTAAAAAGTGTGTAACTGTTCTACTCGATTTGTAATACGAACGAAAACTCAACAAAATATAAATTTAAACATAGTTATTTTGCACATCGTGTGGTAGCGGCTCATTAAAAGAATACTACCAACCTATCTCTTCCCTCGGGTGTCGTAAAAGGCGACTAATGGACTTAGAACTGCACAACATCCAACAGCTGTCATGCTGAGCGTAGTCATCGCTTGGTGAAGCGCGAACTATGGTAGTGGACTGCTTTTGCTTTTGTCTAGTCTCTGACTAACCCTTAGGGGATAATAGTCGTGATTATATGTATGTATCTATTTTGCACGACCTCCTTAGTACCAATGTTTGTTGTATAGCATGAGGTTTAGAAAAGTGTTTTGATTGATTGATTAATCGAAACAGTGGTTTTTGTGTGTTCAGAAACACGGTTGACATAACAAAGTTCCCACAATACATTTGAAACCAAGACATTTGCGTATGAATCCTACAGGGAGTACAGTGTACGTCAAATAGTACACAGAAATACAAGCATTGCTGTCTTACGACATAAGATAGATAACATAGTGGTATGCAGACGAGTCAACTTCGTTAAAGTCGTACGATTGCGAACTCCCTCCGAGCTTTGGTTCAGGATACTCATACAATAATTGATAAAAAATTCTGGTCTTAAGAGATACAGAACATTAATTGAATTGCAAAAAATAATTACAAAATAATAAAAACTTTTTACTTACTCAGGAATCCAGAAAAAACTGAGCATAAATGTATGGTAAGACAAAATCGTCAAAATCCAGTCAATTATTCATATCACTAGAATTCAATATTGGTAGGAATCCGATGGAAAGTGATGGTATGTAAGAAAAAACACTTGACCTGAAATAACACGATGTGGAAGCTTTCAAAATTAATTACTGCACATTTATTTCTTACAACAGCAACACTACGATCTTCATAGATTAAAAATGGGTACTCATTTGTTTAACTACATACTAACATTTGGAAGGTGGTGACATGTGAGATGAGCTTATTTGAAACACGGAAGTTAGGTGATGGATGAGCCGTCGAGCATTCAATGGATTTACCAATTTTACAATTTGACCGTTGAAACAGAAGTGTAAGGGCGACACAAGCAATGGGATTAGTTAGTTTTGTGATTGCATATCATAAATCACATGTTGGTAGCATATACAGCTGCCATGCACTCTAACCTTTTTTTTTTAAATATTTATTCTATATTAAGACTTCCTATTGTCCAATTGTAAAATTCCACTGCTGGGCACAGGCCCTTATGGAGAAACACATGAGGAGTATGGGCCGTAACACCACCACGCCGGTGCGGGTTGGTGGGTAGAAACGATCGCAATAGGAGGGAACAACGATTTAACGTGCCTTCCAAAGCACAGAGGGCCTCGAGATCACAAAGTTCACCCATCCACGGCCTGACCTCGGCGAAGGTAGCTTTGTTCTCGATCGAAACCAAAAGCGTACTAACCACTACGCCACCGAGCTCTATTTAGGTTAGAAATTGAAAATTGCTAAAGTTTAGTATCTAACCGAATTTGATGCTAAATATTAATTGTTGGATTGCGAGGCCATTGTCAGCTATCGGTTATAGAGCAGCAAATTTTAGCAATGTCCAATTTGTAACGAAAATAGACAATAGAAAGTTTGTTCACATAATTATCACATAATATTGAATCAATGTGGCGCTATTGTTGCTTTCAATAGTTTCCAATGACAGAAATCCCATTCCCATCCATTGAAATATGTACAGGTGTAGGGCAGGTGATCTTCGTATGAAGTAATCATTACTAGTATCACATGTAGGTTTTCTTGATGGTAACTGTGCACATATTAATATCACTAGGCGGACTGTTCGTTTAAAATAGATTGCCAAAATATTATTAGATTAAGACCAATTTCACAATCGATATGTAAAGTTCTAATTAAGCCATTCAGGACATAACTGCCCACCCACCTTGCGTTTGACAATCTCTGAGTTAGGCTTATCACCACATTATCTGTGAAACGTACAGCACGCTATTGGAAGAAGTAAATTATTTGTCAAGTAACTAATTATGATTTCACAATTGATAAGCAATTGTGAAACACGCCCTCTTATAAATATATCTTCTTCTTCTTCTTCTCGTGTCAATGGCTGTTAAATATATAAAATTATTATATATCAATAACATACATCATATTAGGCGACATGTGGGTGATTAACACCTCTGTACCCCTTTGGGGATAGAGGAGTGATGATATGTTTTTTTGTTAGATCCATAACACAGCCACAGAAGCTGCTTACATTAGTCTCAATTTATTTTTTCTTATCATTAGATTACTATTATTTTCAATACCTATCTGTGCACAGATATCCGAATTACCATTTTAATAAAAGATTAATGTACTACAAACTGGTTTTGATATACTAATGTCCCGAACAAAGCTCCCGTTAAGTTAATTAGTAATTAACCTGATAATCAGTATGCATTGCCATAAGTTCGGCTATCCTGCGTCTACGTGCTCCGTATTGGTAATTGCAATGCGAAATTCCATTACACAATTAGTTGATTAGATATCTTAGTTATATTAGTATTAGTTATGTGTGAAGTATTCTGTGTGGTGAATTATTCATGATAGCTAGATGAACTGTCCGTGTTGAGTGATGGGAGCTGTTAATGGTAATAATGATACATATAAATACACGCCATCACGCCTTCATCCTCCAAAGGGGTAGGCAGATGTATTAACGCTATTACGTTAATATGCAAAAAACTTGATGAGTTTGTTCATAAGTCACTACTGGCGCAATGTGAATTGGTGGGTAGAAAGGAAAAGTGGATTCAAAATCAATAAAGTTATGGTCACCCATACAAGAACAGACCATCGCGAAAGCTTTGTTTTCAATACCAAAAGCTAAAGCGTAGGTACGAACCATTACGCCAGTCAGTGTCATTTACATAAAAATTCGAAGCTTTAAAAATTATTTCACTACATCCAACAGAAAAACACATAATACCGATTCTTAAACAATTCGAACACAAAACCAATTGAAACGACAATTCATATTTCTGATAAAAATTTTCATTAACAACTTTGACACTGCGATATCGTATTTCGGCAACAGGCAGACGACTAAAGCGTCCTGTCAAAAAAGCTTTTAAAATTCAATTAGGCCTTGGATTTGGAGCCAATGGAGCGCTTGATTCGCATCAGAGCCGAAGTTAGGGTTATTGTACACCCGTTGTTTAGGGAAATTGGGAGATGAGGAATAATTGGTGCGATAATTAAAATTTGCAGATTTTAAGGTAGCTCGGAAAAAGTGTATGTATCGGATGTACCACGGAGAATGTTCTGAAGAGCTTTCCTTATCAAACCTTCCCCTTCCTGCTTAAGAGCACGCGTGCGGGATTGCGGAACCACGCATATACGGTGACCTCTTTGCCCGCGCGTACTAAAAGGTTTAGGGAATCATACTTTGCTTTTACATCCAAAACATGGAATTCTCTTCCGGCATCTCTTCCTACAGCGTGGGTTCCTTCAAAAGAGGTGCAAAGGCATCTTATGAGCCAGCAACGTGGAGGGTCGCTACGCCTGCATCTTTTGGTGCTGCCCTAGCATCCTTCGCATATGGACTTATCTACTGTTTACCATCAGGTTGTGTTGAGTTATTTGCTGGGCTGATTATAAAAAACGTATATCGAGAAGTTTTCACTGCTACACATGCTTACCGCGCAGCTAATGGTAGGTGAAGTCCGTTGGTGAAATTCTAGCCGTCGCCAAAAAAGTCGGAAATATGTCGAAAGAATCTGAAATTTACGCATGAATAGGAACTACTTGACAAGTGGCAAAAAATTCAATACAGTTAAACATTTTTAGTAAATATTTATTTTTGAGGAGCTCAGTGGCACTAGAATAATGATATTAAAAATAAAACAACATTCGCTATGGGTAGACTATACCTCTCTGATCTGGATTTCCTCCGTGCTTCGCCATTAATCCCGGTAGATGTTGTAACCGATTTACCCACGAATTCACATAATGCCACCCTGGTGCTGTTATATTTATCTTACTCCTGATTTGTTTTTCCATATTGGTAGGCCTGAAAGCAGGTATTGGACGTACTTGAGCATGAGCGTGAAGCTTTACATGCTTTTGAGCAGTGAACCGTCTTTATTCGCTTGTAATAGAATTCATTTATTAATTATCAAATGTATACCTACATGTTAATGCTCGTCGTAAGCCGGACACTAATTGTTTGCTCTAATCTAAGGTCGAATATCCCAAAGCACTCCTAACTTTAATTATACCCCTCAAGTATAATCGAGCCCTTACCGGCTAAAGCTAAGCCACCTGAGTGACGGGCAGCGCCATGATACGCGTCAGGCCATGCGTGTCTCAGACTTAACGATTTTGGCAAGCGACGCCGCGTTTGTAAACAGGATAGCTGTCACTATGACACTTAATGTCAAATAGTTTAAATTTTAATCTAGGGTTTAGTGTAAATTGGTCAAGAATAAAGATTATTAATAGCGGCGGTATTATTACGAGTAATACACAGATTCCGAATGTATTATTTTTCTGTGTTCACATTTTACCTGCTCAAAATCTGTATGAAAACTAAATTATTTTGATAAATACCTATATCTACCCGTGCGAAGCCGAGGTGGACCGCTAGTGTCATATTCAAATTAGCTATGATTTCAAGGGTGAACACCAATGACATTAACTATTAATAATAATAAAATAATAATAATAATATCCTCAGACATTCACACCTATCAACTAGCCCCATTTTAAGCAACTAATGCTGCTTGTGTTACGGACACTAGATGAAGGATAAATATATTTAATAGATAAATACATATAAATAACCTGAATATATAGAAATATATATGAATATGAATATATGTTATCCAAGACTGGAGAACAAATGCCTGAAAATTAATCACCCAAACATTTGCCCCCACTAGGGATCGAACCCAGAACCTCTCGAGATGGCGACGCCTTGAGACCAACAAACAGACCACTCGACCACGGAGGTCGTCAAATGATATTAAAATATTTATAAATGTTGTGTGTAATATTTTGCAACTTGACTATTTGTCTAATTGTGCACGGAAGAGACAGATGGCTCAGAAATTAATATGTACCTACAGGCTAATAGTAATGATAATAATACCTTTTTTCCTTCACAAATTCTGGTACTGTCATCTTATTATCAAAAATCTCAATAGCTGTTCAAGCAAATTAAACATTTCCTTATCCACATAGAAATCAATATCCAATGACACCATTTGACGTTACAGTATGTCTTTTTACATGACTATACGACGTTGTGCTTGTATGTTAAGTTATGCAAATTGTTCCTGTAAATATTAATTCATGCGCTGATTAATAGTAATATCCCTATTCTGTATTCGCCATCTTGAATCCTGTAAGGATTAGCCGAAGGGGACGCGTAATTGATCGTGTCAAAGCCAAAGATCAACCCATAATCTTCAAATCTAAAGTAAATACACCTATCTTCTAGAAAAGCGTGTCGCGTCTAAGTCTCATGTTCGCGAATTGACAAAATGCAAACGAAAAATATATAGGAATATTATTGGTTTAAAATTGATTTTGTCGCTTTCATTTGCTTGAGGTAGAGAGGGACAACATCATTTCTTAACCAAGACTAACTAACTTGTCAACGTTTTAGGGTCAGTTTTTCAAACCGTAGTAATAGTCACCTCAATAGTTAAAATCTAGACCAATAACGTTAATTAAAACTCTAAAATGTATGATGTCTGAAATGGTTAAATTTGCGATGCATTTTTGAAGAAATATTCATTAGCTGTGCCGCCAGCCGCCATTTTACTTAACCCAGCACAGTGTTGTGGTTTAAATGTCTATGATTAACTTTCGTTATATGTATTTTGAAATTTCTACTATTGGACAAGCTGTCATATCACGACATCATACGTTTTCGTCATTGGTCCATATTTTAAACTAATGGTAAACCAGACCACGGATCAAAAAACTTACCCTTAGAAAGGGCTTTTATGTTTTTTTGTTACCTATACAGAACAGCAGTGTCATTCCGTAGTGACAAACTCACTTTTCAATTCAGAATTCGCGGCGAACTTTAAAATTCGAAATCGTGTTTATGCAAAATATGTGAGATCTGAAAAGAATTGTGATTCTTTGTTACAGAATCCCAACACAGCAGAAAATTCAAATTTCGAAAAACTACGATTTATTTTCCAATGTGGTTGTCACTGGCCATTTCGTTTTGCCATCAGCCGATAAAGTTTATGGTGTTCTGAAATTTCCCCTTCAAATTTTATGTCAGATTTACGAGTAAGCAAACAAGGTGAGGGTTTGGATGAATCTTTCTATGCCACTGGGCGAAGTCGATAACGTTTGGGATCAGCCTCTTTGAATATAGCTTCTAACCCGGTAATGCATTTTCATATCGAATCAAGGCAAGCGCATAATAGTCAGAGAGCGGTGTTGAAGTCAGGGAACGTATATGACTGGTTTCACGGATAAGTGCTAAATTGACATGCTGATAAATTTGGAATTTCTAGCTAAGTACTCTTTTTATAAAATTCCCTCGGGCTCGGTTGCCTTCAGTTTGGCCGAAATTCTCCGAGTTGTTTCTAGTGTGTCCCCACCTGGGCAGGCAGGTCTTGGTATGCGTCAAGGGACAATGCCTAGGTGAATAACATAGTTAAAGAGGATGCCTGGGAACGGCTCGGAAAATTACAGTGACAGAACACGAGTCGTTCACGTGGTAGGGCTCGAATATCGGAGAGTCTAAGTAGGTGTTCGCAGCGAGCAGCTGATCTAGTCTTACGCATACCACCTAGCCAGCGGTAGGTAAGGTCTTTATTATGATTTTGTCTCCTTAAAAAAAGGTGAATCAAAGCACAAGGCAAAAAGCAGAAAGTACGTCCCTGGCAAATGTCGATTAATGCTTGGAGATTTCAAGTTTTTTCTACATACAGGCAAGCTCTTGGCCTTCATCTCACCTAATGGTAAGTTACGATGAAGCCGAACGTGGAAGCGAGCTTCGCCTGTATTCCTAGAATCTCGGACCTCCTCCTCCACCCGGTTGTGTTAACCACTAGACCAGAGAGGCGGTTGTATTGTTCTAATATGGCCTATGTTCTATCCTGGCCATAAAAAATATTTTGAGCTATCTTCCTAAAGATTATTTACTGCTAAACTATACAAAGAGCCCAAAGGACGTCCTAAAAGTTTTTACTTCGCCATGTCTTCGATAGCCAACACCAACAGCCGTTACGCCAATGAATAGTCGTAAAACGAAAAGCACTTTTCATCTGAAGCCTTAAACGCACCTTATCGCCTTAGGACGAAAAAGCGCCGATCAATCAGGAAGCCTGTCGCTGTAAAATATTCGCGACACTGTATTCGACACAGCCTCTTTTATTTTCAAAGTAAGATACCTATTGAAACGGACTACGCATTTTTTTCTATCAGTTCATCTGAATTGATTGCAGACAGTTTCACAGATATTGTGGTATAAGCAATCTGTTTCTATTTTGATACGGAATTTTAATTCCACTTTGAAAATTTTATGTCGAACACCGAAAAAAATCCCATTAGTTCTGTTAGTAGGTAGAACAAAAATAAGGCGAATTGTGGCTGCTTAACACCTCTACCTATGTTATGTGACCAAGAAACATGCTGGAATACAAGACAACAATCGACATTGGAAGTTTGCGATTATTATTCTTGTCTGTTGTTTACAGTTTCAATTCAGAAATTTCACAGATACTTTTGACTTAACAGAAGTAGTTCAAAAACTTCAAGAGCATCAAATCCAACTGATAACCTTGTCAAGCGAAGTTTAAAGCGTGCGAAAATTTGAGCGGAACCTAATTTCGCGGAAGATGGTAGGAATGTCTCGGCTTTACACGACGACGGCGAAGATCCAACGTTTCATTACATCAGTTTAATTTTATGCATGGTCGCGCAGTGGGGTGCCGGAAAAATGTAACAGAATTTCTGGATGAATCTCAGTTGCAACAGATGCGAGGATCTGACGAAAACTTATTATAACAACTTCAGATCTTCATTGATGACGCTCCTTACTCTTTTCAGTACTGCGCAAGGCACGACACACTAAAGTTATACTCTTTTTTAACCGATTTATGTGTTCGGTGACTGCAATTTAAACGGTGCGGTTGAGTCGGTAATCTATGTGGATGGTTCTAGTATTTCGTGAACTCGACGCTTCATAATGAAAGATATCGCTGAATACACATACGGCTGCAAGTCATACTAAACATGCTTCGTTGAATGATTATCATGAAGTGCTGCTTATTGTACAGCATCGCGTGGTACAAATAAATCTACACGATGAGAACAGACAAAAATATCTACTCTCGCATATGTGTAATTTTTTCTGAACATGTTGTGTTTAAATTATGTTCAATTATTGTACACATCTATTGCAGTAGCTTGAACACATCTTGAACACATCTATTGCAGTAGCTTGTTCATATGTATTTGGTGCTCACAGTACAGAGATACGGAGCGTCGCTATCACCCCGATAGCGGTGCTAGTCGCCCGCGGCCCAATTTTGCAAAATTTAAATCCACCCCCACGCCGAAAATATCCGAGTGTAACCGAAAATACCCGACATAACCGTTAGCTCGAGGCACCGCAGATATATGAACGCGGGATCTTATTCCCCTCTCGATTCGGCAATATGCTTGATTGTTGGCGAGATTATAGCCGCTATTAAACTTCAATTATTATAGCTATGGAGATTGCTACGATAGGAAGTTGATGCATTTGGAGCGTATTGTCTGTACACAAGTATGAGGCGATGACAAAACCATTGGGACTTACAATATTGTGATGGAGCTTATTAAGGTTCACTATCTTTGCGAAATAGTACATATAGGATATTTACTCATAATGTGAGACTAATGTGTATGCGTCCGAGAAGCCACAGGAATCGCTGGTTCGATCCCACCGCCTGTACCACTAAGTTTGAATAAAACTTATGTACAGTTTATTGTCATGTTCATGGCAACAGGCTCGCCACATGTTACATGGGGACATAACATATGTTTGGGTGCGTACACCTCTGCCTACCCCTTCGGGGAAAGGCGTGATGATATGTTTGTATGTTCTGCAGTCACCAAAATCAACGTATGCGAAAAAAGTTTATAATTTGGACTTCGTCCGCCGTCACTATGGCTTTTTAACTATCCAACGGAACCTTTAATTTTCCGGAATAAAAAATTTTTAAGATGTTGACCATGTAACTTTTCATTGAAATCGGTCCAGCCATTTCGGAGATGAGCCCGTACAAAAAGATATGCAGACAGAGAAACAAAAAGTAAAAAAAAATCAAGTTTTGATATTTTCCCTCTTTTTATATCGCCGTGACTTGGTTTTAAGCTTTTTTTTTCTATGTACAGACATTCGACCTCTACAGTTTTATTATATGCATAGATATCTAATACGCAAAAGCATCAGCATACATCTTTATATACTTTACCATTTCGTACAAAATTTTCCGCCCAAAAAATCCAACATCGGAATACATAATTCTCCACAGAAGACCCGAGAGATATTTCTAAGATAATTTAAATCCCTATCACGAAAGCAAATGAGTTTCTGCGTTGTTTACGACAACGGGCGAAAAAAAATGTCAGCCGTTCGTTTCATTTCGTCCGTTGACAACGAGATTTGTTTTTCCCGTCTCGTTGTTTGTCAACCGGCAATGATGTGACGTCATGACATTGTGTTCCTAATTTGTATGTACCTGATTTGCAAGACTCGCTATTTTCGGCGGGATTACAATCTAAGGAAAATTTCGCTCAAAATTTTGTTTTTGGAACGTAATATTATGAAAAATAAATCATAACCATAGTGGATATTAGTGCAGACCACGAATGTTGATAAAAAAAATAAGATTCTGTATTATATTAAAGTTCAAATCATACTGTAACTTTTTAATTTAACCTTTTTAATTTAAACCTGTAACTGTAAGTGCAGTAAGATCCATTATTTTTTGAACTCACAACACCATTGTAATGCTGTATCTTATGTTGGTGATCCATTAAATAAATAAATAAATAAATAATTTAATATTATTTAATATCTGCTTAAATTGCTTAATAAATTAACACTATCCACTAAATTAAATCGCGCTATAGACTTTAATGGCGGCCACTGCTAATTTCCGCCACGATCATTATGATCCTTGTATTACTATTTGACGTTCTTCTCGGGAAGAACACTATTCCCCATAGATAACCTGAGACAGTTATAACAAACGACTGTACGACCACATTGGGAGTGCAAAAGTATATGCTATGAATTATGCATGTTCTGTCTCTGTCGTTAGGCGCGTCACTTAGACACCAGCTCCTCAGAATGATGAAAGGGTGTTAGTGTTTCCTTAAGGGATTTCGTTTTGTTTATGGAAGGAGACGTGACAAATAATTCGAGACGCTCTTCTGCCCTCGTTGAGTTTTGACGCATCTATTCTTTCAAATGTATCGAATGGTCCCTGATTAGTAAATATGTCTTAAAGCCGAAAAAAACCGGAAATGTTTTACGATTGTTTGATTTCTTTTTCGCATTTTTAGCATGTTCACTAAAATTAAAGAAAATGATCCGATTCTCTGACATTTATTACTTTTGGCTTAGACAAACAGCATATCGATTTGAGGCTTAAATTGAGAATTTTAAACAAGAGTACCTATACAGTTGAGTTGTGTACTAAAAACAAACAAATAATAAACAAATTTATGTCATTGCAAAGTTCAAAATATGTATTTTCAAGCCAATCAATTGATAAACTAATCATCTTCTTTTTCTTCCTTTTTAATTTCAAAATTGTTACGAAAAAGTTTTTAATTCCACGCAAACAGTAACTTAAGAAGCGCCATAAATACACGAGTAATCCTCTAAAAGCTGAATAGCTCCTATTAACGTTTGGTTTATATTAAATCAAGGCATACGTTCGCTGCGCCCTCCAATGAATTATGCAAATCGTCTTCGGTGGTTAACATCGTAATATTGTAAACGACACTTTTGCTCCCGCTCCCATACATGAGGTGCGTAGAGACTCTGGAAGTTACATCGAAATTCTTATTTTAAAATATATTTATAATAGAAATCTTTCAATAATTCTCAAAATTCTCGGTCTAAAGAAGTTTTAAAAATGCAATTCGGAATTCGAAATTGTGTTAAGTTCTCTGAGAATCCCAAAATAACATTTTTTAAAATGACAATTTGATTTTATGAAAAGAATTATTATGGCACTTTATTAATAAGCTGTTGTAAAGATGGTTAGTAATTATGGAAACGGTAAAGCTACAGTTTTAAACCCATTTTCTAGGAAATAAGCGAAAGGATACTTAATGCAGTAGGTAGCTTTTCCTCACGTGTCCTATGTAGGTAGATCTTTTGTTATTGTAGCCTCTCTTATAATTTCTTTTTTTAATCTTACTTAAATTAAGGGATTTTCAGTCAGGCTCAAATTAATAAGTAATGTCAACATTTCTGTCTAAATATTTTCGTGTACAAGAAAAACCTTTTTGCAAAAAAAACATTTTAAATTACATTTTGTTTTCAATTGTCAGTCGTATCTAGTTTCCGCTAGTTCAGCGCCCCACCCTGTCAGATGAAGATGGTATCTGAGGCATAAATTCTTGACGCCTTGGCCCGGGCACAGGTGAAAATTATCAAAGGGGAGTCTCAGATTTAAACCAAACATCGGCATAGCTCTGGGTATCGTCTACGCACCCCACCGACGTGTCTACAGCTGTATATACGTATTACGATGTATGAGGTTTGTGTTTTATATTACTGCCACTGGAATTGCTTTTGTGTTCGTACAATAGAAAAAGATTTAAGAAGAGGGAGAGCATGTGCAGATCGATTATTTAAATGCAAAGTTTAGAAAATGTTTTGAGAATTCGCTTGAGCTAATTCGATATTGAAATACGTGTCTGAGCGATTACGGACGTTACATATTTGAATATTGTTTTAATCTCTTACATGCCCATGCCAGTGCTAATTAAAATCAAAATTATATTCAACCTATTTAACAATTTCGTTTTAATTATCTCGTAGGAATTGCAATAGAGAAAGAAAACATTCCAATTTTAAATAGTTTTATTCCCCCTAGACATTGAAATTGGAACGAAAAATTTAAATTGTCCAAAACAATTCGGATAGGGTTGAACCAAACTCGCTTTTCTCGATTCACCATAATTAAATAGACGGCAATTGTTGTAAATTAAGTTGGGGTAACGAACTTGTAGCTTTCAGTATCGAATTGATAGTGGCAAGGCAAAGGGAGCTGAGACAGCCGCAAATGACCCATAAACGCGAGAAAAGCTTGTTCGTGTACCACGGCGCTGACTGCGAAAAATGGAACGTTATTCCATTGATATTCTATATTGAACAAATTGAATCGAAGAGGTTAAACGGTGTCTTGATCTTTTTGTATCTAATTCGTGAGTATTTTTATTTTTCATTTCTTTTTCATTGGAAAACGAGTCTTCGGAGAGTTTTCGGATACTTGTTATTATTATGTAGGTACTCTTCCTTGTATTTCGCTATCGTTATATTAGGGCGAATTCGACCAAACTCCGTGTTACTACACCAATATAATTGCTTAAATTTCATTGGCCGAATCCGCTCTAGTGATGGAGTCCTGCGTACACGGCCGATTTTGAGCCGAGTACGCTTCTGTCAGCTTAAATTTTTTTGGTATTATTACACCGGTGCAGCCAATCGAAATTTGGTCGAATTCGCCCTTAGACCAATTATTGAAATAGGACTATTGAACAATTGATTTTAGAAGCGAGTGTCAATTTTGCAAATAAAGACATATTACATTCCATCATAAGAATACTACTAACCCATCTCTTTCCTTGGGTGTCGTGAAAGGCGACTAATGGACTTAGAACTGCGCAACCATCCAATAGCTTATAGCGGCGACGGGCTCGCAACCTGTCATGCTGAGTGCAGTCACTGCTTGGTGAAGCGCGGTCTATGGCAGTGGACTGCTTTGCTTTTGCCTAGTCTCTGACTAACGCTTAAGGATACATATAATCACGACTATTATAGTCGTGATTATATGTATGTATGTACATACAAAGCCCTTTCATTTCAGATTGTATTTGAATTGAAATAAATAAAATTTGTTTTTCGTGAAGCAGTATGGGCGTCATTAACAGTTTGGTCAGCAGAAAATAAGAAAGTGTTGGAGGCTGTAATAGGCCAGTTAATTAATACAGGCTGGTTTCGGTTTAAGGGTGCGTGCACAAAAAAATAATATAATTAAATAATTTCTGATACTTTATATTAGGTATAGTTTATTGATATTTTTTTTTTTTAATTAAATGTGTTTTGTTATACATCGTAACAGATTAAGGGTGCGTGTTGGAGGCTGTAATAGGCCAGTTAATTAATACAGGCTGGTTTATAAATAATCTAGTTACGACGCATGTCACTTTTATATGTAGAAAGTGTATAAATCTGTTTGTGCTTTTTGTCAATAAAAATGTCTTCTGACTAAGACGCTGTTGTATTATTCAACTAGCGAATGGTGACTTCCATTAGAAAGGCCCAAAATGACTACAGTATTTTAAGAGTTTTCTTTTGGTAATATCATGCTATATATCTATTGTTCTATATATATTATAAGCTGAAGTATATAATCTAGCTCTACAAGAAATTAAGCAGGGCAGCTCAACATCAATCCTGTGTGAGCGTTAAAAACAAAAGACAATCAGATCAAGTGTCGAACAGGCGCGAAACTTTGCAACTTAAAAAGGTTCCGCTTCCACGAAAAGTGCAAAGAGCGAATCACAAACTCCCTATTACCCACATCTTCGGTGAAATCTGTTTAAAAGTTGCCTGAGCGATCGTTAAAATTGCAAGTGTTCGCCGGGATGGACCAAGTTGTAAATTTAAATCACTAAGTCTACAAAGTTGGGCGAACTTGGCCAAAGTTGGGCCAACTTACTGCAAATTGGATTACGTTGTGCAGGCTAGTTTGACACGTCGCAGGCTTACGACTTTATGCAGGTGCCACAGATGTATGGTTTGTTGGGTAATCATGTGTTTGTGGAATTGAAGTTCTGAATGGCGAGGCAGTGGTGTGGCGAAGCCAGAGTACAAACGTTAGTAAGGTGGTATAGGAATACAAACAATCACGTCTGTAATCAGAATAGGCAGAGTCCAAGGAGCACTGTGTTCCTTAAGACCACATTCATTGGGTTTGGTCAAATCTTTTACATTTGAAAATATTGGAGAACTGTCATATCCGAGATCATTCGTTTTTGCCATTCGACCATATTTTAACCTGGCCACGGATCAAAAAACTGACCCTTAGTAATACTTTAACTTAAATTATTTTTTAAGCTATTGCATAGCTTCTATCGCGGGCCTTGAGCGCGGGGACTGAATCCAGAAATTCCGTAACGAAAAAACCTCAAGAGAGAGAGAGAGAGAGAGATATACTGACGTACGTTTTTCATACAAATTGACTTTTATAACATCACTAAAAAAGTCACGAGTTTTACAATACTAGGGGTGGTGACGTGAAATAAAAGGGGTGCTGATGGTAAGTGACGAATTACGTAAATGTGTACATGTCTTTTTTTTTTAAATTTATCACATACTAAGAACCGCATAATGAGATACATCTTAAAATATTATCGGGTAACTTTAATGCGGAAGGTAAACTTGTTCCTGCGCTATAAGTTCAGCGCTGCGGGTTCTCGCAAATTGAGCGTGGTAACATATTGGAATTGCACTTTATGCGGTCCAATGATATATTGCGGTGGGGGAATTATCATACCGAGCGTACCAACCCAGCAATGGATCATGCACAATTTTTAAGAAAGATTATCATCGTCATCAGCCGGAGACACCCATTGCTGGACGTAATATATGTTTTGAATAAACTCATTACATTCAAAACATCCAAAATTAAAGAATAAAATTATGCGATAGGGCTTATAATATTAGGTCCTTACCTATGAAATTGGTGTTTTGTATGGAGATTTTGGGGAATTCTGCATTTTCCATACTATTTTTTTTTCAGTTTTCTTCACAACGACAAATCCAAAGATAATAATATTTGGCATCTATCATTAGACAAGCTTAAGTAATATGTGTAATATCACACTTCATAAAAATTATTTATCGTTTTTATGTGAATGCAAATAAAATGATGTATTCGGGAGGCACTTAAACAGAGTTCTCCGTGTCCAATTTTAACACAATTAAACTTACAACAAATAATCAAAACAAATCAAAAGAGCTCAAAAATATAGTCTATTTTTAGACGAGGTAATTATTTTTTAGGAATACTCTGAATCTTAATTGTAACAGAAAAAATACTAAGAGAGAGAAAAAAAACACCAATTTCATAGGTAAGGACCCAATACTTGTTGAATTTTGTACTGATATTAATACCTATTAAAATAAAGAAAACTGAACTGTTCGCACGTATATAATTTCACAGACTGACAACAATGTCAAACAAAAAACAGAACTACTATTGTAAAATTCACTATTTATATTTAATGGTGTACAATAAATAATGTTTTCATTTCATTTCATTTTCAGAATTGCTTGTATTCTTCATACTAACATTTGCCCCCAACTCCTTGAAACCGGTATACACACCACTCGACTACGGAGGTCGTCGTTATTAAGCGTACTTAGTTTAATGATTCAAAAATATTGGTCGATGTTGATACTCATATTTTTTTTAAGCTATTGCATAGCTTCTATCGCGGGCCTTGAGCGCGGGGACCGAATCCAGAAATTCCGTAACGAAAAACCTCACGCTCCCCACTCCGATGCGCAAGGAGGTGTGGCTTGAAGGCCGTGCATCGTCTAACGTCGTTTCAGTTCGGCAGTCTTCGACACGGCGTTGTGTGCGTTAGACGTATTGTTTTATTTATTTAATAATAGAAAAATTTGTTTTCTTATCGGTCACCACGCTTAAAAAAGTGTAACTTGAATTAATATCAAAGAAAAAGAAATACTGCATGAATAAAATAAATAAATAAAATTATAATTGCATAAGTTGATACAAAATGCTATGCAATAGCTTTACCGCGGCAGTCCCCGAGTGCCACACCTCTTTTTTTAAATATGACAGGTAAGCTCTTGGCCTTCATCTCACCTGATGGTAAGTGGTGATAAGGCCGAAGGCGGAAGCAAGCTTACCTGTAATCATCGACAACTGAGGAACTGGCTATCTTACCTCTGATTGGCGGAACACAACAATGCTTATAACATTGTTATAATGGCGACAGATTTACATATTCATATACAAAGTATCAATATGGTGGTGCACTCTTGTAATCACGTACAGCTGAATCTGGTTCTAACTGTAAAATATTTTATATGAAAGATTGGAAGTTTCATTAACTACCTATAGTCCAAAAATTTTATTGTATTTACAGTAACGGCATTAACGCCTTGAGGTGTCTTTCGAAGCACTAAGGAAATGCAGATCAAGAAAGTTTTGGTCACCCATCCAAGGACAGACCATGGTGAGAGTAGCTTAGTTTTCAATATCGAAAGCCAGAGAAGAAGCAATACGCTTCTCGCCTATGCGGCATGATTAAGTATACCCAACAACTCCCAATCCATATTGCGTCGCCGATCACCAATCGCTTCGTGTCTTAACCATTTTGATGCGGTACTCTATTCGCTGCCAAAGCTTCGGCCCACTTCGGCCCTTGAAGGTTTGTAATGAGGCCCTTTACCTGTCCTTTCTTGTGTTTTTGTACATTTTTCTGCGTCACTTGAATTTTAAATTACTACTCCGAAGTTGTTCCGTTTTTGTTCTTTGTAGCGCTGGTATTGGTTGCTCGATTCGTTTTGAATACTTATGCTCAATGATGTATTTTAAAATAAATAAATAAATATTGTAGGACATCTAACACACAACGCCATCTAGCCTCAAACTAAGCAGATCTTGTAATATGAGAGCTAGATTAACTGATAGAATACGTATATACTTTTTTTTTGTAAATACATACTTACTATACATAGAAAACATCCAAACTTCGAAACAAATATTTGCAGATCGTACAAACATTTGGTCCGACCCGGGAATCGAACTGCACAGCAGTCGCATACACAACCGCTGCTCCACTGAGGCAGTTAAAGTTAAAAAAAATTGCTTCTAATGTACTCACAGCGACATATAATTTTTACAATATGGGTCGTTACACCACCACGCTGGCCCAATGCAGGATGGTGGGTAGAAACGATTACAATAGCAACCGGGGCTAAACGTGTCTTCCGAAGCACTGAGGAGTTCGCGATCATAAAGTTTTGGTCACCCATCCACGGCCTGACCATGGCGAAGGTAGCTTTGATTTCGATATCGAAAGCCAAAACGTACTGACTACTACACCACCGAGCTCCTCGAGGCAAGGTAAACTCATTTCACATAAATTTTTAGACCTTAGTATCCTTAGTACCCCAAAACTCCTCCAGCTTTTTGCTCCAAATCGACTTTTCAGAAACATGGCATTTAAAAGTTTTCCCTGTTAACAAATATTTAAAAATCACCGCCCCTGGCACTAATTAAACAAAGTTTCCTCCACTCACGCACCTGTCACAGTTGGGATGCGAACGGCAACTTTGAGAGCGATTACGTGACTAAGCGGTACGGCGGAGCACTTCTTAGCACCGCAAATTAAACAACTTTGGATTTGCATGTTGACTCGACCGCGGATAGATAGGTGGATAGTTAGGTTATAAGGGGCGGGTTTTCGACAGAAGGTTTACCTTACACTTTTCAGTTCATATTTTAAATGAAGATTCTTCGTTTACCGGTAATACAACTATTAAAATTATATTCAACACACACCCAAACAACCACCCACTCATACTCATATGCATGTACGTACGCACGCCAACAGCCAGCATGGACGTTGTAAGTTAATTTAATTGTCTTGTTTAATATTAGGTCCTTACCTATGAAATTGGTGTTTTGTATGGAGATTTTGGGGATGTCTGCATTTTACATACTAACATTTTATCAGTTTTCTTCACAACGACAAATCCAGAGATAATAATATTTGGCATGTATCATTAGACAAGCTTTAGCAATATGTGTGTGAACACGCTTGATAAAAATTATTCATCGTTTTTATGTTAATGCAAATCAAATGATGTATTCGGGAGGCAGTTTAAACATTTTCTTTGTGTCTAATTTTAACACAATTAAACTTACAAAAAATTATCAAATTAAATAATACGAGCTCAAATATATGGTCTATTTTTGAAGAGGCAATTATTTTATAAGAATGTTCTGAAACTTAATAGGTACGGACAAATTGCTAAGACAGAATAAAAACACCAATTTCATAGGTAAGGACCCAATAGAAAGTGTGCCCTCTGATACAGGCCATACTACGCTTAAAAGGATGCACCTGCCACAGTGGAATCCACTGTCAAACTATATACAAATAAAGATTATTATTCTTTAAAACTTTTCCCAGTCCCTCGATGGCTCGAGGGACGGTAGAACAGCCCTCGGCAGAGGAAGCCAGACTGAGGGTCAGGACGAGAGAGAGGAATCGGCGGGCAATTCTGGCGTTGTCGAGCAAGACCACCCGCTGGAGCCTCGCAATCATTGGCCCATCACCCAGTTCCAATCTTTTCTGATGGTCGCAAAGAGAAGTAAGGACGAGACCATTGGTTGAGACTACGACTGGTATGATCAGTGGATGTCACCCTCAACGTATCAGTGACCTCGTGTGCCAGGTTCAGATACTTAATTAATTAATAATTATTAATATTATTATTATTTTTATATAATTATCAGTATTATTATTCAAACATATCACATGATGGAGTAATGATCTGAAAAACGCAGATGACATGCCTCTACTACTAGATATCCGCAGCCTATAACATACGTCCCACTGCTGGGCACAGGCCTTCCTCATGGACAAACACATGAGTAGTGTGGGCCGTAACACCACAACGCTAGCCCAATGCTGGTTGGTGAGTAGAAACAGTCGCAAAGCGACCGGGACCAACGGCTTAACGTGCCTTCCGAAGGCCGGAGGAGCAGACCATAGCGAAGGGAGCTTTGTTTTCAATCGAAAGCCAAAGCATACTAACCACTACGCCACCGAGCTCCTGACCTACTACTAGATACGATAAGGTAAAGGCAGTGAGATATGGCGCACTTTAAGGGAGTCTCAAGTTCAGCAGTGGGCTGTAGGATGATGATGACATCAGGTGAATTGTGGTAATTGACATCACCTCCGCTACATCCAAGCTTGTATTCAAAAATACAGACGTAAAGAAAAATGTCCATTTGACCTCCACGGTAGGATTTTTTGTGTCGTAGGTACAAAAATAAAATGTATGTAGTAAATGTAGAACTATGAAGTTCTAATGAAAAGTGGTGAAAACTCTCAGTGTAAGTAAGTGTATTTTTTTACCTTTCAACTAGCCCCATTTTACACAACTAATGCTACTTTTGTTACGGATACTAGATCAATAAATATATTTAATAGATAAATTATATATATATATATATAAATTATAGATATAATAATATATAAATTATATATATATATATATATATATATATATATATAAACATCCAAGACTGGAGAACAAATGCCTGAAAATTCATCACCCAAACATTTGCCCCCACCGGAATCGAACCCAGAACCTCTCGAGATAGCGGCGCCTTGAGACGGGCATACAGACCACTCGACCGCTAAGGTCGTCAGTGTAAACTCCAATATTAGCTCAAATATACACAAGAGTGAAGTTAGTCGTTAGGCCGCCACACACGGTGCGCACATAAAGCAAGCGACACTGCCCCGACAGATTTATAGCAGGCTGCGCCTAAAAACTTGCGTCGTTATTAACTTTGCTCGTATGTTGCCGCAACAGCGTTGACGTCGCTGTCGTGGGGCGACATGACGCGTCATGTCGGGTACAGTTGTGTAGGAAAGTAATTTCGATTATTGATGAATTGGTTTGTTTAAAAGGGGTGTTATTTAAACGGTTAGCAAAATATTCGCAAGCAAAATATTATTCAAAATATTCATATATTGGGCCCATACCTATGAAATTGGTGTTTTTATTCTGTCTTAGCAATCTGTCCGTAACTATTAAGTTTCAGAACATTCTTATAAAATAATCGCCTCTTCTAAAAATAGACCATATATTTGAGCTCGTATTATTTAATTTGATAATTTTTTGTAAGTTTAATTGTGTTAAAATTAGACACAAAGATAATTATTTTTAACTGCCTCCCGAATACATCATTTGATTTGCATTAACATAAAAACGATGAATAATTTTTCTCAAGCGTGTTCACACACATATTGCTAAAGCTTGTCTAATGATACATGCCAAATATTATTATCTCTGGATTTGTCGTTGTGTTAGTATGTAAAATGCAGACATCCCCAAAATCTCCATACAAAACACCAATTTCATAGGTAAGGACCTAATATATATATTGCTGCCCAAATAATTCTCTTGCTGCCAAATTATTCGCTGTTAATATTGTTTTGCCGCCCAATTGCTGACTAAATGTTCGTTTGTAATTAATTACTTCCCTTTATTTGTTATTTTATCCTACCACCGCTTCAGGACAGTACCTGCCCTCTTAGCATGAACACCGTATTTTAATATCCATCACGTTTTTATCACGTTCTACTGTCAAATTAATATGGAAATTGACAACTGGACGTGATAAATATCTTATCGCGTTGCTACTTAGGCTGATGCTTTGATTTAGCAACAAGCAACGGCTGGCTACGAAAAATGAATGTTTACCATTTTTATACCATGCTACGGCTAGCAAAAGATCTACTAGTATTATGACTAATAAGTATTCCAATGCTACGATGTAGCTACAAATATAACTACCGATTAGCTACGGATATAACTATAATCATTTCAGTGCTGGCACTATGGATTTAACTATTATAGAATACTAGTGGCTTCCCGCGGTTTCACTCGCGCGGTACCCGTTCCCATGGGAATATTGGGATAAAAAGGAGCCTTTGTCCTTTCTTAGGCTCTAGACTATCTGTGTACCAAATATCAATTGATTCAGTTCAATAGTTTTGACGTGAAAGCGAGGACCGACCGAGTTACTTTACCATTTATAATATTAGCTATAATATAATATTATTTATAACATAGTATAGATATATAAATATGAAAAATAAACGTAATACATACACATAAACACAGAAACATGTAATGAACACAACTAGTATTATCCCCTAAGGGTTAGTCAGAGACTAGGCAAAAGTACCGCAAAAGCAGTCCACTGCCATTGTCCACGCTTCACCAAGTAGACTGCACATGTGCTCAGCGTGACAGGTGGAGAGCCCGTCGCCGCAATAGTTACTGGTCGTGCAGTTCTAAGTCCATTAGATAAATATATGGATATTAATGTGGATATGTATTTTTATGAGGTTTTCCTAAGTTTTATTTCAGTGCTATAGTACTAGGGATTAAACCAATTATAGAATATTTTCTAAAGCTTTCCTAATTCTAGAAGAAGAAAAGATCACAAACTTTCGGTCACCTATCCAAAGACATATAGTAGCGAATGTAGCTATTTTGAGCTTTTTTCATCGAGACCTACAGCTATATAGTAGCCTAGTGGTTCGTACGCTTTGTTCTCGGAGTGCTTGAAAGATTAATAGGTGCAACATGGTAGTCACTTTTTCTCCCGAGCGTACTGACAACATAACAATGCTTTATGAACGGATGGCCCGTTTACTACAGTTGTTTGTATGACCACTTGGCGATAAAGAAATTTGCCCAGAAATTACGAAACTTTCGCGGAATGACGAAGGCGGCATAACTCGCGCTAACGATGTCAACTTGTGTGCGGACGACTGTAATTAAAACTGACATTAATGCTCAAGGAATTTGAGCACATTTTGACTTAACTGTAATTTTAGTAGTTTAGTCTATTTTAGTTTATAGAGTGAGTTAATATTACAATTGCTCTTACGTTGTCTATCAAACCCCGTATCAGACGAGTTCCGTGATCGAGTGATTTATACGCTTCTTTTAAGGCATCGCCATCTCGAGAGGTTCTGGATGCGATTTCAAGTGGGGGCAAATGTTGGTTTGATACATTTTATACCCAGTCTTGGATGTTTAAGGAAATATTTATTTCTTCATATCAGACGCACCTAGAGTTAGAGGAAGACCAAAGAAGCGATGGATTGAATGCGTGAAGAATGATATGAGGATAAAAGAAGTGGATGCTGAGCTGACGAGTGACAGAGGAGAATGGAAGAAGAAGACATGTTGTGCCGACCCCAGTTTTGGGAAAAGGGCAAGAAGAAGAAGAAAGAAAGAACGCACGCATCAAACTGGTAATTGGCACGAGTAGTATCGTCACCCCAACTCGGCTATCCCAGCCAAAAATCTTTATCTTCAAATGCAATTGTTTTGTTGAGTCATGTGGTAGCGGCTCATTAAAAGAATACTACCAACCCATTTCTTTGGGTGTCGTAAAAGGCGTCTAATGGAGTTAAAACCACACAAACTCCTAATAGCTTACAGTGGCGACGGGCTCACCACCTGTCACGCTGAGTGCAGTCACTGCTTGGTGAAGCGTGGACTGTGGTAAAAGACTGCTTTTACGGTGCGTTTGCTGAGTCTCTGACTAACCCTTAGGGGATAATAGTCGTGGGTTTATGTATGTATGCACAATTGTTTTACAAACAAGAAGAGTTTAATTTGTTTGGTGTCACGAGTATATATATATATATATATACGAGTTACGAGTTTATATATATTCAGGACTATTAAATATATTTATCCGTCATCTAGTGTCCGTAACACAAGCAGCATTAGTTGCTTAAAACGGGGCTAGTTGATAGGTGTGAATGTTTGAAGATATTTATTTATTTATTTTATTTATTTATCTAGAGATCATTATGTGAGCGACGACCTCTACTCGCCGTAGTGACCTGCATTATGAAGTGCGTTTGACTGCGGGGTCATTAGGGAAAATAAAGGTAGCGTTACACTGGCGAGCTGCAGTTAAAAAACAGATTTATGATTAAATTTAAACTAATGCGATATTGCTCGATTGGTTTCGATACTTTAAATAAATAAAACATTCATGCCTTTCAAACGTGCCTTCTGAAGCACGGCAACCACAAAGGTTTTTTTTTGGCTGTAAGAGTCAACCGAGCAAACAGGCAGACGGCTCGACGGTAAGTGGTAACCGTAGCCCAAGGACATCTGCAAAACCACAAGACCTATTATGCGTTGTCTTACTTTAACGGTGCCAATATTTCCCTTGTTTATTAAATAGCTGCCTTCAGAAGCAAATCCATACTAATATTATAAATGCGAAAGTAACTCTGTCTGTCTCGCTTTCACGGCAAAACGGTCAGTAGGACCGAAATTTGGTACATATATAGTTTAGAGCCTGAGAAAGGACATAGGCTACCTTTTATCCCGATATTCCTAGACGGGTGCCATGCGGGTGAATGTAAAAAAAATTAAATAAAGCCTCCCAGAAAAATGAAGGACAAATTTTCGCCACTATGAACTTTGCTTCTAATAATAGAGTAGGAGTAAATTTTCAATTCCACCAATTGAGGCTACTGTTCCAATTTGAAAAAATCTTTCAGTGCTGAATAGCCTATTTATTGGGGAAGGCTAAAGGCTACATCACACGACCTCAAAGTAACTATTCTATGCGGACGAAGTCGCGGGCAAAAGCTAGTTATATATAACGAATAAACCGGTACACAGGTTAATAAGATTATTTATAATATATTAAATAACAACTCCAAATATCCGGCAACAAAGTACTCCAATTTAATAGGTAAACAGCTTATTATCGTGTATTAGTCTGTTACACTGGCGGACACGAAAACGCCATAACTATCCCTTATTTAAATTTATTGGTGAGCGGTTAATAAGCGTATCTGCCCCGGGGAGGGGGCACTGAACTTTGCGGTCAGAGTTCACACTTCTGCGGAACTAATAATGTGCGCCTCATTTGTTTTATTCTGTGCACAGTTTCTGTGGCACTTAGTGTAAATTGAAAGCTCTCGATTTTTTTATAGGATTTTTAGTGTCGTGGTAACCTATATCTCAACTTTCCTAAATTTTTTTAAGTACGACGACGATAATTAGAAAAAAATATTTTTGAGTGTTTTATTTTTATATAAGAAGTAATTAATTGGGTAGCCATTTAATGAATTGGTCAGCAATACATTTATTTGGGCAGCAAAATAATTTGTTAAGCTGCTACATAATTATTTGTGCAGCAATACATAATATGTTACAGGAAATGTATAAAATTTACGAAGGGGATCAAGGAAAGATCACGAATCAATTCCTTCAAATATATTCTGATAGACATTAGGTTAAGGTTATTTTTAAGACCCTTCAAAACAATATTTGTGTCATCAAAATACACAATAAACAATTTGGCAGCAGAGAAAACATTTTATTTGCTACCCAATTAGCAATTTTCCTGACAAATTTAGAAATATTTGTCGCCAGAAGTTGCTGACCAATTAGATATTTAGGCTGACCGATTGTATTTTTTTGCTGACCAAAATTTTAATATCTTGCTGACCGTTTACATAATACTAGTTTTATATTAAATATACAGATTCCAGCCTGTCACAGTTTTGTTACAACATGTGCTAATATATATATTTTTAGCAAATACAAGTATAGTTTAGCAATTTAATTAACTAATGATTATTTTATTCTCATTTTCAGACACAGAATGTGATATTTAAAATATGTTGGCTAGTAGGTCTATCGTCTAACAGAAGATTTGATTGTGTAGAATTGGTACAGGATGCCGGCGTTAAAATAAAAACCCGGAGATGATCTCACTTATTGTATATAGATTAAAAAAGGTACAAAATAGTGCCTTGGTAAAGTTATTTGAACATTAAAATGTTATGGTTTTATTTATATTATAATTGTAAACAATTATATTTATAGGCGTCGAGATAACCACTCCAGACGCTGAAGGATGGGAGTGAAAATTGCAGACCATAAAACAAAACAAAAAAGAGACAATTGCTTAATTTAAAAACAGAAACAAAGAGAAAATGGCCAGAGAAGAGTGCAATAAGAGCAAAAATCGAGTCGCTAATACTAATATAGCGCCTCGTTACAGAATTAGTCTCATATTACTCGTATAAGCAACAGTTTATGCTATTCTTTTTGTCACATATATCAATCCTCATTATTTGACCTACAAACCTGATAATACAAATCCGGTTTCCCGGGTCGTCTCTAAACCGTCCTTTTAGCTGTCAATAAGAAAACCGGGCAATTATAAGGACAATCGATAGAGGGTGGATTCAAACTGGGAGGCTAAGACCTTTTGAATACGTCCAGTCAATATTTCCATGGATTGGGATGGATTTAAATCGGAATGCCGTTTTAGAACCAATGCTGATGGTCTCTTTGAGTTGAATTTGTGTATTTTTGGTTTTGGTTGTGTTTTGTTTCAGCTTTCACAGAAGGAGGCTTAGTGAAAACTCATACTATAACATATCGTCACGCCCCTTTCCCTGAAGGGGTAGGCAGAGGTGTTAACACCCAAATTTCACACATACATACATACAATCACGCCTGCAATCCCCGAAGGGGTAGGCAGAGTCCAAGGAGCACTGTGTTCCTTAAGACCCCATTTAGCCATACAAAACGGGTTTGGTCAGATGAAAAATCGTGAAAGAGTAGTGACAAGTGGTTAGCTCATCGCCTACACAATCACAGACCCAGTACCCAATACGGTCTTAGTCGCCTTTTACGACATGCTAGGCAAGAAAAGCAGTTTGTACATTTTTATTATTATGTTCAGTCTCCATGTAACAGGAGGCGAGCCTGTTGCCATGTACCGGGCCCAATGTCAGGCAAGCGATATTCACAATCAACTGTACGTACAGGCGGTGGGATTGAACTCGCAAGTCCCGACGCCTCTCGAACGAGTGCCCTGTCCATCCCAATTCGGCTACCGCCTTTTTATGAGTATATGTGAAAGCTCATATGGTACTAACATTTTAAAGTACATTAATCATACACGACGGCGACGGGCTCACCACCATTCGCGCTGAGTGCAGTCACAACTTGGTAAAGCGCGGACTATGGCAGTGACGTGCTTTTGCCTAGTCTCTGACTAACCCTTAGTGGACAATAGTCGTGATTATATGTATTTATGTACTCATACAAATGACATAGATAGGTATTTTTTACAGTCGTCAGCTCGGCGAGCCAATGAGCCGTGCCCACAGCGGGACGTTTTTAGACACAGCACTAGTTATGTAAGCCTTCTAAATGGTTTTTTTTTTTTTGATATATATTTATTATCATTCATATTTCGTCTCTGTTAATGTATTTTCCCCTCACTTGTTTATACTTTAAATTAGTTCTATTAATCCCTTTCGTTTCAATACTTTACTCCTTATTTAACACTTGGTATGTAATAAACGATTTGTATTTGTATTTATTTACCTGTGATAAAAAAGTAACATCTATATTATAATAAAAATGTAGAAGTCAAAAATGTCTGTACATAGAAAGAAATTCTTAAAGCCATGTCAGGGGTATGTGAAAAGAGGTAAAATACCAAAAAAAGAGTTTTTTTTTAATTTGTTGTTTCTCTGTCTGTTTGTAATCTCCGAAATGACTGGACCGATTTCAAGGAAATTTGCTTGGTGATACCTCATATGAAAATTAAAGGGTTCCCGTGGAACAGTTAAAAAAGCAATAAACGCGGACGAAGTCGCGAACAACAGCTAGTTTCTTAATAAAATCAAAGATATTTTGTCTGCAAGTGTAGCGTGCTTTGTCACCACTGACGTCAGCTGAGTAAGCAAGGTATTTCGCGCATGCGTGTCCATGTGCACTTACCTTTATCTTAGCTGAGCTACGGCTGTTTTGCGTTTAAAAATATTGTATATCACACGATATATACGATTATTGTAAAGCTTATTAGGTACTAGACGTTGACTTGAAAGTATTTATTGAGTTAATTGAATTAACAGTCGCTAGTCACGAATCCTGAACCCTATGGCGAGGACAGTAGGTCGTAAATAAGCCGTTTAATGGGATGCCGTATCCGTTATTAGTTTTCACCCGATAATGTGAGCACTTGATGTCCGGGAAATGATAGCCAGTATTAAGTAACAAGTTGTCCGGTGTCATGTCGTTAAAATTATCGCTAGTTGTTCTTCTTCTTGCCCTTTTTTAGTTGTTATTGTCATAAAAACAAAGAAAGAATATCCTAGATTGGATCATAGAGCAACACGTGAGGAGTAACACCACCTCGCTGACCCTATGCGGGTTGGTGGGTAGAAATAGTTGCAATAGCAGCCGGGATATACGGCTTAGCGTGCCTTCCGAAGTACGGAGGAGTTTTATCACAAAGTTTTGGTCACCTATCCAAGGCCTGACCATGGCGAAGGTAGCTTTATTTTCGATATTGTAAGCCAAAGCGTACAAATCACTACGCCACCGAGTTCCTCAGCGAAAGAATCGTACTTATGTTTTATTTACACTCAGTAGGTACTACAGCGCGAGTGGTGTGGTAGCGGCTCATTCAAGGAATACTACCAACCCATCTCTTACCTTGGGTGTCGTATACGACTCATGGACTTAGAACTGCACAACCTCCAATAGCTTATAGCGGCCACGGGCTCACCACCTGTCACGCTGAGTGCAGTCACTGCTTGGTAAAGCGCGGACTATGGCAATGGACTGCCTTTGCGGTTCTTTTGCCTAGTCACTGACCAACCCTTAGGGGATAATAGTCGTGTTTATATGTATGTATGTAGGTACTACAGGCGGAGGAAAGAATCAGCGACCTCATGACGCATTGGTACGAAGGTTTTGCTTAGGGATCAAGTGGAACAACCGTACTACTCGTTCAAGAGATTATCGGTTTCATTCCCGTTTAAATCACCGAGTTTAAAAACCGCTTATCTAGTTTAATTCCATGGTTAGCCTTAGAATGTGCTATGCATGACTACTCCGTTACGTCTTTGTAGCGATTGCAATAATTAAAATATAAACTTTAGAATTTAAGTAATACACCAAAAAAAAGAAAACTTTTTCAATGTTCGGAACCGACTGTTTCAAAACGAAATGTCGAAACATTCTCAAGCTTTTATACGTGTCGCAGTCACTTAAATATTTCATACAAAGAAGGAATCGCCCGGAGCATTCGCTTCGTGTTCGCCGCTCGTAAGCGGCAAAAGCGCCTTTTTATCAACAACGCATTGATTTAAAAGCTAAATAGCTTGCCTCACAAATTCACGTAGCGCTCGTTATTATAGCATCATATCGGTTGTGGTGCAAGAGATAAGCTCGCCGCGATCAATTATTATGTGCGGATGTCACGCATGTAAGCACGACATAGGGAGATTCGGAACTGAGTCAAATCATTCAGTCTAGGTATTTTACAATACACTTATGCCCATCATAGACTTTGTCAACCGTTTTAATATCTCCCCTTACTTTAATGTTACAAAATCCATTAGAAAATGTTATGAGCTAGAAGACAAAAATTAAGATCTAAAAAATGACGTCTGCATCACCTATACGACTCCTTCTTCTGCCAAAAAGTAGCTCGCGGTATTAAGTTTCTGTTTATAGAGTGAAATTCAGCATCACCATCATAATTTCAGTCCACAGCTGGACATACGCCTCTCCCATGGATCTCCACAATGCCCGGACCTGCGACGCCCTCGTTCAGTGAAATTCATTTTGGCTCCTCTAGTAGTTGCATGCAGATGTAATTTTCAAGTAGGTAAAGCTCTTAGTCTTAAAGTGTTGAGGCTGTTATGTAAAAGACTAGACTAGCTTCTGCCCGACAGCGAACAAAGTAATACTTAACAGAGTTAGGCAAGCGATATTCAAAAGAAACTTTATTAAACTATAGCACAGGTGTGTATGGAAACAGGAAACAGTGATGTTTTCTGAGTAGTAAATTTGTATTGTTGTAAGATTCATTGTTAAGATTCTTGTATTTAGAACGATTAAATCTAAAATACTTAAAAGTCGAAATACTTAAAAATAACTTGTCTCAATACATCTGAATTTTCTTCAAGGCCGCTGATTCTCCGTCCTTGGGCCAAGCTGCCAACCTTCGATAGGCCACGGCAGGCCCACGGGACCCCAGACTAATTAATTTCGTGGACATTTGCGGCGGTAATAAGCTTATCAAATGTAGATTTGAATGGACAATGGGCTCTGTTTAATGTGCACGAATATGAAGGCAATTTTCGGTCTAATAAGGGACGTTTTGTATCATTTAGTTTGATTACCGAAACATCATAAAGACGGCTTTGGTTCGATTGGGATAGGGGTTGAACAGTGTGAATAGTAATTGATATGAATGGTTTGAAAGGTTGTGGTATTTAGTGTACCTTGCATTGCTAAGTTGGAATGATTTCAATGCTAAATATTTTGTTGGAAACTTATTATACTTATTATAAAGCATAAAAATTTTAAGATTGTTTTTAATGATATCGGAGCTTTTTTTTTGGGTTTTAAATTGAGAGTGGGAAGCATTTATTTATTATTTATTTACAAAGCATAAGGCATGATACAAGAAATTAAGCCCTCATCTGTGAGATAGCTGAAATTAGCCACAGATAATGAGTTAAGTGACAGAGAAGCATAGAAGGGAGAATCCCACATACAGTAACACGAAAGCCTGTGCGCGGACGTATATAAGCTGAATACGAGCAACAGTATTTTTTTAATTTAATAATTGACGGAATTGTATTAAAGAAGCTACCAATACGAGTATAAGAGTGGAACTCTTTTTATTGCCTTATTGCTGTATCACACTTCGAGCAAGCATTTTATTTACAACCCAACTAGCAAATTAGGAACATTAAATTAAAAGTTCTTTCTTACATCGCCGCGACATATTCATACACGAATCCATACAAACGCCGGGTTTCATTAAGTCAACTGAAAGAACGTTCAAAAAAGGAAATCGTCCTCGGTATTGGGTGAATTCAATTTCTCTTGATAGGGAAATGAACCGGAAGATTGTTATGAGCTGAAAAATAAATTCTGCGGCACGCTATTCAGAAGGGGTAGATTGTGATATTTTAATCAACTTCCGATTTTTAAGCGTGTTTGAGATCTACGTTTAATTAATTTTTTACGGTTATAGCTGAGGATGTCTTTTATCCCGTGATTTAATCGCCTGATAGATATTTTATACTAGACAATGCAGTCAATATATTTAATATGGTAGTTTTTTGTAAGACATGTATTTTTTTTGCTTTCGGTTGTTATAAGGCCTTTTTTGGTCTTTTACCTACTATAGTATAAACAACTTTTTTGATAGATAATTTATACTTTCCATTTCTATAAGTTTATGTTTTCATCCGTCATTGCAGATTACTGGGACAAAAAATATTTACAATTCACAATTTAGTTTACATAATTTGCTTGTTACAATTTCTATTGTTTATAACAGAAGCAGACAGAAATAGAGAAAAACTAGTCATATCTACAGATATAAGCCTATAAAAAGCCGCAGTCAAAAACATAAATAAGATTGGTCACGGCGTCAGCTAAAAGCCTCGTCGATATGCAGCAAAAAAACCAGGAGCGGTGACAAAGTGGCCAGGGGTTACTGCCGTTGTTAGCGCAGTGTAATAGCTTCATATTACCTTTTGCTAGAAATAAAGTTTTAGCTATAAACAAAAATACTGTTGTGTATGATTTTGATAAGGATGTTATTATGGTTAGAAAAATATTCGAATTTTCGTCACACAATACAATTGATATGCTAAAATAACTAATTTGTCAGTCACTTATGGGCAGTAGATATTTCTAATTTGTCAGATCCTCATTGCAACTCAAATGTTTTCTCTGCTTCCAAATTGTTTAATAATTATGTTTTGATGACATAAATATAGTTTTTAAGGGTTATAAAAAAATTATTATGTTACAGACCAACTAATTATATTAAATAATGATCATGCTGCTCAATTAATTATTCTGCTGACCAATTAATGGTCACAACAGGTGAGGGTCTTCATTACCTTCAATAAGAGTCATTTCCTGTTAAACGTACATACATACTTTTAATCTCGACTGTTTTCGAAAAAGAAAGAAAAATTTATACGATATTTTAAGTAGTAATATTTTTACAAACAAAATACGAAAAGATTGACACGAAAAAAATAGGCAACTCAGAAAACATTTCACGTTATGTTTTTGGATTGTAAGCTTTGATTCCATGTCAGTCAATAAGTACACATATAAAGCTTCGCAGTGATCAACTTATAAAAAATATTATGAGTAGGTAAAAAAAAATAATGTTATTTTGTTAGATATATCGGTGACACTATTATTAGCTCGGCCTCAGAATAATATGTTTGTCTTTGCTATATTGGAAGGCCTATGCCCAACTGCGGGACGTATACTCATGTAGATTAGTAACGACGACGATCATTCTAATTACCATTGTATATTTTTTTAATTCAACATAGCAATACGAGCATTGACAGTAGTGGACGTCTCCAGGTTAATCTTGAAAGTTTCAATTTTTCCAATTTTATTTTTAAACTAAGAGTACAGCTTACCGCCACATAAAGGTCACAATTCATTTAGACTACATATCGGCGCCATTTAATTCTAGTAAAGGAACTCCAAGCCAAGCCTTAGCTTTCCCATTATCAGCTTAATAATGAGCTGACCGAGACAACAAACTCGTATATTTGTAGTAGCTAGCAAGCTGCATACGTAAGTCGGTAATAGAATAATCTACAAGTCCTGGAGGACGTGGGGCGGGTCACGGATCGTTGTTTACATTTCGCAGGCGAGTACTGGCAGCTTATCGATTCGCATCAGTATTATGAAAAAATTAAGTCACATTTTACGATAACAGATGGCGCTGCAGGAAGTTACATCGCGGTTTAAGTAAAGTTTGTACTGTATTAGTATACAGGTTCAAAAGTTATTTATTACGTATATTTGATCTGTCATTTATACCAGAGTATGTAATTATTATTATTTCTATTTAATTTTCATACCTTCTCTATCATAAAGTATTTTTAGAACCATATTATTATTATCATAAAGTATTGGCTTCCTTAGCTATTGTTTTTTGATTCTTTAAGATTGTGTGATCTAGGATATGACAGAGGAGAATGGAAGCTATCTCTTTCATCTCCACTGCTAACTACTTCATGTCTGAAAATAAACTTAGTAAAGTAGAACATAAATAATAATTCTATAGATAAGTTTTATGTTATAATGACCGTTTATTCTATCCCACATTAAGCTCAAACAAGACATAAAGTTGCTCTCAGTGGCGTCGTTGTTTCAGTTAACAAAACATGTTAGAAAGGCGGTGTTGCAATATTCAAACAGGGACACTATTAGGTGCGTTGCGGCGCCTGGCCAGCAGCCAAGCGCTGATAATTTGATAAAAACAACTCTACATGTAGCCCCTAAAGTCGCCTTTATCTCGGCTTTTAATATCAGTACATCTCGGCAGTTTCACTGCATGTTTAATATGAGGATAAAGGGTGTTTGTCGTAACCACTGAATCTGCGATAAAATTGGGTGTTTTCATCTATTTAAGCTGAATTTTGGCTACAGTGTTTAGTTGGATGACTAGAATGAGCGGAGGACTTTAAATTATTTGAAGGTTCAAAACAAATATTTTTTGAATGAATTTCTTGCTACGAGTACATCAAAGGTAATCGGATCGGACAGCGGGAATTCAAGCCACAACCAAGAATTACGGTAATTTTCACGTGTTATCCCGGAGTGCTTTAGCTGGCAGCACAAACGGACTTCGAAATAAGATTCATAATTACTCGCCCGCTAATTCCTTTGTGAATTTTTAGAGCACAGCGAAATAGTACCTTCTGTACCTTTTGAAAGTCATAATTTCATTTAAGTTTTCGTTTGAATTTGGACGGCCATAATTTAAAGCTGGATTGTTGTTAGCTAATTCTGCTTTTATTTTTTTTTTGTTTTGTTTTGCTATAAATTCCATTAATTAATTACATTTTGGCAGAATCTAGGGATAAACAGATTTAAAATGTTTAGGGGGTCATGCTAGGCAAAGGTGTTTCATCCGTACACATTACAAGTGTACACTAAAATATCACAAATGTCACATCAAGTTGCCATACTCAGAATTCCGTATGAAATGGATAAAAGCGGGCAATAAATATTATTATACCGTAGAACAGTGCACACAAAAGCAGTGGGTAATTGGATAAAAATACGAGTTACTTCTACTAGCTGGAGAGCGTAAACACACGGTCAATTATCAGCACGGAGCCGTGCCTTGAGGATTTTACAATAAAATTAAGCTAGGTCCAGAATAATTAATTCATAATTAGCTTTCACAGATATAGTGACTATGAAACAACAAATCTTTTTCTATATGTAGACACGAAAAAATATAAAGAGGCAATATGAACAGGTTACATATTTTACACACATTTTGCAATTTTCTTACCAACTAAAATTTATATTACGCCAAGTTCAGGTCATTTAACAAGTTAAAAAGGAAGAAAATATAATTATTATATACTAGCTGTTGCCCGCGACTTCGTTCGCGGTTACTATGGTTTTTTAGCAATCCCACGGAAACCCTTTAATTTTCCGAAACAAAAAACATCTAAGATGTTGACCAGGGATATAAGGTATCGCAATGCAAAATTTCATTGAAATCTGTCCAGCTATTGTGGACATTAGCCCGTACAAACACATAGAGAAACAAAAAATTTATAAAAATAAAAAAAATTTGGTATTTTCTCTCTTTTTACATCCATCTGATTTGATTTTAGGCATTTTTTTTCTATGTACAGACATTGGACCTCTACAGTTTTATTATATGATATAGACACATTGATGACCAAATCAATTCACTGACGTGTTGAACGTTCTTCCGCGTTCAATATCATCTACCGTATATTTAAACTGTACACATAAAAACCTAGCTCACCTAACCCGGTACTTTATAGACTTTTAACTAAATTATGAATTGCCTTTGTATCGCCGTCGTTAACCTCACAAACGAGTGCACGCTTATTCTGTGAATTATTAGCAAAGTGATAAACAGCTCTTATTTTTATACTCCGATCGAGCTTCCTTCCTATAGAAATTAGTTTTCGGAGAGACACTTGAGCCATAGAAAAATATTGTTAGACTGACATTAATTTAAGGCTCTAAATTAATTAAATATTATCTTAAACCAAAATTTAAATATTTTAGCTATTTTGACGTCTACCCTTTAGTTTTTCTTTAATTTCTAGAACGTTTTTGACATTTATAACCATGAGCTAAGGCTCGTCTCGGCAACATTATTACTATACCTTTCATGGTAGCTTTTAATTGCTTCGGTTTTCGTCGTCCTCAGGATATACAATCCCACTGCTGGGCAGAGGCCTTCCTCATGAAGCACTTGAGGAGTATGGGCCGTAACACCACCACGCTGCACGCTGGCCTAATGCGAGAAGTCTTACTATAGCGAAGGTAGCCGTGGTTTCGATATCACTACGCCCCACCCAGCTCCTCAAAGCTCGTTTAATTACATTACATTAATTTTATATCAGATAATCTTAATAACACGAATAAACTTATCAGAATAATCCTCAAGCAAATAACTTTTACCGCATATTCTCTACGCCTACATTTATTTGCATGCAATCACAAAGTTTGGGGCTAAAATAAAAGAACACGCCATAAACGGGAATATTTGGCCATGTTCATTGTCTCTTGGGAATGCCGGGAGGGCCGTCGAATTCTGGACCAAATAAAGGACCGGGAGTCCCTTACGTATGTAGGTTATTGCTGTACGAATATAGACGAGGAGTGGGCACAAATGGCCGTAAATATTTTTATTATTCTTTATTATTTCCCTGTAAGAACTGTCTTTATGTAATCTGGCGTCTGCTTTTAATTTTTTTAGATTAAACCTTTTTTTGAAATTAGAGTGATTTTGGTAATGTTTAAGGTGTGTTTAAGGTAATCTTGGTATATGAAATAAAATTTACAGACAGAGAGATTCAATTCACATAATAATGTATGCCCAGAGGAAAATAATGAAGTTAACACGTGTGTTTCAAATGAATCATCTAAATAACCAAAAAACAAAACAAACGAAAAACAAAACCAAAAAAAAGTATGTATAATAATAAAAAGTTATCGTTCCACCCCAAAAACATTTTCAATGCTTAGAATAATTGCATCGCATTCATAAACTCCATTATTGTTTTATTTCGTTCAATAGCCAAATCTTCAACCGTATGTTTTCATAGGCGACATCAAAGTATAAATGTTATTCCGAAAGAGCAATAAGACTAAAACAAACTGACCTACAAAGGACTAATCAAAACACAGAGTACACAAGCCAGTAGGAACACGTCCATTCTTCCCAAGACAAACAGAGTAAAAAAACAAGTAGGACAATCCCAAATTGATATGTTTCCATCACGTACACATCAAAGTAAAGAACTAGGTTTGTAGTCGGTATCAATATAGGAGGCCTCTGTTGTATAAATCATCTATACTTCGCAGGGTGCATGTGTGGAGCAAGTTATAAGCTTGTGACGTCGTCTTTCATAACGTTGTGTTGAATGAAATCTGTTGTTTGTGTGACATCTGTATTTTGTGACTTCTGTGGAGTATGATATATTTTGTACGTACATATATTAGGCACTAGCTTATCATATTACTAAATCCACCTATACATGGTTATTTTTAATGGGTCAAAAACCACTCAGGACTAAGTACCTAACATCACAAACAACAACATTTGTTCTACGAGTTGTATCATAACTAAATACAATAATGAAAAATGATTTTCTGAGCTTTTATTATGCTGTCGGGACATTTGTAAATCTATGGTCCATTCACATATGAAATACAACACGCGCGCTTCTACGAATACAATGTTATGTTATGATTTCCTCGCTAGAATATCCCCATAGAACAATATGGATTTTGTTAACATTTAAAAAAATTACCATAAATTTTTTTAACAAAATGTTAAAGCAAAACGTAGTGTAGGACGCCCTGCGACAATGGAGTGATGATATTCGAAGGTTGGATGGAGTGGGCTGGATGAGGGTGGCAGAGGATAGAGAGCGGTGGCGTGCATCTGGAGAGACTTATGTATAGCAGTGGACGCAAAAATATTGATGATGGTGACGATAAAAAAAAATGTTTCTACTAAAAGTATGTTTAATGTTTTTTATTCAACATGTTGGTTACTTGTAACTTCTATAGGTTACGTTTCCAGCCAAATCATTATTCCACCGCAACAAAAACTAAAACCGCACTTCGCCTGTGCTTTGCACGGAATCAAATAAAAAAAGGGTCCAATAATCAATAAGAAGTTTAATCCCGCGGGCAGCGGCCGTCGATCTCATTGGCCGGTACAAATTGATAGGGAATAGTGGGCAAATGGGGGACAGGCTCGGACACTAGTTGCAATTGACGTCACATGACTAAACTTTTTTACTTCTGGAACATAGCGGAAAGTTCTGGACTTTGTTAGCAAATAGGGAGTGACGCGGAACAATAGGGAATTGTTTTATTGGGATAAATAAGTAGAGTGATAGGTGGTGGTAGAGTGATAGAGCGACATGTGGGTGTTTAACACCCCAGCCTACCCCTTCGGAAAATAAATAAATAATATAAATATATCTGAGAGATAATGTCTGAGACATTCACACCTATCAACTAGTCCCATTTTAAGCAACTAAATTCTCCTTGTGTTACGGATACTAGATGACGGACAAATATATTTAATAGATAAATACATATTAATATCCTGAATATATATAAACATCCAAGACTGGAGAACAAATGTCTGAAAATTCATCACCCAAACACTTGCCTCCACTGGGGATCGAACCCAGGACCTCTCGAGATTGCGACGCCTTGAGACCGGCGTACAGACCACTCGACCGCGGAGGTCGTCAAACGTCGTGATGGAATGTTATGTTATGATAAGTGGTTAGGAATAATGTAAATAACACTGTTGGTGCAAGAGGCATATTATTATGTTATACGACTCGTATTATCATCAAGCCTCAATCTCCAAAGGGGTACGCAAAGTATATCCCCTGTCTAAGAGAAAATAAATTAAATATGGTTGCCATTTCATCTTACTCAATTCGTTTCACCTCCGTGCTTCGGAAGGTACGTTAAGCCGTTGGTCCCGGTCGCTATTGCGACCGTTTCTACCCACTAACCCGCATTGGGCCAACGTGGTGGTGTTACGGATCATACTCCTCATCTGTTTCTTCATGAGGAAGGCCTGTGCCCAGTAGTGGAGCGTATATATTGGGTCCTTATCTATGAAATTGGTGTTTTTTTCTCTCTCTTAGTATTTTGTCTGTAACTATTAAGATTCAGAGTATTCCTAAAAAATAATTACCTCGCCTAAAAATAGACTATATTTTTGAGCTCTTTGGATTTGTTTTGATAATTTGTTGTAAGTTTAATTGTGTTAAAATTGGACACGGAGACAACTCTTCTTAATTGCCTCCCGAATACATTTTTTTATTTGCATTCACTTAAAAGAAATAAATAATTTTTATGAAGTGTGATATTACACATACTGCTAAAGCTTGTCTAATGATAGATAGATGCCAAATATTATTATCTTTAGATTTGTCGTTGTGAAGAAAACTGAAAAAATTTTAGTATGGAAAATGCAGAATTCCCCAAAATCTCCATACAAAACACCAATTTCATAGGTAAGGACCTAATAGAAAGAAAGAATAAGACTCATTTCAGCAATTTCGAAAATTAATTTCATTCATTCATTTAATTTTATAGTGATTGCTCTCATTTGTGTTCGATTTCTATGAATGATACGTGTTCCAATTTTAAATCTCTTTTCCACCGCTTTAAAGTTTTTAACATAAAAGAGCTATTTTGCTTTCACTTATCGAGGAGCAAAGCGACACTTTTCGAATAAAAGGAATAAAAAAACAAAAGCCGATCGCTTACTTTTTCAGGGAGCGGATCGCAACCTCTTTGCACTACTATAGTTTCACAACATAAATTATAAAATAATACATCTGCATTTGCGTCGCCTACAATGATTATCATCCTCTCAGTCCAAATGCGACTGATGGAGATTTACATCCGTCAAAATTATCCTTTATTGTGTGAAAATGAAATAAAAATCTAAATCAAAACGCAATGTTTCGCAAACGAAAAAATATTGCCACAAAATTTTGATGTGTAAATGGAAGGTAACATTTGTGAATCAATGCCCAGATTTACGTCTTTCAAAACAAAAGTGTATTTATCCGAAGCTATTGGAATCAAATTGAACGGTCCACTAAACATGAAGGGCCCAAAACTGGGCCTTCAGGAGGCCCCGGGGGCCCAGCCAATGGCATTACATCCAATAACATAGGAGATTGTTTTGACACCCGATATGGGATTTGGCGACACGTTTCTGTGAGTATAGTTCATAAATATTATGAGTTAGCGTGAGAGCTAGGATCATGATTTTTTAGCTTGTTTTTACGACTGGGCTTGTTTCATTGAATTCGAGGTCCATAATACACCAATTAATGTAGTTTTCTCTAATCACCCTTGTACAGTCAACTCCAAAAATATGTAACTACTTTTGACAGTAAATGACTCATAATAGCAGGAAATAAAGATTGTCACTTTTAAAATATGTATACATATTTTAGTACTCGTCCACAACGGCTTTAAGTCGATATCTCTAAGCAGAGAAGGATGTGTCCTAGGATTGAAACAATTGCAGATATGTAATATCTGCCTACCCTACCTGGAAAAAGGCGTGACGTATGTAGAAAAAACATGTATGTGTCTCAAAGGCTTAAACTCAGATCCACAGTGAATGCGAGAATCAAAAACCAGCGTGCAATCAGCTCTATAGAATAACACAATAAATTATTATTGACGGAAATCAGTCCAGCTGCCTTACTCTGTAACGTTATTATCACGAATCAATATTGATTTAATGCATCGTCAAATCATGTCTTTTGGTAGTCTAAAATAATTTTAAAAAAAAGCGTTCGAAATGACAGAAATCCAATTTCAATCCAATGAAATTTGTTTAGAGAGTAGGGCAGCTGGTTTCTAATAGCTGATAACTATCACCTGGTCATAATGTTGAACTTATTTAAAAAGTTCCGAATTGGTAGGTTGTATAGCTAAACACTCGCTTACCGTTAGTCCAGCGACATCGCGCCACTTTTTGTCATTCCACAGATTATCTGCAGCTAGATTGCTGCTTGAATTGCAAATTTGCCTGGCTTCCTCGTAAGCGGACTGTTAATTTTTTATATTGCTTACAAGGCGAGGCGGCGGACGGTCACATTGTTTGTATCAAGAAGTCGGGCTAAGTAAAGTCCAAATAAAGGTGTACTTTTAAATATCTTTGCCTGAAAATTAAGGGCTTCTTTACGATAAGAGTTGTTCTATGAGGATTTTTTTGGAAAGTTCCTATTTATCCTGGTATTATTTAGCATTGATATTGGGATATAATTTTAATTTTCTGCGTCTATTTTCGCCGATAACGCATAATGGTTTTAACTTCAGTTAAAATTTCAGACAATAAAAATTTATAAAATTTAATTAACGTTATGACATGCCGCCGTGCCGCATAAATTATAACAAATAAACGAATGGCATTCGGTGAAACGACCAGGCAAGGAATGATTATTATAGGACCTTCTAAAATAACAACGCTCAATATTTCATTTAAGAATAAATGTCAATGAAGGTAAATGTTTACTTATATTTTCAATTCGCAAAATTGCGGATTACAGTCCATGATAACTTGACACCAAACCATATTAAAATTAAGCAATTGTAACTAACTCTAAAGCTATCTTAGGCGTAATAAATATACCAGAATAAAATTTTGATATTCGTTATTTTGAACTATGACTATTCTTGGCCCATTTTACTGCAATAAACTTTTAACAGCACACTGAAGTGTACAATTTATTTATATAATTATATTAGAAATTCTCAAATTGTCTTATCAAATGTATCTATCTACATCAATTTGTGCATTTAGTGTCTACTCTCTCTTTTACTTTTACTCAATTCCTAATTCTAATGATGGGCGCCATGTCCTCAAGAACATGTCCTCTTGTAACGAGGAGCTATACTCGTAGCAGTATTAGCGACTCTTTGCTGTTATTGCGCTCTTCCCTGGCCATTTTTTCTTTGTTTCTGTTTTTAATTTTACTGTCTGTCTCTTTTTATTTTTCATTGTTTTTTTCTCGTAATTTATTGCTATCAGAGTCAGCGTCAGGAGCGGTTGGCTCACTGTAAATTATTATAAATATTTTAATATTATAACTATAAAAATGTTGATAACAAAATTATAAATCTGTAATAGCAAAAGTTACATTAGTTTCAAGTCAAAGTATACTGATCAAGTTAATAAGTTTACTAAAGTCGCTATTGTAAGTAGCCCTACATTTGATAATATTTTTTAGTTTTATATGCAGTGATTTGTGAATTTACCTTTTTTTTTATAAATTGTTCCAGTGTTCTTGAGTTTCATAAATAAACAATAAGTGACGTGAGTTCGAGTTTCATTTTATCTCCGATTCCACCACGTCATACTCTTTTTCCGTTCACTCCATTAATTAAGATTCTCATAGATTATATCGATTCAATAGATTCTTGAAAAATCTATTTACAAAATATGTCATATTGTTTAAAAAGCTCACAGTGGTTAAAAATACAAAATCACCACAAAGCTGTATTAGAGTATCAATTTTTAAGCTACTGTCCGCTTCCAGACAATTCATTTCATTCGTTTGCGTCTGGCGTCCAGCGGCTGTGACTCCGCAGTGCGGCTCGTTAGACTGTCTTATGACATTAGCGGGCACGTACAACCGCTGCGGTCGACTGTACCCGCTCCCCGAGCAGAAAGAGGGTTTCATCGTTTTAAACAGTTGAGGAATTAATATTGTTGCGAATGTCGGGTTTTTTATATTAAATTTCAGTTTTACTACCGCACGATAAGTTCCTGATAAAATACTATTAAAATTCAATTCTGTTCCGTTTTTTAATTTATCTGCTGGATAGTGGCTATCTGAAGGTGGTAAAACTGTTCCTTGGTCTTTAATAAAAGCTGGTGGATGTGGGTTAAGGCTGTTTACAAACAAACAAGTCACCATTTAAGTATTTTTTTCCTTTTGACACCACTGGTGCCTAAATTACTAAAATATAAATATCAATTTGTGGTCTCAATTTCATAAGCCTAAAGACAAGTTCATTCTGGTAGATACTCAACACTTAATAATTTATTGTTTACAAAATTATACTGATTTATTTAAATACTATCTATCGATATTACTTTTGATCCCTAACTCCGAAGTTATAGAGAACTGTTTTATTGAAAATACGAGCTCAGAAATAGCGGAATACTTAATATCAGTCTGCGAGCCGAATACCCAAGTAGGTATCTCAAGTTAAAACGAACACAGAAACTACTAAAGCATATTGAAACAAAACCGATGAAAGTTATTGGAAGTTCTGCCTTCAAATTACGTTTTAAAGGGTTATTTTTGCTCTGGATCTAGGAAACCGAGCACGTAGCGCCGGGCTAGCTTAGCAAGTCAGCTAATCGAGTTAGTTCAGACGGACAGACAATAGAGCACCATTAAACTACTGTATTATCTGTTGTTACATCCATACATACACGTAATGACGACTACTATCCCCTAAGGGTTAGCCAGAGACTAGGCAAAAGCACCGCAAAAGCAGTTCACCAAATAGTGACTGCACATGTGCTCCACGTGACAGGTTGTGAGCCCGTCTACACTCTATAGGATGGTTGTGCAGTTCTAAGTCCATAAGTCGCCTTTTACGACACGACAAGGGAAGTGATAAGTTGGTAGTATTCTCTCAATGAGCCGCTACCACAGTTGTTAGAGCCAATAAATAGCTAACATTAATAGCGACCTCTCTCTCGTAAGTAAATGTGTTACCTTTGTTAAGAGGAATTAAATTAATGGATGCTATTTATCGGATCTTGTTTTATACCTACATTTTAAGTCCATTTGCGAGGTTCGAACAAAACTCTTCAATTAACGCCCCCGTAAATTGCAAGCGATAGCTTGAGGGAAAAGTGCAACGAATACACGTCATCGAGCCGGAGGCGAAGCGCAGCTATAACGACTCGATACAGTATCAATTACGGTATTTAGTATCAAATATTAAATGTTAAGCAAACATTCGCTTACAAAAAAAAGTATTAGACGAGTCGTTAGGCCAGTGGTTGGGATTTCCAATATTTACCTATCACACAAATAATTCTTTCTGTCTATTTAATATAATAAATATATTGAGTATTGGGTACATTATGAATATTCATATTGTTAATCATAGACCAACTCGCTGTTGATGATGATATAAATATCGTTATTTTATAGTGTTTATCCATTGTTGATTTCGTTCATGTCAGTTGTCATAGACCTATTAAGAACAAGCAATGGCTATCGAAACAAAAGAAAGCAATAATCGCAACTGCATTCATAATAAGGTCCTCGCCACAAAATGATTTATGGCAAAGAAAAATGAGCCTTATTACTCCAGTCGCAGTGATTAAAGTTAATTGGTGCCGCTAATGAGACAAGTGACGGTCGAGTCTAATGAGCCCTTTAACGGTCCCTTCTTATCCGAATCGCTATCGGCTTATTAGCGAGGGTAGTTCGGTATTTGTTAAAACGAACCGTTTCTTTTGTAGTAATGAGCTACCAGTTTTCGTTTCGTAAATCGTTAATTGAATCTGATCTTTAGTGGCGTGTTTCTTGGTTGAGTTTAGAGTAAATTTTTGTTTTCAGCCAAATTGAATAGAGTTTTTTGGTTGGTTCTGTGATTCTGGCTGTTAAAGGAGTTTAATTTTAGAATTTAGGAAGACTTGTCAATGCTTTTTTATTTTTATAAATGTTGCTTTAATAAGCACGGGCATTTAAGTAAATCTAACGAATTCCAGTAAATCCTAAAATAAAACCTAATGATCATAATTAAACTTTCGAACATTTACAGTCACATTGTCATTCTAAAATTACGGTAAATATTTGAAAAAAAGAAACATTTATCAGGGCTGCGCTGAAGCCGCTCGCCGCCGGGCCTCATGGTCCCGCCTTATAGCCAGTACTAACCTTTCCCACTCCAGTGGTCTCCTTGACGCCGAGCCGCCGCAGCAGCGCGGGCGGCGGCGGCGGCGGCGCCCGGTGTAGGGCCGCGCTGAAACCGCTCGCCGTCGGCGCCTCCTCGTCCCGTCGCCGGCGCTCGCGGTGCGGGGAGCCCCCCGAGCATTTTGTTGTTGATGTTCTGGAACAAGAAGACCGGGTGAGTCACATACATACGTATCATAACACCTCTTGACAGAGGTGGAATTATTGTTCTACTAAAATATGAGCATTGATTCATCACAACTTGGTTGTAACGCATAATTTTATCAATTCTGTAATCCCAAGGGGAGCCAAGATTTCGCATCATATGTCCAATCCCCATGTGAAAGCGCACACTGTGTAAGGTAAGCGATATCCATAACCAACTGTACATTGAATTGAATAAAATAAAATCTTATTCAATACACACATAGTAAGAAATTACATAAAAAATTATCAAACATGAAGAATAAAAGATAAACATAAGGACATAACAAACAATACCAGTTAAGGCACTGAATAGGAGTCGCACTCAGCATATGTCAGGCGCAGGAGCACCACGACGCTGGTCTTTCGTGGACACCTAGACACGAGCGCTCATTAACCGTAACTCCATAACTTTGCCGAGATTTCATTATATACTAAATTGTTTACAATTCATAGAAAGAACAGGATATTGCTAAAGCACTATTAAATAAGTAAATAAAATATAAATACAATAATAATGTGAACATAAACATGTAACACCAGCTTAAAAATACGAAGATCGAACGGTGGCGTGCAAGGAAGACCTATCTTCGAGAGTGGACTAAAACTGGTCAACGATGATGATGGTATGTCAACTTTAAAAGTTAATGAACAAAATGTTGAAGGTAGTAAACAGCTTTCGTTATATCATTAATAATCAAATTAAGTTAAAATATGTTCGAGTGGAAAATAAATCGTGTCACGGAAAACGTCAATAGCAGCATAGAAAAGAGTTTCCTGTAATTGAAAGGGGCCAAAGGCATTTATTTTGACTGACCATTCTTTGGGCGCAGAAAGGAGTCGAACAGGAAATAAACGAGCCTTACGTGCTGTCTCCGGCGACCTTTTTACATTTTTCAAAAATTCGATTCACGTCAATACAAGGAGGGCGTTAGGGCGCTCGAGCGCTGCGAATTTTTGAAAAAATCGCGTTCATTGTGTCTCGCTTTCACGTCAAAACTACTGAAAATTTGGTACGCAGATAGTCTAGAGCCTGAGAAAGGACATAGGCTACATTTTATCCCGATATTTCCATGGGAACGAGTGCCATGCGGGTGAATGTAAAATTAATAACGCCTCCCAGAAAAATGAAGGATAAATTTACGCCACTTTGAACTTTACTTCTAATACTAGAGTAGGAGTAAATTTTGAATTTCACCAATTGAGGCTACTGTTCCAATTTGAAAAAATAATTGAGTGTTGAAGAGGCTATAGGCTACAAAATATATCATAACACTATCTCAAAGTAACTATTCTACTCGGAAGAGTCACGGGCAAAAGCTAGCGTGTACATAATTCGTACAAAAAACTAATTAACATCATAATATAAAGCGTTTATAAATTTAGTTGATCCTTTTATTTTTGACAATGAACATTTGGGTTTTGGACGTTCAGCAATGATGTCTCCGACGGGATCTGCAGTGGTGGTAACACTCACATTCCATCTGATACGAGTATCTATAAGTATATGTACTTTTCTAATAGGGGTGAGCCTGTTACTAACCACTGCTGTACTGGGCCCACAGATATATATTTACATAGATAACGCAGGTAAAACAGTTTGTATTGAAATCAAGCGTGTCAAATTTTAACGTCTACTGTGACCAAAGAGACAAGAATATGATATGGCTTCACAACATCTCAACGACCCGTTTGATCTAAATGAAATAATTAGTTTTGAGTCTGTCAGCGACTCGTTCTGTACATATATAAACTACATAATCAATAACTTAAAGAAATTCAACGGCACCTAATTTAATATACACTTACACACTACATACTTTACTTCACACTTCTCACACACACACACACAGACACACACACTTTTCACACACACATATATATATATATCTTTTCACAATAAAATCAAAATTGTACACTGTAAACGCTACAATGTAATGAATAAATAAATATAACAACGGATTTTCAACAAAGTGTAGTAAATAGCACCGCGTTGAAATTAGTAACAATATTATATCATTCCAGAAAAAAAAAACTGATTGAAAGATACCCACGCCGCCGATGCCTTGATCATTTTCCTGTCCATCTATCTATATTTTCTTTTAAAAGTAGAATAATAGTACATTATTGCAAAGGAAGCTTCAATGATACGAGACAGACAATTGCACTTTCGGCCGAGGCATATATACTGCTTTTCTTTAAAAAATGCAAGGAAGTAAAAAAGGGCCTTTTACATGATAAATTTAATTTTATTAACAAAATAACAACGGACTCCGCTTTACCGCATTTTTTTACAGTTTCTGCCGAAAGGTAAACCCATCTGTGGCTATACATCCGCGGGAACGCAATGTGTATAAAGATGAAAGAGTTCTAAATTCAAACAGCACACCGTTTCATACAACATTGACGGCGCGCTCACGCGCCGGGAAGTGATTTTGGTTTTTCAGTCTACGTAAATATGATACTTCGCGTGTTCTTTATTCAAAAGAAATGACAATATTTCCGCGCATGTTGAAGAAAAGTACTATTATATATCACAAATTACTATTTAATCAGAAAACATTATTCCATCATGTTTATTCTGTATTTAAGTATGTATGTTCAATATGTATTTATTTTAGTATGGGTATAATGATGTAGTTTATTTTTTTATTTATATTTTTGACGTGTATCTGGTATCGTCTTCATTTTGCATCTTTTTTGCAATATTACTAACTTATGTATGTATATTTTTGCTTATGCATATTTTTTCAAATGCAAAAACTATTTTTTTTTCTGTTTTAGCAGCCATTCTGACGCGCACAGACTTGTTAACAGCAGCTAATTGCATGTAATGTATATCTGTGTCCAGGCCAGGCAAGTGTAAAACTTAATAATTCACATTAGGGTTGAAATAACAACCTTTTGTACGAACATTGCGGTTTTTGTAACTCTGTATGAATAGCGATTCATGATATCATTCCAACATAAAAACTCTTTCAAATCACCAGCTTTCGTGTCAACCTAGAACTGATACGCGAATAAATCATCAATTTCGCCATCCTGTACGATGCAATATTGAATTTCCATGCGGCCTATCATTGAAGTTTGCATGGAAGCACGAAGTCAGACGGCCGTCGAAAGTCTTCGGGCGGCCTAACTCGAGTGATGGATAGCGTTTACGTGACGACTCACGACATAGCTCGTATTTTATTTTAATGCTTCTGACGTTACAACGCTCTCTGGAGGCTTAAAATTGAAAATTCTCAGAGCCATATTGGAAACGCGAATACCGAAGAAACGTGGAATCTATCTGTGGGCTTCGATAATTGAGAATAAGCTTGGTTGCAATATTAATTTCATTTTCTCGGTGCAATAAAACATATCATCACGTTTCTGTCCCCGAAGGAAAGGTGTTAATATCCACATTTTGCTTGATATTTTAAGTTCGTAGAGTTAAGATATTATTAAAATGTTGGCTATTAACAATTATTTGGTCGGGATATACGGTTCACTCTCAATTTAAGTACTCCTCTGAACAAAAAAGCAAATGGATTCGCTGAAAATCACGAAGCCTTATAAAAGGAGGCAGTTAGTTGAAAACGGTTACGAACAATAACGGTAGAAAAGAAATTAGAAAGCTGACTTAGGGAAAGAACTTTCCATTGCAAGAAGCAGTCCATTGGTCATAGTCCGCGCTTGGTGGTGAACCCGTCTCCGCTATAAGCTATTGGATGGTTGTGCAGTTCTAAGTCCGTTAGTCGCCCTTGACGATACCCAAGAAGGAGATGGGTTGATAGTATTCTTTTAATGAGTCGCTACCACACGACTCAACGAAATAAAGCAGCACAAATATCATATTAATATGCCGCTTATGTTATGGATACAAGATAATGAATTATACTAAATAATAATTACATAGAAATATGCAGAATTAATAGAATAAAAACCAGTCTGAAGATGCAATGCAATTTCACTACACAAGCATTTGCCCTCACTGGAAATCGAACCCAGAACCTTTCGAGATGACGACGCTTTGAAACCGGCATACAACTCGACCACGGTCGTCGATAGTTAGTCATTTAAATCATGTCTTGACTTATACAATTCGCCTTGTTTATAGGACTGCTAAAGAAATACAAACATGATGAATATTCATGGCGTACAGTCAGCATGAACATGTAAATACTTTAGCACAAAAAACGTCTTTATTCCCTTGTAATAGAGGTCATTTACTAACAAAAGTGTTCAAAAATACATGTTCATTCTCGCTGTACACAGTTGACACAAAGAACAATAGCGAAGGAACTCCACGATAACTGCGGACAATGGACGCACTGTGCTAATATTGTATTAGTGTTGGCTGGACGTGAAGAAATAGCAAGGCTTTTATTTCCAATCTTCAGTGTAAGAATAAAAATTGCCCCGATTGCTGATAAACTGAGAGAAAAACGACTTTCTTGGTATGGACATGTAATGAGAAGGGCGAATGATTATGTCACCAGGAATGTTATGGACTTGAAAGTGGATGGGCGTGTGGGGAGAGGAAGACCAAAGAAAAGATGGATGGATTGTGTGAATGATGATTTGATGAGGATGGGAGTGAGTGTTAACGAGTAATAGAGGAGAGTGGAAGAGGAAGACATGTTGCGCCGACCCCAAATAAAATTGGGAACAGGGCAGGAAAAAGAAGAGGAGAGTGTAAGAATAAGTTGATCTATACGAGGGCCGGAAGAGGGATTGAATGATTCATCATCGTACTATTACTTTAGTACATTCATAGTTCAATTATTGGGAATAGCAAGATTTTTTATAACTTGTCCGGACAAACTAACAAGCCACAAAAATAATCGTTAAAGGTTTTTTGTGAAAGAAGCTGCGATCACAAATACACAGCCGTCGTCGTCCTCAGTGTATACACGTCCCACAGCTGGGCACAGGCCTTCCTCATGGCGAAACGCATCACCACCACGTTGGCCCAATGCGGGTTGGTGGGTAGAAACGGTTGAAAAAAAAGCTGAGACTAACAGATTAACGTGCGTTCCAAAGCACGGACGAGTCACATCACAATGTTTTGGTCACCCATCCGAGCCCTGACCAAGGCGAAGATAGCATTGTTTTCGATATCAAAAGTCAAACTATACTAACCACTACGCCACCGAGTTTCACAAATAAAATACTCAGTATCTGGTTGTATTTTAGTTTCATAATGTTAGCACGTTTTAACTAAAACGAAAGTTAGCACGAGAAACTAAAACTCGTAATAATCGTTTCATGCAAAAATTAATTATTGCCTGTATCAGGGTCATCAAAAATGCGAACAGACACTCCTAGAAGATTATGTGTAACATTAGACAAATCAGGGTCTACGTTGTAAATTAGTGGTTTTACCCCATTGCAAGTTTAGCTCATCCCTACACTGCACCTTGGTACAGCGGCATATGGCATGTGGCACTCGCGTGCGGCCATACTTTATTGCTTTCAACTATTAACATTCTTCTTCGGGAATGCTTAGATAAGGGCGAGTTTTTTATCCGTAGTAATAGTTTACACAATAGTTAAATCTAGACCAATAGCGTCAATGGAAACGCCAGCTTGACAAATTGTCAAATTTGCAAAAAAATAAAAAGCAATGAACATAAGCTGTGCCGACATCCAGCCGCCATTTTCCCACCAACCCAATTAAAGTCATATTTGAAAATACGACTTTTGAACAAGCTGTCATATCACAACACTATTCATCTTCGCCATTGATCCGTGTTATAACCTACTGGTCAATCGGATCACGAATCAAAAAACCGGCTGATAGCGGTTTTCTGCGCTCTGTTAATGTACCGATGAAGAGGGGTGAGAGAATGACGAGGTTTAAGGATCGGATGATGATTGTGCAGATTTTGGCACAGTCGATTAAAAGTTGGATTTAGTTGGAGGTCTGCTGTGGGGACAATTTTGTGCACGAGCTCTTCAACTAGTAACAGACGTTGTTTTTCCTGATATTTTCAAATGATGTTCAAAGCATTCAGTATTAAAAACACATTTAAAGATACTTGAATATAGTTTAATAATTAAAAAAAACAAATTTTATAACAACACATTAACACACTTGTACTTGATCCGTTAGTCAAGCGAGAGTCGTCACAGACTATCAAAGCTGCAGACAAAATATATCGTCGCTGTCGCACCATAGGTAACAAATAATACAAAAACGTTTTGATTTTTTTCCGTCTAACATTAGTTACCCTGAACATTTCTACGAAGTTATTTTGACAACAGTCAAGGCAATGTCTATAATTACAGTTTCTTGACTACATTGTATATAAGAAGGGCGCATTCCGCTGTCTGTCTTATATGGCTAGATCTTTAAACCCACCCGAGCTAAGGGCGGGTCGCTACTTAGTCATCACATATAAACCTTGGGAAATATGTAACGCAGTTAACAAATAAGTAGACTGCCCAAATAAAGCTTAGTGGCCACGGTAGCCTATGTTCCGGCACTGTCCGAGATTAAAATTCACTGTTTTGCCGCAGACAATCCAATGAAGTTTTTCAAAACACAAATACAAAACAAAATTTAACACATTATTGACTATAGTGCGACTGACGAAATTTGGTAAGGTCCTTGTTATAAAAAACCCAAATATTCTTTATTACAAGAACTCCCTCAATCTTAGTAGTAAGAATGGAATAATCTTGTAAATGTGCAACAAAATGCAGTTAAATATATGATCGTACAGCATTGCGATATGTCCAATCTTGCACACCAAACCTCTTTGCACAAAATCTATTACTACGCTACTACGCTATCTACTCAGCTTAAAATAATGTCATCCGAGACACAGGAGATAGAAATCTTGCTGTTTCAAAGGCTGTCCATGCCCGTATGATTTCACGGGCCAGCGGCCATATTGAAAACAATCTACAAAGGTTGCGACTTGACATTTGATAGGATACTCCTTGGAGCGTGAATGTTTTGAAGTGCCAGCTTTTATTATATACAATATTTCACTGTAACACACCAATTTTACGATTATATTAAATAGAAAGAAGTTTTGTTTTTTACACAAGACAGTGTTCTTTACCAAATAATTAATATGCTGAAATGCTCTAGCTAGTTAAATTTGTAAAATACTTGCTAGGCAAGAAAAGCAGTTGGTACAATATTTTTGTGTCCCGGGCCAACACGGGACAACAACAAGAAACATCTTAGCTGTGTTATAACTACTTATTAACATAACTTTACTCATATATTCTTGAAGGTGCATGCAGAGGTCCCACATTTCGTCTCATGTGTGAGTTACATAGCGGGGCAAATGCCACACTGAATGTAGGAATCTGTAGGTTAGAGACTTAAATAGTTAGTCATTTCATTTCTTAACCAATTTTTGGTAATATTCCTTCATTACAGTTTAATCGTGGTTAACGGTTGCTTAAGTGTTTTATTTAAGTTCGTGATTTGAATTATGCGAGGCCGTGCGTGCCGATGGAGGGTTGATCCCATGACAAACAAATTTAGGGGATACTTTATTAGTTAGATACAGAAATATAAGTTCATTAAGGTGTTTGTTTTACCTAAATGTTCATTAACCCTTCCGTTACTGGGGAATAGTGGTGTCCCAATCTTACATTGTTTTTCCAAGTGTCAAATAAAAAATGTCATTATATAATTTTTATTTGGTATTCCATTGTTATTTGAAAAAAGCCAAAATAAATATTATCATACTTTTAGGCACACTTTAAAAAAAATCCAATAATGACATAAGATTAGTAATATATTATTGAGGTGGGGCTAATAGCGATTTTATCTACAACTTAAGACAACTTATAAAGATGAAGATTATTGAGAGAATACAATGTTCAAAATATCGAGTATCTATATTTCGGTACCGCTATATCTTTGACTACATTGCACTAAAATAACCATTAATGTAATAATAGGAACTTCAAAACATTCGAACTAAACGGCTTATTATAAAATTGCAGGCTTATTATAAAATTTCACCCTTAATCCCTCACAACCAACAGCGACCGAACTTGCAATAAATAACTCAAACTCGAAAACTCAAACAGCAGTACAAGTTTGTACTTTTTATTCAAACAGGAATCGAAGTGGAATAAAACAAAATTATTATTCAGCAACTATATCACTAACAACACATTCCAAAAGTCGTTCTGGGAATATTAAAATATTGTACGCAAACTTTAGGCACGCTACGGGAAAGTTTGGATTCAAAAATTTCGGCTCCTACACCTTCCATTCTTCTGGCCAGACGAATTTTTCCGACTTTTTCCAACACCACATGGCAGCCGGCCAGGAACCAGCAAACGTAATAACATCCGCTGTGTTCAGTGACTAGCCAAAATGAACCTTAATTCGCTGTGCGAAAGAAATTATCTCGCTTGCGTAACTGTAGGATTTAAGGCGGCAAAACTAGTATTGTTTGGTAAAATGATGGCAATAAATATAAAGGAAGGCTTTAACTGAACTATCCAATAACCCTGAAGCGTGCTTTTCAACTGTATAAAGGATACATTTGAGTAAGTTGATTTTTTCTTAACTAGATGGTCTCTACAGCATAGGGTGACTTGTTTAGGGTTAGGGTACCAGGTGATACTCAACTCTTAATAATGACGTCATGGGACATTTTCGTACCCTTAGCAGTAAACGGGTTTATATTTAAACATTAAAAATCTGGTAAAAGTCGATCATAGTTATGAAATGAAAACATGTAAACGCCACATGAATCAGTTTTCATTAAATTTAAATCGAATACTGTTAAATTTATTAATTTGACCGTGATTAATAATAAATGACAGGGTGAAGAGCGCACATAAGAAATAAGGCCTTTCTTCAGAAATGTAGCAATAAATAAATAAATAATAAATATCCTCAGACATTCACACCTATCAACTAGTCCCATTTTAAGCAACTAAATGCTGTGTTACGGATACTAGATGACGGACAAATATTTAATTGTTAAATATATATAAACATCCAAGACTAAGGAACAAATGTCTGAAAATTCATCAACCAAACACTTGGAGGCGGCTGGGGATCGAACCCAGAACCTCTCGAGATGGCGACGCCTTGAGACCGACGTACAGACCACTCGACCACGTGGGCTGACAATTGAATTTTTTATAGTAAAAATATATTTATTGGCTTATGTATTCCATGTCACTTAAGATAGGATAGATAGGATAGGATAGATAGGATTAAGATAGGATTTTTTTAATTCCAAATTCGTTAAATCTGGAATTTCGAATTTAAAAAATCCTACACGAATTTGGTTGAAATTATTAATATTTTTTGTTCAACGTCGAGTGAAAAATCACGTGAAAGCAAATTGTAAATGACAGAAAGATGGATGTCTTCCATGACAAATTACATTGAGAGCTCGGTGGAGCTGAATCCATTTACGGGGCAAATCTTTGAGAACGGAGTTACATTACATTTTCCTAATATAAGTAATGTCATTGTAATGTAGTGATCTAATTTTGTGTTATACAGTATAATATTTTCGTTTTCTCTCGTAAGTGTGTTATAAAATTTTATTCCGTTTACGTAATTAAATAATGACTACAGGGTCTTTTCAGATGTTGCAGTGTATATTTTTTGTTTCCTATCTCACGTTTTTAATAAATTAAAAAATACTATTGTTGCTCTGGTTTGATAGATATCTAGATAGATAAATATGTAGGTACAATCGGCACTTCGCACGTTTTTTATATAGAGAAAAAACAGCCTTGTGTTGAAGATCGCCTGCGTATGATTCACTAGAAATCTGCCAAATGGAACGATAATGCTAAGAGAAAGAAATAGTTACAGTTGCAAGTTGGTTTTGAAGGTCTGTTTGCAAGCTGGGTGTGGTGGTTCGTGATAATATTATTTTTTTTAATACTAATAATACTCAGATCTATCATTCACTCTAAGTAAGCAGCTAACGCATTGTTATATGGATTCTGGATGAGGGTTATTCTTAAGTGATATTACTTCCATGACATGAACACAAATTATTGTATTCATTACAAAATTGTCAATTACTTTTAATTCTAATTCCTATTGATATTCTATTAATATATAATGAATGAATTCTTTTAAATAAAACAAATAGGCATTCAAAATCTCAATTGGAAATGATACCAATGACAATAAATAACAAGTTTAACTTTTGTTCCCCGCCTTTGAAATTCTATTACAAAATTTACCCTACATTCTTATGTCAGATGAAGATATGACTTTATTTATAATTTCCCAGTCAGTTTACCCTCAGATACATTACACAAACGACTCGAAACTTCACTCCGAATACAAACGAACATTCCCACACGCAATGCACCGTGAATATTTTATATGAGAAATTGCCAACATCCTGTTCGTTGGGGTTATATTTTTTAATAAATGAACTTCCAGTTCTCTTGTATAAGTGTGAGGTTCTAATTTATATTGTTTTGTTAATATTCGGTCCTTACCTATGCAATTGGTGTTTTTTTCCCTCTTAGTATTTTGTCTGTAACTATTAAGATTCAGAGTATTCCTAAAAAATAATTACTTCGTCTAAAAATAGACTATATTTTTGAGCTCTTTTGATTTGTTTTGATAATTTGTTGTAAGTTTAATTGTGTTAAAATTGAACACGGAGACAACACTTTTTAAATGCCTCCAGAATACATCATTTTATTTGCATTCACTTAAAAACGATAAATAATTTTTATGAAGTGTGATATTACGCATATTACTAAAGCTTGTGTAATGATACATGCCAAATATTATTATCTTTGGATTTGTCTTTGTGAAGAAAACTGAAAAAAATTTAGTATGGAAAATGTAGAATTCCCCAAAATCTCCATACAAAACACCGATTTCATAGGTAAGGACCTAATATATGTTAGATCATGATGAAGATGATGTTGTAAAGCTGAAATTAGACGGCAAATTTTTGCTTTCATTTTCGATTAGTTTTGTTTCGATGGTCCCGTGTTGGTCCGGGACACAAAAAGAATGTACCATCTGTTTTTCTTGCTTATCATGTCGTAAAAGGCGACTAAGGGCGTATTGGGTACTGGGTCTGTGATTGTGTAGGCGATGAGCTAGCCACTTGTTACTACTCTTTCACGATTTTCCATCTGACCAAACACAATTTTTGTATGGCTAAATGTGGTCTTAAGGAATATAGTGCTTCTTGGACTCTGCCTATGTATGTTTTCGATTCATCATCGATGAAATGCCGAAAATAAAATGTCTAAATTGATACTTATCGGAGTGATTAACATCAATTTAGAAGAAAAACGTTCATCTTTCACAATTCACTAGCTAGTAGCTTGTAATATATGGAAACGTAAAATAATTTGAGCCACGGAATGAGAACTGAATTAAAACAAAAATATTGGCGTTTTAAAATTTTAAGGAATTCCTTTAGAAAATATCGAAAATAATATTTTCATATCTTTTTGTTTACCACATCTTTACTGATTTTAGTTTTACCAATTTATATAATCTTCCATAAAACAATCACTGAAGGGATAGGAAGAGCTGTAACAAATCTAATACCTACATTTCGAATAGCGCGTGTCCTACGTGTATTGTCAAGGCATTCAAATTCACAATAAAGTAGAGTTTTCCCCGAAACTTTACTTTCACAATGACTTTTATTTATATTGAAGCATTTAATTTGAATTGTTAAAACAGAAGTAATCCTACAACTCATAATATCACCGCACCCGTAAAGGTAGAACCTCACATAAAACGGGGTATTAATAAAAGGGCTTCATCCCTTTGTGTACAAAACTCTTCATTAGAGAGATCATAGCATTGTTGCGTGCGGAGTTGTTCCTTTCATGGACGAATCGGGTTTTTTTTTCAAACTTTCGGTACTGCAAGCTGAGGGATAGAGCGGATTTGATTATTATTAAAAATAATGCTTCATAAATTGTATAAAGCAAAAATGTTGTGAGAGATCGTTGCGGCAAATGTATAAATTTCTCAAGTAGTTTTATCACACTGATGTTGATAATGTGAGCGAATGTTAAAATCTTATAGTAGAATTTCGTAGCACATGTTCACAAAATCGTAGCGCATGTAGCAAATTTTCAGGGAATCGTAGCACACATAGCAGACTGATGTTCCTAGCACAGTTGCGCTACGATTTTATAGCAGAGTTGTAACAATTCATAACTGTTTAAGGTTTCTGACCACTATGAGACTAGCATCATCGACATCGCAGCACTAGCGTCATCGACCAGTATACTCTTATCCATACTAATATTATAAATGCGAAAGTAACTCTGTCTTTCTTTCACGTCAAAACTACTGAACCGATTCAATTTGGTATACAGATAGTCTAGAGCCTGAAAAAGGACATAGGATACTTTTAATCCCGATATTCCCACGGGAACGGGTACCCCGCGGGTGTAACCGTGGTTACCCCGTGGTACCCCGCGGGTGTAATCTGATCGACCGAGTATATGTGACATATTCCGTCAAAATGTTATTTCATTTCGAATTTAAAAATTTCTCGGTATTGTAAAATAATAACATGACAAACATAGATTTATCACCATGACAACCAAGAATTTTGTACTGTATGATGGATGCTAAACTTCCATACAATAACATGAGGCAATGTTCTGTTTCGATCAGTTGGTGTTCCCTCTCATTCTATCACTTTAATGAATGAGTTTGTCATTTCGTAGTAAAGCTTTCTATTACTACTAATGAGGCCACACAAAAATACACACAAATTTTTCTAACAAATACTCTCATTTAATATGTGATTTTTGACTCACTTGTGAAATGATAAGGTACATCCAGGATATCACTCACTTACACAACACAAAACAACGCACGTCATCACCAGTTTTATATTTTTTTATTTAAAATATTGAATTTCAAAAATTTGTAACAATTTTCAGTCTAGGTGTCAAAATGGCGTAAAAATGACAGGTGATACAGAAACTATGGATAGAAAGAGAGGAAGAGGATATCTCACGGATAGCCTTCATTCATAAATAGTGATAGAATGAGAGGGACCACCTAATGATCGAGACAGAACATTGCCTCATGCTATTGTATGGGAGTTTGGCATCCATATAGAGTACAAAATTCTTGATGACAACAATTAATCATATGACACTGTCAAGAAATGTTATTTTAATTATTTTAATAATTAGAGGCTTTAGTTTAACTATTAAAAATTTACATTGTGCTAATAAGTGGTAGGAATGTAATGTTTATTTTTTTTTTTGTTATTGTAGTACATGTAGAAAGCAGAGATAAATAATCATTTCATTTTGATATAAACACTATTATTTATATTACTCAAACAAAACCAATCGTGTTCGTTTCCGCACGTGATATAAATACTTGTTAACTTGAAAGTGCAATCCAGTATATTTATTATACCGCAAAATTTATTTAATGCCTTTATTTCCAACCAACATTTTTATACACGTTATTCTGAGTTCAGTGAATTATTCCAGATGAATTAAAAACGCTTTCAAAATAAAGAAAATGTTCTTCAGTATATTACGAGTTTATCGAAACATTATCAGTCTAAATAGATACATTGTATTTACCAATGTTTGATATAGGGCAGAGCGTCATAAGGTTATGCCCTTAAAATTAAAAGAATAAAAAAGGACCCACATAGGTTTGATGTATAATTTCTTCTATACATCAAACCTAGACTGATCCATAAGCCAATGTAGGTACGATTACGGCCCATTTCTGGGCCCTGACCTTCCTCTAAGGACAAACACATAAAGAGTATGGTCCGTTATACCACACGCTCTGGTCTGAAGCGGTTGTAGTAGCCAACACCTTAACGTTACGGCTCAACGTGCCTTCAGGATCATGGAGTAACTCGAACTCACCGAGTTTTGGTCACCCATCTAGGGGCAAACCATGACAAAGGTAGCTTTGTTTACAACACGAGAAACACTACAATCCGCACTTCTACGTATTATTTTATCATCAGTATTTTGTATAAAAAATATTGCCGCCACAGGTTATATTTTGCACTCCACCGTGGCAGGGTAAATTTAGCCCTAAACTGTATACGCCGAGTCCCTGATGGGAAACTTTCGGTAAAGGGTATGGGATGCGTATTGTTAGGAAGTATCTATTTATGTGGACAAAAGAATCATTTGTGAACATTATAGGTACGTACTGTAGCGAACTCTTTGCTACTCGCGCGTTGTCTCGGGGTCGTTGAAAAAAAGTAACAATTTGAATTTAAAATAAAATATTCGATTGTCAATGGAAGACAATAGAAGCATAGGAAAAAACAGTGTATGTCGGTCCGTGGTTCGTGAAAGTGCGCGTCGTCGTCGCGCTCACGTTGTAACGAAGAGTCCTAAAATAAAGTGAACTTCAAGCAGTACATGTGCTTTCCTGTTTCACCTGCTCGATCCTGACTGTACCCTCTGAGAAAAGTATTAATATTCCCTATAATATTCGATTCTGCTTCGATTACTGTGTGGTTACGTCCTAAAGAAATAGGGGTTCAATGTTAAGTTATGTGCACACTAAAATCAAAAGTGCTTTAATCTTCAATAGCCCTAAATGTTACAGACGGGACATTATTGAAAAAAAGCCGAATTTCAGAGTACGTTTCTATAACGTTTTAGCTAAAATTTTAAGATCTGCGTGCGTAAAATTTTTGTACAATTCTTATCAAAAACTCCGCAAAAAATATTTTTTTTTATTGCATTCTTCATGTCAATTATAGGTGAAGTAATAATAAATAGTTATCTTTTAATGAGCCGTGTGGTAGCATCTCATTAAAAGAACCAACCCATCTCTTCCTTAGGGTGTCGTAAAAGGCGACCATTGGACTTAGAACTGCACAACCATACAATAGCTTATAGCGGTGATGGGCTCACCACCTGTCACGCTGAGTGCAGTCACTGCTTGATAGAGCGTGGACTATGACAATAGACTCCTTTTGCGGTGCTTTTGCCTAGTCCCTGACTAACCCTTAGGGGATAATAGTTAAGCTTATATGTTTATGTATCACCTTTTTGTGGTTGTTTACAAAAGCTGTAATTTCTAAAAAAAACATATATTTACAACGGGTTTAGAAATACAGGTTCCGTATCCAGTATCCTGACAAAGTTTTAATGGCGTATACTTTGTTTTACACATTATACGTGTGTAATTACGAAGCCAAAAAAGTAAAACTCTTAATTAATGGCGAAAACATCAAATGGACGTCTTACAAGTGGATCTAATTACAGGATGAATGTTCATTAATTTTGTATTATAATTCGTGCTATAGAATCTCTTATTAGATATTAAAATTAATTATTATTTTAATTATTCATTAGACGTGAGGGGTCTCCATGACTCTAAATGATGTTTATAGTGTTATTTTCAGATTCTTTTGCAAAATAAGTTTTTGCAACCAGAGTTATAAGGTATCACCATGCAAAATATAATTGAAATTGGTCCAGCCATTTCGGATATTAGCCCGTACAAACAGACAGAGAAACAAACAATAAAATAATTTCTTTTTTGGTATTTTCCCTTTTTTTACATCCCCTGACTTGATTTTAAGCATTTTTTTTCTATGTACAGACATTCGACCTCTACAGTTTTATTATATGTATAGATAAAAAGATTTATTGATCGTGATCGTATAAATTCTCACGAAATTTTATCTTAGTATTTGAAAAGTGACTGATGCTCTTATAACTTCTGTGTAATATTTCTATTAACATCACAATTTAGCCAATGATTCTCCTTTCCTTTAACGTCAAGACCCTTTCAATCCCCGTAAAGAAGAATTTCTACAATTTTACGAGTCGCTGTGACTCTGATTCAGGCTTTTCACGCCGACAGGTTTAGCGCTCGCCACGTGTGCGTTATTTACAACGCCGCCATTGAGCCATATTTCGCGTGCTTTTACTAGAAAATATTGCTTTTTCTGTAAAAAAGGCGACTGCTTTTTGTTCGGCTTTGTGTGTCTGTTGGATATTATGTTGCGATTTAATGAAGACCTGTCACAACGCCCTCTCTTTCATGTTGGGTTTCGATGTGTTTGGAATCGTTGAGAATAATATTATATATTAAAAACTAACTAAAAACTGCATGACCGCTTCTCTGGTCTAGTGTTTCGATTCCCCTCGGGGTCAAGAGTTTTTCTGCTCGGTTTTGGTGGTAGGGCTTCCAAGTCCGCCTGGCCTGCTACCACCGTCTTACCTTAATAAAAATGTTATAAATCATTATTGTGTTCCGGCAATTAGAGGTAAGTAAGATAGCCAGATCCTCAGTTGTTGAAGATTACAGGTGAAGATCATTTCCACCTTCGGCCTTATCGTTACTTACCATTTGGTGAGATAAAGGCCAAGAGCTTGCCCGTCATATGTAAAAAAGATGACTCTAAATACCAATTGCGTTTACTTATACAGACGGCTACAGACTTGATATTACATACATATCAAGCTATCTAAGTGGCTTAAACACCTCTCCTTATAACCTTCATTGCTTTCTATTGAAAAATGACGCATTCCTTCAATTAATTTGTTATGGACCGGCAAGGTGAAGATGGCTCTTGATACTATTGAATACTACTTACTTTTGAATATGACTTCTACTCTGTTTCTCATCACATGACGTTCAGCTTCAGTACGTAGAAGCTTTTTAAAAGCTTTTAAAGTAAATAAAATGCACTTAATAGATAATAAAAGACAGCGATATCTTTAAATACGATGCAAAACATAAGACTCATTTTAAAATGATTATAATAAAAACGTTTTCGTAGTATCATAAGAGCATTCGACTTCGTCATTACAAGTGGGAAACACGCGGGCCCGAGGGAGACTCCGAATAGAAACGTCACAGAAAAATATGGCGTACAGGAAACGAATACAAATACTCAAATAAAAATAAATGTGCAACAGGAATTCCGGGTTGAGGAAATAAGAAAAAGCATATCCGTTGCGAACAGGGATAGAGTTTTGGAGATTGGTTTACTAGAGATGGGTAACTTAGGCCCGTATTACAGAACCAAACTCAAGCGTAGATCTCTGCTTGAGCGCAGTTAAAAAAGGATGGCGCTGTGTGGGATCAATAGCGCCATCTCTCTCTAACAGTGCTCAAGCAGAGATCTACGCTTGAGTTTAGTTCCATAATACGGACCTTAGAGTGTGAAATATGTGGCAGAGAGGTAATAAGGGCGAATTCAATCAAATTTCGATTAGCGACAATGGTAAAGTCCGGACAGACGAAATGGTGATTTTGGGACGAACGGGACACTACTCGTTCGAGAGGACGTGGGAAACGCTGGTTCGATCCCACCGCCTGTATAACTGAGTTTGAATAAAACTTATATGCTGTTCATTGTGAATATCGCTTGCCTCAGATTGTGCCCGGTGCATGGCAACAGGTTCGCCACCTGTTAGATTAGGACCTAACATATCTGGCGAAATGTGGGTGCTTAACACCTCTGTCTACCCCTTCGAGGAATGAGGCGTGATGATATGTTATGTATGTTGTTTATTCTTTCTCGGAGTCTATTAATATAAGGTCCAATTTAGGTAAGTCGAGTCGAGCCCTTTACGAGTAACACAAATATTATTTTAATTTGAATATTGGTATAAATACAGTTGCCTTCAATGGGATTGAGTAGGCAATTGGTGAGAGGTACAGCCGACCGCGATCTCGGCTCTCGTCGGATTGTGGCGTCGACTGTACCAGGATTAACTCAAACGCGGTTTGGTCCCTTTTAATGCCAGTATTACGTATTGCAACCGTTTGTTTACTGAAAAGGGAATTAATCACTGTCACTTTTGATATTAGCAAAAATTTCACAACTTGACGCTAAAAATTATAATGTGTAATATAAAAAATGTCTTAGTTAAAAACCTTCCTCGATTTATATAAAAGATAAATTATTATTGGGTAGATGGTTTCAATTTACTAAGTGTAGATAATAACGGTGGTTTCGATGGAGGCAAGATTTCCATACACTTCGACTTAAAGCGTGCGCGCATGGCGCGCGTGAGGCTATGAAACAATGTTCAGCATCTTTTGTAATTGTAAGAGCTCGCGCGTGGCCAGCGCTGGCTGCCAGCCTACCTATGAAACCATCCTAAATAGTGGAATTCAATATAAATAGTCTCTGATAAACATTACAGCCAGCGCTGGTCTCACGCTTGCGCTTATACGTCAGGAACGTTTTATATGTATGCTGGCCACCAGCTCGTGGTAACAGCTCCGGCGAGATTTCTATATATTTTGACGTATAAGCGTGTGGCCCGCCCTAGCGGCTAGCGTTGCTATGAATCCACACTAAAATTGTATCAAAAGACGTGAAAACCCGCGTGCGTGGCCGGCGCCGGCCGCCGGCGTTGCTCTGAAACGGCCCTAACAGGAAACTATCAGTTCTACATTAAATTATTCAATTTTGCTTTCACTTCCTATTCAAATACGTAATAGAACCCGACAGTTAGACAACGTCACGACTTAAACAATGGCGGTTGAGCTTATTACTATACTCTGCGGATCTACTCCACTGTCATATTTCGGAAGTTTCGGACAAAGATAAATAGATTTAAACATGCTTTGTTCCGGTTGTTGTCGGAATAATGGAATTGTGGGGATTGTTTCGTTCACACTTAGGCATGTAGATATCGGGGGTTATTTAATATCCTATACGGAAATTGGAAGCTCGTAACCTTGTCTCAGAGATCGCGGATGAAATATATTAATCAATACTTTGATAAAGTGAAATTATTTTTGGTATTTCATAAGCTCAACCCAAAAAACCGTTAAAAAAGCAAGGTAAAAGAACAGCGAAAGCAGGATTGGTAAGTGAACGCTTCAACGCTTCAAATCTTCAAAACTAAGCGAGTTTCAATATAAATCGTTATACTTGCTATACTTACTTGTTATCTGTTGCGTTATACTTACTTGTTATCTGTGTAAATGTATATTTGTCTGTGTATCCACATTTCACCTCCATTTATTTATAAGCTGTGTGTAGAGAAAAAGTCCTCGGAGACAAAAACCGTCATTGTCTCTCGCTTCTTCGTTTGCGCGGAGGCGAGGGGCAATGAGTAATTTTATATTGAAACTAAGCGTGTCAGATTTGAAGCGTTTACTGTGACGTCACAGCCGTAAGAGCCGTTTGAGACGGGAGATCTAAACTGTTTGAAAAATACCGATGCCTCTCGGCTAAGTATCACACAGACTGTTAGCAGCGGCCAACCCCGACGTTTGGTCGGGGTTTTCGTATACGCGCAATACATGCATTTGCGTCATCCATGTAAATTTATATCTGTGGCGACAGTAGTTTAGTTGGGACAGCGTGACAGGTTCCCAGCTGGATAAAAGCCAAGTAAGTAAAGTACAGTTTATTATTACCCCTTTAAAGAGGGTTTAAGCATGCCAGGTTGTGTTTTCGGTTCATTTAAAAAAAGCTTTATTACTAGGAAAGATACAACATAACTATAAACTAGCCCCCACACTAGGTCCAGCCTGTCCTGTGGGGGAAAATAAAGATTATCGAAAAAGCAATTCCTAGCCAAACGAGAACACAGCATCGTTTTGTGTTTTGTGTTTCGTTTGTATTTTTTATACGAAAAACAATCTATCAACATCTAGTTTTACAAAACTTTTATTACTTATAGTGACTATTTAATTAAGAGTGGTTTCATAGCCACGCCGGCCTCCAGGGCCTAACGCTTGTAAGTAAAATTGTATTGAAATTTTGACGTACGCGAGTCTGTCCGCGTAGCTCAGAAACGTCCCAAAAATATTATTTTGTTTTTAATATTTCTTTACCTTGACAAAGGTGGACATTTAGCGATACTAACCAACCTTAATACCAATAATTGTAAAATTAACCTGCATTTTACAAATAAATGAATGGAATTGAATTTAAAAATATATCCTTATCTAAGCACGAACACCTCAAAGACAGTTAAATTATCCTGACATACGACAAATACCCGATATTAGTCGGCTGCTTGTCGGATACAGAATTTTTTATTCTTATCTTTACGGGGACAAATTTAACATAGTAAAAAGGCATTGTTGGACATAAAGAATCGTTGTTTTTACTATGTCTAGTATAGGGTACATATTATGTAGTATCATTTATAGAATAGAATAAATAGATGCTTCGATAAATCTTTTATTAATCTTTGTCTGTAATACTCATATCTGTCGAAATAGAGTCTACAAATTTTTTATGTCTTCTGTATGTATTGTTGTCTCTAAATCTAATTTGTATTAAAATATTACAAAATCTTTTCGAATTCTGTGAGAAGAATAGTGACAAAATGATATAATAACAGCGATAGTTTGTCAGCCGTTTTTCTAAATACGGTTCAACCCGTTCCAGAAAGGTTCTGTTGTTTTATTTCTACGAGAATTTAAATATCGATATTCCTCTTGTTCTCCGTTCCTAAATCTCGAAAACAAGATTTAGGGACATTTCATAGCTTGTTTCATAGCTTGCCGGGGTTTAGCCCGTTCATCTCAGTACAAGGCTTCCTGGTAGGTTAATACAATAGACTATGACTAACGTAAAATGAAATAAATATAATTTCGCATCGTACCGTTAATTACGTAATAATTATCAGAACAATATTCCGCGCCACGTCACCTCATTTCGACGCCATAGTGAATGATATTGTGGGTATTATCGAGTGCGACCAACGGCCCGTGCAAGGAAAATTGCACAAAAGCTGGTTTTAATAAATAAAATAAATTAACAATATATCAAACCGGGTAGAAAATGCTGCGCAGGATGCAGCATTGCGGAAATGGGCGATACATGTGGAGATGGGCGTGTGTTGTAGTCCGGGAGCTGGGGACTCGGAAATTACTTGTTATTTTATGTAAACACGGGAAACTGAGGACAAAATTTTGATTATTATATTGTAAATCATGCGATTGAAATGGAGCCACAAAAAATTCCAGAATACATACTAATAATACGTTACACCTTTACCTCCGAAGGGGGAGGCAGAGGTGTTAACACCTACACAACCACCAATCCACGATTATACATCTAAAAACAATGGGAAATAATAAATAATAAGAAATAAAAAAAAATAATGATTAAGTGGAACGATAATTGACATTGAGCCATCGACGAATTACGAAGGGTAAGTTTTTTAATCCGTGTTCAGGTTTACCAGTAAGTTAAAGTATGGACCAATGGCGAAAACGTATGATGTCGTGATATGACAGTTTGTCCAATAGTCAAATTTCCAAATATAACTAAAGTTAAATAATAATAGACAATTTAACCACAACACGGTGCTGGGATTCGTTACAGGCGGCTAGAGGCACAGTTGATGTGTATTGCTTTGAATGTTCATCGCAAATTTAATAATTTGTCAAGCTGACGTCACACGTTTTGGCGTTTCCATTGATGCTATTAATCTAGAATTTAACTATTGTGGTTACCATGACTACGCATCAAAAAACCTCAAGGGTGAGACGTGTCACGGGACAAGTCCACAGAAATAATGCCCGATAGCACATGGCTTAGCTATCAAGTTGATCTGTGTATATAATTATTATATATATATATATATCACTTTAAAAACTATCAAGGAGGATAAGCATATTTCCGAAAGATCAAACTCAGTCAAATCTACTACGAAGTTAGCAATTAAAGTGACTTTTTGAAAATTCTTTAGATTATAATTTCTACTAATATTTTAAGCCTTTATAATTTAAACACGCATTTACAACATCAGCTCCTAAGCTATATCGTATGAACCTTACCTTCGTCATGAAACATCGTTCAAACCAACTGTGAAAACAATTTTTTTTTTCACAGCAGTGATTAAAAACGGGGATCGCGTCGCGATGACGCACATACATCCCGTACAAATTACTGACACACGTACATATTTTATGGTTGTTTTAAGTCTGTTATATTGACGTCGCACTCAAGTGAATGGAGAGCATTGTTTGGTTTCTCGTTTTTTTTTTTTTTTTTAATTTCTAACCTCATTAGTGTAATACAAACACTCGGGGTACACCATGCCATGACAAAAGACTGGAAGGTGAAGGTAGTAGGAAGCCGCTGGATGTGAGTAGCTTAAAAACGATCGGTATGGATATCCTTAGGTAGGCTTATGTACATACAGTACAGCAGTGGGCATCTTTCGGTGCAGTAAATGATGAAATAGGTATAAAGCAAATATGTATTCATCTCATAAACATACCCTAACTGGGACTCGAACTGGCGTACAAACCACTCCATCTAACTCTCAATTGTGTAAAATTACTTGTATAATCTTTATCAATAATGCATTATTTCATATTAATATCTGTTAGTTAAAAATATACAAAAATGTAATCAAATTCTAAATTAAATATTTATTATAATTGTAAACAAAGATTAGAAGTGAAAACATCCAGGAAACTTTCCATTTCTAAAGAAGTATTCCCAAAAACTTCCTGCAACTTTCGAAGTTTTTAAGATATTTTTTTAAGTTTAAATACAACAAGTTCGTAACATTTACTTAAATATTATGATACCGATAATAAAACTGATAATATACACATATGTACACACTTTAAATACGAAGATAAGGTAAATAAAACTACGATGGAGCGGTTTTTGTTTGATTTTGATTGATGACAATAAAATATAGGTAATTTGTAATATTTTGAATTTGGCAATAGTTATGTTCAAAGTATAAAGTTTTTAAAATCAATAATCTATTTTGAAAATTTCCATAGTTGCTCGTAATTTTGGAAGTTATTAAGAATACTTCCGGTATTTTACCTGAAATATTCCAGTTTCGGAAACATTCCGAAATTTTCACCTCTAATAAAGATCCGATCGTCACATCATTTGTAATATTGTTTCACCTGTGCTACATAGGGGCTATATATCGCGAGACGCGCCAGTTGGCCATAAGAATAAAACGGGCCGTTGCCAAATGCCAGGATTTATTCCTCGGCCGTGGCTGAGCACGTTAATCCTGATAAACTAGCGCGATAATCGCTAGCGTTCGCTTCCTGTTTGCTTTTGTTTTCTTTTACAACTTTGTGCATTGCCAGTATCAACAATAGTTTTTAATCTATGCACTTATAAGCCTAGATACTCAATTTTATTTGGAAGAACACAAGAACAGAAATGTATAAATAAATTTGGCATGAATGAAGTTAGTAGTCATAGGAGAGGAAGCGAGAGATGTGTACCAGCATCGCAGTAAGTGAATATTAATATTCTCAGCCTCTCCAACTTCAGCCTATATACGTCCCACTGCTGGGCACAGGCCTTCCTCACGGAGAAAGACATGAGGAGTATGGGCCGTAACACCGTCACGCTGGCTCAATGGGGGTTCATGGGTAGAAACGGTTGCAACGGCGGCAGGGACCAAAGGCTTAACATGCACTCCGAAGGATTACACCACCTTATACAACAGGGAAAAATTGCATTACTTTTTCATACTCTTTTTGGGTTGTCTGCCAATGAAGGAAGGACTGTGTCCAGCAGGCGACGTAAAATACTGGTCAGATGACTAAGACCAATGGCTTAAAGTGCCTTCCAAAGTACGGAAGAAACCCAGATCACAATGTTTTGGTTACTCATCCAAGGACAGACAATAGCGAAAATAGCTTCATTTTCATAGATATTGGGTCCTTACCTATGAAATTTGTGTTTTTATTCTGTCTTAGCAATTTGTCCGTAACTATTAAGTTTCAGAACATTCTTATAAAATAATTGCCTCTTCTAAAAATAGACCATATATTTGAGCTCGTATTATTTAATTTGATAATTTTTTGTAACTTTAATTGTGTTAAACTTAGACACAAAGAAAATTATTTTTAACTGCCTCCCGAATACATCATTTGATTTGCAATAACATAAAAAGGATAAATAATTTTTATCAAGCGTGTTCACACACATATTGCATAAGCTTGTCTAATAATACATGCCAAATATTATTATATTTGAAATTGTCGTTGTGAAGAAAACTAAAAAAATGTTAGTATGTAAAATGCAGACATTCCCAAAATCTCCATACAAAACACCAATTTCATAGGTAAGGACCTAATAGTTTAGTTTAATCTCTGATGGATTACTTAAATCACTTCGCAATTCGAGACAATGATGCTGTCTTCGCGTCATCCATCCCTCAATGTCTCAAGACAAAAGTCTTCGACCAGTGCGTACTCCCAGTCATGACCTACGGAGCCGAGACGTGGACACTCACGGCTCGACTAGTCCACCAGTTTAAAGTCGATGATGGATGATGCTCAGTACTCCATCAGCCGCCGCAAACATTTGTAATGCACAGGACAAATTTCAGAAACTATGACAACCTAAGCGACGATTTGACGAAAAAGGTGAAAGTGACTTCGCATGAATCGTTTGATATTTCATGTGTTTCGTTCGCGTCGCTGACGTAGTTAGTTCACGGTGTGAACTGAACTTGTAAACTTGTAAGAAAAGAGGTGAAACGATGCTTATTGGCTTCGCTCGCCAGCCCGCTCGCAATATGGCCTGCGTTTAATCCAGTGACTGTCGCATTGTAATGTAGTTTTAATTGAAAGGGGTTTCGATCAGCTATGAAAAGGAAAAAAACAACCGTCTTTTCTTTTTTTTTTTTCTTTTTTTACTGTCGCGCCCTCGAGGACGTGTCTGTTCCTGCCCTGACAACTTTTTCTACTATTTGTTCATTACTACACTATGTATAACTATATTTTTCTTGTAAAAATTAAAATTAATATTGTTGTATAATATCGTGTAATTCAAAATACTGACAAAAATGTCACATTAAAAAAAAAGCTTTTTAACACAAAATTTTTTGAGAAATATCAAAGTTTTTACAGTAAAGTCCATACATAGTGATGTTCTTTTTACGTTTATTACAAACAAATGAAGCACCTTTTAAAATTAAAGTCTAGTCTACCTACTACTTTTTAAAGCCGACGTAACGTTGAAATATATACAGCAATTCCAGCGACACTCCAGAGGATCGCATGGTCGAAAACAATGTAATGAAAATAATTCACAGTTCGCGGCGTTGTTGAAATATTTCACGTATAATAAACTGTATGTTCAGATCATTGATCGCTGCATTGCTGTGTTAAACGAGACTAATATGAGGCTTGTGACAACGTGATAAATCAAAAATGGAGGTAATTACAGAATGTCTCGTGAATTTCGACATTACACTTGACATATAGGATTTGTGATGTCAAAACCAATCAAGTGCTGCCTTTAATTTATTCGGTATGGGTTTTAGTTATGTTTTTTTTATATCGACGCAAGGACTTTAAAGTCTACCTTATGATAAACAGAGCCATCTAGGAGTATGATAAATAAATTGAGTATTAGCTATACTTACATAGTAATTTAAAAAAATGTAATAGCTCAACCTATTTAGTTCGCGCATTAAAGTTTTTAAGCTATTGCATAGCTTCTATCGCGGGCCTTGAGCGCGGGGACCGAATCCAGAAATTCCGTAACGAAAAAACCTCACGCTTCCCACTCCGGTGCGCAAGGAGGTGTGGCTTGAAGGCCGTGCATGTTAAAACCCAAGGTGGTTACCAAAATGAAACACCGTGTCCAAGGCGAATACAAATTTTAATTAACATCGGTTTGACCATATAAGTCTATGAGAGTAAACAATAGTGCGTTTTAAAGGATAGGTGGCGCCATCTAGTGATACAACAAAGAACTAATTTTAACAAAGACGCCACTTTGGTTTTATTTATAAGCTAACTATTACACATTGTTTATTATGAGTTTTGTTATTTTATTAATAAGTTTATTAACATTTATTTTAGATAATTATTTTATGATTTAATTTACTAATAAGTGATCCGAACGAAATAATGTATATGCAAACTACCAACAGTTTATATAATTTGTTTTCTTATCGGTCACCACGCTCAAAAAGTGTAACTTGAATTAATATCAACTTATGCAATTATAAATAAAATTATAATTGCATAAGTTGATACAAAATGCTATGCAATAGCTTTACCGCGGCAGTCCCCGAGTGCCACACGTCTTTTTATTTGACCGCTGGCAGCGATAGACAAGTTAGTAAAAACTCAGTTTTGTATTCGGTTCATGGCAACAGGATCAAACCTTGTCAAACTTAAGGATGTATACATCAGACGAAATGTGGTTTTTGCACCTGAATTCGGGGATATTGGCGGAATGATAATAATACTGATGAGAAATAAGCAGACGGTCCACATACACGTACATATAATCACGACTATTATCCCCAAAGAGTAAGTCAGAGACAGGCTAAATCACCGCGAACGCAGCCCATTGCCATAGTCCGCGCTTCATCGAGCTGTGACTACACATGTGCTCAGCGTGACAGGTGGTGGGGCTGTCGTTGTGGACGTGGACGTCGTGGACGTTGTGCAGTTCTAAGTCCATTAGTCGCCTTTCATGACACCCAAGGGATGAAATAGGTTGGTGGTATTTTAATGAGCCGCTACCACACGACTCATCCGGTTCATTTCGTAGTAAATGGCTATATTAGCCTAGATTCTCCATAAGATACCAGTAAGATTTGCATCCACTTGCATCTGTCGGAGTTGGGATCATTGACTTCCGATCTGAGACATAAGACGTAAATCACAATATATATACCCAATAATTTTACAGTCTGTAGTCTGTAGTAAAGTTACTAGTCACTAATTATACATTCATACTGAATTTCGATGACGTCACCAGCTCTCCGAGTACCGATTTCGTCTTTCCCTCAAAATTTGTTACCCAGATTCATTACTGATCCATTCTCGGATTCTTGAATAAAAAACAAACCAACTTTTTTGGTTGCATCTTGGTGGTTGAGTGATACAAAGCTTCAGTAGATAAAACTATTGAACCAAATTGCAAAACTAGGTGTAATATTCAAATGAGCGTGCAATAAGTTAAGAATAAATGACCAATCCCATAATAATTATTTTAGTTCCCAATCAGTAATTGTTCACACACAATTACCGCTTTAGTTGACTCATTAAAATGTTGTACTGAAATCACAGGAATAGAGAGCTTTCCAACAAACAACGCTGTAAAACATGTTAATGGTTGTATAATGCTATTTTGTAGAGAGCAACGTTAATTTGTGACACTGTGTTTACTTAAAATCATCTTTGAGTCGTTCACATTGGAGAGAAGAACACAAAATCAACCATATTTAAGCTGAAATTTTCTTTCATTGTATTTACAAAAGGTCAACGCTTACCTTAATTGTTCTCAGCCCATATACGTCCTACTGCTGGGTACAGGCTTTCTTCATAGAGAAACACATGAGGAGTATGGGCCGTATCACCACCACTCAGGCCTAATTCGGGTTGGTGGGTTTCTACCCGTTGCAATAGCGACCAGGACCAACGGCTTAACGTGCCTTCGGAAGCACGGAGGAACTCGTGATCACGAAGTTTTACACCCATTCACGGTCTGACCATAGCGAAGGTAGCTTTGCTTTCGATCGAAAGCCAAAGAGTACTTACCACGCCACCAAACTCCTCATTACTTGTGCTATATCATAAAGATAGTCTTTATATTGGGTCCTTACCTATGAAATTGGTGTTTTTTTCTCTCTTAGTATTTTGTCTGTAACTATTAAGATTCAGAGTATTCCTAAAAAATAATTACCTCGTCTTAAAATAGACTATATTTTTGAGCTCTTTTGATTTGTTTTGATAATTTTTTGTTAGTTTAATTGTGTTAAAATTGGACACGGAGACAACTCTTTTTAAGTGCCTCTGAAATGTGCCTTAAATGATGTATTCGGGAAGCACTTAAAAAGAGTTGTCTCCGTGTCCAATTTTAACACAATTAAACTTACAACAATTTATCAAAATAAATCGAAAGAGCTCAAAAATATGGTCTATTTTAAGAGGAGGTAATTATTTTTTAAGAATACTCTGATACTTGATAGATACAGACAAAATACTAAGAGGGAAAAAAAACACCAATTTCATAGGTAAGGACCCAATATTAATGTCTTGTGGATTGGTTGAAGCCACAGAATAAAATTGTTGACTACCTACTACCTTATAGGCTTATATCCCTTGAATTTTTAATAGCATGTTTACACGTTACACTGCACTGTGTTCCTTGTCTTACCGTGCTGTTTGTTGAATACTTTACTTATGTATAAAGTCTTTATACAGAAATCTGGGTGGGTTACCTGTGGACAAGGCAAACATAAAATTTTAGTAATGTACCTAATAAAAAATCATACATTTATAATTAAGTTTAGACAAAAAAACATCAACACTGGATAAGTCCAAATCAAATTCAAATCAATTCTTGCGTTGATGGCTCAAAAGACTGTATTAAAAAGACAGCCATTCAAACTATTTTCCTTGTATCTTTAGCAGAACTTCAGCTAAAACACGAATCAGTGAAACGTCCGGTCTGGGTGTTACATACCGTTATAAAAAAAAATTGACACGGACGCCTGCAGCGCTGGCTACGCTCAGAGCGCTTGTCAATACACTAGGAAACACTATAAAGGGAATGATTAAAAGAATACTCTGTTCAATGTTCGTAAGATCGATTTGTATAGCATAGGAAATTTGTTTATAGGCTAAAGAACCAGTACTTCTTAGAAGAGAAGGAATTCGGGATAAATATTTTAGTCACCCATAAAATGAGATTTCTTTGCGTATGATGCTAATATTTGTAACCGCCTCTCTGGTCTAGTGGTTTACACCACCGGGTGTTGATCGGGAGATCCGGGTTCGATTCCCCATGGGGGCAGAAGTTTTTCTGCTCGGTTGGGTTGGTGGTAGGGCTTCTGAGCCCGCCTGGCTAGCTACCACCGTCTTATTTAAATCTGTCGCCATAATAACAATGTTATAAGCATTGTTGTGTTCCGGCAATCAGACGTAAGATAGCCAGTTCCTCAGTTGTTGAGGAATACAGGTGAAGCTCGCTTGCACCTTCGGCCTTATCGTCACTTACCATCAGGTGAGATGAAGGCCAAAAGCTTACCTGACATATGTAAAAAAAAAAAATCTTCGGTAATCTCAAAATGAGTGCGCCCGAAACTGCTGACAATAGAGCATTTCCTTTATTTAAACTGGACGAAGATAAAAAAAGCCTAAGAAGTAGGCAGACTAATGTTCAGTGACCTCCCAAGTTCGGTGAAACTTAGTAAATCTTGATATTCGTGAGTTGTATGTAACCAAACCTCATATAGGAGGAGCTCGGCGGCGTTGTGATACGCTTTGGCTTTCGATATTGAAAACAAGGCTACCTTCGCCATGGTCAGGCCTTGGATGGGTGACCAAAAAATCTCGAGCTCCTCCGTGATTCGGAAGGCACGTTAAGCTATTGGTTCCGGTCACTATTGCAAACGTTTCTACCCACCAACTTGCATTGGGTCAGTGTTACAGCTCATACTCCTCATGTGTTTCCCTACGGTTGGAAGGCCAGTGCCCAGCAGTGGGACGTGTATAGACTGAGGACGATACAATTATAAACCCTATATATTAGGTCCTTACCTATGAAATTAGTGTTTTGTATGGAGATTTTGGGGAATTCTGCATATTCCATACTAAATTTTTTTCAGTTTTCTTCACAACGACAAACCCAAAGATAATAATATTTGGCATCTATCATGAGACAAGCTTAAGTAATATGTGTAATATCACACTTCATAAAAATTATTTATCGTTTTTAAGTGAATGCAAATAAAATGATGTATTCGGGAGGCACTTCAAAAGAGTTGTCTCCGTGTCCAATTTTAACACAATTAAACTTACAACAAATTATCAAAACAAATCAAAAGAGCTCAAATATATAGTCTATTTTTAGACGACGTAATTATTTTTGAAGAATACTCTGAATCTTAATAGTTACAGACAAAATACTAAGAGAGAAAAAAATCACCAATTTCATAGGTAAGGATCTAATATATCAAGACTGTTCCGATTCTTAATTGATATGGTCTATTTGCCAGTTCATTATGAATTCTATCTTAGCATCCCACAATTCTAGCACATCAGCACAACATAAAGGCATGTAGTACAATGAATATTCCCTCGCTTCACTATATCTAAGCCTGCGATACGTGTACAAATAAGCACTGCAATAAACGTACATTTGCATTGCCATTAGACGCACTATGCGGCGAATGTGTGCCAGTTGGGACGAAGGGTGGAAACAGATATCGGGTACCTTAGCAACCTTATTTTGCACGTAATAGAGACTATTTTAGGAACAAGTTGTCTGGAATCTATTCTTGGTTGTATTTTTGCAGTGAGAAGTTCACAATAGTTGCACGTCTACCTCAGTGTAAGAGTTTTATCTAAGATGTTTTCTTCGTTACCTGAGCCGTGTGGTTGCTGCTCATTTAAAGGATACTACCAGCCCATCTCTTCCCTTGGGTGTCGTAAAAGAAGTCTAATGGACTTAGAACTGCAGAACGCGACGGGCTCACCACCTGCAACGTTGAGTGCAGCCACTGCTTGGAGCGCGGACTATGGCAGTGTACTTCTTTTGTGGTGCTATTGCCTAGTCTCTGACTAATCCTTATGAGATAATAGTCGTGTTTATATGTATGTATGCATATGGAAATAATCGCGGCAAATTTCATATCGAAAAAGCTCTACCTTGATATCTGGACTAGATCTAAAATATAACATAACATAAGTTTTATTCAAACTCAGTGGTACAGGCGTTGGGATGGAACCCGCGATTCCTGCGGTTTCTAGAACGAGTAGTGCCTCGTCCGTCCCAACTCGGCTACCGCTTCCTTGAATATCTTAAATATATAAAAGTAAAATATGAATTGAAAATAAGAAGTTAATTGTAATGTCTACGTTTATTCATAATACAATAATAAAATTTTAACCACCGCTCTGGTCTAGTGGTTGACACCACCGGGTGTAGATCGGGAGGATCGGGGTTCAATTCCCTATTGGAGCAGATGTTTTTCTGCTCGGCTTGGCTGGTGGTAGGGCTTTTACCTACCTGGCTTGCTACCACCGTCTTACCTAAATTTGTCGCCATAATAACAATGTTATAAGCATGGTTGTGTTCCGGCAATCAGAGGTAAGATAGGCAGTTCCTCAGTTGTTGAGGATTACTGGTGAAGCTCGCTTCCACCTTCGGTCTTATCATCACTAACCATAAGGTGAATATTTGTTGATACAAATACTCACCTGATGGTAAGTGATGATAAGACCGTTATACAAATGTGTGTTATACAAATGTGATCATTTGTATAACATTTTCTCAATAAACAATAAATAAATAAGTGTCGCTTATTATAGTATAGTTGTATGAAATTCACAAACTGTTATAGCATCTCCTATTCACACATCCCACCGTAGCGTGTCTCCCCCACACAGCTTATTTTATCCACGTTAGTTACGGTAGATCGCTCGTAATTGAGTCTTGTCATTGTCAGATTCTATTTTCTGACATATGTATATGCCTTTAACATACATCCAGATTTTTAAATGTGAGTTAACTTTACGGGCTGTTCATTTAGGAGTTCTTCGAAGACACAACGGCTGGAATAGTCTATATAGTGAATTATTATGAACAAGCTGCAGCCCGCGATTTCGTCCGCGGTTACTGGTTTTTTAGCTATCCCACGGAAACCCTTTAATTTTCCGGAATAAAAAGTATCTAAAATTTTGACCTGGGATATAAGGTATAGCCATGCAAAATTTAATTGAAATCGGTCCAGCCATTGCGGAGATTAGCCCGAACAAACAGACACACACACAGAGGAACAGAAAATTTTTTGTTTCGTACCTTCCCTCTTTTAACACCCCCCTGACTTGATTTTAATCAAGGTGTATCATTATTATTTTTTATTTATACAATCAATCTATTAAACAATACTCATAGGATTAAAAAAACAATCCCTAATATATTAATCGTTAAAAATACATGCATAAATCCTCCAAAAATTTTGTAACGCACGCACGCACGCACATACACACACACACATACAAAACCTGTTGTACCTATTGCTCTCGTGAATGTTTGTTATTGTTATTCCTAAAATCTAAAATTCCTCAATAATTATTTATTCCTCAATAATAATTATTCCTTATTGGTAAATTAATTTCTTTTCCTATATTGGATACATTTATAAACTCAAATTTTGTGCTAGCGTCCATATTGGGAAGACTCTGAAGTCTGTAGCACAGTCAAGATTACCACAGGCTTCAGTGACACAATGTATAAATATACAAGAGATGTTTATAAATAAATAAAGCATTATTATTATAAATATATACCGGGTGTTCCAAGGCAATGCCACATGGTGGGAAAGTATATTAAATATTGAAGATATGAGGTTTTACTGAAAGAAGACATTATTTAATTTTTTATAATAAATGGAACTACATTAATAGATTTATTAAAAATCGCCTGCCTCTACCGGGAATCGAACTCGCGAAATGTGAAAAAAAAAAAACTCCATGTATTTTATGATAACTGTCGAAAGGGTTAATCATAAGGATTATTTTTTCCTAAGGAACATAGCACCTTCAATGAAGGAAGGAAGACATAAAATTTAAAATTTTATTCAAATTATCGTCAGGACAATTTCGTCTGACTTTGCCGTACACTTTGCCGGACACCAAGTAGTAGAGTACGAGTATACTCGGCTACTTGAAAAAATATATTATGAAAAACCATCTGCAAGTTCATCTTCGCTGGAAGTGTGCCAAGAAGGCTGGTCGAATTACCTCTCTGAATAGTAATGCTAAACCTTTGAGCGAAATCTTTAGTTCCTTTATTGAAACTATTGAAAGTTAGGGTTATCAGGGTTACGGTCAAATTTTGAAATACAGTCAAGGATTTTTTTATTTATAAGGGACCACACCAATGACACTTTCACAAGTGATACTAAGCAAGAGTGGTGTCCTGATGCAGGTAGCCAGCACAAAAAAATTACTTTTGCTTGATACTCGTATTCAAATCAAATCAAATCAAATCAAAAATATCTTTATTTCATAGGCTTGATATACAAACACTTAAAAACGTCAATTTATGAATAAGTGAATCTACCACTCGCTCGGAACGCATATTTTATTAGTTACTTTGTAAATACTAATCGTTACGTGATACCTGATATTGCAGGGTGAAAAATATAAAAAAGTAACAATATTTTTGTACGAGCAGCACATAGTTGTAATACATTATTTGCAATTTTTGTTGAAAAATTTTTTGTCAAATGAAATTGGTGTTTTTTTTTCTCTCTTAGTATTTTGTCTGTAACTATTAAGATTCAGAGTATTCCTAAAAAATAATTACCCGTCTAAAAAAAGACTATATTTTTGAGCTCTTTTGATTTGTTTTGATAATTTGTTGTAAGTTTAATTGTGTTAAAATTGGACACGGAGACAACTCTTTTTAAGTGCCTCCCGAATACATCATTTTATTTGCATTCACTTTAAAACGATAAATATTTTTTATGAAGTGTGATATTACAGATATTACTAAAGCTTGTCTAATGATACATGCCAAATATTATTATCTCTGGATTTGTCGTTGTGAAGAAAACTGAAAAAATGTTAGTATGGAAAATGCAGAATTCCCCAAAATCTCTACACAAAACACTAATTTCATAGGTAAGGACCTAATATTAACATTTAGTGCAATTAAAACACTTGTGAATAACGGTGCCATTTCCATTGCCCTTCTACATAGTAAGTGCACTAGTGAAAACATTACAACGCCCCACATATCTCACTCTCTATAAACTACTACGGCAACATCTGAGCAAAAAAGGTAATGTTTAATCAACAAAATTTTACAAAATTTTATACAATCATACTAAGAGCATTATTGCACTGCATCAGCAACCCTTGTTGTGCTGTCAACAGTACAAGTACCGCAATTAGTTATAAGCAGAGCGTCCCGGCATGTCTCATTACTTTCGCGCTCGTCTTTGGCAGTTTTCATTTTGCCTCCAATCGACTCGAGACGCTCACTGCAAATACTTCTTAAATACAACTCCTTCGCGATTCATTCAGACATCTCAGTGTATTTAAGGTTCAAAATTGCTTGTATGGCAAACTTATTCTTAAATTATGCCCAAGTCGGTTTCGTTGTAAGAGTCATAATATTGGCAAGAGATGGCGTTGTCCTAAATTAATTAGATATAACTTGGATTCAACTTACAAAAAATGAACCTGTAAATCTGATATTATTTTTAAAAATGGTTGACATATTGCATTAGGTTCAGAGCATAGGTATTACTACCACTGTCTATTCATCTTAAAAAAACATTAAAAAAACAACTTTCTGTTTACTTTTTCTACCTGCATTTTGTCATCGCCGTCACTTGTCGTTTTAGAATCATCGCCTCTCTTCCATACTAATATTATAAATGCGAACTTAACTCTGTCTGTATGTATATCTGTCTGTCTTGCTTTCACGTCCAAACTACTGAACCAATTTAACCGAAATTTGGTACACAGATAGAATAGAGGTTCCGAGACTTATTTTTCTCATAGACCACTTTTAAAATTTATCTGGTTCACGTGGACCCCTTGCTTTCTACCATATTCCCAAAACTCTACAAAAATTTGAAGATGTGAAGACAACAATACCCCCGTCGAGTACCTTATGGACCCCTTGGGGTCCACCTGGGACCACTTTGGGAACTAATGGTCTAGAGCCTCAGCAAGGACATAAGACAACTTTTATCCCTATATTCCCATGTGAACGGGTGCCATGCGGGTGGTTGTTAAAAATTTTAAATAACGCCTCCCAGAAAAATGAAGGACACATTTACGCCATTATGAACTTTGCTTCTAATAATAGAGTAGGAGTCAATTTTCAATAGAATAGGAGAAAGTCGCGGGCAAGAGCTAGTATCGTTATAATTTTACTTACTATCTGGCCAAATTTTAGTTGTCAGACACGTAGAATCTTTCTATTTTAAGTATAAGTTACTCACTCTCCTAATTATTGTCTCTCACGCGTCCATCCCAAATCCATCTGTCACGTCTTATCCAGTTCATTGTGACGTTGGCTGCACGCAACATTAGCAGCCGCAGCCCTGAGGGGACGTAAATTCAACTCTCGTCGTGGCACATTAACCATAGACCACCGTGGGATTGGCGATGAGGCATCCCTTTAATTGGCCAACATTTGTTGTTGGAGATATTTTTGGATCTATTCGTTTAAATGGAGAGGTTTATGTGGCGTGTGTTATTAATATGCCAATGTTTGATGTGGCAATACTTTTGGACTTAATTTATTGGAAATACCTTTATACAGCTTAGCTAAGGGAGCCAGGGTGACAACGTTTCGATATTGAAAATAAAGTAACCATACTTTTGTTGAGACGAAATTTTTAAGTTGTTTTGAAATATACTCTTCAATTGTAATACTATTCGAAAAGTATTGGATTGGACAAAACTATGACTAAGTTCTTATTTACTATTTTACTTAATATTCTATAAGAAATCTATATGTTAGTGAGAGAGTCTTCACAGCTTACATTATTGCAATTTGTTTTTAAATGATATCCTACAGCTTTACATAGTATCAAACTAAAATATAATTTCTTTGAAATAAATAGGTGAACGTTTTTCATAAAATTTTCCATTAATTCAATTACCCAAGCCCTAAGACTTTTAACGCACAAATCAACTCAAACAGTAGCATTCGATCTCATACATTATTACAGATAATCTTGTGACTTGGCCTAATTTCAGCCCTCCAAGAACCCTCTACGGAATCCCTTCGAAGCCCTCCCTGCGTCTAATGTCGTGTTAGGGGGTAATTAATATTACGGCAGACACTATTTATTTCATTACTTGCGCGACTGTGACATGCCAAATAATTCTGAGTTAGAAGTTTGTTAGTGAAGTTAACGACAAAAGGTGAACTCGTGATAGAAAGTGTTAAGCGACAGCAATATTTTATTGTTGAAATACGAGCGAGACTAACTGAGTTATGAATTGGTTGGCTATGAAACCCTAGAGAGAAATTTTCACGTAATTACGATGTCTGCTGGTATATGGTGTTATAATTTTATGTGAATTACTATGTCAAAGCATATAATTATGCATTATGTTTAAAATACATACATTAAATTTTGTACAATTATCAAATTTTTTTAAGCGTGCTTAGTATTTTCTGTTGATAACTTTTGACTACGTTTTATATTCTCTCGTGGCGTTGATTGTACAAAAATGTGACGCTTTCGGACACTGCAATTTCTATTATGTATTATTCAGGAGAACATTACTAAAAGTAGCGTTTCTACGTCTATACATGCTCTACTCTGTGCTTTTCTAATTAAACCTATATCTCTACTAAGTTGTGTATTTCCGTCCGAATAAGGATTTATTCAAGCACTTTTATTTCCAACAGTTCAAACTCACCTGCGAACTGCATACGTTAGAGCAACAATGGCAAAAATTTACTACATAAATCACGGAAAACGTTATTTATGTCTGTTTGTTTGTTTTATACGTCTGCGAGGTAATTTGGAGCTGGCGGTTACCGAGTGTGAATTCTTGTTGAGTAATTAGCACAAAATTAATTATAATTTGAAAGTTTATTCAAGTTAGACTCTGGGATAGTGTTATCATTAAAATGAATATTAAGTATTGTGTTTCATGATAATGAAATAGTTACAGGCAGAACAGGCAGATGTCGATGTCTGTAAAGATACATTGTGGTTATGTTTGTATTATAGTTGTGTATCGACAGAAACTCTTCAGCTTTTTCCACATTTTTTTATGTTGTTGTACCTATGTTTGTACGCGCATCACGGATAAAATAAAGCACTACTTTTTTTGACTGTCTACCTAATGCATTTTCTTACTAGATTCTCAATTTAAACATCTACGCCTATGACCACGAAAAAAACTAATTAAAAATCAGTTCAGTCTAACTGTTCCAACATTATTTGTAGCCTGAGAAACTGGTAAAGGTAGGACTACCTAAATAAAAAAGTGAGCTAAATTAAGACATTAAGGGCCGGTATTTCAATGTTGACTTATCTTACTACTTAACTTAAGTGCTAGATTTGACGTAAGTGTCACTTATGAAGGTAGATTTTAAGTACCACTTTACTTTAAAACTGTTTTGAAAAACATTTAAGTCATACTTATTTTCAATCCTAGATTAATCCAAGATAAGTCAACATTGAAATACCGGCCCTAAGTCACTCCAAGAAGTTTTGCTTACTGAGGTTCAGCCAAATCGCTGTCTTAAATTTCTTAAGAAATTAGGACAAAGGTATTACTTTTCTATTTTGTTTTATTGAATTTGTTAAAATAATTGTGAATATTCTCTTGTTCAAAGTGAATTTAGTAAAGTAGAGATTGATTGTACCTAGAGTTCCTCCTTGCGAACCCCAAAAATATTGGGTCCTTACCTACCTACCACCAACCTATGAAATTGGTGTTTTTTCTCTCTCTTAGTATTTTGTCGGTAACTATTAAGATTCAGAGTATTCCTAAAAATAATTACCTCGTCTAAAAATAGACTATATTTTTGAGCTCTTTTGATTTGTTTTGATAATTTGTTGTAAGTTCAATTGTGTTAAAATTGGACACGGAGACAACTCTTTTTAAGTGCCTCCCGAATACATCATTTTATTTGCATTCACTTAAAAACGATAAATAATTTTTAATAAGTGTGATATTACACATATTACCTAAGCTTGTCTAATGATAGATGCCTAAATTTTTTTTTTTTTTTGGATTTATCGTTGTGAAGAAAACTGAAAAAAATTTAGTATGGAAAATGCAGAATTCCCCAAAATCTCCATACAAAACACCAATTTCAGAGGTAAGGACCTAATGTTATCGGTTTAAGAAGAATAACAAATAAACACTTTTCTCATTTTGCATTATTACGAGGATTTATTCAGTATTCATTTTCTAAAAATATTGATATATATTTTTGGACAATGAATACTGAATGCATCCTCTTTAGCAGACCGTTTAAAAAAACAATAAAAAATTTAATCAGACGAAACGACATAACGGTTCTGAAACCAGTGCCTATTGTCACGTCTTCAAAGATTAATAACCGGAGAAACACAAAGATGCAGACATTAAAACCTTTTCTAGTAACAAAAGTAATCCTCCAGATAAAATGAACAAGAAACCGAGGGGGAGCTAGGACGTCCGTAGACGTACCATTACAGAAGCCAGGTCCGATTTCGTTTACGCATTTACGACTATAAAAGCCGAGATAAGTCTGGAAATGGTCAGCGAACCAGAAAAGCAACAAAAACTTGCCTTTATAAAGCTTCTGTAAAACACAACAGTGTTAAGTAAAATAATGCTTTATTTATTTAATTTAAGGAAGTTTTGCAGTTCCAAAAATTTATATAAACATACAGCAATATACTTAAGTTCTGTGCCAATTACCAATCTCCACAAATGAGTATTCAAGTAAGAAAAGAATAGTTCTTGCTACAACATCAAATGAGGTGCAACCTTATGAGTTGACCTATGATCAAACTTCAAGAATCTCAAAGAATGATTCAGTTAATCGTCGTTTGATTGCGACAATGCTAGTGAAGAAGCGGTCAATATCAATGGATAAACTGGAAAGGTTACGACAACTGCGAATTATGAAAGTATTTTGTTTATACTTTGTATCAGCTTTCGCCCGTGACTTTGACCGCGTAGAATAGTTACTTTTTGATAATGCGATGGTATGTAGCCTTTAGCCTTCCTCAATAAATAGGCTATTCAACAATGAAATATTTTTTTAAATTGAAACTGTAGACTCAATTGGTGAAATCGAAGATTTACTCCTACTCTATTATTAGAAGCAAAGTTCATAGTGGCGTAAATTTGTCCTTAATTTTTCTGGGATGCGCTATTTAATTTTTTTTATATTCACATTAACAAATTAACAAACAAATATCGGGATAAAAGGTAGCCTTTGTCCTTTCCCAGGTTTCTAGACTTTCTGTGCACCAAAATTTAATTGAATTGGTTTAGTAGTTTTGACGTGGAGACAGACAGACAGAGTTACTTTTGCTTAGTTTGTATTTGCAAAGGATACATTCAATACCGAGCGTGATCGAAGTCTAAGTAGGTTAGTGGTAAGCAAATTTTTTTAAAGTAACTCCGAATGTTACGAAAACGAAAAAGAATAGGTCTATTAAAACAATCCAATATACAAATTATACTGGATCATGTGATGATACAAATATGCAAATAAATATACTTAGCCCAGTAAATGTTTTGATTATTTTTTGCCTATGTGTGGTAGAAATTTTATCTAATTGCAATAGTTTTAAACTTTTGCAATTAGAATTTAGAATTTAGTTTTAAAACTATAACGTCACGTGGCATCCAAAATTATATTGTTGTATTAGGGTACAACCTACAAATTTCAGGTGGAATTAAAACATACGCCATAAAAACTTTTAAAGACCTTAACCACTTAACTTTATCGATGGGACATTTCTAGTCACAAGCACGGAGGCATTCGCTCAAAGCCAGTAATTTAAAAATGCTCTAAATTTCTAAAGGGTAGCGGTGAGGAGGTAGGGGTAAGACCCACCTGGGATAACTTTCTTTCGTCCCATGAATACAAAAAAGCGAAACTGGTTTTCGGCGGATCAATGAGCTCAAATCATTTTTATTAGTTGCGTAACTAAACATATTGTTTGCGAGCATAGTTTAGCATAAGAATATGTTATTTTTTGATAGTGAAATGGGATTTCACAAAGTTTTTAGATAGCGATCGATAGCTGTTCATGCATTTGTTTAACTCGTATGCAAGCTTAAGGGTGGTTTCATAAGTAGGCTGGCGATTTCCATACATTTTGACGTAAAGCGCGCGTGTGTGGCTATGAAACCAAATTAGGTATCTCTTGTAAGTTACGAAGTAAAGCTTATTATTTATGGACGAGTTCAATTATTACTTAAAATCATAATTATTTTAGTTATTAAAAGTGACTGTCTTATAACAGTAACTTTGATGATGATTGACAAAAGTAAGACAAAAACTCAAACTGTTGTCAAACTTACTTTTGTTATCTTCATTAGGTCTTTTTAAAGTTTCCTAAACGATTTTCCGATCACTTGGTGCTGATAAACGAACCGTCTCCAGTGCAATGCTATCACAGATTCCCTCAGGAGGAGAACTTTTTAACGAAATTAAAATTCCATGATTTGGCCCAGTAAGGGCGGGGTGGCTTCAAATCATCGGTTCTCGCTTCTGCCTGATTACATTATGTAAATTACTACACTCCCCTTAACGTTGTCATCTATACTTGTCGCGGATGTCAAGTTAGCAAGAACAGTCTCAAGTTTAATTGGGTACATTTCACTTTTTAACTTACAAATATGTGTTTGTTTTTCGTCACATTCCTCTTTTAGTGGTCATGCTCTTAGGACATTGTAATGATATTTCAAGTCATCGTGACAATATTCTGACGATTTGCCCTTTCTGTGGCATATATAACCCGCCTGGCTAGCTACCACCGTCTTACTTAAATCTGTCGCCATAATAACAATGTTATAAGCATTGTTGTGTTCCGGCAATCAGAGGTAAGATAGCCAGTTCCTCAGTTGTTGAGGATTACAGGTGAAGCTTGCTTCCACCTTCGGCCTTATCGTCACTACCATCAGGTTAGATGAAGGCCAAGAGCTTGCCTGTCAAATGTTAAAAAAAAAATCTTTTTGATGTAAATTGATCCTGAATAAAAACTTGTTTTTTTTTTTTCTTTGAACTTGGGTGGCGAGGACTGACCCGCCGACGTCGTCTTTGGCACGAGCACAACAACAACATAATCATTATGCCTCTTTACCAGAAGAGAGAGAGAGAGAGAGAGAGTTAACAACCATATTTCTGCCGCTTCCTTACCTCTATATCTAACATAATCAGTGATCACAAAATTTTGCGTCATCATTACTCATCATAATGTGGATATCATTACAAAATTAATCAAATAAATAATTAAATTAATTTCTTACTTGAAATTTTATTTTGATTTTTATCTTACACAATTTTATGTTAAGTTATGTGTTACGTTTGTTATAACGTAGATTTAAAATAAAATTAGTTTTTTATTTAAATTTTATTTTTTAGCTCATTCCTTTTTATAACAAAGTAATACTTAAAATGAAAGTTAGAAATTAATAAAATGATTAATTTTTGATTAATTTTGGAGTCGAACATTATGACGAACAACGGCGCAATATTTTGCGATCACTGTACATATTAAACAATTAAAAATACGCAGAACAGTTTTCAGGAAACATACACATCATTTTTAGTTTCTATAATTCTAATGAAGTCATTAGGAAATATTTCCTTAATCCTTTCCAGTCCAATTGATTCCATAATACCCAGTTCTCTTAGTCTTCCTTGTAACAAGGTTTCGTCACCCCCGTATCGGGGACACCAGGGATTAGTGATAGCAAGTTTCTATTTAAAATTCTCATTTCTTTTGCGTAAAGCGCAGCTGGTCGCGACAGCCGATAACCCCAGACAATCGGCCGTAGATGTTTTTTCTTTCAGCTGTCGCGTCGTAGATATGTTTGTTCTAGTCTAGCTTCGTGATTGAAAAAATATAGACGTCTAGCTTAGGTTACTAAAGGAACACGTTTTACAACATCTGTTCTGTATTCCTTGACCCACAAAATTCATCAACTCCAGATAGGTTGCTGATAAATTGTGTGATAGATAATTCCGAATCTACAAATTTTATACCAATTTTTAACGGTTATGTGGTGAGCATCATAACATACATACCATCACGCTTCTTTCACCAATGGGTGTTAGTATCCCCAATTTTTACACCGGGCCTTAAAGTAATTTTTCGGTGTTACTCACCTCGCAACTAACTAGTTAGCATTTGATACTAAAATTTTGATAAGCACAAGCAATTAAAAACGGCATAACATCATCGTCAAACTTTGCTATTTTAATGTCCAGACATTAAAATGTGATTACAAAAGAAAGACGATGTACCGCTGCGGGCTATTGCCAGTCAAATCTATAGAGGAACCAGCGAACTCTAGCAATATGCTCCAATACTTGACCCGGGACGAATATTAACGAAGTCATGTCCCAAACTCGACGTGCTTGGTGATGCCCATGAATTCAAATGTTTCATGCCAACTCTAGGAAGCAATTCTAATAAAACTGAACTTGCTTATACAGTGTGAAGATCCTATATTCACTGGCTAACGCTGTATATGAAATAAATGTTATTGTAGTCTAGACGAGTTCGGTGGCTTGCGTCTTTTATATTGAAAACGAAGCAGCTATCAGACATTAGGTGACCAGATTTTGTGATCTTGAGTTTTTTTGTTAATCTGTTCGTCCTGGTTGCTGTTGCTACTTATCACCAATCACAATTGGACCAAACGTAGTGGTGGTATTTATATTCTTAATACACAACTGAAAGCAATACAACGGTGTAATAAAAGTAAAAAAAACAAGAAATCCATACGAACATTATAAATGCGAAAGTAACTCTGTTTGTCTTGCTTTCACGCCAAAACTACTGAACCAATTTACCCGAAATTTTGTACACAGATAGTATAGAGCCTGAAAAAGGACATACCTCTTATCCCGATATTCCCATGGAATCGGGTGCCATGCGGGTGAATGTTAAAAAACGCCTCCCAGAAAAATAAGGACAAATTTACACCACTATGAACTTTGCTTCTAATAATAGAGTAGGAGTAAATTTTGAATTCCACAAATTGAGGCTACTGTTCCAATTTGAAAAAATCCTTCAGTGTTGAATAGCCTATTTATTGAGAAAGGTTATATGCTGCATACCATCACACTATCTCAAAGTAGCTTCTCTACGCGAACGAAGGCGCGGGCAAAAGCTAGTAGAATATAAATATGGTTTATATTTTAAAAAAATTAAGGGAATGCGAGTACAGTGTGTCACCCAATAACTTCCCACTCACTTTCATCTTTTTCTTTCACGTTCAAGCATCAATATGCCCGTTAATAAATACAGAGTTAATTAAGTAATATCTAAACAATTATTCCGCTACCTAAAACATGTTGTCAAACCCAGAATCTCGGAAAAGAATGATTCCAAAAAGTTCTTCTGAAAAATTGCCCGCTATAAATCAAGAAGAGGAAAACCTTACGCGGTCTGTCAAAACGGTAAGGTAAAAAATTGTATCTGTCTTAAGTACGGAACCCCGCATATCAATCATACGCTGAGATTGGATCACGTCGGAACCCTTGGATGATATTTGGGTTACTCTATGACGTATGCAGAAGCTAACATCTGGACTTTGACTGTAATGTAGAGGAAGATTGATGAAGAAGCTATTCTTAATGTGAACTTAATATTAAATACACTCGTGTGTATGGATGCAAGAACATTATGATTCCTTTGAGGAGCTCGTTGGCGAAGTGGTTAGTACGCTTTGACTTTCGATTTCGAAAACAAAGCTACCTTCGCCATGGTCAGGCCGTGGATGGGTGACCAGAACTTTGTGATCTAGAACTCCTCCGTTCTTCCGAAGGTACGTTAAGCTGTGATTTTTTGAACTTCTACCATTTATAGGTTAAATCATCGGTGTTCCAGCTGTAAAAAAATCGTCGTTGCAATTAATACATTAAGATAAAGTTAACTATTATAAACCTTTTTTTTTAGAAGAATAGATATTGGGTCCTTACCTATGAAATTGGTGTTTTTTTTCTCTCTTAGTATTTTGTCTGTAACTATTAAGATTCAGAGTATTACTAAAAAATAATTACCTCGCCTAAAAATAGACTATATTTTTGAGCTCTTTTGATTTGTTTTGATAATTTGTTGTAAGTTTAATTGTGTTAAAATTGGACACGGAGACAACTCTTTTTAAGTGCCTCCCGAATACATCATTTTATTTGCATTCACTTAAAAACGATAAATAATTTTTATGAAGTGTGATATTACACATATTACTAAAGCTTGTCTAATGATAGATGCCAAATATTATTATCTTTGGATTTGTCGTTGTGAAGAAAACTGAAAAAATTTTAGTATGGAAAATGCAGAATTACCCAAAATCTCCATACAAAACACCAATTTCATAGGTAAGGACCTAATAATTTACATTCATCAAACATACAGCGGCATAGGCAGCGGTAGCCGAGTTGGGACGGACGGGGCACTACTCGTTCGAGAGGCCGCGGGAAACGTGGGTTCCATCCCACCGCCTGTACCACTGAGTATGAATAAAACTTATGTACAGTTCATTGTGAATATGCTTGCCTCACATTGTGCCCGGTGCATGGCAGCAGTTTCCTCACCTGTTACATGGGGACCTAACATATCTGGCGAAATGTGGGTGTTTAACACCTCTGCCTATCCCTTTGGGGAAAGAGGCATGATGATATGTTTTGTTATGTTTTCAAACATATAAAAGCAAAACACATTGATAATGGGCACATAATAATAATTTTGCGAAATTATTTCTAATAAAAAGCTTTGTTTGATATATTTACACAGTCGAAGTTATCATCGATTTAATTTCTCATACGTACAGTGTACGACAATGTTGGCTCACGGAAGCAGTTATAAAATATAGGCTTAGAATAAAAATATGTCTTCTGTGTGCAACAGAAGAATGCTTTTCAAATAATTCAGGGTTAGTTCCGTAAATCGGGGATTAAAGTAGACCCTACGTTTTCTCAACTGTAGACAGCGAATGGTTTAGGTTAGTTTAGCCTTGTCTAGTCGTATTTGATTCTCACTGGCATGCACATGGAGATTATCAACTTTTTTTCTGTAGGAACATTGAGTGCTTAGTATGTTTTAGTAACTACGTCTGTTGTCGTACACTACTAGTTTGAGTTCATTTATGGTCCCAACATTTGTACTATTATGTGATTTAGTTATTTTTTCATTCTCTTTTGAATCATAATTTCTGTTAAGGGTAGATCCGTTTACGAATAATTTATATTTACTTTTGCATGGTGTATTTAAACTAATTAATTTTCAGTCTTTCTTCTCTGTTTAATTCCACTGTTCTGATGTCATGACGACACCACCATTTTTATTTTTACGAAGGTGTCCTACCTTTATAAACAGTTAAAAAAATTGCTAATGATTTTATAAGATCCAGTGCAAAAGTTACATTCATTATGATTCATAATTAAGAGGACACGAACAAAACATTCGACCGTTTGCAAGGAATTAGTCAATCATCATTTCATTTAGTTAACAGGTAATTATGTCGTATAAGAAGTTCAAGAAAAATCCTCCATTATCCCTTATAGCCCTTAACAGCCTCTATCAAATCAGCCCAAAATCAATATAAAAGAACCTCCATCTGAAACGATTCCCCCAAATCGTATAAACGTAACGGCTACCGAACCAGGTGTTCCGGACATCACCCGGCCAATACATTGGAACAAATGGGCGGACGTGCGGCGCATACTGGTACTGACCCAAATTTTGCAGGGAGCTAAAGAAGCAGTGTAAACAATTAGGATTAGGAGCCTGAAGGGTTGAATGCAGTAGAGGCAAGAAAAGTTAAAGGGATTGTCTGCATATCAAGGACTTCGCGTTTCTTGAAATGACACTTTCAGTGCTCTTCAAATCAGAAGGGTTCTCAGTATTTACAGAAAATAAGATGATTATAAAGGTCCATTACAATATCTTGAGATATCTTCCATAAATATACACAGCATTAAAAAGAAATGAGAAGTCTATGAACTTTCAATAATTATAATAATTGTTACATAAAAGTATGCAAGTGTTTTACATACTTTTAAAGTAGCTTCTTAAATCACTGTAAAATTATTGTCTGAGCTGAAATTCATAGTTTGCATTATATTTTCCAGTTAAAATGCATGCTCACCTATGAATGTTTGTTGCTAAGCTGATTGAAATACTATTATAAATCAGCCAACCATTACAAATTGAAATAAAAGTTTTTGAAACTACGTTTTCAATTTCAAATCTTCACGTATGACTTTTTATTGTTGATTCGAATATCATCTTAATATTTTCCAATTCAGTTATAGGAATATTCTACAAAACTGAATGCAATAGACAACTGGCCATTTGTTTATTTCTATTCTCAACTCAATATTTGAGGGATATCCTTGGATATTGCGGTGCTCGGTCCAGCGGGCCGCACGCGCCGCCGTCTTCGTCTTATTGGGAGACGGAGTCATTACACGCCACAACTGTGATTCGATAATTCGACGAACCCAATTTGAAGGGTACAACTTGTTGGTATCAGGCGGAGGTGACTATAAAGGTCTCCGTATTATTATAGTTTTAATAGCAAATTAATTATTTCAATTATTTTGGTGGAAAAATCAGTTTTCATTACAATAAATTATGGAATTATTATTTTGTGTTAAATAATATTAAAATGACTGTACAAGTTAGGTACAAGGGAAGTTGGTGTTTCCATTCCGCATCACCCTACTTTCACCACTTTCACTTTCTCGTCTTATGAAGGGTCATATCACGTAAACTGAAATATCATCTCGGAAATATTATACAATCATATTACATAATTATAAGATTATATATTTAAAAAAATACCTAAATCAATTATAATGTTGATAAAAGTGAAATACTATTTAGATTTTATTATCAATCCTACATTCATTGAAGCTTTAATTAAAGTAATAAATCATATTATAGTTAATTCCCTAGAAATCATCAATCCATTTAATGGCTATAGTAATCCTAATAAATTACTATAACAACGCGTTCAGCAGTATTAGCGAATAAAACAAATTTATTATTCTATTATCTGTAACATAATACAATCCGTTTGATATTTCGGTATTCTCTATCAATTCAGTAAACTTATCAAAGAGAATACTGAATTTCATGCTAACAGCATGAAATTTCAATGAACTGTTTCGGTACTGCAAGTGACAATTTTCATTACAATCGAAGAGATAATTGACAATGTAAAGTTCGATATCTTGGGAATCGAAAGTTGAAGATCTGGATCTGGATTCTATTGACTATGCAATATCGAGTTATTCGATCAGTGAGAAGGTTTTGGTTTATAACGGTGAGATTATTAGAGTATTTCACATTACCTTTGTTTTTAACAATGTCCTGTGTGAGATTTGATTATTTTTTTTTATATTTAACAAAATAAAAATGCTCTGGAATAATTTAAACAGTGCAAAAAAAATTGGAGCTAGAGTATCAAGCATCCAAACACACAAGCTAAATTCAATGTTCGAAGATTTTGGATTGATTTTCCTACCTAACTATAGAGTTACTTGAAATTCAAGTTTCAACTGTGAAACATCTCAAAAATAGAAGCAGGCAAAGTTCTATGAATTGCTGAAGTCGCTACAATGACACTCCCCAAATTAGATTTCTATTTTTAGCCAGCACTAACCGCGTGCGGTAAATTGGTAACTCGTCCCGTATTAGCGCTGTAAGACTAACAATTTTATTAACCAATTGGCTTGTTTGAGTCTCAATTAAGTAACTAATGCAATCGGTAATAAAGATCAAACTGATAATGAAAGGCCTTTAAGCGTATTTCAAGGATCACTAGGAGTTTTTGATCAGGAAAGAGATTTCTCCTTTGTTTTAAGTTAATAGCTTTTAGCGGGGGCTTTAGATGAGAATTAAATTTATTTTTACCAGACAAGTAAAGACAAAAATAGATTTGTCCAGGAAAGAGATACAGTGCGATCGCATGTTATTGCTACACTGAAATGTGAAATCTATTTTGGTACGGTTAGAATTGTAAGTTCAACTAAGGGTAGTGCACATGCATGTCTAGGTGAAAGAGCTTTCAAATTAGGGTTTAGTGTTACGATTGTTTTGACAATTTGAAGGTGCAATGCTGTGTGTGAAATCACTTAAAACTGTGACTTCACTAGGAAATTTAAGGACTTTGTCTTTGTCTTTTACATGTAATTTTACAAATGTAGTGGATTATTTGAGATTGTCCCATGTCACAGTTTGGCAACGTACATCGTGATCGTCGATCACAACTATTTGTAGGCGATTGTTTCAACTTGCTACGGGGTAGACATTGCACTCATTATCAATATTTACGTAACCAAACAATATTAACGAACCAAAAAGAATAATGACACTCAACAAATGTGACAATCGATTATACCAATGGCCTGACAAAGGCGAGATACGCGGATAACGAACCCGGAATAGAGCACATACAACATACGTGATGCAAATGACAAAGTTTTTCCCGTAAACTCCCAAAAATTATATATTTTCCCACGTACGTCGGGACGCGTTGGCACGCGTTCTGTTTTACAATGAGACTGCGAAATTTCCAAAACGCGCTACAAAATGCAAAGGAATTTTTTGCGTGAAAATTGTTTCGTCCTCTGAAAAATATGTCAAGCTATCGTTCGCTTTTTAAATCACTCCCTCATTAGCAAGGAGGTATAATTTAATGTCAAATAAGCAACCACAACAGACGAATCGACTCGACTGATATAAGAATTTTTAACAATGCTTGTTATAGATCAGTTTTGTTGCAAATGGAGCGCCAATGAAGTACTGCTACAACAATTATATCCGATTATTATTTTTAACCATCTCTCTAGTCTAGTGGTTAACACCACCGGGTATTGAACGGGAGGTCCGGGTTCGATTCCCCATGGGGGCAGAAGTTTTTCTGCTCAGTTTGGTTGGTGTTCGGTCGGCTTCTAAGCCCGCCTGGCTAGATACCATCGCCTTACATGAATTTGTCGCCATAATAACAATGTTTTAAGCATTGTTGTGTTCCGGCAATCGGAGATAAGATGGCCAGTTCCTCAGTTGTTGAGGATAACAGGTCAAGTTCGCTTCCACCTTCGGTCTTATCGTCACTTACTATCAGGTGAGATGAAGGCCAAGAGCTTACCTGTCATAATATAAGACCGGTGGTAGGTATTATTAACTCTTATTATTAGCCGTAGGACAAAAAATGTTAGCAATAAGTCGGTCTCTAGCTTTTCCTCTAGCACACGTGTACTGATTATAAGTAGGTACGGAATAAAAAAAAAAGATGAATCAAAATCATAAACCTCCTTTGAGCCTTTACTCCAACTTCCTTCCTGCCGCTTTGATACTCCTCTTCCATTTTAATTCTCCCTATTCCAGTTCTAAATTACAAATCCGCACAATCGATTGCTTAATCACAGTATTTTATCACGATCGCAGTTCACAACTCGCAATTGCGGCTCTAAATCAAACCAAATAAAGTTAAAGTTTCCTCATCTAATCCCCTTGTCACCCCATAACTCATTCGCACCGATAAATCGCATCATAAATTATTCTAAAATGCACCTTTGCACCGCTAATACGAAAGTGGCGTAATGTCCTTCGATCATTTTAGAATAAAAATTTATAGCAAAGTGCTTTACCATGGAATACAGAGATTTATGCTTGGATTAGGGTTCAGGGGAAACTTTATGGTATTTATATGTTAAATAACGTGTGGAAACGACACTAAGTTGAAAAGGCGACGGTGTTTTTCGACGCGATATTAAAATTCACAAAATCTTTCCGAGGAGAGGTTTGTGTAGAAATACACTTTGGTTCTTTGAGTTAAACTAACGATGTTTTTTGCATATGAGTTATAGGGTAAAGAAGGTTTATATGAAATAAACTAACTAGTAAATAAACCTGTTTGTACTTATTTTCTGATCTTGTTTTGGTTCATACCTACACTCGTGGGTTTTGTACAGACGCTTCTATTGTTAGTCTTTAGCGAGTTTGTTTGTTTGCAGTTTTAATAAGAGGAACTTAAGGTTTTTTCATGGATCTAGATAATGCATGATCTTAAAAAAAAATTGTTGGATACACAACAAATGAGTAGACGGATTACCTGATTCATATGATAAGTAACAAGTGCGAAATATATCGAGCGAGTAACTATTTTGTGAAATACATCATATTCGACACATAACAAAAATGGCGTACAATTGTTTGTGTAACATAAGTACAGAGTTATTTATGAATATTGTTTGCCTTACATTTGTCGAAAGGCGACTAATGGACTTAGAACTGCACAACGTCCAATAACTTAAAGCGGCGACGGGCTCACCACCTGTCACACTGAGTGCAGTCACTGCTTGGTGAAGCCCGGACTATGGCAGTGGACTGCTTTTGCAGTTCTTATGCCTGGTCTCTAACTAACCCTTAGGGGATATTAGTCGTGATTATATGTATGTATGTATGTATGTACATTTGTCCCTGGCGGCGCATGGCATGGCATCACGTCAGAAAACAAAGTGGAAAAAATCTCACAAATCTACTCCATCGGAGATATTATAAATGTGACAATATGTGATTGTAAATATAGTAATTCTGATACTTTCAAAAATTAAATAGCTTCATGTTTCAGTTGGCACTTCCTTAAAAAATGACATAGTTATTCGGAATTTCAGGAGCATGAAACATAATGAGAAAACGAAAATATGAAAAATATCCTTCCAGTTCATCAAATATCCAATAAGTTCTACACTCTTACACTTTTATGAAGTCCCAGAACCATTTACGTAATAAAATATCTTCGAACTTTAAGTGGACTATAAATAAATTGATAGACAGTCTCTAAAGAGAGAAGGGACGCGACGAACGTATTACACGGAGTTCCCAAGGGAATTTATGTCTGGAACTAATGTTTTAATACATTCTATTATTGGATATTATTTTGTTAATAGAAAAGCAATTAGGCAGCGACAATAGATGGGATAAAAAGACTACACATTTCATATTATCAATTCAATCTCCGCCTGTGCCATTAAATTCACTTTATTTTTTCAATATAGCTGGCTTTACTTAACTGTCCTATAAGTGGTAACAAGTTCGCCCCTCGTTACATTGTTGCATATTATGAACCTAAACGTGTTATGTGAAATGTGGATATGCCTATATTATCTTACGGAAATATAGTCGGGACGATACAAACATATAATCACGACTAATATTCCCTAAGGGTTAGTCAGAGACAAAAGGCAAAAGCGCCGCAAAAGCAGTATATTGCCATAGTCAGCGCTTCACCAAGCAGCGACTGCACATGTGCTGTGCGTGACAGGTGGTGAGCCCGTTGCCACTTTAAGCTATTAGACGGTTGTGCAGTTCTAAGTCCATTAGTCGTCTTTTGTGCAGATGATGTCCGAGAGGATCTACATATTGATCCTTTTGGATAATCCTTATCATTACAACTACGAGTGTCTGCCAATTGAGCGCTCTTAAGTCTGAACGGTGTGTTGGCAGATCTTCTAGCACAGCAGTAAATAATATAGAGAGACATTCAAATGAGACCATTATGGCATGGTTATTAAGTTTAAAACCTATTAATATTCAATCCACGAGAACGTTAACAGCATCCTTAAGCTGACGAAATTTTTAATATGGTTCGCGATCAGTTCTTTACGCTCCAAATTTACGCTTCGCCTCAACTGTGATCGTGAAATTGAGCCCATTGTGATGTCTGTGAAATTTTAAGCGGGTTTTTTTGTTTAAGCATTTAACGTACATAGTTATGAAACACTTCTTCTGTGTGGATTGATAACGAGTGGAGAGCATGCGTGGAAGAATATAATATTTATTTATATATTTTTATACATTTAAAAAATTGTATATTTATAGGCAAATTTTGAGTTTGTTCACAAATGTATTTTAAAATGGATAGATTAAAGAAATGTTTTCAGTTGGAGTTTTAAGGTAACATACGTTAATTAATAGTTAAAATACTCGTAGTTTATTTAGATTCCTCACTATTAATTAGTAAGCTATCGGATACTCCTGTTTATAATGTAATTAGAGCCCTTAACACGATTAACAAACCGTGAAAGGCTTACATAGTACTGTCGACGTCTGTAGTCCTCGTTTTCTCACTATAGAATAGAATGGAATAGCATTATTGACGTAATCATGGACTCACAATCTGCGGATAATTTCCTGGTAAATTAATAGATAGAAAATCACATACCAAATCTATTCCATTGCTTTCTGTGTTTGAGTTTATATTTAATTAATGAACATAAAAAGCAGCATCTTTCTCGAGTTCCGGCTTGAAAGACAGGAAATAAAATTACTGAGTACCTTACAACATAATACGGCAATGCTTTGTAATTGTGTATAAGAAGTTAAAGTATTTAAAGCCAAAGTAGTTAAAGTATTTAAAGCCAAAATAGCCTCATTTCAGTTGAAAAGCAGTCTGATTCGTTTGTAGATATTGCGATATTGCATCAAGCAATGAAAACACTACCGTTCCATCGCTTCGATAAAATTTAAGTTGTAAAAATAAATAGCTGCATCATTTCTCGAAATTAAATTTGCTTATTCTTACTTGAAATATGGCTATTCGAAGTCGAAATCCTTTTGTACCCACAGAATACCATACGAAGTAACAATAAAAAGAAGAAAGCAAACAACTCGAAGCGTTAACAAAACCCACTGAAAGCGCGTTTAAAAAACAAACAATTTCATATCAAAAAAGCTGTGTTGGCATACGGAGCTCCGCAAATGTTGTGTTGAAAACCTTGTGTTGTGTATTTAAGAGTTATTTTTGTTTAAAGTCCGCGTTAAGAGATGAAACAAATAGTTCGGCTGTGATCTTTCGATGCAGTGTATCGATTTTACATCCGGCTGTGCCGAAAATATATCACTTACAGAACGCAGTGTGAATACAAACTACCGGTGGGGAACCTTGCCCAGTGATGGGGATACGTGTGTTCTGTCAAAGGTTTTACAATACTTCACATTTGCAATTACACACATTTGGTTTCATCGCGGTACGAATAATGTTTACTTTTTTAATTCGGATTTAAATTAAAAGCTTAATCAGTCGAATCCGTTCGAATGGCGATGTCTTGCGCACACGGCGGATTTTTGGCCGTGTAGGTACGCATCTGACAGCTAGAGCATTTTTCTGTCAGCAAACCATGTCTTCCTCTTCAATCTCTTTCATTCTCTTCTGTCAGTGGACAGTAAATTTCTTTCATCTCTTATCAGAATTCACACAATAAACTACAGCTTTCAAACAACCATTCATTTTAGGTCCATCCCCTTCCACACTATGTTCTTCTTTTTGCTCAACTTACTATGTATCTGCGTTTTATATTAATCGTGACCAGACTATATACGTCCCACTACTGGACACAGGCCTCCCTCATGGAGAAATACATAAGCAGTATGGACCGTAACACAATCATGTTGGCCCAATGCAAATTGGTGGGTAGTTATACTAATAGTTTTCATTATATATATATATTTCTTGGTCTTTCTATTTCTTTTTTCTATTGGTGGGTAGTTATATTGTGTACAATAAATTATTAAATAATAATGATAATAAAAATGTTTTATCAAAACAGTCTGAACAACGATGCTTTGATTTTAAGGCGAGGAAAAGCTAAGTTACAAAGCACACATTTGTTCTAAAATAATTATCGTCTGGACAACTGTTTACCTAACAATAAACATTAGACTGTAAACCCATTCCTTACGGCTCAAAATGCCTGAATTCTGCCTCAAATTTTTATCAAAATTTCACAGACAAATGACAGTCGTTAATCAGATGTCAATTGTCCATTGTCAGTAACCAAATTATCAGTTTTCAGATAAAAGGCACATGATTGGCGGGTGTCCAAACTGTGGTAATACTTCGATATGGAGGATAAACATCGTCGGTATGGTCGGTTGTAATGGCCGATTTAACCTTATAAAATATTTGAAACGTATTCAACAGTCAATCCGCCTAGTTAAATGGGGCGTACTGCTTACGCGAAATTTTGATACGACAGTTATATATTTTCGCGGTCAGCAAGCGGTAGGATTTTATGAGTATGTTTCAGCTTATAGCGCCATATTGCTCGTCGATTTGGGGGTGCGTTTTTTACTTAAAAAGTAAACATTAGGTAGTAATTATAAACGTAGTGGGGGACCTGCGACAAGATGAGATGATGAGATTCGAAGGTTGGCTGAAGTGGCTGGATAAAGACGGCCGAGGATAGAGAGCGGTGGCGTAAACCTTTTTCCGTCATCTGCTGGACGTAGGTCTCTATGTCCAGAAGTAGATGGAAAAAGGTTGAGGTAATACAAAGAATTGTTAAATAGGCCTGTGTTAAAAAAGTTAATCGTCCTCAGTGTATATACGTCTCACAGCTGGGCACAGGCCTTCCTCACGAAGAAACATAAGCAGTATGGCCCGTAACACTACCACTGGCCCAATGCTAGTTGGTAAAAAAAATCATTTCAAACTCATGTAACGTTTCAGTGAAATTGTACTAATCTCAACTACCAGGGCACCATACGTTTGTGAGATATCTAAACTAGGACAGCCATTGAAGTGTCGGATAAGACGACCAAAGCTGTAAATCCCAGTGCAGTTTGTATTGGCAAGAGCCGTGCCCGGTTAAGACATGGCAAACACGGAGAATATGTGTGTCTAAACTATGGGGCTATCTTTGTTTTTCTGTTCTCGGTAGATAGAGACAAAATTAAGGATTTTTTAGTTTTAAGTTTAAAATAGCCTCAAATACCATCCGTTTGTATAATTATAATATTTGACTTTAAACTTTTGAAGACTCTGGACTCTCCGCTGAACTCTTGTTGTTTCTTTAAATATAAATGTTCTATTAAAACACCATTTTTCTTTATTTGAGTAGTTTGATTATATTATTAAGTCTCAGAAACACTTTTTTTAACAGTTATGACAAGCAAGCTCTTGGCCTTTGTCTCACCTGATGGATATGTGACGATAAGGCCGAAGGAGAAAGCGAGCTTCACCTGTATTCCTCAACAACTGAGGAACTGGCTGGCTATCTTACCTCTGATTGCCGAAACACAACAATGTTTTATAACATTGTTATTATGCCGACAGATTTAGGTAAGATGGTGTTAGCTAGCCTGGCGGGCTTAGAAGCTCTACCACCAACCAAACCGAGCAGAAAACCCCTACCCCCGTGAAGAATCAAACCCCGGACTTTAAACTACTAATTTAAAATTTTTATAATCACAAAATTATAAATATTATAATACTTGTTTATAAAAAATACTCTTTGCCATAACACAGACTGCAAGCAATCATGCCGCCTTTAAGGTAAGTAGTGAGCAGTAATACTAAGATATTCATTCTAAATCTTACCTTGGAGCTTCTTTAGCTGGGCTGGACTGCGTCTCCTGGTGATTGAATGTCGCCATTTCGACAGTTATTTTACATCACTGCTCTAGTCTTTATTGTTTGCATTTCACTTTTATGTTCCTTACTGATTACACATGCGTGGAGACATTATGACAATAAACTGTAATTTGAAAACAAAATATATATTTAATTATTTATAATACCAGAAATAATTATCAAACCTCGGTCACGGAATTCGTGTACGTTCTTTTGTTCTTGTAAACGATTTTAATTAATTTTGTTTACTCTTCTTGGCTTTCTAGACAATGACTGACCTTTATATTTATATACTTTACAACTTTAGATACTTTTCTCTTTTTTTTAGTTTGAAATTGCGGTTTTTACATTTTTTTTAAGATTAAGTACATATTTGGACCTAAACATATTCACGCTTATTCATAAAAAACGTTAATCAATTACTTAAGCATTATTTAGCTAATCAACGAATAAAGTTTTAAGCAATGCATAATGATTTTCATATTCATAAAACAGTTTTAATTAGTTTATCTATCACTTTGACAGCCTATTTGTTAAAAATTGCGTCAAAGATAACATTTGTTCATCGTCTCCCATTTTGTTATTAGCATTCTTTTCCTGAGGATGTTTAATTTTACTTTAGAATAGGGTTTTTTGAAGCCTTATGTCGAAAACATACGAAGACGTTCAAAGTCTTGCTTAAACTTAAATAGCGTTTATGAATAAGGACTACCTACTCACAGTTATTCAGCTCCATTCAGCGTTTGTTCATAGAACACGCCAGTTTTGTATGGATATTACTGCTTTCCGCGACTGTTCAGCCGCGTAAGCATCTTATATAAAATCATCGTTTTACATAGAAAAACGCTGAATGGCGCTGAATGTATGTGAGTAGAGTTGAGTATGGGGATTATGTGGAAAGTGGGATTGACTCCTCTGCCACCCCTTTGGAGATACAGGCGTGTGTAAGAAAATATAAAAGGAGTTTTTGGCGGCATCCAACTACTAATGGCCGACGTGATTTTTATTTCAGTGATTGTTATATTCTTTCGGAGTAGATCGTATTGCGTAAAATCAGGGTAGTTTTGTGTAATAAGTATCTGTGTTGACGAGCAATGTGGAGAATCATTGAAATAATTGTCAAGTGGTGTGAAAAACGATGTAATTTTTATCGTGGTAATCTACCTCATCGAAGTAACACCAGAGTGTCTGCATTCGATCGTTCTACGCCAAACTCTTCTAAGATGGATTGAAATGCATTACACTAGCATTTCAATGCAAATACTAGACATATAAATATCGAAGACTTGGCTGTATGGGCTTAGTTCCCTTTGCCTTCCCAATATGGGAGAATTTTACAACAGAAAATATAAAATCTAGTTATCCATAATTATGGTAATCTAGTCTTACAGGGCATCCATAGTGGTTTCGGTGACTGTGGCAAAAGTAACTTTATTTTAATACGAAAGAGCCTTGGCTACCGATATTCTTAGAACCACTACGCCATGGAGCTCTTCCTCATTTTCTTATAATAACGTCTATAAAAGCCGGGATTTAAGCAGTAAGCAGTTATTACTATACAATTGTTAAATTTATTATCACCTAAGCATTATTAGTAAAGCCATCGCCTGACAGAGTTTCGGTGCGTTGTGACGACTCGTAAAACGCAATATTGTTCGCAGTTAAAGTTGCGTTCAGATTTATTACAACAGTTACAGCCGAGTTTAAGTTATAATGAAACATAAACAGCAGACCAACTTTGTTATTGCGGACAAATTGGCATTCAAGTTTGGGTACAGTTAGACATAATAATGAAATTGTAAAAGGTTGAAGTGTGTAATAGAGATATAAAAAAGGAAACATGGAGGAACCTATATGAAAGCAAAACACTTTTTTTGGGTTGTATATAAAATTAAGGAGTCGTGTGGTAGCGGCTCATTAAGAGAATACTACCAACCCATCTCCTCCCCTAAGGCCCACTTGCGCGGTCGAGAGTTAGCACATAACCCTGGGGCAAATATATGGGCAAACCCTGAGTTAGGCGCTAACTCTCGATCGTGCAATTGGGCCTAAGTGTTGTAAAAGGCGCCTAATGGAGTTAGAACTGCACAACCATCCAAAAGCTTATAGCGGCGACTGGCTCACCACCTGTCACGCTGAGTGCAGCTTGGTGAAGCGCGTACTATGGCAGTGGACTGTTTTTGCGGTGCTTTTGCCTAGTCTCTGACTAACCCTTATGGGATAATAGTCGTGACCTATGTAATGTATAAAATTAATATTGAAAGATGTCTACTAGAACTCAAAAATTAAAGATATCCTAGAACATACATGGGGTAATGTTGTAGGTGTAAAAATTTGACAAAGCAAATCAATAAATAAATAAACTCTAAAAATCTCTCTCTCCATAGGTACGGAACTCTTTTATTAACTTGCACTGGCTTGATTGACATATGAGGTGTATAAAACGTCCTATATAATTACACACGTTTAGATGCGCCTGGATTTTTTTAGATATCTTAAACTAGTGGCTTCCCGCGGTTTCACCCGCGCGGCGTCACACGTACCCATAGGAATATCGGCATGAAAAGTGGCTTATGCTCTAGACTATCTGTGAACCTAATTTTGATCAAATCGATTCAGTAGTTTTGGCGTGAAAGCGAGACGGACAGACAGAATTATTTTCCCATTTATAAAATTAGTATCGATAAAGTCCATGAGTTCTGTTACTTCTCTATTTACATATAACGTTATCCTGAAGTTATAAAATCCGTCGTCTTTGAATTTTTACGCACAAGTTGAGTACCAAGTCTGGCATAGTTATTGCTTGCGTAATTTTGAAGTGAAACTTCTAGTGTTTTACTAAATAATATTACGTATACTGAGTACATTTGAATTGTGTCAAACAATCAAATAAGAATTTAACAATCGCATGATTTAGTTATAAAAGCTGTAAGTCTTAGGCAGTAACTTTGATTTCTCTGAACATTGGTTCGGGATTTGTTTTATAACGGTTTATGTATCGTTTCATGAGTTAATAATGTGAATGAGCGAATAGCTGAAACAGCTGTGCAAACGGCACGTTTAACGTTTTATAACAGATATAAAAACGCTATGAAATCATGAAAGTATTTTGATTTGTGTTCATTGGAGCTTTTATAAAAATTCTATGGAAATACGTGACATGAATATTTTGATGCATTACTATTAATTATTTGGATTTTAATGGATTCTGAATTAGAAATTGTGCTTTTTATTCATGATAAAAATATTCAATTTAAATTCAATTTTTTAGATTGTCACTGGCGCTTATCTAAAAACTAATAGTGTAAAATTTTCATTAGATAATTTTCTTTCGTATAGAAATCAAACCATTCAAAATACTAAACCAGCAGACGGGCTTCTCTTGGAAAAGTTTACTTTCATTTATCTCGATTTAATGATAATAAAAGTAGGCGTGGCCTCAGTAGATAAATTAAAAAGTTCGGAGGGTACGTTGGCAATTTGAACGATGAACTGGCCTTAATAAATTAATCTCGGATGATATTTCAAGAATCCACCCGTTTAATGAAGGGAGACATTCCTCTCGATTGCAGGGATCTAGCTGCCCTAATTCGCTGTAATATTATTGAAATAAAGACATAATTGTTCGGCAAAGTGTGTCTTATACAAATTCACGATTATTTATGACAGACATGACAACAATCGTAGAAAGTATAAAAAGTTTCATTTTTTTCTGCACATATTGTAATAAACTGGCTGGCCCTGGACACCCTATTAACAAAAAAACATATTGTAATAAGTGTTAAATTTTGTCCCCTTATATATTTTATTTTATTTTTATTAAATAAGCCTCAGTAAACAAATGATAAATTATGTACTAAAAGCAGTTCTTTTGCGTAATGAAGCGGTTTATAAGGTCTTAAATGTGACAGGGGTCATCGCAGGCCATTTCTCAGCTGGCCTGAGCGATGTGACGTAAATAACCCAAGCATTAGGAGACAAATCTGCATCTACCCTCGTTACGACCGCGCCACGAATCACAATTACGTCGGCAATGTAACGTAGATCGATAGAATTTTAATGAGCTCTTAGGTTGTCATAGTAGATATATTAGTATGTTGCTATATTGACATGTCCGATGTGGGTATACCAGGAGCTCTCTTAATTACCTCTCTACATAATAACAGCAGAATGTCAACTATAACACGAATCAGTGAAACGTACGCTATCTGTGTGTTACATACCGTTGTAAAAACTCATGAGAAAAATTCGCCCGCAGCGCTCGCTACGCTCACAGCGCTTGTCAATACATTTTAGGTAACACATCGGCCTAAAGGTAATGATAAAAGGTTGTCAAAGGTATACTTGTAATTAGGCGCTATATCAGTATTAGCGACTCTTTGCTGTTATTACGCTCTTCGCTGGCCATTTTTGTTTCTGTTCTTAAACTAACCATCTCTCCCTTTTTCACTGTTTTTGGTCTCCAATTTTCATTCCAATCAGTCAGTGTCTGGAGCGGTTGTCTCGACGCCAATAAATTCATATTAATGAATTTAATTGTTGATTATTAATTATAATATATAATAAAATTAATAAAACTATAACGTTATATGTTCAAATAAGTTTTCCAAGGCACCATTGTAAGTAGCCCGACCTTTTATAATAATTGTGATATTTATATTTTTGATTTGTGATATTTACCTTTTATAAATTGTTCCAGTTGTGTCTTAAGTTCATAAATATAATATAAGTGACATCATCAAGCAGTTTTATATCGGCATCTCCTTCGCCACATACTTTTTTCAATACTCATAAAAATGTTACAAATTTGTCTATTTTGACTGTTTTTAATAAAGTATCGATTGTTGAAACCTTGAAAGCAGATGAACCGGAAAGTAACACAGACAGTAAATACAGAGAAACAATATTATTGGTAGAAGGAATGGATGCGGGCTATAGGAACAAAGTGAAGGTATTTTACTTTGTGGCGAAAGATCAATTGGGGTGGATCCTTTATTCTATCTTATGAGAGCGAAAGTAAAATGTTTAAAAATATTGTTTTCAACTGGTTGAAAATTGTTGTTCTGAGTAAAATGTTTCCTCTGTGATGTCGTAGATTCTTCTTCAAGAATTTTGTCTAATGTTGTTAAAATTCATATTTAGGGCAGTTTGTTGACATCTGCCAGACATGTGTAAAGAAAGCAAAAGATGGCGTAAAACTTGTATAAGTTTTATTAAAATTCAGTGATACAGACTTTTACACGAACAATATCGTTTGCTCGCCTATGCCTGCCTTAGGTGAAAAGAAGCGTCTTATAAAATTCGCGATCGTCGACACTCGTCGACACCAGAATAAGTCCCCCTGTTTATCATTCCAAAGGCGGCGAACTTCGTCGGCAAGTTTAATTAATTATGAATTAAAGGACTGCCGGTTATCAAATTTTCAGTGTCCGATCTCGGCGAGGTGACGAATTAGCCCATTTGGTAAATAAGTCCCAACTTCCCCAGGAAGTATTTAGAATTCAAGCTTTGTACCAAATTTGCCGAAGTTGTCCTGCTTTAGGAAGAAAGAGAATTTTAGATGGGCCAAAAATATTATATACTGACGGAGGCGTTGATATATTTATGTGTGTGAAATGTAAGTTGTGGTAAATTGTAGAATATACCTTCGATATTCGAATTATACTCCTAAAACCTTATGTTGTAGTTTTTTAACTCCTAAATCTCCTGGTGGTTTTGTTAACTAATAATTTAAAAAGTACCTACAATAGGCTGTTAAAATAATTATTTTATTGGAGACGTTTACCATTATTCAAAAAAAGGAACATAAAAGTTTTCTTCGAATTGATAACCTCCTCTTTTTAAAGTCGGTTAATTTAATTTTTGTATGTCCTTTAATTATTTGACTACGTTCTACAAATATGGATCTAAAACAGTCCCCGTTATAAGGTCTATTATTGTTTGAACATGTAAATGAGTGACCACAACATTCTATAGATAAGCAATCAGCTTATGCCCTCCCAAATGCCCGAACTAAGTAAATACTAAGAGTGATTGCGCTCCGTCAATTCACGTCACTTTCGAAAGCAAATAACGCGACAGTCAATTGTTTTGAAGGCATTGCTGGATTAGTTCGGAACTATTATTAAATATCTCATGAATGTTTGTATCTGGTTGCATCATAAACCGAAATATGGTGACAGTCCATGGTTTTTAAGGCAGAATATTTATATTCGTTTTATTTGTAGCTGAGTTTTATGGGTCAGCTGTATTAGAGATGACAGACTTATATAAAATAATAATTTTCATATAAAGAATATTCATAAAACATTGAAGACTAGAGAAGAAATATTCATAACAAATATCTGGCCCCACCGGGTGTCAACCACTCTATTACGGAGGAAATCAACGTACGTCCTACTGCTGGGCACAAAGAAACACATGAGGAGTATGGGCCGTTACACCACCACGCTGGCTCAATGTTGTTGGGTAGAGACGGTCGCAATAGCGACCGGGACCAACGGCTTAACGTGCCTCCCGAGCACGGAGGAACTCAAGATCACAAAGTTTTGGACACCCATTCACCGCCGAAAGTAGCTTTGTTTTCTATTGAAAGCCAAAGCGTACTAACCACTACGCCACCGAGCTCTTCTCGCCAAAAAATATTATTATTATTAGTTGAATTCTTTGTAATCATTTGTATCTGATTCTAACTGCAATACACTTGTTGTATGATATTGGATAATTTTGCTGTCGGACCCTATGATAGTATAAAACTGTCTTTAAAATTCTTATGGTGAACATAAAATTACATATTTTTAAAACATCTCTTTTCCTCCTGCTCTTTCTCCCACTCTAAGTAGAGTCGACATATGTATTCTTCTTCCACTCTTCTCTGTCTCTCGTCAGCTCAACGTCCACCTCCTTCCTTCTCATATCAGCACTCACACAGTCAATCCATAGCTTTCTCAGTCTTCCTCTTATTCTTATATGTATACTTAATACTTAAAATTCTTTTGATATGCTACTATCATCTTTCCTTAATTCACGTCGGAACCGTGCAAACCTATTGCTCCTCACTTTTTCTCACTTTCAAACATCCAGTTAAATACTCGTTTGGTCTATATTTTAATAACCTAATCCAAAAAAGAAATTACCTACCTAAGAACCTATAATAAATTTTCATTAAGTCCGATATCGACATTACTAACGTATTGAGTATTTGTAGATTATAGACAATAAACACGATATTTTCATCATAAAACTTTTCTAATTGTGTTTCTTTCACGGTAAAGACTCATTTTTATCCAATTAACAGAATCGATATTGCATTTCCTCTCACTGAGCACATAATTGCAATTTATTTAATAAGAACTGATATTTATTGCTTACTAACCTCTCTCCAGTACAGAAGACACCACATCAAGCTCCCTGTTTCTATTCGATCTAAATGAACGAGAGTATTGAGATGTGTCGTCTGTGCAATCAATTAAAAGCTCTAATCGCCCTAAATAAGAATGCATTCACCACTACCCAATCACAGTCGGAAACGTACAGTGTGGGGGTCTAGGTAACTATCAAATGAGAACTGAATACTATAATAATTAATAACTTGTTTGGACTTCTATCTTCCAATAACTATCTTTAAACGACTACCTTACATTTTCAAAACAAATATCTACGTAAACATTCAAAAGTTTTTACAGCGGTTCTCAAATATAAATCAAGCGCTTCAAGCTTAATATTAAGCTTTCAACTTTAGTGAACATGATTCTATTTGCTGCTAAGCGTTAGGCCGGTATAACTTTTACGTATAGTGGATCTACCCTTATGTAGCCACTCGTACGGTTTTACGATTATTACACTTTATAAAACAACACCCGTGGCTTACGGCTAATAAATTACATTAGTGTGTCAGCCATTTTGTTTATTGCGTAGCTGACTTATGAATTTGATATAACATTCAAATTAGAAGTGTTTTGGATTACTACGAAGAAATTTAAATTTTAAAATGACGCCATTAAATCTAGATTTAATTTCCATGCAAGTAAATAATATTCTATTGAAACTACCTTAATTTTCATTTTCAATTTAGCATTTACAAGTATCAATAGTTTTGGTGCTGAAGATAAGTAGAACAAATAAGCACTAATTGTGTGTATTGTTTATGTGTAAATGTATAGTTTTTTATTATTTTTTTAAAACTTGAGTGCATTTGACCGTAAAGTCGCCTGATGAAAAGCGACGATGTGGTCTAAAGGAGAGCACGCTAACTCAAATAACTGAGTTACTCTCGCCATGGAAATCTTCAAATTTTTTAAGTATTTTTTGACATTTTCAAACTAGTTAGTCATGGATTCGCGGCAGTTTTTAAATTTGGAACGCAGTGCCGCGCTCTTCTCCTTGCCGTGTTTTCCACAGACTATTCAGCCAGGATTATCCATCAAAGCAAAGAGGTGGCATGTAAATAGCCCTCCAACACCCTACTTGAGTACTTGACGTTTAAAAAACACTGATCCAGATTTTTCTTCAAATTTATTTTTTCTAAAAACTTTGATTTGAAACCACGAAGTACTTAACTAAAGAATATAATATACGTAAATACAATCTCAAAAAATACCGTTTGCGTAATTTGGTTACTGCTTTACTTTGAAATATTCTGCAAAATCTTCAGATTTTTATTACATAGGTACATTTACTATAAAATTTTTATGAGATTGTTCATGTTTATTTTGTAATTCAAGTAATCTTCAAAACCTCCCAGTAAAATAATGAATTTGATCATTCGCGAAGCTAATTTAGAATATTTCCCCGAGTTACCAAGGAAGGTATTAAGCTGTGTAAAAATAAAAAGGATTTGTTAAACCGCCATTGCGCTCGATTTTACAGTGAAGCCGCGTTTTATCGAGTCTATTACCTCACCGTTTTCTAGAACTTGGGCACTTACGATAATTGCGCCTCCTAATGTGAGGGTGTGTTTACTTTTAGAAGGTTCCGTACTTCATATTTAATACTGATTTTTTCATTCTCATTATAATGGTAGACAAAATTGCGAAATAGATATGCTGTTGTTCCTATATCGTGTATCATTAGGATATTGTTATTATAAAAACCTGATTGTAGTTGTATTGAAGGGCTTGCATTGATGTTTTAGGCTAGAGAAATTACCGGTTGTTCTCAGCCTATATACACGTCCCATTGCTGGGCACAGGCCTTCCTCATTAAGAAATACATTTTTTTTTATACTACCAGGGTGGCAAACAAGCATACGGCCCACACAGATGGGCAGTGGTCACCGTAGCCTATGGACATGAGGAGTATGGGCCGTAACACCACCACGCTGACCATATTTGATGGTTGATGGGTTATTAAGACAAAATGTTACTAATTACCGGTTACTATGACAAAATCTTACTGTGTATGTCGTCGCGCGCAGATGCAAATTATGTAAATATCAGCCACTTACCAGTAGATTTGTTCTTGCTTGTTAACATTTTTTAATTAAAAATATTATGAATGTTTGTAAGATCCTGTTATGAGCCTAACGATATATCCTATAAAAGGAAGAAATGGAAAGAAAAACTAAGTGATATAGTGTAAACTATTGGGAGAGTATAAACTATAAGAGATAACTATTTTCTTATTTTAAGTCGTATAACATAATCAACTTTATTACGATCGCAGAAGGGTTTTATTTGGGGTGAACGCAGTATTTATTAATATTTTTTTAATTGAAATTCAAGTCTTATCGAACAATAGTAGAGGAACAATGCAGTACTTGAAACTTGCACTTCATACTTGGTTCGTTAACACTCACGTCAAAAGTTTACAATGCAAAAATTATTAAGACTGGGTATTGGTACTCATGGTTGTTGATTTTCTCCAATAGTATACAGTATTGGGCTTGTTATATTAAAATTAAAAACAACGGGTGCATGTATTTCGTCCAAAGTAAGTACTCATTTTATAAAAGTGTGAGAATGGAGAATCGAGAAGGATGAGAATAAAAGAAAGGTGATGACATGTGAGCCTTAAGAGGCAATTTTGGCATTTCTATAAAAGAGAAGTTTAAAAACAGTCCAATAAGAGAAATATGTGGTGTGAAAGAAAGCATGACAAAAATAGTAATGCTCAGTTGGTTTGGCATGATGAGAGTGAATCAAAGTAGACGTACTAAGCATATAAATATAATAAGACATTTGTAAGTACTTAGATCAAACGGGATTAGTTCTAAAGAAGGTTCAAGTCAAATCTATCTCAACAGAAGGTCAGGTATGATGTTAGTACTGAGAGACGAGGAAACGAAAGAGGTGTGCGAGGACCGTGTGTATTGGAGAGCTGTAAAATCTGCCTAGAAAAGGCGTGATGATATGATTGCAATTACTTACCATGGTTGCATTACCCCACGTAGCCAAAAAAAGAAAAACGAAAATCACAGGCACAGTCACGACGAAAAGAAAAATTATGTTTTACACACATTTGCGTATTATTGTGGATCTTTTAATGCATATGCAGTTGTTACAGAATCAAAAGTTGATTTTTTTATTCTACCATGGAAGCAAGAACTGCACATAATCTTTACATAAAGTAATATAGAGTATATTACAACACAGACAAAAAATTCTTTCATTGAAAACTAATTACGAGAAACCGAAATGCTTCCGACCTAAATAAACCTCGAGTTGACATTCCTGATATTTAAATGTAGGCAGTAGGTACTCAGCTTAATAAAATGCGATTCCCTCTCCGCCAAAGGAACCCTAAAAAGCATTTTAACGGTGAAATTGGCTCGTAAAATAGAAATGGGGAAATTTAGGTGTTAAGCACGGGGCTTCTCATTCCGATGATTGATCTCAATACAGTTGTGAGATGTTTCGTTTTAGTTTGATTAAAAGGTACAATACTCGTACATGTATTTGTACCTATATTATATTTGCTCCTGGTAAACGTTGTGTGGGACGTCGAACAACAAGATGGGATGGCGATATTAGTAGGTTGGCTGGAGTGGGCTGGGTGAGAACGGTTGAGAATCGAGAGGGAGGGAAAGTCTGTGTCTAGTAGTGGAGTAGTCTTGTTTGATGATTATGATGATAATTATACTAGTAAGTTACTATGATAACAGTCGCAGGGATGATAATTATTGTGTTTGTTTCATCTAGAAAGGGATTTTATTTTGTTTCATTTGTAATTCATAATTTTGAATTAGTTAAGGACACTAAAATTTTATTTTTACTCGAATAACCATGGTTTCATAAAAATGGGTATATAAACATATTTATACACAATATTTCCACTTCTATTTTTTGTTTATTAAGTTCCAACTATGTGGATTCGAATCCTATTCTCTGTTCTACACTTTTTGTCTCTATAAATTTGTGCGTATTATTGTTGCAAATGAAGTGTTTTCCAGAAATTGTAATTGAGTCTGAAAGTGATACTTCTCGTGAAAACTAGACAATTATCTTATTATAGTATCACATTTGAAAAAAGACGGGACATGTGGATTGTAACTTCGCCTACCCCTTCAGGGATGTAGATAGGTATAATTAATAGAGATATAGTATATATAACTAATAATATAATATAATTAATCTCAAGAAATTGGAATTAAATGTGGGTGTTTAACACCCTTCGGGGATAGGGGCGTTGTATGTATGTGTGTATATTTTTACACTATCAAACGAGTTATTCATGACTATACATTTACGTTTTTTTACACGACTAGATACATACCTCAAGTAGGTACCTACGTACCTACCAAGTCAGTTAAAAGTTTGTCATCTCCAAAGTTTTGACAAAGGAGTCATGCATACCAAATTAAGGGGAATAATGGAAATGCAAGCAAAGAGCAGAATTACAAAGAGACGAGGAATGAGGCTTTATTATTCGCCTTATTGTAATATTTCATAATAAGAATAATTGATTTTGAGGTTTGGAAGGTGAAAGGATTCATAAATGATATAATGGTTTAAGAAAGTTTATTCAAAATTGTTTTCAGGCAAAGCATGGTCGGTAATCTAAGCTATTCTCAGATTCTCACTTATTGCAGTCTGAATGATTTATTGCATTTTGACAGATGAACTTTCTGGACCATTTACATTGGTATGGGAATCGACTAATTTCACTACAGTCAACTGTCAAAATGCACTACGAATAACTGTCAAAATACACCTATTAATTATTTAGATAATCTATAAATTACACACTATGATTTTCATTTAATTATGACTTTATGTTAACATTTTTATGTTCAGTTAAATAAGGTTGCGTCGGATATATTCAATTTTAATAATTAAATGCCATCGTTGCCGTACCGAAAATGATGCTTTTTGTGTAATTACAATGCTGCATTTTGTGTAATTACAATGAAGTTTTACTGATGTAGATATGAAAAGATTTAAATTATTTCTTATGTGTTTCGCTCGTTTCTTTAATACGAGTATGTAGTCGTATGTTATCGTAGATATGTATAATAAATACATATTAAAAAGCTACGATAATAATAAATTATCTTAAAATTTACATTTATTCTGCTAAATTACTTCATAAGTTTTTTTATAATAATTATAAATTTCACGTCGGATGTAATATTTAATATAAAATCATGTTTTAAATCTATTTAAATTCAAACATAAAATACTACCTTATGAATTTAAGCATCGATTCCTTAAAAGCCTATCTCACCAAGTTTTTCAAATCATCGAAAATAATATACAGGTATACGCACTAACGAACCCTATCACTGCACAGCACACGCGAGACAAGTACGGACGTGCGTCGCTCTCCGCGGCCAGCGCGTCACTGACTGAAGCACAGTGAAGCTCCTATCTGGCGGGACTGGATGCATCTCTGTCACCGCTTCGCTTTTCTGTCAGCCTAGTACTTATGGGCGGGCGGAAAAGCTCAAGTTGGAATTTCTTTGATGGTGCAGCAGCTTTTATTAAAAGTAAAAAGGAAAAAAAATCCTTTACTATTTTATTGAACACAATACGTTCACTCATAGATAAGTTGTTTTGGTACTAAGATTAATATTCATACAAAAATCTGCTTCTAAAAATGAAATAGCAAGTTCACTGATTCATCGAAACAATGAAACTTGCATTACTAGTAGGTAAATTAAAAAAAAAAAAACAAATAATATTCGCTAAGGTAATCGCTGTAGAGGCTGTAGTCGTTTTCAATAAAATGGAAATTACTAATTTGTACAATATTTCAATATTTTTTCTTTGTTAGCGTTGTTAAGTTTCATTTTCCTATATTAATACAATATCGAAAGCTTTTTAAATAATTTTCGTTTTAAACCTAAAGGTAGTTATGATATCAAATGACCAAACTAGCCCCTTAAAAGGGAAAATTGCGCAATTACGCCGAGATTCCGAATACCATTGCATTGTAATTAGAGCTCTGAGATCCGGGATTTGGACAAACAATTTCCTTATAATTAAAGGGACCGAAGAAATTGACTTTGAAGACTCATTTGCAATCCTTTATCTTCGGTAGGTTCCTTTTTAATGTGAAAATGTTCTTTGATGGTTAAGAAAGTGAATACTTGAGGCCTCACCTCGATGACCTAAATTCAAAATGTAATTATTTGAGTGCGCCTCAATTTTAGGCGAGAGTCGATGATCGAAAACGTGAACGGTATCAAAAATTCATACGCAAATAAGATCGTTGATCTCGCTATTTGAAGGTGACGTAAAAAAGGAAAATGTTCAAATCCTAAATTTTCTTGGCAGCGGTATTTGATTTCTTTGTACGAAATAATTCAATGGATACACATCTTCATCGTGGTTTTCTGAAAATGGTTACAAGTGCAAATTAGGTAAACAATTTATTATTTAATATGTTTTTACACACACATACATACGACTTTTATCCCCTAAGACTTAGTCAGAGACTAGGAAAAAGCAGTCCATTGCCATAGTCCGCGCTTCACAAAGCAGTGGCTGCACACAGCGTAACAGGTGGTGAGCCCGTCGTCGCTATAAGCTTAAGATGATTGTACAGTTTTAAGTCCATTAATCGCCTTTTACGACACCCAAGAGATGGGTTGGTAGTATTCTTTTAATTAGCCGTTAGCTACCACACGACTCTGTTTTTAACAAAATATAAAATAATAATAATTAATAGCTAACTTTACTTGAATAATAAATTCAACATCCTAAAGACGCTAAAACCATTAATTATGTTGGATAATGATTCAGGACATGAATTGAAAAATGTTATTAAGATATAATTATTTGTTACTTTGGGAGAGTCTAAATTTAGCCCTTCAAATGCTGATACAGCAATAACAGATCAAACACCAAATCAGGTACCGAAATGAACAAACGATCATTAAGTGGACCATTTTGCAAAATGTGTACACGCAAATTTGTATCGACCGACAAGGCACGAACGGCAAGTAAAGGTGAACGCACACTTATTTGAAATGAATGCACCGAAAGAATCGCTGTCGCCGAGGAATCGTAACGCCCTTGCACCTCTCAAATGTAAATGAAGAGCATCGGTCGAGTCAACCGCATCAGCCGCGCCGAATCTGATGGCGTTGTGTATGTTTTTCCAAATTTGCAAGATCGGAGAAATTAAGTGTTCATGGAGGTTTCATAAAATTTCATCACAAAGAGAGCACTTCTTTCCGTGTTCACACGTACAGTTTATATGAATTGCGGCTTAAACACGATAATTAAAAAAATACGTGTGGCACTCGGGGACTGCCGCGGTAATGCTATTGCCTAGCATTTTGTATCAACTTATGCAATTATAATTTTATTTATTGTTTTTTTACAAATGCTTAACTTAACATTCAACTTAATATTTCACGTCACCACCCCTAGTATTGTAAAACTCGTGACTTTTTTAGTTATGTTATGAAAGTCAATTTGTATGAAAAACGTACGTCAGTATCTCTCTCTCTCTCTTTCTCTCTATATGGAAAAAAGTAAAAAGCGCCCCAAGCGGAAACCAGTTGTAATCCACAAAGCCACACCTCCTTGCGCATCGGAGTGGGGAGCGTGAGGTTTTTTCGTTGTGGAGCGTGAGGATTTTTCGTTACGGAATTTCTGGATTCGGTCCCCGCGCTCAAGGCCCGCGATAGAAGCTATGCAATAGCTTAATAATCAAAGCATAAGCAGTGTAACAAAAGAGAGCGGAATAATCTTGAGATTTTTTTGACATTTTCCTAACTAGTTGGTCATGGTTTGCGGCAATTTTGAATTTGGAACGCAAGCCGCGCTCTTCTGCTTGCCGTGTTTTCCACAGACAATACATACAGCCAGGATAATCGTCAAAGCAAAGAGGTGACATAGAAATGGCCCAAACATTGAGATTCCAAAAATACATCACTATATTCGCAATAGAGATGTTTTTATGCAAATTTCTTACGTTTAAAGTACGAATTTTTCGCCATATTGATTCATTGTAAAATTCGTTCAGCGAGTTCGCTTTGTTTAAGTGTGCGTTCACCATAAGAACATTGTAAGCTCAGATGGAGTCTAATTGACTGTACAATAGAGAATATGACGGCAATACTACGGATTGGTTTGCTTTGTTGCATCTTTTATAGAAATGGCTTCCGACGGTACGTGCATGTATTATTTCTCAATAGTTTCCGAGGCTCGATGTAAGGGATGCCAATAAATATGAATAGTAGTAATGTAACTGTCACATAATATTGGTTATTAAAACACGAGAGTGGTTTTAAAAAACGAGCCTTGGCGAGTGTTTTAATAGTATCACGCGAGTGTTTTAATACCGAGTTATGTGCAGTTACATACACAACCTTATATACAATCATTATTCAAAGAAATAAAACAAAAAATTTAATTAATTTTATTTATTGTTGGCTGTCTGGAAAAAAATGCCTTAGCTTTGTGCGTTTTTAAAAAAAAATTAAAGTAAGTATTGCATAATGAGTCCAACCTGTTGCATAATGGTCATTATGTTACAGTTTTCATTTTTAAATTTTGATTTTTATCATCTGTTTTAAAAAGTATGTCATTATGAGTTCGAGTCTGAGTTCATAATTCGCAAATTATAACATGATTGTTGATAAATATGTTATTATTATATGACTATATTTCTATGAATTATTAGAAAAAAAATGCTGTTTAAAAATAGGTATTGTTTACTTAATTAAGTTTGCTTCTACTCAGTCGGGGATAATACATTGTATCGACAGGAAAAAAATAAAAATAATAAAGAGGGATGGAAAAGGTAAGGATTATTGACCTTAAGCATTGTTTTAACATGTTCATGGTTTGCGTTAGGAATAGAAGGAATACATTATTGCACAACCCATACTAATATTTTAAATGCAAAAGTAACTTTGTCTGTCTGTTTGTCAGTCGGTCGGTCCCGCTTTCACGTCAAGAGTACTGAACCGATTTAATCGAAATTTGGTACACAGATAGTGTAGAGTCTGAGGAAGGACATAGGCCACTTTTTATCACGGGTACCGCGGGAGTGCACAAAAAATTTTAGATTCGCTTGAAATATTAACATACAGCTTCCAAACAATCTTCTTTGTTTTAATTTTATACATTTTAAATTCATGTAATTACATACACACATAAGACACGCTTTTTCCCACAGTGTAAGGCAGAGATTACATCCTTGCACTTGCTACGATCCTTGCATATTTCTTTCGTTTCATCAACTCTAATTACAGTCCTCATACATGCTCGGCGATTTCGGGTACTTTTGACCTGGCCCTTCCCTAGAATTTGGTTGAGAAACGTTAGAAATTAAATACTTTTGGAATTAGTCATATAAATAGAAGTGTACTAAAATTTAAACATTGTTTGCATAATTATGGTTTTATATGGTTTTCATTAAAATATCAAGAGCCTATGCCATTAGTGTTTATGGGACTTAAGCAAGAAGACGTACTCGAAATAAAGAATTTTATAGTCGTCACTGCACTCTTCATATTAAATGGAGTAAATCAGTTAAAAGTTACTCAGCGACACTCCAAAAATAGCACTCTATTTATACCGACCGAATTAACAGAATCTAATTAAGTTCAACACTTTACGGCTGACCCAACGAAATATTACTGAGACGCGTCCCGAATCTTCTAAGGAACTTAATTCAGAGCTTGTTCCCCATAAAGCACCCTCAAAAAAAGAGAAAATAAATATCAATGAAGCATTAAGTGCTTTGAATTTGTTTGCGCCATAATATTTACCTGTTCACCGACGCGTTTAATTCCATCTGACCCCAGCTTATAACCCTAATACAGAAGCACGTCATTTCAAGCATTTGTAACAGATTTTTATTTCTGCAAATATAATTTTATCACTCTTTCACATAAGACAAAAAAGCAGCGACTTTAAAGTGTTCAGAATAAAGCCGACATTGCTGTGCTTCATCCGAAATTGACGGTAAGTAGGGTTGTTTTATGTTATGGGGGCGAACATACTTTTGCTGCAGTATGCGTCCACCCTAGTAATTTGATACCCTTTAAGCCGTGGGAAGAGTAGATTTATAGACGCTATGTATGTAGTAAGTAGTAATCATTTTTGTACAAGATATTATGTGATCGAATGTACCTATGGGTGGACCAGAGGGAGAGGCAGTGCATAAAATCACCCTATCTTGACAATTTCCACCCCAAAACAACAATGCAAGCATTTTTGAATAGGAAAAATGGCAGTTAAATGACGGTGCACTGTAATGTATCTGAATGTATCTAATCAATAATATATATTAGTATGTAAAAATACAGAGGACAGTCATTTTACTGCCATTTTGGAAATGGGCATGACAACAGCGTCAGAAATCAACACTTACGTCATTATTGAACCCCAAATAAGGAATAAGTGTGTCATACTCATTTGTGGAGATTTGTAACTAGCACAGAATTTCAATTATAGTATTTTGCTGTATATTTATATTATTATGTATGTATAGGGCAACTGATCAATCCTGATGTTCCAGCATTGACGCTCTCAAAAACGCACAAAATAAAATCAAAAAACACCACAACGACAGTGGCGCCATCTTTGGTTTATTTTAAGAGTTACATTTACGAGATTTTGTACCGAATTTAGTAGTTTATTTATTATCATTTAACTGCATTATAATTAGTGTCATAGGTTGAGAATTCAAATTGTGATCTCTGTAGAATTTGCTAGCGGATGTAGTCCACTTTGTTGAATAAAAAAAATATGGTCTTATGCTTTCATTAATAGTAATATTTAAAAAATCCTGGAGTTTAATAAGGTAAACATTTACATACAACAAAGTAGTGTCTTATTCACTGTAAACAAATCCTGGAGTTTAATAAGGTAAATATTTACATACAACAAAGTAGTGTCTTATTCACCGAAAACAGATCAGTCAATCTTGATTACGAAACACAATACATAATTTTGGAAAATTATTCTGACTACTCAGTGTTCAACGCTAAATAATGGTAATACAGTTTATTCTCCTTTACAGATCTTTCCAGTTCAATGTCAGGCTTCATCATATCACATGACCTTTCAAGTCTAGTTAATCACTTTACCGTTTTTGGTGCGTTTCGAAGATTACTTACTGTACAGTATTGGTTAGTGTTGTCATTGTTCATTAAAGTATGATATCGATAATTTGGGATATATTAACAATTACGATGGAAAGGCTTTTTGATATAATGTAACGAGTTATACTTGTCAACATTATCATTATCCTGTGTCTTCCTTTTTTTCTCTTATTTTGTGTTGCATGTGTACGCGGTCAATAAATGTTATTCTTTCGTTCTAGTTGGAACATAATATTTAGTCTTCTCCTTGTGTTTCCAATACTAAAGCTCTTCGGCCTCAGCCTATATCACCGGTGGTCCCAGTGCCAGACATGTATGAAGATAATAACATACAGTATGTTTCCATAGATTGGTGCGAACAGCAGTGTCCCTTGTGTCTCGCTGCGCGGGGAGGGGCCACGTGCTGGGCTCTGGCATTTGTGCGCATCTGAGCACACTGCTGTGTCATCAACTGGTTATTATTACTTTTATTTTTTTTCCTAGCTGTTTCCCGCGACTTCGTTCGCGATTATTTCGCGAACCAACTGCCTTTCTTGCTTAGTATGTCGTAAAAGGCTATGAGCTAGCCACTTGTTACTACTATTTCACGATTTTTCATCTGACCAAGCCCAATTTTTGTATGACTAAATGTGGTCTTAACGAACACAGTGCTCCTTGGACTCTGCCTATCCCTGCGGGGATTGCAGGCGTGATTGTAAGTATGTATGTATAAGTATACAAGTTGGTACATAAATGGACAAACGTCAACGTAATACGTCCCACTGCTGCGTACAGGAAACACACGAGAGGTATGGGCCGTAACACCAACACGCCTGGGACCAACGGATTAACGTGGCTTCCGAAGCACGGAGGAGTTCGAGATCTCAAAATTCTCAAGGCATGACCAAGGCGAAGGTACGTTTCTTTTCAATATCGAAAACAAAAGCGTACTAACCACTACGCCCGAACCCATCTATCGATATTTTAAAATCGATGTCGCGACTGCTCTACTTGGCAACTTGCCCAACGAATGATATCCTTTTGAAGATGTACCTGTAACAAAAATGGGGTTATTTAAATTCACGTTTATTTGGTTGAAAGAAAAATGAAGCTTATGCCACAATTGCCTTGAGTGCTAAATCACTAACGTGTAAATAAGCGCATATACTCGTAGTTCGCGCGTGCACTTTGTGGAATCAAGAAGGTAAAGTCAACCATAAAATTGCTTTACCTTTAAGAGTAAATGTCGCTAGCATGTCACACAACTAGAAGGTCTATTTTTACAAAAATTATAATCAGATTTTAGCCATGTAGCGGCTCATTAAAAGAATACTTCCAACCCATATCTTCTTCTTCTTTGGGTGCTTTAAAGGCGACTAATGACCTAAGAACTGCACAACATTCAAAAGCTTATAGCGGCGCTGGGCTCACCACCTGTCTGACTGCAGTCACTGCTTGGTGAAGCGCGGACTATGGCAATGGACTGCTTTTGCGGTGCTTTTTCCTAGTCTCTGACTAACCCATAAGGGATAATAGTCGTGGTTATATGTATGTATGTATGCAATCTGATTTTATTAAATATTAAATAAATAAATAAAATAAAAATTAAAAAGAAACAAATAAATTATTTCTTTGTGGTTTTCTTTCTAGAAACTTCGTAGTTTCCAGTAACATTTGTATTAGGTATCAGAGGAAATTATTATTTATTGCTCTGGAAAAAGAGTTTAAAGTGTGTTGCATTTTTAACTATGCACTAATTGGATTACGACACATCAATATCACATACGAACATTAATAATAAGTCTTAGTGAAATTCGATTTGAATTGAAGTTTTGGTCAAAAGTGGTAAAGCACTTTTATGGTTGACAATACACTGTCTTATTAGGGACCCTCATAGAATCCATACTAATATTATTATAAATGCGAAAGTATCTCTGTCTATCTGTCTTGCTTTCATGTCAAAACTACTGAACCAATTTAACCGAAATTTGGTACACAGATAGCCTAGAGCCTGATAAAGGACATAGTCTACCTTTTATCCCGATATTCCCATGGAAATGGGTGCCATGCGAGTGAATGTCAAAAAATTTAAATAACGCCTCCCAGAAAAATAAAGGACAAATTTACGCTACTATGAACTTTGCTTCTAATATTAGATTAGGAGTAAATTTTCATTTCCACCAAGTAAGGATACTGTTCCAATTTGAAAAAATCTATCAGTGTTAAATACCTATTTATTGAGGAAGGCTATAGGCTACATACCATCACACTATCTCAAAGTAACTATTCTACGCGGACGAAGTCGCGGGCAATAGCTAGTGATTTCATAATTTACAGGAAGCTCGAGTCGTGTTAGCATAGATAGTGCAATATGTGCTTCAAATAAAATTTTTATAATTGCGTTTCCTGTGAGTTTTTGATTGTTTTGGCATTGTTGATTGTGCTTTAAGGGTCAAGATCTTAATTTTGTATGTACTTTTTTTTTTTTTTATGCAAGCAGTGTTTGCCTGTAAGTAGTTGTAACATTTAGCATGGCTAGCTTGTAAGTTTCTTTTATACTGGGTCCTTACCTATGAAATTGGTGTTTTTTTCTCTCTTAGTATTTTGTCTGTAACTATTAAGATTCAGAGTATTCCTAAAAAATAATTACCTCGTCTAAAAATAGACTATATTTTTAAGCTCTTTTGATTTGTTTTGATAATTTATGAATTTGTCCGTAACTATTAAGTTTCAGAACATTCTTATAAAATAATTGCCTTTTCTAAAATTAGACCATATATTTGAGCTCGTATTATTTAATTTGAAAATTTTTTGTAAGTTTAATTGTGTTAAAATTGGACACGGAGACAACTCTTTTTAAGTGCCTCCCGAATACATCATTTTAATTGCATTCACTTAAAAACGATAAATAATTTTTATGAAGTGTTATATTACACATATGACTAAAGCTTGTCTAATGATAGATGCGAAATATTATTATCTTTGGATTTGTCGTTGTGAAGAAAACTGAAAAAAAATTTGTATGGAAAATGCAGAATTCCCCAAAATCTCCATACAAAACACCAATTTCATAGGTAAGGACCTAATATATTATTATACTTTGATGTATACAACTGTTGGCAGACCTAATTAACTAAATAAATAAATAAAAAACACGCGCGTGCTTTCTCAGCCTCCGATTCCTAGGGGCTCGCGCACGGATTATATCTTATTAGATAATTCAAAATGTGGATAACATTGCTAACCATACGGTTATTGCTCCCTCCTTAGATGTTCAAGCCGAGAAAATCGCTTTTTACTTAACCGTCATCATCTCTAGACGTCGAGCCAGATTCCTCGAGCAAATGTGAATGTCAAAAGATTTTTATTTATTTTCTCACATTTTTGCTTACCTCTTCGAAGTAAGAGGCGTTATGATAATTAATGTTATGTGTGTTGAAGTTTGCATATTAATCGTATTGTTGAATTAAAAAAATAATTGTCACGAAGTGCCTTTGTAGTTAACTGAGTTCGAACCATTTCAATATATTGTAATTAGGTCTTCATTGCTTATATCTGTGTTATTATGCTACCAAATAAGAATTTTTCTTTTCTTTTTTTTAAAGCTATTGCATAGCTTCTATCGCGGGCCTTGAGCGCGGGGACCGAATCCAGAAATTCCGTAACGAAAAAACCTCACGCTCCCCACTCCGATGCGCAAGGAGGTGTGGCTTGAAGGCCGTGCATCGTCTAACGTCGTTTCAGTTCGGCAGTCTTCGACACGGCGTTGTGTGCGTGCTTTAACAGTGTAACTTTTCAATTCAAGTTACACTTTAAAAGTGTAACTTGAATTAATATCAAAGAAAAAGAAATACTGCATGAATAAAATAAATAAATAAAATTATAATTGCATAAGTTGATACAAGATGCTATGCATTAGCATTACCGCGGCAGTCCCCGAGTGCCACACGTCTTTTTTTCTAATTGTAAATTATGTCCATATTTATTTCGTTATTAGCCAACGACTAAGTACGAGTATAAATCTATCGTACCGTTTCACGGTGCTAGAAGCAGATTGGCCATTACATTGTGGATATTCCTACAATGAAGCGGATATGATGCGCTTATTGCTTCGTTATGCAAACAGAACAACTATCTGGCTGGGGATTGGCCCTTGAAGCTTATTAGAGGCAATAGATATGCGTTTTATCGATATTCATGTGAACATGTAAGACAAGTGGATTCTATAGGATAATTATCTATCTATACATATAATATGACTGTAGAGGTCGAATGTCTAGATAGAAGAAAAATCCTTAAAACCAAGTCAGGGATGTAAAAAGAGGGAAAATACAAAGAAATAGGTTATTTTTAATTTTTTATCGGTTTGTACGGGCTGATCCCCGAAATGGCTAGACCGATTTCAATGAAATTTTGCACAGTTAGTGCATTCAAGGCCCAACCATGTCGTGATTTGCATTGTTTTCAACATCGAAAACATAACTGGCGAAATGTGGGTTTAACACCTCTGCCTACCCCTTCGGGGGAAGATATGTTATGGAGTACTAAGCTACCCAGCTTCTCAATTGTTCTGTGCTTTTGATCGCATCCGAAATAATTTGTTTGAAAGACAAAAAACAATTTGCAGATGCCACTGTCTTTTCGCAGAATTTCATAAAGAATTTAAGATTAAATGACAAAAACATTTGAGACAATAATTTTATCCGGCGACCGGAGGGTTGAGGGGTCACCGAGGGTAATCTTGTTCAGGAAAATCCACACACTTTCAACCTTAGTACTTTAAGAATAAAGTTCAATTATTGGATAACTGTCAGTTCGTTGTCTAACCAGCATTTGACCGTACCTGACTTCCTTGAGCTTTTCATTTTATAAGAAAACAAGCAATTACTAAGATGAAAAACAGTTTACTAAATGTACTCATGAAATATTGTATTGTAGGTATGAAAAATGGGACTGAAAAAAACCTGTGGTGTCCATAGTCTATTGGCCTTATTATATAACTATTATATATATTGACATAGTTCTTCCTCTATAAATATGCTTTTCAACACTGATAGATTTTTTCAAATTGGAACAGTAACCTCGATTGGTGGAAATGAAAATTTACTCCTACTCTTTTATTAAAAGCAAAGTTCATAGTGACGTAAATTTGTCCTTTGTGACTTAAATTGAAAGTTTACTATGTATTATTGTTATTGTTTTAATAATTGCCAAATAAACTTTTTTCTTTCTTTCTTTCTTTCTTTCTTAATTTTTTAGGAGGCGTAATTTAAATGTTTTAACATTCACCCCTATTGCACCCGTTCGGTCAGTAGTTTTGACGTGAAAGCGAGACAGACAGACAGAGAGTTACATTCGGATTAATAATATTAGTATAGATTTTTCGATACAAAATTGATTTGAAGTATCAAAATGTGAGCAAAAAATTACAATATAAACGAGATAAAATGCCACGCCCTTTGATAGTTCAAATAGGAATAAAATATAAGTAGACAGTTAAGAATAGTTCAATCTGGGACCATCATCATCCTCATCTTAGCCGGGGGACATCTATAACTGATTGTTACAGGCATCTCTTAAAGGTTTCCTGGAACATTTGGATCTACACTGAATCCCGCCATCAACATCGACCAGATCATTGGTCCAACTCTTACCAGTTTTCTGACCTTATGGACATACTACAAAACTTAGCTCCCCTGTCTCAAGAACCTTTCCGCCCCAATGACCATCACCGGTCAGCCTACTTTCTGCTTCATTCCAATTCGGTACTCGAAATTTAACTAGGTACCAATAGGTATTGGCGCGCGGCGAATTCTTCCGCGAGTATTAGTACCCGTTTATCGCCAACCAACCAACCAACTGCTTTTCTTGCCTAGCGTGTCGTTAAAGGCGACTAAGGGCGTATTGGGCACTGGGTCTGTGATTGTGTAGGCGATGAGCTAGCCACTTGTTACTACTCTTTCACGATTTTCATCTGACCAAACCCAATTTTTGTATGGCTAAATGTGGTCTTGAGGAGCGCAGTGCTCCTTGGACTCTGCCTATTGCAAGCGTGATTTTATGTATATTATGTTATGTATCGCTATCCATTATCACTGCTTATAAATAAAACCAATCAAACATAAAAACACTGTACCAGCTTCTTAGAATACATTTGAATTTTGAATTCGCACCGCATCAACGGCGTCACTCAAGAGATACTTCAACCAAAGGAAAGCATAAGTTCTCAGAAGACATTTTGAAATTAGCACGCGAATAGAACGCGAGGCTATTTGCACTCGAGCGCAGACAAAAGAAGGGCCGCGCGAACTGCTTATTGAGAGACGCCGCGGGCTCGCCCCACTATTCACAGGCGCCGTAATGCTGCGAAAACTGTGATAAATACGCCATGTGTAAGCGGCACTATGCTACCTGGCCAAATAGAGAAGACTTTCAGAAAGCACTAATTACGAGTAGGTATTTATTTTACTACATGATCGCAAGCAAGCAAGCAAACTGACCTGCTGACTTACTCTGCATTCAAATTTCAATGGATATAAATTGGATTTCTGTCATTTTGGACACTTTTTTTTAATTGATCAAAGGAGACGTCGCATTAAATCAATATTGATTTGTCAACATTACGTTTCAAAGTAGGGCAGCTGGTGGTAAGTAGTTAGCTACAGTCGCCTAGAAGTCATGTGATACCATGATACCTTGTGATACCTTGAAACTCCCAAAGGGGTTGGAGGATGTTTTTCTGGTGAGCGTCCCCTCTGAGGGTCTCATTACCAGGAAGAGTTTTGGCTCGAACATATACGTCCAACTGCTGGGCACTGGTCCCTCTCATGGAAACAAACACATGTGGAGTAGGTATGGGCCGTATCACCACCACGTAGAAACGGTTGCAATATCAACCGGGATCAACAGTTTAACGTGCCTTCCGAAGCACCGAGGAGTTCGAGATCACAAAGTATTGGTCATCCATCCACGGCCTAACCATGGCGAAGGTAGCTTTGTTTTCGATATCGAAAGCCAAAGCGTACCACTACGCCACTGTGCTTCTCATTAAAGTTTAATCTATTTAAACATATAATTAAACTGGAGTATCCATATGTATTCACCAATTAAATATGTATATTACCCGTCATCTTGTATCCGTAACACAAGCAGCATTAGTAGCTGAAAATGGGCTAGTTGACAGGTGTGAATGTCTGAAGATATTTATTAATTAATGATGGTATAATGAAACATTTATATACAGAATACTGGCAAGTAGCATGTCGATTGTAGCCACGTGATTTCAGTAGAAGTACAGAAGATCAGAATCAATCGACCTCATTGATCCTTATCAAATTAGTAACTCCCGGAACATTAATTAGTTTAATGTTTCCACTTAGTTGTTTAGGACTTGCACTCGCATCCAATTGTTCTTTTACTTTGTTTTAGTTCTTATCCTCTACGGTTATGGATGTTCTGTATTAGCTTGTTTAAGACCAATTTTTGTAAGCAACGTGCATACTATAAATGAATTCAGCCATAGGAATGTTTGACTTCAAGACTTTTATAATATTTATTTGAAGAATGCAAAAACATATTATGAAATTAATGAAAAACTGTGATGAGATAACAACGGAAAGCTTACTTACATGTATCAAAACCAAATTAATGAGGCAAGTAATGAAATCACCAAAAAAAAACTGACAGAATCACAAAAATTTCGATGATCAACAAAAAAAAAAACAAAAAGATCTTAAACACTAAAACATCAACAAATGATTACAACAGCAAAAATGGCTTTCAAAGGGTTATTCTATGTCTAACTATACCAATACGTTCTTGTCAAATAAATAAGCTAAAACTAAAAAAAAATTAAAGTACATAGTCAAACCGAAAACCAAACAATAGTTCAAAATGATCCATTAGTTTACTGAATGGCACGTGTTAGTGGTAGTCGGGACATAATCGTAATTTTGTCAGACAATTTGCAAGCGGTCTGTTGACTGTCTAACTTTATGAGTCTGGAGAGCGCATGTCCCAAATTGTTTTTCAAAACATTTCACACGTTACCCGCAACGTTCGTACGCGAAATTTGAATTTAAATTGTTTTTCCACGCCTATCTATTGGGAACGCATTGGAATTTTCTTAGAAGTTTTAACATTTTGAAGTCTTGCTGATGAGACAAGATTGTTGGGTTGGTTTGGTATAAAAAAAATGCTTATAATATTGGGTCCTTACCTATGAAATTGGTGTTTTTCTTCTCTCTTAGTATTTTGTTCGTAACTATAAGGTTTCAGAGTATTCTTAAAAAATAATTACCTCCTCTAAAAATAGACCATATTTTCGAACTCTTTTGAATTGTTTTGATAATTCGTTGTAAGTTTTATTGTGTTAAAATTGGACACGGAGACAACTCCTTTTCAGTGCCTTGCCGTGCCGAATACATAATTTGATTTGCATTCACATAAAAAAGATAAATAATTTTTAAGATGTGTGATATAGCTAAAGCTTGTCTAATGATACACGCCAAATATTATTATCTTTGGATTTGTCGTTGTGAAGAAAACTGAAATAATGTTAGTATGGAAAATGCAGAGTTCCCCAAAATCTCCATACAAAACGCCAATTTCATATGTAGGGACCTAATAAAAAAATTCAACAGAGTGGGACAACGAAAGCAATGGATGAAAGAAAATTGCACTCAGCAGAGATCCAGACCAGTCACAAGAATGGACAGGATCAGGAATGAGTATATTAGAGGAAGTTTGAAAGTAGCGCCAGTGACAGAAAAGATTAGAAGCAATAGGTGAGCGTGGTATGGATATGTGATGAGGAGGGATGAATCACATTACAAGAAGAATGCTGAGCATGGATGTGAGAGGAAGACCAAATAAGCGATGGATTGAATACGTGAAGAATGATATGAGAATAAAGGAAGTGGATGCTGAGCTGACGAGTGACAGAGGAGAATTGAAGAAGAAGACATGTTGTGCCGACCTCACCTAGAGTGGGAAAAGGGCAAGAAAAAGAAGAAGAATGAACATATTCAAAGTTGAACATTATTGATTATTCTCCTTTATTCATTATTAATCTTAGCGACAATTAATTCGAAGAAAATGGAAATAAGTAAGAATGTAAGAAAGAAAAATAACTATTTATTTCCAAGTACAATTGCGAAACTCAATCGTATGTATAACTAATGGACCCCATAGATATCAAAAGATACTCCTTACTCGCTAAATCTAGAACGTTTAAGACAGAATTCACGCCAAAATTGTTTCCCCACCACTAAGGTACTCTTCACAAAAATGCATACAAGCTACTGTCATTTCTGTGTATATTTAACGTGGCAGTACACAAAACCCTAAAAGGGTCCATGCCTCAGCACCCCAGCGCCTAAATGCTAGCAATTAATTGGTCTCACAAAAACTTTCGTTGAAACCAACATGAATCATGGACGAAAATTTATGCTCTCCGAAAGATGTCGCCTAGCCGGTCCTTGTTTTGAACCGGCCTGTTTTTGCCCCGGGCGCCCGATAATCCGGCCGGTTACAAATGCCCGGATTTGTGTACCCGGGTAAAAGTATCCGCGCCGGTATAGATAACGCCCTTGGATATTTTTTGTAATTGTAGATTAAGTTGGGAAGTTTAATTTTGGATCAAGGGCCTCATTAGGTTGGAATGATCGGTGTAATGTTTTGTTGAAATTAATACATTTATTTGTTAACTAATATTTGTAGAAAACATCATATTATCATGATCCTATACATTTTATGTTGGACTACCTACAGATGCTTAAAATGATGACTGAGATTACACTGTAAAACTTCGGTTAAAGCCAGCTTTCAGAGCCGTCATCACAACCCTTACTACCGATAGAAATAACTAACCGAAATTTTATTTTAGTAACAAAATACCGACGTCAATTGAACTAGCCGAACTAAGTACTAAAACCCACTTAAATTGAAATTAGACAGAACGCGAATGAAAGTAGGTTGTGACTCAATTAGGTACCTACTTTTCGCTAAGATTGTAATTAAACACCCATTCTGAAAAAAATCACAGACGAACAAAAAAGTTCGACAAGAACATACTTACCACTTATCTATGCTTAGGGTGGTTTTCTCCCCTAAGATTTACTTCCACATTTTTTCTTCATTTAAGCCGAAGCAATAATATGAGTACAAAAGTAATAGTATTAATCGGAACTGAGGCCGTTTATTACCGGTAGACGACCGGCAAATGGACAAATCAGATTATTTCACCCACTATGAGTCGGTAGCATCGATAGATAACAGCGTGATTGAGGCGCAAGGCACAGGAGATAGCGGGTATTTAATACACTGTCTATACAAAGGTTTAATTTTATGGGTTATTCCCAGTCGCCCCCACCGACATCGCCCCCACATTGGGGGCAACTGGAAATTGGTAAAAAATAATGTGCCAGTTGCCCCCGATGCCTCTTTTGAAGGAGCAATCAGTAGTTTTAGGTAAGATGGTGGTAGCTAGCCAGGTGTACTTAAAAGTCCTACCACCATTCAAAAATTGCAACGTTGTTAAGACTGCACTTTCTTGGAGGGCAGTAATGAAATGTAGAGTTTCTTTGATAGAAGTGACTGTGTACAATGGGGGACAACTGGACTACTTGTACTGTAACGTGGGGGAGACCATCGACGTGAAGCTGACTGTAGACCAATACGTGACGATCAGCGAAGAGCACGACCCTTGCACGCTTGATGGTGGATACAGCGCTAACACTGTAAGCATTTAATACCTATATCTAACAGCGAAGCTTAAATACGTCCATCTGCTGGGCATAGACCTTCCTCTTGGAGAAACATATGAGGAGTATGTAATGGGCCGTAACACCACCACGCTGGCCAAATGCGGGTTGGTGGGTAGAAACACTCGCAATAGCAACCGGGACCAACGGCTTTCTTTCTTCTTTTCTTTCTAATATATTAGGTATGATCACCAACTTACATAATATTGATATGTTTAATAATGCATGTTGTTGTTACATAATATGTCTCAATTACTTTAAATTCAAAAGCATATAGCTTCCTGTCTACTAGAGCGGATATGTACATTCCTATTGTAATGGACATTAAAGTTTTAATAAATAAATAAATATCTCTATGAACTAATATCTCCGCTCCGCACCGCACGCGCTTTAGTGGACAGGCAGCCTTATTCAGTTGACATGCTTATGAACGTCAAAAGCATTTTACAAAATTTTGTGAGAGATAAACTACGCCATTCGTTCAAAAATCTACCAGGAGGCCTTGTTCTAAGAAGAACGGTCAAGAAACTCAGCATGTTTTAAGTTTCAACCCTCCCTTTACATCAACATAGTTTTTTCGTATTTCTATAACATTGAATTTCTAACTCTTTAAAAATTAATTTACTATACAAAGGTATTTTCTCGTAACATACACCACAATAAAAGTGCGGGACTATAAATTAAGAGATTCCTGCTAAGTCCCCATCAGTTAGCGCGCCCCGCGGCGCTGCTCGCTGCGCTCTAAGCGAAGACATTGGGCGCTTGAGTGCGAATTATCTTAGCTAGATTATCCCTATGGTGACACATTTTTCTTTTACCTCTGACGATTGGAGGGACGTATTTTGTTTTGTACAAGGAAAAGGGGGAACCTAAGAGGTCTTTGAATTTAAAAGATTTTCGAATTAATTTTTTTGTACGATATCATTGAAAAGAAAATTCTGAATAAAAAAAACTGCAAAAGCAGTATTTTATACCAGAGTTTATAGAATTCTGATATTTTAATTCACTAAATAAATGGTATTAGCTAATATTTCATATTAGAACTAGGTTTTTTTTAAACGATGCAGTAAAATCTTTTACTAGAAAAATATTGCAAATGTTCTGTGTGATCTCTTTGAATGTTTACAGATTTATAACGTTTAACGTGTAATAGCAGTCGTCAGCGAATGACTAAGGGCGACGCACGGGCTATAGCCTATAATTTTTTCGCATACCAGAGGCACATCTGTTATGGCAGAAGATTTTCTCTACCTTTACCGCATATTTTATGATTAGGTGGGAGATTCTCGAATAACCAGGTGTCATACAACACTCTCTTAACATCTGAGAGCGGCCTCTCCTGGCACAAGTGCTTGAACACTTAAAAGGAGAATCCAAACTCGGTTATTGTTAAAACGTTTATTATTTATTACAATAAAATATTTTTCATTTTCATTTTTTGTTTGAGAAGTTGTCACCACTGCCCAATTATGTGTGCAACTGTAAACACACTTTTACGCAGCTGTCATAGCAGCTTTCAGCGTTATTTGTAAGGCGATTGGTTCAATCGACTGGCGAGTGAACAGTTCAGTCATTCAGTTCATCAAGAACAGCTTTGGACTGAAAATTGCATACACTTCAGCTGTTTATACAGCTAAAATTACATAGAAATTAATGCTCTAAAAATAACTTACATTTGAACGTAGCCCATGCAGATAAGTATAAAGCCATTATTTTGGACAGAAGCAATATAGTTTTATGAATTTTCATTTGAAAACATGAATTCAAAATAACCAATAAAGTAGTTTTATCATTAAATGTGTTTTGTTTTGTAGCGGAGTGACTTTATTGAGAATTAGTAGCTATTGCCAACTATTTAGTTTGGTCTAAGTTATAAGCTCATATTAACCCAACAGTTGAATTTTTTTTTATATTTTATAGAAATTTTATTTGTATTCGTAGAAATCAAGCTTTATTATTCATTTGTTACAATGCGAGTTAACTTGCCTGTACAGAATAATAAAGAAAAAACTTAAGATGGAAAAATACATAAATAAATTAAAAATAATTGAAGAGGAGTTGATTGTTAGTGGCTCAGTGAAGAGAGGTCAGAAGCGAATAAATAGTGAAAGGAAGTGGATACCAAGCTTGACTTCTAAAGGGAAAAATATTTCAAACCGAAAACAGTTGATAGCCTATGCTACGGAGTTTTATGAAAAGCTGTATGAACCAAGAGACTGGGTTGACTATACCTCTTCCTCTAGAATAGACGGTGTGCTGGAGGTACCGCCGTTCTTGATCAGTGAAATAAAGCATGCAATAATGTCACTTAAATCTCTAAAGAGCCCAGGGGAGGATGGGGTAACAAATGATATTATAAAAAGATTGATTGAACCGTTATCGCCGATTATTACAAAACTATTTAATGACATATTGGCTCAAGAGTATGTACCTTCGCAATGGGAAATGTCAATTATAACTTTATTATATAAAAAAGGAGATTCTAAGGACATAAACAACTATAGACCCATTAGTTTGCTACAATCAACATACAAATTGTTTACTCAAGTTCTGCTCAGAAGAATAATGCCCACCCTGGAACATAATCAGCCTAGAGAGCAGGCTGGTTTTCGCGCAGGTTTCTCTACGACCGATCACATATTTACTCTAACTCAGATAATAGAAAAATATGGGGAATATGGTAAACAGCTCTACATTGGCTTCGTCGACTACTCCAAAGCTTTTGACTCAATATCTCACTCTGCACTTTGGAAAGCACTGGATCAACAAGGTGTTCCGCATAAGTACGTAAGAGTTTTAGAAGTAATTTACAGCAAAAGCACAGCAAAAATAAAATTGGAGAGCTACGGTAGAGTTTTCAGGGTCCGGCGTGGAGTGCGCCAAGGCGATCCAATGTCTCCTTACCTATTTATAGCTCTCTTAGAAAACATATTTAGAAGACTAGAATGGGAACACATTGGAATCAACATAAATGGAGAGAGACTGAACCACCTACGTTTTGCTGATGACATCGCTCTAGTCTGTGAAAGTCACGAGCACCTAGAGTTCATGATGCAAACGCTGGACCAAGAAAGTAGAAAGTGTGGTCTTACCATGAATCTAGATAAAACCTGTGTAATGACAAATAGTGAAATCATCCCTGTAACAATATCAAACAGTCAATTGGAATATGTGGAAGAGTATGTGTATTTGGGTCAAAGAGTCTCGTTTAAAGAACAAACCCTAAGAGAAGTGGAACGAAGAATTAAACTTGCTTGGAAGAAATACTGGTCCTTAAAGCATATATTCAAGTCCAAACTCCCAATTGCACTGAAGAAAAAAGCCTTCGAGTCAGTAGTTTCTCCTACACTGCTATATGGGTGTCAGTGCTGGGCGCTTACAAACGAAATCGTTCGAAAACTCTCAGTATTCCAGAGGTCGGCTGAACGAAGCATGCTGGGAGTGAAAATCCGAGATAGGATAAGAAACTCTAATATCAGAGAAAAAACAAAGCTGAACGATATAGCTAAGCTGGTCTGTCTTTTAAAGTGGCGCTGGGCGGGTCATGTGGCTCGCGCTCAGGATGGACGCTGGAGCGAAAGAGTACTGCACTGGTGGCCGCGCGAAACCGCGCGCCGCCAAGGGCGCCCGCGCCGCCGGTGGGTGGACGACATCGTGCGCTGCGTGGGCCCTCTATGGACTAGAGTGGCCAAAGACAGGCAGCAATGGAGATGCATGGAGGAGGCCTTTGCCCTATCATGGGCTCCCAAATAAAATTTAATATTAATATTAAGTATTTTTTATATATTGTTTCATTATAATTGAATTAATTAATTTTGTTTTTATAAATGTAATTCAATTAGTTTATTGGTTTGGGTATTAAACGGCTTTATTATTATTATTATTATTATACAATGTGAGTGTTAACACCTCTGCCTAACCCTTCGGGAAAGAGGCGTGATAAAATATTATGTTACTTTGTCAGATATTAATAGTGTTATATAGTTCAAAGATCAATTTTATGATGTGATCATTACATAAAGCCAAATGCCTTAGCAAAAGCTTGCCTTTTCTAAACCGTCAACGAACTTATTTAGACATAACGAATGGATAGGCTGGGGTAAGCTCGGTGGCGTAGTGGTTAGTATACTTTGACTTTCGATTGAAAACAAAGCTACTTTCGCCATGGGCAGGTCTTGGATGGGTGACCAAAACTTTGTGATCTCGAGGTCCTCCAAGATTCTGGAATTCGCACTTAAGTAGACAGCTCGTCTCTTATCCAGCAAGTTGAAGTCGATTAAATGTCCTTTCAATATTATTGTAATGGAGTGTTCACATCAAGTAGTAAATGGAGAACGCGCGATTAAAGAAGAGTAACGTTTAGACACCGCTTGAATATATCAAAGTCCCATTTAACATTAAAAGATAAATAAGGCAGGAAAATTTCTATAAATCCTAGTGAATTTTTTTTCGACTAGGAGGAATCCATTACGGACCTTACCTGCCGCTGGCTAAACGGTAGGCGTTTGTGGGACTTAACAAAAACGCCGGCACTACCCACTAAACCTCTCCGTTATTCGAGTCCTACCGCGGGAACGACTCGGCTTCTGCCGAAGCAATTCTCCGAACCGTTCCTGAGGTCTCCCAACCTAGTTACTCACTAGGTCGGGGTTTGCGCCAATGAAGGGTTTCTCGGGTATTTACAAAAAAAAAAACAGGACGTGGCAGCCGGTCAAATGCGTAAGACTTTTGAATAATCAAATCTGGTTGACTGGCAGAGATCTCTACTAGGGGTAAGTAACTCACTAAGTTAAATGAGGTTGAATAACTATTGGCTACAGGTCTGGCCATAGACACATTGTAGGTAGCATACTTTTTTTTTATATTCATGTTTTCTTTAATTTTTGACTTATATTTTTTACTTGCCATTCTTTGATGTTGTCTTTTTATTTCTAATATCAAAACTGTTAGACGGAAGCTCGGCTACTTATTTACCTCCGATACCTAACAATCACTGTAGCCAATTAAAAACAAACTGTCGTCAATATTACATACTCTTTGGTAGGTAGATAGATAGATAAAATTCTTTATTGCAACTAATAAAAACACAGAAATATAGTAAAAAAATACAATGCAACACAGGCTGCCTTATAGCTAATAGCAATATCTTCCAGGTAACCTTTGGGCAGAGATAGAATGAATGAAAAGGTAGGTGTAATATACTTACATATATAAAGTGCATATATAAACTACTACATATAAATTATATAATATATTAAACACATAATTATATAAAATACATACTACATTAGGTAATACCTAGTACATTAAATTGAAAAGTAATAAAACTCTGGTGTCCGTTATTTAAATGTAATGGTGGAAACATTATTGATTTAAGCATCGTATTTTAAGATAAGAAAGATTATATTGCATGTTTCCCAAATATATAAATATATATTTGGGAATTATAAAACCGAGCATTCGGTGAAAATTTGCAAATGTATACGTTCCTTTACTCTAACTAAGCTCAAATCTCGCGTCTCGCACCACACCGTGCACTGTTATCAAGGTCTGAAATGCAAATTTAATACATCTATTTGCATCTGAAAGAAGCTATGCAAAGTCCCATTCTTGTGTTCAGTGATTTGTTTCGGTTATCTTAAATCAACCATCTAAATTGTATGCGTTATACTATTAGAATACATTTTAGCAGGCTGTTTTATTAGGTAATTACGTGTTAACGTTTATCTTGTCAAGTTATTTGTTTTATAGTCCAATGCATATTTAATTTGACTTGATATATTTTGTGTACAAGCAAAACAGTAAATATGGTATGCTTTTTGCTTTTTAAATAACTGAAGCATACTCGCCCATCTGATATCAATATAATTTTGAGCAGGTTTTGCTATTATGGCCCGCTAAGTAAATAATACAGTTATTTTAACATACATACATCCATATAATCACGACTATTTTCCCATATAAGACTTAGTCAGAGACAAACAAAACAAACAAACAAACAAAAATAACTTTATTTCATAGGCCAAACCTGGCACTTAAAGACGTCAATATTTTACAGTTTATAAATTTAAAAAATTATATAATTAAAATAAAAGTATATTCTAAATGTATAAATTAAGGTTAATTACCGCGAGACTAGGTAAAAGCACTGCAAAAGCAGTCCATTGCCACAGTCCGCGCTTCACCAAGCAGTGACTGCCAGCACTCAGCGTGACAGGTGGTAAGCCCGTCAGCGCTATTACAGTTTTAAGTCCATCGCCTTTTACGACACTAAGGGAAGAGACGGGTTGGTAGTATTATTTTGTGCCGCTTCCACACGGCTTTTTATAATTATTTATAATAAGTTAAATTATTTGAAAATCGGTTTTTTGATGGTTCCCTTATACCTTATACCTGAGTAAAATAAAACTTATCTAAAGTTCTACTTGAACATAGTTGGCACATGCAATATGCCTGTGTCTTGCGAGGACCAGAAAATGTACTATCATAAGATATGTGAAAACATTTTACAATCTCAAAGTGAAACGTCAATTGACAGCGGAAAAACATAATGAAAGTTGACGGTTGACGTAGCTAAACTATAGTGATTCCTGTTTAAAAAACAGAACATAACATTTTCTGAAATATGGTTCACACATGATTGGTTTAGACAGAATTCTATAAAAATCAATACGCTTACCTCGTACAGGAAGACTAAATTAAATTTTATGGTATCGTTTCTGATTATCACAATTAAATGTCCATTGTAAGGCCGGATGCAAGCGTCACGGTGCACATTACAATAATGAGCCGTGCACAGCTGATTACACATTTTAATGACGTCATTTATGATGACCAGGCTGTGTCTACTGATGTGTGGTCAGGGGTGGAAGGTGACATAGTTTGGACTTGGAAGTAAAGATTTTACTGTAATAGATCATATTGTTAGGTCTTTACCTATAAAATTGGCGGTTTGTATGGATATTTTGGGGATGTCTGCATTTTCCATTCTAACATTTTTTCAGTTTTCTTGACAATGATAAATCCAGAGGTTAATGAAATTAATAGGCATATAATTATGCAAGCCTTAGTAAAGAGTGGTGATATCTCACTTTATAAATATTACTAGCTGTGCCCGCGACGTCGTTCGCGTGGCTATTGATTAAACGCCGATAAAAGTTTACAAAAAAAATTTGTGTGCTTGTTAAACACTGCATTGTTTTTGTTTACAAAGTGCTCAACAATACATTTCTTATGGCCACTTGCAGGAAATTTTAAACCTAGTTTAAATCTAGATTTTGTAAATATTTGACATAAGAGCCATAGTCAAAAAATTACAAAATTGTTGTCATGGTGGTAAATCTCTGTTGTCATGTGTTACAATGCCGAGAAATTTTAAAATTCGAAATGAAATGATATTTTGATGGAATATGTCACATAATCCTCGGTCGAGCAGATATAAATAAACACGGTTACACCCCCGCGGTACCCGTTTCTATGGGAATATCGGGATAAAAAGTAGCCTATTTCTTTCTCTGTCTCTAGACTATCTGTGTTTAGTAGTTTTGACGTGAAAGCAAGACAGACAGAGTTACTTTCGCATTTATAATTAAACTTAAAACTGTGATTTATTTTTAGATGAGGTAATAATATTAATAACATTTAAATGCTGGGTGAACAAGATTGTATGTATGTATATACCTTTCTGCGCGAGTAATTCGGGGCCATAGATTATTTCCTAACCACGCATAAAGACTAACTCAGAACGCGTAAATTTTTCTCATCGGCAAATTGTCCTTTAAGAACAGTTTGCTATCATTTATTATATTTACGCTGTTTAGAGTATTTACGCTGTGATCAGCTGCTGCTTATTTGCTAGTATCAAAAACATTACATTAATTGACGTTTCATTAAATCAAAACTGATTTAAGATTTTAAACTTTCGCGTTGCATTGTATATAAAAGTTATAACACCGGGACTACACGCGACGTACATAATGTAGTATATAGATAATACCAACCGTGGTCACAAGTTGACTGGTGTCATATTTAATAAGTTTAATTTTACTCAGGTATAAAGGAACCATCAAAAAACCGATATTCAAATAATTTAACTTCTTATAAATAATTATAAAAAGCCATGTGGAAGCGGCACAAAATAATACTACCAACCCGTCTCTTCCCTTAGTGTCGTAAAAGGCGATGGACTTAAAACTGTAATAGCGCTGACGGGCTTACCACCTGTCACGCTGAGTGCAGTCACTGCTTGGTGAAGCGCGGACTGTGGCAATGGACTGCTTTTGCAGTGCTTTTACCTAGTCTCTCGTAATTTATAAATTTAGAATATACTTTTATTTTAATTATATAATTTTTTAAATTTATAAACTGTAAAATATGACACCAGTCAACTCGTGACCACGGTTGGTGTAACCCAGCCGAAACGTCGAGCAGTAAGTAGTATCTATATACTACATTATGTACGTCGGGTGTAGTTCCGGTGTTATAACTTTAAATACTGATTTGTCAACATTACGTTACAGAGTAGGGCAGCAGGACACTCAACAGCTTCGCGTGTTACAAGGACGTCCCTATAAGACAAAAGGTAGGTAGCAAATAACATTATTTAAAATATATATAATAGAATTTTATTTAAGATTCATTGAGCTCATTTATAAGCCTCTTTAGCTCTTATTCATTGAGCCTCTTGAGCAATTGTCTCTAGTTTTCCCTCGAGTTCCCGTAGTTACTACTTGAAGTTGTAATCCTTCCCATTTCTTTCTAATATTACAGTTTTCTTTCTGATGTTTCGTTGTCGAGCATCGTCTCAGTTCAAAATGAACTTGCCACACAAATTTTCATAAGACCAAATACTCTTTATGTAAACATTAAAAAATACAACCCATTTTCTGTGCCATAAAATTCAAAATATAAATTTGTCACGACAAATTTTTCGTACGCATGCAACCGTGACTGTTCCAGCCGATGCACCGACACCCTCGTGTGAACTTCAGCAGCTACAACAAATACTGTTGTAATAACTATAATTATAGCAATATACCGCCACTACTCAGAGTTAAACTTCGACTTTATGAGGGGTTACAAAGGTCAGCGATGAGTATGCGCTGACGGCATAAAACCTCTTTGTAATTTAACTGCGCTCTTACGAAACGTTTCGTAATCTTTTCGTTTTAAAAATGTAAGTTACTATAAATAAGATATATATTTGAATGAGTCCATTTGCGGGAATAGCTATTTCCCTCTTTTTACAGCACGCTGTAAAAAGTTGAATGAAGTACGTAAATATCTTTACCGAGTATGATTATGTATTCCTTGTTTTTATATCTCTCACTCTCTCCCACACACTTGGTTATCCTAATTATGCCGTATCTCCCTAAGCAAGTAAGACTGTGTGGGAAAGATAAACGATTTAAATTATTTATTATTATATACCCACCGAATGTGGTCACTAATGTTACAGTTTGAGCCTCTGAGACCTTAATTTTTTTATAAAGCCCATAATACAGTCCATAATAAAGTGGTCAGCGCCCCTAGTGTAAAGTTTTAAAAAACTTAAATTTTTTAGTTGCGTGTAGCTCAATTTCCATGGGAAATTATATTCAGTTACTTTCTGCTAGGCGCTTTTGTTGTTTCCCATAGAAGTTGAGCTTCTTAACGCAACAAAAATGTAAAGTTTTTTAAAAATGTCAACTTACAGATCTATAGCTACATAGGCATGAAAGCCTATTTACAGCTACATTCTGTGTTTATTTATATTGGGTCCTTACCTATGAAATTGGTGTCTTTTTTTCTCTCTTAGTATTTTGTCTGTAACTATTAAGATTCAGAGTATTCCTAAAAAATAATTACCTCGTCTAAAAATAAACTATATTTTTGAGCTCTTTTGATTTGTTTTGATAATTTGTTGTAAGTTTAATTGTGTCAAAATTGGACACGGAGACAACTCTTTTTAAGTGCCTCCCGAATATGGTTAAAGAACTTTATTTCTCATTAGACTTACATCACTTATTGAGAAAATATACATAACATACAAATTAAATTATTTTTCAAACACGCGTACATATAAACAATGATAGGGTAGATAGAAATAACACGCGCAACAATTGTCCATCGGCCGTCATAATGAGCAAGTATTAAGAATACATCATTTTATTTGCATTCACTTAAAAACGATAAATAATTTTTATGAAGACGTGATATTACACATATTACTAAAGCTTGTCTAATGATAGATGCCAAATATTATTATCTTTGGATTTGTGAAGAAAACTGAAAAAAAATGTTAGTATGGAAAATGCAGAATTCCCCAAAATCTCCATACAAAACACCAATTTCATAGGTAAGGACCTAATAATAATAATAAAATCTTATATCTCAAAAAGCCACATTGCAAACAAAATTGTGTATATCGAATAACGGTGGCACGCTTTAAAGTTAAAAGCCCCTGCTTGTCTGTTTGTACAGAGTGTATACGTTTGGTGAGCTTAGCTTGCACTGTTTATTTTTTTTAAAGCTTCTGAGGTGGCGTGTAAGGAGAGCCACCTGATCGCTTGCTACTGGTTGTGGTGAGATGCTGGGCTCGAAAAGCAACATTACCATTTGCGGCGTATTTTTGGAAGTTTTTTTAATTTTATTTTTATTTTTATTTTATTTAGACACACAACAGAGTACAGTTACATAGTACATACAATAAATTAGCTATAAATTTAGGGTACAGACTGTACTCCAACAACATGCGTCCTAAAATTTACAATCGTTCTGTAAATCAAATTTTAGACAAAAATGACATATGTTTGATTAAATACAAACCATATACTTTCGAAATTTCGTAAGAGAAATCTAGTTGAATAAAATTTCTTGGTAGTTATCAAGAAATATACCTCTATATATTAAATTAAGGAAACAAAATAGTCTGCAATCATACTTGACCTTTAGTGAATTGAATGTTATAAATATCGAAAATTTTATCTTAGTCGTTTGAGAGTCTACATCTGATCGTAGATGTCAATACTATCATAAACATTATTACATAAATTATACAGTACTATAAGATCAAATTGTGATTCAAAATATTACCTATTATTTATTTATTCAAAATTATAAATAAATGAGAAGCTCGGTGGCGTACGCTTTGGCTTTCGATATCGAAAACAAAGCTGCCTTCACCATGGTCAGGCCTTGGTGATCAAAACTTTGTGATCTCGAGCTCTTCCGTGCTTCGAAAGGCACGGTAAGCCGTTGGTCCCGGTCGCTGTTGCACCAGTTTCTACCAACCCACATTGGGCCAGCGTGGTGCTGGTACGGCTATACTCATACTCCTCATCTGTTTCTTCATGAGGAAGGCCTGTGCCTAGCTGTGGGACGAATTAGTCTGAGAACGATTTATTCAACATTAATATTTATTTATTTATTTAGGACAACAAACAGTCATATACATTTATATTTACGAGTTGTTAAAACTAATAGACCTACAGTTCCATTAAAAACATACAAAAAAAATATTCGGAAATTAAGACGGTAACGCTCCATTTATGAGACAATGTGTCGATTAATAATTAATATTATTCTCAATGTTTCCAACGTGAACATTTCACTCTGCCATAGGCAAGATAATGCTGCGTTATAAATAATAAAATTATGTTCTTCGAGTTGAACGCATTTTTGTCCTGCAACGCCATTGTCATGAGATATTCTAATAAAGTAATTTTCCTAGACATTATAGAGCTAATTTATTATTCGTCTCGCTATCTAGGACAGGGCTGTCGCTTCAGAGAATTGTGCTAAAGAAAAGTCAATGAGGAGGAAAAATACTTCAAAAAGATTCTTTTGGATCTTTACAATGCCTACCTCAAAATAATACTACCAACCCATCTCTTCCCTTGGCTGTCTAAAAGGCGACTAGCGAACTTAGAACTGCACAACATCCAACAGCTTATAGCGGCGACGGACTCACCACCGATCACGCTGAGTGCAGTCATAGCGGACTATGGCAATGGACAGCTTTTGCCGTGCTTTTGCCTAGTCTCTGACTAACCCTTATCGTTTTTTTCATCTGTGTTAAGAAGTATGTTATTATGAGTTCCAGTCTGAGTTCATAATTCGAACATTAAGGGATAATAGTCGTGATTATATGTACAGTGCCTACGCAGCTTGATCTTAATGTTACAATCGGACGGTTCTTGATACGAATTATGAACTTCATAATAATTTAATTAATTTTTATGTTTCGTTTTCAATGTTTATTTAACCACTTACGCTTGACAAGCTCCTCGAATCTTTATTATATTTAAATTTCGATTTCGTGCCCAATAGTTTATGTCGTAGCCTTCAGACTACAGCATATTATGATTCACAATACCAACAGTAACATTTCAAAATGCAATTTTTTTAAATTATGCAGCCCATAAAAGACCATCACATCCAAATTAATCACATTGTAATATTATGCAATAGTTTTTTAATAGCAATTCTGTGCCTTTGTATTTTTTACGACTTGTTTTTTGTGATAAATGTGTTTTCTTTCTTCTCAACTTGTTTATTTGATATTGATATATAATTAAACACATGTTTGGTGATAAACTTAAGCGAATAACGTATAGATCGAAGTCAGCAGGTTATGAATGCACTGGAAATTCCTCGCTGAACCGGAGCAAAATATGTTGCTAGGACTTTTTACGGGACAAGTTTCTAGTAGTCGTTATAGTTATAGAAAATTTAAACCTATTTCTCTTTTTTCATTTGTTTTTTCAAACATATTTTTTCATTCCTTTTTTTATTTAATCGTTCGAGCTTTTGCAAACCGACAAGATGTCTTGAAGCACAAGATATGAATCGCTGCAGCTAATTATAAATGGAGAAATGGGTGGAAAAAGAGGTATCACGAGAAGAAAATGTTACGACTGCGCTATACAGTGAACACCACGAGCTCCGCCGAGTTATTTCATCTCGCAGGATATAGGGACTAGGTCGTAACTGCCAACTTTCGCTTATTAGATAGCTATGAAGAGAGGAAAAAACATATTAAAAAATAATAAATTATAGTTGGTTTGCGTTTAGAATTCAGTTAATTCTAGTTTTCCACAGACTTAGGCACGCCATGCAATCAAATAACTTGACCATGATTATTTCAATGTTAAAGATTTATGTTCTTAGGTTTATTTTTAACAAATGTAGTAATACTAAATGTCCAACCATTAATTATATGCGCAAAGTAAGCCTTAGAAATAAATCGAAGATTAAAAACCAATGAAAAATCTAACTTAACCTTTTTACGACGTCGAAATGTTCTCACGACGACGTTTATACAATTTAAACGGTGTTTTTAACGTGTTATCATTTTTCATTAAATGGAATTATGGTTGTAATAAATTAACAGATAGGCTAACGTCGCGCCATCTCCTAACATAAAGGTGCTAATGTTAACTTTACGGTTAATAAAAGCATTAGCAATGTGCTTATCGTTTATGTTACGTTATTTTTAATATCTAAACTCATCATGATTGAGTATGGAATTAAGTGTAAATAAAACCATTATGTTCTGATTATGGGATGTAAGAGAAAGGTGTTATTAAGATCGACCTCAGCCTATATACGTCCCACTGCTGGGCACAGGCCTTCCTCATTGACACATAAGGACACATGAGGAGTATGGGCCGTAACAGCTGGTCGCGGGTTGATGGGTAGAAACGGTAGTGACGGGGTCAAGCCAGGAATAAATGAAAGGCGCCAGGTCGTCACTTATGTATTGTATATTAAGGAATTAAGGCACAACTGAAACAATTATATAAAAAAGGTAAATTTCACTAAGCACAAAAACAATTTCACATTTAACACTAAAATATATTATAAAAGGTACGGCTACTTACAATAGTGCCTTAAAGAGACTTATAGACTGTCATTTATCAGGAACTGATCTTGTGGGTTGTTGTAACTTTTAGTATAAGCCTATTATAACTGATCAGCACTTTATAAATATATTAAAATAATTGTTAGCAGTGAGTCAACCGCTCTACACGCTCACTCTGGTAGGAATGAACTCCGAGAACAAAACAAATAAAAAGAGACAGACAGTAAATTTAAAAACGGAAACCAAGAGAAAAATGGCCAGAGAAGAGCGCAATGACAGCAACGAGAGGCTAATATAGCTATAGCGCCTCGTTACGCGATTGCTTAAAGACCAATGGCTTACCATGCCTTCCAAAGCATGGTGGAGGTCGAGATCACAAAGTTTTGGTCACCCATCTACGGCCTGGCCATGGCAAAAGTAGCTTTGTCTTCGATCGAAAGTCAAAGCGTACTAACCATAACGCCACCGAGCTCCAAAAAGGTTATAAAGGTATTCCAAAGAAATTTTGGGCGCTCGTTCTATTCGATTTTTATAAAAAAACTGTATTAGTTTTATGTATTCAAACTCAGTGGTACAGGCATAGGCGGTGGCATCGAACCCGCGATTCTCGACACCTCTCGAACGAGTACCTAGTGCCCCGTCTGACCTAACTCGGTTACCGCAACCTGTATAATTATGAATGTATATGTTTTTGACTCCTTTTTCGAGAGAATTCAGGTTTTAAGGTCATGAAAGGGCATTCGAAGGTGACTACTCGTGGCTTTTTCGATTTTCAGTTCAGGTTTTAAAGTCATTAAAGGGCACGTAGAGGTTTTTACTGGTACCAAACCATGTTTTTCTCAGATTTAAGAAATGACTTTGTGACGATGGTGATGCCGATGTAAAATTAAAACTGCTTTATGATGTCACTTATATTATATTTTAGAACTTAAGGCACAAAATAGTACATTCGAAAAGTTATTTAATTACAATTTAATAATAACAACAATTTAATTTATCAATATAATTTATTGGCGTTCGATACAACCGCTACAGACGCTGACTCAGATAGGAATAAAATTGGAAACCAAAAACAATAAAAAAAGTCAAATGGCTAGTTTAAAAACGGAAACAAAGAGAAAATAGCTAGTGAAGAGCGCAATAACAGCAAAGAGTCGCTGCCTAATACTGATGTAGCGCTTTTTTACAACTTAAGTACAACGTGTCATATCCAGAAATTTATGCTTCTTAATTTAAAACTTGAGCCAGTGTTTTTATTAGGTATTACTCTCTCTATCTGTATCATCAATCACACGATCCATCCACAAATTAACACATTAGCATCTACAGCCCCTAAATAGTTTTTATTTCTTTTAGGAACGTAAACACGAAGTCAAATCGTGTGTTTATGATCACGGAATAGTACAATTAAGCTTGTATTTGGAGCACTTGAATTAATAAAGGAAGGGCTACCGCACTGTTTGATTGGTACGAAGCGTTATCTTTGCGATAAAAGGTCACTTTATGTAGATAATGGTGAAAAATTGTGAGTGAAATGATTTTGAGGACTCGGGAGTGAATAAAGATATTACGTACACACATACATATAATCACAACTATTATCCCCTAAGGGTTTGTCAGAGACTAGGCAAAGGCACCGCAAAAGCAGTTGATGGCTGGCAAAATAGCTGATTAAAAATTATACAGTTTATTCTGTGTATTTATGTAGGGCAAATCTTACCAAATTCCGTGTTAGGTACTACACAAGGGTTTGGACACCATAAATGCTTAAATTTAAATCGTCGAATCCGTTCTAATGGCGGTGTCCTGTGTGATTTTTGGCCGTCTACGCATCTGACAGCTAAAGCATTCTTGGTATTACCACACCAGTGTCGCTAATAGAATTTACGTGATCTTATCCAATCATGGAGCAAAAAGCATTATTTAACAAAATATGATATTTTCCATAGTGTACAGTCGAGTACAAATATGTATTACTGACAAAAGTTACATATTTTTGGACTTGACTGTACAAGAAGAAGAAGCATAGGAAATTACTCTGAAGTTTGTTTACGGCACAGCAATAAATATCACGTATTCATAACTCAGCCGAACGGATCGTCGCCCAAATGCATTTGAATAAATTTCTTCCTCGACTCGTTATTTGTATGCATAGAATTCTTCGTCATGCCTCTAATGGTTCATGCATAGAGAACCATGAGGTTTCTGATGAAAGAGCAAATAAAAATATTTAGATAACTGACACTCGGCTCAATCCAGTTGCAGAGCAAAACTTTTCATGTCAAATGGCAAGCTAAAAAGAAGAGCTCGGTGGCGTGGTTAGTACGCTTTGGCTTTCGGTATCGAAAATCATACCATCGCCATGATTAGGCGGTGGATGGGTCACCAAAACCTTGAGATCTCGAGCTCCATGCTTCGGAAGACACGTCAATCATTCGTCAGTGGGGCAGGAAGGCCAGCAGTGTGATGTATATAGTCTGAGGACGGAAGCGTGTTTACGTTTCACCTGCCCCTTTATTTTAAACTGTCGGTTATCGGATTCGCTTCGGAAGTCACGGCCCCTCTCGCTCTAACTCGCTGCAATAAAAAGTGACAGGAATAGAGATTCCGTGATTTGTTTAGGTGGTAAGCGATTCCTCTTCGCCAGCAAAAGACACGGGAAGTACAGTCGAGTACAAAAATATGTATACACGTTTTACAGTAATTGACTCGTATAGGAAGGAAGTAAAGACTGTCACCGGTCAAAACTCACCTGTGAACTCGACTGTACCTACGAGTCTTAACACTATTGACCACAAACACCGGTTTTGGTCAACTATCAAAATACAGGCCCTTTTAAGTATCGGAAGCCAAGGTATACGAACTATGAAATCTATCTATCTATCTCTATCTATCTATCTATGAAATCAAAAGAAAGTATTGAGAGCAGCACAAGAGATGAGGCCATTAGGCACTTAGGATTTTTTTCACAACCAGATATACATACATATACATCACGTCTTTCCCCGAACTCTTAGTCAGAGGCGTTATAAAACTCATATTTCGCCAGACATGAGTGTTATAACGCCTGTGTCGCCATAAGAACTTAGCCCTATGTAACAGGTGGCGAGCCTGTTGCCATGCACCGGGCACAATGTGAGGCAAGCGATATTCACAATCAACTGTACTTAAGTTTGATCACACTCAGTGGTACAGGCGGTGGAATCGAAACCGCGACTTCTAAACGAGTAGCGCTGTCTTTCCCAACTCGGCTACCGCTGCCTTTTTAATTATTATAATCTTTGAATTTATCTATCGACCATGCGTGTGCGCTTATACGTCAAAATGTCTGAAAGTCGCACATGTATTCGAACCAATGTGTCAAAGCTAGTGTAGTTAGTGTAGACCTATCGAGAAGTAAATTAGTGATGTTCACTTATCGATAAGTGAACGAAAAATGTTAGTTAATGGAAACTAATGAAGATATCAACAGCCGAGGCGGCCCGCATTTCAGTGTCGATCAATTCCTGATGGCCCAATTGTTCGTGGCTGACACACGACCGTGGAGAATCGTCAACATTATAAATATAGTAGTTAACTTTAGTGAAATGAAGTTGGTCGATGAAGCAATGAGTCTGACTATTCAGGATTTAAGTAATTTGATCTCAAGTTCAAGGCCCGGTGGTAACAAGATTTATATAATAGGGATTCTGCATTTTCCATACTAAAATTTTTTCAGTTTTCTTTACAACGACAAATCCAAAGATAATAATATTTGGCATCTATCATTAGACAAGCTTAAGTAATATGTGTAATATCACACTTCATAAAAATTATTTATCGTTTTTAAGTGAATGCAAATAAAATGATGTATCCGGGAGGCACTTAAAAAGAGTTGTCTCCGTGTCCAATTTTAACACAATTAAACTTACAACAAATTATCAAAACAAATCAAAAGAGCTCAATAATATAGTCTATTTTTAGACGAGGTAATTATGTTTTAGGAATACTCTGAATCTTAATAGTTACAGACAAAATACTAAGAGAGAAAAAAAACGCCAATTTCATAGGTATGGACCCAATATAAACGCTGTTTATGTTTTAAGCGATTGTTTAACCATGTAACAAAAGTAAAAAAAAAAGTAAAACAGTTGCCAGTTGCCTCAGCCTATATACGTCCCACTGCTGGGCACAGACCTTCCTCATGCAGAAAAACATGAGGACTATGGGCCGTAACACCACCGCGCCCAAGTTGGTGGGCAGAAACAGTCGCAATAGCGACCGAGACTAACGGCTTAACGTGCCTTCCGAAGCACAGGAGCTCGAGATCACAGTCTTGGTCACCCATCCACGGCCTGACCATGGCGAAGATAGCTTTGTTTTCAATCGAATGCCAAAGCATACTAATCACTACGCCACCGAGCTCCTCAAAACAGTTCCTTAAAACTAATTAGCGTTTATGAATAAAGGTGATAATATCTGATGAACTCCCTGACTAGGTGCCAAAAGTTAGTGCCCTCCCCTGTTTATTTACAACATGTATGTGTGACATTTATTCTTCTGTCATGAGCAGTGATCGGTATAGGTAGAGCTATTTTATGTACTTGCCATATGATAGAATAATATGGATAGGAAACAATTAATTATAACTATACAAAAATCAACAATAATTTAACATTTTCATTCCGTAATTTTACAACAACATATCATTATCAAATATCGAAATATGATTGAAACAAACAAACTATTTGTATTGAAATACAATAAAATCTTAAACAAAATTACCAACACGAAATAATTTACTTATCGAAACAAAAATCTACTATTTTTATACTTATTGATAAAATAATTATAATAATCGAATCCCGGAGTATTAGTCGGAATCCCGAGGAATATCCATATTAACATCAACATTTGCGGTCAATGAACCTAAATAGCTCTACCTATTCCAATCACTGGTCAGGAGGTATTTACAGATCATGTTCCAGTACATAGCACGTACAAAAGTATTTGTTAAATTCTTCGATTTATTTTCAATACTAACTGTGCTAGCGACGTCGTTCGCGTGGCTATTGATTTAGCGCCGGAAAAAGTTGACTAAAAGTTTTTCTTAGTATAATTAACACAGCATTGTTTTTTTTACAAAATGCTTAACATAACATTCCTACCTCTTATTTAGTAAAACGTTGACTATTAATAGTTGAACTAAAACCTGTAAAGATTGAATTTATAAAAAACATTTCTTGTCAGTGTCATCTGATTAATGGTTGTCATGGTAAATCTCTGTTATCGTGTCATTATTTAACAATGCCGAATTTTAAAATTCTTTTGACGGAATATGACAGTTAATACTCGGTCGAGCAGATATTGATAACCGCGGTTTCACCCGTGCCTTCGGGAATATCGGGATAAAAGGTAGCCTTTCTCAGGCTCTAGACTATCTGTGTACCAAATTTCGGTTAAATTGGTTCAGTAGTTTTAACGTGAAAGCGAGACAGACAGACAGAGTTACTTTCGCATTTATTAGGTCCTTACCTATGAAATTGGTGTTTTGTATAGAGATTCATAGGTAAGGACCCAATATAATATTAGTATGGATTAACGTGTTAGATGTTTGCAAACATATATTATTGAGATTGATGTTAGCTATGGCTGTTGTGTGTAGGAAAATATAAGATTTTATTTTTGTTTAATCTGTGTAATACGATTTTTAATTATAGGCCTTAAAAACTACCCCTAAAATCGGCATATATTCCATAATTGACCCACATTTCGATATCGGGCCATCAATTTACCGATAGCTCAATTATCTACTCCCATTCTGATTAGCCGTGACACATTGGTAAAATGACTAATGAATTTGGATTAGAGAATCATGAATATTAGTGGGTTTATAGATATTGTAAATAATAATAATTATCATTTGCTTGCATCAAATACGGTAGGTACACAATATAGATGTTAAGATTGTTTATAAGTTTCATAAAAACAGATTATTTAATTTAATTTTATTTAGAAAATACTATTTTTAGTTATTAATAGAAATTATGTTATAATACTCTTGAAGCTATTGAAATACTTACTATAATATAATTATTTGAGTCTTTATGGCATCTAATACTAGACATAACTAATTTTATTATATGACCAGATCTAAGTATGACCACCAAAACGCTATGTTAGTTAGAACAATATTTTATCACACATACGATATCGTTCTAACATTAGAGATAATAAAACCAACCCGCATTGGGTCAGCGTGGTGGTGTTACGGCCCATACTCCTCATGTGTTTCTCCATGAGGAAGGCCTTTGCCCAGCAGTGGGACGTTTAAAGGCTGTGTACCACCATGGGTACAACAGCAACAGGTTGCTCCTGATGATGTAATGGAAAAGATTCTAAATCAAAGATGCGAGATTACTAAATCAGAGATTACGATTAACAAATCGGAGTCTTTATACATTCGGTGGAAAAACTAAATAGCGTGATTCAGAAATGCCGTCCTTGCAGCGCCATCTAGTGGCCAAATCACGAATCAACATTTAACAATGGTTTGTACAGGCTGAGGACAGAGATAATAACCAATGAAATTCCTACATTCAATAGCACGCTAGTCTATGAAAAATCTCAAAATTTTAATGATCTGTTGACTGTAAATTTTCAAAGCATATAAATATTAAAAATATGACCTCTTTGACATCTTTGTCGTCACGAACAAAGAGGTTCAAGAGGTTAATTTTTAAGCTCACATCCTGTACATGGAACTTCCTCTCGGCATGCGTATTCTCGCTGACCTACAACATAACCCCGTTCAAAAGTAGCGTGAAAGTTACGGTATTTGCTAATACTGCATTTTTTGGCTAGCTACCTTCGAAACTTAAACATATAACCATCTTCAGGAGATGAAACCTACCAAAACGAATGTACCAACTGCTTTTCTTGCGTAGCATGTCGTAGAAGGCGACTAAAGGCATATTGAGTACTGGATCTGTGATTGTGTAGGCGATGAGCTAGCCACTTAATACTACTCTTTCACGATTTTTCATCTGACCACACCCAATTTTTATTTGGCTAAATGTGGTCTTAAGGAACACAGTGCGCCTTGGACTCTGCCTACCCCTTCGGGGATTACAGGCGTGATTGAATATATGTATGTTCAGGAGATGATGCGTCATTTGTGTGTCTTAAAAAAAGAATCTGTTTCAACTGATGCAATAACAAAAATTTTACTTTTGAATATCTAATCTTATCCAGTCGGTCACCCAGGACCTAAAGGTCACTGACCAGTACCACCACACTAATTCGTCGAAGAAATTTCTTCCCCTTCAACTATACAAACAGTAGTCACTTAAAATACTAAAGGAAGTACGAAATCCGAACGAAAAAGAATGACTTCCTAACATTCTTGTTTCGCCTTAATCCAACTTTAGGGTTTGAAAACGTAAAAAATGGGTAAGAATGATCGACTCGGTTGAAGAGGGGTTCTGTATCTTGTAGGCCGTACGATATTTTTTATGCTACACTTAATAACTATTAATTTACGGAAATTTTAATTATTTGTTAAAAATACCTAACTAGGTTCTAAAACGAATTTAAAAAAATAGCATAAAAAAATTATTCCTAAAGTTAGGAACAATGTCGCCGAGAACGTAATGAAAGAAAGAGAAGAAATTTACTGCAGAAAGTTGCATTTATTTCACCAAAATTTGCACAATAAAATAAAAAGAACTATAACATAAAATACATTTGTAGGTTAAATATAGTTGTTTCGCGACTGCACACGAACAGGTTGCCCAGTACTGCTAACGATGAATATTAAAAATATTTTTTTCTCAAACTTTTTCTTCCTTAACCCTGAAAAGGATCGAACGACTTCAAGCTCGAGTAAAACATTAACAATTCAAACATTTTCGTGGGTAATAAATTAAGGCGCGGCACTCAGCCCGTTAGTAATCTCAAAATGGCGGTGTTCGTTACACTTCTGCTTTTTGAATTGAATGACCCAAACCATGAGTTAATAGCGAATACGATAGTGTGAAGAGACATTTGAAACTACTTCGCAAAATCTCAACAAAATTATGACACATTACTGTGTCGGCTGAACTCAGACATGGAGCCGTACAAGAGTATGACCAATATAGAACAATAACAATAGTAACCGGTGAATAGTAACCACGCTCACCCATTGCAGATTGATGTAGGAGCAGTTTCAATAGTAAATGGTACCACGATTGAATGCAAGAACAAAATTAATTCAAGGACAGGAATTTTGGTTTTATCGGAAATATTCCACCGACTACCACACAAAACAAAATAATGCGAATTACTGAGATCATTGTAAATGCATTGCGGCAGACATCGCTGCTGGCGTCGGTACTGACGTCGCGGGCGGCGGATATCGTGGCGAGCATTGCGATGGACGTGGTGACCGGTGTGGCCCGGGCAGCCTATCTTCTAAATACTTCCAAGGCGGTTCAACACAGAAGGTCACGTATTTCATCTATTCTTTTCAAAAGGTTACACAAGTCACTAAGCCCAGTCAGGTGTTCTCACATGTTTCCATGAAAAAGTCGGATTTTTTTTGAAAGTCGACCAAATTTACATCTCTACAAAACATGAGAGATGATAATAATTTCATTAATGGATAAAATGTTGCGTTTTGACATACGTATAGTACGTATTTCAAAACGAAACATTTTACGAATCTTCAAAACCTTATCTTCCCATTCTATTTTAATCCATACACGAGCAAAAGTGGCATTTAATTCTGTTTTCCTAGCAAACATATATCTGTTCCTCTCTTGACTTGCCCCACACTCCCGGCTGAACAGAACTGTTTCCCTGGCTTCCTGCGTGCCGCTTCCTGGACGCGCCACGAGCCGTCACAGGCAGTTGTTTGACATTTCAAACCGCTTCCCTCTCTGACAACTGGAGCACACAGGCATCACTTTCGAATGAACCTGCTTGTGTCACTTGGTTGTGTCATAGAACAACGCTGAACGCACACTACTTGGACGAAAGGTACGTCTATTTATAGGACTTATGAGGAGTTTTTGGCGGCATCAAAATATTGCGGACGTGATTTTTATTTCAGTGATTGTAATATTGGTTCGGAGTTGATCTTGTTGCTTAAAATAAGTGTTATGTGTAGTAAGTGTCAATAATGATGAGCAATATGGAGAATCATTGAAATTATCGTCAAGTGGTGTGAAAAACGATGGGATTTTTATGGTGGTAATCCACCTCATCGAAGTAACACCACAGTGTCTACCATCGATCGTTTGACGCCAAACTCTCCCAAGATGCATTGAAATGCATTACACTAGCATTTCAATGCAAACTACTGAAGAAAAGTATTCTACTGTTAACGTGTGGCTCATAAGGTCCTGCAACCAGAGCCGTAAAACTGAATATTAAATAATAATAAAAAATAGGACTTATGAATATTTTGCTGTTGGTTTAAAATCAGTTACTTAAGGCATTTTCGACCAAATTGAGATTAGTAACACGGGAATAGTGGAATAGTAATACCAAACTGAGCCGAAACGATTGGTTGAATCTGCCCTGTGTCAAACGAGACATTGACATTCTTGCGCGAAAGACTTCGTACTCCGTTTAAATAATATTATTCGCGTGTAGCCAAACATGAAAAAACTAGGATAGCTAATCGACTCCGCCCTTAGGGCAGATTCAACCAATCGTGTGAACTCAGTTTGGTATTACTATTCCCGTGTTACTAATCTCAATTTGGTCGAATTCGCCCTTAGAATATTATAATGGTTTTTTATTTATTTATTTATTTAAAACTTTAGTACATTTGGTGTACATGGCGGACTTAATGCCAAAAGCATTTTCTACCAGTCAACCATTGGGTGGTGCAGAAAACAAATATAAGTAGATACACTAAGTTTTTAGAAATATAACAAAAACACATTTCAATATGAATATAATATAATATAATATTAATATATAAGTATAAAATAAAATAATAATATAATATATTGTAAATAGGCTATATATATACTATATATAATATATTATAAATACATACATGCATAAATATATATATTCCTACATAATACCATATCTTTCAACAGACTAGACCATAATAAATTCATGAAGACGAAGAAGCATAAATTGTTTTTTCTGCTTGTTTGCCTTACATCGGGACTGAATATATGGAACGAAATGTGGGTGTTAACACATCTGCCTACCCCTTCGGGGAAAGGTCGTGGTGATAATAATGTATATATATGAAACTAAATTATAATAGCAAATAATTTTAAATTTACTTGAGCATAAAGCAATAATTAATGATCAATAATTAAGGAGAGGCAAAGAAATTCAAAGATACAAAAATTGTTTTAAAAAAATGCATTCTTAATTATGCGGACGATGTTTTGTTTGCCTGTAATTCTTAAAATCTCAGTCTTTAATGTTAGCAGGCCAGTTCCCTTCGCGTCTTTAAGAGTTTGATGGTAAATCATCACCCTTCTTAGGCGTGGGGCTTCCGCCATTTGCGAAATAGCCGGCCGCCTATTAAATGTCGATTTTTCCCATTCAAAACGTTCCCCCGGCTGGGGAATGTTGACTTTGGGCACAGGGGAATTTGATTTCTTAAGGTTTCAGATTTGATTTAATTTCATTGCAGTTTACGCTGCAGGTGAAACTAAAAACCGATTTTTAACATTTTCAATGGATAAGAATAACTTTTAAGTATTGTAATTTACACTCTCATTATTTTTCTTATTTTATTCCTTTTCTTTCGTGTTTGGTGTTCTTTTAGAGTGGCTCATAGACTAGATAGGAAATTCTATATTGTATATTATACACGGAATTTATTTCCACTCCTCACTCTCCTAGAGAAATCCGATATCATAAATTATGGTAGGTATCATAAAAGGCAGCGGTAGCCGAGTTGGGACGGACGGGGCACTACTCGTTCGAGAGGCCGCGGGAAACGCGGGTTCGATCCCACCGCCTGTACCACTAGTTTGAATAAAACTTATGTACAGTTCATTGTGAATATCGCTTGCCTCACATTGTGCCCGGTGCATGGCAGCAGGTCAGGCCTGTTAGATGGGGATCTAACATTTCTGGCGAAATGTGGGTATTTCTACTCTGTCGACCCTTTCGGGGGAAGACGCGTGATGGTATGTTATGTTGTTTGTTTATAAATTATGGTGACAATGTTTTCTTCTTCTTATTCGGTACGCTCTTGACAGAGCAGTCGTGATCTCTATGCAGTAGTAGTGCCGGAAGGGGCAGAGCCTGCTCCTTCCTGAGCTGCCTGCTCGAGGTCATCCTACTGCACTCGTTCAATGAACCTCCCACCGCAGCCAATGTTTTACCAATAGGAATTATATTTTATCCAAATAATTCAAAGCGCTACTAAACATCTACAATAGAAAGTACATGCTTATCATTTAAAATATTAATTAATGTACGGCTGATGTTTGGAATGAATGTATGGTAAGTATTGTTATAGCTTACGCTGGAGTTCCAAAAGTGATCTTATGTATAAAGAGATGAAGAGTCATAAACGACACAACTGTACTTTTAATTTAATCGCTTTTCCATTTCAGTCTACATTAGTCCACTGGTGGAAATAGGCCCTAATGTGCATAGCATTTCACCCTTTTTCAAGTTGTCGCAGCCAGCAGCCCTTGCAGATCATCACTCCACTATTGCTTTTATTTGCGAACTATATTATTTTTACATTGTATTGGGTCCTTACCTATGAAATTGGTGTTTTTATTCTGTCTTAGCAATTTGTCCGTAAGTTTTAAGTTTCAGAACATTCTTATAAAATAATTGCCTCTTCTAAAAATAGACCATAAATTTGAACTCGTATTATTTAAAATGATAATTTTTTGTAAGTTTAATTGTGTTAAAATTAGACACAAAGACAATTATTTTTAACTGCCTCCCGAATACATCATTTGATTTGCATTAACATAAAAAAGATGAATAATTTTTATCAAGTGTGTTCACACACATATTGATAAAGCTTGTCTAATGATACATGCCAAATATTATTATCTCTGGATTTGTCGTTGTGAAGAAAACTGATAAAATGTTAGTATGTCAAATGCAGACATCCCCAAAATCTCCATACAAAACACCAATTTCATAGGTAAGGACCTATGCATATCATAGTCTTCCTTGACCTAATATATCATAGTCTTCCTTGTGGCGTAAATACTTCATTTTTGCCTTCGAGTTGCTGCTTTCATTTCTTCCTAACATCTCTCTACATGTGGGTTAAAGCCAATGGCCTTCACATACTTTTGTGTGATGTTGCGTATTGTTCTGGTTACCTACTCTGTAACGTAATTTTAAACCTTTTTTGTAACTAAAATAGACAATGGGAAGTTAGTTTGCATTCATTTAAAGCGAAGCGGCTGTCAGTGATTTGTGGTTTACATAATAACCGCTTAATATTGAATCAATGTGGCGCTTTTATTACTGTCAAAGTGTACGAAATGCCAAAAATTTTTGCAATCCAATGAAATTTGGTTAGAGAGCAGGGCAGCTGTACCGTATGTTTGTAGGCCCAGACTTTTCTGAGGCAATTCTACATCAAAATTTGTTCAACATTTCTCAGCCACTGTATTCATAACAATTAACAATATAGCGCTGTTTGTTTGTAAGGCTACCCGCACTGCCAGAGGGACGCCATCAATTCTCATTAATAATTAACCCTGACAAGTTACGTAAACGGATGATTCGCTCCCGGGAGAATCCTATACGCGAAATTTGAGATGAGGCCTCTGTGTGTAAATTTCACTTTTTACGACGAGAATAAGCATTTGCTTAATACGTTTTCGCGTATTCTAGAGGTAATTTAATAATATTGAAGCTTCTTTCGTTGAAGGTTTGTAGGCAGTGAATTATTTGGTACTAAAACTTTACTTTTTGCAGGTACTTGCGCTGTGTTTCCTGAAGTTGTTGCATACAGATGCAACTCTTGTATGCCATCAATATCATCACCAGCTTGGAGACGCCCACAGTGGAATGTACGTTAAAGGATCCTCACTATAATCAGTACATTTGTTATCTTGCCCGTATTCTAACCATTGGATTTCAGATGCAAGGAAACGCAGATACTTTTGATTATAAATAATGCGCCATTGTCCAGCAGTGGGCGTCCAATGATGATTATGAAAATAGAAAAATTATATATAAATTACAAAATCATTAATACTATTATATTTGTTCAACCAAAACTGTTCCATAACATGGTTCTGAATACAACTTCTTGCACAAAATAAATATTCCCTCCCTTCGAGACCTTCCCAAAATAGTAGGCCGTTTCACTATCTCAAAGCGAACAGTAAATCGCTCACAATGATTAAAGTTATCAAAGTTCCTCCGAAAAGAGATGTCTTTTTTGTAAATTACTTAGTAAAAGACGAATTCTGGGAACGATAAGAGTGCGACGTACGGCTGAAAAGAAAGTAGGGTTTGAGGGGGACGAGGTAGCGTTTTCTTTGAAACATTGATAGTCATTGATATTACGAGTTTCAAATGACAATACGCAGTCCACGTCGCTTATAGAAGGACCGTTGTGGCGAAAAGGTTTTGAGTGGCGACCATGCACAAGACTGCGATATTAGTAGTAAATGTAGTAAGAACAATTGTTACGGAATCCCTATTGATACCCTTGGAACACTAGGGAATCTATTTATCACGCATGCATTTAGTTTTCGGAGAAAACCTCGGCAGGGACCTCTTTCCGTTTGATAAATTGTAACAAAATAATTACTTTTTTTTTCTCTCTTTAATAGTAAAATTACTCAGCCATAAAATTCGCCTCATACGCGCTGTTAAGGATTTTAGAAAAGAACATTAAATATGTTTCAAAATAATCTGGTCAATTTACCAAAGATGTTGCAATTTTTTTCCTTAAAGTGCTTGTGTTGATCAAATATTCATTCTCCACAATCAAATTTAAATCAATGTTCATTCTTCTATGGCTTGTTCCCCATACATAAGCCCCCGCGCCACCTGGCTGCAACGACGAATAATTTATTACGTTTCTTAAAAGCCATTACCGGGTGACAACGTCGATGGGCCGTCACTGCGCCCCGCAATTAGCATGGTCTTTACTGGGGTTCGTTTGGATGGGGATTACGTATACTCCGCAAATCATGTGGAATAACTAATACTGTTGGTACAGGAAAGCTTGGTTAACCAAATATTTGATGAAGAAGTTAAAATACCCTAATGGTCAAGTTGAAATATGCGCACATATTTGTACAGATTTTATGAAGGTTATTGAATATATATCCGCCCCAATTCTACTACAAACTTACAATTGCGTAACCAATGCGTTTGAAGAAGGAATGCTTAGCAGAATGAACATTGATGATTGAAATGTAAGCTTTTGCTTTACATTCGGTTTGCTATTTTACATAAATCAAAAACGTAAAGCAAAAGCTTACATTTCAATCATCAATGTTTATTCTGCTAAGCATTATTTCTTAAAACGAATTGGTTACGCAATTCGTTCGTTACGAATTCCCTCCGACCTACAATGAAGACATAAAAAGCACCTTACAGACTAGCAAGATGAAGGTAGCTAGCTAGGTTTATCTCCGCTTCCCATTTGACCTTGTCTAGATCATATTACGACCTATGGTCAGGTCTGATCAGGCCTACCTTTGGTTAGGGTTTTCTAGCTACCTTCGCATATGACCTCATCTTACTATACAGTGTTACTTTTAATAAATCAACAACATCGCAATACAAAGTACCTAACATCATAAATTACAACATTCTACGATTTTTGGTAATTTGAAATATTTTACTTTCATACAAAAATAAATTATCAATTTCTGAATGTTCTTAGCTCTGTGCGCACCGTACGCGCGAGCGTCGCGCGTGTCGTGTTTTCGTATGAACGGAACCTAGACTTACTAAAGTCACGATTGTACATTATAAGCTTGTAAAAACATTTTTAATTAATGTATTGAGTTATGGTGAAACTCGTAAAACAAATGTTGTTATTAAAGATGTAAGCTACCTAATCTTCCGAGGTTGCCTATTTATTAAAAATAACCCTGTGTACACTTGAAACCTGCAGAGAAATTCAAGGCACGAGTAATCTTGAAATTTCCAGATTTTTAGCGACTTCAATGTAATATTCAACGAGAGTCACTGTCCTATAATGCAAAAGAACTAATTTCAACTCTTTTAACATTCAGTACTACCAAATTTTACAGAAACTAATTAGACACAGATGTCCCAAGGCTCAGAGCTACTTATGGCATCGTGCCCAGGACTTACCATAAAACAAAAAACGCTGCTTATTCTCAATCTACTAAGAAAGTGCACACAGTATGTTTCACATTAAAGAACATAACATAACAAATCATCACGCCTCTTTCCTCGAAGGGGTAGACAGGGGTTTTAAACACACACTTTTCACCAGATATGTTAGGTACCCATGTAAGAGGTGGCAAGCCTGTTGCCATGCACCGGGCACAATGTGAGGCAAGGCAAGACAAATGTGCGAAAATCACATTTACGAGTAAGGTAGGTATAATAATAGGGGTAAAAGTATGAAATTGACGGCAATTTTATCTCTCTTAGTATTTTGTCTGTAACTATTAAGTTTCAGAGTTTTAAAAAAATAATTACCTCCTCTTAAAATAGACCATATTTTTGAGCTCTTTTGATTTGTTTTTATATTTTATTGTAAGTTTAATTGTGTTGAAATTGGACACGGAGACAACTCTTTATAAGTGCCTCCCGAATACATCATTTAATGTGAATTCACCTAAAAACTATAAAAAAAATGTATGAAGTGTGATATCACACATATTGCTTAAGCTTGTCTAATGATACATGCCATAAACTATTATCTCTGGATTTGTCGTTGTGAAGAAATCTGAAATAATGTTAGTATGGACAATGCAATCTTTCCCAAAATCTCCATACAAAACGGCAATTTCATACTGTAACCCCTAATATAATAAGCAAGTTTGCATTCCCGCTACTGCTAAATTCTAATTTGAAAAGCTGCATACCCATTATTTTTATAAGCAGAAACTGTTTTAAACCTTGGTTTTCTAAGTGTTATTCAAAGGACATTTAAGGCCAGTTCTCTAGGAGTAAAAATAGTTTTTCATAACATTTTGACTATCGTCATCACCATTCAATCATACTGATTCACTCAACACACTGGGCATAGGTTCTCCTTTAAAAGATACTTCATGAGAGTGGTCAGCAGCATGACTGTTGTTGCCACTTGGACCAACAAATAAACGTGTCTTTCGAAGCAGGAATCCCGAGAACATACTAGAAGTTACTTATCCAAATTAGTCACAACGCCACAGAGCTTTTTTGCGTTATGATAATTTTTCCCGAAGGGGTAGACTAACCTCTTAACACCCACATTTAGCGAGATAAATACCCCATATAACAGGTGGCGAGCCTGTTGCCTTGCACCAGGTACAATGTGAGGCAAGCGATAATCACAATTAAGTGTACATAAGTTTTATTCGATCTCAGTGGTACAGGCGGTGGGATCGAACCCGCGATGCCTGCAGCCTCTTAAACGAGTAGTGCTATATCCGTTCCAACTCGGCTACCGCTGCCTTACATAAACTATTGTCTCAAAATAATGCATCAATATGGATTTTTAAAACCAATTAGAAATTACTACACTTCAGTATTTCTTTCATTAAATAAATACAAATAGTGTTTATAAAATTTTGGGTTAACAGTAGCTACAATAAATAGAGAATTCAATTGTAGATACATTACATTTATTTTAAAGAGTTCAAGGTAAAATATATTGTTAAGTACCAAAGTTAGGTTACTGCGGACTCGCCCATACATTTGGTCCAGCACAACCGAACAGTACAACATTCCTATTATAGAGATTTATGAGCGGTACAGAGCAATTCTTTAAACCGCCGGAGAAAAAAGCGTTTTACGCCCCCATTCTATTTACGATCACTCCTGGGAAGTGCTATAAGTGAGTTAAGTGTGACTTAGTGCCGAAACTGTTTCGTGACGCCATGAGAAATGACCTGATTTATTCGACCGGTGTTAATTTCACTGCAGGAATAGAACTGAGGAGTCTCTGAATTGAATACAAAGAGAACTAAGAGAAAAAGAGAGTTTTCTGGTATAGATATTGCAATTCACGAAGGTGTCTAAATCATTCGATTCTTGCTTCCTTGAAGGCCAGTAGTTCAAGTAAGATAATTCTTGAATCAGAAAAACTTGTTCCACATAACGTAACAATAGTACTTATCGTCATAAATAAACCAGACGGGTATACAATAATACTAGTGATGTGTTTTGACATGTGAAAGTAGATTACTTATTTGACATTTTACTAAATACAATACTTGGTGAATGTCACTCTCAAGGCCCAATTGCACGATCAAGAGTTAGCGCTTAACCCTAGGGCAAATAATAGGTTGGGGAAAAAGTTTCTTCGCATTTTTTAAGAAAATTCAAAACATTTTTTAATATAGTTTATTTACATTTAACTAAAGTATGTAGGTACCATTTTGTTCGATAACTTTTTGCCATCTTGTAGGTAGGGACATGATCCCATTGCTATAGAAATTTTGGGACTTCTGGTCAAAATACCGCGACAAGTGGTTTTGGCAGTCCTCTCGTGATGTTAACCTGACACTGCCTAAAGAATTCTGAAGAGACCGAAACAGGTGGAAATCTGAAGGTGCAAGGTCAGGACTATACGGCGGATGCATTAACACCTCCCAGCCAAACTCTCTTAATTTTTGCTGAGTGGCTAAAGATGTGTGAGGTCTAGCGTTATCATGATGAAAAACCACACCCCTTCTGTTGATTAATTCCGGCCGCTTTCTCTCAACTTCTTGCTTTAATCTCATCAGTTGTTCGCAGTAGAGTTCAGAATCGATGGTCCTGCCTGGTGGTAACAGCTCATAATGAATAATGCCCTTCCAATCCCACCACACACACAGCATCACCTTGTTGCGAGTTAACCCGGGTTTCACCATAGTCTGTGAAGCCTGACCGGCCTTTGACCACGACCTTTTTCGCACGTTCTTGTCGTACGTGATCCACTTTTCATCACCAGTTATCAGCTTCTTCAAAAATAGTTCGGTTTCATTACGTCGTAATAAAGAATCACAAATGAGTACACGGTTCATTAGGTTTCTTTCAGTGAGCTCGTGAGGTACCCAAATGTCGAGCTTTTTTGTGTACCCAGTTTTTTTCAAATGCGCCAAAACTGTTTTGTGGTCAATTCCCAGTTCTTCAGCTACGTCGTAACTACTGACATGCCGATCTTGCTCCACTTTTTCAAAAATGGCATCCATTTTATCTGTAATAGGGCGGCCAGAGCGACGTGCATCTTTGACATCAAAATTTCCGGATTGAAAACGCTTAAACCAAATTTGTGCTACTCTCACAGACACTGCACTAGGTCCATAAACATCGCAAATTTTTTTCGCGGCTTGCGTTGCATTTTTACCTTTTTTGTAGTTAAATTTTAAAATGTATCGAATTTCTTCATTAGATTCACTCATCTTGGCGGTACGAAAAACAAATGAAAATCACACATTTTCCTAATTTGAATTTGGAATTATGTTCTTCAAAATTTACACTTTCAATGATACCAAAACCAGCCAGATATAAATAGTATAGCCAAAGAGATTTTATTACAAGTTTATACATACTATAATGCGAAAAGACTTTTTCCCCAACCTAATATATGGGCAAACCCTGGGTTAGGCGCTAACTCTCGATCGTGCAATTGGGCCTTACTGATTAAATTATAATTCGTATAAAGTAGAAAAATAACTCACTCTGATCTACGCAGAGTTATGTAGTGTTGATTATAGTCTTTAGTCATACTTATTAACGAATATTGGGACATCAGTTCCACTTAGAGAAAATTATTTTATAGCAATATTATTACGGTTAGATATTGCTCGTTAATTCCAGGAAGTAAAATTCGTTTTCCCTTGGCAATTCTAACTGAATCGCTACTTGTCATATATGGACAGTAACCAGATTCCTTTGTAGCCACTGCCTCCGTTTGATTGAGTGATTAACAAATTGCTTTGACTCAAGACAAATTACATTGAAGGTACATTGAAAGGGAAGACTCATTTATTTAGATGCGTATGAGTTTCTGATTATAGTGATTTGAATTCTTAAAAAAGCTTTTTCTTAGGACTAAGGTTCACCAAGCTTCTAGATATAATTAAAGTCGGATTTTTCATCAAAACTTTTCACTATAAGACACGCGTCTATTCATAGTATTTGAGTTATGATGAACTTAATTATGAACTTAAAACGTTTGCGACGTGACAAAATGACCCTCATTCTAGAAGAAATTGAGACTACTAGCTAAAAGTATCTGCGTTTAATTTGTATAAATTAAACGGAGATCCTCTCCATTTGAGACAATAAAATCTGATTTGATTATCAAAATAGATAACTACATATAGGAAGTGCATGCTAGACTCACAGACGTAAAGACAATGGACACAACCGTTCTTTGGCCGTAGGTGATATAAACAATGCCATTCACGAGCGGATTAAGGATCAAAAAGCTCATAAAGGAATAGCCCCCAGTGCTTTGCACCGAACGTATGTATGAGGATGGAAAACTCACACCTGCTTTCATCCGTAAATGACACACCAGACAATAATAGCTCGTAATACTTCAACAACAAACACCACAGGAATACAAATTGATAGCAAGCTCTCGTTTGTCCAGGTGAATTCAGCTTAATTGTTTTTTTCTTCCTAATGAGACTCAAGTGGACGACAATAGCTGTCATTGTGTCATTGACTTTAGGACAATTTTTTATTTTTCCCGTTAATTTGTCTCTTTTAATTTCCGTATGGGAGCGGATGAGCGCACGCATTCAATTCAACACAATAGCTACTTTCATATTACGAGGTATTCGTTTCTTTTTTAAAGTGATCCATTAAAAAGCTTCGTACAGCTTTACTGTAACATTCGTTTTAAATTAAAACGTTTTGTTCGGTTTTCTCTTCATCTTTAATATCCAACTGTTGCAATTCGCTTTTTTGAAATAATAATTGTGTTAATTAACCAACTCCATACCAATTCTGTATCATCATTTTTTATGACTTTCTTGTAATGAAGCTTTACACAATGTAAATTTAATTGTTTTGAAAACAATGAATGGATACGGCAGTACATTGAACGAGTATTAATGTTTATTAGAGCAATGATATAATCAAAGACTCTTTTAAGGATTTTTTAATACTCTCAAAATATGACACTCACACTGATACTCGCATTAAGTGATGGATTTAGAGTTTTTACCCTTTTACACAAAATAACTCATAACTTCATATCCAGGGATTATTAACTGTAACTTATGTAACACCTGTCTATTGGAATTTCGGTTTGAATCACAGAGTGGTTATGGATTTACTTTAGTGCTTAACTTCAATTGACCCCTTACGTGGGGCCAAAATTACTGGCAAAATGTGGGTATCTCTGTCTACCCCTTCGGGGATAGAGGCCTGATAAAATGTATGTACACCATCACGATTTCAGTGTTAGCATTTACAAAAGAAGAATGTCCGGTTTCCGATGCGTTTGAAGATTTGCTTGCTACAGCTCATAATTTGCTTAAGAACGACTTGTCCCTTGGAGATAAGGCTCATAGTTCACTAACAAGCCCGCAAATGTTAGACACGTCTAACTCCCCGTCTACCTCGTTAGGTAATCAAATTTGTTTGCCGTTCGTTAACGAGCGACAGCGCCCGACTTTCAGACACGAGACCTGTTTGCAAATGCAGATTATTGGAGACTGCCCACCAATGGATGTATCGGAATTAAGGTTGCTGCTGACATCGAAGTATTGATTATTGTTAACACGAATGACACTATATCATCCAAATAATAGGGGTTAAATAATGAAATTGCCGTTTTTTTCTCTCTTAGTATTTTGTCTGTAATTATTAAGTTTCAGAGTATTTAAAAAAATTATTACCTCCTCTTAAAATAGACCATATCTCTTTTGAGTTTTTTTGATTTGTTTTGATAATTTGTTGTATGTTTAACTATGTTGAAATTGGACACGGAGACAACTCTTTTTAAGTGCCGAATACATCATTTGATTTGCATTCACTTAAAAACGATACATAATTTTTATGGAGAGTGATATCACACATATTGCTAAAGCTTGTCTTATGATACAGTATGCCAACAAATATTATCTCTGGATTTGTCATTGTGGAGAAATCTGAAAAAAATTTGTATGGAAAATGCAGACTTCCCCAAGATCTCCATACAAAACGGCAATTTCATACTTTAACCCCTAATATAATCAAATTAATTCCAAGCCAATTACTGTATTCGAAATTCGGACTACTGTTTTGAATTTGGAAATATGACAGTATTGCGTTGACTGATTCATAATACACAGGAATCGCTCATTTCATTTGCAGCTTAATCAAAACTCACGAAAAGTACACCCGATTACACAGTCGCGATTTTAGCTCAAAGTTTGACTGCGCAATTAACGCACATTGTCCAAATAAATCTTTATTTGTACGTCTGTGACCCCTGCTTTTTACTGCAGCCCATCAGCTCCCCATTCAGTTGGTCCATTGGATGTGTGAACTTTTGTTTTAAGCTATAGTTTGGTATAATTGCTCTTAACGGCTGCTGAGTCAGATTCATTTTTTATTGCAGCATTGTTTTTGATTTCTATAGAAGATTCTGAATTTTTAATTATCATAACGAATAATAAACTATTAATAATAAACAGAATTATAATCCAATTATTGATAGTTGGGTTATTATTCTGGCGCAGTTTTAGTGAACTACTTATAATTTGAAGCACCAGCAAGTATCTAGCTCTAAAACACTTTATACTGTACTAGCTGTTGCCCAAGACTACGTCCGCGGTTACTATGGTTTTTTTAAACAGGAACCCTTAAATTTTCTCTCAAAGTCTCAGCCTGATCGGTTTAAAATTGACAAAATCATACAAACTTTTATCTCCTATTTTATCCCCTTGGGGGTAGAATTCATCAAAATCCTTTCTTAGCAGAGGCCTACGTCATAACACCTACCTGCATGCCATGCAAAATTTCAACCTGATCCGTCCAGTGGTTTGGGCTGTGTGTTGATAGACACTATGTCAGTCAGATTTGTCACCTTTGAGTTATCTATATATATATATATATATATAGATATAAGAGATTGAAATAAGACAGAGTAAAAAATTAGATTTAATTTTTATTTAAGCATTTCATAATTCTGGAAGCAAGTGTGAAGCCAGATACTTAAAAGTACATCTAAAGCCCTATGTGGAGCGTCTATTAAAAATAATAAAGTTCGCCCCAGAGTTTAGAACTGCCTACGGACATACGGTAGACTCTACCGCCCTATGAAACACCGCAATAGGGGCCGAGAGCACTGCAAATAGAGACCTTACTAAAAGTTCCTATGCTACTGAAGCAACTATCATGGGTTTGAGAGAAGGATTAAAGAAAATATTTAGATTTTTTTAAATACTGTTTTATTACACGTAATCGTTTCTGTAAGCACCCAAATTTTATGCTGCTGTTACTTTTTAATATTTATACCAACATTTGAAACATTCTAATTTGTAATTAATAGTGACCCAGTTTTGGCTTTATGTCAAAGCTCACTTTTCCATACTGACCCATTTGGATTGACACAATGTATAAACTAGAAACGAAGATCAGCGAACGATATTTTATTTTCATTTCTTTATAAATTTTCGGCTAGTTTGAGGTTATATTATATTGCGATTCCCAGTGACAATTTATGTTCGTCGTGAACTTTCCTATTTACGAAATTAAAAAACAAACGACAATTGAGATTTCAATTAAAATTTTTTTTAGAACCCAATTATTAATCGTCATAGTGCTATACGTTCATGCCTGCCGGTAGTTCCAGCCGGGAGTGAAACACGAAAACTCGATAAATTTTAAAGAGCCTTCGCCCTCACGCCGCTGGCTATCCGTCCCACGTTTACAGCTGCCAAAACACTCGCCATTTTGGAACTGCATTAATATTGCGAGAAGGATCGCTTTATTGTTTGGAATTTCGATTCCGAATTAAAAGTGTGAAATAGGAATGTCGGAGTTCATCTACGGTGTGTATTGAATAAATTTTATTGATGAGTTGTTTTTTTATTTGTAATGCGCCGTTATCACAGATGTGGCTTCTGTTCATGCGCTGTATGGTATGCAGTATGCAGATTATTACTCACTACCGCGACTTCGTCCGCGTAGAATAGTTACTTTGAGATAGTGTGATGGTATGTAGCCTATAGCCTTCCTCAATAAATAGGCTAATCAACACTGAATTTTTTTTTCAAATTGGAACAGTAGCCTCAATTGGTGGAATTGAAAATTTACTCCTACTCTACGAGTATTATTAGAAACAAAGATCATAGTGGCGTAAATTTGTCGTAATTTTTTCTGGGCGGCGTTATATTAATTTTATGACATTCACTCGCATGGCACCCGTTCCCATGGGAATATCGGGGATAAAAGGTAGCCTATGTCCTTTCTCAGGTTCTAGACTATCTGTATATCAAATTTCGGTTAAATTGGTTCATTAGTTTTGACGGGAAAGCGAAACAGACAAACAGAGTTACTTTCGCATTCATAATATTAGTATGGATTACTGTCCAACCTACAGCCTGCCTGCCTGTCCTACCTGCTAACCTACAGTCACAAATTCATTAGCGATTATCCATCCACTTCTAATACCAGTAATGACATAATATATTACACTATAGGTTCCCACTTAGGGCTGGCGTTCAGTGGCGGCGTGGCTTGGCATGACCCGGCAGGTTATGCTGCGGGATTCCGCGGCATTCCGTGGCATTCCGCGGCATTCCGTGGCATGACGTGGCATCCAGCTGCATACCGTGGCATCCTGCTCAAAGCCCAGCCTTTTTGGCATCAATCCGATTTGCTCCGCGCGGATTCGAAGTTGGTTGTGTGTCGCAGGTGAACGGATCTTCGGACGGTCATAAGTCAGTATGAGAGACATAAAAAAAGCGCGTGCTAGTGCGTCGTCGAAAACCGTAATGACCGCTACCCAAGATTCAACCTTAATTCAACTTCCTTAGTAATAATTATTCCTCAACACCCACACGTTTCGCGGGATGTAGTGACTCGCCGTGTTAACTTGTGGAATGAAATGCCATGACACTTCATGCCGCAGCATCCCGCGGCATGTCATAAGGTATCTAAAATTTTGAATTTAGAATTCATGTTCTTTTTTTTCAATAAAAAAACATGAATTCAGAATTCATTAAAATATGATTCTAAATAACTTTATTAGTTATAAAATCCTTTGCCATAACATGCCGGCAGTGAGCGCCAACCCTTAAGAAACTAGTTCAATCTACTCATGTATTCTCTGCGGACTAGAAGCACGCTACTAATCAATTTTCGATACATTTATTGTAATAACTTATAACCAATCATTAAATTAATGCTTAAAATAATTTCTATGATCGACATTCAATAGCTAAAAAACATCTTCGGCCTTTAAACTAGGTACAGGCCTTTCTACGAGGAGAAATGAAGCGTATGGGCCGCTAGATTAAAAGCTAAAAAAATTACAAACTTTTTTTATTTCCCTTACGTTGACTGCGTATCTGCGTTTTATTTAATCCCGTTTGTGTGAGGTCTGGTGTTAGCCAATAGATGTGTAGAATCGGTACGAACGATATTTTAATATTGGTCTTTCCTGTAGTAACGCGGTATTAACCATCTGGTCATTACGCGGTGTCGCACACGCAACATCTCATTTATTTAGTTTGGTATGTATTAATGTTTAAATTTATTATTTAACGCCATCTCACCTGATGTACCAACCAATTTATTATTATAATAAATAGTTCAATGAAAAGAGATATACGTACGTACGTACTAGGTATAGAAGTTTCTACAGCCTTGTTGTAAAAGAAAGTGCAAATGTAATTGAAATGATGAATATCAAGTTTTAATTAAACTGTGGAAGTAATCTCCCAAGTGACAGTTAGAAACTATAACTGAGCCGTTTCTGTTTTGTTTTTTTAAATAACTGCTGTTAAGTTTTTTAACAAGAGATTGTATTCTTTATTAATGTTGCAAAGAATCACAGTAGGGTGCTCGTCTAGTAATAATTTGATCTGTGATTGTCAAACAGTTTGTCTGACGGTTTTTGGTATGGACCTTGTGAACTTAATCAAACCTAATACTTTTTATTCAGTAATGCGCTAAATAATACATGTTTAAATTTATGAAATGTCAGTAGCGTAATACTAAATGGTAACTTATTGAAAATTTGTATAGCCATACAGTAACAATTATTCGAATACATATGAAGTCTCTGGTGCGGTATATACAGTTTGTTTCCTTTCCTGCTGTAAAGCCAAGGGTTTTGAAGCATTAGCATTAACATGTAATCTCAAACTTATCTTGTGATCTTTAATTCGTGATTATGAGTTGGTATTAAATTATTTCAACATTTCTCGCCCCCAGATATTTATATTCCTATTTTCAGCCTCAGGCCTTCCTCATGGAGAAACACTCAAGAAGTATGGGCCATAAGACCACCCGCTGCTGGCCCAATGTGGCCAACGGCTTAAAGTGCCTTCCGAAGCACAGAGAAGTTCGAGGTAACAAACTTTTGGTCACCTATCTAAGGCCTGAACGTGACGATGGTAGCTTTGTTTTCGATATCGAAAGCCAAAGCACTTACCACTTAGCCATCGATCTTCTCCTCTCTTATTTTCCTGATAAGGCTATAACTAATAAACGAAGAGTAATAATGACCAAAGCTAGGTTCTCATAGCTCGATCCCCAAGCATAAAGGCATAAAATTTATTTCATATTTTTACGATTATACGGTACAGTCGTCACGCCATTACGCCTCGTAAATTCTTCATTACAAAGTATACTTTACAATCTCACTAATTAGATTCGGCCGTACTTTTCCGTCTGTTTCTAATTAAAATGCAATAATTCGTGAACGGGCAACTGAAGGAGCACAGTTTTATGATTTATTACATCGTTAATCAGGAGTTGGACAAAGTTACTTTCATTTGTTTAAAAGTTTCTGTAACGTGCGGTATTTTGTATAGTATTGTGTCTTACAATGTACGGAGATTTGGCAGTGGCAGTGGCATGGCAGTTGCTTGTAAATAATATAAATTTTGTGATATCTATACCTTTCAACTAACCCAAATTACGCAGCTTAAGTCAGTTATGTTACAGTATTGTGTTTTATACTCGACTAGCTTTTGCCCACGACTTCGTCCGCGTGGACTAGTTATATAGCCTATAGTCTTGCTTAATAAATGGGCTATCTATTACTGAAAGAATTTTTCAAATCGGACCAGTTGTTTTTTTTTCATATGACAGGTAAGCTCTTGGCCTATATCTCACCTGATGGTAAGTGACGATAACGCCGAAGGAGAAAACGAGCTTCACCTGTAAATCCTCAACAACTAAGGAACTGGCTATCTTACCTTTGTTTTCTAAAACCTGGCAAATACTTATAACATTGTTATTATGGCAACAAATTGAGGTAAGACGGTGATAGCTTGCAAGGTGGGTTTGAAAACCCTACCACCAACCAAACTGAGCAGAAAAACTTCAGCCCCCATGGAGACTCGAACCCGGACCTCCCGATCAACACCCGGTGATGTGAACCACTAGACCAGAGAGTTTCTGAGATTTGCGCGTCCAACCAAACAATCAAACGAACTCTTTAGCATTCAAATATTAGTATAGATGACGAACAAATGCAAGTACATAATATACATGTAAATATTCATAGTCTACTCAATATATAACTAAACATCCAAAATAGGAGAATAAATGCCTGTATTCATAACACAAACATTTGCCCCCACCGGGCATTGAACCCAAAACTTGAGATGTTGACTCTTTTAAACCGGCTCAAACACCCCTGGTCACGGAGGTCATCAAAATAGCTAATTAACTGTCGCATAAAGCTTTAAAAGCATGTTCTTTGAATGTAATAACAAACACAGGAAAAGATTGGTATATCAATTGTGACTAGGTCAAACCATAAGCACGCTGGGTCGAGAACAAAGTACTGAATAATGATACGGACAAAGATTTGTTCCAAGATTTGTACTTGCCATTGTTTCTTACAATAATTGTGTTGTGTTAATGTTAAATAGAACAAAAAGGGATTGTTGAAACAAAACCATATATCGTATTTAAAACAGATATATACTATTAGGATAAGTACAGTTTTTAATTGAAAAGTCTAAATGATTTAAGGAAAATATATCAGTAAGCATGTAGAAATAGTAGAAATAATCATAGATGAGGTGATTGTAAATACATCAATTAATAATATTAAATTTGATGGATTTTATGTTGTGTGGGAAAAGAGTGGGAAAAGGGCAAGAAGAAGAAGACTTAACATTGTAAACTTTTACCAAACGAAGCTTTGCATTTTGATAATTATGCCAAAAAAATAATGTTAGCTTGAAATGGAAATAGAGTTATCATTATAAAATTTACATCAAAAGCTTAGTCAGAAAATAGCAACATCATTATTTTTCCTTCTTGGCATTATTTTATCGCCCTAAAACAATAGGAAGCGTGTCCGGATGATATAACTACTCTCGAAATTAACGAGATCGTAGGTAGAAGTAAAGGTGAACTGAATGGAGACCACCAAAATTGCCGACATTTGTCAAAGTTTCCCGCGGAAATGGTGCATAAATAAAATACAGTTACAGGAAAAATAGGTGCCCCTACTCTGTGATCATCGTCACTGAACAGAATGAAATTGAATGAAACAAGTTTTATTACGAAGATATCACTGAATAGGAAGAAATAGGTGAAAAGGAATAAGCATATTTTTTAATTAAAATATTATTCAAACGATGACAACTAAGTTTAATGTCAGATTAGTTCAAATGATTATAATAATACTAACTGTTTCCCGCGACTTCGTCGGCGGTTACTATGGTTTTTAAACTTTCCCACGGGAACCCTTAAATTTTCCGGAATAAAAAGTATCTAAGATATTGACCAGGGATATAAGGTATCACCATGTACAATTTTATTGAAATTGTTCTAGCCATTTCGGAGATTAGTCCGTACAAACATACAGAACAAAAAATAAGAAAAAAACATTTTTTGGTATTTTCCCCCTTGGTTGGTTGGTGACAGACAGACGTCTGTACATATAAAAAAAATCTTACGAACGTCTGTTCGACCTCTAGTTTGATTATATTTATAGATAATAAAGGAAACAAGATTTGTGAAATATTGGATTTAATACAATAGGTGTGTTTGAAAGAAGAATAAACTTCTATTGCACGACCTGCAAGGTCGAGTGGACGCCGGTCTCAAGGCGTCGCCATCTCGAGAGGTTCCGTGTTCGATTCCTGGTGGCGGCAAATGTTTGGGTGATGAATTCAGGCGTTTTTTCTCCAGTCTTGGATGTATTTATCTACTAAATATATTTATCCGCCATCTAGTATCCGTAACACAAGCAGCATTCGTTGCATAAAATGGGGCTAGCTGATAAGTGTGAATGTCTCAAGATATTTATTTATTTACTACTAAGCCTTCAGTTACAAAGTATTATAGTTTTGAACCGTCAGTCTTCCTAAACGGATGTATTGCAGAGACTAATTAAACTTAATACGTTTTTGAAATCATACAAAAGAAGCATATTGCTAACCTGTCTGGAAGTGGTTTCAATGAGGGTTTTGTCTACTTTTTTGGCCACTAGATAGCGCTACGTAAAAGTCGGGTCCAACAGCTGTCAGATAACACAGAGTCGTGCGATTCTACATCTATGGTCTTAGGAAATGTATCGAAAAAACCATCCGTCAGATCGGCGTATGTGTTTTGACAGCTCATGGACCCGAAGTTACAGTGCTGCCATCTGTCGTAGACCGTTTTAAGAAAACCCTCATTGCTTAGATTACATGCAAACAACCATATATATCTCTTTTAGTTTCAGAAGACCTTCAGTATTACTCCAACCTGAAACATGAGTGGTACGAAAATAACAATAACACAATAGTAAACTAACTTCCCCTCATTGGATAAAAGTTAAACACCAATCAAAAGTCATGAAACTTTATCATTACTTCCATCATTAAAACTTATGGAAGAATAGTAATCCATTTTAAAGCTGTTACCAAAATTTGCGTTACACGGAAAGTTTTGAAGCACTCGCGTGCCGTTCGGCATTCCGTGGTAGGGGCGATGATCTACGGCATATTTTACCAAATTTACCAAACAGACTATAAAATTGAGAGTCAGTGTGGACGCAGCGAGCCTTCACTTATTTTTTTCGAACTAAAAATAGCTGCAATTAATAAATATTTACGGACAAAAGGTTTTATAATCAAATAGGTTTATTTATTCTTGGTTAAACTTTTATCCAAACATAATACCGAAGATATTTCGGTTGTATTGCTATCTCGAAGCATGTATCCAAGGAAGACAACTCAAAGTATTGATAGTAAATAGAAGGTGGCATAAACATAATATTCAGAGATTCTCTCGCCAAAGTCAGAAGCGAAAAGCAGGTTAATCTAGCTGTGCGGATGGTTTACATACGGATGGTATACATCAGCGTACTGTTGCAAATTGACCAAAGATTGGCCGTTAATTCAATTCAGAGGTGAAATCACAGGATTTTGGCCACACATCAAGCTACATAAGACATGAAAGTATCACAATAATAAATGTTCCAAATTTGTCAACGTCACTGACCGTATTGGTAAGGCCAAATTGTGACGAATAGCAGTCAAAACACCGCATCTCGGACGTATCTCGCTTACAAACACATCAGTCATCGATGACACAGCGTAGCCAGCCACGAGCAACGTCGCTACCGATAAACACTTGATTAAATTAAAACCGGTCCGGTTCGCCTGATTGATTTACGGCGCCGGTACGGGCCGGCCGGCACGTCGACACGCGTGCCACCGTTTAATTAATTTACCGTACAATGTCCAGATCGGAGACTTTTTTCACGTTACACGCGACCGTATTGTTAACAGTTAATTTTATTGTATTCTAGAATGACTTGTTTTATTTTCACTTTGAAGTCAGTAAGGTTTTTTGACTACGAATACATTCTTGATTAGTGATTCTATTTTTATTATATTATATGTCCATTTATCAAAAAGATTTCTTATTTGTTTTGTCATTTTCATTTCATTATTATCAGCTTGTGCGTTCCACAAACCTTTCTTCACAAACCAAAGCATTCGATCCACTATAACACCAAGCTCCTGAATTAATTTCTCGTGAGAAGTTTATTTAGTTTAGTAACAAACTACAAAGCGTTTGCTTGCCTAAAACACTGAGTGCGATTCACAACTACTCTAGAGAAATACGCAGTATCTCCGATAAACTGTTGCACAGTTTGGAAGACTTTAAAATTGTTTGTATGTTATTTATTCTGATTTATTATCAGAATGAATAAAATTATAAAAATTATAGATCTATAACGGAAGGATCGTATGTATTAGTATTACACAGAACTTAAAAGCAACGCAAACCCATGATTCTTTCTAGGTTTTAATAATAAAAGGTAGATATAAATTTCTTGATTTCCTGGACAACATTTATAGGAAGCTACTTCATGATAGATTGCTACCAAGTCGTAATAAAACCAAAGACATTGAAGTTACAATCGTAGCATTTCTGGAATTGACACAAGTATTAACTATAAAACTAGACAACGAGACTCAATAGAACACACCAACTACAGTGTGGCGCTACCAAGTTGGTACAGATAAATAATATCCGCCAAATTCTGTGATGATTTGGAAAACGAAGGTAAAGAAAACAAAACAGGGGTTGAAAACTAATTGAAGAAATTTCAATATCACAGACGAATTCGTCGTTCGATATAGCCAAATTGTTTGGACATCTGACTCTAATTGGTGTCCGAATATTCCCGAATAAATTGTTATTACCTTAATAACAATAACGGTAATGCGATGAGAACCATTCCATTTGGGTAATCGTTATAAGTTAGAACCATGACAGCCTCGCGGCGTTATCATAACATTCACTTGGGATTGTTCTTGTAAATGGACTAATAGATTGCTTTGGGAATAAGCATGCAATTTTTCGAAGCTGCTCTTCGTAAATTGGATAATACCATGTTGGAAAGATAATAGAAATATTTATTGAATGAACGCAGTCGAGGAGTTTGTACCTTATGAAATACATTGTTTCCTTTATTCTTTTATAGCTTGATAATTCTCATTGATTGCAGGATTTTATTCCTTTACTAATGTAACTTGCTTAGACTGCAGATATGTGATTTGAACTCGTCCTCAGCCTATATACGTCCCACTGCTTGACACAGGCCTTCCTCATGGAGAAACACATGAGGAGTATGGGCCGTACCACAACCACGCTGGCCCAATGCGGGTTGGTGGGTAGAAACGGTGGCAATAGAGACCAGGATCAACGGCTTAACGTGCCTTCCGAAGCACGGAGGAGCTCGTGATCACAAAGTTTTGGTCAGGCATCTACGGCCTGACCATGGCAAAGGTAGCTTTGTTTTCAATCGAAAGCCAAAGCGTACTAACCACTACGCCTCTGAGCTCCTCAGTGTGATTTGAATAACAGAGTGGTTATTTATGGATTTTCCTTAGTGTCCGGTAATAGCAAAAGGCTTGCCCCTATTACATGGTATCAACCAAATTACTGGCTAACTGGTTGTGTAATGCACCCCAGCCTACCTCTTCGGGAGTAAGGTGTGATAATATGTATGGTTGTGTGAATGCTTTATCGAATTAATGTTATGCCAGCACTTCACTTGGCGTATCGAGTTCGCGTTATTGCTATGTTTGTCCGAAAACGGCCATGAGTGGACGGTCTATTTGAGTATTTGCACGAAAATGGTGCAAACCACGTGCAAACAACGCAAATAGCAAGGTTTTTGAGTTGTTCGACCTGCTTTTGCTTGTTCGATTTGCTTTTAGAAAACATTAACTGTGGCTTTCTTTTAAACTGTCTCTTCTAAAGCAGTATCAAATTAAAATAATTAAAGCTATCCCGATAACATCGGGTTTAAAAGAATCGTCAAAGCCGCGATCCTACTACAAACCTTATCTTGAAACGCCCGAGTGCATCTGAGAACTATCAGACTATTGTTTTAGGAAGAGCTCTTCTATGAAACAATAGAAATTGAGGCTTTAAAGTAACTTCTTAGATTTCTCTTTGAGACTTCTATTTAAAGATAAATCCTTTATACGTCATTGTGGGTGAGAAGTTTATTGCTTGTGAAGAGTAGATAGTAGAATGATTGGGTTTTTTTTCTATTAGACCAAAATAAGTCGATAAGTCCCGTAATTATAATGTGTACTACAGAACTTCATTTATGACACGGAAATGAAATTTAATTCGTGGATCCTGTTTGAATGCGAACAATTTGATCATCATCAACACGGACACGAATATAAATAATATTGGATCCTTACCTATGAAATTGGTGTTTTTTTTTCTCTCTTAGTATTTTGTCTGTAACTATTAAGATTCAGAGTATTCCTAAAAAATAATTACCTCGTCTAAAAATAGACTATATTTTTGAGCTCTTTTGATTTGTTTTGATAATTTGTTGTAAGTTTAATTGTGTTAAAATTGGACACGGAGACAACTCTTTTTAAGTGCCTCCCGAATACATCATTTTATTTGCATTCAATTAAAAACGATAAATAATTTTTATGAAGTGTGATATAACACATATTACTAAAGCTTGTCTAATGATAGATGCCAATTATTATTATCTTTGGATTTATCGTTGTGAAGAAAACTGAAAAAATTTTAGTATGGAAAATGCAGCATTCCCCAAAATCTCCATACAAAACACCAATTTCATAGGTAAGGACCTAATATTAACAATATTGTAATTGATGTTGGTCAACTAAATAAATCAAAGAATACTGGACTTAATTAAGAGATTAAATTATAAAAAATAATAATATTGTTACCACTATTATTCTACTCATAAATGCACCCTCTCATCATAGCGAAGCACTAACATTTTTACACAGCGAATAACAGACAAAACTTTAATATACCATAAACTCAGTGTGCCATTAAAAATGCTTCATTGTACTTTAGTATTTCTTCTTTATTCCTTTGACATAAGAGCTAGTATTGGAGTGCAGTGATGTCAAAATAAGCTTGGTAGGCGCGGGAACAACACAAATATTATTGCGTGCAATGCTGCACGCTCTCACTCTTGCGGTCTTCAAAATAAGGTTGCTAGTTGAGTGTGTTGTTATTACTGAAGCGAATGAAGAATGTTGGTGCATCTGAGTGCAGAACTGTCCTTGGTGCAAGCTTTATGTCTCTTAGAAGATGGCTGGAAGCTGCTTACTGCTTCCAGTAAAATGTTTTCCTGGTAGCGAACTCAACGTATACCACATAGTAACTCCGCATTTTCAGTGTTAGAATGGTATATTGTATGTCATAATGGGCGAATGTCGGTTCAATTTGTCGACTTACAAATACTTACGTTCAAAGGAACCTTTGACACTCTTAGCTTGTTGCATCTAAAGGTAGATGTTGGCAAAATTGTTTACAATAACATGTTAGTTTTTACCAAAACCAAAGGGTTGCCAGCAATAAACTGCCACGCAAATTTATAGCCATCACGATACCTGATCTATAATTTTATGAATGATAAAACGAGACCAACGGTTAAACTGCGTCGTGAAGCACGGAGGAGTTCGTGATCACAAAATTCTGGTCATCTATCCGCCGCCTGACCATGGCGAAAGTAGCTATGTTTTTGATCGAAAGCCAAAGCGTAAGTCACTACGCCACCAGCACCAATTGTGACATAGTTGGCTTTAACAACGTCAGAATATTAGATACTTTTAATAACCAAAAAAGTTTCAAAAATGTAATTAAGAGTACTCACACACAACAGCACATAATCAGCATCAAGCGAAATATGCCTTACCTGAAAAAAAAATTAAAAAGTTAGACAAAATTTTAGAAATTAAATTATACAAACTCCCGTTTCTTTTAATTAGGTCAACGGTCCGTGGGTACTCGTTTCATTATCAAAAATATTAAATTTTCCGTGTCACAAAGTTACGGCTTTCATATGCAAATCGTTGGAGTTGGGTTGACTGATGGCTATGAAATGTGACATATTGAATGTAAGCTCGTAATTTTTGAGAGATTTAAGAATTGTATCTTTTTCAATTGGTTTTATCTTCTTATCTTATCTATTGGTATATACTTCGTTGAATTTCTGGGTTTTCGTTTGAAAGGTAAGGCAGGCAGTGAAAATACTGGGTACGTTTTTGTTGAAGAGGAGGACTCCATATACGGATGTATCTACCGCTGGCTAAGCGGTAGGTTTCTGTGGGTCCCACCAGTAACGCTTTTTAGGTTTTTTAAGGGTCGGCAACGCGCTGGTGATGCCCTCGGTGTTGCAGGCGTCCATAGGCTACGGTGACCACTGCCCATCTGTGTGGGCCGTATGCTTGTTTGCTACCCTGGTAGTATAAAAAAAAAAAAAAAAAAAAAAAACGCTGGCGCTAATCACTAAGACACATACGAACCCCACCACGGGAACGACATACCTAGACTTCACATCTTACCGATGATATAAGTTTGCAACGTACATTGTTATCTTCAAGGAACTCGAGATTCGATTTATTGTTGCTCATCTAAAGTTCAAATTAATATTGCTTTTTTCTTCAATAAGTTTGACCAACTACTCGTCTGTGTGTCATAGTTACCGCCTATGATGTAATATTTATTTAGTCGTCATATCAATCCCTTTTGTTCAAGAGCGAATAGCTGAATTTGCATTGCAATAACCAAAACAGAACTCGGAATAATTGTTCCCTCTAGGCACTGCTAGTGGAGCAATTCATTTTGAATCTTATTTATAGTGAAACAAGTACCATTTCACTGTTTAGTGCCACATTTAATTCTAAGTTAGTAATTTGCATTTGGGTATGTCGTTACCTTTGATGTGATATAGAATTGTCGGGTTATAAGTACATAAAATTTAACACCTTTACTGAATTCAATATTAGCTTTAGTATTTTTTAATCATTACGTTTGACATAATAATATTATTATTATGGCTTAAACAACATTATATGAAATCAATTCTCTTTTTTTTGTATAACTTCTTGCGGTTTTTTTTCCGTATAAAAAATATCCCCGAACGGGGAACACCATAACCAGAAATCATTTTTTTTCAATATTTATCAAGCAATCACTGTGGGCCTTTTTTAGAGTAAGGGTCATTGACCGCGGAGAAAGAGACTAATTATATTTTTTTTATATTTCTTTCATATTATGTTCAAATAAAAGAATAACTCGAATGCTTTAGCAAACTCAACGAAGTACTCGTAATAAACAAATGAAAAATCTGTTTCAAAGTGCTTACCAAATCTTTCCTTTTACGTCTCACAGGATGTACACATTTGAAAAGTTCAAAGTGCTTATATAGTGGAAATAAAGGCCTTTTTCGCGGTGTGCCGTGGACAGGCTGGGACCCGCTTCCGAAGTTTGAAGTGCTCAAGGGATACTAAGTGAGAACGGTGGAAGTTGGGAACCCCATTTGTGGTTGAATTCGTGTCTGTCCATTTCAACCTAAATTCTCTTGCTATCGAAAATCGAGGCTCACACCTATGTGCCATAGTTTTTTTGCAAATTTTAAACAAAATCAGCTATGTTTGGGATCGGAGGATTCAGCGTCTATCCCCATGGTGATATCTAGTATGCACGGCTCATTTGCAACAGTGCACTTAATCTTAAATTAAGATTTAGCTCTATTCTTTTATATTGGGTCCTTACCTATGAAATTGGTGTTTTTTTTCTCTCTTAGTATTTTGTCCGTAACTATTAAGATTCAGAGTATTCCTAAAAAATTATTACCTCGTCTAAAAATAGACTATATTTTTGAGCTCTTTTGATTTGTTTTGATAATTTGTTGTAAGTTTAATTGTGTTAAAATTGGACACGGAGACAACTCTTTTTAATTGCCTCCCGAATCATCATTTTATTTGCATTCACTTAAAAACGATAAATAATTTTTATGAAGTGTGATATTACACATATTACTAAAGCTTGTCTAATGATAGATGCGAAATATTATTATCTTTGGATTTGTCGTTGTGAAGAAAACTGAAAATATTTTAGTATGGAAAATGCAGAATTCTCCAAAATCTACATACAAAACAACAAATTCATAGGTAAGGACCTAATATGTTGTCAGGTTGTAATCGTTAGAAAATAAACAGTTTTAAATTTAATTTTAATTTACACCTATACATCTACCTACATCTATACACGACTATCTATCTCAACCTAAATTCTCTTGCTATCGAAAATCAACATTGTTTTCTTTGTTACATTGATCGTGTATTGTTTTTTCTTCTTTTAGTTTATTCGTTTTTTATTTCACAGTTCTTGTATTCGATTTCGCTCGAGTTGAACCGAAGGTAATTTTATTGGATTGTACTTACTGTGCCATATCAATAGATTTTTTTTGGCTATCTAAAAAGAGTATAATAAAAAAATATCTTCAAACATCCATTTTAAGCAACTAATGCTGCTTTTGTTACGGACACGAGATGACGGATAAATATATTTAATACATAAATAAAAAAATCCTGAATATTATAAACATCCAAATCTGGAGAATAAATGCCTGAAAATTCATCACCCAAACATTTACCCCCATCGGGGATCGAACCCAGAAGCTCTCGAAATGGCAATGCCTTGTGACCGGTGACCACTCGACCACGGAGGTCGTCAAGGTTATTATTAGTATTCAGGTTTCATAAAAGATAAGATAAATTCACACACCCATCAAACTTGCGAATATTTGATATTTTTATATCAAATAATGGTTATAATTTCAGAGTTCGGTTTTAGTGACTTACGTTTAATTTTTTAAGTTCCTATGTAACAAGGGACGAGGATTTGCCAAGCATCAATGTCAGCAGGAGCTCGGTGGCGTAGTGGTTAGTACGCTTTGGCTTTCGATCGAAGGCAAAGCTACCTTCGCCATGGTCAGGCCGTGGATGGGTGACCAAAAGTTTGTGATCTCGAGCTCCTCCGTGCTTCGGAAGGCACGTTAAGCCGTTGGTCCCGGTCTCTATTTCGACCGTTCTACCCACCAACCCGCACTGGGCCAGCGTGGTGGTGTTACAGCCCATACCTACTCCTCATGTGTTTCTTCATGAGGAAGGCCTGTACCCAGCAGTGGGACGTATATAGGCTGAGGCTGACGATAATATAAACTGAGATTGTATGAACTGTATATTATGATTGAACTGGTGATCTCTTAACCCCTCGGCAGGCACTGCGAACACCGGTGCTCGCAAACAATAAATGTTTCTATTGTGTTTCGTTTTGTGCCCGCTGGCTAGTTAACAAACGCTATTTTGTTTATATATATATACTAACACTTCTTCTTCTTTTTCCTTCCCTGATGTCAATTCTATTTGGGGTCGGCGCAACATGTCATCCCCTTCCACACTCCTCTATCAGTTGCATTGTACATAAATGTTACACTTACGGGACTACACGCGACGTACATTATGTAGTATATAAATACTACTTACTGCCCGACGTTTCGGCTGAGTTACATCAACCGTGGTCACGAGCTGACTGGTGCGTGGCGTCGTCTGCTCGGGCCCCTGATTCTTCTTCTATCCGAATATTATTAATGTTTCAGTCACTTCGGCATACCACACTAACAGAATCTGGGTTGGTTTGAAAAGGTACAGTCCGCGGCGTACACTTGTTAATCACTGGATTCCACGCTGATGACAATTTAAACCCGTCCTCCCGATTGAAATTCTTGTACTTCTTTATCTCAATCGCTTCACGAACTATTTATTCTATGTACGTCACGTGTAGTCCCGTTAGTGTAACCTTTAAATCATAGAGTCGATTCCATATTCACTCGATAATTCGACTAAACAATCGAGAAGCAAATAACCCACAATGTTGAGAAGCCCAGCTCTCAGTGGTGTTAGGATAATTATATAGTGGCTGTATATCTGATAGCTCCTGTGCCTAGATTAAGTCTATGGAGTTGTACGGAATGAACTGTCAAAGTGACAGACGGTGTACGCCTTTCGCGCCAAGTGAGATAAGTTGAAGTGCTCTGATGAAAACACAGGAAAAAGGGAAATCTCGTGTGATGTGATGTGATTACGGAATACTGTTGATCGAAACGGGTAGTATTTGTATTATTAATTGTTACGGCTTATTGTGAATTGGTGGTAAATGTATTGTTGTGATTAAAGTGCAAATACAATAACTTTCTAACTAGATAACTTTGTGTTTCATTCAAACACTTACTAGACTATTATAACTTCAGAAGTGGGATAAGCGGACATAAATTCACGTTTACTGTCCGTTTATCCAATGCTCACATGAAATAATTGATATTTTTTTCGGTAGGTACGTGTTTGAGACTTATTTGAATCAAATCTATTGAAGGTCAATAATTATTGTAGACAACACCAATACACAATAATTTATGTTTAATAACAGTCATTATGATGGTCGATCATAATGGTTTTACATTTATTTATCTTCATTATGTATTTTAATTATCATTTGGTAATGCAGTGTTGTATCAACTGTGATGTCTAATAGAGGGCATGTGAATAACAGAAAATGTGTGACAAATAATAGTAAAAGAGTAACATTAACAGTGCATTGTGATGAATGCAATAAGTTGGTTATTGCGTTTGAGACGCTATGCTATACTTAAAGTGCGAGCTGCAAATGAATTAAAAAAGTAAATAGAGTTTACAGTCCCAGATTAATAAAGGTAATAATATGCTGTGTAGTGATCTGTCAACATTGTTGGAAGAGTAACAATAATCTTGACAAATTTTTGGGGGTTTACCAGATAGTCACTATTTAAGCTTAATATAAACAATCCAAATCTCTTAGTTTGAAGTTAAATAATTTATTTGATAAGCATGTGTGTTTCTTATATACATAATAGCTCACAGAATATGCTCACGGAAGCATACAAATTCTCACTATAATTAGGAATTTAAGCATAAAAATAAAATTGAATACAAATAATAATAAAAAAAGAATTACTTTGTCACATTAGTAATAATTCCTAGTGAGAGGTCACAAGAAAATAAAATTCAAGACCTAAGCAGAAATGATTGTGTCACATGACAAGATAATAATAAATATCCAAAGAATTTGATAAGTACCATCTTACAATGTATCCGTTAAAAACTCTTAAATTTGATAATAAATAACATTTTTCAGTTTGTAGGATATTTAGTCCTAAACTAAATTCATCTGATTTGTTAAATTCATTAAATATAATTTATATTGGATCCTTTGGTTGCATATCTTAAATATGTTTGATAATAAGGGTAGTGTACATAGTTACAAGCTGCCTGTACAAGTTTTTTATATTTTTTTGAATTAAATGAAAACCTATTAAATATTGTTTACTAGGTAAATAATAAATAAGACTTTTTACTAAACGTTTATGCTACAAAATGTTAAAATTACACCATAGCAGTGGCGGCAAATTGTTAAAATAAGTTACATTTTGTGTTACTAAATGCCACCTATTTTATACCTCTTGCTAATGTTTGCTCTCACAGATTTATTATCATTAATCTGCAAATGTTAATGAAATTATTTATTACAATTAATTGATTAATAATTACTTAAAGAGAAAAACTTCGAGTTATTGGAATAATTGGAAATAATAAAAAAAAAAACGAAGAAAATAATTTATATTAAATGAATGAGGAGAAATTAAAAATGCACTGTTGATATTTTTGGGAAATTAACATTGCATTACTGTTAAGTTGATGGATGAAGATCCTGACCATGCCAAGAAATATGTTACTTTAAATTAAACTATTATCTTTATTAATCTGGGCAGGACATTGAAGTAGTTTTCAAATATATTTAGAATTTTGCTTTTAAAAAAAATTAATAGATATTGCCTGAACCCTTGTGATATTTACATAATATGAACGATTCAACAAATGTGTTGTATGATATATAAAGATATTTGATCTATATAAAGGGTCTGAGTTTTATCATTACCCTGCAAGGCTTAAACTGAAATGTATTTGATATATTTGTAGAATCATGGACCCTGATGATAAAATGTGACAATTGCTTCGAGAGCAAGGTGCAAATCGTAGTCTAAAAGCTGATCGTGCCAGTAGTCGTTCGAGGCAACCGCCGGAAGAGCGACGATGACCGGTAGATTCCTGGCAACGAGGTACCAGGTTGTCTTCGGCAGAACAACCCGGCATAAATCGCAGAGGTGGTGAGAGATATATTAATTTATATTGCTTTGATAGGAGATCAGTAAGTCATGTGTGGTCGAGGTGAGAGAGCGAGAGGGAGCCATAAAAGGCAAGCTCGTAAACACCGTACACTTGATATATTAATTTATATTGCTTTGATATGAGATTAGTGAGTCATGTGGTCGTGGTGAGAGAGCGAGAGAGAGCCATAAAGGGCAATCTCGTAAGCACCATGCACCAGATTGGTCTCAACGGTCAAGAGGTGGCAGAGGTGAGAGAGCGAGAGAGAGCCATAAGGGCAATCTCGTAAGCACCATGCACCAGATTGGTCTCAACAGTCGAGAGGTGCCATAGGTGAGAGAGCGAGAGAGAGCCATAAAAGGCAATCTCGTAAGCACCATGCACCAGATTGGTCTCAACAGTCGAGAGGTGCCATAGGTGAGAGAGCGAGAGAGAGCCATAAAAGGCAATCTCGTAAGCACCATGCACCAGATTGGTCTCAAGGTCAAAGAGCGGAGAGTTGATGCAGCAAGGTCATAATGACAGAGGGTTCCATCAGCAACGCTTGAGGAGTAGATCTTTAGTATTAGCGGCTGGTAGTGCTTTATCGCGTGGCCGACACAGCTCAAGACATAATCTGAGATACACCGAGAGGAAATCACCAGAGTAGCTCAAATACAAACGAGAACCTGTATTCGCTTGAGAGGACCAGGTTACAAAATACGTTACAAAATAACAGAGGCTCGATAAGTCGGTCGGTTGCTAGGAAGATAGTGATAGTGAAGACACCAGTCTATGATGATATTGATTTCTTGAATTGAAGTTTGCGCTCCCTTACCTACAACTGACCTACTCGGCGAGGTGGTGATAGGGGTGATAACACTGTTAATGACAGTAATTGTCTTAGATAAGTTTCAAATATTTTGGTTGGCTTAGAACTTTACAATTCAAGTTATATCGCACACCTTCGTTTTAGTAAATCTCAGAATTTGCCTGTGTACGCACGGTGTTGTTTAGTTTGTTTACATAAACAATACTGCTATTCGTAATTTCTCGAAGAGAGTTTTTATTGTCTTGATGAGGAATGATAATGCTTCGGTAATATGCAAGAATACTGTTGTTCTTAACATGTATTGTGTGAAATACTTGAAATCAAAAATTTCCTAGCCTCAAACTTATAATGGTTGATCAGCGGGGTGTATAGAACATAGAATAGCGCATTTGAATACTCGCAATAGAATAATTAAAGGTCTTATGTAAAGGTCCTTTCTATGTTTCCAATTGGATTTATGTTTAAAAAGAAAAACTATTTTATTCTTAGTAAGTGTAATCTAGTGTGTACTAGATGTTAATGGTAATAGGTATTATATTTGTTTTAAATCTAAGAATACATCTTAGCTTTCAAGCTAAGTGTCATCATGTATCTGAGTTTCATATTTTAGTCGCAGCATGCGCATAATGTTGCTCTCTTGGAAGATTTGTGTCAAAAATTGCACAGCCGTAATCTGATATGGGAGTTTGAACCGGTGGCTTGAGAAGAAACAATATTAGGTATTAACATGGTTACTAAAGTTGAAGAATACGCGTCTATAAGTATACGGATGAAAAGAAAAGAGACTACCCATTGGTTCTTACCTAAGCTTTCAGGTATAAGGTAGAACAAAGTCCTGGTATTATATCAGGACCTTGATAGTGTACTGTTTTGTGACTTGATTGCGTACAGTTTCACGACTTCGCTCCGTTTAATCTTGAGAGGTACTGGGTTAGATTCCCGGTGGGGGCGAATGTTTGTGTAATAGATGCAAGCATTTGTCCTCTAGTCTTGGATGTATAAGTATGTATTTACTATAGTTTGAATATTTATATGAAACATATTTAGCCGTCTTCTAGGATACGTAAGTACGGTGATACGCTGAGGTACGTAAATACGGTGTACTGAAAAGTTGTTAAGCTGCATTGGTTGCAAAACATGAATTACCTACTTGTTTACTGTTTTGGCAGGTATGGAATATTAAAGTTCCTTGAATAATTTCCTATTTGAGATAACTACGCGGGCTTGATATTAACAATGATTGCAAGAGGAATGTGTTATGGCAATTCTTAAAAATATAAATATGATGAGAGACCACTAAAGGGAACTCGATAGTCCAAGGCGAGGGAAAGGTAATTTGTGACTAAATAGTCCATCAAATGTTATAAATAATAATCTTTTAATGAACACCTAATTTTCTCCCTTTCGGGGATAGAGGCGTGATATGTAATGTTATTTAATGTTATGGTGGTAATTGTGATACTGAAAGGTATATGTACTTTTAGTGCTCTAAGGGGACTCAAAAGTAAGTGAACGGTGTTAGTTTGAACACATTTAGATAGAAGCGGCAAGGTTAAATAACAAAACTTTTACAGTTCTGCCAATATTTTACGGTTTTGCCAGTATGATTAACCACTTGGGGGTTGCCGCGGGCGCCGGTGTTCGCGGTCAGTGGATGTTTCTATTGTGTCTCGTCTTGTGCCTGTACATTAGTTTATGTATGTAACTAGTTAATGTATGTGTATCGTATAATTTACTAGCTCAATACTCTCATCACTTATATAATAATAGTAAATATCAACTGCACAATTGGCTGTTTGTACTAAAAACAAGAGTTTACATTTCTGTGTAACATAAAAAAAAATGAAGAGTATAAAGCATATATTCTAATGGTATTACTAAAATATCCTGATATTGTCTCCAATGCTTACTGATAATGATAAGTACTCTTTAGATTTATTTAAAAAAAATTGTAAACTTATGAGGTGATGAGGGTCTGGTTAGCTGTAACACAGGGGTTCCTAGTACACGGTACCAGTCTCTCACAGCATGGTCATTGCAGATATTTGTTTGTACCACTTGTTAGGTAATAGGCATTGTAATTACTATATTGTGAAAGAGGAACAATACACGTTATTATTATTATTATTATTATTACAATATACGTTATTATTAGAAGAGCAATACGTTCTACTATTAATTAAAAGCACATGATTCACATCTTTTATATAGGTAATTTAAAGAAACAAATATTTTGGCGATTGCTGCTTGCTTCTTAGTGTGTATGAAATCATTAAGTTTCAGGTCACATAAAGCTAGTCGCTCATTCATTGAAAATGCATACAAGTATATTTAACTTATTGGAGTATATTTAACTGTAAAAATAGTTTTAAGTTGGATGAAATAAATAAATAAATTAATAAAAAACTAAATCCCACATCCTGCAACTGAAATGCTGTTGCATCAGTTTAAACCCATAAGTAAAAAGCATATTATATAGTTCAGGATTTTAAAGACTACTCAGGTATATGAATTTGTGGATAGCCTTTGCTTAATTTTATCATTGTTTAATTTGATTTTCTACTTTAAAGTAGTGAGATATTGATACATGTAGTATCATTCATTCCTAGTTTTACTATTAAATCATAAAGGAAGGAGTTATAATCCACTATGGTTTAATTAGACCTGACTGTTAATAATATATTAGTATTATTAAGTTTTATGTAGATGCACATGTTAATTGTAATCACAACTAAATAGTACCTAGTTCAATAATACATGTTAAACTGAATTTGATATTATGTAAATAAAGTGAGTATGGAACCCTTGCTTAGTTTCTTGCCAGCTTCTTCCCAAAGTAGGGCTTCCGGTATTGAACTGGCTTAAAGAAAGTAGTGGCAAAAGCAAATCAATTTCAATGTAATTTATGTCATACATATTATTATTATTTATTTTTATATTGAGCCCTATTGTGACCTATCATGGATATTTATGTGACTATTGTTGTGCCTACATGATTGTAAAAATTTTAGTTTGAAATTGAATAAGTACATGAAAATGTTATCTAGTACCTAAAACTATTGTCATTTAATTTTAACGCTATTTAAATTATAAATTTGACATGTATCATATAAATGTTTCTTAAGTTGCTGATGAAATATACTTTCCTATTGACAATTTATTCTATGACTGTGCATTATTGTTAGTATTATAATTTGACGGAGGGATCCGTCAATTTCAGGATGGACGAGCTGTTAGGATAATTATATAGTGGCTGTATATCTGATAGCTCCTGTGCCTAGATTAAGTCTATGGAGTTGTACAGACGGTGTACGCCTTTCGCGCCAAGTGAGATAAGTTGAAGTGCTCTGATGAAAACACAGGAAAAAGGGAAATCTCGTGTGATGTGATGTGATTACGGAATACTGTTGATCGAAACGGGTAGTATTTGTATTATTAATTGTTACGGCTTATTGTGAATTGGTGGTAAATGTATTGTTGTGATTAAAGTGCAAATACAATAACTTTCTAACTAGATAACTTTGTGTTTCATTCAAACACTTACTAGACTATTATAGTGGGAATGGGCGAATGGAATCAGAGTTCCGCTCCGTTACGTTTGTTCTCTCCTCAGCTGTGTCGATTTGATTTATAGTTTTTACTTCGACGTGTTTGCTATTGTCGCCGCTGTTTGTCGCCAACATGTGTCTGTAACTGGGAAAAAATCGGTATCGAATCGAGTTTCGAATTCGAACAGGATGTTATTGAGCTGCTGGAAAATATCGCAGCTAGAACACTGACTTATTTGTCAGGGAAAAGCTATTAGCTTAGAATATTCAATTAAAGGTACGGAGATGAAAATTCTGAAAGGAATGATTAATTATTAGAACAACACATTAAAATTAAAAAAGAAAATGGTCGTCGTGACGAATGGTAAATATTTACAGGTTTCAGAGCAACGCTTTACATACCTACGTCTCCAAAATGTATGGAAATCGGCGTGACAGTGAAACCGCCAATAAATTGATATTTTGTTCAATTTGAAGATAATGATTGTACACATTTTTGTATACTAGGATTCATTATAAAACCGCATGAACAAATACTTTAAGGTAACTTAATTAAAATTATAAATTAATATTATTTGTAGTCCAATTACTTTTTTACCACATCAATTATTAATATTGTGGACCCTTGCGAATACAAGAGAAAGTATATTTACTTAGTAGTTAGATATGAAAAAATATTATGTTTTCTCCATAATTGTAGACAGTATTTCTTATTTATAAAGGAAAATCAGATATTTGATTCTCTGATTCCACATCCATTACTGACCATACCATATTTATGACGTTAGATAAAAGCAAAAGTTTCATCCGATCCCAATAATATTTTATGAGAAGTCGGATTTTCCCGAATGGCTAGTTCATAAGATAAGTCTTAGTTCTTTTGTTCTCCTTCAACTTGCGGTAGCAGTGGCAACTGGCCAAAATCGGCTCTAATTAGTAAACTCTTGGCACTAAAGGCTAACCAAAGAGTTAAATCTTTTAAAATTTTAGCTTATTTGGCTATATATTGTAGGTTTTTTTTTATATAAAAAATGTACAGCAAATGAGTCCACAACACCTTGTAAGCAGTACAAGAGTCCATTTGCTACCTCCATAGGGTGCTTTATTACGCCTATCTGGAAATACAGTTATATTATATGGTAAGACAAAGTTCGGAGTTATAATAACACTTCCTTAAATAATCTCAATAAATATATTACTAAAATAAAATACCATAAACATAAATACTATATAAATAACTAATAAAAATATTGTTTTTAGCGATATACTTACATAAAACGGCAGTAGAGAGAAAAAGTTGAAATTGTAATCTGTGTTGAAGGGATCAAAGATGAAGGAAATGGATGTGGACCTGATTATTAAGGATTGGGATTGTTTGAAAATTTGTTCCTGAGACGAATGGCTTGGACAGTGAATTGTTGTAAAGGTGGGAGGAATGTTGAGGACAAGTAAGAAGGAGATTGATAGCATCGAGTTTTTCTATCATGACTGGAGTGAAGAAAGATCCTTTGATGGTGGGTTACTAATAACAAGGAAGGATTTGGAGCAAAGAACTTGAGAAATCGTCTTTTTAAAAACGGTTCTTAGCACCTACGATGTTCTTCCACCACACTATTGAACAAAGTACTCAAAGCAGTTGTCACAATCGCTTCTAACATGTGGCAATCGATATATCACTGGAATATAATTACAATGTCACCACCACAAAGCCATTGGATACAGCACTTGAGCTTGCTTGGTCCCATTGATTGGCCCGAGAAGGCTATAAATTGCAGCAAGCATTATAATTCACCGTTCATTAATCTTCTGTTGTAAGCACGTGAACATGAATACATTGGCTATGCCAAGAAATCATGGCATGATTGTAAAATTGTTATTGACGGATTGGCTTACGATTATATTCGTTTTACACCAGATTGAATATGAATGGTGAAGTAATCTGTCATAGCTCGCTATAAAAACAACATTTATAAATAAACTAAAATATCGCCTTCCATTTAAAGAATATTGAGCGATAAGTCATAGCTTCCAGAACTTTAGGATTTCGTTTAGTAAAGGCGTGCATAGGAGTCAAAGGAACTCCATTAAAATTGTGAAGACTTTGTAAATTCTTTAAATGCCTCATATAAAGATTCCTAATCTTAAAGACTTAATATAATGACTGAGGAACTCGGTGGCGTAATAGTTAGTACGCTTTGGCTTTTGATATAGAAAACAAAGCTACCTTCGCCATGGTCAGGCCGTTGGGTGACCAAATACTTTGTGATCTCGATCTCGTATGTGCTTCGGAAGGCCCGTTATGCCGTTGGTCCCGGTCGTTATTGCAACCGTTTCTAATCCTTTTTTAATGGGTTGGCATATTGTTTTTATCGTTTGATTATCCCGATCACATTATGATCTTCTTTCTCATATTCTTGGTCTATCCGAATACTAAATCAGGCTATTGGCTAACAAATGACAAGATTGAGCTGAAACAACACAATAATAGTGAAGCTATTCAAACACCAGACAAATTAACACAGACGAAATGAAAAGAAATGTTATAACGCTTTAAAATTTACTTTCTAAAATCTAGAACTCAATAGACTTAACCTTTTCAATAGTAATAACGTGGACCGGCGACGCGACGTGGCGTCGCTCAGTTCCGCCATAACTCACGACTCGTTCCCGTTTCGCGACAACAGCGATGATTTATGTGACCAGACATGAATAGTTTCAACCGTCCTTGAAATGGCATGTAAATTTTTAACCCTAGCAATTTTCACAGTTATTAAACCTTTCATTATATTCATTTTTACTGGAAGGAGGTCCTGGCATGCCAAATGAGTAACTCAGTTAGTTAAAGCGTTCGCAATTACCCGCCTCTTTGCTTTTTATGATTTTTTGGGGCTCTAAGTTTTGATATAATTCTCCGACGTGGGATACATTAGCAGAAGACAGTGTTAACTCTCACATTTTATCAAGACTCCCAATCGGCTATCGTTGCCATTATATCTCTATATTTATTGATATTTTCACTCCCATTCATTTTCTTCTTGTTCGTGCTTTATGCTACTATAAGTGTGGCGGGCAGAAGATTTCCTCATCGACTGTCCTCTATCAGTCAGTAGTCAATAGTTAGCTCAGTCGTCTGGGTCCAGACATCCTTCCTTCTCACATTTCTCCATGCACTCAATCTATCGCTTCCTTGGTTTCCTCTTAAATTAATATTACCTAGTAGTTCTCTAAATCAGAATCACAATTTTCCGCCTTGGTTCATAAATATCAATTTGCCTCCTAACTCCTACAGGAAAATACATTTTTAATCCGAGCAATTTCCTCATTACAAATCACTTAAGGATTGCTAGTGGCACTTCGCTTCCACAATCCATAAATAAGGCCCGTACATCATCCCATTTAAAAATATGTTAGCGTTTATCTTCACGTCTTTTGAAGCGCATCATAACAAAACAGCATGCAATGACCATCCCAAAATGACCTGCCTAAAGACTCGGAACACCATAACTGAGTATTTAGAAATTACTTACAAAGAGGGGCAGGGTAGGTTTTAATAACTTGGTAATGCGCGATACCAGAAATATACGAAGATGCATTAGCATCTCAAACGTTACATCTAGATGACACAAGGGGACTTTGTAACGCGGTGGAATAAAGTCTATTTTTGTGTGGCTTTTTGTTTTGTGTCTGTAGAGATTGCGGTGCATGTGGTTGCTTTTAAATAGACGTTGAAAGAAGTAGACAGACAGCTATCAAGATGTCCTAATAGGCGTGGCGCGCCAGAAATAATTTACAAATCGCTTTGTTGGTGTATCCGATGTTTATTTTTAATGAGTGGTCTTTAAAGTATTTTCAGAAGCTATCCAAGGTTTTGTCATTTGCAATATTTTGCTTACATTCAGTTCATGGGAATAATAATATTTTACAACAGTGAACAAAGTAAAAAGAACCTAACCACAAAATTTTGCACATTATGTTTAATTATTGACACATTATAAGCTTATTTATAACAAATCAACAGGCCTAATTCAAAGAAAAGGTTATTTATAAGTATTATTATATTAAGGGATAGGTCAAATCCACCTCAGACCGAAGGGCATGTAAATAAAGTTAGTATTGAGAGTAGAGATAGCGAAAGATGTGTGGGATCGTAGGAAGTATAGATTGGTAATCCCTGAGATTGGTTAATCCACCTCAAACCGAAGGGCAAGTAAATAAAGTTAGTAATGAGAGTAGAGGAAGCGAAAGATGTGTGGGATCGTAGGAAGTGCAGATTGGTAATCCCTGAGATTGGTAAATCCACCTCAAACCTAAGGGCATGTAAATAAAGTTAGTAATGAGAGTAGAGGTAGCGAAAGATGTGTGGAATCGTAGGAAGTATAGATTGGTATTCCCTGAGATTGGTAAATCCACCTCAAACCGAAGGCCAAGTAAATAAACTTAGTAATGAGAGTAGAGGAATCGAAAGATGTGTGGGATCGTAGGAAGTGCAGATTGGTAATCCCTGAGATTGGTAAATCCACCTCAAACCGAAGGCCAAGTAAATAAACTTAGTAATGAGAGTAGAGGAAGCGAAAGATGTGTGGGATCGTAGGAAGTGCAGATTGCTAATCCCTGAGATTGGTAATACCTCTTTAGGAGTTGTAGGCAATTGCAATTCCAAATAACCATGTATAATTACGAAACATGGCTGTTATGGGCTCAGCTCCCTTTGCCGTCCATTTAAAGAGAGTATTTTACAAAAAAAAATTACGGACCTATTTAGGTTATCTAATATTTCGTTTTGATTGATACATAGATTGATTAACAGCGTGAGTATGTAAGTATGCATTTTCTAAATATGATTTGCAGCTTCAAATGTAAAAGATGTTAATAGTAAAATATAAAACGCTATAAGTAGTGGCAAAATGTGTAAATTGTAACCTATAATTTGACGAAATTCATATGCATATTTCCCGTGAATCCGCTGAACTAGAGTATTGATATTTTTTCAATTGAATGCGAGATAAAACCCTTTAAATTGAAATAAGGTAGGCTGCATGTGTACAATGGTATAAAATTTGAAAGCTAACTTTATACTTCATTGGTCATTCTCCTTTGACCTGCCCTTTCTTCCAGTCCATAACAAACGGGACATGTTTATGTTGCCAAAGTTTGCCGTCCCAATTTACTGCAGGTAGGAATAGCAGCCTGACAATGTTCTAACAAACTAAACGAGGGCTGAAATATAAACTAGTCCTTGTAACTTTAACATACGCTCCCAAACTTTGGCCTCGACTGCACCATTGTTTTCCATATTTGTCTTTGATTATTTTGTTAGGAGATGCATGTTACACTGAACAACAAAGAAAAAGGGTCACTAAGAAAATCTTTAATATCTTCAAAAGTACTTGACCTAGCTTAATGAATGATAAACTAAATTAAAGAATATTTAATGCCGCGTAAAATGATATATAAAAAATTCCATCCAATTTTGATTATTGTGTAAAAACGTTACAAACCAGAGACACCACATTTCTCTATATGTGATTCATTTTTTATGTAAGAATTTACGGGAAATCAATGACTTGAATTTTTTGATACAAAATTGAAAAATTACATTTTAACTTTTTTTACAATTATCAAAAATGAACGGAAATGTTTTATATATATCATTTTACGCGGCATTAAATATTCTTTAATTGAGTCTTAAATTCATAAAGCTAGGTTTATATCATAAACCTTTGATGATGTTGAATATTTTCCAAATGTTCTTTGCTGTTCAGTGTGTTTTGATGCTATAGTACAGATTTTTTTGCCCTGAGCTTGTAAAGTTCTGCTTTGATTGACTGTCCTATCTTCCAATATAGTTTACTTTATATAAACCTCGTCTTCAGAATTTTGGTCAAGATATTCACGTTTGACAAAGTCACCTCCTAGGATCTCTGCCGAGCTGACTACCACCCCAGTTCTGCGCAATCTGACATGCCTTCGGCTACTTAGGGTTTCGAATTCGGGAATTATCTTTTCATTCACAGTTTCAACAGCTTTTGCATTTAGCCACGAACAAAGGTAAACATACTATTTCAAATAAAACATACTATTCTGATGTTTGATTTGTATTGTTGTTTCTGCAGGTGACGATTTGTAATCTGTGGAAGAAACTGGCGTACGATTGTCTTTTGTTTTTTTGTGCGGACTCCGACTTTCAGCGGTGTCGAGCTATTTTGGCTTTGTGAAGAAACATATGTTGTACGACCACATAGGTTTCTTCAAGCAAAGCGAGAAACGGCAACAAATGGCCCAGCAAGGTGGTAGTAGCCTTACTGTTATTTGTGGCTGTTCACCATCAGAGCTTCTTAAATAAAAATACACACACATTTAAAAATAATTAAAACCAAGACTAAGTTCTGAATAGTTTAGTGGTAATTAATTTCGGACCACCAAGCAACCTTGGTGGTCCGAAATTAATTTGAAAACCCCTGACCAACACGTCGTAGTGTAAATTTACCCCTAACTGCGGCTAGTGGGCAGTGCCACTCGACATTCCTTTGTACTATACTTAATTAGTCCTGAAGACACTTTGAGAACACTTGAATTGAATGTAGTATATTATCTCATTAAGTTCTTTCATAAGAGAATGAAAACGTCATATTTCTTTTTCCTGTAAATATAATTTCATGGCAATTTAGAGCTGTAAGCATTATACATATAAGAATATTTTTATGTAATATAAACAAATTTATTTTTCATTACCAAGCAGCATGTCTGATCCGATATTTAGAAACTAAGAAATGTAATCAATAGATACTATGCAATATTTAATTTTAAGGCTTTATTACGAAAACTAGCTAATGTTATATTTTATTTTAATTATTATGTGTGGAGCTCGGTGGCATAGTGGTTAGTATGCTTTGGCTTTCGATTAAAAACAAAGCTACCTCCGCCATAGTCAGGTCGTGGATGGGTGACCAAAAATTGTAATCTCGAGCTCCTCCGTGCTTCGGAAGGCACGTTAAGCCGTTAGTCCCGGCCGCTATTGCGATTGTTTCTATCCACCAACCCGCATTGGGTCCCGCATACTCCTAATGTGTTTCTCCATGAGGAGGGCCTGTGCCCAGCAGTGGGTCGTATATAGGCTGAGGACAGTTATTATGTATATAATATCACCAAATAAAGAAATCGGCCTCAGGGCGCGCGCGTTTCAAATTATTCGGAGCTACTAACATTGTTTCACGGCCCCGCGCGCGCTTACGTCAAAATGTATGGAAATCGCGCCGGCGCTGTTTGGGCAGCGCTAGCGGCCTGCATACCTATGAGACCACCCTTATACAAATCCATCTCATAATAAAAACATTTACAAATACACAAAAAAATATTGAAGCTCTGAAAATCCGAGATAAAAATAGCTCTTTGTTGTCGAACTGTTTCCCTTATGTTACATAAAAGTTAAAACGCGTTATTGTTTTTATACTCACAAAGCACACGTGCGTAACTTCTCTCATTTCGGGAACAACTTACCTATTAGTTTTTGTACCGAAGTAATAAAATTTATTGCCTCTCTTTAAGAACAAGTTGCGTCGTAACGAAACTTTTTTATTCGCTTCGTGTGTCGAAATTAGTCATGTGTGTTTTATGGATTCTCTATTTCAAGCGAGGTATTAAGTTACATTGTTTTAATTGACAACAGAGAACATTATTCTAGAATGCTCCTTGAGGATGTACAAGGCAATGAAAGGAGAGGAAAGTATATGGGATGTTTCAAAGCTACACTGGCCGCCTGCGCCGGGGACGCGCTCACACGAGATAGCGTTCCACAGCACACGCGCGCGTTTATATACGTCAAAATGTATGGCCAGCTGGTGGCCAGCGCCAGCTGCCGGTGTGGCTCTGAAACCACACTAAAGATCTCTTCATAAAATAAACAAATATCTTCAGACATTCACACCTATCAACTAGCCCCATTTTAAGCAATTATTGCTGCTTGTGATACGGATACTAGATGACGGATAAATATATTGAATAGATAAACACATAAATATTCAGAATATAGACAATACATTAATATATAAATATCTAAGTGATAACTAGTGAGGTGGACTGAGTGCTAGGATGAGGGAAACACCAGTAGAGCTGTAAAATAAAGTATAAAAAAGGAGGTCGATGTCAGAGGATATAAGGCACAGGCCTCACCCGTTACGGTCAGATCACCGTAAAGGCCGCCAAATGAAAGAGACGCTACAGCTATGCACACCCGCTTCCATAGCCAAGAATCTATCTGCATGTGGTCTTGTCAGTCTATATCGTCAGACGCTGCCTGTACCAGCCCAAGACACCTTTCCTTTGGCTAGTGAACGATACTTATTCCTCAAACATCGTACCCACCGTTACCAGATAAATAACCTAGACGCAAGATGACAGCCACCAAGAGTTATTTGATGCAGAGTAATAGAAGAAATTAGAAGTGGAGCAGGCCCTCACCATTCCATTCGTGCCCTCCACAGTCCTACAATGGGATCTGATGGTGACCTCAAACATCACGTGGTTTCCTGTTGCGGCGACTTACCAGGGCTAAACCCGATTGGCCGTTCGTTGTTGGCACGATGGCTGCGAGCGGAGAATACTCACAGAGTCAACGTCGGCACCAAGAGGACGTCATACTATCCCGAAGAAGGGGGACGTGGTGCAGATCCCTGGTTCAGCCACCCTTGGCTACCGAGTATAGCCACGAAAGTATCCACAGGCCCTGATGGTCGGACTCGCGTAGTGTATATTGAGTTGCTAAGGGAGGCACACAACGCCGGCCCGTCCATCAACTTGTACATAGGGCAGTAGAGTCCTTCAGCCAGCCGCCACCGAGACTTCGTGTTCCACTGGGGGCGGGAATGTTGGCGACTGGCCGCAAGGCTCTACATTTTTATAGAAATTTATCTATGTTTTGATATGGATGTCCTTACCAAAGGTGGTACACTGCGCAGATCAGTCGTTATGCTTCCCCACTGGGTCGACCGTAGGCAGGCAGTCGCTACCAGCGTGTAGTGTTCCACTAGGGGTGAGAATGTTAGCGACTGGCTGACATCAACCTCCTTTTTTATACTTTATTTTACATGATTTTGAAGGCTTTGTTTTTGTATTGACATTCTGTGACTTACTGATCTGTTGACGTCTCTAAGTGGTTGTATCCTATAGTTTCTTTATATAATATTATACCATTTAACAGCTCTACTGGTGTTTTCCTCATCCTAGTACTCAGTCCACCTCACTAGTTATCATTTGGATCCGGCTCGAAGGACATCACACAAACATCTGCCCCCACCGGGGATCGACCCAGAACCTCTCGAGATGGCGACGCCTTAAGACCCGCGTACAGACCACTCGACCACGGAGGTCTTCATAAACATTTTCTTCGTCCCCAAAATCCGCTTGGGTCTTTCGCTGGGCCTTTGCTCTTTTGTAAGGCCACGTATTATAAGAAGAACGCCAATTAATTTAAAAAAGACTTTTAATGTAAAAAAAGCTTTTCTTCTTGTGTGCCAGTTACTTAAGGTTTATTAGAGTTTATCGTATAAGTTGTATTTTTTTAAAACTACAGAATTTTATTTGCTTTATTTTATAAGAAGCTGTTGCCCGCGACTTCGTCCGCGGTTACTATGGTTTTTTAACTATCCTTCGGGAGCCCTTTAACTTTCCGGAATAAATAGTATCTAAGATGTTGACCAGGGATATAAGGTATCACCATGCAAAATTTCATTAAAATCGGTCCAGCCATTTCGGAGATTAGCCCTTACAAGCAGACAGAAAAAAATTAAAAAAAAAAACAGTTTTGGAATTTCCTCTATTTTTACATCTCTCTGACTTGATTTTAAGCATTTTTTTTTGAGCCTAACAGTTTTATTTTATGTGTAGATGTCAATTTCTATGGCAAACGGAAAGTAGCTCAAATCACGAACCTCGTAGAAATTGACGTTCTTAACGCTATAAAAAAGTGAAGTTTTTACAATGATACACTAGGAGTGTAGAAAGCAATTTCTTTCCTCGCTCGCTTTCTTGAGTAGTACAGTACGTATAAAACATATTGTTGTTACTACAAATACTCAATTTTCATAATAATACAATACATGTACCAATTTTTAACACGAATCCCTAAGACACTTCTCCATGCCTGCTCAAAATAGATTAAGTACGTTCGGTTCGCCGTTACATTTGAGAGTAGTGTTCATAACACAGCGTCGAGAGAAGCGACAGCGAGTGAAAAATACTTAGATTTGTATGTAAAATACTAAGTCCTCAGCCTATATTTTTTTTACATACGACAAGCAAGCTGTTGGCCTTCATCTCACCTGATGGTAAGTGACGATAAGACCGAAGGTGGAAGCGAGCTTCACTTGTATTCCTCAACAACTGAGGAACTGGCTATCTTACCTCTTATTGCCGAAACACAACAATGCTTTATAACACTGTTATTATGGCGGCAGATTTAGGTAAGACGGTGGTAGCTAGCCAGGCGGGCTTAGAAGTAGTACCACTAACCAAACCGAGCAGAAAAACTTCTGCCCTCATGTGGAATCGAGCCTCGGACCTCCCGATCCACGCCCGGTGGTGTCAACCACTAGACTGGAGAGGCGGTTAAAATATATGTCCCACTGCTAGGTACAGGCCTTGCTCATGGAGAACAAATGAGGAGTAAACGCCTCATGTGTTTCTGTATGGGCCGTAACACCACAATGCTGGCACAATGCGGGTTGGCGGATAGAAACGGTTGCAATAACAAAGTTCGAGATCACAAGGTTTTGGTCACCCATCCAAGGCTATGGCGAAGGTAGCGATGATAGGTATTTTTTTCGATATTGAAAGCCAAAGCGAACTAACCACTACGCCACCGAGCTCCTCTAAGGGTGAGTTTTGTTGGTCCGTAGTCATAGTAAAAATAATAGTTAAATATAAAATGTGTGACATCAGCTTGAAAAATTTGTTAAATTTGCGATGAATATTCGAAGCAATATACATAAGCTGTGCTGCCAGCCGCCATGTTTCCAATCCCAGCACCGTGTTGTTGTCTATGATTGTCTATGATTATTTAACTTTAGTTAAATTTTAAAATTCGACTATTGACAAGCTGTCATATCTCGACATCATACGTTTTCGCCATTGGTCCATACTTTAACCTACTGGTCAACCTGACCACGGATCAAAAAACTGACCCTAAGTATGCCAATTTCCAACGTGTTGTTGTTTAAAAAGAGAATCGTAAACGTGTGTAAGGCTTCCTATTCTAACTTTAAAAAAAGTTAAATTACATACACTGTGATTCCTTTAGCTGTTACCAGCAAAAGCAATTCTTACAATCGCATGTACTAGGCGGCTTTAGCCAATAAGAATTAGCTAAGAAACAAAAAAATTGAATCAACTATTAACAATTTTAATATTCAAAGCAAACTTTAATCTATCAGACTTTTATAAAAATGTTTTTTGCCACTTCTGAGTCAAAATATTGTTGTCACCGCTTCCGCTTTCCTCCCCGCTGTAACAACAACGCGGCCTTACATTTAATAACAATTCAAAGTGATACTGTCAGTCTGTCAGTTTAGTCGACACAAGATTGCTTTCTACAAATCACATTATGATTAGACAGTTATAATGCGAACAATGTGATGTTTGCGAAAATAGGCACTGGTGATAAAATTATCGTGTTTTGAGTCATCGGGGCTAGATGATTAAGAGTTGTGCCGAATATTCGTTTTGTATTCGGTATTCGGCGTATTCGGCATAATTTCCACTATTTGTATTCGGCCGAATTATTCGGGTTTTATGCCAAATATATATTCGGTTCTATTTTCTTAGCTAGATGACCGACTATAGAACAAAAGAAATAATTTCTTCTGTAAGATTTATGTTAGTCATGTCAACATAATGATTTCATAGGCTATTGGTAGTTTATTATAGTCAACTCTTATTTTAACATCGCCTAGTGACACGAAACGAACATGTTGTCTAAGTTGTTTCCGTGGCTAAGCAAATTAATTGTATACCGAATAATTTGGCCGAATATCCGGTTCGGTAAAGGTGAAACCGAATAAAATTGGTTGTTCGGTTATTCGGCAAAATTCGTTATTCGGTTATTCGGCGCATCTCTATTTATCTTCTCGCGTTCCCTCGTGTCGCCTCGTCGATGAGTCATAACATTGAGAGTTGGTTGTGGTTTGGTTTTGGTTATGAGAAAAACGACTTTCCTGGTATGATGGCCATACCAGGAAAGTCGTTTTTCTTATAACCAAAACTCATAATGAGGAGAGAGAACCATCATGTCAGGAAAGTAATGGATTTGAATGTGGTTGGGCGTGTAGGGAGAGGAAGACCGAAGAAGATGGATGAATTGAGTAAATGACGACATGAAGGAGGGAGTGAGTGTTGACTTAGCGAGTGATAGGGGAGAGTGGAAGAAGAAGACATGTTGCGCCGACCCCAAATAACAGAATTGGGAACAGGGCAGGACCAATAAGATTTGTTTGTGGTAGGTACGTACTTGTTTAGCGCGATCGGGGCCCTAGTTGGTTTTGTATTTATTTATTTATTTGGCACAGTTATAAAATATATAACATGACATTTGTTGCAAAATACTATTTATATTCCTATAACAACTATGCACAACATGTATATGAAATTTAAGGAAAATATTAGGTCCTTACCTATGAAATTGGTGTTTTGTATGGATGGAGATTTTGGGGATGTCTGCATTTTCCATACTAACATATTTTCAGTTTTCTTCACAACGACAAATCCAAAGATAATAATATTTGGCGTGTATCATAAGACAACTTTAAGCGATATGTGTGATATCAAACTTCATAAAAATTATTTATCGTTTTTAAGTGAATGCAAATCAAATGATGTATTCGGGAGGCACTTAAAAAGAGTTGTCTCCATGTCCAATTTTAACACAATTAAACATACAACAATTTATCAAAATAAATCAAAAGAGCTCAAAAATATGTTCTATTTTAAGAAGAGGTAATTATTTTTTAAGAATACTCTGAAACTTGATAGATACAGACAAAATACTAAGAGAGAAAAATACACTAATTTCACAGGTAAGGACCCAATATGTGTGGCCTATATGAAAGCAAGACACATTGTATGTTAGAATACAACACAAGTGAATTAATTTGCAATGCTACTAGTAAATATGCTTATATTTATAAATACCATCGCGTTTTTTCAACTACCAAAGCTAACTGAGAAAAGACCTATTGCCTGTTTCAAAGTCGAAAGTGACAGATAGAGTTGTTGCATTTTATAATAATAATAATAATAAATAATAAATATCCTCAGACCTATCAACTAGTCCCATTTTAAGCAACTAAGTGCTGCTTGTGCTACGGATACTAGATGACGGACAAATATATTTAATAAATATATAATTATTGAGAATATACATAATATAATACATACATAATAAACATCCAAGACTGGAGAACAAATGGCGAGTAACTTCGCTCTTAACGCCTAAAGATAGAGCCTAAAGTCGGATGATTTTGTCGCCATTGTGAATTGCAATATCTGTACGTATAGAAATTCTGTGAATCGTTTGTTTTAAGAATAAGGTGACAGAGGATCTCTGATTGGTTACCTCTTCCACTTGCTTGACTAAAGATTAGGTTCAAAAGAAGTCCAGAACTCGAATTGGAGTCTATTTATCTGGTAGACATCTCCTAAAGGGTCGCACTACTAGGGTGAGTGTCTAGGGTTCTCAAGAAGGATTCAGGAACGACCAGCGGCTCTTCTCTGTAACGTACGCTGAGGTCGTGTCCTAGTTGACAATATATGTGATTGTTTGTGTATTTTGCTTGTGTCTGTGGTCAATAAATGTTTTCCTTTCTTTCTTTCATACATACATACAATCACGCCTGTAATCCCCGAAGGGGTCGGCAGAGTCCGAGGAGCACTGTGTTCCTTAAGACCATATTCAGCCATACAAAAAAAAATGTTCTTTCTTAATGTTGACTAATCAATATTGATTTAATTAAACGCCAAATGTGCTTTGTTAATTTCGTGTTCGTAAAGTGTTCGAAGTGACAGAAATCCAATTCATATCCATTGAAATTTGGTTGGAGAGTAGGGCCAATAGGGCAGCAGTTGAGTATTTTTAACAAGCATTTAAAAAAGGAAGTTGTAAAAGGAGTTTCTATCTTAGATGGAGTACCAATGACCTACCTAAATTTTTTTATACTTCTGGAAACGTAGCAGCATGGAGAATCTCTTGTGTCGACCTCGACTTTTTTAGTTAAAAAATAAAAAAGAAGGAATTAAATTTCACTTGACGACAATTGGGCATTACTGATCCTTAAATAGGTACATTAGCAGTGTCGTACTTGGAAATATTATACAAGATTACAGATTAGCAATGTTATAATTATATTTACATTCAGCTAGATAACTCTGTTTTAATTTTCCTTTATATCTAATCTCCTGGTTAATCGGAAAGTTGATGGAAAACTATTATCTTAATCTGTGGCAATCTTAATGGCAATGAAGCTGGCATACTTATTATCAAGTGGAAACTACGAATGAATAATTTATAAGTAAACGAGATCTTTCATTATTATTTGCATTAAAGTTTAACGAGTAAGCGTCAGGAGTCGAGTCGAGTTAAATAATTACCAACAATTTATTTACCAGCTTATTACGTCACAGGCCTTCGTACTTGGACAAACAATATGAGGAGCGTGGTCCCTTCGGTGGTCCAACGTGCCTACCGAAGCACGGTGGAACTCGAGATCATAAAGTTTCCTTAATAAAAAAAGCTAAATAGGTGATCACCCATCCCAGGGCTGGCCATGCCAAAAGTAGCTTTGTTTTCGATATCACAAGCCAAAGCGACTCTTATGCCTTGCACTAATATTTCTGACTCAAGGAGTCATGACTGTTATTTTAAATGTATTTTTCAATTTAAGTGATCAGCAATATTTATGTATAAAAATGGCGATTTTACCAAAATAAGTTAGTCTCTGTTTGATTAATTGCTGCCCAACTACGGACCTGGAGTAGTAAAATAGATAAAGAGTAGTGCCCAAGTTATTTTGTTATGTGATTGTGAATATATTACATACATAATATTTTTTATATAATAAAAAAAAATGTCTTCAGACATTCACACCTATCAACTGGCCCATACTAGACAACTAACGCCTGTGTTATGGATACCAGATGACGGACACATATAGTTAATAGATAAATACATATAAATATTCAGAATATAATATACATATATAAAACATCCAAGACTGGAGAACAAATGCCTGTTCACACAAACATTTGCCCCCACCGGGGATCGAACCCAGAACCACTCGAGATGGCGACGCCATCATAATCTTAATAAAATCTGTGCAAATAAATTCGTTTTTTCTTTATAATAAACGAATTGCGTAAAAGAAGATACAGGCAAGATTCTTAGCAAGGGTTCCATCCTCCCTTTACATCAGTTTAATGTTCTACTACCTAATATACAACACGTGTATTACACACCCATACAGACGGCAAAAAACTTCGTATTGCTTAAAATCTACAATATTACCTAAAGCGCCATCTACACAAAAACATAGTAACTAACTCATCGGCTCTCCCGTTTCGCTTCCGTTCCCTCTACTCATCCCTCGGGAACGCCCTGTTTTCTAAAAGATCCACAAGACGGCGCTATTTTAAAAGGAATCGCGGAACAGTTCGTAGTGCTAAACTTAGAAAGTTGAAATACGGAAAAGCATCAGGTTGAAGGGTTTCATCTCATCCCAGAGGTTGTGTTCCACTTTTGGTAGGGTCATAAACTCAAACTCAAACTCAACTCAAACTCAGTCATTTAATCAAATTGGTATCATCAAATACACTTTTGACAAGGCAAAACAAAATTAATTATAATTATCCTAAAATTGATAATATCACTACTTTTTTTTCGGCCTGTTCACTACCGGGAGGCCTTTTCATAAGAGCATTTATAACTGTATTAAATTAAAATATTACACTTATCATTCGCTACTACATTATAAATCTGTAGTACTACATTATAGAGCTGTATGTCTGTCCCACGGTTTGCTTAGATCTATAAAATTACATAACGAATTTTGCGGTTTATAGGTACATACATAATTATTTTTACATATTTTCTTTAAAAAAAATATTTTTTGGTTAACACTACAAAAGGGTAACATAGGCCGTTTTTGTATCTTTTTTTACAACTGTAATATATTATTTTACAAACAAGAGGTTAAAGTATAAAATAAATATAATTAAAGTGCGATCGATCAAAGTCTGCGATGATTTTTTTCCAAAAATGTTTTGTGTTTGAACCTTACCTTTTCATTATTCTAGTGACATTTACTTTTTTCCTCGAAGTCAAAATTTTAGAGACACCGGAGCACATCAAAGGAAAGGTTACGAAGAAAACAAATCACGACCACACCGCGTGAGTACTAGCCCTTAACATACGCCGCTTAAGGCCAAGCATACTATCCATCTCACTAAAATAGTTTCTCTATAGCTTCGCGTTTTTTTTTAATAATTTTAATTAATAATAATAATAATATCTGCAATATTCACACTTATAAACTAGCCCCATTTTAAGCAACTAATGCTGCTTGTACGGACACTAGAAGACGGATAAATATTTAATAGATAAATACTACAAATATCCTGAATATTTATAAATATATATAAACATCCAAGACTGGAGAACAAATGCCTGAAAATACATCACCCAAACATTTGCCCCCACCGGGGATCGAACCCAGATGGCGACGCCTTGAGACCGGCGGCGTACAGACCACTCGACCATGGAGTTCGTCAAATTTTACTTATCTGTGTCTTTTCTTTTAACCCGTATCCCATTCAGCAGACCCTTTCATTTAATACCCATATCATGGGGGTGCATTTCAAATAGTCAATCCGCCATCTTGGATGTCCGCCATGTTGGATTTAAGTCACGTGACTATTTTCTTTTTCGTATTCCTGACAGCAAACCTTTTCATTTGATACCCATATCATGGTGGTACATTTCAAAAAGTCAATTCGCCATCTTGGATGTCCGCCATATTGGATTTAAGTCACGTGCTTATTTTTTATGTATTCCCGACAGCAAATATTTGATATCCATATATTATCATGGGGGTGAATTTCAAACAGCCAGTCCGGCATATTGGGGAGGCCGCCATATTGGATTTGTAATTACGTTTCTTAGCTAGCCATGTATTGTCATCAGAACACACAGCGTGTGCAAAATTTCATCCTAATCGAAGACCGGGAAGTGGGTCAAATTAAAATTCCAAGATTTTTTACAAAGCTAGTTTTCATTTGAAGCTAATATAAGCGTGTTAAAAACAGGCTCAGCTATTCCCAGCTATGTCAAGCTACTAACAAAATATACTTTCTAAGTGTACATCGGACCTAGCAATGTTAGTATTCCAAGCGCAATACGAGCGTGAGTCGTAGTGACGCGTGCGGCCGCTTTGTCCTTCTGACACCACCATAACTGTCACGGGGACAGACGGGAATTTTAATCGGGGCTTCGGACTAACTGGGAGATGGCTCCATTTGCGTGTTCAAAGCACCGTTTGGTTTATCTAGTAAGGTCCTAAAAATAAATAGGTAATATTATTGTATAAATATGTTCTAACATTCATATGTATCAACTTGTGCTTTGAATACTAGACGACGGTCAAATACACTTACCGTGTTATTCATAAAAAATATTAAAGGTTTTAATAAACCTATTTTAGTTACAGAGTGTTTTGTTTTCTTCTTTTGACAAATCACTTTAAGAAACAAACAAACAAAGCTACCTTCGCCATGGTCAGGCTGTGTATGGGTGGCCAAAACATTGTGATCTCGAGCTCCTTCGTGCTTCAGAAGGCTCGACCGTTTCCACCCACTAATGCATTGGGCAAGCTTGGTGGTGTTACGGCCTATACTCCTAATGTGTTTCTCCATGAGTGAGGCCTGTGCCCAGCAGTGGAACGTGTAAAAGCTGAGGGCGTAATTGGAAACGGCGGAATGTTGAAGAGCACAGAAAATAATAAAGGTGACAAGCGTGGACAACGATTAAACAAATAATATAAAAAAAAAACTCAACTCAGTTCGTTGCACGCTCCCTCTAAGCTTTTGCTGGCTGAAAATGTCCAGAATCAATGGAAACCAAAACAATATTAAAAGCAATTGAGATGAGCGAGGAACACCAGTGGTTTTTTATCTGTGCCGTGGGCGGCTGGGGGTGCCGATACACCCCGAAGGTTGGTTCCAAATAGCCCCAAAGTGATTACGGACTAATTCAGTAATGCGTTTGCCACCAAAAGCATTCGCCACCAAAAAAGAGCGACGCAAAATAAAACTGCATTACGCGGGCGCACGGGTTTTTTTGGTGAAAGTAATGTTATTACTCTCTCACCTATTAGCCTGGACTAAAATAAGCAGTGAGACTTGCGGGGAGCCTCTAGGGTATCTAACTCGTTTAACATTTTTTATAAACAATATATAAATTATTTTATGTACACTCATGTTATAACGTTTGAATTATGAACTCAGACTCAAACTTTATAATGATCACTGCATAACGGGTTGCGCCATACTTGATGCCAAAAACGGCGTTGATTCACGCAGCAACCAGCTGACGACTGTAATAGATATCGAAAAACTTCATAACGAATTAACGAGCATCGACTGGCATGCACCTCTTTTATTAGGCGATCCCAACGATATTGCAAACTACATATATAATAATTTTGATCAAGCATACAGTAAATGTAAACGTACAGTAGTTAAAAATCTCGGGAAACGTAAATTATGTATGTGGGCTGATCGGAAGCTTATAAATATGTGTAAAAAACGTGAAGAACTGTATCGGATATGGACATTAGACCCCCTTAATGCTAAAAATAGATTATTGTACAATAGATATAGAAATAAAACTAATAAATATACTCAGCTTGTTAAAAATAGACAGATAAAATTGGAGTTATGTAATAATTTTAGGAACACTAGGAAGGTGTGGGAAATTGTAAACGGTATCTCTGGCAAAATAATACAGTGTATAGATACTATAATTTTAAAAACATTCAAGCTACAGCCACTCGCCCTTGCCAACAATTTTTCAAAAGAATTTATTAATTGTACCAAAAACATTAATTTATGTAAGATACCAATCTTGGACCAGTCGACTTATCAAATCGAGCCTGATAAATGTATTAGAGTAAAGCAAGCACAAGCGCATGATATAAAACAAATAATTAAACAACTGAATAACAAAAAAAGTCCAGGATATGATGGCATACGGATAAAAGATATTAAGTATGCATCTGAGGTTCTGGTGCCTATAATCACTCACTTAATAAACCGATGCTTAGCCACGTCTATATATCCAGACGTATTGAAAATAGGAGTCATACGACCAATATATAAAAAAGGCAAACGTAACGATTACAATAATTATAGGCCGATCACTATATTATCGTCTCTAGATAAAATTATAGAAAGATTTTTAAGTAATCAAATTAACGAATATCTTAGAAAAAATAATGTAATTAACTGTAAGCAATTTGGATTTCAGAAAAATAAAAGCACAACGCAACTTTTGCGTACTTTCACTGATCAAGTCAATGAGTATTTAGATAAAAAAATGCATGTGCTTGTAGTATTAATTGATTTTAGCAAGGCTTTTGATGTTTTACAATATGAAATATTATATGACAAGCTTTCGCGAGCTGGTATACAGGGACCCCTTTTAGATCTTTTTAAAAACTACCATACCAACCGATTTACCACGGTAAAAATTGACGGCAAATACAGTGACCTAATTTCTACGCTTCAAGGAACAGCTCAAGGTTCCATTTTCGGACCTACAGAATATTTATTATATGTAAACGACATGTGTAACGTTATCACTAAGGGGTCTGTGTACCAGTTTGCCGACGACACCTGCTTATTAGTTGCCCATGATGACCTAGATATGGCTCGAATGGATATGCAATATAGTTTTAACCAATTATGTAAATGGGCTCATGATGTAGGTCTGACAATAAATGCACAAAAAACAAAAATTGTGCACATTCACTCATCACATAACAAGGCATCGATCACACCGACCATCATTGCCCATGACCATCACTGTCTGCACATGCCAGTTATCAACTGTGCATGCCCAGCTATGGAAATTGTGGAAACTCACATGTATATCGGCCTCACAATCGATAGCAGATTCAGCTGGGGACCACATAAAGATAATGTATGTGCTAAACTAAGATCTATTCTAAGCAAATTATCCATACTTAAACATAAACTACCATATAAGGTACTGAGACTCATGTATATGGCCTTGGCTGACTCTGTTATTGGATACGGGCTAAGTAGTTATGGCACGACATATAAAACATATTTGGCAGATATTTATTATTTACAATTAAGAATTCTAAAGACAATTGTTCCTAAATATATAAATAAGAAGTACAAAGATAATAATGAAGGATTATTTAAGCACTGTAAAATTATGAATGTATACGATAAGATCAAATTTACCTTTTTAACAGAATTTAATTATGTAACAAATCTAACAGAATATAACAGACCGCAAAACTTGCGAGCCATGGAAAATAAAAAAATTTTACTCCCTAAAGCTAATAATGTATATGGTACTAGAAAACTTAATTATGTTATACCAAACCTTCTGAATAAGCTACCAATAAGTGTACAAAGTGCTTATATAAAGGGAAGTTGTAAAAACAAACTTAAAAATATGTATTAGAGTGAATCGATGTGGACGTATAAACCATTATCGGTTTTTGAGCCGCATCTATGTATTTCTTTATAATGTATGAATGTGTGTTTTAAATAAATAAATAAATAAAAATATATATACTTTTTAACACAGATGATAAAAACGCAAATTTTAAAATGGAAACTGTAACATAATAACCATTATGCAACCGGTTGGGCTCATTATGCAACACTTATTTTTCTTAAAAACGCACAAAACTATGGCAAATGTTTTCCAGACAGCCAACAATAATTAATTTTTTTTTCTTTGAATAATGAGTGTAGATAAAGTAGCACATAGCTCGGTATTAACCTATATTATGTGACAGTAACATAATCTACTAATAATAACTGAGAAACAGCTCAGAAACACACAATAAATATTCTTAGGTCACATAAAGTCACACCCTCCCTCTACGGTATACAAAGGGAAATGCAAAAAAAACCCAGAGTGAACAGATGTGGGATATGGTTTAGAATATTAGTGATATATAGTGGATTAATTGTCTAAATATTTCAGTATCAAATTCCATGGCATATTGCTTTTGGAACTTAGTTGAAGTGATTTTTCGAATAATATGCACAATATATTAGATTAATTTTGTCCCGTTTCTCTCTTTTTTAGATGGAAGAGCGAGTAAAAAGATTAAATATGTATTTAGATGTCTTCCTGAGCGGATATAACCGATATTTTCAGTAAAAATACGAGTAGCAATATCACATATTTAGCCATGGAATTTGACTGAAAATACCTATACAATTAATCCATTATATATCACTAGTATTCTAGAACACATCCTACATCTGTTCTCCCTGGGTTTTTTTCCATACTTGCTGCCCATTCTCCTTTCTTTAGCGTCATCCACTCTCCGTATAACCCTTACACCTACTCGTACATACTGACTGGGAGTCGAATCAGTGTCGCTAGACGGCTCTAGGAACTTCTAGGCAAATGTGTTCCATCCTTAATCTCGACTTATACAAGAAATAATTTCAAGGATTTTGAATTGCCAGACGAAAAGAAACCTAAAAATGAAATTAGTAAAGACTTATAGTAAAGCTTTTAGTTCAACAAACGTGAATAATAATAATAAAACACCAGAAAGAAAAATTACAAAGCAAAACGTTAAAACTTGATGTCACAATTTACATCATAACACAAAAAAAACACTTCATTCAGAAAAAAGTTTAATAATCATGACAAAAAAGAAAAACATCAATGATGCAATCAGTTGGCCAGTAGCAGAGAAGATTGAAGGAGTTGTTTAAATCGTCAGACAACTCTTTAAAATTAAAAAAAATATGTCAGAATATCCAATTTCCATTACTATCAATAGTCATGACATGCATCTGTATTCTCCCAAATATTTGCCTGCAAAAGCAATACGGTTCGAAATGTTACACACAGCCGCAAAGAACAATGAGCGCCGTCTAACCGTGCGGAGTGGGGTTATTTTAATGTGATTGGCGCGGCATCCCCCGTCTAGGCTCAAGCGTCACTACATTATTAATGCATCCCCAACTTTGGGACAGACATGCACGAAAAATGGCGAATTATTATTTAAGCGATCAGATAATAATTTTTTTTCGTAACACTTGGTCGACACACTCCGACTTCTGTGAACCTAACTTGCGGAATGCAATGAAGGATTTCAGAATATTGTTCTTATTAACAATTACAAGAGATTCCTGTGATCCTTTCACAGGAACACGCGCACCACACGCGCGCGGTTTACGTCAAAAAGGTACGCCGCTGGACAGCATACTTATAAAACGTCCCTTAAGGTTAGGGTTTGAAGTAGATTTTAAGCTTATAGTTTATTTAATATTCCAGTAGGTATGTCCCACTCTTTAATACCGCTGTAAAATCTATTCTCATCTTGAGATTTTTAATCCTTTTTAGAGTTAACAAGTGTAAACGGGCCCAGCTGAATGAATTGCACAGATCTGCTAGCAGTTACAGGAATGTTAAGTAACTTAATATATCCTGCCTACAACTGATTGTTGTCATTCTGACACATATTCTGTCCCTGTGAAATTCTTTGAGGGACAAAATTCAAATTCATTTTTCTATTTAAACTATGTAGCTTATTCAAATACATTTGGGAAAGAGCGATGTATTGTTGATAAGTGTTTTTTATAGTTTCACCGAACTTAGTGTCTGTGTATCATCAATTCGTTTCACGACTAATTATTTAGCTGTGTTAGGAATTCCCTTTGCTTTGCCAAAGTCGGCGAAAATATTGAAATAACTCTCAGGTCTTTTATTAAAATACTTTTGTTATTGTTGAGCCTGAGTCGACTCGGGTGAGATTTAATAGGTGTATAACAATGTACCTAATGTATAAACATGAAAAAGTTTCGTATAGCATCATCATCATCATCTTCAGCCTACTCCTGTCCACTGCTGGATATAGGCCTCCCCTAATGCACGCCACCGCTCGCGATTTTCGGCCGTTCTCATCCAGCCCACTCCAGCCAATCGACAAATATCGTCATCCCATCTGGTCGCAGGGCGTCCTACACTACGTTAACCGAGACGCGGTCTCCACTCGAGAACTTTACGGCCCCAACGGCCGTCAGTTCTACGGCTAATATGACCAGCCCACTGCCACTTCAGTTTGCTAATCCGGTGAGCTATGTCGGTGACTTTAGTTCTCTGTCGGATCACATCATTCCTGATGCGGTCTTTTAGAGATACTCAGAGCTTAGAGATAGCCCTTTCCATAGCTCGCTGAGCGAATTTAACTGCGGTGAGCGGTGGACTAGTCGAGCTGTGGGTGTCCACGTCTCAGCACCGTAGGCGTCTATCATACTAAATAATAAAAAAGAAAATAATAATAATAATAAGAAAGATTTTTTTTACTTTGGTACTTTTCATCAATATTTACAAATTCTTATATAAAGATTTGTCTCAGTTATACATTGTTTAAATGAAATTTAATCTGCCTCCTTAAGGAGGTGGACAGAGGTGTTTTAGTGTTTACACCGCATTTCCGGCTGATATGTTTAGGTTTAATTCTAAACACCGTCTACCCCTTCGGCGATTAAAGCGTGACGATTTGTTATGTTAATTCGCCTTTTGCAATGTCTGGGTCACACTGTGCAGGGTTACTCACAACTTTTTCTTTTAAGGTTATCGACCAGCATACTCTCATTTTCTATACAAATATTATAATTTTCCTGGAACGGGCATGGTATGCAGTGTCTGGTGTAGTGGACAGATACCTTTATCGGTATTGTGATCCATTCTAATATTATAAATGCGAAAGTAGCTCTGTCTGTCTTGCTTTCACGTCAAAACTACTGAACCGATTCAATAGAAATTTTGTACACAGATAGTCTAGAGCCTGAGAAAGGACACTTTTATCCCGATATTCCCTTGGTAACGGGTACCGCGTGGTTGTAACCGTGGTTATCGATATCTACTCTACCGAGTACCTATTATATTATGTGACATATTCCGTCTAAACGTAATTTCATTTCGAATTTTAAAATTTATCGGCATTGTAAAATAATAACACGACAACAGATTTATCACCATGACAACAATTAATCAGATGACACTGACAAGAAATGTTATTTTCATTATTTTAATAATACGAGGTTTTAGTTCAACTATTAGGTCCTTACCTATGAAATTGGTGTTTTGTATGGAGATTTTGGGGATGTCTGCATTTTCCATACTAACATTTTTTCAGATTTCTCCACAACGACAAATCCAGAGATTATAATATTTGGCATGTATCATTAGACAAGCTTTAGCAATATGTGTGTGAACACGCATGATAAAAATTATTCATCGTTTTTATGTTAATGCAAATCAAATGATGTATTCGGGAGGCAGTTAAAAAAAATTGTCTTTGTGTCTAATTTTAACACAATTAAACTTACAAAAAATTATCAAATTAAATAATACGAGCTCAAATATATGGTCTATTTTTAGAAGAGGCAATTATTTTATAAGAATGTTCTGAAACTTAATAGTTACGGACAAATTGCTAACACAGAATAAAAACACCAATTTCATAGGTAAGGGCCCAATATTAACAATCAACATTTTGCTAATAAGAGGTAGGAATGTTAATGTTGAGCACTGTGTAGAAAAACAATGCCGTGATAACAAACACACAAAAACTTTTTGTAAACTTTTATCGGCGTTAAATCAATTGCCACGCGAACGACGTCGCGGGCACAGCTACTACTAAATAAAGTTTCATTCTTTCTTTGTTTTTTCTTATCAATATGTGTCAAAATAAAGCACGCAAGGTGCATGGCACTGCATGGCAAGCTTTCACGGGCCACAAACTATAATACTGGCAACTATAAGAATAATTACCTGTAAGTATTATTACTATTACCTATGTAATTGTTATAAGTATCCAGGGTGTCTCGCGATTGTATGGTGAAGAAAACATATTATATAATTAGATTTAAGAAATACAAAAACAGCGTCATCCTGTGTTTATAAAATGTTTGCAATGCCTCACAAGGCCCATAATTGTTACTTTAAACCTAACATTTTACTATCTGTATGTACATTATGGAGCAATAAACAATTTGATTTGATTTGAATAAAGTTTCGTGTACTATTAGAGACTATTTTGACTAACGAAATTATATGGGTAGGTTTAATGACTTTCAGATAACTTCATGATAAAATATTAACTGACAGATAATACCTTACGAATTCTGTATATATTTTTTATGTATCTGTTGGACAGTGGCTACCCGGAGGTGGCTAAACCGGCTCCATGGATAATGACTAAGAAAAACGCCAGGATTGAACCAGCTACCTTTTGCACAAGTGCCGTTCATCTCATTCAAATAATCTATCTATCTAACAGTTATAAGCCTTACTTATTGCTACTAAAAGCTTTTAATTTCTCAGATCTTCCACGGCCTTAATTGTAAAGCCGCAGTACATGAAGACAATGGAAATAATTATAAGACCAATGGTCCAGTATTCCGAACGGATTCCTGTGCCTACAGACAATGCGGCCGATCTTTTGTGAGGCTGCAAGAGGCGATCGGGGTCAATAGGGGCTTTTTACTCAAAATTAGAGAGGACTCATTTAAACAATTTAATTGAGAAGCGCATTTCGGAGTTCTGAAGTTGAGAATATTTCAGTATTAATTTTCAATTCAATTTCTAGTCCAAGTGGGGTAAGCGCTTTCAGCGCTTTTGTGTAAGTTGCGTTTACAATACCGTTCGTGGTAGTATTTGGGTATTATCGTTATTCACTTTTTGCGCTATTTATCGCTTATGTATGCGTATAACTGCAACTGAAAACAGCGCATTAAGAAGAGTAGGGCGTTATTTTCTGCGCAGACCAACCATGCGACCCATCTGTAGTAATATTTTTCAAAAAATTGCAACTTCGCTACAACATAATTTATTTTTTCTTTGAAGAATGGAGTCTGAATAAAAATGAAGAACTAGTAAAAAGCTCTTTCAATGATTATTCGGAATCTAGGAAAAGATGAAACGAAATAGTAATACTTGCTTGACTTAATTTTTTCAAATTTGTGTAATTTCAGGGACGTTTCATAGCTACATGTATGTCAAATTTTCGATATAATTTGCCGTAGGTACAAAAGCGCGCGCGTGGCCAACGCTGGCAGTTAGCAGCGGCTAACTATCTCAAGTAATTTAAAGCGCGGCGGACGGCGGCATAGCTATCAAACCACCCTCGAGATAGTAGAAGCGTGTCACACCACACGCGAGCGCTTATACGACAAAATGTATGGAATTCTCGCTTCTGTTGCCAGTGCGGCGTTGCTCTGAAACCACTCTCAATGCCACAAAGTTGTCACTGAATGAGACAAGCCGAACACAGGGTAAAATGATCATAGGAGGCCTATGTCAAGTGACTAATGATAAAGTTATCCATAAACAAGTTTTTTTGTGTGTGTGTGCATGCAACTCGTACAGAGATCAAATAGTGACGAAGTGTAATTTGAGACGAAGTGTAATTTGTATCGACGTGTAATTTGTGACGAAGTGTAATTTGTGACGAAGTGTAATTTGTGTCGAAGTGTAATATGTGACGAAGTGTAATATGTGACGAAGTTAATATGTGACGAAAGAATATAATGTGAAGTCGCTGTAACTAGTAATTTCGTTACCTGTCTGACCCTTTCCGTCCTATGAATTACCTTAGTATTAAGTAGTATAAAGTAATTACATTCAATTACGAATTTTTATTATTTTTTTAATAAACTATAGTGAATAAAGACAAAGATGGCTTCAATAAAACATCCTCGTCCTCAGCCTATATACGTCCCACTGCTGATCACAGGCCTTCCTCATGAAGAAACACACGAGGAACATGGTCGTAACACGCTAGGCCGATGTGGTTTAATTTAGGTTGCAATAGCGATTGGGAACAACTGCGAAGCAGGGAGGAGTTCGGGATTAGAATGTTTTGGTCACCTATCTAAAGCAAGACCATGGCGAAGGAAGCTTTGTTTTCGATATCGAAAGCTAAAGCGTACTAACCACTACGCCACCGAGCTAAATAAAACGTAGAAAATTCTAATCACAGTAGAATCACAAAACTTTACTACATAAAATAACATTTCCAACGTAGGCAAGTTCCGAGCTGAGATTTACAGGAATTTCATATTGTTAATTACTAATGAACCGAAAATCAGTTTGATTTATTTCGAGGCTAGAATGGCCTGGGGTGAATAATAACAAAGTCTGCAATTTTAATTTCAAAGTGAAAACTTAGTTCTTTTTTTCCGTTATTGCATATGTTTGGGAAGTTTGCAGAGAGTTTCAACATTTCAACATAACGTTGCTATAAACTGAATACTTGCATCTACTGTAATATTATGGAAAGTCATTAATTAGGCAGCCATTTAATTATTTGGTCAGCAACAAAATGGTCAGCCGAAAAATCATTTGGACAGCAAAATAATTACTGGTAAGCAGAATTATTATTTGGTCAGCAAAATAATTATTTGGGCAGCAATATATATTTTACTGGAAATGTATAAAATCTAGGAAAAGGATATTAAGTTAAGGTTTTTTTATGAACACTAAACATAATATTTGTGTCACCGAGACATATATTAAACAATTTCGCAGCAGGAAAAACATTTTGAGTTGCTGCCCAATTAGTTATTTTAGCTGACCAAAATTCGAAGATATTGCTAACTGTTTCATTAAATAACACCCTAATATTATTATGTACTAAGTCGTATCTACTACTCAGTTCTTATAGAATATAGTTTTATGGTAAATAGGTATAGTCAGCTCCAAAAATATGTAACCACCTTTGACATTTTTTAAGCCACTTTTGAAATTTTATTATAAGGAAATAAAGATTGTCACCTCTGAAATGCGTATACACATTTTTGCACTTGACTGAAAATCTAAAATAGGATATGTATCATATTTTGCTTAACGTTTGAAGCAAAAATATACCTGTAAAATTGGTGGTAATATATATAGGCTACTAATATTATAAGCCGAGCCGTGTGTTAGCGGCTCATTAAAAGAATACTACCAACCCATCTCTTCCCTTGGTTGTCGTAAAAGGTGACTAATGGACTTAGAACTGCACAACAATCTAATAGCTTATAGCGGCGACGGGCTCACCACCTGTCACGCTGAGTGCAGTCACTGCTTGGTGATTGCGGACTATGGCAATGGAGCGCTTTTGCGGTACTTTTGCTTAGTCACTGTCAAACCCTTCGGGGATAACAGTCGTGATTATATGTATGTATGTATGTACTAATATTGGGTCCTTACCTATGAAATTGGTGTTTTTATTGTGTGTTAGTATTTTGTCTGTAACTATTAAGATTCAGAGTATTCAAATCAAATCAAAAATAATTTTATTTCATAGGCCAAGTTCGGCACTTAAAATCGTCAACATTTAACATTTTACATATTTTGTATTTTCAAATAAATAGTTTATTGTAAATTATTTTAAATTACAGTATTAAATTATACTATTGTATTTAACTTCATTACCGCGAGCGCTTGTAACAAGTACATCCACAGGACAGTACAGGTACTTCATTGACTGTGGTTGTAATCGATACAAGCGGCCGGATTCCGAGAGTAAGGCTTTTCATGAGAAGAACCCGGCAAGAAACTCATGAGCCACTTTTTTAAATAGCCAATCATAAAAATTTTTGTCACTTTTAAATATGTTTTTACATTATTTCTTAATTCCTATCAGTCCATCAAAATAACATGCATAAGATAACAGTATTTATTACATAACTATTTCCACACCATTTTATCTTCAAGATAATCTTGAATTTTGTAATAGCCTTTTTTCATTAAAGTTTTTTTAATATAAGGTTTAAATTTATGAAAAGGCAGTTTTGTTATATTTGGTGGGATTTCATTATAAAACTGTATACATTTCCCCATAAATGACCGATTTGTTTTACGCAGTCTGAAAACAGGCACAGCGAGTTTATTTCTGTTTCTAGTATTTACATTATGATAGTCGTTATTTTTCATGAACGTGTGGTTATGTTTATAAACATATACAATATTTTCATAGATGTATTGGGAGGCAACAGTCAATATATCAATTTCCTTGAATAATTCTCTAAGTGAGTCCCGTGGCTTAAGTCTGTAGATTCCTAAAAAATAATTACCTCGTCTAAAAATAGACTATATTTTTGAGCTCTTTTGATTTGTTTTGATAATTTGTTGTAAGTTTAATTGTGTTAAAATTGGACACGGAGACAACTCTTTTTAAGTGCCTCCCGAATACATCATTTTATTTGCATTCACTTAAAAACGATAAATAATTTTTATGAAGTGTGTAATTACACATATTACTAAAGCTTGTCTAATGATACATGCCAAATATTATTCTCTGGATTTGTCGTTGTGAAGAAAACTGATAAAATGTTAGTATGGAAAATGCAGAATTCCCCAAAATCTCCATACAAAACACAAATTTCATAGGTAAGGACCTAATATTATAAAAGGGGGCAGGCAGAGATGTTTACATCCCCAGTCCCCATGTAATAGGTGGCGAGCCTGTTGTCATGCACCGGGCACAATGTAAGGCAAGCGATTATCACAATGAAATGTACATAAGTTCTATTGAAACTCAGTGGCACAGGCGGTGGTACCCAACCCGTGAATCCCGCGACCTCTCAAAACTAGTATAGTGCCCTATCCGTCCCAACTCGGCTAGCGCTGCCTAATATAACAGACCGTGGCAATACCTATGTATATACATGTATTAAAACTGAAGAAATCGAATGTCTGTAAATAAAAAAGCTTAAAGTCAGAGGGATGAAAAAAGAGGGAAAATACCAAACAATGTTTTTTTTCTTAATTTTTTGTTTCTCTCTTTGTAAGGGCTAATCTCCGAAACGGCTGGACCGACTTCAATGAAATTTTGCATGGTGATACCTTATATACCTGGTCAACATTTGAGATACTCTTCATTTCGGAAAATAAAGGGTTCCGTGGATTAGTTAAAAAACCATAGTAACCGCAGACGAAGTCGCGAGCAACAGCTAGTTTTAAATAAACAAGTGAAAAACATGCATTGCATGAAGACTCATTGAAATTATAGGCTCAATCTAACTACAGATACTTAATACAGAAGTACAATTACTAGATTAAATAAAAACACTGCATCATATGAAATTAATGAACAATAAAATACAACAAAGTTTATAAATAGGTACAGAAAAATAACAATAACATCTAAAGTCACCCTTAAAGTCATACTGTCACGTGGATTAACGCGAAAACTCTAAAAATTAAAAGTTATGCCAAACAATTAAAAACTCTACTCGCTCAACAGTTATTTCTGTGTTAAGCTTTAATAAAAGCGGCCTTAATTTTATTTAAAAAGATAACAGATACTGCTAAACTTTTCTCATTACTAAAGTTGAGACTAGTAGACAATTAGGACAATAAAGCGAAACATAACAATGCAATGATGTATCGTTGGCACAATTTTCGTCTTTAAAAAGGTCGCTGGTATCTGGATGATCACAGAATAATTTATCAGATCCTAATGAAAAGAAAGCGCGGCGGAATTGAAAACGCGGTATAGAGATCCTGCGAGACGTTGTATTTTTAAGAGCCGGCTGTCAAAAAAATCTTTTGAACCTTCGTGACAAATTTAATGTATTACCTGATGCGAAGCATATTATTACTTCTACGTTATTTCAACACATTAAATATTTCGCGCTCTAACTTGCCATTGAACATCATGAAAATTACAGAGGATTAATGGATTATTACTATTTACAATTATCAGAGAGCTTTAAGATTTTCGTTTACACGAATTTGTTTACAATACTTACTTTTGTTGCAAAAGGGGCAGGAGACATTAATAAGACATAAATACCGTTGCAGTATATGCATACAAGTATACATACTTACTCTAAAATGTTTAAGAAAAAATGAAAGGCTCGCCACCTGTTACATGGGGACTTAACAGTTGAAATTTGGGTGTTTTGATATTTTTATTTTGTTGTTGTTTCATAAGTGTAACGTTTAAAAAATACTTGTAATATATTTTTATTAACAATTGATGTGTTTATCGACAGGGTTACTGTCACGTTATTAAGATAATAAACAATGAACAATAAATTATAATAATTATAATAAAAAAAAGACGTGTGGCACTCGGGGACTGCCGCGGTAAAGCTATTGCATAGCATTTTGTATCAACTTACGAAAAATTAAATATTTTTTTAAATAATTTTAATTGAATTTGATCCCTATCACCTTTACATGTGAGTTAAATTTCCTTTTACTATGTCAATACTCTGATTCATTTACGAACTCTCTTATGACAGATGTTTATTAGTCATATCAAATACTGGTAAAGTATCTATATGGAATAAGAGTGTAAGAAGTACAACACTACGTTGTTGATGAATAATTGTGTACTTTTTTATAGAATTTACTGTTGTAAACAAAATATTTATACACTAAATTAATACGAGATATTACGTTCTCAAAAGTGTTATAAGACACTTTGTAAATGAACCTTGTACGTGCTTGTACGCATGCGCGAATCTGTCAATCATCTTTCATCCTTTTTCGACTCGGGACATCCTGCAATAGCTGTCTCACTTTACATCTTTTCACGCTTCGTACATCCTAGAAGTGAACCATAGTGCTACTGATTTAAAGATGTATTTTGGAATGTTGGGATTTAAAGAGTGATTCAATCTTTTGCTGGGATATACATCTTTTGATGCATTCACTCAGGAGTTACACATCTCTAGTAGAGTCGTACAATACGTCTAATCGCACGCACACAACGCCGTGTCGAAGACAGCCGAACTGAAACGACGTTAGACGATGCACGGCCTTCAAGCCACACCTTCTTGCGCATCGGAGTGGGGAGCGTGAGGTTTTTTCGTTACGGAATTTCTGGATTCGGTCCCCGCGCTCAAGGCCCGCGATAGAAGCTATGCAATAGCTTAATAATAAAAATTTTAGTTCTTTTACTCATTGTCATAATTGTTGCAGTTTATGACTGCGGATGGCTTCTCTCTTATTGCCCTAAGATAGAATATAAATTCAAATGTTGGAAGTGTTCTCCTGAATCTTCAAATAAAATTTTCGAAGTTTTTTTTATCGTAATATTATATTCTCAATTTTGTCAAAAGAAAAAATGGCGTACCTTCGTCCTCCTTCACGCTCCACGAGCGACTGCAAAGCGACTGGAGAAACCTGGGCGGAGATATACTCGTATTTGCCTAGTTTCTGACTAACCCTTTGGGGATAATAATCGTGATTATATGTATGTATGGAGCTGCTAGTTTGTCCGTCGTAATCCAGAATGGGCAAACCGAGCCTGTCCCCCTTAGTCGCGGTGTGAGACAAGGGGATGTTATATCCCCGAAACTGTTCTCCGCTGCGCTGCAGGATTTGTTCGGTACGCTCGATTAGACGAAACGCGGCATCAATATAAATGGCGAGCACATCTCACATTTACGATTTGCTGCTGATATCGTCATAATGGCTGAAACCCTGCAAGACATACAAGAGATGGTGAACAGCCCCGCTGAATCTTCCCAACATATCGGTCTCCGGATGAACTTGGATAAAACCAAGGTCATGATCAACGAGCACGTTGATCCGGGACCGGTTGCAGAAAATGGAGTATCTCTCGAAGTTGTCCAAAAATATGTCTACCTGGGACATATTCTCCAAATAGGCAAAAAGAATTTCGAGAGTGAAGCCAACACAAGAATTCAGCTAGGCTGGGCAGCATTTGGTAAGCATCGTAAGGTCTTCGCGTCATCGATCCCTCAATGTCTCAACACAAAAGTCTTCGACCAGTCTGTCCTTCCAGTCATGACTTACGGTGCCGAGATGTGGACACTCACGGCTCGACTAGTCCACCAGTTTAAAGTCACTCAGCGAGCTATGGAAAGGGCGATGCTCGGAGTAATTCTGAAGGGCCGTCTTAGGAATGATGTGATCCGACAGAGAACTGGAGTCTCCGACATAGCCTACCGTATTAGCAAACTGAAGTGGCGGTGGGCTGGTCATATTAGCCGTAGAACTGGCGACCGTTGGCATCGTAAAGTTCTTGAGTGGAGAACGTGACTTGGCAAACGCAGTGTGGGACGCCCTGTGACAAGATGGGATGACGATATTCGTAGGTTGGCTGGAGTGGGCTGTATGAGAACGGCTGAAGATCGAGAGCGGTGGCGTGCATTAGGGGAGACCTATGTCCAGCAGTGGACGAACATTGGTTAGACAGTTCGAGAACATAGAACCGAAATATTTCATTACTGGCTACCTTTTTTATCCTCAAGGAGTAGGTTTTAACCGCCTCTTTGGTCTAGTGGTTCACACCGCCGGGTTTTGATCAAAAAGGTCCGAAGTCAGTTCCCGGTGGGGGCAGAAGTTTTCCTGCTCGGTTTGGTTGGTGGTAGGGCTTCCCGACTGGCTAACCACCACCGTCTCAGCTAAATTTGTCGCCATACAATTTTATAAGCATTTTTGTGTTCCGGCAATCAGAGGAAAGATAGCCAGTTCCTCAGTTGTTGAGAATTACGGGTAAAGCTCGCTTCCACCTTCGGTTTTATCGTCACTTACCATCAGGTGAGATGAAGGCCAAGTTCTTACCTGTTATATGTAAAAAAGGAACCATTTTCATTTAGTGTTGTAGCGTGGAGGGCACGACCCAGTTACTTAAAAGTTACTGTTTAAGTCGACACAAAATATTTTTTGAAAAACATCAACAACAAGCACAATTGAAAGTTTTTCAAGCTCTTTAAGTTTTCCTTTTGTTTTCTTGTTATTTTTAGAGTTGTTCAGTTTTACCCTGGAAGTTAAAATTGGTTATACGGAAAAGTTTCACGAACTCAGTGGCGCGGTACGTATGATTTGACTTTCATGGAAAACAAAGCTTCTTTGGATGGGTGACCAAAACATCGTGATTCGAGTTCTTCCGTGTTTCAAAGGCACGTTTAGCCGTTTAATGCTGGTCTATATGAGCCGTTCTACCCACAAATCAATTAACTGTCCGTACTCATATATTTCCCACCATAAGAACGCCTGTGCCAAGGAAAACCATTCAAAGGAAAATCACTGACGAGTTCACAACGGTAATTGATATTTGTATCAAGAAATTCTTCGTTCCCAAATACCTCATGCCCACACAGTGACATGTTCCCAAATTAGACTATTCAAAACGTTATCAGGATCAAACAAGCCATTGTGGTTACAAAAACTCTCATTATTTTGGGTCATAAACAAAAAGGCGTATTATTTTACTATAATGCGGCTCATTAACAATTCCTTATCGCGGTTATACACGTTTAATGATATTTTAAAGAGGGCGTTACTATGAAAGTCGTAAGTTATTATATCGGGTCCATGCTTGTGCTTAATGTGTGCCGTCACGCGAGCGCGGTGATTAATATTAATAAAATTAGTTAGTGCGACGCCAATATTTGAACAGCATTTGTAAATGGGTCATAGTGGTCATTGGCAGGCTTTGTTTAGGGTGCAAGTGGACAAGACTCGACTGAAGGAATGATAGAATTACATAATGTTTGTGGCGTAGCGGTTAGAATGCTTTAGCTTTCATTATCGAAAACTAAGCTACCTTCGCCATGGTTAGGCCTCATGGATGTGAACTCGAACTCCTGCCCGGCACTCATACTCCTCGTGTACTTCTCCACAAGGCCTGTGCCCAGCAGTGGGCGTATATAGGCTGAGGACGGCGAGATACATTAAATGAAAGAAATTTAAAAAATTAACAAATAAACAAAATAATGATTATCCATCATTAGAGAACCATACAACCATTTGCTGTATTTATCAAAAGAATATCTACCAAATAACTGCACGAGCCTACAAATCAATACTATAGTTATCACTGGGTGAATTTACATTAATTATGGTCTGGTGTTCCTGAAGCGGTGGTAAGAAAAATAAATTTTAAATTTTACCACCGCTTCAGCAACATGTAGCAAGAAGCATACAGTCGTGGAAAAAGACATGATGGTAGTGTTATTGTAATTTTCTGTTGTCGAGGCTGTAGTGTTCAGAAAGTTATCTGTTCAATCTGTTGTGGTATTTTAGTATTTCTATGAACAATAGTAGTAATTAGTTAAACGAACCTTTCGCACACTCAGATATGAGTTTCCTTTCGGTACCTATTTGTCATTTCATTGGGAATGGCAGTCACGTAACTACTGCTTCTGAATCAGTCAGTAAGTTTATCATTATTGTCAATAAATTATTTCGAGTTCATTTATATAATTGTTCACTAGCTTTGTTTGTAACCTTATTACAAAAAAAGGGTAGGTGGTGGTGTTAACACCCACGTGTTTGTTGTCCCTATGTAACAGGGGGTATGCATATTGCCACCGGGAATCAGTAACCGATAGGCAGAATAAACTGTTACTTCAATTCCATTCAAACTCTGTGGAGAATATGGTGGTGTACCGAGCTTACGCGCGAGTTATACTGTTTTCCCATCTCGACTATCAACCCATTATGATACACGTAGATTCTTATCTCGGGTTCAAAGTGCATGGGTGCCTTTACAGATCATACATACATACAATCACGCCTGTAATCCCCGAAGGGGTAGGCAGATTCCAAGGAGCACTATGTTACACTATGTTACAAGGAGCACTATGTACATTCTTTTTGTGTCTCGGACCAACACGGGACAGACTTTACAGATCCTTGACAGAAAATTTATTTTTCACCATATTAGTCGGGTGGTTGACGGGAGGCTTTCACTATCAGAGTTAATGTTTTAGGAGACTCAAACGCCCACTTCTTCGGTTGACTTCTTCCAAGATTGACCACGCTGGGATTCGTGCTCACGCGATTGCTTTTTTTTATACTACCAGGGTGGCAAACAAGCATACGGCCCACACAGATGGGCAGTGGTCACCGTAGCCTATGGACGCCTGCAACACCGAGGGCATCACCAGCGCGTTGCCGACCCTTAAAAAACTGAAGCTAAAATGAAGCCTCTACAATGGTTTCTTGATATCGCAGACAGAAAACCTTGTTTTCCTTTAAATTTCCCAAAATTATCAATGCTCCATAATACTAATTAGAGATAATATTCTGTCTTTCAGATTCTATTATGTGCCTAAATCATGAACAATAGAACTTCCACTTATAGCACAATTATTACGAAACAATGCAGTCAATTTTCACAACAAAGAGATGAATAAGTTACCAACTCCAATACCGCAGAACGCCGCAGCGATAACTAATATAAATGAACAAAATTATGAAATGATTGCGCGGGAATCAGTAAAGCAGTTAAGAAGCTGAGATGGGAAGAGAAATTGGTGCTTATGTAGATGAGTAAAGAGCGAAGTAAATAGCTTTAATGGTAACCTAGACGTTGCTTCTATATAACCAATTCCACGAAGCCACCAAACTTTATGTTACTCTATGATAAAGGATGCCATTTCTACAACAGACACGTTATATTAAATCTTGTCTAGTGGAACGTATGATATACTTCCACAGATATACATTTACATAGAAAACGCAAGTATGAAACCAAGCGTGTAAACTTTTTAACGTCTACTGTGACGACGCCGTAATTTTGAGACGGTATATTATTAGGTCCTTACATATGAAATTGGCGTTTTGTATGGAGATTTTGGGGAACTCTGCATTTTCCATAGTAACATTTTTTCAGTTTTCTTCATAACGACAAATCCAAAGATAATATTTGGCATATCATTAGACAAGCTAGCATATAGCAAAATATGTGTGATATCACACTTCTTAAAAATTATTTATCTTTTTTATGTGAATGTAAATCAAATTATGTATTCGGAAGGCACTGAAAAGGAGTTGTCTCCTTGTCTAATTTTAACACAGTAAAACTTACAACGAATTATCAAAACAAATCAAAAGAGTTCGAAAATATGGTCTATTTTTAGAGGAGGTAATTATTTTTTAATAATACTCTGAAACTTATTAGTTACGAACAAAATACTAAGAGAGAAGAAAAAAACCAATTTCATAGGTAAGGACCCAATATTATCCAAACTGATTGAAAGATATCAATGAAATTATTATGGTACCAAATAAACAATTTTCTATTCTATTCTAAATGAAATGAAATTATTTATCTAATCATTTAGGTAAAAATAGTTACACTTATGACGCGTCAAAACCAATAAAACTTAAGAAACAAATTATATAGCTACATCCAACGCTAATTATTATGCGAGGCATTTTTTAAGTTGTAGTAGCCATTCGAACGTGCGCCGACTAGGACTAGTTACCAGCGACCAACCTCGACGTTTTGTAGGGGTTTTCGAAAACGCGCAGTACATCCATTTGCGACATCTATATAAATGTATATCTGTGTATACTATAGTACTTCTGATCTACATAACAACCCTACCTTATTTCCATGTGCTTTTTAAGGCTAGAATATGTAAGTCATCATACATAATTCAAAATATTACGTGTACCTCTAACAAAAGCAGATATAACCTGCCCCATATTCGGTGGCCTTAAAAAATATCTTATTGAAACTATTAATAAATGATGGGCCGATATCGGATCGTACCCTTCCCTACACTTTATCAATAACTTGCCACGTCCTTTAATATTGCAGGGGCGTTCCGAATGAAGATATCCTGAATATTTTATTTGGGAAGGTAAAGAGGCTGACAAAGAAACGCGAGTTAGAGCGGCGCCCAAACAAATCGGGATCTTACTACGTGTAACAGTGAAATTAAAAGCCCGTTATTTGCAAATTATGATGAAATAATTGGTAATATACATTAGTATTAGTGTTAGATTAATTACCAATAATAAAATTAATAATTGCTGCTAAAAATAATTTTCGCAAAATTTTATGTGCGCGAATTCGTATAGTTGCTTTCTGCTGCTAACTTATGAAATAAAGCAAGTGAACTGTTTCACGCCGCGCGTGAATACAAATGGTGTGAATGCGAAAACGAATTAACGCGATTGTCACTGACTGGACCCGACCGGCACTGATTAACAGTTCTCGATAGCTAAAAATTTAAAATAATAATTTGATATTAGTAGCAATTAGCATAGCAATATCACGTAGCATGCTAAATGCTAAGAATTACCATGGTAATGAAATTAGTGATAATTAGCAATAATTGCTATTATTAATAAGTATACATACGAGTATCGCACATTTACGGAGTACATGAAAAATACTCCATATTTTATCTTTATGTAGATTCAGTAATTAAATCCGCACAAAAGCAAACGCGAAACATCTGGAAATAATTTTTAAGGTTATATGACGTCGTCGGTGCTAAATTAAAAATACATGAATTTGACAACCGTCACAGGACTCTCATTATGTCTTTATAAGCGTACTTGTTTCAATTATTCTGCAAATTTCATATTAAGTTAATTTTTGTAGTCTGATGAAATTGTTATATTTAATTATGATTAAGTTACTTTTCGGATGGACTAATTCTTGAAGGGAAAACCCCTTCAAAAATTTGTTACGCAAAACCTGTAAACTTCATGAAAGAGGTACTTAGTAGGGTCCTATTTCAAATGGTAACTCCAAAGCAAAACGAATTCCCAGGTCGAGCCACTGCCTCCGGCGAAATTATTTATTTAAAACACTCGAAAGTCTTGAAGTACTCGTAGGTACTTGTTTAATTGTTCTTATTAAGAAATCTTCAAAGTAGGTCGGGCTTTATGACAATTTAAATAATAATCTTGATCGTTTTGTAACACAATTATATTTCAAACTGTTTTTTATTATAAAACTTCAATTAACAATACCAATTGATAATCCTCTTTGTTCAACTCCAGGAGAGTTTGTCTATCTAGAAAAGGTTTCATGACGTCTTTTTAAAAATGCAAATAATCACCAATATTATTATTATTAAATACACATTGAAATGTTGAAAAAAATCAGTTGAAATCAAAACATTGAAATCAGTTGAAAAAATAAGTTCTTCAGAAAACCATTAGAAGGATACTAATGGTGTTAGTTGTGAGTCGCCCGAGTCGGTAAGAGTTTAGCAAATTCACTCTTCGCCCATCTTAGAATACTCAAATCAAGAAAGTTCTGGAATGATTTTAAAAAGGTTCTAATAAGGACTGGATCAAATGCCTTATACTTAAAATGGAGAGAGTATGAACAATAAATTAGACGAAGAGTCAGGAGTTCTTGATCCACATTGTGCTCAATGCATGGTAACATCAGGCGAAATGTGGGTGTTTAACACCCTTCTCCACCCCTTCGGGGACGGAGGCGCGACGATATGTATGTAGTTTGTATGTAAGGTATATGATGATTGCTTTGAAGATGAAACCCAGTACCTCTTCCTCGCATGAATAAATGTGTTTTTTTATAATAAAGTTCATAAAATGGCCATCAATGCACAGAATAATACTATGTAGCTAGATAAAATATGCAAGAACAACCAACAGTCAGTACCTACTCACTATAAATAGGAATAATTGCTTTTTAAATCTGGAAATTCCTTTGCGTGGTAAAATCAATAAGTAGATTTCAATTTACACTTTACTGTAAAATTTCACGTCGATTTACAAACAGTTTTTAATTAATTTCTACTGTGGGTAGAAAGAGTGTAAATTACAAATCAATTTAAATATCTACATGTCTGTGACTGTAATACTATACATACACAACCTTTATATCAAGCAGAATCGTAACCATAGACAAGATAAGATAAAAAGAAAAATTATTCAACTATAACAATGGTTAGTGCTTAATGTATATATTTTAATGTTCTTCTCGTGGTTATTAGGCTGCCTACTAGGAATGCATTATCCACTTAGCACTTTTAATTTACAGCCTCTGTAGCTATTCGAGCTTGTTGGAACTTCAGAGGTCTTGTACAAACCATTGCTAAATGTTACTTCGTAATTTGGCCACTAGATGGCGCTGCTCCCTAGGACGGCATTTCTGAATCATGCAATTTAGTTTTTTCACCGAATGTATATAGGCTCCGATTTGTTACCCCTCCCTTTCTTTACCAAGGCCTTTATCGGCTTTAAGCAAAGGTGGTGTTGTCTAATGAGGGATTCACCACCTCATTCTTCCGCATGGGAAGGTAAAGAGTCCTCCTTCAGAGGCTCGAAAAAAATGTAATAAATTCTTTTTGTATGGCTTAAGGCATCTTTAATTGAGAACCTTTTTCATTACATCATCAGGAGCGACCTGTTGTACCCAAGATTGTACAGGTCTATAAATTTCAACATCGAAATAAAGTGGTGTAATACGGTTCATATAGTTTTGTGTTAAGTAATTATTATAGTTGTTCCATGTCGGAGTCACAAATGTTATTTATAGTCATGTAATAATTATTTTGCCTTTCATTTCAATATTCTATTTTAAGCGACTAGTTTGAAGGTGAACTTCGTGGCTTAAAAATGAAATAGGTATAGAATTAATCTCAAATTCAAATATTATCTCCCCAGATGCGATTTTTCTCAGAAAAATCGGCTCGGCTATCGATTCCTTTAAAACGGCTGGTGATATAATTAACGAAATTCATTCTTTATCAAAGAAACGTCTCTAGGATGAGTGTTAAATTGAAAAATTACGAGGATCAAGACAAGACTCGAGCGTAATAAGACTGCTTTGAGTTGATTTAATTATTAAATAATAAAGCTTTTACGCCATTTCCGTGGACTAATTTGTTCATTCCACGAATGGAAATGAGCCTGGCGTTCACGAATGGAGAAATAAATTAGTCTTGGACACAAAAATCTTTTTATTCCAGTTTAGCAGCTAACTGAGTGGGAAAGGGTTTTTATTTCTAAGCAAATGTAGCCACTAATTAGACACTTGGGTCTTGTGACAAGAACTACAAGTTAGTATGTTTAAAATGTGCCTTTGAAAGTATCTTTTCATCAGTTTTTTTTAAGGATGTCTCAATTCAATGGCATTTTGTTACTAGCGTAGCGGGTACGTCATAGCGCGCTACTATATCAAGTAACCGAGAAATAGTTGATCAGCTAAAAGTAAGATAGTAAATAACATTGGAGTCAAATTGATACTAGACCTACTGGCTACAGCAATAAGGTATATAGAGGATTAGCAAGCCTGCAATAAGGTATATAGAAGATTAGCTTATTTGACTATTTGATTAGCTATTTGATTAGATTATTTGACGACCTCCGTGGTCGAGTGGTCTGTATGCTGGTCTCAAGGCGTCGCCATCTCGAGAGGTTCTGGGTTCGATCCCCAGTGGGGGCAAATGTTTGGGTGATGAATTTTCAGCCATTTGTTCTCCAGTCTTGGATGTTTATATATATTTCTATATATTCTGGTTATTTATATGTATTTTTCCATTAAATATATTTATCCGTCATCTAGTGTCCGTAACACAAGCAGCATTAGTTGCTTAAAATGGGGCTAGCTGATAGGTGTGAATGTCTGAGGATATTATAAGCAAGCCTGATTTACGATGACAGAGTTTACAAGATAGATTAAATACAAGTTCCTACGAATAACCGCGGTCTCCGAGCGTACACCTGGCTCGGCGGCAGATATCTTCCATTTTCGCAGAGGATGCAGCATGCTTTCTCGCACGCCACACTAGTGACGTTCCCCTTGTTTTGTTTATGCGTTGAATGACTTGAGATTACATTCACGAGGCTTAAAATATAAATAAAAATAAAAAAGTTTTTCAAATATTACAGTTTTATGAACAATGCATTGAAAGAAATGTCACAAGGAAAGAAATAAATACTGAATACTGAGGAAAGGCAAGAAGGAAACAAGAATTTTACAGAAAACCAATAATAAAATAAAATAAAATATTTTAACCCAACTCTATGGTAACTGTTATCACCATTATGATAATTTTAACATTACGCCTGTACTCCCGAAGGTGTAGAGGTGCCAACACTCACATTTCGCCTGCTATGTTCATGTCCCAAGTAACGGGGGCGAGTCAATATCCGTACTGTGTTTCTAGCTTACATTAAAATACATCCTGAATGTAACCCAAACATAAATTAACAATATTTTAATGAATGAATCGCTATAAATAAAGTCCGGAACGTATCTCGTGCGATTACAATCTCATCCAGGATGAGAAAACTTTACAACTTCAGTTTTCTATTAGACGGATGCTGCGACCCCTACCATTGGAACGAATGTAATAAACAAATCACCATAAACATAAAACACATTTCAGACTTTCATTACAATAATTGTGAAAGTATACAACATGTATTTGCTACCGAGTACAAAGAAGACATTATGAATGTTTGATGTGAATAAAATTAGAAAGTAATGTTGCACGTCACCCTTTCCTGAGGGAGATGACGCATTCAGGTTATGCATTACCAAGGCCTTAAAGGCTTAAAGCACGGTGGTGTTTAGTCAGTAAGAGTCCGACATAGCCCCCAGCCGACGGGTATCCAATGAAGGATTCACCACTTCCTCTCCCCTAGTTTGTAGCATGTACTGATAGAACAACGTTATTTATTCTACATTTTATTTAATACTGCCTGAAAAATTGATTTGCAAATTACGATGACAGACTCACTATTTTCCATAGCAAACTTTCTGGAAATGTCAACATTTTAGTATTGACAATGACAAGGCCTTTCCAAGAGCTGTGGATTTGGCAAACACTATAAATTAAATTGAATCAAATTTCAGAATCCGCTAGTCTAAAACCGGACAAATTATAATAGTGAAGCGTTCCAGTGGTTGGTGCCTCTAAATGTACGCAAACTTTATTCTTCGTATTTGACTAAATCCTCTGAGATATACTGAGCCGGGACTTGCTAAATACTGTTTTGAATACCCATAAAATGTCATGAGGGCTTAAATTACACAAGTGTGACCTTTGAGGAGGGTATTATAAAGCCTGAGCCTTTACACGTCTCACTGCTGGGTACAGGCCTTCCTTATGGAGAAACACATGAGGAGTATGGGCCATAACACAATCTCTGGCCCAATGCGGGTTGGTTGCAACGGTTGCAATAACAGCCGGGACCGACTGCTTAACGTGCCTTCCGAAGCACGGAGGAGTTCAAGATCACAAAGCTTTGTTCATCCATCCACGGCTTGACCATGGCGAAGGTAGCTTTGTTTTCGATTTGGAAATCCAAAGCGTACTAACGACTACGCCACAGTGCTCCTCCGAGGCGTGATTATGATCATGTTAATTATTATTTTTTCGTTTCTTCTTTTATTTGAACTCAAGACACCATTGTTATGCTGTATCTTATGTTGGTGATCCATGAAATAAGCAAATGCTAATTGTACGGTTCGTAGAAGGTGGCAAAAAGTCATCTCTGTCTACCTTATAGGAGAAAGGCTATGTCAGTATATTATTAATTCCGCGAAGACTACTTTGAAGATCCTGGTTCATGAAGTAATTGGAACAACATTATATATTCATATGAGCGAATCCATAGCAGTGAGACAATTTAAGTTGGTAAACAAGACAATCATAGTTTTGCAAGTTGGCATCGTCAGCATCTGGGGGCTTCAGCCCGATATACAGTAGATGTGACGTGAATCACAGTGGGCTCTTGAGAATTTACCTCTTCATTTCTTCCTGTCTTTTTGACACTTAAAGTAGATCAAGCACAACATGGCCTACGGTTCCTTTCTCCTCTGTCCCTCTATATCTTAATTAATTATCCACTTCTATTCTTCTCATTATTATTCACACTTTCAATACATCGCTTTTAAACAGCAGCCCGACGCGAAGTCCTGTGACTGTGTCGCTGTCACGCCCCAGAAGGGGGAGAGGTGGCAACAATAGGGATGGAAATAGAATTTGTAGGGAGCATATAACAAGCGCGGTGTGGGAAAGAGCATTCGCGTGATTCAGTCTGTATGCCGTAAGGCAGGTAAGACCATGGTTTGGTGGTGGGTTCGATCGCTTTCATACTCTTCCTCCATTTCTTTGAGCATTCATATTTAGCATTTTTACTTGCTTTTTCTTGCTATAAGATTTATTCTTTCTCATCACATGTCCACATCAGAAAACATATCATCACGCCTCTCAGAAGGGTTAACTCCCACGTTTTGCCTGATATCTTTAAGCCATGTAACAGGTCTACATGGTCCACAAGTCCGAACCCAAACCATGATAATCTATTGGTTCTTATATTTTCTGTCATTGGTGCTACTTTCAGACTGTCTATGGTAGACTAATTATTATCATGATTTTCTTATTAAAACCTAGCTGTTGCCCGCGACTTCGTCTGCGGTTACTATGGTTTTTTGACTATATCACAGGAACCCTTTGATTTTCCGGAATAAAAAGTATGTAAAATTTCATTGAAATCGGTCCAGCCATTTCGGAGATAAGCCCGTACAAATAGACAGACAGAAACAAAAAATAAAATAGAAAATCATTTTTTGGTATTTTCCCTCTTTTCTTGGTTTTAATTTTTTTTTTCTATGTACAGACATTCGACCTCTACAGTTTTATTATATGTATAGATTGCAAGGCAAAAGATTCAGCGCTAGCTGATGGCAAGGAGTAGATTATTTCATATGTCTATTTAAAAAAAAAAAGCAAAATCTAATATAAGGTAACAAACAATACATTATGACATCTACTATATTAGTAAAATAAAACATAACTGTATTGTAAATATAAACTTCTACGAACACGGTAACAAAACAGATATTCAATTTACAGTTGATAACGTTTAAAACCCTTAATTTTGAATTTAAACCTTATCTTAATGATAATAATTGTTATAGTGCCGTAGACATACGTTCTACACGTAACCTGTAGCCCGATTGCTGTATAAATTGGCGTTATCATGTCAGTATCGCATCCGGGATACCAATCCGCCATCTTCTGTCATAAAACGATGGAAAATTAAAACTTCAAGCTTTTATCGTTATACACCGCCATTAGGGGTGGTTTAATAAATTACGAGGAATCGTGGCTTGAATATGTAAATAATGTTAGAAGTATTGAGATGTTGTGGAACCGAAATATCCTTACCTATGAAATTGGTGTTTTTTTTCTCTCTTAATATTTTGTCTGTAACTATTAAGATTCAGAGTATTCCTAAAAAATAATTACCTCGTCTAAAAAAAGACTATATTTTTGAGCTCTTTTGATTTGTTTTGATAATTTGTTGTAAGTTTTATTGTGTTAAAATTGGACACGGAGACAACTCTTTTTAAGTGCCTCCCGAATACATCATTTTATTTGCATTCACTTAAAAACGATAAATAATTTTTATGAAGTGTAATATTACACATATTACTAAAGCTTGTCTAATAATAGATGCCAAATATTATTATCTTTGGATTTGTCGTTGTGAAGAAAACTGAAAAAAATTTAGTATGGAAAATGCAGAATTCCCCAAAATCTCCATACAAAACACCAATTTCATAGGTAAGGACCTAATAATATTGAACAAAATTATTTCGGTTCCACCAAATGGTAAATGACGATATGGCTGAAGCTGGAAGCTAGCTTCACCTGTATTCATCAATATCTGAGGAACTGGCTATCATACTTTTAATTGCCGGAACACAAGAATGTTTATAACAAAATGGAACCTGTATCATTATTGGTTATTATGTCACAGGTTTTCAAAGCATCGATATCTATATAACATAATATTTCAAATTCTATGAGTCGCTCCTTAAAAATAGAGTTTAGATTACCGACCCCAACTATACACTCGGCATTTGCTGGAAGATTAGACGACTTTATCTAAGCGCGAATCTACAATGCGGTAATTCGGCTTTGCACTGTGCACTTTATCTCGATCTGTTTCTATGGCGAAAACGATTCTGTCATTTTCATTGGTAATAGTTTAGATAGTAAGGTTTCAATTAATTTTAATTTTATGTTATCCGATGCAAATTAAATAGTATGGTTCGCCAAGATACAGGCTAAGCCTTTTGGGGACTTGTGTCAAAATGCAATATAAATACATTTTGTGCACTTTTTGTGCAATAATTTATTATTATTATTAATAATTTATTGCACACTGTTGTCTCGTGTTGGTCCGGGACACAAAAAGAATGTACCAACTGCTTTTCTTGCCTAGAATGTCGTTAAAGCCGTCTAAGGGCGTATTGGGTACTGAGTCTATGATTGTGTAGACGATGAGCTAGCCACTTGTTACTACTCTTTCACGATTTTTCATCTGACCAAACCCAATTTTGTATGGCTAAATGTGGTCTTAAGGAACACAGTGCTCCTTGGACTCTGCCTACCCCTTAGGGGATTACAAGCGTGATTGTATGTATGAATGTATTGCACACTACCTGGTGAATACTCATATCCACATTTTACCTGGAAGCGAAGCTAGCGTAATAAAATGGCGCATGTTGATCCCAATTCTCAAATTCTCAGAAATATATATATGAACAAGTCAACAAGGTTATTGGTTTATTGAAAAAAGGTACACATACACGTTCATGAAACAAAGTTATAAAGCCTACGTAGACTTGAATAGGAAAACAGTATTAAGTACAAATGATACAGTAAGAAATGGAACTCCATTGAAAGTTTGTAGCAACTACTATTGAACACACTCTTGAGTACTTTCAGGTCTCGAAGAGCTGGGAGCATTAATATGTATACAATACACACAGTCTACTGTTTTACTACTTTGTCGTATTGGACGCATTTAATGTCGTATAGTAAAACTTAGGTGGACCTCTTCACTTGGCAAAGCGACAAAGTACTTACTATTGATGGTCATTGTGATAAATTTTCTAAGGAAATAAAAAAACAAAAATGTCAAACTTATGAAACTAAATAGTTATACATACTGTCGAGTACCAACCCGTATTGGGCCAGCGTGTTGGTGTTACGGCCCATACTCCTCATGTGGTTCTCCATGAGGAAGGCCTGTGCCCAGCAGTGGGACGTATATAGGCTGAGGACGGTCGAGTACACATTGCATTAAAAGAATCGCATCGAAATTTATCATGTGAACTGCTATAACTTACATATTTTCAAAGCAACAGTGAATATAAATTTTTTGAGGTTGCGTGCTCAACCTTAGACGACGCACTCAAATTAATCATAAAAAACACTTTTTTCACTATTATATTATTTCTAATTTAAGGTGCTTATGTCTCGCCGGCAATCGGCGCTGGCCAAATTTCCATACACTGGCGTTTAAGCGCGCTCACGTGCACCCTCAGGACGTTTGCCGATCCCCGAATCCGGCTCGAGCGCCCTGGAGACGCTCCCTGAAAGCGGGACCTCCTCCTCCGTAGGCATGCCTTCCAAAGAGTACATCTCTTTGGAAGGCATGCCTACGGAGGAGTCCAGTTGTGGTTCGCCACTTGGACTCACCAACATAATCCGGTGACAGCTTAATTAAAAAAAAAACGCGCACGTGGCCGGCGCCGGCCACTGGCGTTGCTCTGAACCCACCCTTATGAAACATAAAAAGTCGGAAATATAGCTAGACAGACGCAACATATTCGGCACACAGGACAAAGTGATAGAAATAACTTGTTTTACAGAGAAATTTTATAAATACAATGAACGCACATGTTACGTTACACGTGACAGGACTCGCAATAAACATACGCAAAATTTTATAAGTACCAAGAATTATTCTTGCATTTTTTCTTCAATTCTTGCAATGTATTCTATACATACAATCGATAGAATACAAAATAATACACTTCAATAAAGTTGCCTTACTAGTTAAGGGACACAAGGCTGTATGACGCGTGCATTTTTATTTTCGCTACAAAAATCCGTAATTTTTTGAGTGCTGCAAGCGCTGTAAGTTTCAAATGACATTGCCATGCCATATCAATAAAAGTTTTGGTGGTAGGATGGATCTTTATTTCGATTCTGTCAATGTGTAGTGTGTGCTGGGTAGTATTTATTATACTAGGCATAACGTAGACAACAGTAGTGAACTTTGCTTATAATCTGTTATCTTATATGACCACATTTTATTTATCTCTAATAAATTTATCTACAGTTATAAGTTCTCAAAATCGTAAAGATGGGTCAGGGTCGTTCCAATGCTATGAATAATATGAAGTCACCAAAAATATTAACAGAACAGAACAGAATATAAATAAATATCTCCAGACATTCACACCTATCAACTAGCCCCATTTTAAGCAACTAATGCTGCTTGTGTTACGGATACTATACTTAATAGATATATACATATAAATATTCAGAAAATATACAATACATATATAAACATCCAAGACTGGAGAACAAATGCCTGAAAATTCATCACCTAAACATTTGCCCCCACCGGGGATTGAACCCAGAACCTCTCGAGATGGCGACGCCTTGAGACCGGCGTACAGACCACTCGGCCACAGAGGTCGACAAACAACAACAACAATTTGGCTCAAGCAGCACAGTCATGATCTTTGTCAACATAACGTATCAAACACTACCTATTAAAGCATTTTTTCCGGCTCTGTGTATAGTCAATTTATTTCTTTTTTTTCGAATGTAAGTATATTGTCGGAAGTGGAAAAGTTATCTCTATTGAAGTAAGCGGCTGTGACTGATAACATCTTCATTGCTACTTGTATAAAATAACAGTTCACGTCTGCTACTAAATGGCTAAATTCACAGCGTTACGAATTTAACCGCTCCTCTTTGTTCAGAAATAAGAAAGCCTACAGAAGACGAGCCATATAACTGTACTAATGACAGAGCGCCGGCCCCAATGCTAGTGACGTGACTGGGATATCAACGAATGATGGATCAGTCTTGAGAACCGTCAAAAAGGCTTAACTATTTACCGCAGTCGCAAATAAAGGTTATGTAGCTTTTATTTGCAACAAAAACGAAATCGGAATAGGTAATTAGAAGGTAAAATTTACATCAGTACTTACCTACAAGGTTTAAGGTTTAATAGGTAAGGACCTAATATAAAAGTATATATCTGAAGTATTTAAGTAAAGGCAGCGGTATCCGAGTATGGACGGACGGGACTACTCGTTCTAGAGGCCGCGGGACTCGCGGGTTCGATCCCACTGCCTCTACGTACCACTGAGTTTGAATAAAACTTATGTACAGTTCATTGTGAATATCGCTTGCCTCACATTGTGCCCGGTGCATGGCAACACTAACATATCTGACCAAATATGGCTGTTTAACACTTCTGCCTACCCCTTCGGAGAAAAGAGGCGTGATGATATGTTATATTAGGTCCTTACCTATGAAATAGGTGTTTTGTATGGAGATTTTGGGGATGTCTGCATTTTACATACTAACATTTTATCAGTTATCTTCACAACGACAAATCCAGAGATAATAATATTTAGCATTAATCATTAGACAAGCTTGAGCAATATGTGTGTGAACACCCTTGATAAATATTATTCATCGTTTTTATGTTAATGCAAATCAAATTATGTATTCGGGAGGCAGTTAAAAATTATTGTCTTTGTGTCTAATTTTAACACAATTAAACTTATCTAATTAAATATTACGAGCTCAAATATATGGTCTATTTTTAGAAGAGACAATTATTTTATTGGAATGTTCTGAAACTTAATAGTTACGGACAAATTGCTAAGACAGAATAAAAACACCAATTTCATAGGTAAGGACCCAATATTTAAGTAAAATTGACTAGGCACGTTTGATCGCCTTCTGGGAAAGCTCGCTCCATCGTAGACCTAATCTGAGCAGTTGGTCAAATTGTGGTAATAAGCAAAAAAATAGTTAAATATAAAAAAAATACATTCCTACAGGACCTCCTTGTTTCATTTGCATTAAAATTCAATCCAATGTGAATTGGCATTGGGGTTAATAATTTTGCTTAACCTTACTTCTCAATACTTTTTGTAGTATATAAGTCTCTCAACCCAGTTCTTTAAATATTTTATGTAATCAAATTTTCTCTGTCAATCTTTAGCACTTATGACCGTTCTTACGCTAAAATTGAATGGTTAATCTATATAAATATCTTGCTCGTGCTCATGAGCTTCGGAGGTGAAAATTATATTCTAAGATTTGCAAACTCAGTACAAGTGCGGGGATGAATAAATTATACTATAACAGGGCCGTATTTGATACCTTGAATTTATATTAGCATAAAAAGTTTTTTTTCAGGTGTTATACGCCTATGTTTTCGTCGTAAAGAAACTATAAATAAAAAAATCGCTCATTTACTATACTATTCCCGTGTAGGAACCACTTGGGGATCACCAAATTAACTGGCAAAGTGTGGGCGTATAATAAACCTCTGACTACTCCTTCGGGAATATAGGTGTGCATAGGCTTTCTTCTATAGAGAAACACAAGAGTATGGGCCGTAACGTTCCCATGCCCGTATAATGTGAATTGGGTAGAAACGGTTGCATTATCAACCGAATTGAGAAATTCAAAAACAAAAAATTTATCCGCGAATCAAGGCAACTTTGTTTCCAGTATCGGAGTCAATGTGTTTAGTAAAACCACTATGCCGCCGAGTCCCCCAAATAATAACTTTTAACTAGCTCATATTAAGCTGCTTAGGTCGCTTGAATATACGAGTTTCATTGGAACGTAAAGAAACAAATTAACTGAAACATAGACGGTCATTTCAATTCACAACACCTAGTTTTCTATACACTATTTGTGGTACTAAGAGAGAGCATTATGTACTATATAGGTACCTATAGGACTTATAAACTGGAACCACTGAAAGCTGCCTTAGACTTATTAGTCAGCTTTCAGGAGTTTCATTGGTATAAGACATTCGAAAACATATATTAGACTAATTACATTCTAAATAAAATGTTAAACATCATAATTTCCAAAGCACAGATTTTTCGTTTGACGTTGATTTAAATACAATAGCGAATTTATTTCTTAATTCACATTTTGTTGGTCCCTAAATCCGTACCTGTAGCAGTACCATCATCTCATAAATAAGGTGTGTTCGGCGCATCTTCAGAGCGGGATGCACCTCGCAAGCGAGCGTAGCGAGCGGGCTCGGTAATTTGCTCAAACAGACAGTTTCGTCTACGTTACACCGCTTACATCTGTATTCTGAAGTTAATGCTTAGTATTGCAACACATGCTTTGCATTCCATGGACTCATTATGGGTTTTGGTTTCAATGAGCAATGACATTAGAGTAAAATAGCATTGAATTAAATTATTAAACTTTACAATTGAATTTATTTATCTTATACTAGTGTGGCTACTAGAACCGATGGTTATACGGTAAGGAAGGTATGGTGTTATTAATTTTAAGAAGATTATTCATGTATAATATTTAATAACGAACATCGATCTAATCGTCGCTACTTAATTTGTTTACTCTTAAATTATTATGAAAACATGAGAGTTGTTAAATAAATAGGAAATTGTTTAACACAAATTTACCGAAAACAATAACTATAAAAAGGATAACATACAAATGTTTAAAGTAATAACTGTTCGTTTCACCGTCACACTTGTCATGAACAATGGTAGACCGATTAGCATTATAAATAAATATCCTCAGACATTCACACCTATCAACTAGTCCCATTTTAAGCAACTAAATGCTGCTTGTGTTTCGGATACTAGATGACGGACAAGTATATTTAATAGATAAATACATATTATTATTCAGAATATACATAATATAGAACATCCAAGACTGGAGAACAAATCGCTCGTCCAAAAGAATATTGACGTAATTACGTTTTTGCGATTTTTCAGGAGAGCGTTTTAAAAGTTTAACATCGAAATCATTCTATTGATATATTTTAATAGTTATGTTGTGTTACTTTACTACCAATAATATAACATAAAAAGTTTGCGAGAAAACTTAAGATAACTATTTGAAAAAACGAAATAAAACAAACCAGACGTACATTTATGACATTTTATACATCAAATAATACAATTATGACATTAAACTAGCTTTGGATGTGGGAATAAATCATGAATTTAAACAACATTATATTAAATTTTAATTTTATTTTTATAAATCTGTCTACATTTTATAAACTTTGTCGATGTTTCCGCGTATCCTTTCGAAGTATAGGCCAACACCATGACGGCAGTAACTCTCTCTGTCGGAAACTAATGGAACAACAATTCTGTCGTTTTTACCATAGATAAAACGTGCAAAACATGATGTTATGGCATCAAAAACTCATTTTCGACTTTTTGGTAATTATGTCATTATTTTTTTTTGGATGAGCGAAATGTCTGAAAATTCCTCACCCAAACATTTATTTCCACTGGGGATCGAACCCAGGACCTCTCGAGATACCGACGCCTTGAGACCGGCGTACAGACCACTTGACCACGGAGGTCGTCATTACATTCAGCCCCACGATAGCTTATAACAGCTTTGAATTAAAGCTATATTTAAAGCTATAAAAAAGAATTGTATTATTCTTTTTATAGCTTTAAATAGAATGTACCAACTGCTTTTCTTGCCTAGCATGTCGAAAAAGGCGACCAAGGGCGTATTGGGTACTGGGTCTGTTATTGTGTAGGCGATGAGCTAGCCACTTGTTACTAATCTTTCACGATTTTTCATCTGACCAAAGCCAATTTTTGTATGGCTAAATGTGGTCACAGTGCTCCTTGAACTTCCCTTTCGGGGATTACATGCGTGATTATATGTATGTATAGTTTTAAATCTGCAAGTCACATACGAGTCGTAGTTTTCCACTTGCTTATATAACAGTTTATCATGGTAAAGTGGGTAGTTAATAGCTCTCCATTGAGGTACCCGTGAGCGCATTGAGTCGCGTGGCCTGCGGGCGTCGGGGAACCTCAAGACAAGATGTAACTACCTGCTCTTCCGAATGACGTTCACGTACACTTTAAGAGTAAAAATAGGCTATAGAATAGAACAAAATATTCACATGGGTTCATAAATATTCCTTTCTTTTCTTTATTAATACATACAATCATATATTACACTTTGTTTGACGACCTCCGTGGCCGAGTGGTCTGTACGCCGGTATCAAGGCGTCGCCATCTCGAGAGGTTCTGGGTTCGATCCCCGGTGGGGGCAAATGTTTGGGTGATGAATTTTCAGGCATTTGTTCTCCAGTCTTGGATGTTTATATATATTCAGAATATTTATATGTATTTATCTATTAAATATATTAATCCGTCATCTAGTGTCCGTAACACAAGCAGTATTAGTTGCTTAAAATGGGGCTAGTTGATAGGTGTGAATGTCTGAAGATATTTAGATATTTATATACAATCACGTCTGTAATCCCCGATGGGGTCGGCAGTGTCCAAAGAGCACTGTGTTCCTTAGCCATACAAACAATACGCCCTTAGTCGCCTTTTACGACATGCTAGGCAAGAAAAGCAGTTGGTACATTCTTTTTACGTCCCGGACCAACACGGGACAATATACCTATTTATAATTATAGTAAATCACTTATATCTGATCGTATCGTAAGGATGATGTCATTAGCTACATAAAGTTACTCGTTATCTAGAACTCGTCCGTTTTGCTCGCTTATGACATCTTTAGTGATTTTATAAGATTAAACTTGCTATGTTTCTTGCCCCTTCTTCTCAGGACTAGGCCTCTTGGTTGCTAATGAACGGTTGACATGATTTTTGAGAACATCGAAAATTATTTCTTCGTACTATACGTCACACTGCTGGGTAACCATTGCAGTATAGGCTGTAACACCACCACGCGCTGGCCCAATACGAATCGGTCGGTAGAACGGACGTCAACCTTTATGGTTTATGGTGTATTGGAGAGTTTTTTAAAACGTCAAACACTGTGGGTGATTTTTTATTTACTGAAGTACGTCGTTCGTTTTTGTACATTGTATCACAGTGTACGTTTTTAAGCAAAACAACGCTTATTGAAAGTGAGTAAGGTGCATTCAGTGATGTCAAAGATGTACTTGTAATTTTTATTGTAACAGGTTTTAACTGATATGATAAGTCTAGTAGTGTCAAAGCTTAGATAGTCTTGTCGTTCTGGAGTGTTAGCTGTTGATAGCATGTGTTGCTTTGTTGATAGAAAGTGTAATTTGGACGCTTATTAACAACTGAATCTGATCCTGAAAAACACAGAAGGCTTGGTCCTAAGTCGTCTGCTGAGTACCTATCTTTATAGTATCTGTTTTTGCTGATAGTGAATGGTGGATGAGATATATGTAAAAAGACGTAACGGTTGCTATAGCCTACCGTGCCTTCCGAAGCACGGATGGATGAGTTTGAGATCAGAAAATTTGGGCCATCCACGGCCTGACCATGGCGAAGGTAGCTTTGTTTTCGTGGAAAGCCAAAGCGTACTAATAACGTCACCGAGCTCTTTAATGATTTCTTCGATGGAGAAATTATTATCAACACGGGTGCAGAAAACTGAAGACAATCACATAAACATTCTCTAAAAAGCTAAAAAAAAAAAACAGAATAGAGTAGCCGTTGAAGCAAAAAGGAAAATTAAATTTTGTAAAGACACAATTGTTACTGAGTCATCCTCTTTTCTAGTATTATATTTTTTATGTTTTTTCTATCGATTTGTCTTGTTTCCTCAATTTTATTAAATATTAGGTCCTTACCTATGAAATTGGTGTTTTGTATGGAGATTTTGGGGAATTCTGCATTTCCATACTAAATTTTTTTCAGTTTTCTTCACAACGTCAAATCCAAAGATAATAATATTTGGCATCTATCATAAGACAAGCTTTAGTAATATGTGTAATATCGTTTTTAAGTCAATACAAATAAAATGATGCATTCGGGAGGCACTTAAAAAGAGTTTTAACACAATAAAACTTACATACAACAAATTATCAAAACAAATCAAAAGAGCTCAAAAATATAGTCTATTTTTAGACGAGGTAATTATTTTTTAGGAATACTCTGAATCTTAATAGTTACAGACAAAATACTAAGAGAGAAAAAAAACACCAATTTCATAGGTAATATTTACTAATTTCACATCTTTTTCCATAATTTATCACTCTTACTCTTCACACATCCACTCTCTCCTTTCGCTATCTTTAACACACAATGGACACCCACGTTCAGTTTGAGAACTTCATTATACATGTAACGACGAATAAGGATAAACAAGACCCATATTAAACAAAAGCTACACACAACAAGTAATTTACTAAAATTTCCACTTACACGAACTAGAAATTACTCATTCTAACTCACCTTTGTATGCTTTGTGAAGTTCCAACCATGCAGTCTGGTTAAGTTTGTTCAAAAACAGTCTCTAAGTCAAAGCAGAAAGCTTCAGGACTCGATGACTGTATGGCATCACTGCATAATTCAGGACTAGTTGTCGAATAGTAAAGTGTTAGCTTATGCTGTCAATTTTAATTAAGGAACGTAAGAACTAAAGTCACCGACATACCTCAAAGGATTGCGAGCCTTCTGGCAGTGTGCAATTGAAGTGGCTTCATGTTATTATTCTTCCTCCAAATATGCCACAAAATCCATAATATCCAAAAAAACATATTTAAAAGTGACAAAAATTGTTTATGATGGGCTATTTAAAAAAGTGGCTCATGAGTTTCTTGCCGGGTTCTTCTCATGAAAAGCCTTACTCTTGGAATCCGGCCGCTTGTATCGATTACAACCACAGTCAACGAAGTACTTGTGCTGTCCTGTGGATGTACTTGTTACAAGCGCTCGCGGTAATGAAGTTTAATACAATGGTTTAATTTAATACTGTAATTTTAAAATAATTCATAATAAACTATTTATTTGTAAAATGCATAATAATGTAAAATGTTGATGATTTTAAGTGCCGAACTTGGCCTATGAAATAAAATTATTTATGATTTTGATTTTTTGATTTTGATTCAGATACTTTTTCAAATTGACTGTGCGTAAGCTCACAAAGAAAATGTCAAGTAAAATAACGCGGCCTAAAAATTCTCAATTTTGTTTTCACTTTGTAGCGTGACATGATTTATTGTAACTCGTATTAAAAGAGCAAAGTTGTTTGTTTGCTTGTTAAAATGTACTCTGTGATCATTGAGGGAAGACTCCATTTCGTATAGTGGTTATACATATAGACATTAAGAAAAATATTCACACAGAATATTTTATATAGTCCTCAGCCTATATACGTCCCACTGCTGGGCACAGACCTTTCTCATGGAGAAACACATGAGGGGTATGGGCCGTATCGATGGGTTGGTTATTTTATATAATTTATATAAGTAAGCAGGAATAGCAAATTTGGAAAAATTACACTACTACTATCCGATTCCTTTTTGTACCACTGAGTTTGAATACCACTTAAGTAGGTATTTAAAATATAGCATGCATACGATAAACCGGAATGGCTTGTGATTTATGACAAAAGTGAGATAAACAATATTTTTTATTATTATTTACTAGTAAAATAGCCTTGAATTGTACGTGGACAGTAATAATTATCTCTGCAATGTCTTATAAAAGTATATTTTAAAAATATACATCATATCATGTTTTGGTCTCAATATTTCTTGCCCCGATTTCCCAAGGTGATTAGATAATTTTAGACCCTGTCAAGTATGACAATTGAGTATACTGTTGCGTCTCAAACAGCAAAGCAAATATCAATATGAAGGCAGCATAACCTTTGTTTCACATTAGAAAGTCCTGGAGACATCTCCCACGATCCTCACTTGGTGCATCAGGTCTATCGAGACAATAGATCCGGAGCGATACGACGCTGATGCTATCAGGTCGCTATAAGCTCGCTTGCGGTTGGTGCAATTGACGTGAGATAGCGATTTTCCAATTTAAGGCTTAAGAATACTGTACCTATTTTGTTAACGAAGCAGAATCCAATAAAAAACTTACCTATTGCTGGCTGGATAGTGTGTGGGATACGTCCAATGGCACAGGGAATACCCTCTTTAAAATTACTTATATACCTATTCGACATCTTACGACTTCTAACGACTCGGGTCATGCCATAGAAAATATGACAGCTATTTCCAAGGATAGTTCACGTTTAAAAAAATCTATTATTGTCGTGTTTGAGTTCTTAGTTACCCTTAGAGTTTTTGTGGGTATAACTGGTGAGTCCCACACGTACGAGTATCTGTCACCTAGCTACCTAGCTGTGGTGGATACAACTCGTAAACGTATTTCTCGCCGTCAATAACAAAAAAGTGGAGGTTCGATGAAAATCTTCATCGAAGATGGATAATCAAAATGCCTTAATACTTGATTTTTAATTGCACTGAACACTAATAACATAACATATTATTATCACGCCTCTTGCCCTGAAGGGAGAGGAAGAGGCCTTGCCTGAAGAGGCAGAGAAGTTACCACCCACATTACGCTTAATATTAAAACTTTGCGAAATCACTATTATTGAACGTTAATAATTTATCACAAATGGAATTGCTAAATAAACGACTTATAATAACTCAGACTAAAAATCTAACCAGTACCTTCGCTCATCACTTACACCACACCATAAAGTACAAGGGCCTGAATAACCAACGTCTACCGACAATGCACTTAGCTTTAAGCGAAAAATCCTTCATTGTTCTCAGACAAATTACTCGCACGGAATAATGTACGGGACCCGGCTAAAATATTACTATGATTCAACCCGAACTTGACCCAAAGGATTTCAATGAATAATAAATTCCCTATCCCGGACCACTGCATAGTTAAATACCTTTACGATTATTTTATTGCGGGGATTTCGAGAGTCTATTTACAATTCGAAAAACACAATTTCTATGATAGTTTAACCTACCTTTAGCGTGGTGGCGTAGTGGTTAGTACGACGACCTCCGTGGTCGAGTGGTCTGTACGCCGGTCTCAAGGTGTCGCCATCTCGAGAAGTCCTGAGGTTCGATCCCCAGTGGAGGCAAGTGTTTGGGTGATGAATTTTCAGACATTTGTTCTCCAGTCTTGGATGTTCATTATATATGTATTATATTATGTATATTCTGAATAATTATATGTATTTATCTATTAAATATATTTGTCCGTCATCTAGAATCCGTAACACAAGCAGCATTTACTCGTAGTTGCTTAAAATGGGACTAGTTGATAGGTGTGAATGTCTGAGAATATTATTTTTTTTTTTTTCCTTTTTTTTCTCAGCTCAAGGCTGGTGAATAGAACTCAGTGGTCCCGGTACAACCGTCTCTACCCGTTTTACAGCCCATACATGTCATGTGTTTCTCCATGAGGAAGGCCTCCGAAAAAATAAAAACGATAATCGTTGTCAGACGTTGAAAGAACGTATTTTTGACAAATCATTTTTATCACGGATGGATTATCCTAACTAGATAGTGTTCTATATGTTATCTATGGCAGGACATAGCGTTCCCGCCTATTCTGACATTGACATTACCCTAACAAATTATTGTACTAACTACGAGCTTGCTGTTTCTCATTATAATAAATCATCCAATAAAAGAAAATAGTGTTTCAATAAACGATATAAAACAGATAGAGGTATTTTTGGCGTGTAAATATCAGTCAACTGTAGTAGAAAAAAAAATTTTTAGTCTATATTTGCCATTTATGAACCTACTGTTCAACCTGACCACGGATCAAAAATTCGGCCCGTGCTACAAACTAACAAATAGTTACTATGTAAGTTATTCTGTTCTCGTAACTCTGCTGTCGCTGTCTACATGTTAAACAGTAATATTATTGGAGATACCTTCTAAAACAATAACTATGATTTAGAGGCTTTTTAGAGGTAATTTGCCTTTATTTTGGACTAAATTAATTGAGGATTCACAAATAATATCCATTAATAATTAATTTTCCTTAAAGAATGTATTCGTATAATTTGTTCTTATGTTAATGACTACTGCACGATATAGGCTAATTAAATTTGATGAGCTAGCCACTTGTTGCTGTACTCCTTCACGATTTTTCATCTGACCAAACCCAATTTTTGTATGGCTAAATGTGGTCTTAAGGAACACAGTGCTCCTTGGACTCTGCCTATGCCTACCCCTTCGAGGATTACAGGCGTGATTGTATGTATGTATGTATGTTAACTTAGCTAATGAATTATCAGAAGATTAGCGGATTGCTACATGATCTTCAGTCAATTGTCATTATTGAAGGGATTTCTTAAATATTAATAAATAGAGGCCAATATCCTATGTTATGATATAAGGTTGTGTAACCCGAAGACTTGTTGCCGTCTTTATATATTATACGTTATATGAGACGTTTTGAGCGCAGGTTACGTTGCGAGCGGGCAGGAAAAACAAACTAGTATTATTTTACCTGGTTTTCCCTCATTTTACCTGTTTTCATTTATTTTGTATTCTGGTTCACATCGCGAAGTAATCATTGTAAAAAACTAAACCTTTTTTAGTTGCGTTAAAAGCGCCCCTAGCGGAAACTATCAGAAATCACAATTCCCATTGAAATTGGGCTTCTTAACGCAACAAAAAAGTTATATTACTAAAAGCCTGACTAGGGCAGGAAGCCCTGGGAACGGCTCGGAGAATTGTTTCGGCAGACCTCGAGTCGCTCCCATGGAAGGGCAATGAGGGATATCGGGGAGTTTTAGTGGGTATTGTCGGCCAACGCCGAGCGAGTCCCACACACGCCTTCCGCCTAGCCAGCGGTTGGTAGGTCCGTAAATGGATTTTGTCCTCGAAAAAAAAGGGGGTACAGAGCTGATCTAACAGCAATGCAACAGGAACGAACGGAACATCCGACGATTCCAATGAAGCTGTTTGTCTACGTTGTCCTAAAGCACTCACTTAGGGTTGGTTTTTTTTGTGGTCAGATTGACCAAGTGGTTAAAATATTGACCAATGTCGTTATTATGTCAGCTTGACCAATAGTAGAATTTTCAGATATTTCTATTGTTTCATAATCATAGACAATTATTTAACCATAACACAATGCTGTGTTTAAATGGCGGCTGGCGGCGCAGCTGTATATTAAATAAATAAATATCTTCAAACATTCACACCTATCAACTAGTCCCATTTAAGAAACTAATGCTGATCTGTTACGGACACTAGATGACGGATAAATATATTTATTAGATAAATATATATCCTGAATATATATAAACGTCCATGAAAATTCATCGTCCAAACATTTCACCCCACCGGGTATCGAACCTAGAACCTCACGAGATGGCCGCGCCTTGAGCCCGGCATACAGACCACTCGACCACGGAAGTCGTAGAAATATTGCTTCGAATTTTTATCGCAAAAACCATTGGTATAGCTGGACTAATCATTGGGTAAACTATTTGGGTTATCAAAAGCTGCCCACTAGTTAGTATACTTTCCATCGCTTAGTTTCGTCTGCCAGCCCGCTCATCCGTCCGCTGTTAACTTGACGTGGACTTTATAACTCCTCGTGTCGAGTTTAACAGCACTTGATAGATGGATAATTATGTTCCAACGCGAAGAATCTCTATTAATATGGTAATTATTAATTATTCAAGTGATCCATTTACTTTTAAGATACGTAAATTAGAAGCAAATCTAAATTATGATGACGATGCTAATTCTAGAGATAGTATATACGTGTATACCTCTGTTCCTCCTAAGTAATATTATAGTAATAACGTTGGCAGAAGTTCAATAATTATGGGAAGTCATTAATTGGGCAGCCATTTAATTATATGGTCAGCAACAAAATCATTTGAGCAGCTAACAAATATTTTCTCAGTAATATAATAATTATTTGGGCAGCAATATATATCATGTTACTGGAAATGTATAATATCTAGGAAAAGAATCAATGAAAGATCAATAATCCTAGGAAATGTATTTTGATAGCTATATTAGGTTAAGGTTATTTTTTAATTATTTTTTAACAGGTTATTTTCATCAAAACATATATTAAACAATTTGGCAGCAGAGAAAACATTTTAATTGAATTAGAAATATCTGTTGCTAATAAGTTGCTGCCCAATTAGTTATTTTAGCTGACCAATTGTGCTATTTTGCTGACCGGAATTCCAATATTTGACCGTTTAAATAACATCCAATAATAATGGACCAGTCTTCGCTGTATTTGAACATTGGATGATTGTCCAATCATTGCAATCTTCAGGTCCTCCGGGTCTCGATAGAAGTGTTAAGTCGAATGTACTATTTCTATTTCAACTGTTTGTACATACTGCCGTACTATCCATACTTTATATTTTTTTCCAAGCAGGAAGGCCTGTGCCATGCCTGTGCCTTCAGTGGGACGTATATAGGCTGATACCAAGATCCTCGATCTGCCGGAAACTCCTACAGGGACCACAATATACGTTCGTCAAGTCAAGTCTCCTGTCTGTTTTACCCTTCAAACCGGAGCACAACACACACAACTTCATAAAATGAATCTTAATTCTCAAGAAAAAGATCCAAATTCAAGCGATTGTCACATCTCCCTTTAATTACTTTTTTTCGCAGTAATACATCTTACATGTACCCAGATCGTATCAAACTTGTTCCGGTATCGTATAATCGCGGCGCCCGCGCAGCTGCAGGCGATGATCGCTCAACCACTGATTTCTCTCACTTATCAAGACATTTACCGTTATAAACGGGCATTACTTGGAATACGCGGCAGATTCAAAAGATTTTTGGATCGCTTATAATTTGTATGAGGATACAATGTTGAATGTAGTCATTTGTGTTAATACGACGTGATTCTTTAAATGTCATGGAATATTTTGGAGGTGAAAAGAAATGTGATCAGTTTTTTTCCAAACACACATACTCCCCCGATTTGGGAATGCATGTCAAGTCCATTTTTAACTTTATTTTCTTTTTTATTTATACAAAATCAATCAATTTTACTACTGGTGTATAAAAGTAATAAACAAAAACAAGGTCTTTAAAAAATATTTAGGAACATCTAATTTATTCTTAGTTTTGATGAAGTTAACAGAACAATACAAAACTATGAATGTAGATAAAAGGAGTGGTATTGATATTATGTACTGGTGTAAGCGAAAGAAATAATATATTTCTACCTTTCGTAAGTTATATTCTACAATATTTTATTTAAGTTAGCTAGCTGTTGCCCGCGACTTCGTCCGCGGTTACTATGGTTTTTTAACTATCCCACGGGAACCCTTTAATTTTCCGGAATAAAAAGTATCTAAGATGTTGACCAGGGAAATAAGGTATCACCATGCAAAATTTCATTGAAATCGGTCCAGCCATTTTGGAGATTACCCCGTATAAAAGACAGAGAAACAAAAAATCATTTTTGGTATTTTCCCTATTTTTCCCGCTGACTTGGTTTTAAGCATTTCTTTTCTAGTACAGACATTCACCCTCTACAGTTTTATATATCTAAAAATAATATCTATTTGTAAATGTAAAACTTAACTACAAAGAAACTAGTGCCGTCAGTGCAAACCCTAACCTTCCGACAAAACAGAGTTCCGCTTGCGAAGCTCCAATTGATAGGGTCTTTCAGTCCCCCACCAAAACGAGAACAACCATTTTAAAATGTCGATAAACAATCGTCGAGCGATTACAGACGTATTAATCACGAGTGTCATAACCGAAACCTGCGCTGTGAAATACGGCTATAAAAACTACGGACCCATGAGGGCGATTCGCAGATTTATCGTCGCTGCCTCGGAAACATCTGTCGGCGGACAAAAACTGATCGGCTTGTTAATTACAATTCTTTCGAAGGAGCTGTAGATTTGTTTAGTAGTCTTATTTATTGTGTGTATAGAAACTTGGTTGGAAGGCGTTCTTGAGAAGGACAAGGTCAAAACAAGAAGAGAAAGTGTTATGAAGAGAGACACTTATTTCCCTCAAGCTGAGCCGTGAGCCGTGTGTTAGCGGCCCGTTAAAAGGACACTACCAACCCATCTCTTCCCTTGGGTGTCGTAAAAGGCGACTAATGAACTTAGAACTGCACAACCGTCCAATACCTTAGAGCAGCGACGGGCTCACCACCTCTCGCGTAGAGCACATGTGCAGTCACTGCTTGGTGAAGTGCGGACTATGGCAGTGTACTGCTTATGCGGTGCTTTCGTCAAGTCTCTGACAAACCCTTAAGCGATCATAGCCGTGATTTTATGTATGTATCATGAATATTAAATAAGTTACTTTTTTATATGACAGGTAAGCTCTTGGCCTTCATCTCACCTGATGGTTTGTGACGATAAGGGGGAAGGTGGAAGCGAGCTTCACCTGTAATCCTCAACAACTGAGGAACTGGCTATCTCACCTCTGATTGCCGGTACACAACATTGTTAGTATGGCGACAAATTTAGATAAGAAGTTGGTAGCTAGCCAACCGGGCTTAGAAGCCCTACCAACAACAAAATCGAGCAGTCAATTACTAGAGCAGAGACGTAGTTTTTTTTATTTTTTTATTTATTTATTGAGACAACAAACAATTGTACAATATGTTTCTATACACAACATTTAAACAATTCTGAAATATTTAATTGTACAACCAACACCGTTATCCACAGATTTAAAACAAAAAAATATTTATACCTGTATGAAATACCAATCTTTTATCTTATAGTAATTAACTTTCAAAATGCAGTCAAGTTTCAGCAAACCACATAATATATAATAAATCGTTATCGTAGTTAAAAATATAGTTACTTATCACACAATCAACGCAGAGATCTATGAAACAGCTCAATTGTATAACTTATATGGTTATCAACGCATCGAAACGAAAACATCTTCTTTGTTACCTTTGTCTTAATTGGGAAAAAACGTGAAAGAAAGCTCTCTAAAAGTGAAGGTTATTATTAAGGATGTTCAGCGCACAATAGCATATGTCACACTGACCAATTATAGACATACTGTCGTGCCGAAGTACTTAGTGTCGGTAATATGAAATATTTCTACATCTTTGGTTTGAAAACACATCTATACATAATAATATAATAAAACTGTAGAGGTCGAAAGTCAGTACATAGAAAAAAAATGCTTTAAATAAAATCAGAGGGGTGTAGGGAGAGGAAAAGTACCAAAAAAAACTTTAATTTTTTTGTTTCTCTGTCGGTTTGTACGGGCTAATCTCCGAAATGGCTGAACCGATTTCAATGAAATTTTGCATGGTGATACCTTATATCCCTGGTCAGCATAGATACTTTTCATTCCGAAAAATCAGAGGTTTCCGTGGGTTAGTTAAAAAACCAGTAACCGCGTATGAAGTCGCGGGCAACAGCTAGTATACATACTCTCTCAACCCTAGTAATATTAAGTTCTAAACGAATAATGTTTCAAAATCTTGGCTATCACAGATTTCTCTATAAATTGTGTGTAAAGACGATATAACCATAATTTTCGTTACCAACTAAGCCATGTAAAATCTTCAAATAGCCATGTAAAATCCATAACTGGCAGTTCCAGTATACGTGAACCACAATTGATTTGGTTCTAAAGTAAGTGGGCGACTAAGTGTGAAATTTGTAAACGTAGGAACACATAATATACATTAACACAGATGACGCAAATGCATGTACCGCGCGTGTTCGGAAACCCCGACCAAACGTCGGGGTTGGACGCTGCTAACTAGTATACGCGCGTATACTAGTTAGCAGCGTATATCTGAATGACTGTAAAAACTAGATATGTTTAAAAAAAAACTAAAAAAAATGCCTCGTCGTGTGATAATTGGCGGCTGGGGAGCTGCATCGATATCCTTCAATCAGTTTGGATCTCCCGTCTCCAAATTACGACTGTGACGTCACAGTACACGTTAAAAAGTTGTCACGCTTGGTTTCAATACGAATCGATATGCTTCCGTTATCTATGTGAATGTACATCTGTGCGTAGGAACCTTATCCAGAGTAGTAGGTACCTAATTCGTTTTAGATTTAAATATTAAGTAACTAGTAGTACCTACCCTTACATAAATATATTAGGTTCTTATCTATGAAATTGGTGTTTTGTATGGAGATTTTGGGGATGTCTGCATTTTACATACTAACATTTTATCAGTTTTCTTCACAACGACAAATCCAGAGATAATAATATTTGGCATGTATCATTAGACAAGCTTTAGTAATATGTGTAATATCACACTTTATCGTTTTTAAGTAAATGCAAATAAAATGATGTATTCGGGAGGCACTTAAAAAGAGTTGTCTCCGTGTCCAATTTTAACACAATTAAACTTACAACAAATTATCAAAACAAATCAAAAGAGCTCAAAAATATGGTCTATTTTTAGACGAGGTAATTATTTTTTAGGAATACTCTGAATCTTAATAGTTACAGACAAAATACTAAGAGAGAAAAAGAACACCAATTTCATAGGTAAGGACCCAATATTAAGTAAAAAGCTCACATATTACTTTGTTATAACTTTTTATATAAACCTTTTTCAGTCTTTCTTTTTAAAAAAAAAACTCTATACAAGATAGATATTTTTTTAGGAAAAACGTGAATAACAGTGGTAGGTACGGTCCGTAAATGGACCTCATCGTCAATAAAAGGAAACAAAAATATGGTCACATTTTGAATTTTTGAACCCGGTGTTGTGTATACGAGTAGTCTATTTATACTAAAGTACGAGAAATCAATTTTTTTAAAGGCAGGGGGCAAACAGCAGACGGATCACCTAATGTTATGCAATTAACGCGGCCCATGGACACCCACGACTCGACACCAACGAGTGCGTTGCTGGCCTTTTACGTGAGAATACGCTCTTTGTTGAAGGTTTAGGTACCGGTCACCACAGGCGACAGTTAATGCCACAGTTTGGTTGAGCGAGGTAGAAACAAAAAAGAGTATAAACATAATCTGAGTACCTACATAAATGTCAAATGACCTTACCTTCCACCTAGATAAAATATTGAGAGAGCAACGACGATGAGGTTATCCTTTACCTGAAAGAAAAAAAATACGATAAAATAGTGTTCAAAGTTTGATAGAACAAAACACAAAGAGTATCAAAAAGATAAACATAGTCAAACGAGTAAGACAGTAGAATAAAGGCTAGTGTCAGTTTATAAAGGTGGTAATCGAGTAATCTCACAGAAAACTACTGAATTAATATGATGTATGAACATAGTAACTGTTTCACCACTAACAATAATGATTTATCTTCTAGATTTTGTCCCATCTCGTTAAGAACATACATGCATACATATAATATAATCACGACTATTATCCCCTAAGTAACTCTTCGTCAGAGACTACGCAAAAGCACCGCAAAAGCACTCCATTGCCATAGCCCGCGCTTCACTAAGCAGTGACTGCACTCAGCGTGACAGGTGGTGAGCCTGTCGACGCTATAAGCTATTGGATGTTGTGCAGTTCTGACCATTAGTCGCCTTTTACGACACCCAAGGGAAGAGATGGGTTGTTAGTATTGTTTTAATGAGCCGCTACCACACGACTCTTTGCGAAATTACACATAATTAGAGTTACAACAAAATTCTTTTGTTTTCTCCACTAATTGCTACTATATAGTCAGAAAACTCGCGATGAATATCGAGATTTCGTTCGAGAGACCGCGTGAAGTTTGAATAAAACTTATTTACAGTTCATTGTGAATATTGCTTGCCCTACATTGTGCCCGGTGCATGGCAACAGGATCGCCACCTGTTACATGGTGACTTAACATAACTGGCGAAATTCGTGTTAACACCTCGGCGTACTCGGAAATAATAATTATGTTAAGTGTTGAATAGTGATGCATGGGCATCTTTGGAGGAGGCATTTACCCAATCCGGGGTTCTTGCTGAATAAATCTACTAAGTTACCATTTTTTTGTAATAGCAAGAAATAAATGGCTTTTTTATTTTATTTATTATGTGTTGAATATCGAGAATGACCGAGTCAGAGTCCAAGTGATCTCACTGTAGCTGCACTATGTCCAGCATCGTAAGTCAGTTTGTGAACATTTCTATGTATTTTCAGTTTGCTCGCGGTGGTTCCACTGAGTTTTTCTTTCGATTCGTTTTGCACCAATTTACATGCAAACCAGTTCCTGCTTAAGCGATGTTCTCTGCTCTTATCTTTTCTTTATTAGTTTCACAAAGTTTGATTCTGTTCTATACAGTTATGAATATGAAATTGTAGTGTAATGAGTTGCTTCTTAGTTTTGGCTTGATGAATGTTTTTTTTTTTACTTTAAATTTTTTTGTCTTTTTTTAATTATTTTGTCTTTTGTGCAAGTACTTAATCTTCTACTAGTACTTTTATCTAATCTTCTTAAATAATTTCACCATTAAGTATTAATAAGAGAGGAGCTCGGTGGCGTAGTGATCAGTTGACTTTCGATACCGAAAACAAAGCCACCTTCGCCTTGTTCGGCCTTTGATGGGTGATCAAAGCTTTATGATCTGGAACTCCTCCGTGCTTCGGAAGGTACGTACAGCTGCCGTTTCAACCCCCTTCCAGCATTGGGCCAGCGTGGTCTTTCGGTATATACTCCCCATGTGTCTCTCCGTGAGGATGGCATGTGCTCAGCAGCGCTATATATATATGCTAAGGACGATATAATAATAATGTATAATGGAATATAAGTTCAAAGTTAACGTTTTAGACATTCATGTCACGCCTTAACGAAATCTTGCGTTCATTGGACTTACCTATATTACTTTATAAAGCTCAAATCAGATTTTCATCGTTACTTCGGCATTTGCAAGTTTACTCCAGAAAACTGTCACGATCCGGTCCTTACGCTCGATAAAGCTGGGAGTCAAACTGCGGACTTCCTCAGTAGTCGGCATAATAAAACTTACGAACTAGGGATGTAAAATAAATCACAAAAAGGCCGAACATTCTTCTCATGGGGATCGCTAACAGAAATGTATTTTTATATTTTAGACGAAGCAAAAATATTATCAGATGGAAATTTTTTCATCGTATTTCTATTTTCGCGACCGTTACTAGACCCTTGTTTTTTATTGTAATGTTGTCGGCCTGAGAGAAGATTAATTGAAGCTATTGAACTTTTTGTTTTGGATTGGAGAATTTAAATAAATTTTCGATCGGATACTTCAGGTTTAATAAATATGTAAATAATGAGGAGCTCGGTGGCGTAGTGGTAGGTACGCTTTGGCTTTCGATTGAAAACAAAGCTTCCTTCGCCATGGTCAGGCCGTGTTACGGCCCATACTCCTCATGTGTTTGTCTATGAGGAAGGCCTATGCCCAGCAGTGGGACTTGAAATATGTACAGGAAATATGTAAAATTAATTAAATATTATCACTGTCAATGGAAAAGGGCGGCCACTTTTTTTATAATTGACAGGCAAGCTCTTGGCCCTCATCTCACCTGATGGAGTGACGATGAGGCCGATGGTGGAAGCGAGCTTCACCTGTTTCCTTAACAACTGAGAAACTGGCTATCTTACCTAATTGCCGGAACATAACAATACTTTATAACATTGTTATTATTGGGCCCTTACCTATGAAATTGGTGTTTTTTTTCTCTCTTAGTATTTTATCTGTAACTATTAAGATTCAGAGTATTCCTAAAAAATAATTACCTCGTCTAAAAATAGACTATATTTTTGAGCTCTTTTGATTTGTTTTGATAATTTGTTGTAAGTTTAATTGTGTTAAAATTGGACACGGAGACAACTCTTTTTAAGTGCCTCCCGAATACATCATTTTATTTGCATTCACTTAAAAACGAGAAATAATTTTTATGAAGTGTTATATTACACATATTACTAAAGCTTGTCTTATGATTGATGCCAAATATTATTATCTTTGGATGAATAAGGATAGAAAACTGAAAAAACTTAGTATGGAAAATGCAGAATTCCCCAAAATCTCCATACAAAAAACCAATTTCATAGGTAAGGACCTAATATTATGACGACAAATTTTGGTAAGACTAAAAAAACTCCACTTGCAAATAGTGCCCATCAGTGATCGCTGAGGAGTTGACGAGAGGACGTGGACATCTTAGAGTTTTAATAAGTCAAGAGGAAAATAGCTATCAAATTGCTATAACCAAAGTTGTTTCTAAGTTCAATCGTTATGGGTGTCGTAAAACGTGCCAGGGATGACTTTAGGGTCAAGAGAGTTCAAATATTTGACGAGAACGTTATGTTTTTTCCTTCATCTTGGGTGTTAAATGAAATATATAAAGAAGGGTGCAATGCAAAGTAAAATTTAAATACAATCAACAAACAATAAACTATCATGATCGTGAGTTGGAAGAATTTTTTCTCATAATTTTTGTCCGCACTGTACTGTACCAAGAGAATAAGAGATTCGATTCCTGTAGGTTTGTATTAAGTTTTAAATAGAAACGATTTATCTTCTGTTATGGATATTAACATTATCTAGGTTTAATAAACAATTATTTGAAGTATTTTTCACGACACAGTAAATAGAGCCTTTTAATGAGGTACTAACCCATCTCTTCCCTTGGGTGTCGTAAAAGGCGACTAATGGACTTAGTGCAGCACAAACAATCAATAGCTTAAAGCGGCGAAGGGGTCACCACCTGTCACGATGAGTGTAGTCACTGCTTGGTGAAACGTGAACAACGGCAGTGGACTGCTTTTGCGGTGCTTTTGCCTAGTCTCTGACGAACCCTTAGGGGATAATTAGTCGTGATTATATGTATGTACACAGTAAATACTGCACGTCTATTCCGCCGAATTTGAATAAAAGTTAAATACAGTTAGTAAAATGACTCATTAAAATATCTTACAGAAAAAGAAATATCTACAGATCTGTATTAAAGATAATGTTCAGGTTACCTTATCGATACCCAACAGTTGATCTTTATAATAGAGCACAAGTATTATCAGTTCGTCAGTTATTTATCCTCAGAATTTCACTCATTGCCCATCAACGTCTTCTCTCTTCCGAATATTACGAGTCGCTCCTTAGAAAACGAGTATTTAGATTACCGACCCCAACTATAAACTCGGCATTTGCTGGAAGATTTGGTGACTTCATCCAAGCGCGAGTCTACAATGCGGTTATACGGTGTTGCAGTGTAGTATCTTGCTCTGTTTATAAGGCAAAAAAGATTCTAACAACCTGGCTGTTATCACTTGACTATACCTCCACGGAGGAAGTCCTACGTTGCTGATAAGTTTCTCATAACCAAATAATCTCATGTGTTTTATAATTTTCTAAAAAAGTAGTTTGTATAGTAAAGGTCTCACCTCTTTGTATTTAAGTATTTTAACATTTTCCGATGCAGTAAATAAAATAATGTTTATGGTTCGCCAAGATACAGGCTTAGCCTAGTTTGGGGACCTCTGCCTAAATGTAATAGTACTGCTTTCTGTAACTGCACTATAATTTCTGTTCAGATTGTATTTTTGAATGTCACAAATGTAACGTTTTTGTGCAATAAACTATTATTATTATTATTATAAAATACCGCTCCTGAAATATGCCTTTTACGATTACTTTTTTTACTTTTTTTAAATATGTCGCCTTTTACGACATGCTAAGCAAGAAAAGCAGTTTGTACATTATTGTTGTGTCCCAGACCAACACGGGAATAAGCAAATAAAAAAGAAGATGCGATATTTTCCACTACAGCTACTAGCTAGCACTACACCTTATACATAATGTTATTTTTGTTAAATATTTTAGTATTTTATTATGTATCTAGTTAACTAAGCGGAGCGTTGAAGAGCTTTTTTAAAAACTAAATTTATTAAAGAACAAAGACTTTATTTGCTGGACAATAAATACCATAACTAAAATGACGACAGACTCGAGAGTTTGACCCAGTACTGTGTGTGTGACATTACTGAACCAAAGCTTATATAAGAAAGTGTAGTCTTAACAAATGATGCAATAGTTTCTTAGTAACTTAATGTTGATGTGCTGTCACCATGGATGTGTCAGCGCTAAAGGTGTTTACATTAATAAGAATGCAATCAAAGCTCTTAAGGAGCAACAATGTTGCCTGGGAACTCTATGAGAGTGGTGACGTAACTACTACATATATTTATATATTTTTTTGTTATTTTTACATATTTGAATCTATTGTTCAGAAAGAATGTAACGCCATAGCTATATTAGCGCCTCATTGCTGTCATTGCGCTCTTCTCGGGCCATTTTTCTCTTGGTTTCCGTTTTTAAATTTGCTGTCTGTCTCTTTTTATCTGTTTTGTTCTCGAAGCTCATTCTTAGGAGAGTCAGTGCGTAGAGCGGTTGACTCCCTTCTAACAATAATTGTATATATTTATAAAGTGAATCAATTTTATAAGCTGAAACAAAGTTACAACAAACCACATTATCAGTTCCTAATTTATAACAAAGACTATATATTTCTCTAAGGCACTATTGTAAGTAGCCCTACCCTTTCTATATGTTTAAGTGTTAAATGTGAAATTGTTTTGTGTTCAGTGTAATTTACCTTTTTTATATAATTGTTTCAGTTGTGCCTTAAGTCTTCATTATAAATATACGATACCTATGTGACGACCCAACTGCATTTTAATTACCCCGTCACAAGGATATTTATATTGTAGAGGCTACGTCATAGCGCAATACGATATCAAGTAACCAAGAAATGGTTGATCAGCGAAAAGTACGAAAGTGAATAAATAACATTGGAGTCAAATTGATATTAGACCTACTGGCTACAGCAATAAGTAATATAGAAGATTAGCAGGCCTAAATCACGATGGCAGAGTTTCCAAGATAAATTAATATATTATATATAAAAGTTCCGACAAATAACTGTCAGACCGCGGTCCCCAAGCGTACACCTGGCTCGGTGGAAGATCTTCCCTTTTCGCTGAGGATGCGGTATACCTTCCCGCACCCCACAATATAATAGCTCCTTAATTTAAATTATGGTATTTTATTTTTTAGTCCCGGGACACAAAAACAATGTACCAACTGCCTTTCTTGCCTAACATGTCGTAAACGGCGACTAAGGGCATATTGGGTACTGAGTCTGTGATTGTGTAGGCGATAAGCTAGCCACTTGTTACTACTCTTTCACGTTTTTTCATCTGACCGAACCCAATTTTTATATGGCTAAATGTGGTCTTAAGGAACACAGTGTTCCTAGTCTGCCTACCCCTACGGGGATCGCAGGCGTGATTGTATGTATGTGTATGTGTATGTATTTTTACTAGTTGTAACACTAGGACCATAAATGGCTTAAAATTTTGCGCATATTGAGTTACTTACATGACATTGAGTTTTGCTAAAATCGGTACCTCCGTACCGCTTCTCTCGTACCGGTATTTCGAGATATTGGATTGTGTTTGTGTTATTATTGAGTTTTATTGAGATTGATAACGCGTTTGAGAGTACAATAACTTAACGTAATAATTAAACTAACTATTACACGATCATTGTGCACTTGCTCTTGTAGTAACCTTCTCGTGTCTTTCTCGTGCGTGTCTTGCCTTTGTTGTTTTCTTTTTATGTTGTATTTATTGGTCAAAAAATGTTTTTTATTCTAATATAAATCAAGCTTTAGTGCACAACGCAAATCATCCAACAATGGTGTGATCAAATGAACACGGCGTATCGCCTGTCTGTATGCAACTGCAGAACAAAATTCTTATGAACACGATACCTATTACGCTTTGAAAAGTGCATTCGTGGTAAAATGGCAGTCAGCTTCAGTTACATAAACGTAAACTACCGGTACTACGAGTATTACTATTATTTTGACAACATTTGCATCATGAAAGAAGAAAACACATTAAAATTGGGTCCTTACCTAAGAAATTGGCGTTTTTTTCTCTCTTAGTATTTTGTCTGTAACTATTAAGATTCAGAGTATTCCTAAAAAATGATTACCTCGTTTAAAAATAGACTATATTTTTGAGCTCTTTTGATTAGTTTTGATAATTTGTTGTAAGTTTAATTGGACACGGAGACAACTCTTTTTAAGTGCCTCCCGAATACATCATTTTATTTGCATTCACTAAAAAACGATAAATAATTTTTATGAAGTGTGATATTACACATATTACTAAAGCTTGTCTAATGAAAGATGCCAAATATTATTATCGTTGGATTTGTCGTTGTGAAGAAAACTGAAAAAAATTAGTATGGAAAATGAAGAATTCCCCAAAATCTCCATACAAAACACCAATTTCATAGGTAAGCACCTAATATAATATTTGTCTTGTCTGTCAGAATAATAATAAAAATAGAATTGTAATTAAAAAGATAACCCCTTAAATATGATAATCTTCCTCAGCCCATATACGTCCGTCATGGAGAAACACATGAGCAGTATGGGCCGTAACACCACCACGCTGGCCCAATGCGAGTTAGTGGGTAAAAACGGTTGCAATAGCGACTGGGATCAACGGCTTAACGTGCATTCCGAAGCACGGAGGAGGATCACAAAGTTTCGGTCACCCATCCAAGGCCAGACCATGGCGAAGGTAGCTTTGTTTTCAATATTAAAAGCCAAAGCGTACTAACCAATACGCCAAGCGCTCCTCAAAATATAATGATGTCTTGAAATCGAAAGTGAATCGGTAGTTTCTAGGCTCTCTTAGCTTATACTAATAACACAGCAAAGAGGCTATAATTATGTCATTACAAGATTTACAAAACAGCGCAGTACTCACATTTTGATTAAAATATGTGGGTCTAAAGCACTCCTCCAAATTACATTAAAACTAAGTCTCAAATATTAGGTCCTTACCTATGAAATTGGTGTTTTGTATGGAGATTTTGGGGAATTCTGCATTTTCCATACTAACATTTTATCAGTTTTCTTCACAACGACAAATCCAGAGATAATAATATTTGGCATGTATCATTTGACAAGCTTTAGCAATATGTGTGTGAACACGCTTGATAAAAATTATTCATCGTTTTTATGTTAATGCAAATCAAATGATGTATTCGGGAGGCAGATAAAAATAATTGTCTTTGTGTCTAATTTTAACATAATTAAACTTACAAAAAATTATCAAATTAAATAATACGAGCTCAAATATATGGTCTATTTTTAGAAGAGGCTATTATTTTATAAGAATGTTCTGAAACTTATAGTTACGGACAAATTGCTAAGATAGAATAAAAACACCAATTTCATAGGTAAGGACCCAATATAATAATGATGTCTTGAAATCGAAAGTGAATCGGTAGTTTCTAGACCAATGGTTCCATCCTTAATCCCTCTTAGCTTACTAATAACACAGCAGAGGCTATAATTATAAAATGTCATTATAAGATTTACAAAACAGCGCAGTACATTTTGATTAAAATATGTGGTCTAAAGCACTCCTCCAAATTACATTAAAACTAAGTCTCAAATATATCCAACGCTCTCATATGAAATTTCAACTCCACAATCGGCTGCGAGGGGTGTAAGTATAATATAATTCACTATGCATTTCGTACTTATATACCTGTCATGTTGACTTCAAAGGTTTTCCCCGATGAAAGCGGCCTCTGGTGGTAGATTAAAAATATTTTCAAATTGCAACGTGCCAGTACTCTCTACATTGTTCTGAGAATTTGAAAAATACCGCGCGGTTTTTTCATGGATTTGCCGCCACGTGCGTGAAATGCTTCATGTTGTTTTGGTGGATTCAAACTTGTTTGCGGTCGAAGCCAGATTTTATTTTTGAATGTTATTTAAACGGTTAGCAAAATATGCGAATGTTGGTCAGCAAAATAATACAATTGGACAGCACAATAACTAATTGCTGTAATTATGTCAAAATGAAATAAATGAATCTAAAATCTATATTTTTGATTAAAAAAATGTGATCGTACCTTCTAAGCACGGAGGTTCGCAATATCATAATGTGTTAGTCACCCATTCAAGGACGGACCATGGTAAATTGGCTTTATTTTTAATATCGAAAGCCAAAGCGTATAAAATACAATGCCATCGAGCTTCTCCATCAAAGATCCTATAAAAAACTGTTCCCCAGCCTTTACACGTCTCACTGCTGGGCACAGGCCTTCCTCGAGGATACACATGAGGAGTATAGGCCATAACACTGTAACGAGGTGCCATAGCTATATTAGCGACTCGTTGCTGTCATTGCGCTCTTCTCTGGCCATTTTTCTCTTGGTTTCCGTTTTTAAATTTGCTGTCTGTCTCTTTTTATTTGTTTTGTTCTCGAAGTTCATTATTACCAGAGTCAGCGCGTAGAATGGTTGACTCCCTGCTAACAATAATTGTAATATATTTATAAAGTGATGATCAATTTTTATAAGCTTAAAAAAAAGTTACAACAACCCATAAGATCAGTTCCTGATTAATAACAAAGGCTATAAGTCCCTTTAAGGCACTATTGTAAGTAGCCCTACCTTTTTTATAATATAATTAGTGTTAAATGTGAAATTGTTTTCTGTTCAGTGTAATTTACCTTTTTGTATATAATTGTTTCAATTGTGCCTTAATTCTTCATTATAAAATATACGATAACTGTTACGTAGCCAATTAAAACCTATTTTTATATTATTCTTTCTCTTTTTTACGTCACCTTGTGACATGTAAATATTACTACGAAAAATAAATAGTTGTTGTGTCAAAGCCTCTGTCTCAATTACCTTCCCAAATTCTAATTAATTCCACTCTATAGCTATCGATAACATTTTGGTCCTTCTCCCTCTAAATTTGAACCCCCTTTTTGAAAAAAATTTTGTTGTTTCAAAATTTTTTCCAAAATAAAATGGTTGAGACACGTAATCAGGCTAAGAGTCGTGAGGGCGAACCCCACAAGTCGTCATCGGGTGATTCGGCCTCAGGCAACAACAACGACAATGCGAGTGAACCTGTGGTTAGCACATCACCGGTTGAGCAGGCAACAAAAGTACGCTCAGATGTTTCCAACAGCTCCAGGTCTTCCCGTTCGTCAGCTACTATTCGAGCTCGTAAATTAGCGCTTCAGGCAACGCACATGCGAAAAATCGCCGAGGCTGAAGCCGCAGCAGTTGACGTAAAACGCAGAGCGGCCGAAGTGGAAGCGGAAGCTTCAGCGGTTGAGGCAAGACGAAGAGCGGCAGAAATAGAATTAGAAGCAGAAATTGCAGCTCTGGAGGTAGAGGAAAGCAGGAGTCGCAGGAGCTCCCGATCCTCAGTTCAACAGTGGTTAGACACTTCTGTATTACCTACAGTAGGTTCTAATCAGAATATTTCATTTCAGCCCACAATCAACGGGAATAATGTTCTAAATGAATGTTCTGTTCCTAGTGAGAGAAACCCATTACCATTAGGGCCATTGCCATCTCTCTCTACAAGAAACTTTCCTACTGTTACATTAAATACACAACTTTTGCCCACTGTGAATGTACCTCCTACTCTTACACCAAATAATATGCTTTCTACTGACAATCAAATAAAAAACCAATTCCATTCTGATATTTATTCGTTAGCACAGGCCATAAAATCACTGTCAAGTGATCCTGGAAAGCCTAAGTTTGGTGACGGACGCCTTCCAATCTTCGACGGAAAGCCGCTTGACTGGCTGACTTTCAAGAGAGTTTTCGAAGATTCAGCTGCGGCATACTCGCCGTCTGACAACTTAGCGCGCATCAACATGGCACTACGAGGAGCTGCCCGTGAAGCTGTCGCTGTGCTTCTCGTGTCAGCAAAGGATCCTGGCATGGTCATCAGTGCTTTGGATATGAGGTTTGGTAGAAGCGAGCTTATTGTCCTACAAGAAATTACAATTATTAGGTCACTTCCTAAGTTATCGAGTGATTCTACTGATTTAAATAAATTTTCTTGTAAGATTCTCAATTGCATCGAGGTTCTAAAACTTCTTAATCAAAAATGCTATTTAGAGTCTCCTGAAATATTTCAATGTATTTTGAGCAAACTTACACCTTTGCTTCGAAGCAGATGGTCCGATTTTGGCTTGGCTCATTTTTATCCTGAAGGTAAGACCAAGCTCGAGTTATTAGCACAATTTTTATCTCGCGAAGTTGAGCTACAACTTAAGTTTGGTCTGCTTCCTGAGACTTCATCTTTTTCGAAGCGAGTTGACAAAGTCTATGCCACTACAAGTGGGCTTAATAACGGTGAGTCTTCGGCAACTAGCACTTTGTTGCCTAATAAACAATTAATTTCCACAATTAACATAAAACAGGAAAATTCAAAACCATGCATTATTTGTTTACAATTTCATTGTCTATCAAAATGTGACAAATTTATCTCAATGTCTGTTGATGACAGATGGCAGTTAATAAAGGATAAAAAAGTTTGTCACAAATGCCTTAAGAGAGGTTCACACACATACAGGCGATGTAAATTCACAAAAGAGATTTGTAATGTCTCTGATTGCAAGCAGAGACATCACAAACTCTTACATAATTCAACACACTTAGTCACACACTTGTCGGAAGTTGAACACGAATGTGATAATTCTACTCCGTCATCTGAGGTTGTTGCACACACTAATATTCCAAAGTCTTCCAACAGTTTCATAGGATCAAGGCCATTATTAAAAATAATTGCTGTAACTGTTTCTGGTCCATTGGGAAGCATTAATACTTTTGCCTTACTAGATGATGGCTCTACTGCCACTTTTATAGATTCTGAAATTTGTAAACAAATTGGTACGACTGGCTTAGAGTCATCTATCAACTTAAACTGCGTAAGTGGGCTACAAAAACGAGTCAATATTCAATATGTAGATTTTCATATTAGAGGTCGTTATTGTAATAAAATGTTTTCCGTTAATAATGCTAAATCGATTCAAAATTTAGGGTTAACAAATCAAAGTGTACAGTTTGATGATGTTTCGCGAATTCCATATTTAAAAGATATAGTTAATCTCCTCACCTTTGAGAATGGAGAACCAAAAGTGATTATAGGTGTCGACAATTGGCATCTCATGATCCCCAATGAAATCCGCAGAGGCAGTAGATCTCAACCAGTAGCCATAAACACAAATCTTGGCTGGGTACTGTATGGTTTTCATTCGAGTAAAACTAAGCCTATTGACTTCGTTCACAATACAGTTATACAGGATGACACTTATTTAAACTCCCTGATCCAAAATTATTTCAAGTTGGATTCAATAGGTATTACTCAACACAAACTTTTAAGCGAGAACGATAAACGGGCTGTCAAAATTCTTGAAGAGACCACACAGTACTTACCAGATGGTAAATATGAGGTTGGCCTTCCTTGGAAGGACGACAACTTTGTAGTTCCCAACAGTTTTAATTTAGCCCTAAGTCGTTTCAAGTCTTTAGAAGTAAAGATGAGTAAAGAACCTGCCTTTGCTGATCTTTATAAAATAAATATGCAAGCAAATTTTGACAAAGGTTACGCAGAAGGCCCAATTTCTGAGAACTCTAACAACTCGAGGGTTTGGTATTTGCCACACTTTGGTGTTACCAATCCCAATAAACCGGGAAAATTGAGAATTGTACATGACGCCGCAGCGAGGTCAAGTGGTGTCAGTCTGAACTCTATGCTCCTTGCTGGTCCCGACCTTCTTAATTCTATCATAGATATTCTTTTTCGGTTTCGTGAAGGCAAAGTCGCTCTCTCAGCTGACATTAGAGAGATGTTCCCTCAAGTAAAGATACGTGAGGCTGACAGGGACGCTCAACGTTTTATTTGGCGTAATTCCCCCAACGAACCAATCAAAATTTATAGAATGACCTCCATGATCTTCGGTGCCGCGTCAAGTCCCTTTTCGGCTCAATACATCAAAAACATTAATGCGTTGAAGTTTCAAGGCTCATTTCCTGAGGCTGTTGACGCTATCCTTAACAGCCACTACATGGACGATTGTCTGGTCTCTGTAGCGTCAGCAGCTGAAGCAGCTCAGCTTGCTCTCGATATTGTGACTATCCACAAAAAAGCTAATTATGATATGAGAGCTTGGGTTTCAAACGACCCTAAAGCACTAGCTCTCATACCAAAAGATTTATTATTAGACCCTTGTCTAAGTAATGTTGATGTAGATTTAAGTAAAGTTGTCAAGTCTGTTAGGACCCTAGGTCTTGTTTGGCAACCTAGTGTAGATTGTTTTATTTTTAATTTGAATAGTTTTAGTTTTAGTTCCAATAATCATTTTACTAAACGTGGTGCTCTTTCTTTAATGATGCGTATTTTTGATCCTTTGGGACTTATAACACCACTTACCGTGAGAGCAAAAATAATGTTCCAAAATATTTGGCGTAAAACGGTAGAGTGGGATGCTCAACTTTCTCAGGAAGATGTCTCTGCGTGGCGAGAGTGGCACAATGTTTGTCTTAATGTCATATCTAGCTTAAGCATTCCACGTAGATACAGTCTGCAAGAGTCTGATCCTATAGAGAGAGAGCTTCACACATTTTGTGACGCTAGTGAATCAGCATATGTGACAGTAGCCTTTTGGCGACTGAGCTACCCAAATGGCTTAGCCAAGGTAGCCTTAATTGGCAGCAAGGTTCGTGTAGCCCCATTGCGTCCATGTTCTATCCCGCGGCTTGAGCTTCAAGGTGCTATGATCGCAGCTCGTTTTGCCGACACAATCAGTCGCGTCCATAGATTCAAGCCCTGTAAGCGAATTTTTTGGTGTGATTCTATGAACGTTTTAGGCTGGTTGCGAAACGATGCCCGAAATTTTAAGCCCTTTGTAGCGAATAGGTTAGGCGAAATCTTGGAGCTATCTCACGTCAACGAGTGGCGTTGGATACCATCGGAATTTAACGTAGCTGATGATGCCACTCGTTTAAATAAAGACACGTTCAACATACAGTCGCGCTGGTTTACCGGCCCATCTTTTTTGCTTTTACCACCGGAACAGTGGCCGTCTGAGTCAGCCTCCAAAATTTCGGTTGATCGGGCGGAGTTGAAACACTATTCCGGTAGAATGTCACACTATTCACGATCGTTTAAGAAATTCATCTTCTCCATTGTCAGCCGACCCACGTCATTTCAGTAAATGGCAATCATTAGAACGCGCTACAGCGTTAGCTTATATGTTCATTCGCAAGCTTCATAATATCTGTAGACGCATACCATCAAATAACCTGACCCCATCTGATTTAACAGCTACACATTTAAGGAATGCTGAAATCGCAATCCTGTGGCAAAGCCAGATTGACTCCTTCCCAACAGAAAGACGATGCCTAGACACATCTACTCCTCTGCCTCGGAACAACAAGCTGAAAAACTTGTCTCCTATACTTGGCAGTGACCGTTTACTTCGTGTGGGAAGCCGCATCTCCGCAGCCCCAGGGATTGGAGAAGACACTAAGTTCCCTGTCATACTTGATGGAAAGCATCCAGCAGTCCGATTACTAGTTTCTCATTACCACCAGAGGTATGCCCACGCGAACACGGAAACAGTTGTGAATGAGCTTCGCCAAGCTTACTGGGTAATTAACTTGAGAAACACAGTCCGATCAGTTGCTTTCAATTGCCGCTTTTGCCAAGTTCGTAAAGCTTTGCCGTACAATCCACCTATCGGTCAACTACCACCAGCAAGACTGTCGCATCACGAAAGACCCTTTACATATACAGGGCTAGATTACTTCGGGCCAGTTCAAGTCACCGTGGGACGTCGTCGTGAAAAACGCTATGTGGCGCTTTATACATGCTTGGTGGTAAGAGCTCTGCATTTATAAGTCGTCCACAGTTTATCCAGTGACGCTGCGATGATGAGCCTTAGACGACTGATAGCAAGACGTGGCTGTCCTCGCCAGGTCTACTCGGACAATGGTACGGCATTTGTCGGACTGAACAAGGAGTTAAAGAAGCTCTATGGGGAAGAAGTTTCAACTTTTGCCACTAACTAACTGATTGAATGGAAGTTTATCCCTCCAGCGGCCCCATTCATGGGAGGAGCTTGGGAGCGTCTGGTTAGGTCCGTAAAGACAGCTCTTAACGTGACTCTCAGGGAAAGAGCACCTTCAGACGAGATACTCCTCACCCTACTCGCCGAAGCCGAAGCCGTGGTAAACAGCAGACCCCTTACGCACGTCTCTATTGATCCGGGTTACCCAGAAGCGTTGACGCCTTCACACTTTTTGATCGGCTCGTCGTCTGGAAGAATCGGACCAACAGAAACATGTGACAGAGACTTAGTGGGACGAATAAGCTGGAGGAAAGCAGCGAAGTTGGCAGACCTATTTTGGCATCGGTGGGTAACAGAGTACTTGCCCACACTCGTTCCCAGAAGGGGAGGGGGGCAATCAAACCCTGAGATAAGTATAGGAGACATGGTCATAATCGCCGACAACAATCTTCCACGAGGAGCTTGGCCTAAAGGAAGTGTTTCAAGGCTATATCCTGGGAAAGATGGAGTCAATAGAGTGGCCGATGTCACCACCTCAGGAGGAGCCAATTAAAACCTATTTTTATATTATTCTTTCTCTTTTTTACGTCACCTTGTGACATGTAAATATTACTAGGAAAAATAAATAGTTGTTGTGTCAAAGCCTCTGTCTCAATTACCTTCCCAAATTCTAATTAATTCCACTCTATAGCTATCGATAACAATAACTAAGTGACAACCCAACTGCATTTTCATTATCCCCGGCTTCACCCCGTCACAACACTACCACGCTGCTACTGGCCGTGGTGCAATAGCAACCGGGACAAAAGCGCGGCAGAGTTTTTGTCACCCATCCAAGGCCTGACCATGGCGAAGGTAGCTTAGTTTTCGATATCGAAAGCCAAAGCATACTAACCACTACGCCAGCTCCTCAATCATTACTTAGAAATTAATCAGACTTTAAGCAAAAACAGAATATAAATTCAGCTCTCAACCTTAAGATATAGCACCCGTGGAAAACTTCACAATCGCAAAGTTTAAGCATACCTGAAGAAACAAATCAAACCGTTTAATCCTGCGCACGTGTGTGAGTTAATTCCCAGTTTCCCAATAAAACTTAACCAATACCTTCGGAATAAGTACTAGTAAGTAAGGCTTAGGAACTGTCACAGGATTGGGCAAAGAAATCGGCGGATTTATTCCTTGGGAACTTTTTATAAGTTCATTAGTGGTTGTAGCACTTGCATGACCAATATAAATGTAGTTGGCATAAATAGTTCTGTTAGTGGTTAGAACATACGACGTGTAAGTTAATCGAAATTTTAAGTTCATTTGCGAAAGAAAGGACTCTGTAGCAGTTATATGGGTTGTAACGAGGCGCTATAGCTATATTAGCGACTCGTTGCTGTCATTGCGCTCTTCTCTGGCCATTTTTCTCTTAATATACATAATATTTTTATTTAAACCTCAGCAAATGACTCAACAATATTTAAATGATAGTCAAGCATGGGACATATATATTCACAGAACAATAAATAAGGTTAGAATGATAAAGTGGGCGTGGTTGACGAGCCGCTCATATGAGCAAACGGGCATATGAACGTCAAATTGCTCGCAGTATATTGCACAATGGCGTAGCTGTCAGACGTTTATTCGGTGCAGTACAAAACCCAAAAAGATGCCGAGTTGTGCTATTATTTCGTGCCGTTTGCGAAGTGAAAAGGTGAATCTGGAAAAAGGAGGAATTTCATTGCATCGGTAAGTAATAATATTTGGAAATAACTAAATATGGAGGCATAATCAATCACGAAAATAATTCGTACCAAATTCTGTGCAATCATAGGGCTTGCATGTTATCGATAGTTTTATCGATAGTTTTTTTGTTCCTTGTGCTCAGACATTATGATGTGGTAATTTACATGGACATAATATCAAATCTAAGTTTGAAATATCTATTTAATTTTTAAATAAGACATAAATATTCTGTTTATAAAGATTTACATATTTCAGTTTTCCTACAAATCCGGATATAAAAGAAAAATGGATATCCGCAACTGGCAGGAAAGATCAATGGTTTCCTACTAAAAGCAGTTGCATTTGCTCGTAGCATTTTACGGAAGATGACTTCCTACAAGTTTAAAAAAAAGGCATTTGAAATCTTCTGCAGTACCTCACATAGATATTTGCGTACAGGTAATGTTATGAATATTTTATCTGTCTACAGTGAAAACAAAATATTATTATAAAATTATACATTTGTCTTGTTCGGGAATCGAACCCGTGATGTCTGCCACAGAAGGCAGTTATCCTTACCCTTGCGCCAAATCAGTCGTTTCGATTATACAGGGTAGAAATATTGCACATGTGATTGAGTGACGATTGAATAAAATTAGTAGGGACTTTAATTTGTTGATTATTTTCTATATTTTTTTTTATCTAAAAAGAAATTTATTTCATGATGTCAAATATCTCATAAGCGAGAATTTTGAAATCATTAACTTTTGTTTGCAGGAAAATCAAGTTCGCCTTCCTGTTCAAATGCTAGTTCACAAAGAAAGCGAAAACTCCAAATTATAATAGGCAATAAAGACAGTGCCCTCCGAGCATAGCCCTTTCCATAGTTCGCTGTACTACTTTAAACTGGTGGACTAGTCGAGCAGTGAATGTCCACGTCTTAGCACCGTAGGTCATGACCGGGAGGACGCACTGGTCGAAGACTTTCGACATAAGACATTGAGGGATGGGTGACGAGAAAGATGTGATTAACCAGTATTAATGTTAATTAATTAAAAAGTGTATTTTTTTTGTTGGTAACCGCTGTTTCTTTTTTGAGAACAACCCCAGCTCATAACATTACCAACTATTTTATTTATTATTCACTGGTGGAAAACTGGCAAGGCAGTTTTTTCTTTATTGTTGTTCTCATTGCCAAGCCAACTATAGCGATAGTGTATCTTTTGTTATAGTCAGTGACCTATTCCTAGAAACATCCACCTGAAACTGTTACCTCTTGTCTTTATAGTATTTATTCAGTAGAAAACTAAATCACAGACTACAAAATATTTATCTTCATTAAATTTGTATAGTATTGAAATTGGTTGGAATTTCTTAAGGAGCTCTAGAGGGGAGGTACCTTAAATAAATAAAATATTTTAATTTCCACAATGGAAACGAACTTTTATTTTAAAAAGAAGCAACTGCATTCTCATTTTTCTCAAATAAAGTTTACCCAAACCGGGAATCGAACCAGCTAAAAAATTTTTAGTTATTTTTTATTCTATTAACCAATACAATGTGAAACACTCGTATTACATACAAAATATCCATCTCTACTTCTGCATTCCACCGTCTGCTACAGATTTTCCAAATATGCCCGGAAAAAAAAATGTAACGTTTCATTATGTCTTACATGCGTAAGACCTAATGTTTCATAAAGAAATAGTATTTTTAGCCATAACTAAATCAATTAGTGAAATAAAATAAATATCCTCAGACATTCACACCTATCAACTAGTCCCATTTTAAGCAACTAAATGCTGCTTGTGTAGCGACCAAAACCACCACGAAAAAGAATTATTTGTGGTGGTTTGATTCCCTGTTTGGGTAAGCTTTTTTGAAAAAAGTGTGAAAACAGTTTTGTTTCTATTTGAAAATAAAAGTGTGTTTCCTTTGTGAAGATAAAAAAAATCCAACCTGTATATTAATATTCTCCTTAATTACGAAGTTGGATAAATAAATAAAATACATAATTTTATTACTTAATACTTGAATAATACTTGATTATCGACATCATCAAATTGTGCACTACACTAGTCCAGTGCTGTCATGATAGTGTACATGTTTTTCCACAATAATTCGAAAAAGATATTTAACGTGTCTCATTATACGTATTATAGATTATAATATTTAAAAACGTATTTCAAATGATTGTATATTAATTATCTTACCAGTCCGTGCTTGAACTGTAAAATTTCGAAGTAACAAAATGCATTGTGCCAACATAAATGGTACCGTACAACAGCTGGTAACACATACCTGTGTATTGCAGTAAAATAACCCTTATTATTTAGGTGCAATTCGCTACTTTTGCTTGAATTTTTTTAGCCAATGAATACATTGCGCTCCTTGTGTGTTGAATAACTATTAATTCTTGTATGTGTGAGAACTGGCTCGCGCGGTCCTAGTACTAATGTGGATGCGTTATCATTCTAACCTTTTTTATTGTTCTGTGTATATATTGCTCCACACTGCAATCTTTCATGATTGTATATTGAAAATATATTGAATCACTTTCATGATTGTATATTGAAATGTTTATTTTTTTATTGTACATTTTCATAAATTCCTTTTTTTTCTATTATATTAACACAAAACTTTTTTGTGAAACAGATATTATTATTGTATCCATTCATATTAGATATAACTTTTTTTTTGTTTTGGCCAGGAGAGAGTTCCGAATAGACATGACAATTAATTAACTACTTCAGTGTAACTATTACAATCACTTGTATATATTGATACGTTGCTTTTGGAGCATTTTCCTTCCAATTCAATTTTGACATTTATGACTAAGAGTATTATATAATACACGTAAATTTTATTAGGTTGTAGAACATATTGATGTAAAGGGAGGACGGAACACTTGCAGAGTTTCTTGCCTGTATCTTCTCTAGACAAGGCCTCCCGGTAGTGAACAGACCGAAAAAAAGTAGTGGTATTGTCAATTTTAGGATACTTACTTATAATTTATTTTGTTTTGACTTGTCAAAAGTGTATTTGATGATACCAATTTGAATAAATGACTATGAATTTGAGTTTGAGTTTGAACACTATCTGTAACCCGAAGAAATCTCCTGACAACATTCAGAATCTTCAAACTTTCCCGAGTTCTTTTCTGAGTTTTCAGAATGCTGAAAGCAGAATGCGGTCCTTATATTTTGCACATTCAACTTCTTAAAGCGCATGCTCTACTAGGAGCACCTACTGATGATAGCTGTAATTGAGTCTATGTGTAAGGGTGGTTCAATGCAAAGCCTTTGCTCTAAAACCACCCTAAGACAGATCTTTTCTGTCTTTGTAGTGTCAAATTATACGTACCAAATTATTATCCTTATTTTTCAAATTTCGAGCTAGACTAATATTCCTTTAATTTTAATCAATTTAAATAATTTTATTTCATTAACCAAATGGTGTTTGTATCTAAAACTTAGCACCACCAAGAAATCAAAGATGAAAAACATTTTTTTAGGGACAAAACCTTTTCCGAGGCGGTCCATCAAACATCGGGCCACCTTTAAAAATGTATGCAAACTTCCCACAAGGGCCGGGAGCTCCACAAACTCGTAAAGTAGGTTTGGTAACTTCCCTCCAATAAAACTTGTTCTATGTAATCTCAGACATGGAGTGTGTGCAGATGTGTACGCGAACGTGCTCAACAGAGGAGTATACTTTACTTTGAAATTAGATTTTTTTCATAATAATTTCGAAGGGAGAACTGCTTTTGATTTTAAGATGATACATACATAATATATAATCACGACAATTATCTCTAAGTATCACTTAGAGATAATTGTCTAACAGACTGAGACTAGGCAAAAATACCGCCTAAGCAGTCCACTGCCATAGTCCGCTCTTCACCAAACAGTGCCTGCACGTGTGTTCAGCGTGACAGGTGATGATGAAGATGATGCAACACCATTAAATAAAATTAATATTTTTATAGAGACTATAAGAGCAAAAAACAATTCACCAGCCAATAGATGAAAATAAGCCTAAATGCGAAAAAACCTTAAAATTTAGAAGACATTTAACACTGTATCAGCTTTCTACTCATTGCTGGGTCATGCTATTCTTACTATTAGCGTTAATAACGTTCCATCAACATCTCACCCTAGAGGCGCAACCTGGATATAGGCCTTGAAAGCTGTTCATAAGCTACAGCTACTGCAACTGCCGCAAAATTCTGCGGCTTTTGGCTTCTGGGTACATCCTGTCCTTTTCTGATCTTTGATGGACGCATCTCTTGGGGGCCTCTCAAAGCTGTTCCTCTCAGAACGGGGCCGTGGTTCCCAACCACCGTTAGTTCTGCGTACAATATCACTGCTTAGCAAGCAAAAACTAATGTCCATCACACAGAACCTTCCCTAGTTTAGTCTAATCCTCAGCCTGTATACGTCTCCCTGTTGGGCACAGCCTTCTGCCAGAAAGACATGAGGAGTGTGGGCTGTAACACCACCACGCTGGCCCAATACGGATGGTGGGTAGAAACGGTCGCAATAGTGATCGGGACCACTGGCTTAACGTGCCTTCCGAAGCACGGAGGAGCTCGAAATCCCTTAGTTTTGGTCAACCATCCACGGTCGGACCATGGCGAATGCAGATTTGTTTTCCATCGAAAGCCACAGCGTACTAACCACTACGCTACCGAGATCCTCCGCCAGTCCTCTTGATTTTCAACTAAGATCCTTGATCAATGAATATAGATATAACCTACTGTGCAAACGGCCCTTAACACAGCAATCAATCTCGAATATCAGGTATCGAATCGGCATAATGCGTTGTTGTGTCAATCACGCACAACAGCTACCGGATATTAATGACAGTAGTTACATATCGGTGTACTAGATTCTACAGACAAACGGAGAATAGGAATAGTGTTGACGTGTCACGGTTTCATGCAAATCCAAACCTTAGAAACGACATAAAACAACCGATCACCGAAGGAGTAGGCGTAGAATGAAAGAAAATACATCTATTCGAGCAGTCATGTAGAAGAAAATTAAGAAAATTGCCTGATTAACATTAACATTAGCAACAAATCTATTTAAGTACATGTATTAAAACTGTAGAGGTCGAATGTCTGTACATAGAAAAAAAATGCTATCAAATAAGGGAAAATAACAAAAAATGTGTTTTTTTTGTCTCTCTGTCTGTTTGTACGGGCTTGGGCGTGCAAAACCCTCTATATACGTCTCAATTTCAACATTATTGGAGGATTCATATTTGGCTTAGATATAAAATGAGATCAAATCAACTGTGTACTGTACACTTATTAAAAAAAAACAATAATCATTTTTTTTAATGTGTTCATAAGAATAGAAGTGCATCTAACATTTTATCAGTTAGCGTACTTCTTATTTTGTTACAGAAGTAACCAGCACTCGAAAATGCCCTCTCACTCTCAAAACTTGTTGGTAGTGCACACATTAAATAGTTGTAAGCTTCTGTGAGATACACACCGCGTTACCCTCCGCTTTCATACATGGCTTGCTCTACCCTGACAAACCCTGCAAGATCGAAATCAGACCGATTATTGGGGGTTTTCTTGCATTTATCCAATTCCTTATCAAGTTGCTCTTGAAGCTCACTCACTGATCAACTGCGACTTCGGCGTCAGATGATGACGAGGACGAGAGTACCGAGTGCTCGGAGAGAACCACGGGTATGGTATCAGACTCCTTGGGCTTATATTTTAGCTGCTGCAATAAATTCGTAATAGTATCAGAAATGTCAGCACCATTAGGTTTGGGAAAAGTATCGTCGTCATCTTGTGTGGAGAAGTCTTCCCAATCGTGTAAATAATGCAACGACAGACAAATGTCACACCACAACGCGGCGGGCCCCGGGGCGCATGAGTGGCATCGAGGGTGTGGTGCAAATAGAGTAGTATAAGGAAGTATAGGTGGATAGAAACGGTTGCAATGGTGACCGGGACCAACGGCTTAGCGTGCCTTCCGAAGCACGGAAGAGTTCGAGATCACAAAGTTTCGGTCACCCATCCACGGCCTGACCATGGCGAAGGTAGCTTTGTTTTCGATCGAAAGCCAAATCGTACTAACCACTACGCCACCGAGCTTTTGTTATTTTTGTGTTAATAGGGTAGTAGGTATTTCAACCTTTTTCTATTAAATCACCTAAAGATCAGGCACGGCTCGTCCGGATGGACGGACGTGATATAACAGTTTTGTTTAATTAAATTCAGCACAATTCCTTTAGTCGTCCAATTAAACTTTTTAATTGCTTATTATACGGATTATCTATTTATGAAATCGGTTGGCAAGCTTCGGGTTACTTAACGGGTACATGATCAAACAATACTTTAAAATCACAGTATCGTTCAATTTAAATTGTTATAGCAATATATGTTTTCTATGATTATATTGATTATTGTAATACTAAGATTGGGATGATGATGTAACATTATTTTTTAATTTCTTCATTAAAAAAATAAAACACAAAAATAATGACACTTTTTACAAAATTATTCACAATTTTCAATAAAATTATGACGCAATAAACTAAATATTTTTTTTTGTGTATTTCTGAGGTGGGCATGACACCGAAAATTCTTTACAACTCTTATAATAATAAATTAAATTTAAAATTTAAATTCTTTACCGCCATAAAACAGATTTTATAGCTGCTCCGACAACTAAACGAACTGAACTTCGCTTTTTCATATAAATTGTCGCCTTTATGAAGATCGTGATCAACGTTCGTTCTTTATGCTTAAGAAACGAACAGTGTTTAATTTTGACTGAATTTTTATTAAAAGTGATATATCGTCACTTACACCGCGTTATTAACTCACCTCGGATATAATTTGACAGTTCCAATACATAATAAAGGGAAGGCCTTTTAAAGACATGACAGGATTTTTATATTATCGCCTGATATATTATTATAGCGAATTTATGGCCAGCGGCTGCCAAATTACGTATAATCGGTCAGAGAAAGTATTTTCATAAGGTCGATATTCCCTTGAGATTAATAAAGTAGGTTTTCGCGTATCATATTTTTTGGTAAATAATAAGTAGTTTTTGATATATAGATTTCTTTATTAACTAAAATGAGGACGTATACACTTATGTGAAGATGTTGCTGTTTGGAGTCCTCTAAGTAAAGAAAATGAATATGACATTTATTTTGATTTGAGCTTAGTAAGTATTAGAAAATTAGTATTATTACGTTTTTTTTTTGGTAATTATGCTAGGGTTAGTTATAGCTAGAGAAAGCGGAGCGCTATTAAACTCTTTATTGCACAAATAAACAAAATTGTAGTAAATACAAAAAGTAAGCAAAGGAGGACTTATCTCTAATAGAGATTACAATCACAGGTGTGTGAGATTTAGTAAGGAGAGGGAAGAGACACCAGTGCAAAAGAGGAAAAAAAATATAAAGATAAAACTAAAATTCAAATACAATAATATAATAAAATAAAAAGAAATAGATAAAAAAAAATATATATATATATATATAAAGTATATGATACATACTATATACACTATGTCTGTATTGAAAAGAAGAGAAATGAGGAAATGTGTAGATACAACTACGCTCACACTTTATCAGCTTGTTTTAATGATGAAAATATATGTTTTGCTTTTATGTTTGTTTACTTAAAATGGTTTGATTTTATAATTTACTTGGTATGATTTTTATTTTTTATTAATTGTATTTTTTTTTTAGATATTTATTTATTTATTAGGTCTTTACCTATGAAATTGCCGTTTTTTTTCTCTCTTAGTATTTTGTCTGTAACTATTAAGATTCAGAGTATTCCTAAAAATAATTACCTCGTCTAAAAATAGACTATATTTTTGAGCTCTTTTGATAATTAATTGTAAGTTTAATTGTGTTAAAATTGGACACGGAGACAACTCTTTTTAAGTGCCTCCCGAATACATCATTTTATTTGCATTCACTTAAAAACGATAAATAATTTTTATGAAGTGTGATATTACACATATTACTAAAGCTTGTCTAATGATAGATGCCAAATATTATTATCTTTGGATTTGTCGTTGTGAAGAAAACTGAAAAAAATTTTAGTATGGAAAATGCAGAGTTCCCCAAAATCTCCATACAAAACGACAATTTCATAGGTAAAGACCTATTATTTATTTATTTATTGTAATATAAACACGCCTATTTTCCCTAAGGGTTAGGCAGAGGTGTGAAACTGTGAACAAACATGTCACCATGTCATAGGTCTTTACCTATGAAATTGGCGTTTTGTATGGAGATTTTCGGGAAGTTTGTTACTCGTTACTCAACTAATTTCACGAACCTGGTGGATGGCGTTTTGGCACATGAAAAAAAAGTTAAACATATCCAAATTGAATTTCTACAGCAATCCCTTATTTATTTTTATCGAACTTGGTATATTTCGGACTCTTGTACTAAACACTATGTGAATGACACATTATTTTAATGACTTTTGATATGAGTCAACTAGCTTATTTACTCATCTAGGCTATCGCTGCATTAGTTTCTGTAATATTAATATTTTATACAAAGTTCCTTTCTTTAAATCTTCACACGGTGAACATACTCAGTCACAACTCAATCTGTCTTATCAGATTGCTTTCAAGCTTGCTGTAACAATAATTGAACGTTACTTTCATTTATTTCTAGACAGTTTAATGGGTCTTTTGTATGTAATGTTTAATAATAACTAAAATGAATAAGAAAATCATATGCATTGCTTGAAACTTAATAAATTGCTAAGCTAAATAATGCTTATGTAGTAAATTAACGTGTTTTTATGAATTCGCGTGTATTGTAAGTGTTATAAATTCGTTATTAAACTATGCAAGACTTTCATGCTTATTTTTTTTAAAGGACAAACTGTGAGATGGTTTGGTTCTTTGAAGAACTCATAAAAAGGGGGAGTTCCCGGCAAACTTCTAGAACAATGACCTTGACAGTGACCTTAACCTACATACACACACATACATACAATCACGCCTGTAATCCCCGAAAGCACTGTGTTCTTTAAGACCACATTTAACCATACAATAATTGGGTTTGGTCAGATAAAAAATTGTGAAAGATTAGTAACAAGTGGCTAGCTCATCGCCTACACAATCACAGACCCAGTACCCAATGCGCACGTTTAGTCGCATTTTACGACAAGCTAGGCAAGAAAAGCAGTTGGTACATTATTTTTTGTCCCGGACTAACACGGGACAACCGGGACCTTAACCTATTAGACGAAAATGTGGGTAATTGTCATTTTTATTGATGATAATGAGGATGACGACATTGATGATACATTAAGATTTCATAAAACCTTAAGCTATAAAAAATAAAAACCTCCATCCCTTATACGTATGCATAATACCCAAAACGATAAAACACAGCTATTACAAACGAAGCACCACGTTTTTGCTTACCTTGCCTTAGCGAAAATTTAAATCTTTTCGACTATCGACCTTATTCCCTTCACTTTGGTGTAATTTTTCTATGCAATTAAAATTTCATCCCTTTATTATACTTGGAGCGATGCTCTGATTTGGCCAGTGTGGAAAAACGTATGAAAACAATCATTTCGTCAATCATTCAGCCTGTATTTTCGTTCCATTTTTACTGACAGAGCTCAATTGTACTACGGTAAATAAACCATGATTTGTTATACTAGAGGACATATTAGGTCCTTGCCTATGAAATTGGTGTTTTGTATGGAGATTTTGAGGATGTCTGCATTTTACATAGGTACTAACATTTCATCAGTTTTCTTCACAACGACAAATCCCGAGATAATAATATTTGGCATGTATCATTAGATAAGCTTGAGCAATATGTGTGTGAACACGCTTGATAAAAATTATTCATCGTTTTTATGTTAATGCAAATCAAATGATGTATTCGGGAGGCAGTTAAAAATAATTGTCTTTGTGTCTAATTTTAACACAATTAAACTTACAAAAAATTATCAAATTAAATAATACGAGCTCAAATATATGGTCTATTTTTAGAAGAGGCAATTATTTTATAAGAATGTTCTGAAACTTAAAAGTTACGGAAAAATTACTAAGACAGAATAAAAACACCAATTTCATAGGTAAGGACCCAATATTAAATTTTACAACAATCTTAATTTTCAAAATTACTAACTAAACTTTAGTTTGAACAAAAAACCTAAATTTTTTTTTGTAATTTTACATGCACGTAATAATATCTCGTTGAATATAAATAGAAACAAAACTTATAAGCCTACAGACATATAAATCACATAAAATATTAATACAATAATGTCTGTCTTTGTATATTTTTTAATGAGAAAAGCAAATAAAATTTTCTACTCTTAGGTTGATAATATTATGTTAATTAATTTATAATTTTATATAAGTTACATTCGATTGTCGTCCCAATCTGATAAAGATGGCTTTTTATTTGTCTACCTTTACTTCAGAAATCACGAGGAGTATGGACTGATCACTACTATGCTGGCCCAATTCCGATTGGTGGGTGTAAATGGCTGCTAAAGCGGCTGAGACCATTTGCCGCTAAACTTTGCATCTGAAGCACGGAGGAACTCGAGAGCGTAAAAGTTTTCGTCACCAATCGAAGAACGTAGTAGCTTTGTTTTCAAGTTTCTGAGAAGTAATCAAATATACTAACAAAATTCGACTCATAGCAATCTTGATAACTTTTAAACTTTTTCCATCCCCTCCAGACAACTCCAGGACATTCTGATTGATGGTCGCCCTACCGACGACTATATGAGGAGAGCACGTGCACCCATTAAACAACTTCCACGCGAATCTAACTCTTAATTCCTTATAATAAGAGTTGTTTAAATTTTATCAGCTATATTAATTTGTCGGTTGTCAAAAGTTTTCGTACCGATATGAGCTATCTAGTTGGTATGCGTTATTAATCAATCAAGCCCTTTATGGTAAAGAAGCTTACAATCCAACATGTCCTGGTATGGAATAAGACTAGACAATTATTTTTATTACAGTATTATGTCTTGAAATGGAAAAGAAATGCGTCTGTTGCCTGCCATTTAAATATTAAGTAGGACTTAGCTAGCAAAGCCTCTCGATAAGCGAGATTGGATCTTGCCTTGGATTCAATTATCGAGGCAAAAATAAGTTGTCCGCGATGATAATATCGAGAAGTTTTAACGGAGGAAGTTGTATGTTGGATGAATGTTACAAAACTAGAGAGATGGGATGAGATAGGATGATGATTATGGGATGTATAGATGGGCTCAAAATAAGGTTCAAATGGGAATATTAGGGAGTTTTTAATATAGAAGGGTACATAAGGGTATATTTTCAATCTGACGTTTAGAAAGTAGGTCGGCAGTCCCCAATAAGTGGGATGAAAAAAGAGCTTTTTTGTAGTTTTTTTTTTACAAAGTGACTATCATATTATGGCGAATGTAACATTGTTTTCAAAATCGAATGCTTAACGACAAAACACTAGGCCATCGCGCTACTCATAATATGTGATAGACGTTAAATTGGCAATATATATAATATATACACATATATATTGGGTTTTATTTAAACGGTTAGAGAAAAGAATCGAATTTTTGTCATTCGTATTGGTCAGAAACTTTATGAGCAGCATCTATTTCTAATTGATCAGCAAAATAACTAATTAGGCAGCAACCCAAATGATTTCTTTGTTTTCAAGTTATATACTATGTAATACATAATTTGATGACACAAATATTGTTTTTAAGGGTAATAAATAATCTTTAAATAATTATATATCTATCAGAATACATTTCCTAGGAATTGATCCTTAATTGATCCTTTTCCTATATTTTATACATTTCCGGTAATTTATATATTGCTGCCCAATTATTTTTATTGCTGTAAAAATATTTGTTTGCTATCTAAATGATTTTTCAGCTGTCTTTTTTTTCTGACTAAATAATTAAACGGTTGCCTCATTATTACTTTCCTTTTTTTCAACTAGCAAATTGTAATATCACATATTTAGAACTTTCCAACGTTATTTTCCGCCAAATAATCCCGGTTTCCAAATCCTTATCAATATTCATCCGCTGATTGAAATACCAACAGAGTTTATTTCATTACGGATTCCTAAATTTTAACGTTAATTGCATTTGCATACACAAAGCTGCGATTAGCCCGCGAAATATTTAGCAGTGCGTTACTCAACGCGATATTGCAACGATATACTTAACCTCATCGATGTGCTACAAAATTTGAAATTAGTTATAAATATAAATTTTCAGAATAACAGCGTCTTCTAATAACAGTGGATGGATCCAGAATGACAGGAAGACCAAGAACGCGGTGTGAGATGAGTGTGTGAAGAAAAGATGTGAATACTGACTATTGTCAGATGTGGTGCTGACTTGATAGTGATAAAAGACGTGGTGCTGACTTGATAGTGATTATAGATGTGGTGCTGACTTGATAGTGATAAAATATGTGGTGATGTAGAATAAATGGACGGCTTGTTGTTATCCTATAATGAAAATCTAAAGACACAACTGGAACAATTTATAAACTATTACGCTATTCACTGAACATAAATGGTAAAGCTACTTACAATAGTGCCTTGGTAAAGAATATTATTGTAGCTTCAAGGATTCAAAATATTAATATTAGACAATGAACGAATTTTATTACAACAAGCAATCATATTATAAAATAGGCGTTAGGCGTCGAGACAACCGCTCCAGACGCAGACTCTGATGGGAATGAAAAATTGGAGACCAAAACAATGAAAGGGAAACAGACAGTTGCTTAATTTAAAAACAGAAACAAAGAGAAGAGCGTAAAATGGACAGAGAAGAGCGCAATAAGAGCAATCTTTATCAAGGCAATATTGTAAGTCCTAGCTTTAATAATATTCTATAAGTTTTGTGTTCAGTGATTTGTGTTGTTTACCTTTTAGTAAATTGTTCAGTTGTGTCTTTTATTTTCAATATACGATAACGTGACAAGCCAAGAATACTACCAAACCATCTCTTCCCTTGGGTGTCGTAAAAGGCGACTAATGGACTTAGAACTGCACAGCAATCCAATAGCTTATAGCGGCGACGGGCTGACCACCTGTCACGCTGAGTGCAGTCACTGCTTGGTGAGGCGCAGACTATGGCAATGGATTGCTTTTGCGGTACTTTTGCCGTGTCTCTAACTAACTCTTAGGGGATAAACGTTGTGATCATATGTATGTATGACAAGCTGTCCGTCTACAACCGCATCTCTTAAGTCACACACTCGCTTGCGATCCTATACTTTTATAATCTACTACTTACTACTATTAATTACTACTTGTCATAACGTATACAATATCGGCATGTCTTTTCAGCGAAATTACTCATTCAAAAGAGGTAAACAAAACCAGAATATTTATGTCTGTCTGCCTGTCTTAAAATAATCAAGATTGTAAATAACACTAGTTAGTGGATATTCATAAGTTTTATTTGTTTTTGGGTAACCTCCTTCGTACGTAATATTATAATTTGACATAGGGAAATTGAAAAACTAAACGTTACGACTACCCACCAACCCGAATTGGGCCGGCGTGGTGGTGTTACGGCCCATACTCCTTATCTGTTTCTCCGTGAGGAGGCCTGTGCCCAGCAGTGGGTATATAGGCTGAGGATGACGACAAATTTCAACGAAAACACATAATCAAGAATGTTTAGGTGCTAAATTAAAATAGGTATTCATGAGTTTTATTTGTTTTTAGTTAAACTACTTTCGTGTGTAGTGTGTAGTGTTACATAATAATTAGAAATTTCTAGGAAAACTGAACAACTGACTGTTACGATAATCGAAGTGTGTTAATAGGAAATTAATTTGACATTCAAAAGAAACATATTTTTTGATTTAAAGTAAATTGTTTCAAATTACAAAATTGATTACTACTCGAGTACTCACTATTTTATCACAACTATTTTTATTAATTTTCGGAAATGTTGGAGCTTAGCAATAATATTTTTTTAATACTTATTATCAAATTATGTTGTAATTAGTAATTTTAACTAATTGGTTACTTTAATGATTTTAGAATTATTACTGCAAACGTGTATATATAACTATGGTGTTCGTAATTTTTTCTTTTTTTTTTCAAGAAACTCAACCTTTATTAATATTTGATCTCATGACACTTTGGATATACAAAAAGTCTAAGCAGAACACGTGATATTAGCGGACTACATCAAGTTTACGCCTTTAAAAAAAAAGAAGAAAAAATTACATTTTGTCACTTGATATTATATTGGACGACACGTAAAAATGTAATTTCTAGATTATACACATAAAAATGTACAGCATATTGTTACGTATGTATGTAGAGTCAAAACTTTATATCTCTTCGCTAATTGATTAGACTTTTGAAAGTTAAATCAGTTTTTGCGTTATTTTGTATTTGAACTGAGTGAACTTTGTGTTTTTTTATACAGGATTCAAACTTCCTTTACCGACCCCAATATTTTTCAATAATGACATAGAGACTAGAGACATTTGTTTTTCTAATAAGTTCTGAAAAACCTTACCTTAAAACTTGTTGATATCCAAGAACTTTCTGCTCCTTTTTCCTCCTCCGGCACTCACTTTCCACTCTCTTATCACCATTATCACGAATTGTGTGGTATTTCGGTTGATAGCTTTCAAGTTGCGAGTATAAACGCGCGCGTGGCGCGGGTGACGGGCCGCGATGCGACATAGATCCAACACGTGTTGACTCCGCCGCGTCCGGAGCGGTACTGCCGTAGCTAACATTGTTGTGGACCCTTTCAGCCACCCCGGGTCTTTTTTTCTCGTCGACGAAAGCTACCCGCGGAGGTCGAGGTTGCATGAGGCTAATCTTTTTCTTTTTCGCGGTAGATGCCACGTAGAAGAAGTAGCCGTTGCGGTCCATCTTCGGCGCTGTAGCTTTTACCTGTAAACAATCAGAGTAATGTAGGTCATGGCAATAATCTGTTTGCCTACTAAGAGTCCAAATTATTGGTTTTTTTTTAAACTATATGCCTGAGTATCACAAGCTTTTTTGGACAATAATTGAACTATATGTTTATTTATGGGGAATAATTAATTGAGCACATGTCACACAGTATGAAAATATGGGAGAGAGTGATTGAGAGACGACTGAGAGAGGAGAGTGAGGTGAGCCAGAACCAATTTGGGTTTATGCCTGGACGAGGCACAACGGACGCCATATTCGCACTTCGGCAAGTATGTGAACAATATCGACGTGCGAATCGAAACTTGCACATGGTATTCGTTGACCTCGAAAAGGCATACGATAGGGTACCCCGCGAGGTTCTACGGTGGGCTATGAAAGTTAAAGGAGTACCTTGGAAGTATGTAGAGCTTGTAAGAAAGATGTATGATAGAGCGAGCACGCAAGTTAGGTCCGAAGCCGGAGTAACCGACAAGATCAATGTGGCTGTAGGTTTGCACCAGGGGTCGGCTTTAAGCCCTTACCTGTTTCTTCTTGTTATGGATGCCCTTACAGCAGACATACAAGAGGGGGCACCTTGGTGTATGCTGTTCGCCGACGACATTATTCTTGTTGGAGAAAATGTATCCGAGGTTCAAAGCAGGCTGGGAAAATGGCAGAGTAGGCTGGAGAGTGTCGGTTTAAGGATTAGTAGGACGAAAACCGAGCACTTGTTCTGCCCTTTTGGGGAGGCATCCAGTTTTTCGGACATGACCTTAGGTGGTGTATCCCTACCTGTTTGCTCCGATTTCCGGTACCTCGGATCATTAATTCAAAACGATGGCGATATCGACAAGGATGTAAGAAATAGAATAAATGTGGGATGGATGAAATGGCGACAGGTCTCAGGAGCAACGTGTGATCCTAGATTACCCCTTAAGCTTAAGGGGAAGATCTATAAATCCGTCGTTAGACCTGTTGTAATGTATGGATCTGAATGTTGGGCAACGAAAGCGATGGATGAAAGAAAGCTGCACTCAGCAGAGATGCGAATGTTGCGATGGATGTGTGGAGTTACAAGAATGGACAAGATCAGGAATGAATATATTAGAGGAAGTTTGAAAGTAGCGCCAGTGACAGAAAAGATTAGGAGCAATAGGTTAGCGTGGTATGGACATGTGATGAGGAGGGATGAATGTCATATTACAAGAAGGATGCTGAGCATGGATGTGGACGGACCTAGAGTTAGAGGAAGACCAAAGAAGCGATGGATTGAATGCGTGAAGAATGATATGAGGATAAAAGAAGTGGATGCTGAGCTGACGAGTGACAGAGGAGAATGGAAGAAGAAGACATGTTGTGCCGACCCCACCTAGAGTGGGAAAAGGGCAAGAAGAAGAAGAAGAAGAAGAATTAATTGAGCAGCCATTTAATTATTTGGTCAGCAACAAAATGGTCAGCCAAAAATCCTTTGGACAGGAAACGAAATTAAGGATGTAGATGATTTATCTAAAAGGGAAACTTATTTTCATTACACTGGTATAAACAACAGATGCTTTTCTAGTTAAATAGTAATTTAACTGCATCGTCTTACTATGACAGACTACTACACTGAAAACTACTGAACTCTCATTACTAACTTCATACATATTATAAAGTTAGTAATGAGAGTGGAGGAAGCTAAGAATTTGTGCCAGGATCGTACAAGTGATCGGAGTAATCTCTGTCTAACAAGAAAGAGAGTTACTATTAAAAAGGGCATTAATTAAAGAATAATTCTGAATGACACAAAACGTGGTATTAGTATGCTTATTTTAGCTACCATTAAAATAATAGGGGTTAAAGTATGAAATTGCCGTTTTTTACCTCTTAGTATTTTGTCTGTAACTATTAAGTTTCAGAGTATTTAAAAAAATAATTACCTCCACTAAAAAAAGACCATATTTCAAAAACATGGTCTTTTGATTTCTTTTGATAATTTGTTGTAAGTTTAATTGTGTTGAAATAGGACACGGAGACAACTCTTTTTCAGTTCCTTCCGAATACATCATTTGAATTTCATTCACTTAAAAACGATAAATATTTTTTATGAAGAGTGATATCACACGTATTGCTAATGCTTGTCTAATGATGCATGCCAACAAATAATTGTTGGCATATCTCTGGAAAACGCAGACTTCACCAAAATCTCCATACAAAACGGCAATTTCATATTTTAACCCCTAATAAACATAAGTATTAATTAACCACACAAAATGTGGTTACGAACTTACCTGTAAACTAAAATTGTTGATTAATGCTTAAATAAACCAATCTGCAATTGCTCAAAGCATGGAACAATCAAAATTAACCCTGTGGGACGATAATTGGGGTATTATATACCTGTGCTAATGGAAATTAGGGATTGTCGATCTCAGCTAGGTAAGCACTAGTAAAATTACCCGAAATACAACTTTGTGTGGTGGTAATGGAATCGTTATTGAGATAGCGAAAGCATCTAAGGAAACTACGTATCCTAAATAGATTTTGATACGAATATACCTATTACCTACCTATAAATAATCTTTAGACATGTATGAACTACCCCAAAGTAACTAGGTAACGGATAAAAAATACGAGTAGGTATTATAAGTAGTGATGTGCCGTTTTAATTAACGTAACGGGAAGTTATAATTTTATATATCAGATTTAATAATATCAATTCAAATATAATAAATGCTTCACTTGATATATGTACCTATTACGTATAACATTTTTTGCAAAAATATATAACTTTTCCAAAAATACGGGAATGTACACTGGGAATATTCCCGAATTCCCAGGGAACGTTCCCTTGTTTCTGTAAACGTCCCGGCGACTAGACCGGTTTCCATTGCAAACATCTTATTAATGTAAAGAAACAATTTATTTATAAATAACAACCCGTGAACACTGTCTATAAAAAGACAACAGTTTGTCTTGTTAAGACTAGCGGATTAATTTACTTTTCTGCTTTGTCGGGTTTTGATGCTACATCTATACAGATCACAGATTTTGTATGTAGATTAAGAATACAATAAAAAATATTTACAAGATTTGCCTCATTCAGATGGGAACTTTCCCGGAAATATTCCCGTGAACGGAAATGGGAATGATCCCTGGCAATGGAAAATTGGGAACGGCACATCACTAATTATATGTAGGTAATAATAATGATAGTGTTTAAAAACTTTAAAAGTCAAGGCTATATTGTTCTATTTTTTTCATCATTTCATATTCTAAGCCAATATTAACATGTAACATAACATATGTTATAATATATGTACAAATTTTTTCTTTTCACTTATTATTTAAGAACGACAAACGACAATAGTTAAATAACATTGTTATATTGCATTGTGATGTGTAATCCCATAAATCCCACCCATCTCTTCCCTTGGGTGTCGTAAAAGGCGACTAATGCACGACTTAGAATTGCACGACCATCCAATAGCTTATAGCGGCGATGGGCTCACTACCTGTCACGCAGAGCGCATCTGCAGTCACTGCTTGGTGAATCGCGGACTATGGCAATGGAGTGCTTTTGCGGTCCTTTTGCCTAATCTCTGACTAACCCTTAGTGGATAATAATAATATTGTACTTCCAAGATAAAGTATTACATGGGTTGGTACATCTTCATTTAAGTTTATAGAAACTTGTATTAGAAGAGTACCCTCTTAGCTGTGGTACTTATTTTGTATCTTAAAAGCAAAAGAGTCTTTTAATATTGGAGGGATGATTACTTAATTTTGTAAAACTAATAAGATATAAAAAGGAAAAAGCAATATATTGCGTGTTATCCATAATTTTGTTTTTTTTAAATTGTGTATTGTTGTGTATAGCGTGTATTTATTTATATGTGTGTTTGTATGCGTTTGTGTTTGTGCGTGTGAGTGCTAGTGTGCTCGTGTGTGTGTGAGTGAATGTGATGAATGGATAATAGTCGTGATTATATGTTTGTATGTATGTATGTGATGTGTAATGTGTACAGCATTGTTTCATATTGCAATGTTAAAGAACAAAGTTACATAATGTGGACGTGTTATAAAATACAAGTTGTATAAAATGTTACATAGTTTGTTTGCACCTTAACAAAACACGGACAAATTATCCTAGTCAAACTGGCAGCATGTATATTTGTTATTCTCCGGTTTCCGATCCTTTGAACTTCGCGATATTCGTCCGTCAAAACAATCGCTTTATCGGCACGTTACAAAGGTGCAAAAAGTTTCGCTTTTCACAATTGTGTTCTGCTCGCTTCGCTCGAAGCGCTCGCGGTGAGCGAAGGATAATAGCCCTTTGTAACCGTTGACTTTTGTTGGTCGTTTTACTAATACGTTATTGGAGAGACAGTTTTAGGACTGTTTGGTTTATTTTACTAGGTCTATGGTAAGGTAGATCGTCTATGCAGTATAAAATTGCTTTTTTCTATGCGATAAAGTATTCGCTTTTGAAGAGCCCTGTTGAATCCTTGCCTTGGTGGGTAATAAAGTTGCCTACTTAATTTTTTCCACGCATCTAAGCGTTTGGTTTACACTGGCAACACCGAGAGTGACAGTATTTTTCTCTCGCTCGCCGCGCCCGCATGGTGTAAACGTTTTACACTTTCGCCTGCTAATATCTGTCCCTGGACGTTCTGGGAGACTGATGGTGAGAAGACATTTTGTGCCATGCACTATTTCCTATTGTGAAATCCTGAAATACCAAGTAAAAGAACCTAATTCACAAAATTTTATACAGTCCACATTCAAATTGTTTAAATCGTACAAGCCCTTTGAAAGGGACATACAATTTTCAGTCTAACAGTTAAATAATTGAAAAATAAAGACAACGTCAAAAATAGCTATGAAATGTAAAAGTCAAACACATAGAAACATATCAAAATGTATAAAATTATAACCGAATGCGATCAAAAGAACTGCTGATCAAGAATCTATTTGAAACATTGGGCCATTAAGAGATGGTCCAAATCTCATGTGAATGTTATCAATCTTTTAGGAATTTATTTGTCCAAGTGTCCAATATAAGAATATCCAACTAATATGATAATCTAAAAGCTCGTCCACTCATTTCTAAGCACATACTTGTATTATACAAGAGCGACAATGATATTTAACACGGCCCCATTACACCCTGTCCATTGGCTGTCAAATCGGCAGAGATTGCTATTAACTGCTTGACGGGGTCGCAATGAATGTAACACTCTTACTGCTGATTTACCTCTGGCTATGAGGCTGTCCGCTGAATAGAGATATAACTGACACACTGCTGGCGAAATTAGGTAACAATCTAAACTTTTAAGGAAAAGCTTCATGAATTTTTGAACTAAAAAGTATTAACTTATTAAATTACATTTAATTTTAGCTGTTTGCTCAACTTTTTTATATTTGATTTTGCAAAGAAGTTACTTTGAATCTTATATTTAAGGGGTGTTATTTAGACGTTCAGCAAAATTTTCGAATTTTGGTCAGCAAAAAAATACAATTTATCAGCTAAAATAAGTAATTGGTCAACTAAATATATTGCTGCCTAACTAATTATTCTGCTGATCAAATAATGATTTTGCTGCGCAAATAATTATTTATCCGGTCAAATAATTATATTGCATACAAAATATTTGTTAGGTACCCAAATGATTTTTCAGCTGACTTTTTTTGCTGACCAAATAATTAAATGGCTGCCCAATTAATAACTTCCCTATTTAAAATTGTAGAGTTTGTGGATTAAGATGTAAGGAGTAATCTCCACTAATAGTGATGCGATTTAGAAAATTCTTTCTCTGTTAGAATTATTCCTGAATACTATTTGTTTCTATTAGTGGACTATTTGTTTTTTTTATGGTGTTGACAATCAAGACTTTTCCCTCCTCTTTTATTCTAAAAAAAGGAAAGACAAAAAAAATATCAACCTCTCGAGGACCACGCGAACGCCAGCGTTCTAACTGTCACACAACAACAGTGCTTATATTGTTGTTTTCTGGCTTAAAGGAAAAGACACAAAAAATTTAAGGTACTGAAATATCTATGTTAAATAAGTACAGTTAGAATCAGAATTTTAGTTCTATGCCACATTTACTATGTACGACTTTTTCCTAGGTACATCATGCCTTTTGCTTCGAATATTTAATTTGAGAAGGTATTTAAATGGTCGTCTACTATTGAGGCTGACTGTGGGTACCTAGTTATAGAAACAAATACTCCAAGTGTATGATCAATGTGATGAAATAGTTACGGCTTTAAATATGAGGCATGTGGTAATGGCTCATTAAAATAATACTCAAACCCATCTTTTACCTTGGGTGTCGTACTAATGGACTCAGAACTGCACAACCATCCAATACGTTATAGCGGCGACGGGCTCACCACCTGTCAAGCTGAGTGCAATGCAAGCTGCTTGGTGAAGCGCGGACTATGGCAATGAACTACTTTTGTGGTGCTTTTGCCTAGCCTCTGACTAAGGGAATGAAAGTCGTGATTATATGTATGTATTAAATATGTAACGTATCGGGGGACACGGCAGTGACCCCGCCAAGTCGAGCGCGAAGCAAACACTGCCGTACCATCCTTTACTGGAACCATTTCGCCACATTTTCAGGCCCCTATTTGAGAACCTCTGGGTAAGACCAGAACGCAGAAATTTTCGTCATCTAGCAAGCTATGATCACATACTTAAAATCCAAAATTTGAAGTCTGTAGGTCATATAGTTCCCAAGTTAAGCGAAAGCAAAGTTTCGCATTTATGACACTCACGTAATCTCTAACTCACTCACTCACTCATGATCATCATAATAGAACTAGTACTTCACATAAACTAAGAGAGCTGAAATTTGGTACATAGTTAGGGTTTAATGGCCACATAAAGGGAAAACTATAAAAACTAGAATAATCAAAGATCTGGAGTACCTGGTGACCCTGATTAGAAACCTCAGGTGCCCAACCAAACTATTCGAGATCGACCTATACCGCCTTTACAAAAAACTATTCAACTTGGTGGGCCGCTTCATTTGATGTCAAGAATCTGAAGAATCTGATGAAGAACCCTCTGCTGGTCTCAGCTGTATTAGAGATATGGTAATGCGCGGGCATTACTATATAGTTAATGTTGTGGGACTTGGCCGTTGAAGGGTACACAAGGGTACAAAACCAGGTGCTCCATGCCACCATTGCACCAGTCTGTTGCCAGAACCGCTACCTATTGACGATGGGAAAAAGCCATTTGGAAAACGTTGATTCAATAACCAGTCAATTGTATAAGATTTTAAACTTTGGCGTTGCATTGTATATAAAAGTTATAACACCGGGACTACACGCGACGTACATTATTCAGTCAATTGTAAGCTTGATAAAGCCACTAACGTAGAAAGAATGTTCAACGGCCAAGTCACACAACATTAACTATAATAATAAAGAAATCGCAGTAAGGAACCTTAGATTTGACACGATTTTGTTTAGATTTCATTACTTTTTAGAGATAAGCGCTCCGTTGGGACTTGGCTAGTTTTTTAGCTAACTTAGCGTTGCTATGATTACAAGACACCAATTAAAATTTTTATATCATAATATTGCCAAGATCACATTGATACCAAACTCTCAAGTCTCTCTCTTCATTAATGTCTTGTAATCGTTTGCAGATAATAATTAATATTCACTACGAGCCATATGACGTAAAAGCACAAGAACGATGTTTTCCGAACATCCAGCCCGTGTGTCTCACAAGTCACACAGCATTCTGCGACGATGTTATCGCGCCTTCGCCCGCGGCGTCTTTCTGAATGCTAACTGGCCGCTCAATGCTCGCAAAGCCTCTATCTGAGTCAACTGTGTGCTCCAGACCCTACTTTGATAGCAGCGAGCCTCCAGGTATTTTTCTCTACGATTTAGATTACATAGCTCTGTTTAGTACTAACAAAGAGTGTTGTTGACATGCAATTTTGGGGGCTAAGTGAGATATCTAGGTTTAGTTTTACCTTTTTAGTGCTGTTTAGTAATTTACGACCAATTATTATTTAGTGAAACATTATTATTTTAGTGTTGTCACTGAAAAGGAAATATAAATGATAGGTACCTATACTAATATTATAAATAGGAAAGATTTGATTGTTTGTTTGTTTGCATCGAATAGGCTCCGAAACTACTACACCGATTTGAAAAATTCTTTCACTGTTGGGAAGCTTTATTATCTGCGAATAACATAGACTATATCATATTTTAAAAAAATTTGGGATCCTTACTAAAACTCCAATTAAACTAATGATGCTCGTGCTACGCATACTAGATGACGAATAAATATATTTTATAGTTAAATACATATATAAATATTCAGAATTATATACAATCCATACTAATATTATAAATGCAAAAGTAACTCTGTCAGTCTGTGTGTCTGTCAACTATTAAGAATCAACATTTTGTAAGATGTAGGAATGTATTGTTGAGCACTTTGTAAAAAGCAATGCAGTGGTAACAAATATTCAACTTCTTGTAAACTTTTATCGGCGTTAAATCAATAGCCACGCGAACGACGTCGCGGACACAGCTAGTGTATTATATTTAGAAGATTCTTGATTTTATTCTTCATTAATGTTAGCACGAGAATTATCAAGTTCGTGACACGAAGGAACTACAAGTCACTCATCCAAGGTCCAATAGTCTGAGCACACTATTATGCCAATAAATAGGTCTGACTAAGAAATCAATTACCTAATAAAAAAATCATACAAGTAGTCCAGCTTTGTCTTTTTTCCGAATTTTCATAAAGAAGACATATAAGTGCAAAGTTGTTTTAGAACTTGGTGTACTTAATTACTTTCTATAATAAATTATAATACATTTGAAAAGTCAATTAGGATGGGACACAACTTTTTGTTTGGTTCGTCTTTGTTGATTGTTTTTTGTCTTTTGCGCGGAACTAGTTGGTCGCGCCTTAGGTATGTGAGCGGTGGGATGGAGAGGTGGGGACGCTTGCTGTCATTACTCAGTTCGGCGCCGCACTTCACGGCGGCAACACGCATTGAAAGTTCCGGCTACTTTAAACAAAACGCACATGAGATTACAATAGCGAGATGAGTCGCCACCTAAGGGGCGGCCAACGAGTTCCACGCGCACTATAGTACGCGGTTTGCTTTCAGTAATAATTTCTTATTAAACATGTTTGCAAAAACGTCATTGCCCACTTAATGGACGTAAGTATCAGTTTAATGGAAGATTTATGCAACAAACCTGTATCGAGATGACCACCTGAGCTACTCATTTCTCTGTCACGTTACAAGTCTAGAAGAATGTTCGTCGCATAAATGATGAACCCATTTTAGTACTTTGTCAGTCTAAGATTTAAGCAAAATATGTATTTCCAGTTGCGGCTCTAGACACTAGTGATGACAAAGCGTAAATTAATGTTCGTCGCTGTACGTCCGCGCAAGTGCCGAGAAATCGGTGGCTGAGGAAACGGGCGGAAATTTTACTTTCTGTACATAATATTGCGGTGTCGATACTAACGCAATTGAGCTTACGCACTATACGCACCAGTGAAAATCGATTGATGTACTTGAAATAAAATACGCGCCTGTTTCCTAAGCCAACGATTCCTAGAAGCTCCTGCGCGGACTGTTAACGTTGAGTTCCTAACATCAACACGCATAATAAAACTGCAGAGGTCGAATGTCTGTACATAAAAAAAATGCTTAAAACCATGTCAAGTGGATGTAAGAAAAGGAAACATACTAAAGAAAAATTTTTTTTGTTTCTCTGTCTGTTTTTACAGGCTAATCTCCGAAATCGCTGGACTGAATTCAATGAAGTTTCGCATGGTGATACCATAAATCCCTGGTCAACATCTAAGATACTTTACTTTTTATTCCGGTAAATTAAAGGGTGGGATAATTAAAAAAAAATAGTAGCCGCGGACGAACTCGCGGGCAACAGCTAGTATTAAATATATCTTCACATACAATCACGACTATTATCCCCTAAAGGTTAGGTCTGAGACTAGTCAAAAGCATCATCGCAAAAGCAGTCCATTGTCATAGTCCGCGCTTCACCATACAGTGGCTGCACTCAGCGTCACAGGTGGTGAGCCCGTCGCCGCTATAAGCTATTTGATGGTTGGGCAGTTTTATGTCCATTAGTCGCCTTTTACAACACCCAAGGGTTGGTAGTATTCTTTTAATGAGCCGCTACCAAACGGTTCCACGGCTCATATAAACTATAATACTTTTTATTGCATTTTAAAAATATACAAAACATATAATTAGTAATATTGTTAACAATGGGCGGACTTATATGGCAGGCTTACATATCTTTAACCGAAATGTAATTCCATCAGATTTGAATGAAAATTCCAAAACACGCCCAGGTTCTCGGTTTTTTGTATCGCCTATAATCGCTTACAGCACTGACAATACAAAGTACTGTTTTCCTAAACCTTGGGGTATTTACATACATCCAGTATAAGACCAAACATCCAACTCCAGACACCTGTACGCCAATTATAATACGTACAAAGAATCTTTGTCCCCCGTCCCAAATATTGACGCAGGCTCCCCCAGGATGCAACATTTACTGCGATTCGAGTCTTTAAAGACCTGTTTTGTTTTTCTTCGTGTTTGTTATATCATCATTTGATCTTGTTCAGAGCTATACGGATTTGAATAATAATACTTTTTTATGATGTAATTCTCTTTTAGTAATTAACTTTGAGCGCTGTTTATTAGATCTTTCATGAAGAGTAAACTTAGTAGCAAGGAATTTAACACAAGAAGACGTAGGTAAAATCAATAGTAACAATGTAAAACAAAGTTATTGTCTTCGTCGTCTTTGGGGGAAGCCGTTGTATAAGTCCAGTAGTGGACCTATCGATTTGTTCCTGATTCGTCACATTCCTGATTGGTCATCCTTATGCTTATTAATAAGCATCCCGATTTCATTTTGACTGTACAACGACACGTACTGTCAGAACAGAATCCGGAATGTGACGAGTCAGGAATTATGACCAGTTAGAAATGTTTTGAATAAGGTGTATCAACCCCTTTGCGGGCACTGCGAACACCGGTGTTTGCATACAATTGATGTCTCAATTGTGTCTCGTCTTGTGCCCGATAACTAGCTAACCTGACCAATTAGGAATAGGACGAATTAGGAACAAATCGACCAATCTGGGGTTATGACGATTATGGTGATTAATCACACAATTAAATTTACCAAGATTCAAAGTGACCTCTTTATATGTACTAGTATTGGGCTGCACATGTTCTCCACCCATGTAGGTGTAGTCAGTAAATGGATTTCTCCCCGTTAACAAAAAAATGAGAACACCGACCAATAACGCGGGTCTTATATTTTCCTTTCGTTCATAACGTGACGATTTCCGGCTGCCAGCATAATAAACCTTATCTAATTATGATGATTACAACGAAACTTTCGACAATGTCTGTACCACTGTTTTGTCATATGTATAGATTTGATTTTAGTCAGCACTTTCACTCTGGTACTATAGACTGGTCCTTCTCTCTTTAATTTACTCCATAGTTCTATGTCAGTTTTATATAGTTTCCGAGCGCTGGTGGTAAATGTGTTCTTAATTTATGGTGGTTTCATGGGTGGGCTGGCCGCCAATTACAATTACAAGAGATACCTAACATCTTTTCATTACACAGTGTTCATATTTCACAGTAAGCTCTTAACCTCCGGCTATCCTCATCCAGCACATTCCAGGCAAATAACGAATATCGTCAAACCATATATTGTCATTATCATCACAGCTGGACCATCCCTCAAGGATCTCCACAATGACCAGTCTTGCACAGTACACTTTCAAAGACTTCATCCGACGTTCATCAGATTCTCAAATCACTACATGGTCACCACCTTCCCAGTATGCGACCGGCACTCGAAAACCGCTCCAGCGGCCTTCAGTTCTACGAGCAATTTGCCCCGCCTATTGGCACTTAAGGTAAACAGAAATCACATATTAAAAAAAAATTGTAAAGAGCTGAAGACGCGAATAAAAAAAAAGCCGTTTATAGGCCGATACGCTAATGCGTGGTCACCATCAATCAGTACAAGTGAGTGCGCCGCTCGTTACTATATGTTAATGCATTTCTCGCGTGACGTCGGCTCGAGCCGGTTATAGAAATCAGCTTAAACTTTATAGGTGGAGATATACATGTTATTTCTTTTAAATCAGAATTTTTATTTATTAGTATCACTTTTAAAATAAAGTTTTTAAAATTACATCTCATAAAGCCCATTATTATACATATTTATTTTATTTATTGACTTTATAAATGGAAAATGTTTAGATGTGTGAAAAAATTTATAAACATAAGATTACAAATGATCATGAGCCAATCCTAATAAGAAGCTAAATAGTCCTTTAGACAACCATTTTACGTATCACATTACCTACTTTGCTGAAAACTGATTAGATTTACACAATCTACATAATGTAGACACAATATCTAAATGTGATAATAGGGTTGCTACCATAACAAGCGCCACCCTGTTATTTTTAAGCTATTGCATAGCTTCTATCGCGGGCCTTGAGCGCGGGGACCGAATCCAGAAATTCCGTAACGAAAAAACCTCACACTCTCCACTCCGATGCGCAAGGAGGTGTGGTTTGAAGGCCGTGCATGTTAAAGGTGGTTACCAAAATGAAACATCGTGTCCAAGGCGAATACAAATTTTAATTAACATCGGTTTGACCATATAAGTATATGAGAGTAAACAATAGTGTGTTTTAAAGGATAGGTGGCGCCATCTAGTGATACAATAAAGAACTAATTTTAACAAAGACGCCACTTTGGTTTTATTTATAAGCTAACTATTACACATATATTTTTTAATTTTATTTATTTATTTTATTCATGCAGTATTTCTTTTTCTTTGATATTAATTCAAGTTACACTTTTTGAGCGTGGTGACCGATAAGAAAACAAATATTTCTATTATTAAATAAATAACAAAAGTTCTTTATAGCAGTATTATATTTTCAATTCAAAATTAATACTGCATTTGTGATAATAATAAAATGTATGTATATAGAGGACTCACTCATTTTCTTTCATTATTTTTTTTGGTGACTTTCTTCATTAATAATAAATGCACTTTGTTCATTCATATTCACGCACACAACGCCGTGTCGAAGACTGCCGAACTGAAACGACGTTAGACGATGCACGGCCTTCAAGCCACACCTCCTTGCGCATCGGAGTGGGGAGCGTGAGGTTTTTTCGTTACGGAATTTCTGGATTCGGTCCCCGCGCTCAAGGCCCACGATAGAAGGTATGCAATAGCTTAATAATTGCATAAGTTGATACAAAATGCTATGCAATAGCTTTACCGCGGCAGTCCCCAAGTGCCATACGTCTTTTTTTTATATATGACAGGTAAGCTCTGGGCCTTTTATCTCACCTGATGGTAAATGACGATAACGCCGAATGTGGAAGCGAGCTTCACCTGTAATCCTCGACAAATGAGGAACTGGCTATCTTACCTCTGTTTGCCGGAACTCAACAATGCTTATAACATTGTTATTATGGCGACAAATTTAGGTAAGACGGTGGTAGCTAGCCAGGCAGGCTTAGAAGCCCTAATACCAACCAAACCGAGTAGAAAAACTGCCCCCGTGGGGAATCGAACCCAGAAGCTCCCGATCAATACCCGGTGGTGTGAACCACTAGACCAGAGAGGCGGTTAAAAATTTAATCAAGAATATTTAATTAACTTTGACCTTGGCGACTAAATAAGTCTGCAACTGAATTCAGAGTTTCACTGAATTCAGAGTTTCTAAGAACAAGCTATGCTTAAACCAAATTATAATTTGTGGTCTGAATGTTTGAAATGCTCATAACCGGTATAGGGAGAAATAGGCAGGTACGCAAAGATATGCTGAAGGAGGATTATGCTAAGATGATGATGGTTGCTTCACAATTTGGTCGACGTAAATTAATTCGGGAAAAATTTTCAGAGCTTTGGTATTTCCAAACAGAAAGAACATCATATAAGCACGATCATCACAGAGTTAACTTGTTTTTATTCATGCTATGCATATTCTCTCATAAAAGAAACTAACCTAATAGAAAACCAGCGACAGGACTCACTGACATCATGCTGAATTGGCTACCTGTTTTGGCACAGCCGTGAGACAGTTTCTATCTAGATAGATAATATGCTTTCCTATATATTATTTGTTGTAATATAGCTATGTATATTATTATATTCTTTTATGTTCATCTAATGTCTCGTGTCTGTGTCGGAATAAATGTTCTTTTCTTTCTTTCGTTAATATAAAAAATCTAATCGAATATTTCAAGTTACTTTTCTTTCATGTTTGCTTATTACGAAAATTTTAGTGGCCTTAGAGATAATACCTTCTTATCTGTGGGTTGAAATATTGCTGTGCCCAAATTTAATATTATTTTAACATTACTTGTCAGGTGCTCGAGTCAAAGAGATTACTCCAAAGCTAACGTAAAAGCTGTGGAAACTGTTCGCAAAAGGATTTATCGTGGATTTGGTGCTTTGCTTTACATTTTTACTTTTAGAGGCCATTTCGGTAATCAGGGCTTGCTGAATGCTTGACCTTAGGATTATTTGAGGTTTTGTGTTATACTTATAGCTATTTAATGTTAGTGTTACTTCGCAATATGTCGTAAGACGTTGAAGAAAAAGACTACGTAATATTTTTAATAACAACGACCTTCGTAGTTAAATATTTAGCATCTCTGAAATATTTAACATCAGTTTTTAAAGCCTTTAAGATCCTTTTCAACGTCCAAAAGTACATTTTCAAGTCTCAACATCTTCGAAAACTCGGCGATTCTTTTTAAAATTCTGCAGAAAGAAATATATCATCTATTTGGAGAGTTTTCTGCAAAGCCTTGTCGAAAGTCAATCAGTGGACGATAAATGTGGGAAGGGTGCGTCAGGTTTAAATTGATTGATTTCAAACAGGCGTTGTATTTCAATATTGAGATCGAATACAGTTTCGAGTGCACATATGTACCTACATGACGTTTTGAGGGGGAATTATTGTGAAGGAACTTCATAAGCATGGTTTTCCAAATCATCATCTTTGTAGAGCATAGTCACAAGGTCTGTTGGTTGGACAAGGTTATTACCAAAATAAATTGGTGTTTCTTTTTCTGAATCATGAGAGTATGAAATATTATCAAAATGTAATAATCCTTCATCAACATCATGTCATCATTAGTCTACCACAAAATCATACAATATCGACTAATACTCTAACTAACTACTATTAAACATGGTGATGTTTCGAAGCGCCAACGACCTCCAAATCTCGAAGGATTTTGAGACCCGGCTAAAGTCGAAAATTATCAAAGATTAATTGATTGGAACAACATTTTTCTCCAATGGCCAATACAATCCACAATTATGAAATGTTCACTCCTATACTCCTTTATTTTTGACTAGCTTAAAACTTGGCTTGAATCAATAGTCCCCTTGCTTTATATTATTTTAAAACTTATTTGTTATTGATTCAGAATCTACAAAAATTATAATTGAACTCGCAAAGATAACGCCATAAAGGTTATAGATTCGTTATCTTTTATCGTGACACTCCACACTGTCCCGGACTCGTAAAACTGCACTCCGTATCCTGCTTTTACCAAAGAACGGGTGACATACAGACTGCAAATAAATTTCTAAATGTACTGGCCATATATTACGTCGCTAAACCGATACCTGTTCGGGTAAACGTGTTCTTAAGTGAAGACAGCGACTCGGGAAACGTCGGATGGAGTGATGATCTCCGATGCGCTCCTGACAAATTAATAGGTTGGGGAAAAAGTTTCTTCGCATTTTTAAAGAAAATTCAAAACATTTTTTAATATAGTTTATTTACATTTAACTAATGTATGTAGGTACCATTTTGATCGATAACTTTTTGCCATCTTGTAGGTAGGGACATGATCCCATTGCTATAGAAATTTTGGGACTTCTGGTCAAAATACCGCGACAAGTGGTTTTGGCAGTCCTCTCGTGATATTAACCTGACACTGCCTAAAGAATTCTGAAGAGACCGAAACAGGTGGAAATCTGAAGGTGCAAGGTAAGGACTATACGGCGGATGCATTAACACCTCCCAGCCAAACTCTCTTAATTTTTGCTGAGTGGCTAAAGATGTGTGAGGTCTAGCGTTATCATGATGAAAAACCACACCCCTTCTGTTGATTAATTCCGGCCGCTTTCTCTCAACTTCTTGCTTTAATCTCATCAGTTGTTCGCAGTAGAGTTCAGAATCGATGGTCCTGCCTGGTAGTAACAGCTCATAATGAATAATGCCCTTCCAATCCCACCACACACACAGCATCACCTTGTTGCGAGTTAACCCGGGTTTCGCCACAGTCTGTGAAGCCTGACCGGCCTTTGACCACGACCCTTTTCGCACGTTCTTGTCGTACGTGATCCACTTTTCATCACCAGTTATCAGCTTCTTCAAAAATGGTTCGGTTTCATTACGTCGTAATAAAGAATCACAAATGAGTACACGGTTCATTAGGTTTCTTTCAGTGAGCTCGTGAGGTACCCAAATGTCGAGCTTTTTTGTGTACCCAGTTTTTTTCAAATGCGCCAAAACTGTTTTGTGGTCAATTCCCAGTTCTTCAGCTACGTCGTAACTACTGAAATGCCGATCTTGCTCCACTTTTTCAAAAATGGCATCCATTTTATCTGTAATAGGGCGACCAGAGCGACGTGCATCTTTGACATCAAAATTTCCGGATTGAAAACGCTTAAACCAAATTTGTGCTACTCTCACAGACACTGCACTATGTCCATAAACATCGCAAATTATTTTCGCGGCTTGCGTTGCATTTTTACCTTTTTTGTAGTAAAATTTTAAAATGTATCGAATTTCTTCATTAGATTCACTCATCTTGGCGGTACGAAAAACAAATGAAAATCACACATTTTCCTAATTTGAATTTGGAATTATGTTCTTTAAAATTTAAACTTTCAATGATACCAAAACCAGCCAGATACAAATAGTATAGCCAAAGAGATTTTATTACAAGTTTATACATACTATAATGCGAAAAGACTTTTTCCCCAACCTAATATGGATGCCACAAGCTGATGGAGGCCTTTGTCAGCTATGGGCTAATTTTATGGGCTAACTTTCAGCCAGCTACTTAAAGCCAGGCTTATCGGGAAAGAGCATTTTACAATTAAATGTAACATACAGCTTCACAAGTTAAACTGATGGTCTGGCTTAGTTCGCAGAAAACCGATGATTATAAACGCAACAGAAACGCATTGCAAGTTGTAACGTATCTCATTGAACACTGAATTTTTATTTTGGACCGTATTGCAAATTTAAAGTACCATATGTAGTGTCGTGTCTGTTTTATTTCACCATCGCATGCCCAACGGGACATTAAGTTAATCATCCGCATTTCATTACACCATAAAACTTAGGTCGTAAAAGAACACTTTTCACCGGATATGGATTTTTCATATTCGGTTTTTTCGTGTCCGTGCTTCGTAATAAAAGAAATCACTTAAAAAAGTGCATTACGGTCGGCGACATTCGAGGGTCGCTTGTGTTTTGATACACACTGCACAGGATGAAGGGAGACTTTGAAACAGGTGATATTGTTCGCTGATAGAAGTCTGAGAAGAATGAAACTTTATGTCATCTAACGCCGTTTATGCAAATATAATGTCAATGTGATTTCATATATTTTTCAAATATTGGCCTTTAGACGTAACTTTTTAATTTATAATTTTCATCATAACATAACTTTGCTGGTGTGGTCCACGTTCTTTTTGGTTAATTAGTATTGAATGCTAATAAGAACAATACTAGGCGATGACCTCTGAAAAGAAGTTCTGAAGATACAATTAGATTTACTTACAATTTTCTTGGCTTTGACTTGGCAATTTTCTTGGCTGTATGTCAGGGAACAAGGGCGGAACAACAGGATAGGAACCGATGAATGAAGGCTGGATGCAAGCTGCAGGGGGCACGCAATAGAAGATTAATACCACCTCCTTTGTGTCGCCTACAAATAGGGGCGATTGCCCTCAAAGCATTTGGTGTCCGCGCATTGTGATTTTGGATTATTGTTGATGGTGAAAATTTTGAAAGTAATGGTTCAAAATATTTGCAAAGGTTGGAGTGGTTTGTCGAGATTCTGAAATTTAAAAAAAATCTTGCATTTTTCAAAAATTACTAGCTAGAAGAATCGTTTCACGGTTACGGTGACCCATGTGTTGTTAAATGTAAAATGGATTACCAAGGGTAATAAACCATTGTTTGAGCTCTCAATTCAATTTTACGAAGATCTAGAAGGTACATTACAGATTGCAATCCATTTACTGCATTACTGCAATCCATTTACTACAGAAGTAGTAATAAATTTAAAAATGCTTAAAACAAAAATATAATATGGATTTTCCAAGTCCCACAGAATGCTACGCTGTCCAATATTGTTTTAAAGCTATCTGCTGCCGATGTGTTTCTGAAAAAGTTGCGGTAGCCAAGTTGGGACGGACGGGGCACTACTCGTTCGAGAGGTCTCGGGACTCGCGGGTTTGATTTCACTGAGTTTGAATAAAACTTATGTTGATTATGAATATTGCTTGCCTTACTTAACATATTAACATATCTGGCGATATGTAAATGTGAATACCTCTGTCTGACCCCTCGGAGAAAAACGCGTAAAGATATTAGGTCCTTACCTATGAAATTGGTGTTTTGTATGGAGATTTTGGGGATGTCTGCATTTTACATACTAACATTTTATCAGTTTTCTTCACAACGACAAATCCAGAGATAATAATATTTGGCATGTATCATTAGCAATATGTGTGTGAACACGCTTGATAAAAAATATTCATCGTTTTTATGTTAATTCAAATAAAATGATGTATTCGGGAGGCAGTTAAAAATAATTGTCTTTGTGTCTAATTTTAACACAATTAAACTTACAAAAAATTATCAAATTAAATAATACGTGCTCAAATATATGGTCTATTTTTAGAAGAGGCAATTATTTTATAAGAATGTTCTGAAACTTAATAGTTACGGACAAATTGGTAAGACAGAATAAAAACACCAATTTCATAGGTAAGGACCCAATATATATGATGTTTTGATATGTTTCCGATGTTTATCTAAGAGATAAGTAGTATGGTGACTAAAAATTTTCATTCCCTCAATACCAACCTACATGTTCAAAAATTGATTATTAAACTGTGATTTAATTTCTACTTACTCCATATCATCCGTGAAAATACAATATATGTAAGCCATCATTAGATTCACATGAAGCAAGCGCTAATCAGATTCCTCGTTAAGTGGCAACCTAACCACCATGGATAGGGTTGCTTAACTTATTTCACGAAGCCAGAGCAATGGGCCACTTACCTATTGGTAATGTGAAGTATCTAGCGAAATTGTATCTTTTAGTGAAATTTTCGTAAGATGAGAAATGAGATTGTGATTACACAGAAATCTCTTAGAAATGTACTTACAAGGAAATTTAATCCCAGAGATAAAATGGTGGATACAAATTCAAAAGGAATACTATTGTTGAAGTTACAAAGTAGGAAAAAATGTTAGTAAGCCAGCAAATGTATATTTATTTTTTGAGACAATTTAATTCGAGAATTATATGGTTTTCGGAACTAAGAATGAAAGGATGGATTCTAAGTAATTGATCCAGACATTGCTAAAAAGAAGTAAGGTGGACTTATTCAGGTTTTAAAAAATGTGAGGATACTTTTTTTAAAACCTGAATAAGTCCACCTAACATCTTGTGAGCACTTTAAAGATGTCCTCCATTTTTCTTAAATTCTTCAAATGATCCAGGTAAAGTATCAATCAAATTGGTACGTAGTGACATAACAGCGGTCCTATCCGAAAATAAGAGTACCGTTTCTGTAAACAAGAAACCCGTGGAGAATAAAAGGCAAACAACGAATCTGTATTTGATTAGCGGAGTGGAAACTAACTGAATACTTTTAACAAATATTTGGCAACGCTATTTGTGTTAGTTTTTCTATTGTCTCTCGGATATGAGAAAATAGATTTTGTATTATGAAAACCATTATGTTCAATACAAGAGTTTGTTTTTGTGTTTTAGTAAATGTCATTAGCTAAATTGATTTTGCTGTACATGAGCATATTCATCTACAGTACAATGAGGAGCTCAGTGGTGGTGGTTAGTACGCTTTGGCTTTCGATATCGAAAACAAAACTACCTTCGCCATGGTCAGGCCGTGGATGGGTGACCAAAACATTTGTATCTCGAAATCCTCCGTGCTTCGAAAGGCACGTCAAGCCGTTGGTTCCGGTTGTTATTGCAACCATTTCTATACTTCTCACCAACCCGCATTGGTCCAGAGTGGTGGTGTTACGGCCTATGCTCCTCGTGTGTTAGTTTCTTTGAGGAAGGCCTGTGCCCAATAATAGGACGTATAAAGGCTAAGGACGACATAAAGAACAAGGGGACAGACGCAACGGCATCTTAACACGATCAGGGTACGATATAGCACGAAGAATCAGAACTTTTACGTGACAATGGACTTGTCATATGTGGAAGAACCGGTAAATAGGATAGGTCCTCCAGCAAGATTGGGAGATGATCTGCGAAACGCTATTCTCAGATCCTGGGTCAGCAGGTCGAACGCAAGAAGATATGTTGGACATTAGGGAATGTGTACGTCCAGCGGTGAACTATTAAAGAAGACCAAATAATTTTACTGAAATGAGTGAGGAGCTCGGTGGTCTGTACCGCCATGGTCAGGCCTTGAATGGGAATTAAAATTTTGTGATCTCAAACTACCCCTGTTTCGGAAGGCACGTCAAGCCGTTGGTCCCGGTTGCTTTTGAAACCTTTTCTACGCACATACCCGCATTGGGCCAGCGTGGCGGTGTTACAGCCCATATTCCTCAAGTGTTTATTTATGAGGAAGGCTTGTGCCCACCAATAGGACGTATATATAGGATAAGAACGAACGAACGAACGAGCCTCGTCGAATGCTACCAGTAAAGACCAAATGCTGTCACCTTATTCTCTTTTTTTGACAAGGAGGGATCTTTACAGACCGAACCTAGTGTAATTCTGTTTAGCGAATTGTGAGACAAATAATGGAGTTAATTTTTTTGAGCGCTGGCTACCGTAAGAATTTGTGATTGAGTTGTAGTTATATTAATGTTTTAAATATGTCATGAGTAACGCTTCTATCACTAGGTAGTAAGCTTGTGAACGAGATTTAATAATAGGTAACTAAAGACTTCTATGGCTATTATTTCAAATTGTAGTTTACATTTAATATTTTAAGGTTTAATTTGGGTAATGTGTTACAAGTCTTTCCCTTCTTTCTTAATACAGTTATAATATCTTACAAGCTCCCCATCAAACAATCGTTTTCGCATGTTTTGATTTATTGCAGTATTAGCGCAGTTGCAACGTCATTGTTTGTGTAAGATGACTGGCCAGGCAGAACAGTAATGGGAACATCATTGAGTGTAAGATACATGGGTTTTCTGAACCTTCACTTCAGATTCAAATTTTATTTTTAAGAGCAGAATTACCGCGTTTCTTTGTGACTATGATGTCATATTTTCCAAATACTAAGTAATTTTTAAGGTGAATAAAACAAAAAGATATCAGAACAAATGTCAAGAAATATTGAAATCTAGGTATAAGTATATTAATTTGTTACAGTTAGAATTGCAAAAATTTATTTTTAACTTTGCATTTTTAACATATTTATTTTTTTAATCAATGCTGTCATTATGTCTGTCCGAAAGCAATGGCTTAGTCACCAACATTTGCCTTAAAATATTTCCTTTATATTATTTAAAAGCCTTGCCCTGAAATGGCATGGATTGGCCGTTGTTATAACTATCGGTACTTATACGTGTAGTCATTTGAAAAGTCTTATCCCTACAAAAAACTGCAACGCTCACTCCAAAGGTTTTGTTGTTACTATGCACTCTAGTTACAACAAAACCTAAGGCCTGTTGTATTAAAATCACAAGCAAAAACCGCGGAGCTAAGGCTTGTGGTCACTGAAGCACTTCAAGTAATAACGTCGCTGAAATTTTATAAAGAGCCTCGTCTGAGAAGCGGTTGGCGTAATCCGGATTTAAAAATATTATAAAATATAAAGGAAATAGGTGACTAGCTAGGTACCAGTTTATTTAAGATGTGGCTCTGTTTTGGAATAGGATTTTATGAGTGGTGCTTTGGGAGCATCAGACGGCGAATAAAGCGAAATTTTCGCTTCTGTTGCAAAGAATTAAGTTAGTGGTTGTTTTGATAAAATGTGACAAATTATTATTTCTGTTGATGTATGGTATCAAAGGAAATAAGTAAAGAAATTATTGGCTATCTCTCATCATTCAAAACATGACACAAAGCCCAACAGATCATGATGTGGCATCCTTACATAAAATATAATAATAGTTCGATGATTAATATTTTAATGTTCGTCTAAAAAACGAATATCGGGTCTAAATATGAACCGAAATAATACTTTATTGAAACTATTCCAAAATGGAATGATGTTTTCACATATTGGTGAGATGATTGGCAAAGTTACAGAGGTACCTACACAGACTGAGTAGTACATATTCTCCCTCTAGTGCAACATATGGATGTTGTTATACAAACTGTGCAGCAATAATTATCTGTATATCACCAATTTTACCAATAAATTCTCCTGTAGCTGGCGCTAGCGTCGCATCACCTTGCTGCGAACTAATTTTGCGCTCGTCAATCAATTAGTGGGGGAGCATAGTTTTTGCTCGGCTCCTCCGGCAAAGAGTAAGCATGACAAGATGAAAAACTTCTTATTAAAAACAATGCCGCGCATAAAATTTGCCACTGTTTTTGGGCTCTAAAAAAGGGAAAGGGCTTTTTGTCATTGCTTGACAATAAAAGTACCTATCTATATTTCGGTGATATTTTAGTGACTCAAAAAAATATTAATCTATTAATGACTAAATACAAACCAATCAGGTTTCATTGATAAATATCTTTTAATAAATAATAAAAATATACACACAATACATTTTTAAGTAAAAAGGAAAGTATTTAGTATACCGGCACCTACAATTGAGGCACATACTATCATTGAATCTAATCTTGGTCACGTCTGCTATGTCAGCAGAATCTGTCTCGCCAGATAAGATGCAGTGACCTTAGGTTAATTTTAGCCACCTTCGTATATAAGGACATGTTATGTAGGCACTATTTACCTAGCACTGGTACTTATATGCATCACAACAGTGCGTTGACCCCTCATTTGACGACAACCTCTCCCTCTTCCACCGTATACTTCTCCGATGGTCCACACAGTCGAAGCAATGGCATATAGTACCTTGTAAATTATTTGTTGATTGACTCTAGTGATGTCAAAATGACAAGGTACAAATACACAATAATATACATATCTCTTTGCTGGTAACTGTACCAACCAATCTGTTTATGAAAAAAAAGCTTTGTAACTTTTAATATTGGCTTTTGTTTTGGAGATGGCCTCGAAAAGGAAGATGAGTTTCGTCATATTAGTTATTATCTGTAAAGTAAAACCAAATCGTAGGCATAAAAGTTTCACTTACAGCTGCACGAAATAATCTGAGTTATCAAGAACTTTCGTAGAATCCGGCTCCCGCACCCTTATATTTACTTTCTAATTTCTTGCGCTATGAGAAAAATATTAACCCACAGCCCCTAAGTAGATAAGATGATTTACTTTATACTTCGTATTTCTGTTGCCTTCATCCACTCAATGTACTTTAGAACCTTCACGTTTTCGCCCCAAATCTCTTTGAAGACGTTATCGTTATCACATGAATCTAAAAGCAATATTTAGAGACGTTTCATAGGTACGCTGGCCGGCAGAGCTTGCCAACAGCGCCGGCGAAATTTCCATACATTGTGACGTATAAGAGCGTGCGTGTGGCTGTGAAATGATGTAGATAGGCCCGGCACACCTATGAAACCACCCTTATCCACAGTTCCAACGTGGGCGATCAAGGTTAATACTTAACCTCAATTTATCAATTTCAAGATTCTGGGAACAAAATGGAATAAAAATATTTTTTTCTTCTTTCCTTTGATTTTCCAATACCTTGAGACACTGTGTGCTAAGAGTTGGTAAAAGGTAATACAGCTTAACACTACGCTTATGAAACAAAAAAGATAACATTTCAATATAATAACCAGATCACAGGCTGTCGGACTCTAGGACTCAACAATACCTAGCAAATTTTCCACATGAACACAACAAACACGTCACAATTACACTAACATGGTGTAAATCACCGTTACGGTATGTCACACAGAATCGATGTGTTAGTACCTTGTAGTTACGATGTGTTGTGATAAGTGATGTAAAATCTGCGAATGTTTCATTATGAAAAAAAATACGATGAAGAAAAATAAAAATGATATTCGAGTTTTAGGGACACAAGTAGACCACTTTATATTAGGTCCTTACCTATGAAATTAGTGTTTTGTATGGAGATTTTGGGGATGACTGCATTTTCCATACTAACATTTTTTAAGTTTTCTTCACATCGACAAATCCAAAGATAATAATATTTGGCGTGTATCATAAGACAACCTTAAGCAATATGTGTGATATCAAACTTCATAAAAATTATTTATCGTTTTTAAGTGAATGCAAATCAAATGATGTATTCGGGAGGCACTTAAAAAGAGTTGTCTCCGTGTCCAATTTTAACACAATTAAACTTACAACAAATTATCAAAACAAATCAAAGAGCTCAAAAATATAGTCTATTTTTAGACGAGGTAATTATTTTTTAGGAATACTCTGAATCTTAATAGTTACAGACAAAATACAAAGAGAGAAAAAAAACACCAATTTCATAGGTAACCCAATAACATAACATATCATATGGCCCTTTTCCCTGAAGGTGTAGGTAAAGGTTTTAACACCCAGATATGTTAAGTCCCTGTAACAGGTGGCGAGCCAATTGCCACCGGGCACAATGTGCGGCAAACGATATTCACAATGAACTGTACACAAGTTTTATTCAACTCAGTGGTGCAGGCGGTGGGATCAAACCAATAAATGGTGCAGGCGGTGGTAACGAATAAAAATATGGCTAAAGGAACTGCTCACCAAAATGCGAAGATTTAAATATTCTAAAAACCATTATCTCCAAAAATATAACAAGGCCCGCTAAACAGGCACACCTTCCGGCGCATAAGATGTCAGTGAAGAATTTTCGAGTTGTAAATCTCGCTGTCAACTCACAAATCAACGTCGTGAACACATGCCCCAACTTAAATTGGCGTTGAAGTAATCAACAAGACAAACTCCGATTAATTAAACACTGTCTCAGATTAAGCAGTCGAGGATGAAGAAACTGGGGGAGTTAACGGAAAGATGACAGATGCCGTCTATGAAGTACGTAGAAATCGTGTTTAAATACATTTTTCTTTCGAGGAAACCGTTTTGAAAGGAAAACGGCGAGTTAAAGAATAGAAAAGGATAAAACAAGTTGCAGTACTATTTCTGGAATCCTTTTCAATTTAAGAGTCTGTATTATTTTGCTTTAATTGATTTAGCTTTTATAATGGTTGTTTTAAAATTCTGTCTATAATGCGTTTTACCGCAAAATTCACTTTATAAGGCACCACTTTAATCCTGAAAATTGAATCTAGTATTCTAGAAAAAAATATTGAACTAATATTTGGAACTTCAACAAAATTAAAAATCATAAATCTCGCATGATTCTTATTAAAAACATTTTTCATGGTCCACATTTAATTAGATTTCTGATCAACATTATAAATACTTTGATTAAAACATGTAGAATTAATGCTGGACTTTCGGTAACCGCAGTGATGAATTAACATGTTACAACCCAAACTATGACCCACCCACCGTCTGAGATCATGCATTCTCAGAAACGAGGGGTGACTGGAGCCACGTTAACTCGATAACTCCCCTACCCAAGAGAGATTTATTAATCAATCTCCTAAACGCATTTTAACAGGCAAATTGAAAAATTATGTGTCGACATCTCACTACTGCCACCCCAGAGTTGGTTTAGTTTGATAAACAGATTAATGTTGAGGAATTAGAATATGGATCCTATCTATTTGCAGACATATTAAAGGGCATCTGCCCTTTTGAGTAATTGAGAAAGTTTAGCTTTAATTTCTTTTACGAACTATGAAAACTTAAAGGCTCTTTTAACAATGGATAAACTCACGGTTCGCTGCTAATTTTCAGCAGCCTAAGCGACGCGCTTGCCTAGAAGGAACCTGTTCACTCGTGACTTGGAAGACGTAGATTATATTATACTAGAAGAGCCCGGCAAGAAGTTCCACAATCAGGTTGTTTGAATGATATACGTTGCAGTATGCCGCTTTGTTCAAGTTTGTGGAGTCTCTATCGAAGGTATAAGACATAACAAAACAACTCATTCCTATCGTTACTACCACTAATAAGCAAATTGGTTCAAAGATGTCTCATTCAGCTTTATGAACTTATTGCCCGCTATAGATTTTGATACAGGAAATAAAATCTATGAAGAAGTCAACAGCAAACGTAAGACATTCATATAAAGAACTAAAACATTCATTATCAACCGTTCCCATGCAGAGTGCGAAATCAGCCACTTCGTATGGAAATTTCTCAACGCCATCGCCACTAAATATTTTATGGAAAGTTTCGGAATTGGGGTCAAGTTTCGCCCGGTAAATCAAACTATTTTATAGTTCTAAGGTTTTGTCTTAACGTTATCGTTATGAAGAGTATGTGGTTTGTGCTCTGATGTTCTGATAGCAAAGTCTTTGTCGTATTATATATACTATACTATAATATTTATGAAATCACATTAAAATTTTCAGGCCTTGCAGTATGTTTTTGTTTACTGCAAAAATACTATACAACAATAACATGGTACATAATTGCTATGTTTTGAAAAGTCCTTGTTTTCATATACCAATACGATGGCGTCTGCATTTAATTATCAAATTCTAATGATAACAAATGAAATTCCACAGCGGGGTCTGAAATTGTATTACTGAGCAGCTAAGTCGGAACTCTTCGGTGACTTTATACTGAAAAGTCGATTGAAAATTCTTTTTTCATAACATTTGTTTTCGTTAAATAAAATTTTATTTTTATTAAATTTTATTAAAAATATATGATTAGTAGACAGTATTGGTCAAAAACATATACAAATATTTTATTTTTATTGGCACAATAACAGAAAATTTACTCGTATCTAAAACTATTTTCATAAATATTCGGTACATAAAGATTTATATGAAATTTTATGCTCAAATTACAATTATAGTACTCAATACTCACAAGCAGCAGCATTCATATTATGAAACTTGACACCTTGTTAATTCTTTTTCACCAAACATTGATCTTCAACATTGACCTTCAGCTGCGCCATTGATTATTTTATTTGCTTATAATTTTTCTCCTGTCGGTGTATCAATAAGTTATAACGGATTGTAATTTTTCATTTCAGCGAAAACAATCAGTAGGGGAGCTCATAGACCCCTTACAGATTTCGATGCAAGTGCCAAGGGTGTGGACTCTGCAATCGTTCGACGCCCTGTGAAGTATTATATGATGTCCATTGTCCTTGGTGATTTACTGCGATGGCCACAGCTGATCACCGATACGTACAGACTCCTTTATGGAACTATTTGTTCTTCGTTCTTTAATGAACATAAAAGTTATAATGTCGCATTAACAAATGTCGTCCTTAAAAAATCTATGTGCAACTGAGTGTAAGACACACAATGTCTAATGATTAAGGTTGATTTTGGATTGGAAAGTAATCTGTATTTAGTTATGATAGAGAACTTGAGGTGCTCGGGGGCGTAGTGGGTAGAACGCCTTGGCTTTCGATATCGAAAACAAAGCTACCTTAGCCATGGTCAGACCTTGGATGGGTGACCTGATTTTGTGATCCCGAACTCTTCCGTGCTTCGGAAGGCACGGTAAGATGTTGGTAACAACGGTATAAGCTTAGAACAATCCACAAAATCGAATATTTTATACGCGAGGGCTTTGATTAAAAGACCTGTATTTCACTCAATTAATTTCCATCCTGTATGCTGTCAGGACTCGTCAAATGAACTCAAACACGTATATATTTCCAAGTAAACATCGTTACATTCAAATTCTAGTCATTAATGGTCAACCATACAGACAATTAGCCCCAGGTGCCTCTACGTCACAAACATCATGGCGGATTACCTCGCGAGGGTGGATCAATGGAATATTAATTGCTTTTAAAGAGAACTTTGGATTATACGAATAATTGGCCGTATGATGAATCAGGCGCATGTTTTAATGATGCCCTATGCATTTCTGCGGCTGCCATTATTGAGATTATGGGATTGCTTTTTCAGGCTTACTGGTGAGATTTTATTTTGTTTATTTTGTTTGTTTGTACTCTGAATTAAATATCATCACATTTAATGATAAACAGGATTAAAAATATGTATAAAATCATATGTCAATCATATGCCTGTAATTTTTTTTGACAAAAGTCTGAATAGTGTTTGTACAGTCGAGTACAAAAATATGTGTACCTAAACATTTTAGAGGTGACAATCTTTATTTCCTAATTGGAGCCATGTGGTGTGAAGTCGTGTAGAACCTACGTGTGAACCTACGTTAGGTTGGCTAGAGTGGACCAGCCCTCTTATTTTAAACTATCGGTTCACGGATTCGATTCGGAAAGTCACGTCCTGTCTCGCTCTATTTCGCCGAAATAAAAAGTGACAGCAATAGAGATTGCGTGATTCGTTTAGTTTCCGACAGTTTAAAATAGGGGGCCTGCCTGATGAGAGCGCCTGAAAATTGAAAGCAGCAGTGGCAGGAATTTGAAGAGACATACGGGCTACAGTGGGCGATTTCTTGTTGATAATGATGATAACATCTGTATTCAACTAAGCAGATTATAGGCAGAAATCTGATGGAAAAACAACATATACAACTAAATATGTAATATACATCTCGAATTAACAAGAGTGATATTCAAAAGTATGTCACCTGGTAGCCATAATAGGTGTGAATCTAAGAAATTATTCGGTTGCATAATGTCATCTACATAAAATCAATGTCATAATAATTACTTTTTTAAAGTTTAATACACAAATGTTTCAAAACACAAACATCGCATTTTACCCATCAGTTAGCCAAACGACGCGCATAAACAAATAAAACAATCGTAATGTTCCCAAATTATTTTTGCTTCAGAAATCCGCTTCATCATCATTACACAGGCCGATTGAATGCTCCAATTAATGCATAAAATCATTACAGTCCCGACATCCACAGCAGGAGTGGTCGACACATTTTGGACCGATCGGCCACGATACGACGCGAATAAAAATCGTGTCGATGTCAACGAACGACTGGTAATGATATATTTTTTGCTAGGTCTATGGGAAAGATTTGTGTGGATATGACAACGGAGGTAGGTTATAAGATAGGAAACATGCAATCATCTAATGTAATTATTGGGAAATGCAACAAAATACCTTATCCCTTGAGAATGCAATCAAAGTTTATACCAAAAAGCAGGAGTTCTAAGATTTGAGAAAAAATATTCTCATTTTTTTAAATTCTTTATAAAATGTCACATACTGCTTACAGACAGTTAAGTTAGTCTGAGTTTCTCCACAAATGGCCAAAAAAGTCCTATTGGCGGAGAGACATCGGCGGCCTCGATATTTTTAGTCAGTTTGGATCTCTAGGCCCAAAATTTCACACGCTTGGATTCAATATGAATCGTTATACTTGGGTATCTATGTAAATGTATATGTATGCTCTATATTAAATTTCAATAATGAAATTTCGGAAGCCGATCCACTCAACTCCGTTTAAATGTGTAAGTATTTTTCCCCTGACTGGGGTCATAATCGCCCACACCTGTCACCAGGGGGTGGTGCCCACTCCGTCACTGTCCAGGGAACTATCAAGGCCGGGGACACGTAAACAATCGTAAACAACTCATTTTTTTTTTCATTCGAAATTCATAAATTAGCTTGCGGTTATAAAGTCAACTGATATTTTCGGAACAAAGCAGTGTACATTGTACCATTGTATAATTATGCGAGTGGTGTTTTACTTTTCATTTTGAATTATTGTTTTTGATTTGGAACTGTTTGTTAATGTCTTATATTGTATTGGTAATACACCAACGTTCCACCTCCTAGTACAGTCGATTTCAAAAAATTATACACATTTGACAGGCGCATTCAAGCGTGCATACATAATTATGGACTCGACTGTACGTGGCGGCTACCTGAGTAGGTGCGTTATGCGCCCCTTAATTATTATAAATATTACTTATATTATGTTTATTCCATAAGGTAATATAAGAATATTATGTACATATTTTTTTTTGTGTTCTCGCATCACATAGAATAATAAGCTACAAAAAGCTTTGAAGCCAATGTAAGAAGCTTACGCGCTTAAGTCATGAATACTTAACGTATGTCAAACAAATATTATACGTAATGGAACCATAATATTATATTTTCTATTATAGGTACATTAGCTCTGAAGAAAACAAAAATACCAGACTGTAATGAGTTTTAATTTAACTACAATTTATTCTGAACTACCTGGTGCCCGCGATTTAGCTTCGTTACTATGGATTTTTAACTATCTACAGTAACCCTTTAATTTTCCGGATAAAAAGTATCTAATATGTTGACCAGAGATATAAGGTATCGTCACGCAAAAATACATTGAAATCGGTCCAGCCAGAGAGTTTAGCCCGTACCTACAAATAGACAAAAAGACAGAAACAAAAACATTTTAAAAATATTATTTTGGTATTTTCTCTCTTTTTACATCCCCCTGACTTGGTTTTAAGTTTTTTTTTCTATGTACACACATTCGACCTTTACAGTTTTATTATATACATACATATTATCCCCTAAGGGTTAGTCAGAGACTAAGCAAAAGCACTCCATTGCCATAGACCGCGCTTCACCACGCGGTGACTGCACTCAGCGTGACAGGTGGTGAGCCCGTCGCCGCTATAAGCTATTGGATGGTTGTAGTTGTGCAATTCTTAGTCCATTAGTCGCCTTTTACGACACCCAAGGGAAGAGATGGGTTGATAGTATTATTTTAATGAGCCGCTACCACACGGCTTTATTATATGTATAGATTTATTCTGAATATGCATAATAATAAGCCTCGTGCATGATAACAGGCTTGCCTTAGACATCAGAATCGTTCCGGGGAACCTATATTAATAACTAGCGACCACGGCTACGCACAGGCTACATCCGTTTTACCCCCTTAGGGGATGTTTCATAAAATCCGTTCTTGGCGGATGTTTACACCCAACGAGTTTCAAGTTTGTAGGTGTTATCACACTTGTGTTATATTTATTGAGATTTCGTGATTAATCAGCGAATATAATAGCACATTTATGTTAAGCCTGTTATTACTAGATATGTTGTGTTATACTCGTAGTTGTCAGGTTGTCAGTTATAATTATCATGTTGACTTTCTCAAATTCAGTGGCATGGACTGAGATTGGACTAATAATAATTAGTAAGTGGTTTATGACTGCGTTTTAGTTTATTAGCATCTCATTGGAAAAAGAATGAGATCCGTGAAAAGGCACCTAATAGGTCAGAAAGGTGGAGCTGGTAAGTAATACCTAGGCCAGCCAGTTGGAGGTGGCGAACCCCACTTTTTTAAGCTATTGCATAGCTTCTATCGCGGGCCTTGAGCGCGGGGACCGAATCCAGAAATTCCGTAACGAAAAAACCTCACGCTCCCCACTCCGATGCGCAAGTAGGTGTGGCTTGAAGGCCGTGCATCGTCTAACGTCGTTTCAGTTTGGCAGTCTTCGACACGGCGTTAAGATAATAAAACCCACATGTATTGTAAAATAATAAAAAATATTTAAACAATATTAACTTTTTTTATTTATTTAATAATAGAAAAATTTGTTTTCTTATCGGTCACCACGCTCAAAAAGTGTAACTTGAATTAATATCAAAGAAAAAGAAATACTGCATGAATAAAATAAATAAATAAAATTATAATTGCATAAGTTGATACAAAATGCTATGCATACCGCGGCAGTCCCCGAGTGCCACACGTCTTTTTTGTTGTTTTCTGTGTCCCTGGCTTTTGCCGTTCACGGGATCTTCTTTTACTTAAGTATCATCAGTTGTTGTCGTGTCAGTTGCTGTGTTTTTTATGAACAAGTCAAGAGTCGCTATTCGGACGTGGTAACACGTCCAGTGCGATACTCGTACAAGGCCCATACGCGTTAATAATAAATATAAAGTTGATCTGTTTATTATAAGTTGTGTTTATGACTTTTCCCATCACCAAATTAAACCATAGTCGTACTTAAACAAGTGCAGTTAAAGGGCCGATAAGCCTTGCATTTGTTTTCCGATTAAAATCTTGAAGCACCCATCGCAGCCGGGTGCGACCATAGTGGAATATCAATTGACTTTTTAGCAATATCCAAATCACAAAATTTATTTTATATCTGCGGTTTTCGCCAACTTATTAGTTTGAACTCACTCATATCTTCCAAGGCTTTTTGACCCATTAACCCCACTGGTATTCCACCAGTTTCGATTTAAGACCTATAGAGCAGTGAGTAGTAGTAACTCGAATACTTCTCGTAAGCATCGTGCGGACAGGAGTGAAAACGACCTTTCACTAGAGAATGCCGAAGACTGGAGAAGGCAGGAATGCAGACCCTGGCAAAAGGCTGGAAATACGCTTGACAGAGAAATATGTTAGTCATCGTATTGGCAATCTAACAAACATGCAGCGATTAATTTTGGCCTCCAAATCGGTCCCCAGACACGTTCCCAATTTGCTATTAATCCATAGCAACAAGCTTTTAATGGGTAGCGAAAGTAACAAATGAAAAGCACCCTTAGAGGGCTCGGTACACTTATTATGTTTTTCTGTGCGAGCTTTATGAAAAGGACGACGAATTTCGATGTAATCCTTAATTTTCCGGATAATACTTTGCCAACGACGTAAATTTTGTAAAAAATAAACCAGCTGTCTATATTTCCGGATCTATACAGCCTTCAGTCCATCAAGAAGAGACCGTGCCCCTCTCATAAAAAAATACTGATCAAGATTGAAAATGCATTAACAATTCCTCTGGTTTTGTCCATCTGTGGCACTAAATACCAAAAGTCGTTTTCCTGTCAAACAAGAGGCTACTTTCTTTCTTTATTTATTAGGTCCTTACCTATGAAATTGGTGTTTTGTATGGAGATTTTGAGGATGTCTGCATTTTACATACTAACATTTTATCAGTTTTCTTCACAACGACAAATCCAGAGATAATAATATTTGGCATGTACCATTAGACAAGCTTTAGCAATATGTTTAGCATTAGACAAGCTTTAGTAATATAGTTTTTATGTTAATGCAAATCAAATAATGTATTCGGGAGGCAGTTAAAAATAATTGTCTTTGTGTCTAATTTTAACAGAATTAAACTTACAAAAAATTATCAAATTAAATAATACGAGCTCAAATATATGGTCTATTTTTAGAAGAGGCAATTATTTTATAAGAATGTTCTGAAACTTAATAGTTACGGACAAATTGCTAAGACAGAATAAAAACACCAATTTCATAGGTAAGGACCCAATATTAATACTCAAAAAGATTATACCTAGATAATGAACTAAAAACACCGTTTCTCCCTATTAGAATTAAGTAGTGAGTAACATTCATAATTATTACTCCAAATTAAATCTCTGGCGTCTGGCTTTTTTTTTGCGTGATGCCTGAAGTCGACTAAAATAGGTACCACCAAAAATAAAAGGCTCTCTGATTATTTTCTGCCCAATCGATCAGCTTAATGCAACTAGCTTTCAAAGCAAGGTCAAATGAAGTTGCTTAAATTATACTTAATCATAAATGAAATAAAAGACATTTTAATCAGGGTTCAAAAAATGGAACATTAGCAACAGAAATGCTAATATAAAAAAAAAAATTATAGATAAATGATATTCAGTCGTAATATTAAATTGATCAAAACTAATATGACTCGATAATTTTTCAAAAAAGGAAACAAAACAAAGTTTTTATCCTCTGCAATTAAAACTTTAAGAAAAGATAAAACACATCCTACCATTCAACTTAAAAGGATCTATGAGAGATCCCATTCTCAGAACAATAACTAAAGCGTCCATTAAACTTAACTAGATCAAAGACATCACAATGATACTTGAAAGTAATACATAGATGACGCGAAAAATAGACGAAAACCGATCGTATGCAGTAACACGTTAAATGTTACAGCATTTTGAGCTTTGTGGTGCAGCTGATAAGGATGACGATATCAATGTGGTAAGCTTGAATGTACCCTGTTTGGTCGCTTCTGGGGAAAGAGCGCGCAAATTGGGTGCGAAATCAAATAAAAACCATTCGGTGTTACTCGTAATGCTCACGTTATTATGTCTGTGTTAAGCGTGGGACTGGTATATTATAGTACTATTTGCGCCAGCGGACAGTAGCGGGGCGGCAACGTGGCGGCAACGTGACGGCAAAGAGACGGCAACGTGGCGGAAACTTGACGGCAGCGGAATGGTACCGGGGTGGAAGCAGGACGGCAGCGGAACGACGGTAAGCAATTTAGGTGCTTGTTACTGCACCGGTTTCTCGGGTGCCATATAGAGTGGCTTGTGCCATAGCAACACCAACATTACAAGAAATGCCGCTCCGTCACCAATCATCCCGCGCCGCCTCTGCGTGTTGAGCGCTTATATGTGGCTGGTTTTGCGTTTTACTGAAAGATATTTATTGTGAATAAATTAGGTTGAAGACTCGATTTGACACAAAATACTAATTGACGTTTTATCCCTCCCTTCATTATCTCTTTACTGTCTTATTTCCATATTATGATAACTTTAAAGATTTAATATTGATATGACAATTATATTTTATATTGATTAATTCGACAAACGGTCATCGAAGACCTAATACAAAATAAAATGTTTGACTTGCCTAGCAAGTGGAAGCGAAAAGGCTTTCATTTTTATTATTTCACAATTGTTTTCACTTATGAACTCATTAAGATTTTACTTCTGCTTTTTCCTGCCCTATTCCCAATTCTATTTGGGGTGGCGCAACATATCTTTCTCTTCCACTCTGCTCTATTACTCGTCAAGTCAACACTCACTCCCATCCTCATCACATCATCATTCACACAATCCATCCATCTTTTCTTTGGTCTTCCTCTCCCCACACGCCTATCCACTTTCAAGTCCATAATTTTCCTGGTGACATGATCATTCTCCCTCCTCATTACATGTCCATACCAAGAAAGTCGTTTTTCTCTCAGTTTCTCAGCTTTAAGATTTTACTATCAGTTGATAATTTGTCATTGACGAAACTAATGCTATTTTATGTAAAGCAAGTACACTGCCACTTGCACAATAATAACATCTCAATGTAAATAAAAATGGAATTTAAGACTTTATTTTTAGTTTGTTGAGACAATTATTTATTATCGTCACTTCAACATGTCTTTTAAAACGTCATTACAGCTGTAATTCCAAAGTAATTCTTCCATAACTACTCTCACTGTCAACTCGTGTTATTTTTAAAGCTCCATCCATATTCAACGTTGTACCGATAATAAATATTCCTTCAAAATCGTTGGTAACACGCTCGGCTGATCCCATATCCGCCCCGCGATCTCAATTCCCACAGTTTTTTATGCATCAGCTGTCTCCCCATTCGTAATCTGTCTCTTCCTAATGATAACTGTGGTTTCATATGAAGCTAGAATTGAAGCATTACTTGAGATTACGCTTCAAAGACTTTAAGAGTCGATTAAAGTTCATGTTCTATAAGCTTAAGTATATTTGACGATGCACTTTTGAATTTCAAGTGCAGGTATTACTTGGCATTTAGCGTGTGCAATTTCCTTGCTTATTAAACTGTCTTGGCAAATTTGCAGGTGGAATTGATTTAAATTTCATCGTTGCTAAAATTTTACTACCAGCAATGAAATTACTTTATAATATTCTTCCCATTGCTGGGCACAAGTGTACAATCTACATGGCGGAATCATACTGATTCTATGTTTGTTCGAACGTAATCATTTTTGGTCATAAAACCACATTAATTTAATGCGAACCAATGGCTAAATCATTAATCATTTTACTTAGAAATATAAAAATAATTGAGTTTTTTACAGTATTTACAGTTATAAGCATAAAATTATTACTGCTATTCTACTCGTACCAGTTCATTTTATACATATCGCGACAGATTTGCAAAACCAGCATTCGCCAATTAAAATACTCTATACCGAACCCGTTGAGCAGGTGTATGCAAAAATTAATCTCCCAACAGATCCTCAAATTGGAGCCGACACCGCTATAACCCTCGAGAGCAAACCAAAACACGACGAGATCAAAGCGACAATGAGGAGGGTGAATTTGTCTAGGTGACTACTGAGGAGATAAAGCGACTAGATAAGGCTCTAGCCGCTGTCAAAACAAGAACGCTGCTGTGTAAAACATTGGTATTGACTTAGATTGATTTTGGATTGGATAGTTAGTCTAAATTATTTATGCAGACAAAATTTCAAACGACGATGTTCTTGTGCAATCACCTTAAAAATCAATGACTTATGACACGAGTTGAGTTAGAATTGGAAAAATTTTGCTAGTTTGTGATATAATTGAGGTTGAGTGTACACATGATAAAACAATTTTGTTATTAAGTGAAACTGGGCAATGATTAATTATATTATGTTATGTTCTCTCCGTGATTAATAATTTTATGATGTTTTATTTATGAAAACGAATCGATAAGAAGAACGAATGATGGATAATATTATGAAACAAGGAGTGGTAATGTGGCATGATCGAGACTGACTGAAGAGAGAAAATTAAGAAAGAACTAATAAAAGAGGTGCCCTGGGTCCGTCCTCGGCCTATATACGCCCCACTGCTCGGCATAGGCCTCCCTAATAAATGAGGAGTATGGGCCACGCTGGCCCAATGCTAGTTAGTGGGTAGAGTTGCAACCGGGACCAACGGCTTAACGGCTTGCTCTCCGAAACACGGAGGAGTTCGAGATCACAATGTTTTGGTCACCCATCCAAGGTCTCACCATGGCGTAGCTTTGTTTCGATATTGAAAGCCAAAGCGTACTAGCCACTACGCCACCGGGCTCCACAGGTGAGGTGCCCTTGGTATAATTTACAATTGAAAAAAAGAATGTTGAGGAATATCGTTCCGAGAAAATGCCACTTCTTGCTCCCTAAACCCGTGCTATAGTATAATAAGTGTGCTGCAAACGACTCGTCATCAGAGAGACGCAGCTGCGATCGGTGTTAGTTCAATGTGTGTATTCGACACAATTGTCGCTTGTCGTGTTGACCGTTTCTCACAAGTGCAGACAGATCCAATAAATTTTATCTATACCACGAGTATAACTCCAAAAACTCTAAATAAATAGCTATCTTAAAGCTGAAGATTTCTGGTTCACTTTTGCATTTTATATAAGGTCTGGTTGATTTTCCAATTTCTGATAACTTGCTGATAACGATAAAAATTTAATCTAAACATATAATAAAACTGTAAAGGTGAAATGGTTGTACATAGAAAAATAATGCTTAAAACCAAGTCATGGAAAAGAGGGAAAGTACCAAAAAAAAAATTTTTGTTTCTCTGTCTATGCGTCTGTTCGTCTGTTTGTACGGGCTTATCTCCGAAATGGCTAGACCGATTTCAATCTAATTTTGCATGGTGATACCTTATATCCCTGGTCAACATCTTAGATACTTTTTATTCCGGAACATCAAAGGATAGTTCAAAAACCATATAAATCGCGGACGAAGTCGCTGGCAACAGCTAGTTGTAAAATATAATTGCAAAAATATAATTGTAGTGGACATTGAAATCGTGAGGCACTTTAGCTGCCACTTCTTGTATGTGGGTTATAAAAGGAAAACAATAAAAATACTCGAAATCAGGTATCATTATAAGATTTTAGATCACTAGAATCAAAACAAATAAAATTTCAAAAATTCTAAAATTGTTTACTGTTAAAGATTGTTGTATTGTTATTTTGTTTTTACCAAAGTCACATTTATTTCTGCACCTTTTAAAGAAGACATTTTTCTTTTAAAGATGACATTTTATATGAGTTTTAATAAAGAATTCTATTACGCAAATTTAGGCACTATAGTCATATCAACATCACACTGTTAATTTTAGTTTGAACAAAGTAATAATATTTTGACAGGCCGAAAGGGTTCCGGGATCTTTCTCGGCGGGGACATGTTTATACTGTCTGTTATCCGCGAATGCAGCACCAGAGCTTATTTATACAAATTATTTTATATAAACAACTACTTCATAGTGACGTTAATTGAGTGATCTTAATATAAGTTAGGTGTTAGGAGGAACTGATACAGTAACTAAGACAAATAAATAAATGTATTGGGTCCTTACCTATGAAATTGGTGTTTTTTTTCTCTCTTAGTATTTTGTCTGTAACTATTAAGATTCAGAGTATTCCTATAAAATAATTACCTCGTCTAAAAATAGAATATTTTAGAGCTCTTTTGATTTGTTTTGATAATTTGTTGTAAGTTTAATTGTGTTTAAATTGGACACGGAGACAACTCTTTTTAAGTGCCTCCCGAATACATCATTTTATTTGCATTCACTTAAAAATGATAAATAATTTTTATGAAGTGTGATATAACACATATTACTAAAGCTTGTCTAATGATAGATGCCAAATATTATTATCTTTGGATTTGTCGTTGTGAAGAAAACTGAAAAAATTTTAGTATGGAAAATGCAGAATTCCCCAAAATCTCCATACAAAACACCAATTTATGGGTGAAGAGCTCGGCAGCGTAGTTACTACTCCTTGGCTTTCGAGATCGAAAACAAAGCTACCTTCGCCATAGTCAGGCCTTGAATGGGTGACCAAAACTTTGAGATCTCGAACTCTTCCGTGCTTCGGTAGACTTTTACCACTCTTACCCACTAATCAGCATTGCCAGCGTGGTGGAGTCTGAAGAGTTTCTCTACGTAGGGAAGCTTGGCACATCGCTAAAAGAAGTTAGGAGAAATTAAATGATATGAAAATTCTTTATTGCAAGTAGATTTCTAAGAAATACTTTCGAACGTCAATCATAGAAAGTGGAGGACCGATCGATATGCAGATCCTTGGAGGAGACAATGTCCAATGTGCTGAATAATAATAGGGGATGGATGGATAATACAAGGAGACGTGTACGCTAAGCTGCTTGGGCATCCACGTAGTTGGATGAGAAAAAATTGCAATCCAGATTGTCTGACGTTGGTTCCGGCCACAAATGGTTTTGCTATTCCTAATAATAATATGTAATCAGATATTTGTAAAAAAATGTCACAAAAATAGCATAAAGAAACATTTTTGTTAATTTTTGTTAATTTACATTATGTTTTCATTATGTATGCAGTATGATTGTTTATACTAAGGAAGGTTTAATTACCTACGATACAGGTTTATCCTAGTGTAGGTAGTTATGAATTATTATTGTACCTGCTGAATTATGAAAATAAATTATTATTATTATTATTATTGAATATAGCCCTAACTTCCTATCACTAATTTAAAGTATCAACGGTGTCGTTTCAATACCGTATAACTAAGGCAACCTAACAACAAGAGATAGAAATCTATCTTTAAATTATAAACATAAGAAAATAATACAGCACTACACTACATATTAGCAATATACATATTACCGGAAGTGTAAAAAATCTAGGAAAAGGATCAATAAAAGATCAAGGATCAATTCCCAGGAAATGTATTCTGATAGATAGGTATTTTTGACCCTTAAAAACAATATTTGTGTACACAATTTGAAAGCAGATAAAACATTTAAATTGCTCCGCAATTAGTTATTTTGCTGACCAATTAGAAACTATCTGCTGCCCATAAGTTGCGGCCCAATTAGTTATCTTGCTATGCAATTTAAATGAAATGAAATGAAATTTTTTCTGCCAATAAGTTGCTAACCCATTAGATATTTTAGCTGACTAATAGAATTTTTTCGAATTCAAAAATTCGAATATTTTGCTAACCATTTAAATAATACCCGTTTAAGAATGTTGAAATCTCAATAAATCTATTCATTTTCATTAAAGATACAGTTTTATAAATAAAATTTAATATCATAGCATACACAACAATACCTCACAACATAAAGAACGTATACAATTTCCCCAGGAACAATTGAATGCAAATTGCTATACACTCCTGTTTGATATGTATCCCACTAAAAGGGATAAGACACGCGTTTATATGGTTGTTGAGTAAACACTAGACAAACCGTAACATATGATTTGCAAGCACGTCGCACATAAATGCAAATGCACGCGAAATTTGTATCATTTATGACTCTGAGCGGCACAAAGCTAGTACCAATGGCTTGCTAATGTTTTATTTGCGAGTGAGTTGAGCGTGAGTTGTCAGTGACCCGAAATTCGTTCTTTATTTTTAAGTTTCTTGTCTGTATTGAAAGAAACAAACCTTTTTACTGTCACGAGCAAAAATATGTTACAATTTTAGTAACTTGTCATTATAAGGTTTTAGTCGAAATTTTTGACTGTACGTACCGTTTTTTCCTGCTTCTATGTCTCATTTTAAATCAAATAATAAATAAATATCTTTAGACATTCACACCTATCAACTAGTCCCATTTTAAGCAACTAATAGCTGCTTGTGTTACGGATACTAGATGACGGACAAACATATTTAGTAGATAAATTTATATAATTATTGAGAATATACATAATATAATACATATATAATGAACATCCAAGACTGGAGAACAAATGTCTGAAAATTCATCACCCAAAACACTTGCCTCCACTGGGGATCGAACCCAGGACCTCTCGAGATGGCGACGCCTTGAGACCGGCGGCGTACAGACCACTCAGCCACGGAGGTCGTCAAAATCAATGTTAAAAGTTTCACTAAAAGTTTCACAAAGTAAATAATTCGTAATAGTCGCAAGGCCAGCATCCTTTGGTGCTGCCCTAGCATCCTTCGCAAATGGACTTGTCTACTGCTTACCATCAGGTAGTGTTGAGTCATTTCCTGGGCTGATTATAAAACCTCTTTACTTAATTAGTGTTGTAAAGCACGAATTATAAATAAAAAAATATGGACCATATTAATTCAAATTAAAACTATAAATAGAGAATTGCAGAAAAATAGATAAGTACAAACAATAACCCAACCAAACTAGTGCGATTTTAAGAAAACAACAAATCAAAAATAACAGCTTAACGAGAATTCAAAACCAAAAAGAGCAAAAAGCCAGTGCCACAGAAAAAAGCGTACAATAAGTTTTGAAAACGGTTCGTGGTAGTTGCCGCTCTTTGATACCCGCACGCGTGAAAAGCAACCGATTCTACGGTATGCAAATAAACTGCATTCTGGTTCCCAACTATTGTTCCAGCATCGGTCGCGTTTTCTCCGGGCCTCTTATTATCCCCTGAGTTGGATTCGGCCAGATTTAAATGTTATATTAAGTATTCAATTTCTAAATCGTAGCTACAGCAAGTTTTCGAAATTTCCCTGGTTACAAGAACAAATTGAAAATTATCAGGAAGCTTAATTAATAATCTTTGTAAGATTAAAATTGGGAGGATATTTTGAAGGGTTTTAAGACGTTTAAAGATATCGATAAATACTTTGCTACCTCTTTTGGTGGAAGGATATTAATTTCTACTTTGCTTTGAATATTAAAACGCTTACCAGTTTCTCGTTATTATGGATTATCGAAATCCCTTTCGAGAGCCATGATACCATAAATATAAGTTTCCAATTGCCATGGCTTTTGGCAAAAATATTTATTTCCGTGTCACCAGTTCTAGCAGCAACATTTCTTTCCCCGTCACATTGTATGTACATTTATTCTCGAAACCACCGCATCCTAAATTCTCGCATATTCTCCAAAACCAGAAATGTCAAACCTTTTTTACCTTCACATTTCCGCGTGACAAATGCCGGTAATATCTTTGGCGTCGATCGAAGTCATAATTCGATAGCTCCGGATATAAAGAGTGCGTGACTGTGCGGGAGTACAAATTAATACCAGGAAACTGGATTTTAACGAGCATCGAGCAGACGAATTGGCGCGGAACCTTTGGATGTCATTATAAAGTTTGTGTGGATAGAACTTTGGAATGTTAGAAATCGTGAAGCTATCTGTTTTGAAAAAAGGATTGGTTCTGTAAGCATAAAACTATTGACTATATTACATTACGAGAAATAACGAATTTAAGTTAAAAATAATAAATTATCAGAATAGGAAAACTCCTACAAAATAGCAAAATAAACGTGAAAGAATTTTCAATATTTTATGAAGTTCCCAAATTGATATTAAACAAAATAAAAAAAGCACAAGGCATTATAAACAAATAAACGATGCAGAAAAAGTAAATATGTTCTCGTACACGCTGTTAAATTAATTGGCCTATTACTAACGAACAGCTGAGAATAGAGACGCTATCAGAATACAGAGGTAATGCCACAGACGTAACATCTGGGCTCACCCTAATAGTTGACTAAACAAATACCAATACACGTGCTGACAGATTGGTACCATTGACGAATTAGTAAAGCTACTTTAATAACGTTTAAGAACGGAAATGTTTTCCATGTAAAAAAATTATAATTTGTGCGACGTTTTAAGATTTTCCTTTTAAATTATTTATTACGATTGTTTTAATAATTTTAATCTTGAATATTTGTGAATATGAGCTTTAAACTAGAATTTATATTTATTTAAAAAGCTTTCGAGGGGGTAAAATTTGGGTACAAGTAAATCTAAAAATAATCTGATTAATGTTAAGTGGATCCTATTTAATTCCTATTTAATAAATATATAAGCTACATTTTGTTAGCATCTTCGATAATCCATAGAAATCTATAGAGCTCTATCAGACATGTAGCGTTTCGCTAATAATTTCTGATGGCGGCACTTCACTTGGCTAAGCGTATTCACGTAGCTTATTGGCGTATTTGACCGACATTGCCCAAATCATGAAATCATTCCAATTAACCCATCCACACATGGACTGTTATCGGGAAAAAAACTCAAACAATCCTTTGATGGATCGACACGTGAAATCGACAAGTGGACGGGAACGCATGTTTGCTATTTGCGTGGTTTGCACCATTCATTCGTGCAAATACTCGAATAGACCGTCCACACATGGTCGTTTTCTGACAAATGTAGCAAATACGCGAACACGATACGCCAAGAGCCCAGGGGACCTTTTGTTAAATCAGTCTTTGAATATAAACATTTTTGCATGTTTATAATTGCCATGTGATATTTTTACACCTTTTTTATATTTTCAGTGTACCAACAAAGCTTGCTAAAGGGAATCTTTTGTGAGGCTCCGGAAACAACCGAAATGTATCTTTCCTTTTTTTTCAGATACTTTGTGTGAAGGTGTAACAACAACGAGTTTTCAGTGTATATTTCCTGCATTCCTAGACATGCCGAAATTTATCTATTGAGAGGTAGGAAGTCTTCCCAAAACAGACTCCTCTCCAAAATTTTATTTGCTTGTTAATGGCAGTCTATCTGAAACCGCTCCATTGTTCAAAATACTGGTAACGATAAAGGATTTATTCCCCCAACACAAACTTCCGACACCATTTGAAATTCATTCTTCAGGACGTGTGATATAATAAAAATAGCGTCTACTAAGGCTTGTATGATAAATTATGCACCCCTCTTTCGAGATTGCTCGCTGGGTGCATTAGGCTCCCCTTTAATACTTTTTAAAGGTAAACTGGAGTCAAGCGTGTGTTCTGACACGTAAAGATGTAGAACAGGATTTGGGGCAAGTGCTATTATAGAAATATTGTCGTAAGACTAGAAGCTGAATCGGAAGTTTTACAGAAGTATGATGCAACTGATGGTAAGCGTCTGTTGCCACAGAGATATCGTACGCGTTTCAAATGATAGAAATTAGAAACTCATAAGCGAACATTAAAAACAAATAACAATTACAATTAGATATTAGTTTACCGAAAATGTGTATAGATCCATGGTTGTACTACTGGATTAGTAAATACAGGACATACTCGTAATAAATAGATAAATTAGGTCATTACCTATGAAATTGGTGTTTTGTATGGAGATTTTGGGGAATTCTGCATTTTCCATACTAAAATTTTTTCAGTTTTCTTCACAACGAGAAATCCAAAGATAATAATATTTGGCATCTATCATTAGACAAGCTTTAGTAATATGTCTAATATCACACTTCATAAATATTATTTATCGTTTTTAAGTGAATGCAAATAAAATAATGTATTCGGGAGGCACTTAAAAAGAGTTGTCTCCGTGTCCAATTTTAATACAATTAAACAAATTATCAAAACAAATCAAAAGAGCTCAAAAATATAGTCTATTTTTAGACGAGGTAATTATTTTTTAGGAATACTCTGAATCTTAATAGTTACAGACAAAATACTAAGAGAGAGAAAAAACACCAATTTCATAGGTAAGGACCCAATACTTAAAGATACCAGACCTATTGAGAGAGCTGGTAGCTTTAAATATATCTATAGATTTATTTATTTATTTATTTAAGCTTTCATGTCCATTACAAAAAGAAAATGTACACATGGCGGACTTAACGACTAATATCGCTCTCTAACAGTCAACCATCAGGCAAAGCAGAGATAGATTGACGTCGATTAATCCATATACCATCGATCCATGTTATCGAGCGACGGTCAATAAATCGATTCTATAATCGATCGATGCTCTCGATCAACGATCGCTCGATTGGTCTGGTCACTCAGCAATACTGCCTATCTCATCAGGGATTTGAGCGTAATGTTGCTATGTATATTATAATGTGAGTGTAACGATACAACATTGGATTTAAGTACGTTTCAATCTTCATTTCAACATTTCCCAATTATTCTTCGAGCTTTAGATCGTCAAACGTAAAATGAACCGGAGAATGGTGTCATCAAATTTTAAAAAGTATGCTCTAAGTTACAAGTGCATTGTCTACAAATGATGACCTTGCAAATTTCGTAGTACTTGAATTATAGTTGCTAATTTCGTAGTTTTTTAATCTAACTACTTTTATTTTATTGAAATTCATAAATAAGGTGTATTCAGATATTGTTCGCGATCCCTTTAGATCTCTTATAAACAAGTCCACTTTTAGAAACATATTTTTTTACGACATGGGGTCTTACCTAACTAGTGAAACGTGGGCGCTAACACCTCTGCCTACCCTTTCGGGGAAAGAGGCGTGATGATAATTAATAATAAATAATATACAAAATGTCTTCAGACATTCACAACTATAAAGCACGAAGTGTTCCTTTTCACGTCAACATATCTATGGAACATGAATAGTAAGTAGTATTCTTGAACGTTTAATAAAGATTTGTTTGCAGATTGCGTGACAGTGATTGTATGGAAGAAAGGTTGTAAACATAAATTTGGAGAAAAGATGAAACATTTACTCTCCTTGTAAGCAAGTATTTGTAACTCTGTTTGTTAACTTAATTAAATGTAAAGATACCTTTGACATCGACTGTAACGCGCCGCGCCGCTGCCGCTAATTGCGTTTTATTCCATATGAAACAGTGGAAAGAATATTTAAAAGCTCACACATTATAAACCTCCCCTTATTCATAAGCGCTATTTAAGTTTAAGCTATTTAAGTTCAAAGCAAAGCAAAACCAAAGCAAACAAAGCAATCAAAGCAGCCTGCGCCTTAGTCAGGCCGTGGTTGGGTGACCAAAACATTGTGATCTCAAACTTATCAAGCTGTTGGTCCCGGTTGCAACCAATTCTACCCAGCAACCTGCATTAGGCCAGCGTGGTGGCATTACGGCCCATACTGTGTTACGTGTATAGGCTGACGACATGAATAGGGAAACGTTAAGCATTAAGATTAAAACTGAATTAGTTTATTAGCTAAATAATGATTATGTACTTGATTAACGTTGATTAACATGTATTTTTTGAATAATCGGGATAATTTATACGAAGTTTATCGATATTTTCAATTAGTTTATCGTCATTATAATCCAGCTCTTCGAAAAAGACATTAGTGGCACTTATTGATGACATTTATTCATTTATCATGCTTGCCTTTCAAAAGAATACGCTCGGAATCGGGATAGTTTTAAACCAAGAACCTAGACCTCGCAATCCTTGCATTCCGCCAAATCTTTTGATTTGTCCCATTCTGGTTCCACTTCTCCCAGTTCGTGTAAGGTGGCCAATTTGATTGTGTTCTTTACGGTCGCAGTAAAAGCGAAGCAAAGCAGTAAATGAACTGTGCGATAATTACTTCTCTTGCTCTGTAGTACCTCGCGTCTACAAAGTCGGATATTGGAATTCCAAGGATCAGTACTCTACCTTTAATGTTTCATTGAACTTTTGTTTAGTTTATTAGAATCTAAAGGACTTCTTCTTAAGTACAAAATCAAAAAATCATAATCAAAAATAATTGGATTTTATAGGACAAACTTGGCACTTAAAATCGTCAACATATAACATACTAGCTGTGCCCGCGACGTCGTTCGTGTAGCTATTGATTTAACGCCGATAAAAGTTTTCCAAAAAGTTTTTGTGTGTTTGTTAACACTGCATTGTTTTTTTACAAAGTACTCAACATTACATTCCTCTTATTAGCAAAATACACGCAAAATTACATTTCTTGTTAGAGTCATGTGATTAATTGTTGACATAGTGATAAATCTCTGGTTGTCGTGTCATTATTTTACAAAATCAAGAAATTTTAAAATTCTAAATTAAATTACATTTTGACGGAATATGTCTCATAATACTCGGTCGAGCAGATATTGATAACTACGGTTACACCCGCCCGGTACCCGTTCCCATGGTAATATCGAGATAAAAAGTATCCTATGTCCTTTCTAGACTATCTGTGTGCCAAATTTCAATTGAATCGGTTCAGTAGTTTTGACGTGAAAGCAATACAGACAGACAGAGTTACTTTCGCATTTATAATAATAGTATGGATTTAACTTACAAAATAAATCAATAATGATTAAAACAATACAGTATTAAAGTTTATTACCGCGAGCGCTTGTAGCAGGAGCGCCATCCACAACGCTTTGACCATGGTTGTAATCAGTACAAGATCACTTGTCGAGTTTTGGAGTTGACGATGAATATATTGTTATAAATTTAAATTGATTTGAGACTTAAAGTTAGACATGTAGAGATCTAACAAGGAAAAACTCACAAGAGCAGACTGCCCCTAATGGAATCGAAAACCAGACCTTCCGATCTACACTCGGTGGTATCGACCACTAGACCATGACCATGGAGGCGGTAATGTGGGTGAAAATTGGTTTCCAGTGTATTATTTTTACGTGACACGTGTAGTAATTATGTAAAAGTATGATATGTTTTTGTTGAAAGGGTAAGCTAGCAAGATTTCTACTGGCTACTTCGACTTAATATCTTCATAAGTTGGATCCTGATCTGTAACATTGCAGTTGTCGCAGATGCTACTCTCACTGGTTCAGGAACAGGTGTCACTTATGCCTATTCCAGAAAACTAGCCAAATAACCAATAAGTAGTTCACCGACTTTAATAGAGCTCTTCGGAAAGCACGTGGCCATCGGCAACATGCTTTCCGGAGTTAAAGTTAAAATCACAAAGTTTTAGTTACCATCCATATCGCAAACAGCAAAAGTTTGCTTTCGATATCCAAATCAAAGCGTTCTTAACACTACATCACTGCGAGTCTTACTTATCTCTCTAGTTAGATTGAAATAATGGTTGATAATCATCATCCCAAGTAACACGACTTTCATCGCCACCCACGTCTTTACCGGCAATTTATTAGCACAGATTTATTCCTCCTGTCGCCGACGACTGGCGCCTACCCCCCCCTAATTCGCTGCCATTTGCTGAATCAGCGCCGTTTAATAGTGTGTAAATTTATTTATTTACTGTCAGCTATCATGGACGCTCAATTAGGTGTGAACGTTTTAATCTGTAATTTGATCGTTAGTTCTCTGTAACAATCCAATGTTTTTATTATAATTAATATGAAAAAAAATTAAATAACTAATAGTCTTTAGAGCAGACAATGGATTCGCATTTTAAGTCTCTTTTCAAAATTGCAAAATTACGTCTTTCATTACAGAATGAAACAGTATAAGAAGTGAGAAATCTTGTAAACAAATACAGAAATTCCTCAAAGATTTTATAAAAACAATGTAATTTATAGAAATTTGTAGGTACTTATAAAATGAGTTCGCAAAATAGGAACGTTCACCAGGAATGTACTAAAGATATTTAAAAATAATATTTCATTATACTAAATTAAAAACGCTCGCACCTAATTGCTTTCGTCCCCACCCAATAGAATTCACTGACGAGATCTTGCACGTAGTATCCATTAGCTCATTAAGGGTCCTTTCAGACCCGCCCTGCCGGAAACCGGTAAGGGATTTGATGAATAATCGCGATTTCTGGCAGAGTAACCCCGGCGCGAAAGCTAGACATTTGAGTAATCCCGACCAATGACGGTTGATTGTGGCGTGTCGAGTCGGACCTAATCGGTGCAACTCACTGGGCCCGGTGAGGAGCGTACCTTTTTTATGTAAATGAGCTTGTAAAATCTGAAGCGTCTCAGGCTAATATTAGGATAATCGTACAGAAATATGAATGAGTTGCCTTTGAATTGTTCAAGTAAGATAGGAGTCCTTTGTAGTTTCTTTATGAACAATTATTAGCAATACAAGAGCGCCTACTATAAAACACATTCCCAAGTTCAAATCCTCAGTAGGAAATATAAGGAGCTTTCCTTGTAAAACTTAAGCATGACTAAGCCCCGACGTCTTCGTCGCAATTAACTCCATAAACAGATTTGTAAGCTCCCATGTAACAATAGTCCGGTGACCGATACGGAGCGACGACACGGCGACCCGCGGCAAAATATTACAATTGGACGTTTTCTTAACAGGACAAGCTAAACAACCAGGCAATCTTGCTTGGACTTAAACAGCATAGGGCGCTCTGAATGTGCATGACACTTAATGTTCCACAAGTTCCGGCTCTATTCCAATAAGGTTAGTTGACTGATAATTTAAAATCAAATTTTATTCCATGGCTATGTTAATTTTTAAGGCAAGCCTGTCCAGCGAGAAGATGGGATGACGATATTCGTAGGTTTATTTATTTCATAGGAAAACAAACAGTATTAAGCTAAGCATGTAACAAATTCGAATTACAAAATACACAGTTAAGATTTTTTCACATACTTATATCAAGTAACGCTTAGTATGCTTTGTGCTCTTTCAAAACACAATATTCACTTAAATAACAAGGTAAAAAAAATGGTACGAAAAGAAGACTATCTAGCTCATAACGAGAAATTACAAAATTCATCCAAAAAAAAAAAAAAAAAAAAATCAAAAAATCCATAGCTACGTTCAGAACCGAAAGTAGATTAATTATTACTCAGCTAGTATAAAAGTAATATTTAGTCAAGGAACCATGGCAAACCATTTGTTGGGATAAGATATCCCTAAATTTATTTGGGTTTGAGTTAAAAATATCAAGCAAAGAAGTGTCAATCATTTCATTAAACGTTGATGTTGCGCGGTTAAAAAATGAATTAGGTTGGCTGGGATAAGCTGAGGGCGAGCAGTGAAATGACGTGCATTAGAGACCTATGTCCAGCAGTGGACAAAAATGTATCTTAAATATATTTTTGAAGACGATAATGTTTTAAGAGAAGAACAATATATAAGAGCTCACTACCCACCTGATTGTAAGCGGCTATCTTCCTATAGACTCTCTTAGTGTAGTGAGCACTACTCACGCGCTACCTACCATCAAGAAAAAGGAATGATTATGACGAGTTTACCCCCTCTGCCTTCCCCCTCTTCTGAGCTCTTACAACTACTCAACAAGGAACACGACGTTATAAATACCTAGTACTACTTAGCTGCGATCTTCTGTGAAGTGAAGGTACAGACCCAGTCGGGCACACAACAATCCAGTGTTAAATACAATTAACTATCTTCTCTATCTCTCTTAGGGTGTGTGGTTTCATAGGTGGGCTGACCGCCAGTGCTGCCCAGGCGCCCGCGCTTACAATTACAAGAGAGACCTAACATCGTTTCACAGACACACATGATCAAATCAATATTATAAATGCGAAAGTAACCGAAATTTGGTACACAGATAATCTAGAGCCTGAGAAAGGACATAGGCTACCTTTTATCCCGATATTCCCATGGGGACGGGTGCCATGCGGGTGAATGTTAAGAAAAATAAAAAACACCTCCCAGAAAAATGAAGGACAAATGAACTTTGCCCCGTAATAATAGAGTAAGAGAAAATTTTCAATTGCGACAATTGAGGCTATTGTTCCAATTTGATCTTTCAGTGTTGAATAGGTTTTTTATTGAGGAAGGCTCATACCATCACTCTATCTCAAAGTAACTATTCTACACGGACGAAGTCGCGGGCAAAAACTAGTTCTTTATAAATTTTAATATCAAAAAGATATTTTTTTAGGATGCAAAGTCATTGCTCTGTAACATACATATTTATTAAATATCATTTCTGTATCTATACGCAAAGATGGTAACACATTTACCTTGTATATTTAAATATACCAGGGGAAATGTGCAAGTCCCTACGTAAGGAGGCGTGACTGTTCTCATGCACTGTGTAAAGCAAGAGATATTCAGAATAAACACCACTTAAGTGTTTCAGTATTTTTGTTTCTCAAATAGTATTTGTTTAGGTACTGTTAGCGAGCCCGCGCTTGACCCTTAGCCTTAAGGCGCGAGTGGCGTTCGCTAGGGAGTTCCCTTGAGCCCACTTTAGTGAAAATGAGATATATGATAGCAAGATTGTGCTGACATCTCTAGGACTACCCTTAGTACTGCAATGTAGTATGCCGTAGTCTCCGAAGAGTTAATATTGAAACACTGGTTTTTAAAGGAGCACAGTACTCATAGTAACCATGGAGATGACGATACTATTGGTGATAGTAGATGTAATTTCTTTACTATTAAATGAATGTTTAGTACGCTCGGTTAATTACATCCTTTCAACCGGTAATGCACAAAATTGACAAAGTTCAAGAAAACCAGGCCCACTACAAAAGTTGCTTATCGCTAAACAAATTTATAAACGCCATACAAGCGTTCGGTGATTGAAATTTTTGTAATTATGAAATCCAATATATTTTCCATTCAACGAAAATGATCATGGAAATTTGAAAGTCATATTATTTACGGGATCAGCTTCATATCTATACATTTATCTTACAATACAAATCATTGCTGGTGATTGAGTAATAATAAATGTTAAGCACTCCACTCTGTAAATAGTGTTGCTGGCACCGTAATCGATGTAAATTTTTTTTTCCTTACACACATCAGAGCTTTAATCGATTTCGTTGCCTGAAGCCATTCATATTTTATGTCCATGATTACTCGGTTGAATTTGAAACACAAACATTACTCAATTTTGATTTTATACGTGGTTTGAAATTGTTAGAAGTTATTTTTAGATTAAACAAACTTGCTAACGTTGGCAGTACATTCATTACAATGTTGAAAGTAATTTATATACCTACCTACGTCAAATTTATTATTAATTGGCAATCTTCATTTTTATTATTCACTGCTCTGCTAAAATCATAAAAACACGTTGATTTTTTATTTATTTTATGATAATGAGTTATAAATTATAAAAATTCGATTTTTCATAAATGTTATAGTTTTAAGTCAATAAGCTTTTCGGCATTAAAACCTCGGCTAATTTAGGCTTTAACACATGTTTTTTTTAATAAAACAGAATTTGTATTCACTCAGATAATTATACGGTAGGGATTTTTGAGCCAATTTTTCATAGTCTTTTTGTGCTTAACTTATCAGTTATCATTGATGTCTTTTACCTTAATCCTAACAGCATGTTAAATTAACAATCTTGCTTGTTATTAAATAATAGTTGTGTACAAGGTTAGTGCAACCGACCCAGCTCTCCAACTTTGTTTAGCGACGCCGTACCTAATTATGGAAAGCAAATTCTGTTCCATTTTCTTTACGATTAAGCATCCGTGCTTCGGCAACTCCATTTAAAGTGAGGTTATTGGTTTCTCGTGTAACTTCCGCTGTGTATTTTGTTATTACAATATAGACTTTAGCAATATTAGGTAAGCTGGAAGAGAAAATGCTATTTATGGAGTCTAAATATACGTTTGTACATCCTTCTCTCAGACATATGGTTGTTTTGTGTTCGAGGACGAGCTGCTGTTTTTCTTGATTGACATTGAAACCAAAATGTAGTTAAGTTTTGTTCAAACTCAGTGATGCAGTACTCTTGTACTACAAGTCTCTACTCAGATATAGCTGCATTAAAATTTAATGTTATTTGAAAGAAAGAACTTAGTCAAAGTATTCAGGATAACGTACAGTCACGAGCCAAACGAAAAACCAAATTTATTATCATTGTCTTTAATAATATATAAATAATAAATATCTTCAAACATTCGCACCTATCAAGTAGACCCATTTTAAGCAACTAATGCTGCTTGTGTTACAATCACTACATGACGGATAAATGTATTTAATAGATAAATACATATAAATATCCTAAATATATATAAACATCCAAGACTGGAGAACAAATGCCTGAAAATTCATCACCCAAACATTATATATATATACTCTTTATTGCAATTTAAAAACACGTACATAAAAAAGGTTGTTAACAAATGTTTGCAAGGGCGGACATATCCCTAACAGAGATCTCTGCCTGCCAACCCATGAAAGTAAGTTGAGAAAATAGATTATAGGGGATACAAATGCATAAAGAAGACAATATTGAAAAACTTTAATATTAAACATACCTACATAATAATAATCCTACTTAAACACACTACACACTTAACATTTGCCCCTACCGGGGATCAAACCCAGAACCTCTCGAGATGGTGTCGCCCCGAGATCGGCATACAGACCACTCGACCACGGAGGTCGTCGATATGTGATGTTGTGATACTAGAGATGTTAAAATTACAAAGTACTAAAACAGTAATTTATTGCTTGTGACTGCAATAAGTACAAAGATGGAATCTTCCTTGAACATCAAATAGCTGAGAAGCCAAACATTCCACGCTGCTTGAAAAGGCAAGATTACAAGCTTAATATCGTCACAAAGCTTAACTAGCTCAAAACTAATATCGTTAACCAAATACTCGGAGACCTTACTCCGGTACAGGTTATGAGGTGAAGGGAATTCATTGCCATTACGATAGTGATAAGGCAATTAACCTGAAATTTCTAGTTGTTAGAGACGGTTTGGGAGTTGTCATAATTTTGGTGTTTTCAACGCTTTAAAAAATTATGATCGGTTTAATTCCAACCATGCATTAAAAAGCAGGCTTTTCGTGGGTTTTCTTTTAGCTAAGTAAAAGGGGAGGCCTTTTTTCTTGGCGTCTTATGTGGGACCAACGAAATTGACCACTGGCAACGTGTGGGTATGTAAGACCGAGCGAATTAAAAGGCAATTTTTATAATATTATTAAAATCAAAATTGGATACAAAAACATCATAATTATCCAAAGTAATAGCGCTAAAAAGGTTTTCTACTTATTATTTACATTTATTATTTTTTATGGGATTCTATTTCTTCTCGCGGCTCTAGCTCTAATCCAAAAATGCATTACTGAAATGGTCCAAAAACAAATTAGGCAAATAAACCTCCATGAACGTTTGATATAAATTTATTCAATGCACGACACGTAATGAAGCATCGTGTACGATGAACCAAATAACTGGTTAAACACTTTTACAAAATTTTATGTGTCAGTAAAAAAGCGATAAAATACAACCTAAAAGTGCTAAAGGTCAATCCTTTAGCACTTTTAGGACTCTCGACTCTGTAACACTCGAATTGATTTATTACATTTATCTACACTCATGTTTTAATGTTCGAATTATAAACTCAGACTCGAAAGAAAATTTAAAAATGGAAACTGTAACATTATGACCAATAAACAACAGGTTGGATTCATTATACAACACTTTATTTTTCTTAAAAAGGCACAAAACTATGGCAAATGTTCTCCAGACAGCCAGAAAAATAACAGATTCTAAGACTGGTGGTCGAATCGCATTTAAATAGTGATGTAGAATGGGAATATGTATGTGTACTTACAGCATTCAAAGCCTCCAACTCGTATGGACTCAGCTTGTATGAAGCGTCAGAGCCCACTAAACGTAGCGCAGATCTGAAATAAAAAACAAATTGGTTAAATTGGATTCCAAAACGGATTTCGTCGTCGCTTTGTAGGTGATAAACAACCATCTTCATATACGTAATCACCATCACAAAATATGAAATATAATTCATGCGTGTTTTCATTTCTGAGAGAAGCTCAGTACAATCAAAACGAATTCCTTCGTCACCTTAGAAGAACAAAGCATCTCCAAAGACCTCCATAGGCCGTGGATGGGGCATATTCTCAATTTTCTCCGTATATGAGGAACTTTGAACACTTTAGGCAGTTTTTATACTATGCCGATACTGGCACATCGTGTTTAAAATTTGATATAGTGGTCTCTCGGTAAGTGAATGTAAATAAAAAAGATGTATTTTTATATTTCTAATTTATAGCATATTTGCTCTACCCACAAATTCTAAATTCGATATCGTTTATTCAATTTAGATGCGTCGTAGAACATGCTTATGAACGTCAAAAGCAATTTTACGAGATTTCGTGAAAGCGATAAATTACGCCATCCGTTCAGAAAACTACCAGGAGGCCTTGTTCTGAGAAGAACGGGCAAGAAACTCAGCAAGTTCCTATATTTTCTTTTATATTTCCTTCTTTCTCCATAATATATTAGGGGTTAAAGTATGAAATTGCCGATTTAAATCCATATTATAAATGCGAAAGTAACCGAAATTTGGTACACAGATAATCTAGAGCCTGAGAAAGGACATAGGCTACCTTTTATCCCGATATTCCCATACTGACGAGTGCCATGCGGGTGAATGTTAAAATATTTAAATAACGCCTCGCAGAAAAATTAAGGACATATGAACTTTCCTTCTAATAATAGAGTAGAAGTAAATTTTCAATTCCACCAATTGAGGCCAATATTGACCAATATTTCTCTTCTTTCTCCATAATATATTAGGGGTTATAGTATGAAATTGCCGATTTGTATGGAGATTTTGGGGAAGTCTGCATTTTCCATACTAAAATTTTTTCAGATTTCTCCACAACGACAAATCCAAAGATCATTATTTTTGGCAAATATCATTAGACAAGCTTTAGCAACATGTGTAATATCACTCTTCATAAAAATTATTTATCGTTTTTAAGTAAATGCAAATCAAATGATGTATTCGGGAGGCACTAGAGTTGTCTCCGTGTCCAAGTTCAACACAATTAAACTTACAACAAATTATCAAAACAAATCAAAAGAGCTCAAAAATATGATCTATTTTAAAATGAGGTAATATTTTTTTAAAATACTGTGAAACTTTATAGTTACAGACAAAATACTAAGAGAGAGAAAAAAACCATTAGTTATTATTTATTGTCATAACTTATAACTAAAGAGTGTTTGAATAAGATTGTAACTAGTCAACAGGCACAAAATGAGAAACAATAGAAACATCTAGTGGTTTCGAGCACTGGTGTTCGCGGTGCCCGCCAAGGGGCTAAGGGAATATTTACTCGACGCTACTGAGTCGCTTGCGTATATCTAAGAGTATATTGCTTTTTCTGTCGAAAAGTACTGAGTACTTGAAAGTTTATATGTAAAGTTATAATATAATTAAATGGAAAGTATTATAATATAAGAACTCCTTATGTGCTTCTCCATGATGAAGGCCTGTGGCCAGCAGTTGGACGAATATAGGCTGAATACGATAGACTAAAACTTAAACAAATTCGAAATTTCATGCCGAACTATTTCTATTTCGTTCATCGTAACTCATTAAATATCTAAATCGACTTATATTATTATTATGTTGGTATTTCGCCGAGGGCCGCAGTGTAGTGTTTAATTATTTACATTCATAAATGTTGGTAAGTGAATTTATGAATATATAGCCTTGGGCTTCGGGTGGAGCGGCACTGCGAGCGGTGGGAATAAATATTTCATTACCCATAGTCCCCAGCCTAAATACATCCCACTGCTGGGCACAGTCCTTATTCTTGGAAACAAATAGATGAGGAGTATGGGCCGTAACACCACCACTCTGGCTCAATAAGGATTGATGGGTAGAAGCGATGGCAAAATCAACCGGGACCAACTGTACGTGCTATCCGAAAAAGGAAGAGTTCGAGATCACTAAGTTTTCATCACTCATCAACGGAATGACCCGGTGAAGGTAACTTTGTTTTCTAATTTGAAAACTAAAGCGTATGTCTACGCGGTAACTAGCGCCATCTGTGAGAGGTGGGGCGGAACATTGATGAAAGAAGCCGTTGAATGAAGCGCTTAGACAACCAACGAGAGTCACGGTGTGCATATACGTTCAAATTTGCTTTCTTGAGCTTAGTCTTTGTAATTCGAGATAATAAACTATTTTTACACTTTTAATAAACGCATCATTGAAAGGAAAACCCTGGCGCCCCAACAGCGTACTAACAACTACGCCACCGAGCACCTTGATCCTCAGTTATGTTCCATAAGACTCCTTGTATTTAAGAATATAGACGACCAGTAGCCAAAAATATACACTAACACTTATGCCTACCCCTTCGGGAACAGAAACAAGACGATAATAATGCGTGCGTAACGATTGAATGCGTGTAGAATGATATAAATAAACAAATATCCTCAGACATTCACACCTATCAACTAGTCCCATTTTAAGCAACGAAATGCTGCTTGTGTTACGGATACTAGATGACCGACAAATATATTTAATAGATAAATACATATAATTAATGAGAATATACATAATGTATTACACATATAATGAACATCCAAGACTGGAGAACAAATGTCTGAAAACCCAGGACCCCTCGAGATGGCGACGCCTTGAGACCGGCGTACAGACCAAAAAAAATAAAAGAAGAATTACAGAAGTGAATGCTGTGCTGACGAGTGACAGGGGAGAATGGAAAAGCAGACATGTTGTGCCGACCCCACCTAGAGCAGAAACGGCAAGAAGAAGACGAGAATTAAATAACATTCCAAAATCGCTGACAGTGGTACGGTGCGCTCTCAGGTAAGACAAATACGCTCATTTCCTGCGGAGAGCGCCCGAACGTCCGTGCCCAGACAAATTGTATCGCGCGCGCTTATTCTGAACGCTTTTATTAAAATATTTTATTTTACTTGAACTAAATCAATTCGGTAATGATTGCGAACATTCGTTGTATAGAATGAGGAGACGAGAAATTCAATGCAAGTACGAGTACATAGTGATTGTTTTGTTTCGATATAAACGAATCAAACATATTAAAAACGAAGTTCTATGTCAAATAATTAATTCGATTTGATATAGTAGATCCACTGTAGAGTCTTGCGTTTTGATTACTCCGCGATTAGAATGTCTGAGCATTAAAATTTTTGTTACAACGTAATCTTGGAAATAAATTATGTTACATACATACATATAATCACGACTATTATCCCCTAAGTAACTCTTCGTCAGAGACTAGGCAAAAGCACCACAAAAGCACTCCATTGCCATAGCCCGCGCTTCACTAAACAGTGACTGTACTCAGCGTGACAAGTGGTTACCCCGTCGCCGCTATAAGCTATTGGATGGTTGTGCAGTTCTAAGTCCATTAGTCGCTTTTTACGACACCCAAGGGAAGAGATGGGTTAGTAGTATTCTTTTAATGAGCCGCTAAAATACGGCAATTATGCTACTATTATTGAAAATTTGGAAATGTTATTCACTTTATTTGGCATTTCAGGCCAAAATAAAAGTTTTTTTTTACATATGACAGGTAAGCTCTTGGCCTTCATCTCACCTGAAGGCCGAAGTGAAAGCGAGCTTCACCTGTAATCCTCCACAACTGAGGAACTGGCTATCTTACGTTTGATTGCCGGAACACAACAATGCTTATAACATTGTTATTATGGCGATCTGTTGTAATTTTTCTTTATTTTTAATCAGAAGTTAGAAATAAAGTACGAATGCCAAAAGTTATTTAAATGAGCTGTAAAAACACATTATGAACCAATACACCACTGAGCCAAATAACATAATAATTTAAGCACTTAGAATAGCATAGTTCAGAATATTCCTCCAGCAAACTGCTGAACGGCTAGAAGTTTGCCGTCGCCCTTATTTATGACGCGTGTGCGGTAAGAAATTCAACTTTTTCCTTTCTTCGCTTTGACTGATCGCCATGGAATCTTTACGTTTTGTTATCGCATGGCAATCATATTTTTTCTGCTGGAATATTATGCTGCTTTTATAGGTAGGAACCTGGTAGGAACTTATTTGGTTTCTTATATTGCACAATAATAAAAGGTGATTACGATTTTATAAAGATTTCAATTTGCTACAATATTTTGTCGGAAAATACTAACAAATTTTCATTCATGCACCCAATTTTTAAACTTAGGAATTAACTCATCGCCTCAAGATGGTAGGAATAGAAGGACTGCTTAGGTAGCGGGGAAAAGGATTTAAGGCGAATTCTTTTTTTAGTTGGCACAGTTTATGTTTTTTTTTATGTAAACAGGAGACAAACGGGCTCACCTGACGGTAAGTGATTACCGTCGCCCATAGACATCTATAACACCGGAGGAGTTGCAGATGCGTGGGAATACGCTCTCTTTTTTTGTGACCGCCTTTCTGGTCTAGTGGTTCATACCACCGGGTGTTGATCGGGAGGTCCGGGTTCGATTCCCCATGGAGGCAGAAGTTTTTCTGCTCGATTTGGTTGGTGGTAGGGCTTCTAACCCCGTCTGGCTAGCTACCACCGTCTTACCTAAATTTGTCGCCATAATAACAAAGTTTTAAGCATTCTTGTGTTCCGGCAATCAGAGGTAAGATAGCCAATTCCTTAGTTGTTGAGGATTACAGGTGAAGCTCGCTTCCACCTTCGGCCTTATCGTCACTTACCATCAGGTGAGATGAAGGTTAAGAGCTTACCTGTCGTATGTAAAAAAAAACTTTTATTCTCTTCGGCCATATAACATTACAGTAACATCATACATGTCTATCAGCCGGAAGTGGATTTGACCAGGCCCTTCTGAAGAACTCCGAAAAGTAATTAATGCATAATTAGTTAGGTCATTGAACTCAAAGCGTGTCTTCGCATTTATTACAATATATAGTTTGCATCTCACCTGGCTCTAATTAAGTATTAGATGTTAACAAGTAACTAGTGGGGACTCGAGCTTTAACCAGCATAGACAGCCCGCGGCATATCAACGTCCAATAACGAACCCGTAACTCTTATCTCAAGAGATTAAGAGTCAAAATCGTGTAAATCCTACGGAACGTTTGAGTACATATTAAATATTCGGTCCTGTAAAATGGTTTAGTACCCTTAAGTGTATTTAGGGCACGTCAGCTCGGAAAGATAGAACATTACCTTAATTTGTAGTTTAAATAAATGCTGTATAGAAAATTAGCTTTTGTAATTCTCAAAAACCGCTGATTCTTGGCTACATTTACTGTCATTATAGTGGCGCTGGCAATTCAATAATGCATTTTCTTTTCTATTCTTAATTTAATCTGAGCAAGTCACGTCATATAATCGCAATATAATATGTTACACCTCGCTGCGAGCATCAATATTGTGTTCACTCACCTTTCACCTTTAAACATCAAAATACAAGCGACACCTCTCAAATTAGGGCTGTCACCACAGATAAACATTGGGAAGTAATTAATTGGGCACCCATTTAATTATTTGGTCATTTAAAAAATCAGCCGAAAAATCATTTGGGCAGCAAACAAATATTTTGTCAGCAATATAATTATTTGACCGGCAAAATAATTAATTGGGTAGCAAAATAATTATTTGGGCAGCAATATATATGTTACGGGAAATGTATAAAAATCTAGGAAAAGGATGAAGGATCAGGGATCAATTCCTAGGAAATGTATTCTGATAGATATTAGGTTAGGGTTATTTTTTTATGACCCTATGGCCCACTTGCGCAGTCTAGAGTTAGCACCTAACCCTAGGGCAAATATATGAACAAACCCTGGGTTAGGCGCTAACTCTTGATCGTGCAATTGGGCCTTAAAGACAATATTTGTGTGAATAATTGCTTTGACTAAATTGAGAAGACATTATAAATATTATTATAAGGGTCATAATAAAATTATTACATTTATAGTAAATACAATTTGGCAGCAGTGAAAACATTTGAGTTTCTGCCCAATTAGTTATTTTCCTGATAGATTTAGAAATATTTGCTGCCCATAAGTTGCTGACCAATTAGTTATTTTAACAGACCAACTGAGTTTTTTTGCTGATCAAATTTGAATTTTTTGCTGACCGTTTAAATAACACCCATATAGATTTACATAGATAACGCAAGTAAACGAACAATAACAAACTATAACGATTTGTATTGAAACTAAGGCCCGTATTATAGAACCAAACTCAAGCGTAGATCTATATATGGATCTATAGCGCCATCCCTCTCTAACCGTGCTCAAGCAGAGATCTACGCTTGAGTTTGGTTCTGTAATACGGGCCTAAGCATATCAACTCTTTAACATCACAGCTGTAATTTGAAGTCGGGAGATCCAAAGTGATTCAAAATATACCCACCAATTATCACACAACGAGGCATTTTTTTAGTTTTTGCAGCCATTCAGACGCAAGCAGACTAGTAAGCAGCGGCCAACTCGACGTCTGGTCGGGGTTTTCGGAAATGTATATTATCTTTTTTAACGAGATTTTTTTATCCTCGAAATCATCATCATCATTATCCTGCCCTTTTCCCAATTTCATTTGGGGTCGGTGCAACGAGTCTTTCTCCTACACTCTCCCCTATCACACGCCATATCAACATTCACTCCCATTCTAGCCATGTCCTCATTCACACAATCTATCCATCTCCTCTTTGGTCTTCCTCTCCCTGCATTACCATCCACTCTCATATTCATAACTCTTCTCGTTACATGCTCATTCTCTCTCCTCAAAACATGTCCACACCGCGACAGCCGCTTTTCTCTCAACTTCTCTATCACTGAAGCAACTTTCAGGCATCCCCTGATATACTCATTTATATTTTTTTTTCTTAAATTCTCCCATGCAGGGAAGGCAAAGGGAACAAAGCCCATACAGCCAAGTCTTCGGTATTTTAATGTCTTCAGCATTTGCATTGAAATGCTAGTGTAATGCATTTCAATGTATCTTGGGAGAGTAAGACGTCAAACAATCGATGGCAGACACTGTGGTGCTACTTGGATGAGGTGGATTACCACGATAAAAAACTCATCACAAACACACCGCTTAACGCTTATTTCGATAATCCTCCACATTGCACGTCATCACAGACACTTATTACACAAAACTACACTGATTTTACGTAACAATATCCACTCCGAAACAATATTACAATCTTCGAAATAAAAATCACGTCCGCCATAGTTGAATGCCGCCAAAAACTCCTTATATATTTTTTTTATCCTCGAAATAATAGACAGAAATTTTAACAACACTTGTAGATATTCATTATGCTACAGAGACTGATTTTCGTTCTCAGCATATACAAATACGTCCCACGGCTGGGCATAGGCCTTCCTCATGGATAAACCTGTCACTTTCATTCCTCATAGCTTTCAAATGGCTGAAGCGACTTCCATTATACTTGCTGTATCGTGATGTATAAGTTATGACCTTTAATTTGATACCCAACACGAGTATATATGTAAACATTTGATTTTTTATTCCTGTTTTCACTCCTCATATCTTTCAAATGACTTAGCCGGTTTGTATGAAACATAGCTAAAAACACTCTCGACTAACCCATCTTTTAAACTGTTCGACCAAACTCTTTTCTACAATAATATAACACCCTGGCAGTTTTTGATATGACACTTATTTTTTTTTATTCTCTATTATGCTGTCACATGTACATTTTTTTTACTTCTCAAATATATATCTTGCAGTGCACACTGTGATTATTTTACTCAGTTATTTCCAATATAAACAATAAAACAGAATCGAAATCGGTTGGTCGTGGTCATAAATAAAAAAAAAACAAAAAAATAAATAATTTAATAAATAGTTTAATAAATAAATTTTCAATTGCAATAAAGAGTATATATATATAAATCGTGGGCCAACCCTTACTCACTGACGTGACCTTATAACTACTTGTAATGACTGCACGTCTAAGTTTAGTGACATTTCTAGTAACGATCCAGTACAGCGAATGGTACATGGAGACAATAAAAAGGCATGCCTCACCGTTATATGGTGCACTCTACAGTGAACAAAAGATTCACACAATGTTTATTGTTCTGTCTGTCAAACATCAATATACCTATCTAGTCACCGGCTATTTCTGTTATAATCATAATTCCTAAAAGGTTCAACGACTAACGGTTCCCACCACCGAATTAGGTACGATAGGATGCCCACAAATTGGAGGGTAAGAGGAGCTAAAAGAGGACTGGTGACTTTTTCCTTACCCCAAAAGAGGGATTTCAGAAAAGTAATAATTTTTGAAATATAATTTTGAGTGGCACGAAATTTCTATTTGAAATAACACTTTTAATAACTGCATTTTCCTCCAGCCTTTATGCGTCCCACTGCTGGGCACAGGCCTTCTTACATTGGTAAACACACGAGGAGTATGGGCCGTAACACCACCACGCTGCCCCAATGTGGATTGATGGGAAGAAACGGCTGCAATTGCAACCGGGACCAACGACTTATGGAGTAATTTGAAATCCATCCTAAGAGACTAGGCAAAAGACTACAAGAAAGAAGACTACAAGAATTATTTAAAAAAAAACCGAGCTTTCATTCCTCAAGTAAGAAGTAGTAGGAGGAGCTCTGGCGTATGGTTAGTACACTTTGACTTTCGATATCGAAAACAAAGCTACCTTCGCCATGGTCGATCCTAGGACGGGTGACCAAAACTTTGTGACCTCCAACTCCCCCGTTCGAAGGCACGTTAAGCCGTTGGTCCCGGTAGCTATTGCTATCGTTTCTGCCCACCAATACGCTTTGGGCCAGCGTGGTGGTGTTACGGCCCGTACTCCCCATGTGTTGGCATGATGAAGGCTTGTGCCCAGCAGTGGGACATTTTTAGGCTGGGGACGGACGGACGACTTATTTAAACAGACTAAGCTTCTATTATTACATCCGAAATATATTTAACAAAAAGAAAAGATATAGAATCCCTTAACATATCATAACGCCCCTATCCCTAAAAGGGTGCACAGAGGTGGTAAAATCCTCGCTTGACAAAATGCATATCAACTAAAAATGAAATATCATAAGCAGAGGTAAAAAAAATCCTGTTCTCTAATTTGCATAAAAGGTCGGCGGGATCCGTCCTATTAACATGTCCACTAGAACCATAAACAAGGTGACAGATGTAACAGAATATCAGTTTCCATGTGGCCTTGTGAGGGATTCGTTTATTTTTACCCAGCCCGGCCGTAACACTCCCAAAACGACTATAATAGTTCCCTTTTATGTCACCAAATACGGTTTAGGAATAATGTTGAACGGGATTGTCTTATAGGATCGTATTCTTTAGTCGGATCTGCTGTTAAATAGGAAAGATTGCGTTAAAATTATTGTTTACACCGCTAAATAGTGGGTTATGTCCCTTACAGTCTAATTTATAGACATACATACATATATAATCACGACTATTATCCCCTAAGGGTTAGTCAGATACTAGGTAAAAGCACCGCAAAAGCAGTCATTGCCATAGTCCGCGCTTCACCAAGCAGTGCACTCAGCGTGACAGGTGGTGAGCCCGTCGCCGCCATAAGCTATTGGTTGCTTGTGCAGTTCCAAGTCAATTAGTCACCTTCTAAGACAACCAAGGGAAGAGATGGGTTGGTAGTATTCTTTCAATGAGCCGCTACCACACGGCTCCAGTCTAATTTGAAGTAAAAAGAAACTTATTTAATTGTTGACCTAACAATCGGCATTGAAAATTATCAAAACAAAACTAAGTAAACTCTTTTGGGCTTGAATCATTCACTGTATCTGCAAAGCCAGATTGCAGAACTAGTTCATCAGTACAAAAGAGACCTCAATTGATGACAGAACTTCTTATGACATATGAGCGGTATTACTGGCGTTCGATAAAACGATATGAATTCGCTTTGGCAGATTATTGCGGTCCTATGTGGGTTGAGGATAATGGATATAAGGAATATCTCCTTGGATAAATATTTGCTTGCCTTCTCTGACATTCAGTTTTATATATTTGATGGAAGGTTTTGTCTATATTTTCCGTATGGGTCTCGTCTGCTGCAAACTGCTCAACGTAATGTTATTTGGCGTTGCTATTACTGCTTATGACTTTTCCATTTAGAAGAAAAGTGTTATAATAATAATAATAATAATAATAATAATTTATTTTCAGAATCGCTTCCATATTGTGTTAGTAACAATGAAACTTATTCTAGGGTTAGTAATTACATGTAAAAGATAATAAATTTTAATTTCTTAATGTAAGACGTTTAAGAGACTCCCGTGCTGGCCTGAGCTACATGTATATACTTAGCAGCAGGAGCGTGAAGCTGTATCCAGCGACATAACAATGGCGAGTCCCATCGGTCAGCCAAGGCGTTCACGATGGTGTGCGGGGAGCCGCGCAGACGCAACCACAGCGAGGCGCACCGTTTTCGTATAATTGTGTAAAAACAGTCGGTTATAATTTCTTTGAACTTTTTGAGAAAAACGGTTGTGCTATTAAATAATTATCGTTTCAATCTCTGTCGACTCGACTGGATAAAATTTTATATAACAGAGAAAGTAGCATCAGTATCAGAATAAAATAAGAACAATACATTAGCCTAAGCCATGGAGGAAAATGGCGTGACTAAGCACGCTCTTGTCCTTCATCTCACTTGATGGTATGTGACGATAAGGGCGAAGGTGGAAGAGAGCTTCACCCGTAATCTACAACGACTGAGGAACTGGTTATCTTACCTCTAATTGCCGGAACACAACAATGCTTCATAACATTGTTATTATGACGACAGATTTAGGTAAGGTGATAGCTAGCCAGGCGTGCTTACAAGCCCTATCGCAATCGAACCTCGGACCTTCCGAGCAACACCCGGTGGTATGAACCACTAGGCGAGAGAGATTGTATATATACATATGTATTAGCACGGTTTGAACATTTGATGTGGAGGGAGGAATGTCATTAAAATAATGCTAAGTATGGATGTGACTGAGCCTGAACGAGATGAAGGCCAGACTAAGGCAAGAAGGAGAAGAGATAAAACTGATATTGTATAAAGCCTTACCCAAACGATCATCTTCGAAGCCCATACGTCAGTTTTGCGAAATTCCAGGTCAGACTTCAATTTCATAACTATGAACTAATATATTACATACAACATTTATATGCCTGCAATGTATCAGAACCTACTACAACCGAGAAAGGCCACATAAGTCTTGAATTATATTCCTTTGCATCCTTCCACCAAATTATCTAATCCTGTAATGGAAATTTGCCATTCAAAATTGTGTCTTAAGGTGTTGGGAGACGGCTCACATGTGTAGAGGCGACGGTAAAGCAGCCTCGTAGAAATATGACGACATGGTGGTAAAAGCGTTTCTCAATAATTTATTGCTTATATTTAAAGGCAACCATTGAAATTGTTCAGTCAGTGTGCTGGGCCAGTCTCCATTGCTCTTTGCTGGTTATTGCTTTACGTAATTATAATTACAGTAAAAGCTACGATATAGAGCGAGCGTTTTTTCCTTTGCTCTTATTTCTGAGAACTTAACAATGAGTTTGTGATGATAGTCGGATAACTAATAACTGAAAATATAATATAAAACTTATCAAAGAAGGTTACAATATTCTATCGGACTAATAAATGCTTTTTACCAATAGGAAGATGATTGTAATTCAATTTAAATTTTAAAATTTAACAGTTTTGTATTCGTATGAAATTTTAATAATATTTCAGTCAATTTATCAAAAACATATGATTCGGAGTTAAGCATTTTGTAGGTACTAAATAAATCGGGAGCTCATGATTAAAAGTTATAATATGATTTTAAAATGCATTCAGTTACCTAACTAGTTTTACTTTTACTTCATTATATAATGTATAATTTTCATATTTTCATCTACGGCGTTACAGGCCTCATGTTGGTATTAACGTGACAAAAAGTCCACGTCAGTGGTTAAAGGTTAAGTCCCAACACGGCTATCGCTGCGATATTGTAACATTTTGTACCAAATACACACAGTCTGTCCTAAGATAATTTGCGGCCATCGATCAAGATAACTTATCGACTGATCGGATCTCATCTCAACCATTGCGAGCAGCTGCGATTCGGTTGCGTTATATTTGACTTTTTATGGACCGAAAACAATAATAAGATCTCCGTAAGATATAAGTTTTGCCAATCAAAATATTATTATGCATTATATAAATAAATTAATATCCTCAGACATTCACACCTATCAACTAGTCCCATTTTAAGCAACAAAATGCTGCTTGTGTTACGGATACTTGATGACGGACAAATACATTTAATAGATAAATACATATAATTATTGAGAATATACATAATATAATACATATTATAATGAACATTCAAGGCTGGAGAACAAATGTCTGAAAATTTATCACCCAAACACTGGCCTCCACTGGGGATAGAACACAGGACCTCTAAAGATGGGGACCTTGAGACCGGCCGGCGGCGAAAAGACACGTCGACCACGTAGATCGTCAAAATTTGCAAAGTTAAACGCGGTATGCGTTGTACATATAACTCACTTATTTTGGCTTATTTGATAGGGATTCACCATATAAAAAAGTGAAAAGTGATAATTTAAATAGTACTATGAAGAGATCAAGAAACCTGTGTTCAGCAGTGGATGAGTATGTTAATGTTGGCATGCTTTAAAAACCACTGAAAAAAACCGACAAAGTAAAAGACAGTAGACCAATGTTAATATTTGTAGACTATTTATAAGAACGGACCGTATAATAAATGTGCTGCAGTCTATGCACAATAGAGCATACTACTAGTATGGTTTATCGGTTTCATGTCAAGTGTTCACAGCCGTAGACAGATTATGAAAGTCTATGATTGAGTGTGATTTGCTTAGCGAATGTGCTAGCATTATGCTTGGCTTGCTCGATGGTGATCTCAATGCGCCGTTTGACTTGGTTATTTGGATTTGCCATTGAGTATCATTAAAATCAAGTAAATTTTTAAACGATACAATTATTTATAATATTGAGTCCTTACCTATGAAATTGGTGTTTTGTATGGAGATTTTGGGGATGTCTGCATTTTACATACTAACATTTTATTAATTTTCTTCACAACGACAAATCCAGAGATAATAATATTTGGCGTGTATCATTAGACAAGCTTTAGCAATATGTGTGTGAACACGCTTGATAAAAATTATTCATCTTTTTTATGTTAATGCAAATCAAATGATCGATTCGGGAGACAGTTAAAAAACAATTGTCTTGTGTCTAATTTTAACACAATTAAACTTACAAAAAATTATCAAATTAAATAATACGAGCTCAAATATAAGGTCTATTTTTAGAAGAGGCAATTATTTTATTAGAATGTTCTGAAACTTAATAGTTACGGACAAATTGCTAAGACAGAATAAAAACACCAATTTCATAGGTAAGGACCCAATATAAAATACTTCCCAAAATGTACGTTACTGTAAATAGCGTCCTCTATCGACGAGAACTTAAACTTACACCATACTACGTCATCTAGCAAGCTTTGCGTGCTCCGTTCATCAAAGCTTTCACTATTTGTGTTTAATATTGTAGTAGTGTACTAGATGGCGCTACATAAAGTTCTTCAACTTCCAACCAACACAATGTTAAACATGAGATTTTATTATTAAAATGTACGTAATTAACAATTTATTAAATTTTATCTTACACTTAATTTTATTCAATTTTAATTTATTGGTTTTGGTTATTTTATTAACGATTTTAATTGCATCTTAAGTTTTATTTTTGAAGTTACGTGTGAATAATAATTACCTTAAATTTTAGCAAAGTTCTTTAACTGATTTATTTTTATTATTTTGATTTTATGAAGCTGTTAATTTAATAACGGCTAAGGTCCGAAATAAATGATTAAATTTAATAGGCTTTAGGACATTTTTGACCTCTAATATTCTTGGGTTTCAAAAAACACTTCAAGCCTTTCAACTAATTTTGTAACTTACCAAAATAATTTTTCGATGAAGCTGCTGTCATTACTAGCATTTTTTTTTAACTATGAATTATTTTTTCTGATATTTTGCTAGAAAAAAAGAGTCATTTTATTGATACCACTTCAATCCTCAGAGTAATCAGAAACTTACAAGCTCATGTATTTAGTAATATATAAAAATATTTGTTTATTTTATTTACTAAATTAGCTTTGACATTTGAGCCACAGATATCATGATCATTATTGATTTTTCTATTATCTTTCGAAGCTAGACCCATCACAATCGAGTGTACGGTACACCCCACACCAAGGAACTTATACTTGCATCGTTAGACAAAATCTGCAGTGAAATGCTAATTGACTTATTTTGATTTTTATTACTTTCATTGAACACCTTTTAATTGTTAAAACACGGGTTTACTAATTCAGTAAGACCTGAAGGTCCACTTGCAGGAAACTTAAGTCAAAATAAATAGGAAGAAGAAAAATCCGTAAAGAAAATATTTTTTTTATTTTTTATTTTCCTCGTGCAACATGTGATATAAGGACAAAACAGGTATAAACGACTTAAAAGTGCAGAAATCGTGGTATATCCAAAGTGTTCAAACGTCTATCTCACCTTGTCTGGATACAGACGTAAAATGTTCTGTATGATTTGTGTTTATCGAGCGTTTCAAACGTCAAACCCTTACACTGCATCGCAGTGCAATCCAAAACAGCGTTCCAGCACGTACTCGGACAATTAGGCCCCATTGGCGCCATAACAGGGACTGAGCCCCCACAGTTTACTGCCGTCAAAACGAGGGGTTCCATACTGATTATCAGTGTACCCTGTATTGCACGCGTGTATAATCTCCAAAGATTCTTTGTGGTCAAGTAGTAGACGCGTTAAGTTCTACTGCGATTTGAGGTTATATTAATGTTTTATAGTTCGTTCGCTTTAAGAATACAGTTAATTTTGAGTGCAACTGTAGCGTGTGGTTGGTGTGGTTGGTTGGTTTTTACTATATCAACTGAAAAAAGAAGCATTTTAATTGGATAATGGGCATGTATGTCCCTGGCTAGGCCGGTCGGGCGGAATATTTCGATTCATTGCGCTCTGAACGTGAACGTATCATAGAATGGTAAAAGTCGCAACCTTGCAATCCTTCTATTGCTATATGTCAGATTTAAGGGTAACATAACAAAAATACGACCGGCTCACCACCTGTCACGCTGAGCACTTGTGCAGTCACTGCTTGATAAAGCGCGGACTTTGGCAATGGACTGCTTATGCGGTGATTAAGCCTAGTCTCAGACTGACCCTTAGGGGATAATAGTCGTGTTTATATTTTATTTTATTTTTACTTTATTTAGGAAAAAACTTAACAATAACACAACAATAAAAAAGTCTTTACGGACACAAGAGAAACACCTACGCACTATAAACACTAGTTAACATTTATACAATCAAAAAATACTGTATTATTCACTATCAATTATACACTATCCCTCAATATTTAAACTATTTATTTGTCTTCTGAATTGAGAAGCCAGTACAGTGAAAAATATCCACTGAATTAAAATTTTAATTATACACCTCACATGAGCGATACAAAAATGTGTTGCGCGTATATTTTGGTCTTAGATACATATTGAGAGAATATGTTATTAAGCCGGGAACTTGTCCGTGGGCACCTTATATTTGTTTCCGAAAAGAAATAGGGAGTCTACTAAACCTCTAAGAATTATATGTATTTATAACCTGTTTATTTATAACATAAAATTGACAAGGTGATAAAACTCATTTCGCCTGAATGTTAAGGTCTATACATCTAAAACAACGAGAGAGTCTGTTGAGATGTAATATTGGGTCCTTACCTATAAAGGGGTGTTTTTTTTCTCTCTTAGTATTTTGTCTGTCCTCTCGGTCCTAGGTCCTCTGTACCTCGTCTAAAAATAGACTATATTTTTGAGCTCTTTTGATTTGTTTTGATAATTTGTTGTATGTTGAATTGTGTTAAAATTAGACACGGAGACAACTCTTTTTAAGTGCCTCCCGAATACATCATTTTATTTGCATTCACTTAAAAACGATAAATAATTTTTATGAAGTGTGATATTACACATATTACTAAAGCTTGTCTAATGATAGATGCCAAATATTATTATCTTTGGATTTGTCGTTGTGAAGAAAACTGAAAAAAAATTAGTATGGAAAATGCAGAATTCCCCAAAATCTCCATACAAAACACCAATTTCATAGGTAAGGACCTAATATATCGGACATGATGTACGGCTAGTACGAGTATAGTGACATAAATACTTCAAGTTTACTTCGTCAAAGATTCCCAGTGAAAACTATCTCCATTCCTTCATGTGTAAAGCAATAAACAAAGACGGGCCTGTTACCCTGAATTATTTAGCGGAACTTGTGTTAACGACTACTAAATATAAATCATCTGCCGATCATTCGTGGACGGACACGTGTAGATTGCAGATAAGAAATACCTGACGAATTGAGATGTTGCAGACGCATTTATTTATAACTCTTAAAAAAATTAAAATTTTAGTTTTAATTTTTATTGGAGTAAAATAAATAAAAACCATATAGATAAATACTACAATGAACAGTGTATACTCAACGATACTGCTTATTTTTTATTGGAAGAGCTAAGTCAAAGACAAAGTTAAGTCATTTATTGCATTCCTTACGTAAATTAGAGCTGACAATAATTTTGTATATATCAATAAGGACCTTGTAAGGCACAGCAATTTTTAAGAGGAACGATATTATAAAATTAAACAATTATTACGATTTACTCCACTGATCATGCGAACGACGGTGTGCTGAAAAACTATCTCAACTTTGTTCTGTATATTAAGATATGATAAGATGATAGTACAAAATAATTAATTTAATTCTATACTAATACATTATCGAGAATGAGAATGCATCGAACTTCTGTAAAATGCTTTTGACGTTCATAAGCATGTCCTAAGACGCATCTTAATCGAATAATCGATATTGAATTTTGAATCGAATAAAACCGACCGATTTGAAAAATTCTTTCACCGTTGCGAAACTACATTATCCCCGGCTGACATAGGCTATATTTTGATCCCGATATTCCTACGGGAACGGGTACCACGCGGATGAAACGAAGAACCACTAGTACCTGGAAATCCATCATTCTACCGCAATTCTTTTCAACGAATTTCATTACCCATTAAACGATTCGCAGAACTTTTTGTTCAATATTTAAGCAAAACTAGAATTTCATTTAATCGCATTTTCATTTCATCGAATATTTATTATTTAGAATAGAAACACAGTTCATCGTTATTTCATTTCGAGTTTTGTACATTTTATCGATATAACGTTACATCGTAGTTTTGTTTCCCATATTTTTGTTTCATCGTAAGATTCAGTTTGCAAAATATAAATTTTTACTTCAATAAATTAATGAGGAGCAATACTAAAAGCTCGGAGCAGATGGCGCTCTAGACGACTGGTCTTTATAGTAGATATTTCTTTTTAATCTGTGTCTGTGCCTTGTTGACTTCTCGTGTCAAGTGTGTTGCGATTTTTATTCATTTCCACCAGATTTTCTACGAAAATACGTTTAAAATGTATTCCTTTTTGTCTCTACGTGAGTTACAAATTGAACTTAAAAAGAGAAATGCGTCGGTAGCTAGAAAAGAAGCTGATCTGGTAGAAAAGTAATATTGTAAGTATTGTATCATATGAGTCGTTATTTCAATGATTGTTCAGTGATTTTCGCTGTGAAAATATAGTTTTTTTCTTTTAGGTCAAAGGCTTAGAAATCAGAACTTTGGTTTGAGTATTAATACGCAAGAAGACCAATCGTATATTTGCCCATTCACCTGATAAATACAAAGACGTCAATGCTGATTTGCCGCTTCCAAAAATATCCAGACTTAGTATACAAGATTATTTCCAAAGGTAAGCTATAAAGTGCATAAAAACATCACATAATATTCGTTTACATTCAAATGGTGTATAACTTACTTATATTTTTTGCAGATTCAACACTATTGATAGTGTTGACCCACTCGAAGGGTGTACTTCTCTATGAATCGCGACATCTTTTACCCGCTTGGTTCTGTTTCGAAAATAATTATACGTATTTACGACGGCAGTGCAAAGCGAGCATGAAAAAAGTGGTTGATTTATTGGACATAAGAACTAGCCAAGATGATCTTATTGAAGAATGTCACTACGAGTGTTCAGCTGGAAGTGGAACCTAATGTAGCTGTAAACATGTTGCTGTTTTTTTGATAGGTGTTATAGTTGATGAATAAAGTTTATCCATGTAATAAATATATTTGATACTGTTGATTTACCAAGTTCGGAATTACATTTATTCTGCCTTAATTTCATTATTGTCAAAAAAAATTGATCCTCTGCTGATAAGTTTATTACATTGCTACGATAATATTGTTTTTAGTGAACCATCGGCCTAAGAGTTAAATATGAAAATTTTATAAATATAATATGAAAATTTTATTAATATAATATGTAAATTTTATAAATACTAGATGAAAATTTTTGAAGGATCCAAAACCAGTATAAAAATAAAATTGTTTTGTCATCCTTTTTATACCTATTTATAGACCCAATATGCACATGATCAAGCTGAGTGCATTTGCTAAAGGTAAAGGTATTATACTGTCTACATCTGCACATATTATTTGTTCCTAGGTCTATGGGTAAAGCCAAATCATTTATATTATTTTGTTCATTGCTAGTTGAAGGTTATGATTGTGAGTCTAGTTCCTGAAATAACCTTTTCTGTGTTCTCTTTTCAAGACGAAGTTGTCGTTCAAGAGATGCAGGAGTTTCTAGTTTTACTTGAGTAAAATAAAATATGCCCGGTACCACTGTTTTCTATACAAACTTTGCCAATGGTTCATGACCTAAAAATAATAAAAATATATTTTTTGGCATTGGTACAACACCAGAAGTAGAGGAGTAAAAAGGTCATTACTTATTATGTATGAATACTCCTCCCAAAATAATCACTTTCTATAAAATGTGCTGCACACAATCGCGCAGTATTATTTGCCTTGAAATTTTTGATACGCAAAGCATTTTCCCACTTTAACTTCGTTTTGGATCCTTTGGAAATATATAGACTCCTAAATTTTTACAAAATTTTGCACGACACTGGGTCATTTTGTAAGTAAAGTGTTTAAGTGAGATGTTTACAAAACTTTTCACTTTCCAATGACAGCTACAGAAAGTACCACAGATTAGAGAGAATACGAAAGTACACTTACTCCTACGCCACCTATCGGGATAAAAAGTCAGTACTGCTCCTCATTGCATCGAAAATGTGATTTCATGCAATTAATTAAGCTAGTTCTGTGTGGGATGTCTTTATGGAGCATTATTTAAAACAAAAATTAGGATGAATGAAAAAAGTACTTAAATCGACTAAGTCTACCCCGACTCCATGAAGTCTTATCTGCCCTACCCCTAGAATGCAATTCATAGCTGTAATTAAATGTTTCTACTCATTACACAATAGTTATTTTTATAAATAAATTAGTGTCAAATAAAGAAAGTAAAGTTTCTGTACCACTTTTACATCGTTACAATCATTCGAACAATATTAGCACGTGCAATGCGTACACGCAGACTGCCGTTAGCGCCGGAACTGAGATCAAAGCAGACCGGACGCGCCGTAATTTTGCTGCGCATAAACATCGCTTTACAGCTTGCAGACGCGCGCGCTCGCGCATCGGGGAGCATTTTATATGAAAACTTCACGGTTTCAGGCAAGCAAGAGAATAAATAAAGGAGTATAGAAATCACATTATTATTGGGTCCTTACCTATGAAATTGGTGTTTTTATTCTGTCTTAGCAATTTGTCCGTAACTATTAAGTTTCAGAACATTCTTATAAAATAATTGCCTCTTCTAAAAATAGACCATATATTTGAGCTCGTATTATTTAATTTGATAATTTTTTGTTAGTTTAATTGTGTTCAAATTTGACACAAAGACAATGGGGATTGTCTAATATTTTCGACATGCTGTTTTTATAGTTGAAATGGATAAAATAGATCAATTTGAGAAACTAATTTCAATATTTTCGTTATTTGTAAAGTAATAACTTTTATACGGAATTTTGAAAAAACGTGTTCGTTTTATTACGATGACGTCACTGTTGGCGTAACATTGTGTAACACCTTTGCTTCAAGGGAAAAAATAATGCCGTCAAACAAATGTCAACACTCATGTGTCACTCATTCTTTTATTTTTTTACTGTAAAAATACAACAAGCGACGCGAATTAACAGTTTTCTTATTATTTCGTGAAAAATCTACTATGTCGTGAAATAATTTTGTCAAAGCGGACTCACGGAATCTGCCGAAAGTAGAGAATGTTATGATTTTGGAATATCTGTCTACAAATAACCAACATAACCTTGCTGAAATAAGAGGAGCCAAAAACTTGAAGTGAACAGTACAGAATAGCTTCAGAGAAAGTTGTTAGCACATACATGAAAAATGAGGAAATAACGGATAAATTAGAACACAAGTCATGTGTTAAATGATGACTTGTAATAAAAATGAGGGGTTATTTTGTATTTCTGATCCTTTATTTGAAACCACCAAGAACATCCATATTGTTTGGGTGGATTACAATGAAGCCTACATATTATTATTTATTTTTTGAATTACTTGATAGTGTTAAAAAATAAACATCTTTTAAAATATTTTCTATCTAGAAAGAGAAAAAAGAAAGTGTGTTAATAAAAACATTTGTACTCAATAACTTTTTATTATTTCTCCTTGTAAATTGATTAGTCCACTTACTATCATGACTATTTCGTCCAAATATGGTACAAACTGATAGTTCACTATAGAAAAACAGATGATGTGTCTTGTGAAGATATCACTTCCACTGTAGCAATATTAGTTAGCGGTTTTCTACTTATATAGTTAGTGCTCTTATGCACCATTTTTATTTCATACTGTGTTGCAACATTCATCTGTAAAACAAACGTTAATGTTATTTATCAATAATATAGAGATATAAAAATATCTTCGCGACTATTGATTACACTGTTTCATTAGCATTGTTTTTCTCAGTAAAATATACTTTACCTTTGTGGGCATGGTAGGACACGTAGAAGTACTGGGCATTACTATTTCCTCACGTTTTCTTTTCAATGGTCTGCTACTGCTTGTAGGTTGTTCAAGTAACTTGCTCAATTCTGAACAGTCTTCGCTTGCATCTTGAGCAATTTTACGAAGTGAAGCCAACGCTATGAGTTTGAGTTCTTGGTTCATTAACTTACATTGGTAATAATTACCTTACTGGTAGGAACAAAGCACTTTCTATATTCCATAATTATTAAACGTTTGTTTATTAAAACAATGAGAACAAATCGTATTTACTTTACAATGTAAGGTTATAATTTGTTGTTTGTGACTTTTGACACCTGTGTTTGTAAATGTCATTTCTGTCATTGCTGTCATAGCAAATACATTACTGATATTCAGCCAACAGTGACGTCATTTGAAGGGCAAATGAAGGTTATTCATTTAAAGGCTAAAATATTAATAATCCATGATTAATTTCGCATTCTAACTAATAGGCTACGATCAGCAACCTTATTCCTCGAAATGGTTTTCACTTTATAACAATTTAAAAAAAAGAGACAATCCCCATTATTTTTAAATGGCTCCCGAATACATCTTTTGATTTGCATTAACATAAAAACGATGAATAATTTTTATCAAGCGTGTTCACACACATATTGCTAAAGCTTGTCTAATGATACATGCCAAATATTATTATCTCTGGATTTGTCGTTGTGAAGAAAACTGATAAAATGTTAGTATGTAAAATGCAGACTTCCCCAAAATCTCCATACAAAACACCAATTTCATAGGTAAGGACCTAATATCAATACCGCTACTATTATGGTTAAGTCTGCACCAAGCAACCAGTCGACGGAGGTGATAATTTAATATTTTGTATAAAAAACACTCAGCACCAGCTAATGGAAAGCCATAGAAAAACAGTAGTGGGCCAACTCCACCTCTTTGGCCACTTCAAAGATCCAACCATCCATCCATCAGCGAATAGACTGCTGGACATAGGCCTCCCCCAAAGATCTCCACAATGACCGGTCCTGCGCCGCCCGCATCTGCGCCATCCTGCGGCCCTCGCCAGGTCTTCGGTCCATCTCGTTGGGGGCCTACCCACGTTGCGCCTCCCAGTAGGTACGTGGTCGCAATGCCGTCTTTACCCTATTGGAGGCCCTGGGCATGTTAGGGTATGACCCTATGACTTTGACAGAACACTGTTTTGTTAGAAGAAAGTAGTTAACAAGGTTAAATATTTATTTTTATTAACAATCACACGAAACGAATAGATAAAATTAATATAGTCCACAAAAGTAACTCCATTCATTTCTTCGAATTATATAAGTTTTTTGGTAATAAATATTGGTTATCGTTTGGAGATCTGTCAGGAACTAGGGATTTTGTATTTGATCTGAGGGGGCCCCTATCGATCGCGGGGCCCTGGGCACTGCCCAAACTGCCCATTGGGTCTGCGTGGTCGCCTTTAAAGATGAAGTAATCTAAAATCATAGAATGGAGGAAATAGTTATGGCGGAACTGGCCGAAAGGTAGCTTGATTCGTTTTCCTTTCGGCACAAATACCTAACAGCGCAAGCCAAAACCAAAAGATTTTTTTTAACTCTTCTACGCACTAAAATTTACTCAAAAAAAGAACTATTTTGTTTCTAGCCGTCCGTAGCCTTGTTATGTTATCTAACAAATAGGTACTTAGGTAATAGGTACCTTTAAGTATTTTATAGTTATATATAATAATGCTGCTTGATGAAGCGCGGACTATGGCAACGGAGTGCTTTTGCGCTCTTTTTGCCTATTCTCTGACTAACCCTTAGGGGATTATTATTATTATTATATGTATGTATGTATAATAGTATATATTATACATAACTATAAAATACGAATGCAATCATTATTTAAAAAATGTTTTGCATCTATGTAATGTACTCGCTGTCGGCATTTATTAAAGTAATAATATTCACTGACGTACCAATTCATCCATTAATAATAAAAAAACAAGAATAAAATATAAAATTGTCATATAAAAAGTAAACGTTTTACTTAATAGATAATTTCAATGCGCAATTCTATCGTCAGGATGGCCGAGCGGTCTAAGGCGCTGCGTTCAGGTCGCAGTCCACTTCTGTGGGCGTGGGTTCGAATCCCACTTCTGACAGTTCTTTTTGCAACGTATTTTGCAAACAAAGGTTTAAATTCCATTTAAACATTATTGTACAATTTGAAATATATAAAAAAAAAACTATATTTTGGTCCAATTAATTGTTCTGATGACCAAATAATTATTTTGACGCTCTAATAATTATATTGCTGAAAAAATATTTGTTTGCTGCTCAAATGATTTTTCGGCTGACCTTTTTGTTGCTGACCAAATAATTAAATGGCTGCCCAATTAATTACTTCTCTTTTTTTCGAACAAAGATTTAATGTAAAAGAATACTTTGAAGTCAACATTTTGTTGATAAATTACTTAAAACAACGGCACCCCTTAATATATCATATCGTCTGATAACGCTCTGAATAGCACTCTGTTGTGTTATCATCTACTGACATAATCGTCTCATTACTGACTTGATAGTTATAATACTATCGGCACGAACTCGATTATAACAGTAGCTTCGCGAAAACCGTCTTTATTACATTAAAATAAGAACTGTTCTGAGCGAAATCTATAATATCAGACGCCCATGCAGAAACACCATCAATGCAGTTATCGTAGGGTAAAACATTCCTAACATATGAGTATAAAGTAGACTATTATCTAATTGTGATAATGAACAATATGTCCTCTTTAATAGGTCATTGTGATAAATAAGATATTTAAAAGGAGCTAGTTATTAAAAAAATCATAACTTTTAAACCTATAGGTATACGTATAGAACGTCTCAATCCAAGTTGCCAAAAAGGTAAACAAAACAAAGGTAATGTTTCATCTCTAAATTTTTTTGTGATGACTGTAGGTAATTGAAATCAATTGCAACGGAAAACAAAGATACCGTTAATTATATATACGTGCCAATGTCCATGTAAAAAGTGTGATTATTGAATAACAAATTCGGTATCTCGGCTTTTTTGTTTACCTTTTTGGCAACTTGGATTGAAACGTACCATATATGTTATTCAATTTCATAAGCGTGGCACTAAAAATTATAATTATAATTTAGCCATAAAAACAAAAACTTACAATTAAACAAAACAAATCTCAGTTTCTTTTTACTACCATTTTTAGACACTTTAAAAAAAATGTGTTATGTATCTTTATAGACTAATTATAGCTCAGCAGATACATAACCTATTAGTTATCATTTTAACTTAATCAGTAAGTATAAGTATAGGAATGAAATTAATTGTGTTAAAAAAAAACAGGCGAATTTAGTTTTCGTTTAATTTTAATACGGGGTGAGAGCATTAGACTATAGTATAAAATTTTACTCACAAGGGTTTTGGTTATATACTTTCACGACAAAAGAATTACCGAAATCGTGTGATTTCTGTGATAACAATGACCACCGCAGATTTAATTATTGGTATCAATTGATATTGACTTGAATTTGACATCCGAAAAAGAATCAAAACAGCGAGTTTATGAATTTTGTCCGAGTCAAGCTATTATGATGCGCCTATTTGTAAAATTTTCAAACCTATACCTATACATATTTGCAATTTTTATAAATTTATAATTTAAATATAATTATAATATAAAGAGTCCATAATAACAACATTAAAATTGTCACGTTGTCCTATAATTACAATGTCTTCGTCGTAGTTAATATTTGAATGATTGAAACTAAGCCGTTATGAACGAAATCATATCTCAGAGTAAACAGAACTAGAGTAGCCTTTGTCTAACATTCCCCTCTGCCAAATGCACAAGCATCGGATGCTTGCACGTTTAATAAAACTAGTTGAGCAGCCATTTTGACAGCCATAACATTGTAAACGTTGCGACGAACAGAGCTCCCGCAAAAATGCCTGCCTGTGCTGTTTTTTGTTGTAAAAATAAATAGAAAACATCGAGTATGCTAAAAGATGGTGTCACCTTTTATTTGTAATTATAATTTTTAAGATTTCATGATTATTTACTTCATTATTTCATGTTTTAGAATTCTACGATTTCAAATTTCGAACGCTAGTCTCGTGGGGAGTGCGGCTGTGACGTTGTCAAAACGCACACCCCACGTGACTATTTTAAGCGTGTGTGTGCGTGAAATTTAAATTTGTGTGTCGAATTATGCATGTGTGCATTTGTAAGAACAGCTGGCTTTGAGTGTAGTGGTAACCTCACCCCCCGCAAGAAATGGCAGAAAAAAATGTTTGAGAAATTGACTAATGGCTACTCCAGTTCTGTTTACTCTGAGAATCATATACATAAACTTCAAAAAAAGGACCTTGAAATTCGCTCGAATAATATCTCAAAATTCATATTCAACTAAAGTTTAAGATCGAGAAAAAACATAACGAAGCCACGCAAAGAGAGTGGGAAAGTGGGGAATGGCATAACTCGAGACTCGTGGGAAATCACACTAATGATTTCAATTTTTGATAGAACTGTTCGGAGTTATGTGTCTTAAGTTTTTTTTTCTGTAGGTACCATTCTTTATTAAAAAACGACTGGGAACGGAACTATTAAATCGGTACTTCCGTAATTTTTCATGATCCGATGTATCTCAAAAAAAGGCGATATGGAACTGGGAAAATGCGTATGTACATGACTACTTCCTGGACTAAATTTGGGATAATTTCGAACCTATTTAACAGGGAGGGGATATAGGGGGTTTGAACTCACTAATAATCTAAGGTATCGTGGCGGTATCCTGGTAAACTTAGGCATTGTTATCTCTACCTACACTACCAACCAGCAAACAAAATATTACTTCAGAAACAAGTTTCTAATGTAACATTATTTAATATATTTTTTGGCAGGTTAACTCAACAAACAAACTATATTTATGTTTCACTGGCAAACGTACCAAACGGCTTAACGTGCCTTCCGAAGTAATGAACTCGAGATCTCAAGGCAGGTTTGTTTCTTCCAAGGACAGACTTTGGCAAATGTGCATTTGTTAGATACCAAAACTCCACTGAGTACCTCCCTGACTTCAATAAATATTTATTTATTAAGGAAACATACAGCTTTTTTATTTTACATAGGTATAAACAATTAATTAATATTAGGTCCTTACCTATGAAATTGGTGTTTTGTATGGAGATTTTGGGGATGTCTGCATTTTACATACTAACATTTTATCAGTTTTCTTCACAACGACAAATCCAGAGATAATAATATTTGGCATGTATCATTAGACAAGCTTTAGCAATATGTGTGTGAACACGCTTGATAAAAATTATTCATTGTTTTTATGTTAATGCAAATCAAATGATATTCGGGAGGCAGTTAAAAATAATTGTCTTTGTGTCTAAATTTAACACAATTAAACTTACAAAAAATTATCAAATTAAATAATACGAGCTCAAATATATGGTCTATTTTTAGAAGAGGCAATTATTTAAAAAAAATGTTCTGAAACTTAATAGTTACGGACAAATTGCTAAGACAGAATAAAAACACCAATTTCATAAGTAAGGACCCAATATTAGCACGATAGCATTTAAAGTCTACACTGCTATCTTATACAAAAACTATACTTGATAAAGACTACAGTGCGATCAGCACAAACTTGCACATTTGTTCAATGTACAATATCAAATTCATGATGTAATATAAAATAAGTAACTATTACTTAGGGCGAATTGGACCAAATTTCGATTAGCGGCACTGGTGTAGTAATGCTACCAAAAATTCTTTAGCTGTCACATACACGCGTAGCTGTCAATGTCAAGTAGCGGATTCGACCAATGAAATAGAACCATTTATATCTGTCCGAGCCCCCGTGTGGAGTAACACGGAACTTTTTCAAATTCGCCCTTTAAAAAAAAAGGGAGTATACTTACAATGTAGTTTCAAACAAAGCGCATGAAACTGATCCATTCGGTGAACTCAACCATATCAAATACCCGAAACCTAAACATGGGATTATCAGTCTTAAGTATGTGACACATGGCGCTTCGACCGTCCATGTTTTGTATACAGACTAAGCTTTTAAACATCATCAAAGAACAATGGCAAGTTTCCATACTAAGAATTGTCTGATTAAAAAAAATTGCGAACACTATCAAAAAATGTGTACGATCAAGCGACAACTCTAGACTCCACGTGTGAAGTGATTTTTAAAAAATAAGCCCGGGAAAAAAAATATGGCAGTTTGATTTTTTTAGGTTAGGTATACACCTATAATTGGCGCAGTTCTTTAAGAACGTCGAAAGACATTAAGTGTACTTGTGAATTCTTTTTAATGTTATCGTAAATCAGTCAGTAAAACCGTAAAAAATATATGGAAACTTATTTCTTTCACAAAAGCAACTGAAATATATCTACTTTATGATCACTTTTTGCTTGATAGACTTAATAATTTTAAGTAAATATTTGGAATATATAGACATAAAGAAACCTTAAATTGATATACATCCATGACTGAAACGAATGTTTATATTCATCACACATACATCTGCACGCATCGGTATTTTGAACTACTTTGAACCACGGTACAAACCACACGGCCACGGTCTTTATAATATCTGTAACGTTATTGCTAATTATTTATTATCTTTTTCAAGAATATAAAAAAAAACCCAAAAACAAAAACAATTGTCGAAAACGCTGGAGTGTTTGTACACTGATGTGATCTGTCAAAATAGGGTTGCACGATTTCATTCAATGTTTGTTGTATCGATTTTGATGACTTTATCGATTGGTAATATTAGGACATTTTAATTTTTTTTTTAACAAAGATGGCGTTAAGGATATCTATCAACATGACAAGAATCGGATTATATAATGTCTATTAAAATATCTATAATAATCTATATATAAATATTTCTTTGTCGAAAATCGATTGTTGAATACTACATCGATACAATCGAATTATATTTACAACCCTATTGTGATCATGGCCGACGGATTTTCATTTGATATTCTTTTAAAATACATATTACAATTCCGGCCTTTAAGGCAATATTTGGATATTGGTAAAATCCACAATAAAATTATAAATACTTTTTAGGTAAGTGAGATTTGTGTTCGCTTTGAAAACGGTAGACAATTTTCTGCCATTATTCTTTTTACAAAGAATAAACAATATTACGGATGTAAAGAATGGAGGATATTTTTAAGATGGGACAGATCTTGCTGTTCGGAGAAGAGTGCATTCAAACCGAACATTGATAGAATAGGTTGTAGTACTAGTTTTACAGTGCCTGGCTAACTTTTTGAACAATTTTGAGGGGTAAGTCCGCGCACTGTATTCCGATCTAAAATGTACTATAAAAACACACCTATTGAGGGTCAGTGCGAACAAATGTTTCTATTATCGTGTCAAGTTTTCTGTCAATTGAGAGGTTATGACTGAATAATTACTATTTTGTCAGTAAAAGAAAATCTATACATATAAAACTGTAGGGGTCGAATGTCTGTACATGGGAAAACATAAGAACTTTACTAATCATGACGCCTGAGAGGTAGGCAGAGGTGTTAAACAACAACATTTTGGAAATATTAATATTAGGTCCTTACCTATGAAATTGGTGTTTTGTATGGAGATTTTGGGGAATTCTGCATTTTCCATACAAATTTTTTTTCAGTTTTCTTCACTACGACAAATCCAAAGATAATAATATTTGGCATCTATCATTAGACAAGCTTTAGAAATATGTGTAATATCACACTTCATAAAAAATATTTATCGTTTTTAAGTGAATGCAAATAAAATGATGTATTCGGGAGGCACTTAAAAAGAGTTGTCTCCGTGTCCAATTTAAACACAACTAAACTTACAACAAATTATCAAAACAAATCTAAAGAGCTCAAAAATATAGTCTATTTTTAGACGAGGTAATGATGTTTAGGAATACTCTGAATCTTAATAGTTACAGACAAAATACTAGAAAGGAAAAAACACCAATTTCATAGGTAAGGACCCAATATATTCTAAAAACTCTATGAATTTTATTTTCAATTACATAATTATTAATATTCCTTACTTCTATTAACCTACACCAAGTTTCATATTTATTTTATTCATCACTGTTGTTGTCAAAGTAAAACCGACGTATAGTTTACTTATAAATAGAATCTTATTTAATATTCCATTATCAAATAAGCCGATAACTAAGACAGGGTATTGTGTTACACATGTTTATTAAATGCACTCCCACAAGTGCAGTGTTAGGTTTCTTGTATTTCACATGTCTGACATTTCGTGAGGACATATGCATTGCGTTGATCAACCTATTGGATATCTCCAAAATTGAATTTTTGTTTCGGATTTCCTTTTGTAAGTCTTCGGACGTTGTACTTCTACATGTGTTCAAGTTACGAGGCTCTTTTTGTAATGAAAAATGTTATTCACTTTTATTGTCAATACTTTATTTATTACCAGTGGTCGTCATCAACCTATATACGTCCCACTGCTGGGACAGGCCTTCCTCATGGAGAAACACATGAGGAGTATGGGCCGTAACACCACACCGCTGCCTGGCCCAATGCGGGTTGGTGGGTAGAAACGGTCACAAATACGACCGGGACCAACGGCTTAACGTGCCTTCCGAAGCACGGAGGAGCTCGAGATCACAAAGTCTTAGTCACCCATCCACGGCCTGACCATGGCGAAGGTAGCTTTGTTTCACTCACTCAGTGATTTACCTATAAACAAAAGCCTTTAAAATATTATCAGATCATACAAAAAGCTTTCTTATGTGAGTAAGTGCACGAGAGTTTTCCATAACATGAGTTCTTTATTTTTAAATGATATTAGATAATACTTTCTAATAGTATCAATAACACAATGAGCATTATCGGTTTAAACCAGCTGATGTTAAGCAATTACCGTCGCTAATTACACCCACAACAAAATGTCAAAGGTTTTTTTTCCACCTGAACTCGAAATAGCACACTGATATTTGTTATTTATACATAATATACTATAGTGGTAGTTGTACGATAGTTATGTAGTGTTAATGTTTCGCTGGCCAGGCCAGCCAGACGGTATACACCACATGCATTTTTAATTCAATCGCTTGTAGTAGCCTCCGGGAAACATTCACAGGTTTTATTCTCACTTTATAAAAATACTAAAGGTAGCAGGTTCAAATAGTGCTTATAGCACCTTCTCCAATAGGAGCAACTGCAATGTTGAATTAAGATAACATTTGAAATAATAGGTTGGGGAAAAAGTTTCTTCGCATTTTTTAAGAAAATTCAAAACATTTTTTAATATAGTTTATTTACATTTAACTAAAGTATGTAGGTACCATTTTGTTCGATAACTTTTTGCCATCTTGTAGGTAGGGACATGATCCCATTGCTATAGAAATTTTGGGACTTCTGGTCAAAATACCGCGACAAGCGGTTTTGGCAGTCCTCTCGTGATGTTAACCTGACACTGCCTAAAGAATTCTGAAGAGACCGAAACAGGTGGAAATCTGAAGGTGCAAGGTCAGGACTATACGGCGGATGCATTAACACCTCCCAGCCAAACTCTCTTTATTTTTGCTGAGTGGCTAAAGATGTGTGAGGTCTAGCGTTATCATGATGAAAAACCACACCCCTTCTGTTGATTAATTCCGGCCGCTTTCTCTCAACTTCTTGCTTTAATCTCATCATTTGTTCGCAGTAGAGTTCAGAATCGATGGTCCTGCCTGGTGGTAACAGCTCATAATGAATAATGCCCTTCCAATCCCACCACACACACAGCATCACCTTGTTGCGAGTTAACCCGGGTTTCGCCACAGTCTGTGAAGCCTGATCGGCCTTTGACCACGACCTATTTCGCACGTTCTTGTCGTACGTGATCCACTTTTCATCACCAGTTATCAGCTTCTTCAAAAATGGTTCGGTTTCATTACGCCGTAATAAAGAATCACAAATGAGTACACGGTTCATTAGGTTTCTTTCAGTGAGCTCGTGAGGTACCCAAATGTCGAGCTTTTTTGTGTACCCAGTTTTTTCAAATGCGCCAAAACTGTTTTGTGGTCAATTCCCAGTTCTTCAGCTACGTCGTAATTACTGACATGCCGATCTTGCTCCACTTTTTCAAAAATGGCATCCATTTTATCTGTAATAGGGCGACCAGAGCGACGTGCATCTTTGACATCAAAATTTCCGGATTGAAAACGCTTAAACCAAATTTGTGCTACTCTCACAGACACTGCACTAGGTCCATAAACATCGCAAATTTTTTCGCGGCTTGCGTTGCATTTTTACCTTTTTTGTAGTAAAATTTTAAAATGTATCGAATTTCTTCATTAGATTCACTCATCTTGGCGGTACGAAAAACAAATGAAAATCACACATTTTCCTAATTTGAATTTGGAATTATGTTCTTTAAAATTTAAACTTTCAATGATACCAAAACCAGCCAGATACAAATAGTATAGCCAAAGAGATTTTATTACAAGTTTATACATACTATAATGCGAAAAGACTTTTTCCCCAACCTAATATACACGTCCTCATTAAAAATATGAAGTCTGGAAAATTCTTCTTTGGTAAAGTAAAGAAATTAATCTAATAAACTTTCTCCGTCAACTGACCAAAGGTAAGTGCACACTATGTATCATTAAAGCGGTCCAGTTATTCATAAGCCAGACGCACACCACTTTAATGGCTTTTAAAAATAAATATTTTAGTTTGGTCGCGGTAATGTTTATAAAAAATTGATGCGCCTGTAACCAACTTTTAATACTGTTGAACTCTATGGCAATGTGTTAAGGATGATTTTGTAGTACCCACTCTGTGCTTAATTTACATTTCGCTGTACTCGTAGGTATAAAACTCCTGCATTTTCGATGACAGAAAATACAAACATCCACGCACGTGTGGCGACCTTGTGGTGCAAGTGATAAGCGTAAGATAATACAGAAATATTGTAATAAAAAGAAAACCATTTTTATCAAATTTAAAATCGAAACCAGCATGCAACATGAGAATTGATTTCGCTATCGCCCATGCAGTCAATAGTTTATTATATTCCATATGTACTTATTTACAATATAATTATGTTATAATATGAATCACTATAAACCTGCAAACATTATATCTAATTATGGAAAGGAGGAACCATCGACCCCACATCCTACAAAAAGATTTATCACTATGCATGCAAACTGTAAAAAATCGTTGGATATTAAATGAAGTTCGTTTTGCATGTCTGTCGTTTGAATCTGATATGGCTTCCATGGTAGCCAGGCTGATACAGTCCTTTTCCTGTAACTTGGGCCAAACTGTGCTAGAAGCAGAGACTACGTCAGTTATTAGCAGGAATGCTGTTCAGTGTCTCGGTACAAAATGTAGTATAAATAAACTATGAGTACTCTGTCTTGCATGCCTCCCGTTTGGACGCCGGATAAACTTTTTGTATGACAATCTATGACACTGCTTTTAGTTCATTTGTCACTTCGTAACCAGCTTAAATTGGTCCTGGTGGTCACAGCCTGACCCGACGCACATTATCGGCATCGGCAAGGAAATCCTTCGGCATCCCTACATGCAAGCGCACACTGTCGGCAACTATGCCTTGGCATGCTGCAACGTCCTTAGGGATGACGAAGCGTCCTTAAGCATGCCGTACCGACTAAACTACCCCCAAGTGTTGCCTTGGCGCAGCGCGCGGCAGCGTACTGAAGGATGCCGAAGCAACCTCAAGGCTTATTTTGTTATTCTATTTATCACCTAAATTGTCCATTGACATTGACATTTTTAATGATAGTTGTAACTCTGTCAGACGTAGGATTGTTAAATTTTTGTTCTCGAATGGAAATGTGAGTCTAAGTTTAAGCGATTTTGTTTTTTTTTTCATGTAATATGAATTGTGTTAATATAGTTTTTATTTGGTGTATGTGAGTAACATTGTAACTTTTGTAACGAGTTTAAATTTTATATTTTTTGTTAAGTTACTAGTATATTACTATTATTTTTAAGGTTCTAGTTAATTACTATTAGTGTGGACCTTTAATTGGTTTTATTGTTTTTTATTCCCAACTTTGTATTTGTGTTTTTTGTAACTGTTGGTTTACCATGAAAATAAAATAAAATAAAATAAAATTGAGCCGTGCCGATGCCGATAATGTGCGCTGGGCCTTAGAGAAACGCATGGAATAAGGAGTATGAGCCGTAACAACGCTGGCCCTATGTTAATTGGTGGGTAAAATACCAACGCCTTAACGTGTCTTCCAAGGCACGGAAAAGCTTGAGTTCTCAAAGTTGATCACCAACCGATCATGTCGACAAGTGCTTTTGAGCTTCATGTCTAAATCTCGTTTCCCATAGAAATTGTATATTGGGTCCTTACCTATGAAATTGGTGTTTTTATTCTGTCTTAGCAATTTGTCCGTAACTATTAAGTTTCAGAACATTCTTATAAAATAATTGCCTCTTCTAAAAATATACCATATATTTGAGCTCGTATTATTTAATTTGATAATTGTTTGTAAGTTTAATTGTGTTAAAATTAGATACAAAGACAATTATTTTTAACTGCCTCCCGAATACATCATTTGATTTGCATTAACGTAAAAACGATAAATAATTTTTATCAAACGTGTTCACACACATATTGCTAAAGCTTGTCTAATGATACATGCCAAATATTATTATCTCGGGATTTGTCGTTGTAAAGAAAACTGATAAAATGTTAGTATGTACAATGCAGACATCCCCAAAATCTCCATACAAAACACCAATTTCATAGGTAAGTACCTAATACTAGGGGTGCTGTATTATTGACAGTTACGTACACAAATCACTTTTACTGAACTTGGCTGAAAATCTAAGCTCAACACATAGCTCCCTTTTATGGAACGATGACACTTGTACGCCGAGGCACTACGTTTTCGCTGCGTCCAACAATGCAGGCTACGACACGAGCTCCAGCGCTTTTCAGGCCCCCCAAGTGGGCATAAGTGGGTTTCCATTTGTCTCGGACTAAAAGGCGATCGGGATTTTCAAAAAACGAATGTTAAACATACTTTTTTGTGGTGTGGACAATCACGAACAAAGATGTGTATACACGTTTGACAGGTGATAGTCTTTGTCCGTTTCTCTTAAGAGCCTTTAACTGTCAAGTGTATAAAACTTTTTGGGGAAGTAATTAATTGGGCAGCCATTTAATTATTTAGTCAGCAACTAATGGTCAGCCGAATCCTTGGGTGTCGTAAAAGGCGGCTAATGGAGTTAGAACTACACAACCATCCAATAGCTTATCGCGGCGAAGGGCTCACCACCAGTCACGCTGAGTGCAGTCACCGCTTGATGATGCGCGGACGAAGCTTGATGGCAGTTGACTGTTTTTGCGGTGTTTTTGCCTTGTCTCTGACTAACCCATAGGGGATAATAGTCGTGATTATATGTATGTATGTGTATGATACTTTCCGCTCGGGGCGCATTACACGATTCCCATAGAAATTGACCTTCTGAACCGTGTTTTAGCGCAGTTAAAGAAGTAAAGTTTTAAATAACGATAACTTAGGTTGGTTGGTCAGCAACTTATGAGCAGCAAATATTTCTAAATTGGTCAGCAACTTATGGGCAACTTACTTCTAATTTGTCAGCAAAATAACTAGATAATTGGGCAGCAAGTAAAATTTTTTCTCTGCTGCCAAATATGTTTTGATGACACTAATATTGTTTTTAAGGGTCATAGAAAAATAACCTTAACCCAATATCTATCAGAATTCATTTCCTAGGAATTGATCCTTGATTTTTCATTGATCCTTTTCCTAGACTATACATTTCCGGTAACAAATAATTATGTTGCAGCTCAGCTAATTATTTAGCTGCCCAAATAATTATCTTACTGCCCAATTTATTATTCTGCTAACCAAATAATTATTCTACCGTCCAAATAATTATTTTGCTGCCCATATAATTGTATTCTGATAAAGTATTTATTTGTTGCCCAAATGATTTTCCGGCTGATCTTTTTGCTATCCAAATATTTAAATGGCTGCCCGATTAATTACCTACTTCCCTAAAAATACAGTCGAATTGAGAACTTCCTCCTTATTTTGAAGTTGGTTTAAAATGAATATTAATTTTTATTGCTTGCTTTTTGGAAACCTATGCATTAATTTTCAAAAAAAAATCCGTTAGATAGTGATCATTATTTTACAGTATCAATTTAAAAATATTATTTTGAAACGTACAATCAAATTGACATTTCACAGCGGAGTTTTAATATAGTCCATTGCATTTCAGTATAGCAAACGACAAAGAAACTTTAATCTACACTTTTGTTCTAAAGTTCTATGTCTACTCATAAAGTATGAAGTCGGACATAATGAAGTTCGTTGTGGACAATCTCCGACATAGCCGAAGATTACCGAGTATTGTCGAGGTCCACGACGACGATCTTTCATCACGAATTGTGAATATATTATAACATTTTTAATCCATGGAGAGAGCTCTGAAGAACTATCTGACCTTATCTCTCCTTCTCCTTTCCTACACAAGAGTACGCGTGCTGGTCAACGGAGTCACACTTTCACTGTCGCTACGTCTACTTTGCGCTCTAAGAGATTTAACTCCTTTCTCTGTCGCGCAGCTAGAGCGTGGAGTTCCTTACCGGCACACGTATTCCCTCCTTCTTACAATATGGGTTTCTTCAAAAGAGGCTTAAAATGCATTTTTTGGGCCGACAAGGTGAGGGGGGGGTGGGTCTGCTATCTTGACATATAGACTTCTCTACTGCTTATCATCAAGTAGTGTGGAGTCATTTGTTGAGATTTTAATAAAAGAAAATCATTGTTTTGAACTCTGATTACAGTTCTGTAAGAAGTTTCTTGCTCATTCTTAGAACTAAGCGGCCTGTTGTTTTTTAAACGAATGTTTTTTTTAAACTAGTGAGGATTATGGGCCGTAACATATACACGCAGGCCCAATGAGTGCTAGGACGGGATCAACGGGTTAACGTGCCTTCTCAGCACGACGGAATTCGAGACCAAAATGCTTCGGTCACCCATCTGTGGACTGACCATGGCAAAAGTAGCTTTGAGCTTTGTTTTCATTATCGAAAGTCAAAACGTACTAACCCACCAAGTTCCTCTCGCATTACGTAATATTAGGTCCTTACCTATGAAATTGGTGTTTTGTGTTTTTTTTTAATTTTCTTCACAACGATAATTCCAAAGATAATAATATTTCTCATATATCATTAGACAAGCTTTAGCAAAATGTGTGTGAACACGCTTGATAAAAATTATTCATCGTTTTTATGTTAATGCAAATCAAATGATGTATTCGGGAGGCAGTTAAAAATAATTGTCTTTGTGTCTAATTTTAACACAATTAAACTTACAAAAAATTATCAAATTAAATAATACGAGCTCAAATATATGGTCTATTTTTAGAAGAGGCAATTATTTTATAAGAATGTTCTGAAACTTAATAGTTACGGACAAATTGCTAAGACAGAATAAAAACACCAATTTCATAGGTAAGGACCTAATATTACGCCATGCGACCTAATCACTAAGAGATCATCTCGATTACACATCATAACTCCTGGGCTGACATTAATCCTGTCAAGGACGATACACAATTGATTTCATATTGTGTCTACAAACGCATCAGATGATGAGATAAGCCTTTGTCCCCAAAGGGGGCAGGAAGAGTAAACAAATAAAATGTGGTAAACAAATGAATTAATACTGGTTAAATAAAAATGGAAAACAAATGAATTAATACTGGTTAAATAAAAATGAGAATCTTCATATTCCGCAAGAGCCTAATTTAAACAAATCATCACGCCTCTATCCCCGAAGTGGTAGGTAGAGGTGCTTACACCACATTTCGTGTGTTGGTATACCGGAATGCCGTTTGGGACACAAATGGTTGTCCCCATGTAACAGGGGGAGAGGCTGTCCGTCCTCAGCTTATATACGTCCCACTGCTGGGCACGGAGAAAGCATGAGGAGTATGGGCCGTAACACCACCAAGCTGGTCCAATGCGGGTAGGTGGGTAGAAACGGTCGCAATAGCGTCCGGGACCAACGGCTTAACGTGCCTTCCGAAGCACGGAGGAGCTCGAGATCACAAAGTTTTGGTCACCCATCCACGGCCTGACCATGGCGAAGGTAGCTTTGTTTTCGATCGAAAGCCAAAGCGTACTAACCACTACGCCACCGAGCTCCTGAAGATAGGCTGTATTGTATTAGAGGCTGTATTCTATAAGAACTAAGGTAAAAAGTAAAACCGCTTACCTAATGGGGTACTGCACATTCTCCTTCGGCGGAGGCATCGGAGTGGGGATCCTCCTGCCCCCCCGCGGCCCCGTACTCATCGCACCGATTGTTCTTAAGGCTCTGAAAAAAACACATTCTTCAGCACTCTATCAGATGAGTTATGGGACCTCGCAGTCCCTGATAATTCGAACTATTCAGAGCTAATTCAGATTCGACTTAAAATTTTTCCGTTCATAATTTTTTTATATTTTATATTGCGTGCTATTAAAAAAATTATTGACTGATAAGTTGCCGAAATCTTACTGTATTCTATTTTGGCAAATTCATACATAATTCATCTGGAAATTAAAAATGTGTAAATACCCGACAGATACGCACTCTGCTTCACGAACGTCTCTTTTATTTCAAATGGAAAATGTATATTAAACAGTCAGTTTTAAACTAAAAATATTTATAATAATTAAAAATATTATTAAATTTTAATATCGAATGAACATCCGCTTTTTAATTTACTGTAGGTAATTAATATAAATAAAATCATTCGAACACTAAATTGTGATTTAGACATGAAATAATGCTGAACGAAATTTTATTTAATCCACAAGACATGAATTTGAAACGACCTATGTATCATATATGTCATTAAAATAACTTATTATTAGAGATCAGATAATTATGGAAAGCACTTTTTTTTATCGAAATATCCCGTAGTTCCGGGATCAACAAATTTAAGTATTAATTTATATATTTTTTACAATATCTTTTAGCTTACACCTTCTTTAAATTGTAAGAAGTATGTATGTTTTATACGCTTGAATGGTAGGTTAAAATTTTACGTAAACTAAATATGCATCTGATTTGTTACGCAATCCAAAAATCCCGGGATTTTATTTAATCTAAGAAGCCGCGTCCATATTATGGTAGCCAAAAATGTGCTTTATGTAAAAATATGCATCCGAATATCCGATCTCTACTAGTTATCGTTAGTCTACTATCGCAATAATCACTCGAATAACTTTATATTCTGACGCGAAATTAACAGTTCACTTCTTCCTGAAAGCCACGAAATCAACGTGCAAAAGATTATATTCATATCGTCATATCTATCACTACTCTCGACTAATAACCTAGGAGAGCAAGATGAATACCAAACAGACCATGTTATCATTGCGCTTCACATGACATCTAAGCCCAAGTACGAAGGTTTATTTTCGTGTAGCAAGGAAGACGTTATCACTGTGTCGCTCCAGGATACATCCTTCAAAGCCGACGCTGTCGTCATTGTAACGGTGCTCAAAGCGTCCAATGGCTGTCGAGGTGTTGTTACGGCATTTCGCCACAAAATCCTTGCACAAAAACATTTTCTGCGGAGGATAATTCAATGAGATAGTGTTGACAAGAACGAGGACATACTTATTCTGTTTGGTTTTTTAGAGCAGTAACCTAGTTTTAGTAGAAAAATATTGAGGGCTTTAAATAAAAAAAATGGTCCTTTTGTTGTTAATGAGTGCATCCTTCATCACAACTCTGGAGTCCAAATTACGCAGCTCAAACTCTTTTGTTATAGATATGTCGCAGGATGATAGACATATACGTAATATAGTTATATATTTAGGAATATATTTTTTACCGGATCATTTTTTTTTAATATGTCAGGTAAGCTCTTGGCCTTCATCTCACCTGATGGTAAGTGACGATAAGGCCGAAGGTGGAAGCGAGCTTCACCAGTAATCCTCAACAACTGAGGAACTAGCTATCTTACCTCTGATTGCCGGAACGCAACAATTGATATAAACTTGTTATTATGGCGACAAATTCAGGTATGACGGTGGTAGCTAGCCAGGCGGGCTTAGAAGCCCTACCACCAACCAAACCAAGCAGAAAAACCCCTGCCCCCGTGGGGAATCGAACCCCGGACCTCCGGAGCATAATCTAGTAATTATACATAAAACACTTAATCGGAACTGTATGACAACTATGTTCCGGTATATAATTATATTCCAAGGGATATTAGGGTTATAACTGCGACAGATGCACTACCAGGCAATCAAATAGATTTCCTAGGAATCGATCCTTGATCCTTAATTGATCCTTTTGCTAGATTTTATTCATTTCTGATAACATATATCATCATCATCATCAATTATATCGCTAACAAAATATATTTGCTGCCCAAATGATTTTTCGGCAGATTTTTTTTGCTGCCTAAATAATTAAATGGCCGCCCAATTAAATACTCCCCATAAATAAGTTTGAAAAACTAATAAATTGTAACAATATCCAATTGCTTGATAGTTAAATTACATCGAACCTTCAAATAACAAATGACATTATCGGATCGGTCGGTAAGCTCGTGAGCAGACGATCAAATATATTTTTCCGAAGGTAACCAGCAGGAGACAATACAGACAGCCTGCTCCAAATCATTGAATTGTGATACGATTTTATTACTCGTTGGGAAGAATCGATTGTATTCGATTAAAAGCGGAAAGTATATATGCAATTTCTAAAACAATGGGTAGTGGAATCAAAGATGAAGTAGACAACAGAGTTTTTATGGCTCTATTTGAATAAGAGGTTGTTGGTTCGTTCCGAGCAACGATCCACCCGCCCTAGTATCGCACAGATGCAGATGCAGTATTTCGTCATCATCATGTTTGTGATAATACGCCTATACTGTACATATTGGGTCCTTACCTATGAAATTGGTGTTTTTATTTTGTCTTAGTATTTTGTCTGCAACTATTTAGATTCAGAGTATTCCTAAAAAATAATTACCTCGTCTAAAAATAGACTATATTATTGAGCTCTTTTGATTTGTTTTGATAATTTGTTGTAAGTTTAATTGTGTTTAAATTGGACACGGAGACAACTCTTTTTAAGTGCCTCCTTAATACATCAATTTATTTGCATTCACTTAAAAACGATAAATAATTTAAATGAAGTGTGATATTACACATATTACTAAAGCTTTTCTAATGATACATGCCAAATATTATTATCTCTGGATTTGTCGTTGTGAGTTTCATAGGTAAGGACCTAATATTTACCAAAGTACAAAGTTTACTTTTCTATCGGTATTTTTTTTTTAAATTAGTTCAGTAGTACAAAAGATTACACCGAACGTTCAATCAGAAACTTAACTTACTAATAATTTTAGTATTGATAAGCCTTACACTGAACCTGGTGCAAAGGAATTAGCTCATACCCTTACGTTGGAACCAGAATTTATCGGGCGCAATGTAGTTGTTAGGTAACATCTTTTCCTTAGGAAATATAGGCGAGATGCGATTTGTATCTAGAGACACATATGAATATATGAAAGAAACTTAGTCGTTCTTACTTGATCTTGATCATAAGATGGGATTAAGCTTTCTTCATTTCACTGGCAATTGGAATTCTCGGAATAGTTAATAGTTCACTTCGTTACTCGGCCAGCGTCGCATTTTCCTTGTGAAGCTTTATCTCGTCTTCATCCCGGATTTATAAGTATTCTCAGCAGAAATAAACAGGAAAAATTAAATGTAACGAGAATTTTTTGATGCACGAAGATTGGAGTGACTCTGTGTTCATCATTATAATGAGAGGTAGTGGTACAAATGAATTATTAAATCTTCAAAAAGTCGACTTATGATTCAGATAGAGAAAATATTTATGTAAGCACATAAATTTCACACACAGGTCAAACTCAATCCATTTATTTAATTAAGGTATAAAGTACAAATTGGTTCATTAGATACCAGAAGATCTTGTCCGCGAAGAATAAGCAATGAATTTGGTGGTGTTACGGCCCATCCTCATGCGTTTCTCCACGAGGAAGGCCAGTGAGACATATATATAGGCTGAGGACGGAATCAAAGTAACCTACTTTGATTATTCATCGTGGTTTTGTTGACGGAGAATTCGGACAGCCCACATTTTCGCTTCATTAATCGCGTCCTTACCTATGAAATTGGTGTTTTGTATGGAGATTTTGGGGAATTCTGCATTTTCCATACTAACATTTTATCAGTTTTCTTCACAACGACAAATCCAAAGATAATAATATTTGGCATCTATCATTAGGCAAGCTTTAGTAATATATTTAATATCACACTTCATAAAAATTATTTATCGTGTTTAAGTGAATGCAAATAAAATTATGTATTCGGGAGGCACTTAAAAAGAGTTGTCTCCGTGTCCAATTTTAAGACTATTAATCTTACAACAAATCATCAAAACAAATCAAAAGAGCTCAAAAATATAGTCTATTTTTAGACGAGGTAATCATTTTTTAGGAATACTCTGAATCTTAATAGTTACAGACAAAATACTAAGACAGAATAAAAACACCAATTTCATAGGTAAGGACCCAATATCTTCATACATGCCTGTCCTAGATTTAGGTATCCTACGTCCTCCTACACTTCCTCTTTCAATTTATCTACCTCGTAAGGTATTGACATAAATCGGATCAAATCAGCAAAATGTTCCTGCACCATTTCCAGTTTTGTCAATACGTCCTTTGTCACACATCTCTTTTATTACACAATTTTTTCAAAAGGGTTCCAAATTTACATTAGGTGTATTTGCAAAACTTGTCTAATCTATTGTGCTAACTATATGTTTTCAATTGTAAATTCCATCATTTTTTTCCATCAATACCTGTAACTATTGTCTGAATAATTTTATAGGTGAATTTTGACAGTTATTTATGGTTCATTTTAACACATTAATCGATTCCCATACCTATGTAAATGGTCCATAAAGCTCAACTGCCAAATGCACCTATTAACTTATTCAGATTGTAATTCATGTTAGTGTACTTTTAACAAAATTATCTAAGTTACTAAAGTGCTACTACAAGCTTCCAACTATTATCTTAATAAATTTATATGAGATAGTGACAGTGCAGAAGATCATCATCACCATCAGAGTAATATGCACTTCTTCCATAAAGCATCTTCGACCGCTGAACAACTAACTTCACAATATCACATTACGGAAAACATAGCAGCGGAAAATTCTCAACCTACACATGCCTATAATAAAACTGTGGAGGTTGAATGTCTGTAAAAAAAAAAAACGCTTAAAATCAAGTCACCCCTGACTTAATTGTTTAATGTTAAATGAGAGAAAATACCAAAAAAATATATTTTAATTTTTGTTTCTCAGTCTGTTTGTCTATTTGTATGGGCTAATGGTTAAAATAAAACGCTAAAATGGTTGGACCGATTTCAATAAAATTTTGCATGGTGATACCTTATATCCCTGGTCAACATCTTAGATACTTTTTATTCCGGAAAATTAAAGGGTGGGATAATTCAATAACCAGTAATCTCGGACGAAGTCGCGGGCAAAAAGTGTTATCTAAAAGCCTTTTTTATTTGTACCCGAATAAATAATCGAAGTATAAGTGGCAGCCCCGTCTGCAATCTGGTCTGCCAGTTAAGCCAATCTAGGCTTAAACGAGCCCGTCGAATACCGGGCTGCTGAGTTGAAGCCGCAACTCAGCAGGTACCTTGATAGCGAAATTAGTTCTTTATTGCCATTGCTTTTCATTCTGATTTCGCAGTCCAATTAAGTCGCTGCAAAATAGGTTTTTAACAACGGCGCTGAAAACACGAATTTCAGATTGATGCCGCGAACATTTAAAAATCCTAATAAACATTTTCAAGAATAGAAAACCTTTGGCTTGTTTAACACCTTTACCTTCAGGGATAGAGGCGTGACGATATTTTGATATGAATTCGATTATGTAATTATAAGTATGCGATATAACAAGTAGTTCAACATTTGCACTTGCTCTCACTTGCTTGCCCGCACTTGTATCTCTCAAGATGTAAGCAAAGGTGGAGAATACGAACATTTCTCATGATATTTCAGACAAGACCCTATGAAGGTATGGAATAAAAATAAAGCAAGCAATATTCATTAATTAGTAAGTTGTACTTAACTTTTATTCTAACTCAATCTTATCATCTTGACAAGTTGGTTAAAATAAACGTATGACGTCGTCTACTGGACGAATAGTAGAATTATTAGATATTATAATTATAGTCAATTTAACTACAACACGATTATGGGATTAGTAAAATGGTGACTGGTAACACAGCTGATGTATATTGCTTCTAAAACCATCGCAAATTTAACCATTGTTCAAACTGAACTCACACATTTCGGTGTTTCCATTAGTCTAGAATTCAGCCATTGGTTTGAATATTACTACGGATCAAAACTGACCCATAAGTCGGCAACCTTCACCAGTATAGCCATTTGCTAACTTAAATGCCTGTGTGATCTCTTTTCTCATTATTCTACATCACAGTTCTACACCAACATTATAACAGAGTTATAACCGTTATAGTAATAAGTTAACTCATAAAAATGTGAGCTAAAAAGCTAAAATGCATAGCATTTTCTCCAATTTCCGCCTCTATTTTTAATATCAGTGCAATATCTGAAGCTCAGCGAAATGAAATGGAAATTGAAACAAATGTTGCGGACAAACGTTACGCTGGGAGTGTTCAGGTGAATTTGAGAGAGGCTGATTTGAATCTTATCTCCGCATCAGGCTGACCGACTTCCGAGGAGCGAATGGATGCCAATTCACAGAACTGGGTTTCTATCTCAGGAGGTCTCGTTTATTGAATTGTTTATGGCTTGAGATGAAAATTGTTTATTGGAAGTTTTACAGTATTAATATAAGAACATTTATTCGCTACTTATACAGAACATTTATTCGCTACTTAAGCTTTATGAATTAAAATCTAATTTAATTAATATATTATAACTACTAGTCTTCACTATTAAGTAAAAAAAGAATTTTGTACTTTTCAAAATTCAATCGTACTCGATTGTGATTGTCATAAAGGTTTACAACCATAGATTCAAAAATAAAATACGTCACTTTTAAAACTAATTCAACCACATACTAAATATTTACATGTGCTTCACAATTTGAGAGTAATTTCTGCTTCTTTATGAATAATACTCTTTATTGCAATTGAAAAATTTTACAACTTCATGGTAAAAACAATGTTTGCAAGGGAGTATGAATCTCTGAATGAATCTGAAAGATGAATCTCTTCTTTAATATCACTAATAGTACTTCATTTCTTCAGCAATAATATGGAATATAAGAATATTCCATACTATTGTAAGTCTCTTATCTTACCAAAAAAATATTTTTTGTAAAATGTAGTTCCTGTTACTCTACTTCGCAATAAGAGCAGTAGCATTAAGGTTCATATTTGTTACACTCAGCCTTCGCTAGGATTCACTTTATTTACAGACTTTAGGCTACGTGTTATGTCTAGGGACCGCAATCCGGTACTAAGCCCTAAATTGTTACTGTGAAAGTTATCCTGAGGCTAAGGAATTAAGTATAGAATCACTTGAATTCAGCTTGGTCTAAGTAACAAGGCGTATGTTTAAATTAAACATATAAAATAAAAAACATACTCAAATAACTTAAATTAAACACTTTGTGCTTGTCTTATTAACGAATATACACACTAGGTAGTTATATGCAAATAATAGTCAAATACGTATTTTTTTACGTTTTTTTTTGTATTTTTTTTTTACGGAAAAAAGATTGTATTGTTTGAATACAGTCTTGTGGTAACGGCTCATCAAAATAATAATACCAAGCCATCTCTTCCCTTGTTGTTGTTGTTGTAGTTTGAAGTGTGTGTGTGCGTCTGTCAGTCTGTCTGTGCATCGTAGCCCAAAAGGATGAATTGATTTTGATTCTGTTTCTTTTGTTTGAAAGATGAGTTAGTCGAGAGTGTTCTTAGCTATGTTTTATAAAAATCGGTTTAGGCATGTGAAAGATGTGTCGGAAAAGGCGACTAATGGACTTAGAACTGCACGACCATCCAACAGCGTATAACAGCGAAGATCACCACCTGTCACGCTGATTGCAGTCTCTGCTTGTTGAAGAGCGGACTTTGCCAGTGGACTGCTTTTGCGGTGTCCTAGTCTCTGACTAACCCTTAGGGTATAATAATCGTGATTATTTGTATGTATGTTTTAATACAGACATAATTTATTAATAAACAAAACATATCTTATATTGTTATTAAGACTATCATTTGCATATAAAGAACTCTTATGTAGTAATATGATACCCTGTCGCGGTACCTACCTTCGCAACTTTGTATATTACGGTAACTTTTCTCACTAAAGTCATATTTGGGCCTGAAAGGTGTTATATTGGGTCCTTACCTATGAAATTGGTGATTTTTATTCTGTCTTAGCAATTTGTCCGTAACTATTAAGTTTCAGAACATTCTTATAAAATAATTGCCTCTTCTAAAAATACACCATATATTTGAGGTCGTATTATTTAATTTGATATTTTTTTGTAAGTTTAATTGTGTTAAAATTAGACACAAAGACAATTATTTTTAACTGCCTCCCGAATACATCATTTGATTTGCATTAACATAAAAACGATGAATAATTTTTATCAAGCGTGTTCACACACATATTGCTAAAGCTTGTCTAATGATACATGCCAAATATTATTATCTCTGGATTTGTCGTTGTGAAGAAAACTGATAAAATATTAGTATGTAAAATGCAGACATCCCCAAAATCTCCATACAAAACACCAATTTCATAGGTAAGGACCTAATATAATGTCTATATCACGAAGATATTTTCTCTTTGAAACTTGAGATATTCTAGAATCTTATATACCGGAATAAAACTTTTTCCTTATACTTGAAATAATATAAAGTTTAATGTCTGCCTCCTTATCATGCATATATTTCGCTGTGTTCGTAAAAGAGGGGTAAGTATGAAATGACGAAAACAACTAAAGCATTTTCTTCGGAATTATGATGTCTTATTTCATGACTAGCTGTTGCCCACGGCTTCGTCCGCGGTTACTGGTTTTTTAACTATCCCAAGGGAACCCTTTAATATTCCGAAATTAAAAGTATCCAAGATGTTGACCAAGGATACAAGGAATCACCATGCAAAATTTCATTTAAATCGGTCCTGCCATTTCGTATTTCAATGTACAGACATTTGACCTCTACAGTTTTATTATATGTATAGATTAAATATTTTAAGAAAACGTCAAAGATAGATATTAAAAGTATAATGTGAAGTATTATAGTTGGTGGTGGAGAAATGGAGAAAGACCTCCACTTAGGCTGCCTGTGCACTGGCGAGGAGAGTAGAAACGGAGTTTGAGCTGTGTCAAAATTAACCAATAGCATCGCTTCAAATCTACGCTTTGCCGATACGGTATCTCGATTAACCAATAGCGTTGCTTTAAACTTCCACTCCGCTCCCTCGCTCCGTTGGTGCGTTGGTGGACAATCAGCCTAATGCTGATTGTGTTATAGATACTAGATGACGGTGTGATGATCTACAATAACACATTAGGTACGTACCTAACCTAATTCACTAACACAAATAGTAAATAAACAGGTAACTAATGGCTTTTATACGATTCCACAAATTGTTTACTAGCATTATGAACTTAAATGTCACCGTATGAATATAAATGTTAATTTGTGATGCAGTCGAGAAGCCGTGAGGGATGCGATGGCACGCGCGGCTAACGAGCGAATTGTACGCTCTTCTGAATTACCCGACGAGGGGCTTTTGATGGAAACATGCATCCTTGTTTAGTGAAAGAATCTTAATGCTTTACTAATAGATAACTATGTACAATAGAGAAAGGTATGCTCAGACGGTTTGGACTTTTGAAAAGGATGGATGAAAATAGATTGACTAAAGAGATATATGAATCGGGTGTGAGTGGAGTTACGGGACGCGGCAGACCTAGGCGAACGTTTCTCGACCAAATTAAAGACGTTCTAGAGAAGGTCAAAAGTACCCGAAAACGCCGAGCATGTATGAGGACTGTAGTGAGAGTTGATGAAGCGAAAGAAATATGCAAGGATCGTAGCAAGTGGAAGGCTGTAATCTCTGCCTACCCCTGTGGGAAAAAGGCGTGACTTATGTATGTATGTATGTAACTATGTATGCAAACTACTTTTATCAGTGCAAGACCAAGAGGACTTCTTTTGAATTTTACGATCTTCAAAAATTTTAAAAGAGAGCTTACTCCCTCCTCAAGTTTCAGCAACACATGTGCGGGTTTTTCTGTGCTTTGGATGTCTATGGGCGGCGGTAATCACTTACCATCAGCCGTCTACCCGTTTGCCCCCCAATAACATAAAATCTTCATCTCAACAAAATACCACATTTCCTCCACACCACACGACTAATGTGTTATTAGTCGTGTGGTAGCGGCTCATTAAAAGAATACTACCAACCCATCTCTTCCCTTGGGTGTCGTAAACTACTAATGGACATGGAACTGCACAACCATCCAATAGCTTATAGCGGCGACGGTTCACCACCTGACACGCTGAGTGCAGTCGCTGCTTGGTGAAGCGCGGACTATGGCAGGACTGCTTTGCCGTGCTTTTGCCTAGTCTCTGACTAATCCTTAGAAAATAATAGTCGTGATTATATATATATATATATATATATGTATGTCTAAAATATCACATTAAAATACTCGTATTCCATGAAAAATGCTGCATATATAGCATTTGGCTATATTAGCATTTGGCTTACGCACCTCCTGATTTTAACAACAAAATAATAGGAGTACTTAATGTATTTGAAATGACCCCTTCACGTACGTTCCCTTCACTTCAGTTAGCATCCAGGAAATTAGAACAACGAAAATTCTCATCACATTTTCCAATTCGCACCTAAATACGGATGTACATTGTTCTAGAAAAGAATTTAACATAACGATTCTGTAGAGCTCCGTGTGTTCATAAAATAAACATGTGTAGTCTGATCCCAGCTCAAATTGAAATTCTTCAGGGAAGGTAGAAAATTTTGCTAAAAATTTGTGAGCGAAATTGCAACGATACGGGTTTTTATCGCTCTGAGAACCATTATTGGTCAAATTTCTCGAAATTTAGTACGTATTTGGAAATTCGGATTCGCCAGGGAGTCGTAGAGTTAATTGTTTTTATAGGTCAACGTAATTCCAAGATTTAGGGGACATGACTGTTGAATATTTTGTTTGAAAAATCAGGGTTATTAGCGGAAAAAACGTGTTATATTTCTGGTCTATTTTCCATTCTGTTCTTAAAAAATATGTTGAGATAGACGAGTCACTAAATGGAGAGGATTAATTAGGGTCATTGTCTGAGGTCATGTAATTAGGAGGGATGACACATATCAAGACCTATAATGAGATGAAGAGATAAAGAAGAACAAATACGTTTAGTATGATCATTGTTATAATGAAAGAAGTAGATGCTCAACTAACGAGTGTCTCTAAATGTCTGACACATTGACACTGTGACTATTTATGTGTAGTAGAATGAAATGATGTGAAGACCTAGAGTAGAACACAATTGGACGAAGAAGACTTAAGTTAGGCTATATACGTCCCACTATAACACATGAGTATGGGCCGTAACACCACCACGCTGGCCCGATGCGGGTCGGTGGAGAGAAACAGTCGCGATAGCGACGGGGACCAACGGCTTAACGTGCTTTCCGAAGCATGGAGGAGCTCGAGATCACAAAGATTTGGTCACTCATCCACGGCCTGACCATGGCGAAGGTAGCTTTGTTTTCAATCGAAAGCCAAAGCGTACTAACCACTACGCCACTTAACTCCTAATTAAAGCCTAACTTAAAGTAATCTTGACAAGGCTTATTGTTTAACACAATATTTACCTGCGATTTAATAATCTGATTATGTATATCCAAGTTTCACTTATCAATTTTGATTGTAATCACCAGCATAGATAGATTAAGTAATACCTATAGATCGCTATTCCCATGCATGGGTTTTTAGCGATCTTATACTACTTAATTTATCTATGTCACCAGATATGATAAGAAACCTTAAAAATCATCAGTATTTTATTCACAGCTTTACAGCAAGTTAATATAGAAAAACCTTTTTTTCTGTTTTCTCTGCTGACGCCGCTGTTGAAGTAAGATATTCAATTCCATTGCTCTATTTACATCTACTCAAATACTTTTTGCTCGTTTGCCATTCATTATCCAAAGATACCGGAGAATTGGCTCGTCCCTTCCGTCCCCTTCCGTCTCCTCCCAAAGGAGCGGGACGAAACACCGAAAGGGAATTAGATGCAATTTCATTGACTTGAAATGAGAATACCATTTCCGAAGTCTAGCCGTTTAGCTCGGGATATTGAAATTTTATGCCTAGGAAGATTTCGCTATCCGCCATATTTACCGTTTAGTTGGGGATGAATAGGCAATTGATTCCTTTCCATATACAATTTTATGTTTGTTCTGCGAGCATTAGGGTATAGTACTGAGTTCTATTTTTAAATGACTACCTTACGTCCCATTGTAGGGCGCAGGCTTTTCATGAAGAAACACATAAGGAGTATGGGCCGTAGCACCACCACGCTGGCCCAATGTGGGTTGGTAATTAAGCTGTAAACATTAGGCTGTAAGTACTTAATTTTTATTCAAACTCAGTGGTATAGGCAATGGAGAAATAGCCATCTGTTGCAGCCTTCAGTCCCAAAACGCCTATTGCTTATTTTTTGGAATTACTTTATATTTAAACAGGAAAACCAAAGAAATAATGGATTGTGTTAATGAAAGTCTTGGTCACAGAGGTCTTTTGAGCAGAACCGACCGATATTATACACACTAGCAAAATAACCGTTTAAACGTGCACCAGACAATTATATGTTACCAAACAATATACTACCAACCCATCTCATCCTTTGGGTGTCGTAAAAGGCGAACTAATGGACTTTGAACTGCACAACATCCAGAAGATTAAAGCGGCGACGGGCTCACCATCTGTCACGCTGAGTGCAGTCTCTGCTTGGTGAAGCGCGGACTATGGCAATGGATTGCTTTTACGGTGCTTTTGCCTAGTCTCTGACTAACCCTTAGGGGATAGTAGTCGTACGTATGTATGCATACAAAAAAATCTGAATGTGTATACGCCGGGAAACCAAACAACGAAGCACTACATAGATTATACACATTTAACAAGCTTACAAATTAAAAATACCTGCCGGTAATTTTTCCGCGTTCCCTTGTCTGATTTTAATGGGAGCGCATGTTTTCGCATAACGTCGATTGTCATAACATCGTTTGTCATACATCGAATGGCATAATCATCAAATAGCATAACCATCATGTCACATATTCCTTCTTACTCATAACATTTAAGTGGCATAACTCTATAAAGGCATATTATTATAAAGCATAACTATAGAAATTCCTAATTTTATTTAGCACAACATAAGGTAGTCCTAAAATGAATCGATCAGCGATCTTATCAGTAATATACATTCTGGAGCTCTGTGGCGTAGTGGTTAGTATGTTTTGGCTTTCGATTGAAAACAAAGCTACCTTGGCCATGGTCAGGCCGTGAATAGCATTGTGATCTCGAGCTTCGGAAGGCACGGTAAGCCGTTGGTCCCGTCACTATTGCGACTGTTTCTACCCATCAACCCGCATTTGGCCAGCCAATACCACCAGGTGTTAAGGCCCATACTCCTCATGTGTTTCTCCATGAAGAAGGCCTGTGCCCAGCAGTGGGACGTATATAGGCTGAGGACAGTAATACACATAAGATCAGAACACATTCCTTAATTATTTAATGGACAGAAAACGCGACACAATGGAAAAATCTATCTTTTTCGAACGCCGGTGTTCGTGGGTAAAACTCTAATACTTCTGAAACATTTTCTTAGGATCTGCCGTCGAGCAATATCAAATACGTAGCAATCAAAACTGGCGTCTCTTGGAAATCTCATTTAACTTTCATGTTCAAAGCTATGAATTTAAAAATGTTTTTGGACTATTATCCCAATAAGATTATAAAAGTTGATCTATTTAAACTTTTTAGGAATAAAGACAGAAACAGTACAGTAATTAGGTATGTACATTCGAAATAAATTGAAAAGAGTCGAATTTCGGCCTACGGTCTACGCATGTATAATTCCGATAATTCTCATGGGTCATCATAGGAAATGTTGCTGAATCTATAAATTAAAAATAAATATAATATTCCATTGTAATAAGTACCTGTTTCAGTGTTTGTTTTTTATCAATAGAAATTCTTGTGGATTTGATGCGAAATAGATACCATACTTTCAAAACATACTGGTATCTGGTACTGCTAAGCAGTGGTATCGATTGGACTTGCATTCTATTATTATTTAAGAGGTTAAAAAGTCTCATTTATGGTATAAAGAACATCACGTCGCTAAATCATGGAGATGTGTGGTAAAAAAGCCTCGATCTTTACTAAAACTAAAAATAATTGGAACACTTTTTTATATGACAGGTAAGCTCTTGGCTTTCATCTCACCTGATGGTAAGTGACGATAAGACTGAAGGTGGAAGCGAGCTTCAACGAATCCTCAACAACTGAGGAACTGGCTATCTAACCTCTGAATTAATCGATTGAACTCCTCATTATATCTATAACGGTAGAGAGTACTTTTCCATTTTTCAATTAATGACTCCAAGAGCTATACTCTTCCGCATAGCTTTAAACTAACATTGTTCTACCCTCATTTTAATTTACAGCATTGCAATGAGCGCAGTCATACTTATTGCAAATAAACCCTCTATTTGTTTAGGCCCGTCAATAAGTACCCTCCCTGCATCGATGTTTGTTCACATATCTACATGGATCGTAAATTATGGACCGACGCATTCTATGTTTGAGTGTAATTATGTCGATATGCAGTTGAATTTTTGTATAACATAACGTCATGACAGTGGTGAGACCGAAAAGAGAACTTTGTCACTTTGACTACAACTTATCTTTTCACACTTATGCCCCCGAAGGTGTAAGCAGAGGTGCCCACTCACATCTTGCCAGGAATTTCGTTGGTTCCATGTAAAAAGGGGTAAACCTATTGCCGTGACCGGTGTTAGGATAATTAGAAAGTGGCTGTATATCTGATAGCTCCTGTGCCTAGATTGTCTATGGCATTGTATGGAAAGAACTGTCAAAATGGCAAATAGAACGCGCCATGTGGGATTGGTGGTGCTCCGATGAAAACACAAGCAAAAAGGGAATTGACGTGTTTGTGATTATGGTGCAAATAGAATTACTTTCTAACTAGATAACTTTGTCTTACACCAGGTACTATAAAAATCCCTTACCACTCCGTAATTAAAACCAAAATTTCAACAGATAGGACAGTCCCCTGATTCTCAGCTGTCGAAAAATCACGAATCACGGAATCTCTATACTTGTCCTTTTTATTGCGACAAATTAGAGCGAGACGGAATGTGATTTTCCGAATCGAATCTGTGATCCGACGATTTAGAATAAGGGGGCTATGTTACCTACCATACCGCTCATTTGGTGCAACAATGTCATAATTACACTTTTTGAAATCTTACAGGAAATGCAATCAAAGTTTCCAATTAAAGGTTAAAGCATTTTGAAGAGATTGAACTTGTTTTCTAAAAAAAAGTGTAATTATGACATTATTGCATCAAATGAGCGAATTACCATTTAATAGGATCTCTGCAATCGGAGCAACCATGATTTGCTTGCTTATTTATCTGCATGCTGTTTTCTTCTTTCTTGTGTCTCGTAGCCAAGCATCTGGATAGGTCTTTTCACGGTCTATTCACGGAGGAGCTCGGTGGCGTAATGGTTACTACTCTTTGGCTTTCAATATCGAAAACAAAGTTACCTTCTTGGCCTTGGATGATTGACCAAACTTACTGATCTACTCCTTCGTGCTTCGGAAGGCGCGTTAAGCCGTTGGTCCCGGTTGCTATTGCAAGCGTTTCGACTCAGAACCCGCATTGGGCTAGCGTGGTGTTGTTATGGCCCACACTTGACACTATGACAAACCAGCGATCATTGACTATGACTACTGACTGACTGACTGACTTCTCCTTATTATTGTAAAGACGACATTAGTAAAATATATATTTAATTTTCAAAGCTTTCATAGGTTTTCCTTGACACTTCTCTTGCGTTTCTCCATGATGAAAGCCTGTAGCAGTGGGACGTATTTAGACTGAGGACATTTAACGGTTATATAGATCTTCTTGTAGCTCTGACTTGATTCTTCCTTAACTTTTTTAATACTATCGTTTCGATTTGATTTTGATAATGACTCATATAGTTAGATGGTTAATCTTCAACTTTTCTTCGAATTCGTTCTTTATTCTCGTCTATCACTCCTATCAGAGCTCTTTTACATGTGAATATTTGTTTATATCTCTCAACTTTTATACCAAAACGCACATTAGTCTTTCGCCATTCACCGCCCAACTCGATAGTCGTAAAAACTGTTTTGATACTATCTCCATCTCACAGGCAGACCATTTCATCTGTGGTCTTAAGATATAAATAAATAAAGTAGCACCTGTACTCTGCTCATAACTTTTGCATTTCTAATAGGACTCTCTAATTCAGAATTCTTCTGGTAATGTTATGTTTATAAAAACAAGGAAGTCGTCGACATATATTATATTCTAAGGATCGGTACACAATCTTATTGTAATAATAATAATAATAATTTATTTATTTGTATCAAAAATTTTGAACGCCAATAATCGTTTTAAGGTAACGTTTTAGCAAAGGCAGACTATGGCCGGCGGACTATGGCAGTGGACTGCTTTTGCGGTGCTTTTGCCTAGTCTCTGACTAACCCTTAGCATAATAGTCGTGATTTTAACCAAGAGTGTAAATGTTTACAAATAAATACTCATTGGCTGCAAACACTCGGCGAAATAATTCGGTTTTTAGCAGCCGTTAGGTGAGTAAGTATAGACTAGCTAGAGCATAGTCAATGAAGTATTTGGGAAACTCTATATACATCTTGCATGCTTTTAGAAGTTTACCTTATTCTGTTTCATCCTTTCTTTAATAACATTTCCATTTCAGAACATCAAATCTAAGAAAAAGTTCTCTCTAAGAATATCTGTTAAGATAAATAAATTACACTGTCTTGTTTACAATAGCGGCATTTACAAAGTAACCTGTGGTTCATGGACTAAATGTTATTCTTACACCTTTGGAACTAGATATCGTAAACAAGGAGGGTGGTAGCATCGTGTGCGTTTGGCTGCGTGCACGCAGTTAATCTTTGCCGAATCAACTAAGGAAATAGTAAAGTGCAGGTACTATACTAATATGATTGTTACACGGATTTTTGTCTATCTTGCAAAGTTTAACGGTATAAGACAAATGCAAAAATATTTACACAAAAATATACATACCCTATGTTTCGAAGTGCCAGTGTGTTATACTTCAAACATTACTGGCTTTTGCCCGCGACTTCGTCCATGTAGAATTGTTACTATGAGATAGTGTAATGGTATGTGGCCTAAAGCCTTCCTCAATAAATAGGCTATTCAACACTGAAAGATTTTTTTCAAATTGGAACAGTATCCTTAATTGGTGGAATTGAAAATTAACTCTAACTCTACGAGTATTATTAGAAGCATAATTCGTAGTGGCGTTTTTAACATTCACCGGCATGGCATCCGTTTCCACGGAAATATCGGGATAAAAGGTAGCCTATGTCCTTTCTCAGGCTCTAGACTATCTGTGTACCAAATTTCGGTTTAATTGGTTCAGTAGTTTTCACGTGAAAGCGAGACAGACAAAGAGCCATTTATAATATTAGTATGGATGTTTAAAATTCTATTAATTTCTTCTGAATTTTAGGAAGATGAGTATAAGGAATGTTATGCTTTCAATGGTGTTGGTCCCGATTGTAATATTTATTTACATAACAGAGCATCACACTTGTTATATACTAGGGAGAAAGGAAAATTGAAGAATTGGCTGGAGATACGAGTTGTGTGAAAGATTATATTAGGTTGGGGAAAAAGTCTTTTCGCATTATAGTATGTATAAACTTGTAATAAAATCTCTTTGGCTATACTATTTGTATTTGGCTGGTTTTGGTATCATTGAAAGTTTAAATTTTAAAGATCATAATTCCAAATTCAAATTAGGAAAATGTGTGATTTTCATTTGTTTTTCGTACCGCCAAGATGAGTGAATCTAATGAAAAAATTCGATACATTTCAAAATTTTACTACAAAAAAGGTAAAAATGCAACGCAAGCCGCGAAAAAAATTTGCGATGTTTATGGACCTAGCGCAGTGTCTGTGAGAGTAGCACAAATTTGATTTAAGCGTTTTCAATCCGGAAATTTTGATGTCAAAGATGCACGTCGCTCTGGTCGCCCTATTACAGATAAAATGGATGCCATTTTTGAAAAAGTGGAGCAAGATCGGCATGTCAGTAGTTACGACGTAGCTGAAGAACTGGGAATTGACCACAAAACAGTTTTGGCGCATTTGAAAAAAACTGGGTACACAAAAAAGCTCGACATTTGGGTACCTCACGAGCTCACTGAAAGAAACCTAATGAACCGTGTACTCATTTGTGATTCTTTATTACGACGTAATGAAACCGAACCATTTTTGAAGAAGCTGATAACTGGTGATGAAAAGTGGATCACGTACGACAAGAACGTGCGAAAAAGGTCGTGGTCAAAGGCCGGTCAGGCTTCACAGACTGTGGCGAAACCCGGGTTAACTCGCAACAAGGTGATGCTGTGTGTGTGGTGGGATTGGAAGGGCATTATTCATTATGAGCAGTTACCACCAGGCAGGACCATCGATTCTGAACTCTACTGCGAACAACTGATGAGATTAAAGCAAGAAGTTGAGAGAAAGCGGCCGGAATTAATCAACAGAAGGGGTGTGGTTTTTCATCATGATAACGCTAGACCTCACACATCTTTAGCCACTCAGCAAAAATTAAGAGAGTTTGGCTGGGAGGTGTTAATGCATCCGCCGTATAGTCCTGACCTTGCACCTTCAGATTTCCACCTGTTTCGGTCTCTTCAGAATTCTTTAGGCAGTGTCAGGTTAACATCACGAGAGGACTGCCAAAACCACTTGTCGCGGTATTTTGACCAGAAGTCCCAAAATTTCTATAGCAATGGGATCATGTCCCTACCTACAAGATGGCAAAAAGTTATCGAACAAAATGGTACCTACATACTTTAGTTAAATATAAATAAACTATATTAAAAAATGTTTTGAATTTTCTTAAAAAATGCGATGAAACTTTTTCCCCAACCTATTATAAAAGCTACTTTCACCATGGTCATGGTAAAAAATTTGTGATCTCGAGATCCTCCCGTTGTTGAGATGTTAAGCCGTTAGTCCGGGTCGCAATTGTAACTGTTTCTACCCACCAACCTACATTGGGCCAGCGTGGTGGTGTTACGGCCCATACACCTCTTGTGCCCAGCAGTGGGATGTATATAGGCTAAGGATGAATGTTAAAAAAATGAATTAAAATAACGATTGTTATAAATAATGTTATATACAAAATACATAAATACATTTACAATATTCGCTGACATGGTCGTAGCATTGGCCTAATACTTGAATGCGGAGGGGTATTACGTACCATCTGGTGCCAGTTTAATCCTTTGTCAATCAGGCACAGAATCAATTATTTTTATCTTTTTATAATATCTAAACAAAAAAATAATTGCGCGTGAGTTTATTAAATTATTGTAAATCTTTTTGACGACCTCCGCGATCGAGTGGTTTGTATGCCGGTCTCAAGGCGTCGCCATCTCGAGAGGTCCTGGGTTCGATCCCCGGTGGAGGCAAATGTTTGGGTGATGAATTTTCAGGCATTCGTCCTCCAGTCTTGGATGTTTATATATATTTATATATATTCTGGATATTTATATGTATTTATCTATTAAATATATTTATCCGTCATCTAGTGTTCGTAACACAAGCAGCATTATTTGCTTAAAATGGGGCTAGTTGATAGGTGTGTATGTTTGAAGATATTTATTTATTTATTTAAGTAAGGTAACGAACGAATGGACCATAATTTTGATAGACCAACCAATCGGCCACAGAAGTCATATATTGTTTTAAAAAATCTCAAAAAATATTAACATTAAAATTGTGCAAGCTCACGTACATTGTGGGCCGAGTAAAGAATTATCAAAAACTCCTATAAACAGACCGAAAAAAGTGAAATACTACCCGCAAATGTGCCTTAACGAGCGTAAAGTTACTAACGAGACAGGCTTTACGGCAGAGAATGTAAATAAGTTGATAGCTGGGTAAAATTCGCCCGCCTGCAATGTACGGGTTAACCTGTGTTTTGAGATATAAATTTAATGATTTCCAATTGTCAATGCTTTTTTATTTAAAGAGAAATAAAACGATTTTTTCATTGTTTACTGGAGCTTCTGTTTCAATTGAACTAAAAAAACTAACCTAAAATAATTCGTTGAGCTGCAAAATGTTATTTGGGCTGCAATATATTATGTTACCGGAAATGTAGAAAATCTAGGAAAAGGATCCATGAAGGATCAAGGATCAATTCCTAGGAAATGTATCCTGATCGATTTTAGGTTAAGGTTATTTTTTATGACCCTTAAAAACAATATTTGTGTCATCAAAACAATTAAGCAGCGGAGAAAACATTTGAGTTGCTTCCCAATTAGTTATTTTGCTGACAAATTAGAAATATTTGATGCCCATAAGTTGTTGACCAATTAGTAATTTTAGCTGACCAATTGTATTTTTTTGCTGACCAAAATTCGAATATTTTGCAAACCGTTTAAATAACATCCATTTTTAAATGCGACTGTGCAACTAACATGTTCAAAAATATGTACGCACGATAGTTTTTACTCCCTTCCAATAAGAGTCATTTACTGGCAAACGTGCATACATATTTTTAGACTTGACTGTACCTAATATTCTACTTTTTATATTTTCGTTTCCTCGTCTTCTTCCGTGCATAGAAATTAAAACCATTTAATTTTATTATCCACTAACCGGCACTCGACCAGCCTAGATGTTAGTACTTGTTACAGTCTAATACCAACTTGTTGGTCCGGGACACAAAAAGAATGTACCAACTGCCTTTCTTGCCTAACATGTCGTAAAAGGCGACTAAGGGCGTATTGGGTACTGGGTCTGTGATTGTGTAGGCGATAAGCTAGCCACTTGTTAGGTACTCTTTCACGATTTTTCATCTGACCAAACCCAAATTTTGTATGGCTAAATGTGGTCTTAAGAAACACAGTGTTCCTTGGACTCTGCCTACCCCCACGGGGATTGCAGGCGTGATTGTATGTAAGTATATATGTAATACGAACTACATAAGTGTTGCTATATGTGCCCGAAAATGAGGACCCTAGAGCAATGTTAACACGCCACTACACTGAAGACCTGCCAGAAATCAACATTGATGAAATCGAGTTGGCTCTTAAACAGTTGAAAAATGGAAAAGCCCCTGGAGAGGATGGCATTACAACAGAGCTACTTAAAGCTGGAGGCAAACCCGTACTGAGGGAGCTCCAAAAGCTTTTCAATGCTGTCCTATTCGAAGGGAGAACTCCGGAGGCGTGGTGTAGGAGTGTGGTCGTCCTGTTCTTCAAAAAGGGAGACAAGACTCGGCTGAAGAACTATCGACCCATTTCCCTTCTAAGCCACGTCTATAAGCTGTTTTCAAGAGTCATCACGAACCGCCTTGCGCGAAGACTCGATGAATTTCAAACACCGGAACAGGCTGGATTTCGGAGCGGATACGGCACCATAGACCACATCCACACAGTACGGCAGATTATACAGAAGACCGAAGAGTATAATCAGCCCCTGTGTCTAGCATTCGTGGACTATGAGAAGGCCTTCGACTCGATTGAGATCTGGTCTGTTTTGGAGTCCCTGCAGCGATGCCAAGTAGATTGGCGATACGTCCAAGTGATGAGATGTCTCTACGAAGCTGCCACTATGTCCGTCCAAGTACAAAATCAGCAAACAAAATGTATACCATTGCATCGAGGTGTAAGGCAAGGGGACGTAATCTCCCCGAAATTGTTTACAAATGCAATGGAGGACATGTTTAAGACGCTGCACTGGAAAGGGCGAGGCATCAACATTAATGGCGAATACATATCTCACTTGAGATTTGCGGACGACATCGTTCTCATGGCAGAAACGCTGCAGGACCTACAAAAAATGCTAAATGACCTGGATAACTCTTCTGGACGCATCGGCCTACGGATGAACTTGGATAAAACCAAGGTCATGTTCAATGAGCATGTACTACCGGAACCGATTGCAGTACACGGTGCCGCTCTCGAAGTTGTTCAAAAATACGTGTACCTCGGGCAGACATTGCAGTTAGGTAGAAACAACTTCGAGGACGAGGTGAACAGAAGAATCCAGTTGGGTTGGGCAGCGTTTAGGAAATTACATCGAGTATTCTCATCGTCGATCCCACAATGCCTAAAGACGAAAGTCTTCAATCAGTGCGTCCTACCCGTTATGACATACGGAGCCGAAACGTGGACACTGACGGTACGGCTGGTCCACAAGCTTAAAGTCGCTCAGCGAGCTATGGAAAGGGCTATGCTCGGAGTTTCTCTTAGGGATAAAATCAGAAATGAGGTGATCCGACAGAGAACCAAAGTTGTCGACATAGCCTACCGAATAAGCAAGCTGAAGTGGCAATGGGCTGGCCACATTAGCCGCAGAACCGACAACCGTTGGGGTAAACGAGTTCTGGAGTGGAGACCGCGCCTCGGCAAGCGTAGTGTAGGGCGCCCTCAGGCCAGGTGGAGTGACGATTTGCGCAAGGTGGCTGGCAGGAGCTGGATGCGAGAAGCCGAAAATAGATCGAAGTGGCGTGAATTTGGGGAGGCCTACGTCCAGCAGTGGACTGCCATAGGCTGACGACGACGACGACGATATGTAGGAACCACTACGACAACGAGCTTCTCGCATAGACCAAAAATAACTATATGTATTTTTTGTGTTTGTATACAATAAATTGTAAAATATACAAAGAGCTAGTAAAGTCGAATTCGCCGTCAAATGGCGTAATACTATTAACGTATTTGTATAAAATAAGTATAAGCGTTACAGCAAGAAGATCCGTACAAAATTACTTACTAATTTAGGTGCGTGTGGCCAATACTATCCTGCACGCGTCTCTGTTAACACGTCAGTGACGGTGGGGTCGAATGGACCCGCACTAGCAGCGACCCAAACAAAATCGCGACCCTCCCTTACGCAAACAAAGAGACTTCAAATTACACTCTCTATTATTGTTCAAAATGCGTTTTGAATTTTTTATTGGCGAGGAGGGGCTGCACAATCAATAGCAGGTTGCGTTTAATACGTTTTAGTAAATTGATTCTTTTTTTGTAAGTCGATGATGTGATTAAAATCTCGAATTGTTTTCCTTTTTGTTCCATAAAAAAATTAGGCAGGAATTTCATTTGCCTCTCACCTGGTACTGAGGATGTGAACCATAAAAAGTATTTATTGTATTTATAATGGGGTTTTATTACTTTAAGTTAGCCCTTAAACGAGTGCAGGCCCTTACCTCTGTGCATACGTGATTAGACAATTAAAACAAATGGTTTGAAAAAAAAAACAAAATTATAATAGCAAATTTTTTCATCACGTCTAATAATTTCTCATAACTAATCCAGAACTGTTTTCTATAGAAAAAGCAGGTCAATTAGACTAACTCTGCGCAGCGAATCATGACCATTGTTTTCTAGATGCCTTTGTTCGCGCATTTAAAAGCCGCCTATCACGGGATATTGTCGCTTATTCATTCCCAGCGGGTTGACGAGCCAGAACTCGGGAATATATGGCACTGCGGTACATATGACCTGTATAAGTTGCGGTGGGTTATTAAAAATTACACAATAAAATATAATAAATATAAGTATAAAAATAGGAGATGAGAAAACAAATTTAATTTAGCTTATTTTAAAATTATTTGCTTTAGATTGCTGAATTCTAGATATATTTTTTTTATTAATGTGTTAAATTTAGGTTTATTATTTTCGTGAAATTTTAGTTCTTCGTACGATTAAGTCTGGAGTGCTAAACCATCCGTTTGTTTGATATGAGGTTACCACCTTAAATTGCATAATGGGCCAGTAAAAGCGGATTGGCTAGGCTCGATAATTTCTGTGGGACCCATAGCGCTATGCTTTTTATAAAATATTCTTACAGTTCTATTCAGTGACAGGAAAAATACGGTTGAAAACATTACAAAGCGGGTACAGAAAAACAATAGAGAATCCAATAGAAAATATCGAATTGAAACACCAGATTGAATATGAGACTCACACAGTTTCATATCCTGATATCAAAAATGGATGGCACACTCGCCGGCAAGCTGGTGCTGATCAAACACGCCGTATTGTCGTGTCCTTTGAATGGAACTATTTTCGGACGCTCTGCTTAATAAAGGTCTGTTTGCGACCTGCAAGACTTTGAGTGCGAGTTCTTAGAGCACATGGAGGATTGCGGAGAGATTTTATATGCCAATAGTGCACGTAAAAATTTATTCAATTCGTGTGTACAATTGGTCGCTTCACTCTACTCGTTAGTTTATCGTTTCTGTCCGTTTTGAAGCCGCCATGCTGCTCATTCTTCAACATCCATTTGCTAGCTTTCTACCTTCTTTCTACCGGTACAACCTCAAAATTTATTTCTAATGGAGTCGAGACGAGTCTCAGAGTAGTCGGGAAAAAATAAAACAGGCAGCCCGCTCCGGTCGAAAAACGAACACGCAAATCGAAATAGGACCCATATAAATTCACAGGGCTTGTTTCTATCCCAGAATTTCTCAGGACTGTTTTATTAACGCCGCGTCTATGTTTGTACCGTGGAACATTGATTACGGCTCGCTTTGTGACCACTTCATTCTGGGAACCCTTTAAATGTCATACGCGAGCTTTCAAAGAACACCCATTTTTCGGTACGGCTACAAATTTTCGGTGTTTGAAACAAAGGGTTGACTTTCATAAAAGATAATCCTGGCAATTTTAAGAGGCAGCCGTGGTTCCATTGGAATTTGGAGCGCGGGGCATTAGGCTGAAACCTTTGGTTATTTTGTGGCACATAATGAGTTTTGTGATGTATTTATTTTTTTATGTGTTTTACTATTAATTGTGCTTCTTTTAATTGCTTCGATATAGGTACAATTCATGTTAGGATAGGAGGCTAGGGACGAACGTACTTACGATTTGGCGGTCCTTTGTGAAGCACGGAGGAGCCCGAGGCACAAAGGATGGACTCACATCCAGGGTTCAACCATTAGGAAAGCTGCCTGCCGGCTGGCTGCCTTGTATTCAATACAGAAACCAAATCGACTATTTCTCAAGAAAATGCTTGATATCCGAGCTTGTCCATAGCCCTTCTAAAGTGTACGGATCCAAAAAAAAATTGTTTATTAGGAACCCTACAATTGGTCTGATAGATATGTAGTCACAAGAGCTGAAAATGCTTGCAATATCGAAATCAAAGTGCTTGAAGCTCACTCCGAGCTCTTAGCGATTGGAACAACCAGTGCTAATAATAAAAAGGAAAAGCCTTTCTAAAGGCCTACAATACTTTAAAATCTTAGCTGCAGCCAATGAACGTAGCTAGAAGCTTCTACCACAAAGAAAAGCTGTTAGCATTCACTATCTCCCTTGCATCGCCTACGTTGGGCTATTGTTAAAAATACGACCTATTGTTAATGTAAATATAGATGTAGCGACGGTAGCTAACAAATGGCTTTTGTATGGAACGAATCATTTTTACTACTTACGTCGGCAGGTCCTTCTTGGCGATTCGTCTCAGCCACTTAAGGGTATAAACATCTGAGGATTATAGCAAACGAGTAAAATATTCTTATTTGATTTCATGGAGTATAGATAGTAACTGACTGAAAATTTTAAGCCATCTATTCAATGACTTGGAGACTGAGAACATACGTCTCAATACGTCGAAATAAAAGTAAATGTATCACTTTAAGGAGAAGAAAATGTCGCAAAAGAAACACCGCAAATTAATGTACTAAAAAGTATAAGTATAACAGTACTTGAAATCACCGAGCATGTAAGGAGAACTGTAATGAGAGTAGATGCAGGACTGTAATGAGAGTAGATAAAGCCAATGAAATAAGGATCTGAGCTAGTGGGACGACAACTGCTTTTCCCTATATGGAGAAAAGGCGAGTTTTCAAGTAAATTTAAGTGTGATTATTGATAGTATTAATCCGAAAAATAGCCTTAAAAATAGTCTTTAATACCCCTATGATACAAATAAATACCAGTTCGAGGGTCGATTACTAATCATGTGGTGCGTCCTTTTATACGAGTATTATACAGCGTTTATACCACCTCTCTGGTCTAGTCACACAACCGGATGTTGGTTGGGAGGTCCGGGTTCAATTCTCCATGGGGGCAGAAGTTTTTCTGCTCGGTTTGGTTGGTGGTAGGGCTTCTAAGCCCGCCTGGCTAGCTACCACCGTCTTACCTAAATTTGTCGCCATAATAACAAAAGCATTGTTGTGTTCCTGCAATTAAAGGTAAGATAGCCAGTTCCTCAGTTGTTGAGGAATACAGGTGAAGCTCGCTTCCATCTTTAGGCTTATCATCACTTACCATGGCCAAGAGCTTACCTGTCATATGTAAAAAAAGAAAAAAAAGTATAACGGCATTTATTTCAAAGACACAAAACAGAAATTACAATTCACACTTTCGTCCGGTATCTCGTCTGTTATCTCAGCTCATAAAATATGATCCAAGTCTTGCTAACAATGCCACAGACGTCTAATTACTAAATTAACATTGCGTGAGAAACCCAATCAACGGTCACCCCTCAATTTGACCATTGGATCGCATAAGCCACGCGTTTTCACTCAAGCTGACAATTATGTGTTTTACTTTAAATGGGGTGATTTATTAAGACCTTGGAGTTATATCGTATTCACATTCACACAGCAAATATTTTAGAGATCGTATTTTTTTCAGTGTTATCTTTAGAGAATATTGATTGCCTAATGGGAGTTAGGTTTGTTGTAGTTTTTAGCTTGCATAAAACTTTAACGTGTAACAGGCTCGCCACCTGTACACGAGGACTTAACATATCTAGCGAAAAGCGGGTGTAAACACCTCTGTCTACTCCTTCGGGGACGAGGCGTAATGATATGTTAATTTTTTTTTTATATGACAGGTAAGCTCTTGGCCCTCATCTCACCGGATGGTAAGTGACGATAAGGCCGAAGGTGGAAGCGAGCTTCACCTGTTATCCTCAACAACTGAGGAACTGGCTATCTTACCTCTGATTGCCGGATTACAACAATGCTTATAACATTGTGTGTCAAATTGTAATGTTCTTTCTGCTCTAACGGCTTTTGTAGGTTGTATTATAACTGGATTTTTTCCGACCTCATCTCGGCTATGACAGAGGTCGACCATAAGAGCGTAATGTTAATAGAAGTCTAGAGCAATCTTTGAATATAATGTAAAAGTACCAGATAGGTTTGCTAAGCTTAGAATACCATTATTTTCTTACTCAATTTGGTCAAATTAACTGTCCACTATTGTGCATCACATTTCATCACTAGAAGAATACAAATTGGATAATTCTCGAATTTGCGCGACTTATCGTATTGTTGAAGGCATTTACACTTGCAACGAGAACGTTTTTAAATATCCCTACATCGACTAACCCAAAACTTCGACAATACTATTCGTGTTCCCTCCAAAAATACCTCAAAACAATGGGGTATTAAAAGCTACTAATGACCCCTTGCATTGTCCACGCATCCGTATTGAGATCAAACCGATCTCCGTGGTTTGGCATAGAGCTCTGTTTATATTGGAGTTCTGTTCGAGATATTTATAAATGTTTATCCAATATTATTATAATGTATTTATTTAATAATTTATTTTATTAACCAGTGTCCATGCACTGAACATATTTTATCATCGGGATAAGAAGTAACAGAAATAGATACCAAATCATCAATTTTTAAATTATTCTTTGCTATATGTTTGAGCACGCATCTTGCATGATGTGGTGATAGGTACTATTCTTATTATTGTGATGGGCTGAGATAGACCCTATGGGACCCTATGGGATCTATTGTGCTTACCCTTTTCTATTCATCCCTCCCTGTCATCACCCAAAACGTCCTGGAACGTTATGATGTTAGCTGGGGGTATGCTTTAGGTTTGGGATAAGCCGCCCCTAGAATCCGTAGCCGATTATTGGTGATAGGTAAGTTCGTTTATTTTATTTTTTTCTTTGACTTTTTGTATCGTTGTTTTACATTAATTACCCCTACTAGGAAGTATTGTTTAAATCAAAGTCTTCGATCAAATAATTTGCATGTATTTGCAATTTGAATCACGAAACTACGCACCTACTCACAAAACTCAAAAAGTATCAACCAGTGACTTGTTTACTTTCCAAAGAAAAATATTTTCCCTCGAACATTGTGTGCAGAACCTAATGCCTTTTTAGCGAAGGGTAAAATGCGTATGACGCTCTGAGGGGAGGTACTTCCAAGGTATTATTATTGGCGCGGTTTGAGTGCCGGTTAGATTCTTTTGAGACGAGCAAATTACTCGCGATGAATATTTAAGTTCACATTCCGCTGGAACAAAGAAGGTCTCATAAGCATAATCTCTGCGATTGAAACAGAAATTCCTTTTCCGAATTTTTGGATTACGGAAATATACTTGAATTCTTTCGGAGTTTCTTAAAAAGATCTCATACGAAACTTTATATTGTTTTTCGAACTTGTTCGTCGCAATGGGTGTGTACGAGTATCTTTGGATTCCAAGCGGTATCTCTTCTTAATCTATATACATAATATAATAAAACTGTAGAGGTGGAATGTCTGTACATACAAAAAAAATGCTTAAAATCAAGTCAGGAGGATGTCAAAAAAGGAAAAAGTACCAAAAAATATTAATTTTATTTTTTGTTTCTCTGTCTGTTCGTCTGTTTGTACGGACTAATCTCCGGAAACGCTGGACCAATTTCAATGAAATTTTGCTTGGTGATACCTTATATCCTTGGTCAACATCTAAGATACTTTTTATTCCGGAAAAATAAAGGGTTCCCGTAGGATAGTTAAAAAACCATAGTAACCGCGAGCAACAGTTAGTGTATGAATAAGAATGTAGAAATATCTAGCTTTATCTGTCTGTATGTTTGTAAACACCTCCATCTGAGGAACTAACAACCCGTAACACATCTGTAGGAAAGTATTTTTAAGAGTGTGAAAATTGGGGTGATTTTATCTATTTCCCCGCCATTTTCCTTTCCTTCTCAATTCTGTTTGCAGTCGACGCAAAATGTTTTTCTCCTTGAATTTTCTTTATTTATTTCACCTCACTTCCTTCATCTTCAATTCACAGTCCTCATATTTTCAACACTAGCCGTTTTCTTCGGCCTTCCTTCCCTCCATGCCTATACACATTGATGACCTTCGTGGCCGAGTGGTCTGTACGCCCGTCCCAAGGCACCGCCATCTGGGTACGAGGTCCTGGGTTCGATCCCCAGTAGAGGCAAGTGTTTGGGTGATGAATTTTCAGACATTTGTTATCCAGTCTTGGATGTGCATTATATATGTATTATATTATGTATATCTCAATAATTTGTCCGTCATCTATTATCCGTAACACAAGCAGCATTTAGTTGCTTAAAATGGGACTAGTTGATAGGTGTGAATGTCTGAGGATATTTATTATTATTTATTATTATTATTCATGGTCACAGCTTTTCAAGCCATGCTCATATCTCTCTCCATTTCGTGACCGAACTAAGAAAGCAGCTTCTCACTTAGTGTATCAGCAGACAAGAGTTATTTACAGACTTCTACTCATGCATTCTTCGCCATACCATTATCTACATTACACACACCATGTAAACCTACATTTCAGCTACAAATGAACGTGCATTAAAAATCGGTGATATTTAAACGGTAAGCAAAATATTCGAATTTTGGTCACAAAAAGAAATAAAATGGATCAGCTAAAATAACTTATTGGTCAGCAACTTATGGGCAGCAAATATTTCTAATTTATCAGTGAAATAACTAAATGGGGAGCAACTTAAATATTTTCTCTGCAGCCAAATTGTCTAATACTATGTTTTGATGATACAAATATTGTTTTTAAGGGTTATAAAACCTAATATTTATTAGTAGAATACATTTCTTAGGAATTGATCCTTGATCCTTAATTGATGCTTTTCCTAGATTTTATATATATACATTTCCGGTAACATATATATTGCATTGCTGCCAAATTATTATCTTGCTTAATTATATTCACAATTAATTATTTTGCTGACCAAGTAATTATTGTCCTGAAAGATTAAAATCTTAATTATTCTGCTGACCATATAACTATTTTGCCGTACAAATAATTATAATGCTGCCAAATGATTCTTTGGCTGATCTTTTTGTTGCTGAGAATTTCATAAGCTGTAAGATTTGAAATTCGGCCGAATTCAACCTAAGAAAACTAACGCTGAAACACATAAAATATGATTATATATACAGCTATAGTATTCACATATCTCTCGCGTATTTGTGTCATTAGTTAATGGTCAGATTTGATTGGTTAGTAGTCGCCGATTCAACCCGTTCACTGCTAATTAACATTATGACTAGCTTAACCGTCGTATTATTTACTGTTCGTTATCTAATATTATGTTTGTCTTTGTTACAATGAAAATACGAAACGACCAGCTTGGTGTCGTAGTAGTTATCCTTAGTTATACCGCAAAAACAAAGCAACCTTCGCCATGGTCAGGCCTTGGATGGGTGACCAAAACTTTGTGATATCGAATTCCTCCGTGTTTAACGTGCCACCACCTACCCGCAAAGGGCCAGCGTGGTGTTATGGCCCATACTCCTTATGTGTTGCTCCATGAGAAGGGCCGGTGCCCAGCAGTAGGACGTATATACGCAGAGGACGATAACTATAAAACAGTTACGACTAGAGCGTAATTTTGAAATATTCAATGGCAATGAGAGTTGTCAATTCAACCAACAGTAGTGAAGGCCATAGGGACCATAGGTACTAGTCGTTTCCCAGGAGTCTCACCAAGCGAACTAGTATTAAAAATCTCACCTAACTAGCCGGTGCTCTTTTTTATCTTATTGAGATACTAGGCACCTTGGACTTTACCTCGAACAAATCGATTTTCAATTACGCAATACCGATTTAAGTAAAGTTTGGTCTAAAATCGCAACAAATCATAACTAGGGAGATACTCTGGAATGAGTCGCCAGCGTAGGGTTCCACCACCAGCGTAGGGTTATTATCATTATCATCATAATTAGCATTTAGCGTCGTGAGTCATGCGGTAGTGTCTCCTTAAAAGAATACTACCAACCCTTCTCTTTCCGTGGGTGTCGTAAAGGCGACTAATGGACATAGAACTGCACAACCATCCAATAACTTATAGCGGCGACAGGCTCACCACCTGTCACGCTGAGCACATGAGCAGTCACTGCTTGGTGAATCGCGGACTGTGGCAGCGAATCGCGGACTGTGCTTTTTCGGTGCTTTTGCCTAGTCTCTGCCTAACCCTTAGGGGATAGTCGTGTATATGTATGCTATATGTACGTATGTATCATAATTAGCATTAGTCCACTACTGGACATACCCTCCCACAAAGTGCGCTATTTCACTTTGTCTTCAGACATCCAGCATCTGCTAACAGCGTTTCGCAGATCCATCTGTCCCACACTACATTTGCCGAGACGCGGTGTTCACTCAACACATGTTTACCTTACATGTCTACAGCAAGAGCAGTGTCTGCTTTGTTTACCATCTTAAATCAGAGATTGTATTGCAGGTAAATGTAATTCTATCACGTATCGCAATATGTATTCTAAGCGACTGTAGACACTAACGATCAGATAGGAAATCTGTTTGCTTGCCAACATTCTGCATTATAAAAATTAAAATAAATAAAAAATCTTTAAAAACAAGCTTTTATTTAATTGCGCTAAAAAGAAAAAAACAAACTTTTACACAAAAACTTTTACTGTTAACTTATAACGTCAGTTCAAATTTAACACATGCTGTCAATTGAAATTTTAAAATTAGCTAAGTAAATACGAGTACTTCAATTTCGCTTTCGCTTTTATAACATATAAATTGTGTCAAATGTGTTAAATTTAAAATTACGTTATAGGTTAACAGTAAAAGTAGTGTCCCGTCCGTCCCAACTCGGTTACCGCTGCCACTTAGGAGCAAGGAAATAATAAATAATCTGGTCGCAGGAAGCCACTAGATGTGGGTAGCGCAGGACTGATTGTAATGGAAATCTTTGGGGGCAGCCTATGTCCAGCAGTGGACGTCATGGGGCTGATAATGATGATGAGATTATGTCGGCCAAAGATGTTTTACAGTGCAGAGAAAAATTCTACGATGACAAAGCATGAAAGCAAGCGAGATCGCTCGCTTTAAGTATACATACATACGTTCATAATAATCACGACTATTATCCCTAAGGGTTAGTCAGAGACTAGGCAAAAGCACCGCTAAAACAGTCCACTACCATAGTCCGTGCTTCACCAAGCAGTGTGCAGGTGGTGACTCCATCGCCGCTATAAGCTCGGATGTTCTGCAGTTCTAAGGCCGTTAGTCGCCTTTTACGACACCCAAGGGAAGAGATGGGTTGGTAGTATTCTTTTAATGAGCCGCTACCACACGACTTTAAGTATACATACAGTCACGCCTGTAATCCCCGAAGGGGTAGGCAGAGTCCAAGGAGCACTGTGTTCGTTAAGACCACATTTAGCCATACAAAAATTGGGTTTGGTCAGATGAAAAATCGTAAAAGAGTAGGACCAACACGGGACACACTTTAAGTATAATTTAATGAAATTGTAATGCTCTGGCAGAAGTCCATTGCAACACAGGTGTGTGACCCTATGGAAATATGCCAACGTCTAATTAATGCAAATAAGGGAAGCAGGGGAAGAAATAGCGAGCGTTTGGCGTAGATAAGTGGCCCTCGCCCAGAATGTCAAGGAGACATTTGTTTACATTTTAGATCAAATATTGTGTCTGCAGCCTAAATTAATGGGTTTGGATAATTTTCACTTTGTAAAATACTTAGTCATGTTGCGGTGAAATGAAATCAAATGAAATGAAATCCTTTATTTAATCATTTAGTTAACAAGTAGTTACACTTATGATGAAGATGTCTCAAGGTATCATGACAAAATTACTCATGAAAAAGAACGAGTTCCAGAAAATTTGAACATCGATTCACTCAGCTAATGACATCCTCCAACACAGCATTAAATAAAAGTTTTGATTTATAAACACCAATACAGTCCAACAATATTATTATAATAATTAATTTCCAGACCTGGTTATCATCAGTGAGGTGTCCTTGGTGGCGTAACAGTTCGTACGATTTAGTTTTTAACCGACTTCAAAAAAGGAGAAGGTTCTATGTTCGTCTGTTTATATATATATTTTTTGTGTATGTTCACCGATTACTCTAAAACGCCTGAACCGATGTCTACGATTTTTTGAAATTCTGGAATTGTTTCAGTACTTTCAAGTTATTATGAAAATAACGTATGTTTCAGTTGCGATTCATTATGCATATTCACCGATCTCTGACAATTACAAACTGATTTTGTTTTTTTTTCTTTGTTTGAAAGGGTGTATAAGTTCGAGTTGGTTCCATTATAATAACGTCAGGATCTGATGATGGAATTCCAAAGTAATCGGGGGCATCCTTCAAGGTTTATAATCACGTATGGCAAATTAAATATATTGGGTCCTTACCTATGAAATTGGTGTTTTTATTATGTCTTAGCAATTTGTCCGTAGCAATTTCAGAACATTCTTTTAAATAATTGCCTCTTCTAAAAATAGACCATATATTTGAGCTCGTATTATTTAATTTGATAATTTTTTGTAAGTGTAATTGTGTTAAAATTAGACACAAAGACAATTATTTTTAACTGCCTCATTTGATTTGCATTATCAAAAAAACGATGATTAATTTTTATCAAGCGTGTTCACACACATATTGCTAAAGTTTGTCTTATGATACATGCCAAATATTTTTATCTCTGGATTTGTCGTTGTTAAGAAAACTGATAAAATGTTAGTATGTAAAATGCAGACATCCCCATAATCTCCATATAAAACACCAATTTCATAGGTAAGGACCTAATATTCTAATGTTGTTCAAGCAATTGCGTCTGATGATCATCAAATTCCATAATTTCAGCACCATTGCTGAGCTGTCGATGGAAGGTATAACATCTTAATCATTATGAGGAAAGCGATAATTATAATATTTATAGAAATAATTAAATAAATATTATTTAAATAAAATACATATTTTTTTACAGAATATTTTAATATCATGCCTCTATTTCGAAGGGGTAGGGAGGGTAACACCCACCGCAGTCGATCTTTCAGTTTCAATATTGAAAAATAAAGCAGCTTTCGTCATTCTTAGACCATGGATGGAGTCAAAATTGCTAATTGCCTCTCGCTTCCACGCGTACGAAGAAGTGAGAGACAATGAGCATTTTTGTCTCCGGGGACTTATTCTCTCCGGCCTTCTGCCACTCCTACAGGGATAACTTTGTCAACTTGTGATGTTGTAAAGTCACTGTCTTACCCTTTAAAACCGAATTTAGTGACGCCATTTTCTTTTCAATAGAAACAGATAAGATACAGGTACCCATTCAGAGAATCGACCTATTTTTTTACTATGCAACAATGCGGAAAGTTTGTCTTATCATTATCATGAAGACATTATTATTATTATATAAAATTACGAGTATTTTTGCTTTGTTCAGATAATTTATTTCTTGATAAAAACCTAATACCTACCTAGTGCTAAAAAAACCCATTGCATATTTTGTGTTCTTTTTATATTTATGTAACTTTTTTTCCTTAGCTATAAAGAGTATAATAAAAATAATAAAGAAGCAGAATCTTTAGAATGACCACTTATACAATAGTACTAATAAAATGGAGGGGCAATATAAAAAAATGTCCGTTAAAGCTTTTCAATCTTGTACTTTTTTTCAGCTTTTCAAAATATTATTATCTTGTGAAATTCCTAAAACAAGAATCTTTCTTCCTTCTATATTACATTACTTGCGAAAAAAATTTCGGAACATTCTATACCAGTATTGACCATAATAAAATATTAATTATTTACCTTTATCAAAACGATTCCAGGAGTCTTCTTGGAAAAGCACTGTTTTAAGTTTTCATTATTATCACATTTTATTAAAACTTAGATAAGATTAAAACTTCATTTTTAAATAAAAGTTTCAATAATACAAACAAAATATTACTAAAAAAAACTTCACGATACAAAATTTTTAATTTCGAACTGAAAGCCCAATTTTAATTACGCCCAATAGGGCGTAATTAAAAATTATAAGTAGTCACGTTATCCTCGGATATTATTTAAAAATCGAAACATCGATAAAAGTTTCGGAACAATCTATCCCTGTCGAGCAAGGAGACCGCTCCCGGTGGAACGCGCGCGAACTCTGTCCGATTTCGGGGCAATTGACAGGACGCAAGGGAGACACGGGACATCACTCCAAAAGCAAAGGGGTACAGATAAGCTAAATAAGCCTTTTTTATTTTTCAGTAGCGTTTGTCCTACTACAATGATAAATTAAAATTAAGAGTAGAACCAGAGTCTAGCAGCATTGTTATTTAAGTTGTGTTACAGTGTTTAATGGAATATGAGTATTTTTTTACCTTTTAGGGGATAAAAACTTGTGATTTATAAAAAAATATTCACGTTATATTTATTGATATAATTTTTGCGCGTCCCTATATTATTATACGGTGACAGTTTAAAATTTGTGAACAACGAATAATTTTGCAATTATATATGTAAGCAATTGACCAATTATATTTTTAATCCATAACTACGCGGCTATTATTATTGTATTTTAATTTTAATTCACAAATTATAATAAGTTTTTACGATAAAAAAACAGGAAATATGATTTATTCAATAAATATTTTAAAACCAAAATAAGAATCTGTTATTACTTCGAAGAACCATTTTGACTATTATTTTCAAATAATATCTTTTCTGAAATGTGAGCTTTTTGTTATCAATCTAAAGTGCTGCCATCTGTTGGAGTTTTCTCACATCAAATTCTTACGTCAGTCGTCATTGTTACTTCGCGGTTTCTAAAACAGTCGCTAGAAAGCGCTTCATGTATAAATTGTCGTAATCTACCTAGTTATAAATATTTTTTTATTTTTCAAGTAGGTTGATAATCTCTGTAGAAATGTGGAAATATAACGTGATAAATTGTACAGGTGGTAAGCATATGAATACGTCCGTGATCAAGGGGTTGCGCTGTTTCGCTGTACAGCGCTATTAAGAAGAATTAAGAAGTCTAGATGTCAATGGACTTAGAAACAGTGAATCTTGCCGAGTTGTTTCTTAGAAATAAAATATTTTGACCCTCCCTCCAGTAAATTTAAAATGTATTTAGATTTAACAAGATTAAAAGATATTCAAATAAGTTTACTGCAAGTGGCTCTCAAATTAAAACACCTAAATCTATTTTTAAGGGGAAGTACCTAATTAATTAGGCAGCCATTATATTATAATATTTCGTCAGCAACAAAAAAATGCAGCCGAAAAGTTATTTGGCAGCAGAGTAACTATTTGGACAGCAGAATAATCAATTTGGCAGCAAGATAATTATTTGGACTGCAAAATAATTATTTGGGCAGCAATATATATGTTACCGAAATGAAAAAAATCTAGGAAAAGGATCAATGAAGGATCAAGGATCAATTCCTAGGAAATGTATTCTGATAGATATTAGGTTCAGGTAATTTTTTTTATGACACATTTCTGTGTGTGTCACCAAAACATAATATATATTAAACAATTTGGCAGCAGAGAAAACATTTAAGTCAGCAAAATAACTAATTAGTTATTTTGCTGACAAATTAGAAATATCTGCTGCCCATAAGTTGCTGATCAATTAGTTATTATGCTAACCAAATTAGAAATATTTGCCACGCATAAGTTCCTGGCCAATTAGTTATTTTAGCTGACCAATTGTATTTTTTGCTGACCAAAATTCGAACATTTTGCTAACCGTGTAAATAACACCCATTTTTAAGTAGGTAATAAAAAAAATCAAAACACCCATTACTTTTGATTTCTACTTTCGATTTAAAGACACGGCGATTCCTAAGTTGGTTTAATATGTTGCTAGTCAATAAAATTAGTTTATCTTTTTTTATGATTTTTTATTATGCAAGATTAATTTTCGCCTGCGTCTTCGTGCGCATAGAATGAACAATTTATTAAAAGATTTTGCCTGTATTTTTAGCACTAAAACTGTATACACTATCTATCGCTGAGATGTCTCGTCTCTGCCATTGTTTTAGCTCGTTATGCTGATAAATTACTGTAATTTATATTTGATTATGTAGGCATTATCTAATCAGTTTCTATTTTGTTTTATGTAAGTTCGTTGCACCTCCATCTTCTCTCACTTTCTCATGGATATTTTTCCTCTCCATCCTAAGGTTGCCTGGGAGAGAACGCTCTATGCGATATCTGCGTGTTGTAAAAAGGCCGACCTTTTTACAACACGCAGAGATTTATATTAGGTCCTTACATATGAAATTGGCGTTTGTATGGAGATTTTGGGGAACTCTGCATTTTCTATACTAACATTTTTTCAGTTTTCGTCACAACGACAAATCCAAAGTTAATAATATTTGGCATGTATCATAAGACAAGCTTAAGCAATATGTGTAATATTACACACTTAAAAAAAATATTTATCGTATTTTTGTGAATGTAAATCAAATGATGTATTCGGGAGGCACTTAAAAAGAGTTGTCTTCGTTTCCAATTTCAACATAATTAAACTTACAACAAATTATCAAAACAAATCAAAAGAGCTCAAAAATATGGTCTATTTTTAGAGGAGGTAAATATTATTTAAGAATACTCTGAAACTTAAAAGTTACAGACAAAATACTAAGAGAGAAGAAAAACACCAATTTCATAGGTAAGGACCCAATATTTACTTTTATATACTTTGTTTTGTGCAATAAAGTGTTAATCGATCTATCTACATTGAAGTAGGTAGTTTTTGCGTGATTGACGGTCACCATGTGATAATAATTTATTTTCCGACTTTCGCAACTGTTATAAGTTGCGAATGTCGGAAAATAAATTATTATCACAAACTCTCCAATCTCTATACAGTCTGTAGTGGACCTCTATGGTCGCACACAACACAAAGCATATTTTCATCATTTTATATGTTTTAACGTTGGCAATATTTTTTTTATTAGTTTATATTCTTTGTATCAGAATTGTAAGGGCGTCTTGCAGATTAAAACTAGAGTTGGTAGTTTTTTTATATTTTTACTATGGCTAAAATCGTCATGTCAAAAAAAAACAGTCAACCATTAGGCAAAGTAGGGATGTTACGGAAGTGAGTTTATCGGAACCGGAGTCGGAACCGAAGTTTTTAAATTTGTTTTATCGGAATCGGAAGCGGAATCGGAGTCAGTCAAAACCAAAGTCCGGGTGGAAGAGAGGTTGTAGGGCAAAAAATTAAATTTGCAACTTAGGTGTATTTTGATAAAATTAACACAAAACAAACATCTGGCAGCGGATATGCGAAGAAGTAATTCCTTCGTCCCACTGCTGGGACAGGCCTTCCTCATGGTGAAACTCATGAGGAGTATGGGCCGTAACACCACCACGCTGGCCCAACGCGGATTGGTGGGTAGAAACGGTCACAATGCAACCGGGACCAATAGCTTAACGTGCCTTCCGAAGCACGGAGGAGCTCGAGATCACAAAGTCTTGGTCACCCATCCACGGCCTGACCATGGCGAAGGTAGCTTTGTTTTCGATCGAAGCCAAAGCGCATTGACAACTACGGGTACCACTACGAGCTCCTCGGTGCTCGGTGGCGTGGGAGTAATTCCTTAATTCCTTAATACAAAACTTTTATGTGTAGACGATGTTAATATAAAATAACCCTTCACGCCAGGCAACGAGTCAAAACGTAAGTGCGCGTGCAGAGTCGTTTTAATGCCAGATCCAATTATATCAGAACCGAAATCGGAATCGAATGTGTAAAATCAGTCGGAACTTCCGACTTTTCGGAACTAGAACCGAAGCTCCGAAACATCCCTAAGGCAAAGCAGAGAGCAGAGTTGTTTTTATGTTAATCTGCTACAGGTTCATCCACAAAATTTAATTAAGTATTGGTTAAGATTATCTATCTATCAGCCTATTGTCGTCCACTGCTGGACATAGGCTACCCCCAATGATCACCACAACTCGCGGTCCTGAGCCGCCTGCATCCAGCGAATTCCTGCGACCTTCGCTAGATCATCGGTCCAACTCGTTGGAGGCCTTTCGATGTTGCGTCTCCCAGTACGTGGTCGCCACTCCAGAACCTTTCCGCCCCAACGGCCGTCAGTTCTACGAGCAATGTGCCCTGCTCACCACCACTTAAGGTTGCAATTCTGTGGGCTAAGATTATGTTGCTCTATGGCCACTCTCATTAAGAATGTAGACACCTACTCGTAGATTATGATTTTATGGAATTCCGTCGTTGGCTCACTTATTTGGATATCATTTTCTCATATGATTCTTAACACAATAAAACATAGTGAAATGAGACGAATTATTAAGTTATTCAAGATTTAAGTGTGAATATTAACTACTGGTTGGTGTATTTTAAACTTTGACGTTGCTGTGATATTAATAATGTGCGGGTAGAAGAAGATTCACGGGCCCGCCCGAGCAGACGACGACGCCGCGAGCCAGTCAACTCGTGACCACGGTTGGTGTAACCCAGCCGAATATTCCACGTCCGAGTGATTTCAAATCCCTTTTAATGTATACATTTTCCCCTTTTATTTTAATTTTATCAATATTTATATTAATAAATAAAATAAAATTATAATACTAATGTTACTACGGACGATAAAATATATTTGGACGATAAAAATGCGTGGACAGATTGACACGTCTTTATGTTACATATTGTGCTGACTCGTAATGTGGGATGTTGCCAGTCGCTTTTTAATTAATTAGTTTTTTATCTTAATTGCATAGCGAATTTCAACATCGTTCATTGAATCAAGTGCTCATATAATGATTATAATGCTAAAAATCTATGTTCATAATATCTATGTTCACCCACTTGATTGTACTAGCCTAACATTTATAAAAAACAAGAATTGTAAAAAATGTGAAAAAAGAGCAACCCTCGAGTTTCTGGCTCGCTCTTCTCGGGGATGTCTGCGTTCCGAGCGAGTGGTAGATTCACTTATTCATAAATTGACGTTTTTAAGTGTTTGTATATCAAGCCTATGAAATAAAGATATTTTTGATTTGATTTGATTTGATTTGCCTCATAGACTAATATCATTATGAAATTAATATGGTGGTGGTATTTGTATTGTGTTGTGTCTATTGTTTCAGGGATCTTGAAAGCACATAAATATTTGTCAATTCTTATAACTGTATACGTTCTCAAACTACTTGACACTGGCAGAATTCGTTTAAACGAGAAGCCATAAACTTAAAAGAAGAAGAAGAACGTCGAGCAGTAAGTAGTATCTATATACTACATTATGTACGTCACGTGTAGTCCCGGTGTTATACCTTTTATATAGTGGTTTGTTGTTTGCGGATTTTGACTTGTGTGTTTAACTTTTTATACTAGGATAGTTAAAATACTTTGCAAATATAGATGCTTATTTTTATTAGATTTTTTTTATCTTCAGACGTAAGTTTTCTAGACATAATATGACTTAGTTAAAAAAATTCCGTCAAAACCAATTGATAGCATATCCCAAATAAGCACAGTAAAGTTTGTGTTATGGGATCTTTTCTTAAACGGATAACCATACACTTACCATGTATAGTACAATATACTATGTTTAATATAATGCTCATACATATTTATTGCACAAAAATTCGAAATGTGGAGCTCGGTGGCCTAGTGATTAGTACGCTCTGGCTCGATCGAAGACAAAGCTACCTTCGCTATGGTCAAGCCGTGGATGGGTGACCAAAACTTTGTGATCTCGAGCTCCTCCGTGTATGGAATGCACGTTAAGCCGTTGGTCCTGGTCGATGTTGCGACCCTTTCTACTCACCAAACCAATTAAATAAATAAGTTTGTTTACTCCAATAAATGAAAAAAAAAACCGCATTGGGCCAGCGAGATGGCATCTCCTCATGTGTTTCTCCATGAGGAAGGCCTGTGCCCAGCAGTGGGACGTATATAGGCTGAGGACGACACAAAAATTCACCTATAGGTTACCTACCGGGATTCAAACCAGGAACCTCAGAGATAGTGAAAACCGATAACCGCGTGCTCGTAGAAGGTCGACATAAAAATTAAAAAGAGAATAGAAATGAGAATTAACATTTTTGTTTAAGATACAAGTGCGTCATTAAAATTTAATTTAACGATAGATTATTATAACATGTAATCATCCTCTCTTGTATTACTAATTTTACTTTCCAATGTGACCTCTATGGCGAACATAATTATTACAAAAATATTGGTATGTAAGTAATTAATTTTTATACGCATATTTCTTACGCAATAGTAACATTCCAACTTTATGAGTTATTTCTAAAAAATAACGAGTAGAAGGCACAGTGTTTTTTTGATGACAGACCAAAAACAAGACAAGACAAGCCCAAGGTAGTAAGAAGTCACCAACGCCTATAGGCGCTTACAGTACTGACGTGCGACATTTACGCTGCTAACCCTATTTCTCTTCCCAATTCTATGGAACTCGGCATTCGTACTCACTAACGCTTGGGTTTCAATATGACCCGCTTGATGGTAAGCATCGATGACGTCTATGGACGCTTGCAGCGCTTACATGAAACTTCGCGCTGCCAGCCTTAGTCCGCTTCCCAACCCCGCGAAGGTTTGTTCTAGCTTACCAACGCTTTGGTTTCGACACGACCTGCCTGGTGGTGAGCATCATCGACGCCTATGGACGCTTGCAGCACTAACATGACTAATATGAAACTCCCGCGCTGCCAATCCTAGTCCGCTTCCTGTGAAGCTCTGGCAAGCTTACCAATGCTTAGGCTTCGACATGACCTGCCTGGTGGCAAACAGTCTCCGACGCCTATGGACGCTTATGTAGCACTGATGTAACACTAGCCCCACCAACCTGATCCCCTTCCCGTGGGGTTGTGGAAACCTTACTCGCCAATGTTTGGGTTTCGACACGGCCTGCCTGGTGGTGAGCGTCACCGACGCCTATGGACGCTTATGCTCGCTCTACCAACTCTATTCCCCTTCACTTCCCCGTGGAGCTTTGGCAACCTTACCCACGGTTGGGTTCGATTTTGAAACCTTATTGTTGTGTGACCTCGTAAGACGTTAGAAATTAGGAAGACACGAGCTGTCGATCCGATTGATACTACGACCGTATTTTTCTTCCCTCCGATCCGCATGCGGTGGTTACAGCCCGCGCTACTGATGGGATTTTGTGACGAACAGTACTACGTATATTCAATAGTTGACTGATAGAGATCGCGACGATATTCTTACGTGTACATAAAACCTTAAATAAATAATTATTTATTATATTCTGTGCTGTGTATTAAATCTTTACTCATGAATAGTAGCAATACCTATTTTATAAGAATTGAAGAAAATCAGGAATAACATGAGAATAGAGGCTTTACACAACTGTTTACTGAACAACGCATATGCAAATAAAGGGAAAGCCCTAAACCAGAACAATAGTATTCTGACTTAACCCGGTAGACATCCAACTGACCGCGCCAGCTCACCAAACAATGCAGTGTACCGCGAACAGTGCAATAGTGACCGAGTAGTTCTATTTTTGAATGCGCCACACCGGGTTCGAAGACCGATACGCGCATGATCGGCGCCACAATCTAACCGGCCAGTCACCACGAGGCACCGAGCGCGGCCGCGCGCCGCTCGCGTCCAACGCCGTTAGAAAAAGTAAATAAATAAAAACTCCGCGCGTTCCATTCCACGTTCGATTTTTAAGTGCAGTGATTAGATATTTAAGAAAATGAGGCGGAATTTGAAAATTTTTTGCCTCGTTGCGGCTGTGTGGATGTTTTTCCTATTCTATTACATGCAACCTGACTCTACTCTGTCAAAGGTGAGTCTATGTCGATCAGCTGATGTTTTGTCTGCATTCTGGGAATGTAGTGCGCATGTCTACCAGCGATTACACTGATCACCCTAATGGTAGTGATTGGTGTCTTGTAAAAAAACTAGTAGTAAAAGTGAGTTCTGTCGCTCGGATTTTCGTTTACCTTGACCTAATGTTACACTATTTTCATTCGCGAAAAGCGGGATACATTATATCGAAAATGCATTTTCACTCGGCTTGTTTTTTTAAAAGACGGATACTATAAGACAATTCCAAGGCTGCTTTTTTGGTTGGTTTTCAAGGATTCGAAATATTTTGCATTAAATTTAAATATTAATGTAATAAAAAAAATTGCGTAACAGATCAGAATTTGTAAACGGCAATAAATTATTAAAATATGACTAATTTTGAAAATTATATTTTTTGGAAATTATATTAGAAATTAAACAGTGCCTGGTGTTATTTTACATCACTCTCAAATGGAATTCATTTCTTTATTTATTTACATTTGTAGATGAATTTAAAAAATAAGTTTTTATATAATGTTCAATCTTCATACTTGTAATATTAACCAAATGATCGTTTTAAAAATTCAAAATATGGAAATTACTTCTGTATTTACAACACAGACATTGTTTTTAAAATTTTGTCATAATTGTTATGACAAAATTTTCAAGCCTATTTAACTGACGCATTGACATTTTTGCGACACAAGATTCCATGCTCTTCAATTAGAAATCCTTTGAAATGAGACGAAAAAAAAATCCAAATTACTTAAATTAATTTCGTCACTTGATTAATAGTGTTTGCTTTTCATTTTTATATAAATTACAAGTGTGTCTGGCGCCTAAAACTATGATGTAATAATAATTTCATAAATATTTTAATTTATTCTAATAATTTTAATTCTAGTACTAGCTATAGAACTCGGCCGACAATCAGCGTCCGTATTGAAATATCGTGAAACTTAATTTATTAAAACATGCATAATCCACGTTGAAATATTCAATAACAAACGATAAAATTTAACAAAATTGGTTCTTATTCAACACCTAAAATATTCGGTAATCATATCGATTGTATTCAAATTATTTTATATAATTTTGATGCACTCTACACATTTCCTTATTGGGATTTTAATTGTATGCATGTATTGTGTATTTGTGTCGTCGATGCAAATAATTTTCTTATTAATTACAAAATCAAAGTAGAATTTTATTTTAAATTTCAGTTAAAAATATGTGGGAACCAATTTGTAGTTTGTCATTGTTCGCAGTATATTACGTTTTCGAAATTTGAAAGATATCTATACTCTATACGTGCTCTATACATATATCGAATTTCTGTACTTAAAAAAAATACTTAAAATGAAGTCATTGGGATGTAAAAAGGGGGAAAATACCAAAACACTTTTATTTTTTGTTCTTCTGTATGTTCATCTGTTTGTCTGTTTGTACGGGCTAATCTCCGAAATGGCTGACCGATTTCAATGAATTTTGCATGGTGATACATGGTCAACATCTTAGAAACTTTTTATTCCGGAAAATCTAAGAGTTCCCGTGGCATAGTTGAAGGATCAGTAACCACGGACGAAGTCGCGGGCAAACGCTAGTATTTTTATTACAATTAAATTACCATTGTAATTTAGGTTAACGCTAAGCTTACGTGTGAAAAACGCACCTTATTCAAACAATCGGGTTATATAAGCAACGGTGTGAGGACCTCGGTGGCGTAGTGGTTAGTACACTTTGGTTTTCGATATTGAAATCAAAGCTACCTTCTTCATGGCCAGGACTTGGATGGGTGACCAAAACTTGGTGAGCTACGTTTCTACCCACCAACCGCATTAGGCCAGCGTGGTGTTGTTATACCCCATACTCCTGATGTGTTTCTCCACGAGGAAGGCCTTGCCCAGCAGTGGGATCTATATAGGTTGAGGATAACAACAATAACAACAACGGTAGCATGGTGGTAAAACACAGGAGCTACTTTCTCAAGCCTTTAACGCTTCGGAGTTCGTTAATAACATCAATCAATGCTCCAGATTTTGACATATATTAAGATCCGTACCTATGAAAAGGTGTTTTGTATGGAGATTCTCAAAAATATAGTCTATTTAAAGACGAGGTAATTATTTTTTAGGAATACTCTGAATCTTAATAGTTACAGACAAAATACTAAGACAGAATAAAAACACCAATTTCATAGATAAGGACCCAATAATTTTCCGATGGTATTACTGAGTTTAAAATACGTGTTCTCAACTGTTACGTAAAATCACGATCGAATAATTTATTCCGGTTAGTACTTTTAATTCCAACTGAAAAATTTTGTCTGGGCTGATTTTAAGCCTATTAACAAATAGCTTTGATCCAGCTATAGCTTTTTAATCTCCACCGAAAAATAAATCCGCAACTGTGATAGCATTTGGTTGGTTTTGTATATTTTATGCGAACCTGCTAGCTCTTTTCCGTTCATATGCTTGTAATTTAAAATCGAATAGCAAAATTTTACGTTACGCAGCTTCTATGGCTTTAGTAATTAACAGAATATTTAAAGCATTTTTATATCATTTTTATGTTTGTTGAGAATAGTAAAGTCTAGAGACTACAGCATGGAATACTTCAATAAGGGCGTGAAAAGGTTTTTTAAGGGTCGGCAACGCGCTGGTGATGCCCTCGGTGTTGCAGGCGTCCGGTGACCACTGCCCATCTGTGTGGGCCGTATGCTTGCCACCCTGGTAGTATAAAAAAAAAGTATAAAGAAAAGAAGGAAGAAAAAAAAACATTCCGACACAGACACGAGACATTATACGGACATAAAGAATATATACATAGCTATAATACACACAAACAAAGAAAAATACAGGAATACATAGTAAATATCTATATGAAACTTCAAGCTAAAGAAGCACGAGCAGCTTTGAAGAATAGCACGTATATTGCCCGTTAGCACACTGACTCTCCATTTACTCCATACAAAAGTGTCACAGACACATTCTTTGAAAATATACTAGTTACTTACCTATATCTGAAAAGATAACATGAACTCATGATTATGATCGCTATGAAAACCTCCGTGGCCGAGTGGTCTGTACGCCGGTCTCAAGGCGTCGCCATCTCAAGAGGTCCTGGGTTCGATTCCAGTGGAGGCAAGTGTTTAGGTGATGAATTTTCAGACATTTGTTATCCAGTCTTGGATGTTCATTATATATTAATAATTATAAGTATTTATCTATTAAATATATTTGTCCGTCATCTAGTATCCGTAACACAAGCAGCATTTAGTTGCTTAAAATGGGACAAGTTGATAGGTGTGAATGTCTGAGGATATTTATTATTATTTATTTATCTCGGTTGCCAGTTATGTTTCTGGTTGACAAAGACAATTCTTCTGGTGGTAAAATTGAAATCGTAGCCTGTACATGATGGTAACATGGACGTATGACTCTCGCGCGCTGACAACTCCTTTTTAAGCTGGCTACCGACTCCATCGCGGGGTCAGTAAGGGATTCCTCCAAAAGGATAAATTCCCGTGGAACTTTTGGATTTTTGAACTTCTCCATAATTACTCCTTGTTACCAGCCCACGTGCCACTGCTTAATTTTGCCCATAACACAAAAACGCTGGCCCAATATTTGTCTTGCAACTAAATAGAACCTTGTCCCCCTTAACACAGTTTGTTTAGTCCCCAATTCCTACAGTATTTAGGTAATTAGCTATTGGATCCTAAGTGGTCATGTGGCTTCAGCCGCTTGCGCATGAAGTGCAAATTGGATGTGTGTCGAGAAAGTTCGTCCGTCCATATCCATCACTTTCAAAACAATGAGTAATGAAAATGATTCTATTTTGATATTTCGAATGCAAATTCAAAATTAGTTTTATTCCTGTAGGACCGACGATGGTGACGGTTGTGGGTACGCTTACTGCGCATAAAGCAGAATTGATTGGATTGGAAATCCTTAAGCCTAGGCTGTCCCAGTAGTGGACATCTCATGGCTGACTTGACGATGATGATAGGTATAATTAACAATTACACTTTATTTGGGTACGTCAAACAATAAATAATTAGGAACTTCAATCTTATTTATCATCATAATAATATTATAAAATAGTCCGTTTTGTCGAAATCTGTACAAAAAATACATGCTATGTTCGTAGCAAATAAACATATTCTATTTTATAGTAATTGTTACTTAAACCGCAATTATTTTACCAGTACATCTTTAGTATCTCACGCTAGAACGTAGATATTTTTCACCATTAAATTATAGAAGTAGTGGAATGGATATTTATTTTCAGATATGACAGACTGACAACATTAAATTAATTTTAAAATGAGCTATCAATCGTTGACGATTTATTTAGAAGTCGAGTTATCGTAAATTGAAAATGTGTAAGTGATATTACTAATTATATTATCGGTTGTGACGTCACAGCCGCTTATAAATTAGGTTATCGATGCGTTTAACAGCATAAGCTTATATCAATTTAACTCTATAGTGTAATACACTTTACAGCTTTGTATTGAACATACTGGGACTAAGTTGATGTAAATATAGTAAATAAAGTAGTGTAAGATTTTATTGAAAAAACTCCTCATTTTTAGAAATGTCAAAAATGTCATTTTCTATGGGAATCGTAAAAAGCGCCCTAGCGGAAACTAATTGAAATCACATTTATCATAGAAATTAACATTTCATAACGCAACTACAAGTGAGAAATTTTTTACGATGAAATCTTACAATACGGGTGTACAGTTGGCTCTTCACAGATGGATGCTAGCGTCAAAATAGACAAAGTGTAAAACTTAGAAAAAATGTGTATAAAAGATTTAACAATATATTAATAAATGCGGTTTAAACCTTTTTTGACAGATTTACATTTTTATTAGAGATATTGAAATAAGGGATGTGGAATTAAAAAGACGAGACCAAAGTGAATGGCATTCTTTATTGCCTATTTCCATAAAGTGTTTCTTTATCAGTATTATCTTTCAATTTTATTTTATTATTGTAATTTAATTCATTATTTTTGAATACTCCGAACCAGCCGGAAACAGTGGTTTTGAAAACAATGTTGGTCCCTGCGATACAGGCCTTGAGTCTAGTGCAGTGGCCGCTATTAAATCATTAATAGGTTCCTCTGCATGTTATAATCAGACACGTGTTATGTACCTATTTTATTGGAATTGGGACGCATTTGACGTAAGAAATAAAGATTTATTATTATTATTTTTTAGCACGATGGGAAAAAAATGAAAGAAGACTCACGCGGCAAGTCTCAAATAGATAACAATACCTATATCAACAAAATCAACTAAATAAATATAATAATAATTAAAGTAGAAACACATGTTACGCGTAATTGTAATATCAGAAATCACACTTTTATATAACTTTTTGTTTTTATTATATATTTTTTTATGTTAAGACCAAACCTCAAACCCGGATATTCGCACTCGTTTTGCACAATGTGGCTAAAAATAAACACAATCGCGTGCCCACGGAGACATTACAGTATCGTAATATTCACCTTCACTTTATTCCTCATTAAGACTGCGTCTGTTTTATCTGCGCAGGAGTCGCAACACCTTTTCTGCGTATTCTGTTAATTTCAATCCAGTTTTTGGGATAGGTAGTTACTTCGTTAATAGTATTGTGCACGGAAATACCAATAATTAAAACCAAAGTTGGTTTTTCGAAATATGACACAATTACCTAACTGATATGTTCATAAAATTTTACATGGGAAATGTGAAAGATCGGGGCTTGAAAAACAATTATTATAATAATACTTTTACAAAATAAAGAAATGCGTAGATTGCTTATAAAAATTACATTTTTTCTATAACGACCTTATACCAAAACCAAAACTATACAATTATTCTTTATATTTTTGGCGCTTATGTTAATAAGTATAAAATAAAAAATCTCCAATCTTTCTGAGGAGCTCGGTCACGTAGTGGTTAGCACGCTTTGGTTTTCGATTGAAAACAAAGCTACATCAGCCATGGTCAGGCCGTGGATGGGTGACCAAAACTTTGTGATCTGGAGCTCCGTGCCTCGGAAGGCACTTTAAACCGTTTCTCCCGGTCGCTATTGCGACTGTTTCTACTCACCAGCGTGGTGGTGTCACGGCCCATACTCCTCATGTGTTTCTCCATGAGGAAGGCCTGTGCCCAGCAGTGGGATGTATATAGGCTGAGGACTAAGGAAAAATCTTGTCTTTCATTTAGTTACTTTACTAATATTCGCTTTACGGATAGATAGATAGAGTTAAAAAACGGTAGCTGTAGGTATATTCATTATGTAGTAATTTAAATGGGGACTACTTTACTAGAACTTGCGGTATTCTCAATAGCTATGATTTAGCTTCTCTAGAGAGTTATCATCAGCGAGGTTGTGGTCAGGTATTTGCCTACATAGGAAGAATTTTACAAATTACTGTTTATGAGTTAAATACGCGGCAGCCGAGTTGAAAAAGGGCACTACTTCTGCAAGTTCAAACTCAGACTGTACTGTTTCAGTAAAAGTTATTTATGTTGGGATATATAGAATATAGGCCAGATATATAGAGGAAGATATATAGGTCAGAATCGGTATATCGGGAGCACCGTGATCAACGGTTGTGTAAAAATTATATATTGCCCCGCAATAAACAACATAATGATTCACTTTTGATAAAAATTACTATTGCGTTAGCTAAGAATCCATTATCAAAATAGACAATCACTTTATATTGTTCGTATGACAGTGAAATTATAAAGTATTTTATTTTAAATCACTTGATACCAACAGTCCAGCACAGCGGAAATATTTGTGCTTTAAACTTTTACATATAGGTATTTGATTACTTTTTGGCGTGACTACGTATTTAATGGAAAGTAGGTAAAGGTGCGAATACATTCGTGGGAACAAGACTGTTTACCTAAAATATAGGT